>OX638383.1:31210787-32562584 GCA_951813785.1 Criorhina ranunculi | reverse complement strand
ACCAGCAACGTCCCGGCAGTATAAGCACCAGATTGAGTGCTGTTGGTAATAGTTTCTTCGAGTGAGTGGTGGACCACCGCATAGTTGATTTTAGGAAAGCCCTGTGATTCCTACCTTTTTATGATTCGTTTCTAAAATAGCTCTCCCTTTACAGGCTCCCTTGATGAAATTTTGTGGTCGAAGTAAGTCGAAGGGATTGATAGCTCTACGTATAGATAACTAAGGTGAAAGGGTCTTCAGGAATATGCTACCAAATGTGCCTGTTCAAGCCGCCTTCTTGGTCTTTAGGTTGATCAGCTACTTACTGATCTCATTTTGTTAAGGTAGACAAGACTTTTGTTTCTCATTTTCCAGGTTTTTAGCCTCGTACACTGCCACTACAAGAACTACACACTCGCAGTCTTTGAAAAGTGAGAGTTGTATGTCGGAACTTTCGTAACGCCTATCACCTACATATGTGCGTATATCAAACTTTCCATAGAATTTAAGCCAATTACCATTGTTTACATGTGCGTGCCATGACGATTAACCCTTAACCACTCAAACTAGATAGTGTAAGAGCCTTTGACCCATTTTGTGTCACAGTCATGCCCCTTTGAGTGGTTATACTCTCACTACCTAATGATACCAAAGTCCACATTACCTCTGTCCAGAAACTCATATCATGGTAATGTCTCTCCATTCAAATGATCCTTTTCAAACTCCCACTGGTTGCCAAATCCACTCCCAATCATTATGTTGAACCGAAACCGTTCGGTATACTTTTACAATTCTGTTGGTGATTTTAATTTTATATTCCAAGGATTAAGGGTTTCACTGTTGTAAGTTACGCCCAGAGGGCAGTTCAAGATACAAAAGTGGATTTCTTAAGCAACATCTCATTCAATCTATCGTATTTCAATTTATAAATCAACAAACATAAATCCGTTGTATCTGATTTTATCCGAATTCAATTATCCACTCGTATCTTAAAGCAGAATTTCATTCTCAATTTCATTGTATAAATTGGAAACAATACCACGTAAGTTGAGACTACCTAAGGTATAATTTTTTTTTCTCGTGTTTTTCTTGCCAGACTCCCGTTTTAAATCCCAGAAGACATTGTGGGTATACAGATAATACAGATACGCCTTTGGCATTTATAATTATCGTCTTACGCACCAAGCACACACAAGCAGAAAATGTTGGAGAAAAAGAAAAACCCAAAAAAAGAAAAGAAAAAAAGGAGGTTTTCCAGGAGATAATAAGGATTTCCATTAGAGGAACATAATTGTGAGCCATAAGCATAAAGCAGGCATCCTAATAGCCTACGAATGATGGAGATACCTGAGAAAGCCTTCTAATGATATGAAGTCGTCATTGCCTTTGACTTTATCCTTTCGTCGTCTGTTGTTTTGTATGACTGTCACAGTCATTTGGGGTTTTCGTGATGGAGAAGATGGAAAAGGATTAATACTCTTTCGTTCTCTCTCTTTCTCACTTGCTTTGTGTGTGATTGTGGTAGAATTTGAGACTTCTTGTGTGCTAGTGCTAATGGACGCACAGTGTCTCAAAGGAATACTAATTAGTTGCAATGTCATTTATCATCTGGTTAAAATGAATGGTCAGATGAATACTCTATAACAGTACTTGAGGACACTATTCTTTGATGGACGAGTAGTTAGAAGTCATAGCCTTTGACAAACTCTAGATTGAATCATCGGCCATCACAGAACCCATTCGTGCGAGCTTCTCTGCCTTTTCGTTCCCACGGGAGTGTGACGTTATGATTAGCGCTGAGTGCCTTAAGCTCATCATGGCAGCTTTTCATGGTTCTGAATCTGATTGTTGTGGATGTGATGGCTTTGATGGCTCCTTGACTATCTATGTAAAAAGTCTTTCATTAAGCGCTTCCTATCTTTAAATTGAAATAAAACAAAATGCGTGTGAGACATTTGAGAGGCCAATCGATGCCATTATGTATGGAATATAACATCGTTTAAATGTCCGTTGCGGCTTCTCTGGATGCACGCAACATCCGAAATGTCAAATTGTCCATGACTCTGGCGCATAAATCATCCTGAATTTGACCGATGGCATGGGTAATGTTGGCTTTGAGGGTCGCTGTGCCTGTGCCGCTGTGCCCTAAATCCACACCAAACAGTGACTATTTCGGAATGCATTGAACGCTTTTGAAGATCTCATGTGGATTGGTATCGTCCCAAATTCGACAATTTTGTTTGTTCATTCATCCAGAAATGGCCTCATCGCTGAAGATGATTTTTCAATGAAAATTAAGGTCAGTTTCCAACTGCGCCAGAGCCCATTGAGCGAACACATGTCGTTGTCTATGGTCATTTACCTTCAGCTCCTGGGTCTGTTGTACGGGTGCAGGCCCAAGTCATGACGCAAAATTCGCCAAGTTGTGGTCTGCGAAAGACCGAGTTCTTGTGAGCCACGCGAAATCGACTGCCTCGGATTCTCCTGCACAACTCTTACGAACAGCGTTTCGTCAACGTATCTACGGATGTTGGTTGATCGTTTGCTGAATCAGTGGACTCAAATTTATCAACCACACTGCAAATAGTGCTCTCGGAAGAACTTCCGCCTGGAATACGCTGCTGTAGTTTGGAAGTCTTATCGACGGTGCGGTGTTCGGTTCCGATGCATAGATCCCGGAGCCTACAGTGGCATCCATTTTTGACCCGTTTTAGTAGTGAATACTACGTTTACTCAATGTCAAGACAGTGGGGTGTAACTCTTTTCGGAACTTGATCTGAAAATGAGAGATCATAGCTTCAATACCGCGTTGTATCATCTTTGAGTTCAGAGAGCCCATTTGATGGTGTTGGCATTGAAAAGAGGCATTGAAATGGTTTTAGTTAGCAGGAAGCAGACCTAGAATTCCGCTGAAGTCATTGGTGAGGCCATCGTCAACATGTTTTAGAAAACGAATGTTATTGCTGTGGTTTCTGATTTTGGTTGGGAAGTCCACGAAAAGCGTCCACTCTGTTAGACCAAATTAGTCTTTCAACTTGTATCTTCTAGGTTACGCCTGCTTGAGTAAAAGCAAGTGAGGGCAACAACTTTCAATTCAATGCTACAATACAATGACTACTGTAAAAGCTACAGGGACGAAGAAAAAATAGAATTTGTACGACACCTTCGTAAGAACCAACTCTCCAGCAATATAGCCACTAGAAGATTGAGTACTCTCAGTCATTTAGGAAAGCCCTAGGACTCCTACTTTTTTTTTTATTTGTTTCCAAAATAGCTGCCACTTTACAGGCTCCCTTGTGTAAATTTTGTGGACACAATAACGCCACCAGTGATTCAAGTAAGTCTCAAGACACGCAAGTTATGGTAACAACATTCAGTTGGACAGTTTGGAGTTTACTTTCTTACTTACTTATCAGGTCAGCGACCTTTGGAAGGTCTGAGTCTGAACTAATGCCGCTTTCCATCCTTCACGTTGCTTCCAGTTCACTAGACCAAAATTTCTGGCGTCCGCGATTGCCTGATCTTTAAACCGGACATTTTTTCTTTGTGTACCAGGTGGCTGTGATTCAAGGATTCTCTGGAGCTGGAGCATTCCCGTCCATTCGTTCGATGTGGCCGAGTTAGTGTAATCGATGGATTTTTGCCTTCTAAACTACATCCACATCTTTGTACAGCATTCGTGGTAATATCTTCTCCTCCATTCGTCCTCCTTGCAGACTGGACCAAATTTTCGGCGCCGAATTTTTCTTTCGAAGGATCCCAAGATCTGTTCCGCTGTCTTACTTATCGTTCAGCATTCAGCTCCATAAAGCAAGACTGACAAGACCAGGGTTTTGTAGAGCATGATTTTGGACCTTCGCGTTAGGAGTTTGAACCCTAGTTGTTTAGACAAACCGAAGAAGCACCTGTTGCCTAAGGTTATCCTTCGTCGTATCTCTACTAGGGTGTCATTTGTGGAGTTTGTTTTTGCCCCGAGCTAGATAAACTCCTTCACTATCTCAAAAGTTTGGAGTTTACATCCAGAAGTCAAATAGAAGTATTACTTGTCAGTAAATCTTGTTGAAAGGATACCGGACTGATACAGAAGTAGATAGTGAAATTCTCCGATTTATCCTCGCTTTGAAGTCGTTCTTCTTCACAGATTCCATTTTTGGTTATGTGATGACTAATGGTATTGTGTCAAACCATGGTCCTGCAGAAATCCTTTCAAAACACTTGGAGAATTCTGGAAGAAACTTAACTAAACTATTATCTCAACTGATACCAATAAATTTTTCCGAACATAGGAAGTAGTTTCCGATCACTCTTTCGCTAGTTAATCTGAGGTTTTGAGCCACGAGATCAACGTGCATTCTTCCGCCAAAGTCGATAATCCACTGTAGGAACCCCCTATATCATGATCTACTTACTACCCAGTCAAACTCAATTCAAACCGAAGATTGAAAGGCTCTCCTTAATTTTGTAAAACGGTCTAACCATTAATAAATTGCCACTAAGCCTGTTTGAAAATTTTCAAAATTAAATTCACCAATGCTCGACTGAGTAATGGTTTCGAAAGTTTTCGGTTATAATACAGGAACCATGCTACCCTATTTCGAATAGAAACAAAGACCCACGTCCAAAATGATGATTTACTGTCGCAGGAAGAAATTTCCCATTTCTCATGTACCTTCGTCAGCGCAACGATATAGACTGGGCAGCAACAATCGTGCATCAAGTGGAAATCTCGTGGGAAATTAGCATCCTACAACTAGAAATTCTGTCACAACCACCCACCCGCTCAAAATAACACGTACCAAGCCGCCTCTTGTATGCATCAGCCCCTAACAGATGACGACCAAAAATAAGCCTCTCTCCCGTTGAATACGAAACAAACAAAAAAAAAAGGATGAAAACCCATCGACCGAGAAGTGTTTTTAAGGCGAATATTGGTCGGATTCGACAATTCCCAATGACTGTGTTAACAGTGCTCCTTGCATCATGTACCGTCAAACCCCCACACACACACACACAGAGCCTAGGATAATGTTTATGGACTGTTGAAGGATATTGGAAAAAAAGGCGCACATGTTGTCCTCCGTTTCACTCGTGTTCAACTACAAAACACTGGCCTGTCAAGGTGGGAAATTTATTGTCAATATTTTGGATTCATTGTGAGACCAAGGACCCGAGTATAAGTTTGAGTTTGAGTTTGATAAAGGTACGAAGGACCTTTATTTATGAATTTTAGATGGTGTGTTGTTTTGTAAGTTTTTCAGTTAAGTATGCGATTGAATCTTACCAGGATTGACGTAGGGATTTCTTATCTTGACTTTGGAGCTCATGATTTCTAAACGAAAAAAGTTGGGCAGGAGGGGGGGGACAGTGGATCGTGATTTTGTACAGAAATGATAAACGAAGATTTAATAATGAAAATACCCTACCTAAGGCTTGGAGCTTTGTTTCTGTCAGCAAATGAATTATAGCAGGCGATGCATAGTTTAGTTCCCACCCATCAAGTTGCACGTGGCCTGGTTTCAATTACGATCGCAACTCCTAAAGTGAGGCCTTCTTTATCAATCTGTTTTTGTATGGATGGACTCCTCCTTAACCCAAAACAGTGTTTAACGAAAGTAAACTTCTTCTCTGTTGTCTTTTCGGGGGTTAGTTCGAAATTTTAGTTGACAAAGTTCCAGAAACGACTTAACAGGACACAGTTCAAGCTGGGCATTTGTAATGATACTGAGGGTTTGACAATGGATCTGAACTGCTGACCTAGATCGAATGGCTTAGATGAATCATTAGCATTATGGATCACAGTTGTTAACGTTGAGACTATTTTGCCTCAACGGGGATGATAGCCAAGGTTCATGTACCTTTGACTAATGCTGTGATAAATTCGGTGCTTGTACCGATATATCAGTTATTACTTTATCTAGTCACCTTACCTCGGGTGGGGGGATAACTAAAATAAACTCGTTGTGCTTAGTGTTGAAAACCAAGTGACTTTATTGCTTAATTCTAACAGTATTTATACAAATATATTGCTTACTCAGCATAAATTCGGTACATTCAAAGTGAACAATTTTGCTTACTTTACAATTTATTTATAACAAACAAATTTGCTTATTGAGTTCAAAATAAAAATGAAAATTGTTTAGTTATTCACGACGCCGTGCATAAGGCTCGAATTTCATCTAAGCGACAGTGCAACGAACGCACCTGGTGTTTGTTTTGGGTTTGTCACCTTGAACCCGGTGACGATCGTGTTGCTTAGATTAACTTCGTGGCCTGGGTTTTAATGTTCTGTGTTAACAACAGTAATAGCAATGAGCAAGCTTGATGAATCACGAGGGCATATCTATGTATATATATAAAGCAGTAAGTCCTGACTGACTCATCATCGACGAGCCTAAACGGCTAACGCTAGAAGGTTGAAATTTAGACAGTAGTTTCCTTTTGTGGCGTGAAGAAAAACAATGCAAGCACATTTTTGAATTTTTGCTCCAAAGGGGAGATACAGGGTGTTTCAGTTTGTATGAAAAAATATTTTTTAATTGGAAATAAGAATTCACATTTGGTAGGTGAATTCAACAATAAAAATAAAGAAACACGTCTTTCACCGTTTTTCAAAATTATATCCACGGGCCAAGATACAGGGTGTTAAAATTTGCAGATTTATAGCATGCGCAACCGTAGCCATCGGCACATTCGCTTCGTGATCGTGTGTTGTTTTTGTTTTGCCGAGATGCGCAAGGGTAGTTTTTTCGTTTATTTTTCTTTGATCGGATTCTTGCTTCTATGGATATATTACGTATTTTATTTACTATGCATTCGCAGTTCGTAGCAATTCGACGGGGAACGGGTGTGTGTATGATTTGGTTGGATGGATCTTTAAGTATCTATGAGACTACTCAACCGACTTCAGGCGGAGTTGCTGCATGTCAGTCTTGCAACACATATAGAACCTTTATTGTATCATGCCAAGTTCGTTATCAAAAGTGGTCTATATGTCCTCGAAAATAGCTTCGGTAAATAGGTAGACAGTCAAAGAGTACAAAGTCCTCTTGGCTATGCTTAAGGCTGCAAAATTTTTACACTAATGTAACTCTTGATCCTTAACAAAAACGCAGACGATCCTCTCATCCTCTCATCCCCTCATCCTCTCATCCTCTCATCCTCTCATCCTCTCATTGTCTCTTCCTCTTATCCTCTCATCCTCTCATCCTCTCATCCTCTCATCCTCTCATCCTCTCATCTTCTCATCCTCTCATCCTCTCATCCTCTCATCCTCTCATACTTTCATCCTCTCATCCTCTCATCCTCTCATCCTCTCATCCTCTCATCCTCTCATCCTCTCATTCTCTCATCCTCTCATTCTCTCATTCTCTCATCCTCTCATCCCCTCATCCTCTCATCATCTCATTCTCTCATCCTCTCATCCCCTCATCATCTCATCCTCTCATCCTCTCATCCTCTCATCCTCTCATTCCCTCATCCTCTCATCCTCTCATTCTCTCATTCTCTCATCCTCTCATTCTCTCATCCTCTCATCCTCTCATCTTCTCATCCTCTCATCCTCTCATCATCTCATCATCTCATCCTCTCATCCTCTCATCCTCACATCCTCTCATCTTCTCATCCTCTCATCCTCTCATTCTCTCATTCTCTCATTCTCTCATCCTCTCATCCTCTTATCCTCTCATCCTCTTATCCTCTCATACTCTCATCCTCTCATCCTCTAATCCTCTCATCCTCTCATCCACTCATCCTCTCATCCTCTCATCCTCTCATTCTCTCATCCTCTCATCCTCTCATCCTCTCATCCACTCATCCTCTCATCCTCTTATCCTCTCATTCTCTCATCTTCTCATCCTCTCATCTTATCATCCTCTCATCCTCTCATCCTCTCATTCTCTCATCCTCTCATCCTCTCATCCTCTGATCCTCTCATCCTCTCATTCTCTCATTCTCTCATCCTCTCATTCTCTCATCCTCTCATCCTCTCATCCTCTCATCCTCTCATCCTCTCATCCTCTCATCCTCTCATCCTCTCATCCTCTCATCCTCTCATCCTCTCATCCTCTCATTCTCTCATTCTCTCATCCTCTCATCCTCTTATCCACTCATCCTCTTATCCTCTCATCCTCTCATCCTCTCGTGCTCTCATCTTCTCATCCTCTTATCCTCTCATCCTCTTATCCTCTCATCCTCTAATCCTCTCATCCTCTCATCCTCTTATCCTCTCATCCTCTTATCCTCTCATCCTCTCATCCCTAATTTTTGTAGACGCGGGTATAGGAAGGTTAAATATCTATGAGACTACTGAACCGATTTCAAAAATTCAATAATGGAAAGGTGACCCTTTTTGCTTACCTTTGAAAGTTCAATAGGAACAGACGATTTCTAACGACTGAGTATAAATCTTAGTATGTATGGTGAGCGTGCGAAGCCGCGGGAGGACTGCTAGTTCATACATAAGCCAGTCTTAACGTTCCTTACGGAGCTTATTCCTTGCGAAGTAAATATTTTTTTGTCCAAGAAAAGAGCGACACACTCACATAGTATATCCTCAGCAGTTCCATCCTCCTCTAGACAGAGTTGACATTCGGTGTCTTATCTAGGTGATATCTAAGTTGGTAGTGGCCAGAAAGAAAACCCACAAGAGCCCGGATATCATCCGTGCTAATTTTTTAGGTGTTGAGCCTGCATGAGGTAGGTAGGTAGGTAGGTAGAAGTGGTTGAAACTGGTAAGCCTGCCAGAGACACAAGTAGCGCGGGTGCACCGTTTTGATACCACAACTCACGTGACTTGGATGTTGATGGGCGTAGCTAGGAGTGTAGTTTTCAGATCCATCCTATGGAATTAAGAAAATTGATAATGTTGCAGGATTTGATGTTAGAAATCTCAGAAAGTTCCTTGAAAAAGGGTTTTCCGAAGGTACGCTGCCTGGCAAGTTTCGGGCAGTCACAGAGAAAGTGGAATAACGTTTCCTTTTCTTGTGAATTGTCGCAACTACGGCAGTGGGGGTTGAACGGGATGCCTAACTTGGCAGCGTGTGGACCGATTGGGCAGTCGCCCGTGCTAATTGCCGAGATTCTAGCTGTCTCGATGCGGTTTCTATTGAATAGGTCATTCGTTCTGTTTTTATTGTAGGTGGGCCAAATCTGTCTAGGTATGGCACAAGTTGCCAGACTTTTCCACCTTGAGTTGGCAATAGAGAAAAAGTGTTGGAAAACTTTGCCCTTGATGAGTCCCATCGGGGAGCAGACTGACACCGCAAGAGAGACATCCAGGGTAGAACCGCATCTGGCTAACGCGTCGGCTCTCTCGTTTCCCTCTATGTTACTATGGCCGGGAACCCAGAGGAGAGTGATGTTAATCCGAGCGTTTGCCTAAGTTATAGTTTCCTTACACTGTTCTACTAATTTAGAGGACGAAGAAAGTGAGTGGAGCGCTTTGATGGCAGCCTGGCTGTCAATAAAGATTCCTATGTTGTTCGACGTAGTAGGGTTGAGGCTAAGATTCTTGCAGGCTTCTCTAATCGCTAGTACCTCCGTCTTGAAGACACTCGAAGAGGTTGGAAAGCGGTACGATTTGGATACATGCAGTTCCGCTGCAGTGTACATGCAGAGGACCATCGTAGGTTTGTATCATTAATGACGAGGAGCCATAGAAGAGAAGAGATGACTCCGCCCTGCGGGGTACCTCTATCTACGGATTTAGTTATGAGGCTGTTCCCCAATTGTGACTGAATGATTCTATTTTTTAGCATTGATATAATCCAGTTGCAAACAAAGCCCTCCATACCAAGCAGAATGGATTCGGTGTGCATATTATTGAAGGCACCTTTTTTGTCTAGGAAGGTGGCTAAGGTATACTGTTTGTAGTGAATCGATTTCTCAATCGTCTGCACCACAACATGCAGAGCTGTCTACGTGAACTAACCTTTCAGGTAAGCATTTTGGGACTTCGATAGAGGAGATCTTTTAAGGAATATATCCGAGATACGCTCTAGGGTTTTGAGAATGAAGGATGTAAGGCTAATGGGTCTAAAATCCTTGGCCGACTCATGGTCTCTCTTGCCGATTTAAGGGTTCAGCCTGCCTGAACCCCTGAATGTTTTTCTAGAAAGATAAGTATATGTGTTTTTCTAACTTCTTTATAAGGGTTCGGGTCCAAGTACTTAGTCTCAGAAGAACCCTCTTCTGGCTGGCTGATCAGCAATTTCGTTGCCTTCATGCGCTGGTATCTACCAAAGATAGTCTTTGTTGTAGCAAGCCAAGCCCTGAAGGGTTATGGAATTGAATTAATCAAGACGGAAGCAAGTTCTTTAAGAGCCCCTAAACTGTCGATGAAATGACTGTTACGGTTGCAGGTTATGGCCTGGAACAAACTCAGAGATTTTCCAAGGAGTTTCGAGATACCTACTCTACAACTCATTTTCCAAACGATTTTAGATGAGGCCTGGATTAGAGCAGAAGAACATATCATGTTCTCTTTTGCGTTCAAGTCCCCACAGATCCTGCTGAGATCAGTTGTTATAAGGTAAATTCTTTTTAGATGAGTCCTCAGTAGGATAGGAGTTTCAAGTTTATTCTGATCTTCTTCGCGGTAGTTTGCCTTCTTATTGCGGTCGATATCTCTATGTTACGGTATTTAACCTATTGTACTTTTACTTTAGGACTTTAGGTACTGCAGACGAAATTGGTTTTATTGCGGAATACATAATGAAGCCCTTTATTGTTAGGCTTTGGTTATCGCTAAAAGTTTTACTAAGAATACAGTGCAGTAGTTTGGAACTCCTACTGACCGTACAAAAGCGAGTTTTTTTCTATGGATTCCGCCGCCTACACTCTCATCCATTTTTGAGCGGTGAGAATGGATGCTTTGACTGGTTTCAAACCCTAACTACGACTCAGCATTCACGTGATGGAAACTCTTGTCAATCCCCGTTTCGTTGGGCTAAGAGGGCCCTTACTCGAACAACTAAAGTGACTCTATACAAGATCCAGATCAGCTCAGTCCTGCTTTACAGCGCGGACGCATGGACTTTGTGAACACTGGATGAGGTTGCCGTCTGTTGTTTTGAGAAAAACAACTCCTTCGTTTGATCTACGGTCCCGTCTGCATAGATGGAAAGAGGAGGAGGAGTCATATCAATGAACTGTAGGGACTGTTTAGCGACATCTACCTAGTAAGAAAAGTGGGAGATGAAGAGCAGATGTACACAAGGGCACCGGCTCAGAGAGCCTTAAATGAAGGAATGGAGCAGAAGAGGAAGATCGCGACTCAGGCAAGTGAAACGGGACACCAAGCAACTTGGCGTACGAAACAAGAGGCAGCTAGTTAAGGATCGATTTGGTTGAAGACGCTTGCTACCCATGTCCACCCCGCACTGTAAGCATATATGTTGGCACTCGCATGTTTTTGACTGCTTCCAGCGGTTGGTTCCAGTTGGCACTGTTGAAATCGCGTATTTTTTAGAGCCTTCTCTCCACCTCCTCCTACCACTCTTACTGTGTCTGTCATTGAGCTTGTCTTCCTTAAACCGCATTGTTATTCTGAGAGTCTTCCCGCTTTTGATTGCATCCACAGGTAGGTTTCAGTTGGCACTGTTGAAATCTAGTATTTTTTAGATCCTCCTCTCTACCTCCTCCTAGCACTCTTACTGCGTCTATCATTGATCTTGTCGAAGCGCGGATGTGCCAGCTCCAATGCCAGCACCCGAGCCTGGCAAAGCCCACACCAACACCGGCATCAGGGCACACTTCAAAGCAACCGCGAGAGGTAAATCTGGAGCGCCTACCCCTCGGCTAGACACCAGACAAGGACCTCCGGTACGAGTTAGGTCAAGGAACCACTCGCACTGGACCGGCGACATTCAACGGAGGGGCAACAACAAGCTTCACCGAGAGCGAAGATTCTAACATGAGCGTCCTAAAGATGCTACAGGGGAGCCTGCACCATGCTTAAGGTGCCTCGGACACTTTTAGCTTGCGATTCCATTGCGAATGAGTCACTTTAGGCTGCATCCAAGAACCGTGGGTGGTCGTAGGCTAAAACTCAGAAGATTAGTTCGGAGTCAGGATACAGCTTTCGTTGTATATTCAATTTTAGTTGAAATTGGTCCCATCTATTGAAACTGCTGCGGGCCTGCTTCCACGAGTTAAGTCTGAGTACAGGAATCAATGAACCATCTCGTCAGCTCTTCAAACACAGATTTAAAATGACGGCTCCATATCAACCAAATCGATTTGTAGACTAACTCCTCTGAAAAATAAACTCCAACACTACATCGGGCAAAGTTAGTGCAGTCAGTTGTTCGTATTGCATTCGGGAAAGGACACCCTCCTGATGTGTAAACCCTTCTGCCCGGCATATCCACTCATCACACCCGAATGACATATTTCAATTATGCCATCAAATTTACGATCCCTATACAGTTTTTTTCAATGTACATAAAGTACATGCATGCATTTTCCACATCCTTGCAGGATATGAGCCACACAAACGAGAAAAATATGAGCCAACAGAATACGCAAAAAAAAAAAACGAGTGTCAATCATTAAGTAGAACAACGCGCGCGCAAAATCTTCTGAAACTCCTGCATGACATGGTGTGCCTCAAAAATAGAGAGTCGGGAACACTCCCATCGGGACACGCCAACACATCGGCCATGATGAGAGACAGCAAAGAATATTTTTTTATTTTTTATTATTCAACGTGGTCGTGCGCGAAACTGTTGAATATTTAAATTGGTTGTCAAAAATTTTAGCTGACGTCCATGATGCTGCTGTAGGAGCATTGGACTAAAATCCGGGTCAATGCGCAACGTTTCATGGGCATCCAAGCAGGAGTAGATCCTGTTTTTGTGGGTGTTTTTTTTTTTTTAAATTATGAAAAAATTCAAATATTTGATATCGTCGGTTAGACGGAAAGAGTCCTTTGTCGAGGAAACTAATTACAGTTGCGAAGCTTGTTTTGGTACTACGGATATAATTAATGTAACTTAAAGTGTGTTAAGGATGCGAAAAGTCGGTCAAAGGCAGCTACTGTAACTGATTTTAATCCGTAGCTGATCCGAACAGTTGTCTGGTGTATCTTTCGGAAATATTGGGCGCTGATCTAGCAATCTACGCTTTGACTACTCTTTCACACTGTACAACGGACTTGAGACTGCAAAAAGAGTTTGAGCCTAATATCAATTAATGAGAGGCCCGTTGTGATATCACAGGATCTTGAGCAGGTCACGGTTAGCTTGGCATTGAACTGGTAAACGATCTGAAACATGTTCGAGTCTGCAAAACAACAAGAACTAAACCTGTTAGCCAAGTGAGGTGGTCCAAGAGGCTTCCTGAGGAGTTTAAACAACCTGGATTATAGTTCGTGATTGTATCTTTAAAAAAGGGCCTAAATAAAACCTGAAGTGGTCGGTGAGGAAGTCTAAAAACGAACAACAATCGTCTTCGACACCCTAACAACGGATTATTTTTTGGCTTGCCTTTAACCAAATACTTGTCGGTTTTTTCTTGAGTTTTTTCTAAAATACTTCCTTGCTTTCCATAGCGCTACAATCCGGGCCTTAATCAAAGAGTCTCTCCAAATAGCTCGACCCTTAGCTAGTTACATCCAGTTACACACATTAAGTTGGCTGAGATCCGTTTCTACTTGCACGCAGTACCCATTGACTGGGGTGAAGCTTTGATGTCCAATGTCCTAACCATTGAATCTGGTAGACTTGATGGTTTTTTTTGGCCTGATCAATGTGGCTGTACAGCTCTAGATCCTTTTTTTACATCAAAGGTATCGGCGAGGTCATTGCTGACCTAAACGAAGCAGCGAACGTTCCCCATAGTCATCCTGTTCAAACGCACGAGTTTTGCAGGGAATCCTAAACTAGATATGGCTTTGTCTCTATACATGCTGTCATATGTGATCAAAAATTCTAGTGTCCTTTCCAGCATCAGCCGTAGTGTGAAGATTTGATAGACGGTTTTGTTAGATTAGGAGTGCCTCTGCACCCGCAGGGGGAAAAATCGTAAAAAGTTAACTAATTACTACTTACTGTGTCGGATTTGATAAAGTTGTTCGAGTCGTTCACCGGTTGGCCAGATCCTTGAGATCCCGGAAGAGGCGTCGCCTGTGGAATTTGTTTCTTAGATGGTAAAGGCAGGGGCAGTGACAGAGGAAGTGGGTTGTATCCTCATGAATTTCCTCGTCTCCGTAACCTCTACAAAGGTCTTCTTCCGTAACATGGAGCTTTCTCATGTGGTACAACAGTGTTAAGCGATGAGGCCCATTTCTGGATGAATGGATACGTCAACAAATAAACAACATAAAAAATTTCAATCACTGCCAGCTTGGTACGGTCTTGAATCTTCAGTTTCCCACCCAGTTGACTCTCTACGATCAATCGTAACCATTTGGCTTTGTTTTGTGACCAGCTTTAGTGTGTATATATTCAGAATTTCGTATTTACTGGTTCAGTTTGTGAAGGCAATGACAAGCACAAGTCAACGTCACAGTACTTAGTGCCTTCCTGTATCCAAACTATTTCGCGTAGTTTCCCACTTCATACATCGTCTGTGTTGCATCGACTCTTAAGTTACTTTTAACCCAATTATCAGTTCATGACTTGCATATCCATGCGAACGTGAAATTTTCGGCACACAATGTATCTAGGTACCTTCTTAAAATTGAGTTTACCTTCAGTCAGTAGACGAACTATTAACTCGCAAATGGGAAAGTCAATTCAATTTGGTGACAAAAGTACAGTCTCCTCTCGTGGTTAAAGCATAGGGAGCCCAACACCGGGTTTGGAACTTTGTGACAACAAAATTCTTCATCCGCTTCACTTTTGTTTCATTTTAGTTCGAAAGGACACTTTATCGTCAACAAATTGATGGCCAAGGGTATGCTGAAATATGTGAATTAATTTGGAATCATTGAATACGACCATTAGGCATCCAAAGGTTCTAAAAATGTAGATATGCTATCAAGAGTTGGAGAGGGAGGGCCAGCAAAGGTGGACTGTTTGAATTTAAAAAAAAGTTTTAAGAATTGAAAGAGGTCATGCTACCGTGGATCAATCTACATTTAACCTAGAATACTGATATCAGGTCCATTGCTGAATGCGTATTGAATCCACATGAGGCTTCCGTATGACACAATGGTTGGGTGTTTCAACTGTGGGTTCGCTTTCTGTGGGGGAAAACTCCTATTGCTTACATCGTTCAAATGTCCGCCGCGAGTTCTCTGGGTAGTGCGCATCCGAAATGTCCAATTTTTCATGACTTTGGCGCATTAATCAGGCTAAAATTGACTGATGGCATGGGTTCTGTTGGCCTTGAGGGTCGCTGTGGTTTGTGGCTTATTCGCATAGACCTGCGACTTCAGAAAACCCCACAAGAAAAAGTCGAACGGGATCAAATCGCACGATCTCTGTGGCCAGTTAACACCCCGAATGCCCTCGAATCGCTCGTGCAGAATTTCCAATGTGACGTGAGCTGTGATGCACGTAGCGCCGTTCTGTTGAAACCACATGTCGTTGGTGTGAATATCATCCAATTCGGGCCTATAGTGCTCGCCGTTGACGGTGATGGCCTGGCCAACGTCGTTCTCAAAGAAATATGGACCGATGATGCCGCCAGCCCAAAATCCACACCAAACAGTGACTTTTTCGGGATGCATTGGACGCTCTTGGATCTCATGTGGATTGGTATCGGCTGTTTCAGCCCTTGGCACTGCGGTTTCTAACCTATTGTGCCTTCCCTAGTGTTTTTAGATGAATTGTTAAATCAACATACTTTTGTTGCCTTCATGGCTCCATCCAGCGCAGTTGCATACGGCAAGCCATCCTCCAGCAACCTTCGCAGCGCCTTTCTTTGAGACGTCGTGAGGCGAAGTCTCCTGAGCCACAGGTATTCCAGCTTTCATGGATTCTGTTTAAGGGGCAGAGCTGGCCGTTTCGATGGATTCTAAGTCGCTGTCGAGATGCTGTGATGCCGGACGGTCTATCCGTTCGGCACGAAGGGCGATTTCTGCAGATTCCTATGCGATTACAGGGATTTCGCTCCCTTCTGGCGAGGCACGTTCTGTCCGTCCCGCTTCTCTGCAGATTGTTGGCAAGTGGTGTTAGTGTTGCCGGCATTTTCAATTGCGGGGTGGTCTGTCCGTCCGGCAATTGAATTGAGTTCACCCATGGGCTGAGATCAGATCGCCATCTGAAGATTTTTTTTGAAATTTTTGTTCGAAATATTGTTCCCTCGAGTAGCTAGGGAAAAAGGTGGTGTGTCCCGTTGTCGAGCCCCGCATGCATGGATAAGGTTAAATGAAACTGGAGGTCGCCTATTTTCCGGAGTACACCGTTCAAGGCTGAGCTATTTACGAGACTTAGCCTGGTGGGTCCTCAGTACGGTTCGATTGACACCTTTACTCGGCCCGGCACCTAACATAAAGGTTGGGTTGCTCTTAGTTTCGTACCTTTGACATCCGAGTGGCTATAAGTAGACAAGGATTGATCAGTGCTTACATCTGCTGTTCTAAGACTACTCAGCCCACCAGCCACATCAAGGCGACAACCCGTCTGGAGTGATTAACATCTTCTCTTGCAAAAAAAAAAAAAAAACACTTAAACACTTGAGATGTGAAATGGTGCCTCCAACCGAAAAAACGTTGCTAGACGTATTCTGTTTTACGAAATAGTTGCGCTAGAAAAAGGGTGCCATACGAGTGCTATCCAACGCATTGGAGGTGCACGTAGGTCTCCCCCATCGGTGCTATACAAATGCATCTCCTGTAGATATTGATATATTTTGGAAGTAAGGCTTTGATACTAAGGGAATCCCAACAATGGTCGAACTACCAAGATGGCCTCGGATAAGAAATTGTGATTGCCTAGCGCTTCCTAAATTGACGGGAGTAACTCAACAACTAGCTAGGTAAGCTAATGTGGGAAATATATGATACGTTGGCAGTTTCAAAGAGTTTGAGTCAGCAATCACCAGACCAATTTTAACTTATGTGTGCGTCTGTAAGTAGTATGGTCGTTGAACCTACTCCACTCACCAGACTCCAATGTGATGTCTGTCTTGCGCTTTGCTTAATTTGCTTCCCTGGACTTAATCTTTCAGAAGAAGAAGTCAATTGAAGCCATGTGTTGACTCAGGAAAAAAGGAAGTCTGTCAAGAAGGACATGACTTTCGGCGTGAAGCACTAGATCGTAAGATATCTGAACAGTGTCCTTTGCTCACGATGATTATAGACAACATGAGGCCTTTCGTTGTAAAATTCCCTGAAAGAGTCAAATGGAAGAATCCAGATGATCATTTTCGAGCTGTCACCCAAACAACACTAGCACCGCAAGCGTTACTGGAGATGGTTGACACTTGGATGATGAAACCAAATACTCCAGCACTTTGGGAAAATTGGCGACTGTTTTGCAAATGAAAGCCTTTACTCGGAGCAATTAACTTGCTCATTGGAGAGAGATGGCGTGAATGACAGCCAAGCTGCACTATTGGCACTAAAGGCAAAAGGCGTTGTGTCCACCTGCCATTCTCAGAAGTACTTTACCGCTCTTGCCATTCTGTTAGGTTTTGCATTTTTCCTGGACGTCGGTTTTTGTCCGCCACATCTTCATGGTCTTCCTCACTAGGGTTCGCAGTGTACTGACGTCCCTGTTTATCCGCAAGGACGATCTTGCCAGAAACAAGCTTCATTGCTGGAAGTAGTGCGACAGGCGAAATCACTGACGTGATGCATGCCTTGTATGGCTCCGGCCCAGATTGGAGCGGATATGCACTAGCGCACCACCCCCGTTTTCACCTTTATGACTCACAGTGCTTTAATGAGAGCCTGGTATCTTTAAGCCTAGGTATTTGATAAGCGGTTTGATTGTGATTGTATGTTTGTCCGCCGGCTGTTATAGAGACGGTTTCTATCATCTTCCTGAACTGCTTCAGTTTAATGGTCAGGCCAACTGAGGTCGAACAAACTTTATCGTCACAATGCCTATCAGCGTAACTTTTCCCAGCAGTTTAGTGGTAACGAGAATAGCGACACCGTCAGCAATGCCATAGTAAACGCATTTTTAGGGATAGACTAGGCATTCAAAGAGTTGGACTAGACATTATCCATCTTTTTCACTGTGTAGCCTCTTGTACCGGTTTAACTACAACGTTGACTGCGATCTTAGATTAAACAGAGCGGGCGATACAATGAGGACTGGTTGGGATCCCGTCGGGTTCAGGTGCTTTTTTGGTCCCGAATTTGTTGCAGATCTTGATTAATTGTACTGCAGTGACCATGGGGATGATTGCTGTTTGTATGTGTGAGTTCATCCACATATGAGATGTTATGTTGTTTCTTAAACAGTCAGGGGCACAGGGCTGACGGAAATCAGTGCCTGCTGTCTACGACACTGTGTGTAGCTTTGTCTCATTTTAACATCAACAATTTGCTCTTAAATGTATCAACCTTCCCTAGACTACATTGTATCCTTATGGAGGTGTTGCCTTGCAAAAATCTTATTTCAAAAATAAATGAAGCAACACTGCTTCAATGGGATTTTTTTTAATTTAATTTTAAATAGGGTTCTCGTTCCATGTCCTTTAAAAGCAACAAACCGTAAACGTATGTCATGCAAAACGTGCATGATTTTAAACTCACACCTATACAATGTCCTTCTATTATGCATGCGGACATGATAAGCATAAGCACATACTACTCATACATCGGTCGGCGTATCTGGAACACTACGTTAACATAAGCAAGTGTATGTATGTCGCTAATTTTAGATGGGGATAGGTGCAGGATATAGTGTAAGATGCATGAGTGGGGAATGTCCTGCTATGGACATGGGTAATAAATCATTGACAACACGGAGAAACATTATCCAAGTGAACATAATTCATAAGGCAAACTGCTGGTGAACACGACGACGACGTAGGACGACAACACGGCCAACAGCACAATGACGAAGATTATGATGCCAATGGCGATGGTGATGGCTTAGATTTGATAGAGATGTACATTTAACGTGTGACGTGTGAAATGGGGAAATTGCGGTCAAAAATGACAAGCAAACAGTGTTCAACGACATGCACAAAGATACTAGATAGATTAAGTGACAAACGTTATGCAATCGATCTTTAAAAATGCAGCATACTTCCACTTAAATTAATTGGGCGCTTTGGTTCGAAACTTCACTTCAGAACTTGAAAACACAAAGGATTCACGACTAGACACAAAGTTATCCAATTCACGGAATGAAGGTTCCCAAAATGCCAGGTTTCTCTTACCCGAGTTTACCCGATGCAAACGGAAATTTCGATGCAAGGTTGGATGTACCACAGGAAGTATCATTCAACTAGAAAAAGCTCCGTCTTGCCCTAATCTGGCAAGGGAGCCAAAGGCACTCGTAGCATCTGGCGCAAGGCCGATAAACTGAACCAATTTTGGCCTTGTAACGTTGTGGTGCTGGGTGGAGTCTCTGGAAATGAAAAAGCTGATGGGCTTACACAGAGCGAGATCTTAGTCAGTAGAAGCTTTCAGTGCATCCTATTGTAAACAAAGAATGACTAAACGTGGTCAACGAAAATGTTAGTTAGAACTTGGGGTCTTAAGCTTAAGAAGAAGTGTCTTGAGACTCCTTATGAGACACGGCAGGGATTTTACTTGCCAATGACCATTGGATACGGGTAAGTGTGAGATTTGTCTTAAAGACAATAAAAGATTGTCTTTTGTCCGAATAAAGACGACCACCTAAGCAATCTCAATCTTCTGATGAACTCCAATCTTTCCCATCGATACGGGCCCCGTATGAATGCTTCATGCACCGTCAGTTCGGACTTTCACCGACTAGACCCTCTCCACTGCATCTTTTGCCTCTTGACCTATACTGTACTATGCAGCGCAGTCAGATTCAAAGAATCTGGGTGCTGGACTACATAGCTCTGCGAACACGGTCACGTTTCCAACCGACTACATCACACCCAAACTAAACTTCAAGGAAAACTTCCACGTAGGATTTGCCACCAGAGCTCAGTGGAAGAAAGACGAAGTAGTTAAGGACTTCGACATGGGCATCTACGCCGATGGATCAACTATTGGCAATCCGTGAGGCTTGCTCAAAACTAGGGCGTGACACAACGCACAAGCAAAACATTCCTAACCTCATTGATAACCAAGCCGCTATCAAAGCTATTGACTTGGCTGCCATATCCTCCAAACTGGTGCAGGAGTGCAAGAACGAGCTTGCCCACTTGGACGGACGCTTCCGAGTCGCACTGATCTGCATTCCATGGCACAGTGACATAAAAGAAAACGAACGTGCAGATGAACTGGCCAAGCAAAGCTCAGCTCTATACGGCTCACTCGCGGCAAGGGTCCATATCCCGCTAGGAGCGGTTAAAGGACAAATCCACTCACACTTCCTGCAGAAGGCAAACGTTCAATGGAGGGGGTTAACCATCTGCTCTATATCAAAGAAGATATGGCCGACCTACGATAACATTAGAACAAACGACTAAATAAACAGAACCCGCCCAGATACCGCCAGAATCACAGAGATAATCATGGGTATTCATCAATTGGAGATCATGCGGTCCATACAACCCCCACTGCCGCAGCTGCAGAAACGAGAATGAGAAGGAAAATCTCCGCCATTTCCGCTGCAAATGTCCGGCACTAAAAAGAGTCAGACTGCATGCACCAAACCAACCATTCTTCGACGACCTCAACGACACATCTCGAGTAAAGAGATACGAGATATAATCCTCTTTTTCAACTGCAGAAGCTGGATCTAGGCACCGACTGTCTCACATCCTCAACAACGGAGATCACCAAGCAGGTCACACTAGTTGTGGTAACAAAAAAGCACATCCTAGTGCTATTTTGGTTCTGCTGAACCGCCACCTCTACCTACCTTAATCCTTCCCATCTTCAGGCGAACCAACCCCGGAACTGCTAGTTTTTCTAGCCTCTATGGGCTCGAATCTTCACCGTCCTTTTCTTTTAGCGATTCCTATATGTAGGAGCACACTCGGTTCTAATTCTACTCAGTCCTGTGACTCCGCCTACCTGCGTGTCTAGTCTTCGTCTTTCTGCAATCCATCGGGGTGCATTCGAAAAATGTGTGTTCAAGGTTGTCTTGAGTCGAATAGCTATACTGACATGCTGGGCTCTTTCTCCCGATCTGTGCAAATAATCGTTGAAGCACCCATGCCTGGTAAGGAATTGAGTGAGGTAGAAATGCACCTCACCGTAAGTACCTCCGCTCCTTCCAGTCTGCGATGTTTCCGATCAGTGTAGTCCATCTACCCCTGGTTTCTCTGTTTCAGCGTTCTTGTCAGCGTTGTCTGGTGATCTCTTCGCTGCACCGCTGTCATTTTCTTTCCAACCTTTTCTTTTCTCTCCGTCGTCGCTAGGAGGATAAGGATAACTCCCGCGACCAGGAGAACGGCTGGATCTGCCATCCCTCCTCTCCCCTGTACCACGAAGTAAGTAACGGGTATCCACAAGCAAATCCTTGCTAATTGGCAGCTCATCACTAAACCAAGTAGGTCAACAACTTTAAGCTTCATGGATACCCTGTATAGTGTAATCTTCAGAAGACGATGGCTAATTTGGTCCTTAAAATCTGTGAAAAGAAAGGTTAGAATATCCAATCCAGATCAACCCTATTGCGATGCTTCAAACCAATTTACATGGAGCTTATACCGGAGGTTCATGTGGCCATCATCTCATCCTAGCTTTCATTCAACTTCATACTGCATCTGTCAATAGCAACAAGAAGGTTGGTTATGAAAGTTCTACTGTCAGAATTGTTCTCATTGCTGTAAGATTAGTAACCTCGCGTGCAGTCTGCCACCAAACTAACTTCCTTCACGTCAATTAAGATACCATTCGAGTCTTTCAGAGCTTATAGCCACTTCTTCACTGGACAACATTTTTGTTTCCTCTATTTCATTGCAGAGGAGCTTGTCAAAACCCGCGTTAAGCTCGATGCCTATTTTTCAAAGGATCTTCTCTTTCCGATTGCTTTCGAGCCTTTACCATGCCTCTAATATTGTACCGTTATTCATGTACCATTGTACCGAAACAATAATAATTTATTAGCTTGGTAGTAGTTGTTCACAACATATTCCTGGGAACTTTTGCGAAGCCTCTACAACACACTGGTACCGCCACCAGCAGGATAGCATCCAACCCAGATATGAGGCAACATTAAACTTTGTTAGCTCTGTTTACTAGAGTTTTTGGAAGGATTCATGAGGAGAAAAAAAGAACCATACAGCTGTGGGAATTGCTTTCGGCACTCTACATGGAATACAGGTACGATCTGTCGTGTTCGTTGAGCTTGCAACCATTTCTCTACCGTTGTTCTTTGAAAAATAGAAAAGTTTTGTGATCACATAGTAATAACTTTTAACTACCTGTAGAGCTGAAGGTGATGGTATTACATTTACTCCAGACAGGTACGGGCCTTCTACTACCGCAAACCTACTAAAACATTTACCAAAACTTTTCCCATTGTAAATTTAATGTTTTGGGATTTCTTTTCGTTGTTTTTCTTCTTTTTTTCTCCCTTGTGTTGGTACACTTTTTTTGACAACGGTAATTTTATTTCATCCTTGCACACAATCTTATTTATTATGTTCACCGTCATGATATGGGCCCTGACAAAGCAAAGGGTTATGTTTCACCGAAATACTCGTATGTGTACACAGGTTGTCGTTGTGAAGTTTTCAGTCTGAGATTTGTGGTTTCAGGTGAATTCGTTATTTTCCTCACATAAAATTTTCAAGTGATATACTGGTGACTGGTTGTGGTGGTAGAAGTAACGATGTGGGAGTGTTAGGGGCGCGTCCATAAATTTATTGCTTGGGTGCTGTGTGTGGGCGATGAAAGAAGTAAAAGTTCTAGGAATGTAAACTTATTATCGTCGAAAATGAAATTTTTCAGTTTTATATGAAGCATAACTTAATTTTGAAATTGACTCAAATGAACCCAATAAGTTGCCTAAGTGGTTGAAAGGGGATGGATGAATAAGGGTTCAGGTGTAATTTTCATGAATGGTGTCCTTACTTTAAGGAATGTTTCGACTTTGACTGAAACTAACTTTAAGAGCACGCTCTTTGCAACAGAAGATGGAAGGAGTTCAGCTCAGCCAAATCTATTTAATTTATTTTTTATAATTCACTAGCGCTAAAGGGGTTATGAATACCCTTATGATGCTATTCACACAGCGCTTGTGTTGGTGTAATGATTTTTTTCCAAATTCAGGTGGTATTAGGTTTCATTCTTTTGCTCCAAGGGTGGTTGTCCAGGATGACTGGGGAGAATTATTGGTTTTGTTGCCATTGCTTATAGTTCACAGTATTTCTGTCGAACATCCCGATGTCATAAGTACGATCAACACATCAGCTTTTGTCGCAGTTGATCGACATTTTTTTCTTTTTTTTGACGTCGAGATTCGAACCTGCAACCTTCAGCGTGACAAGCGATGATGCAACTACTACACTATGGCCACCTCCATAGAACTTGACATGGACTACAAGCTTTGCCTGACGCTAGGCCATTGGGAGGTTGTGAAAGTAAAACTTGCTTGTTGGTAAAACTTTTAGGAGAAGATCTTGACAGACAAACCAGACCGTGAACAGACCAACAAATGACGCAAAGTTGTTTCCAAAACATTATGCATGTCACGTGTCCTTACGTTCGCAAATATTTATCTAAGTAGGTCTAGACTAGACTGGGAATAATTGGATCTAGTACTGAGCATTCACTTCCCTTCGATCTTTACTTATGACTGGGAAAAACTGGGGATCCAGACCCCCAATAACACTGTGGACCCATACTAATATACGGAGGATTGGTCTGGTGCCACCTTAAAGATATGACCAAAATACAGACAGTAGCATGCACTGGAACAACCAGCGCTATGAGACCAACGCCAACAGCGGGATTGGAAGCAATTCTTAACCTTCTGCCTTTAGATCTCCACATGCAAGGAAGCCCCAGCGCTCTCAGAATCAGCACTGGAGACCGAATACATATGGAGACTTCAAGACACTTAGCAACTTTCTTAGCGGTAATGTCAACTCGGACTACACTATCCCATACTTGGATTCCGAAAGACCCTTCTCGGTGGCCTTTTCAAGCAGAGAACAAACAGTGGGAGGAAAATGAAATTTCTAAGGACTCCAAATCTATCTACACCAATTGGTCAAAAATGGACATAGGTACAGGAGCTGGTTTTTTCTCGGAGGAACTAAGACTAAACATCCCCATTCGACTCCCAGATCACAGCAACGTTTTTCAAGCAGAGGTTCTAGCCGTGACAAAGTCTGCTCAACTGGTGTCAATATTACGGGAGGATATCACAATTTAAATTGACCGCCAGGCGGCCATGAGAGCAATAGCTGCTACGCAGATAACATCGAAGCTTGAAAAGTGTTGCCGCGAAGAGCTTAAGGTTATTGGCACGCAACACAATGTAAAATTCTGATAGGTCCCGAGTCATAGCGTGATACCAGGCAATGAAGCTGTGGATGAACTGGCGTAGACCGAGAACAAGCAGATGGTATGGTCAAACCTATACAATCTGTAATCTTAAAGCCAAAATTGAACAAGTCATTAATGGAAGCAAACAACGGGCGGAAATCACTTACCACCTGTGAAGTACCCAGAGGGCTGTGGTCCGAATACGACAAGAAAAAAAAACCAGAGATCTTCTGCAAAAAGACAGGAAATCGCTATTAATGCTGATAGAAGTTCTAACTGGCTACACATGCTCGGCATCACATGAGGAAACTACTTCTGAACAATGATGACATCTGCAGAGATGGGGTGATGAAGAGGCTCAGGAGGGCACGGCCCACTTCCTCTGTCACTGTCCAAACCTCTGCCAACTGAGAAACAGAACCCCGGGCAAATCTTTTTCTTCGATCATATAGACGAGCAATCGGATGGATCACCGTCAGACCGGCTCAAATTTGCCAGGGCGTCTGGATGGTTAGAACCCAGATGCTAGTACCATTGTAGGAAACTTTTATGAGTAAGATGTAACAGTTCTCATCGGCCCGCAAACCTTTTCAGAAGACCATGACATTCATCATTCCTTCAGTGTCCCTAATCCATACAGCGTAAATCGAGCAGAAGTCACAGCTATCCATCACATCGCCGCATAGCTCAAGATTAAACCAGTATCACTCATCAACCAGCGAAAGACTGCTGCCTGTCTCTAAAATGTATCGCTAATCAGCAGAATTTCATACTCTGTTGGATTCCAGGACACTGTGGCATACTGTGCTAACGGCTAACGAATAGGTAACTCAGACAAGGCTTTCAAGGTGCAGACAGTTCAAATCTTAAGTCATTACAGGCAGGAGATGTAGGGACGAGAAAGAGTAAGAATTCGAAAGAAAAATTGTGAATTTAGATACCACCTATGGAAGGCCAAAGGATTTCTTCTTTTGGACAGGGCTGGAGAGATATAGGGAAAATGGAAGAGAGTTTCTTCCTCCTCTTCTTCGCTTGCAACTTTGACGAAATCACGTCTTTGACTTGTTAGAAAACCGATTTAGGTGCTGATGAGCGACCTTTATAACAAGATCTGACCTTTAGATCGTTAGACATTAAGTTTGGTCAAAAGCTCTCTAGACGAACTGAGTGACATTTATCAATCTTTGGTTTATTTTTCTGACCACATCGTACTATACACATAAAGGGTTCCATAGGTACACAATTTCCGTCATTCCAGTAAATTGTCTAGAGAAGTGCAACGTTTTGTATGACTTTTACTGATTCCATGGATTCAATAGCAGACTGGCTATCCTTACAGGATACCACATTGTACCGCAGCCAGAATAGGGCTTTTTTGATAACCATTATTTTCGCCTGAAGTACATTTAGCTATCAGGTAGACGGAGGAAGGGCATTTTGGAGCAAACACCTCCTCCACCTCTGTCATCGATTTTAGATTCATCGGCCTTGAATTGGGTGGAATGCTCAACTCTAGCAGCGAATGGCGATTTATAAGACTTTCATAAATTACCCAAAAATATCATGCCGATAAGTTGGACCGTCTAGAAACCCTAAGGGAATTCAATGGATTTTTCGGTTTCTATACCTTTCTTAGTGCTGTCGTCCATAGTTCAACATGGCAACAAAGCAGTCTTACTAAATGAAACAATGGGCCTTTATTTTGGCCTAAGTGGGTCCCTGCTTAGTGGGGATAGCCGCCCAACCTAACCTAACCTAATGAATACGAGATCCACCTAGAAAGACATACGACATCTATGCAGGAGCCTTGGAGGTGCTTAAGACTCCACGATTACCTATAACAAACGGGTCGTTCTTACTGAAGCGAATCTTTTCCCAGCAACCAAACCCAGACAGTTCTGTGGTTCGTCTTGAAACTACACAAGAGTCTGTCTATGACTCACGGATGTCACAATAATCCAAGTGAATATTCGATCTACCGAAGTTAGATCTTTGCTTCTGCGATGGTAATGTTTCTCCTAGACAGGAGCATATCCAATTTACGACGAAGTCGGTTTCTAGACTTTAAAAAAGTTTGTAATGCCTAGAATGCCTAGAGTCATTCTAGGTGACTCACAACTAGATCGATCTTTAGGAGATGTCTCTCGGACCATACCTTAAATATTACTTTTGCTAAAGATGAGTAGTCCAAGAAAAAAAAAAACCGAAACGATTAAGGGAGGACGTAAATTAATCTGTTGTCGCCGTGGCTTAGTGCGTTGGACCGCTGAGCGAGAGGACAGTGCCACCTATTGGCACTCGTGACAAACTTGCAAGAGTGTAATATGTCATGAAAAAGCTTCTCAATCCGCCATTCGGAGTTGGCACTGAAACTGTAGGTCCCTTCCATTCATGCGAAAAATATAACACGGACAAGATGTTTGGTTGCGAGAAGCGAGGCGCTGGCTCTCTATGAGTTGTCGCGCCAAATATGTATGCATGCATGTAGATAAATCTGCTTGAAGCTTCCACCTTAAATCATTGTAAAGATGTATAGATGCAGCATCCTTTACATAAATTTTGAACTGACAAGACTCTTGCAATTGGCTCACAGTATGTCCTTTTCTTCAGTACTTCAAGTCGCGTGGTACTGATGGATTATATTCGCCCATACTGTGACATGATGTATGAACTATTTCGGCTATAACTTGGGCTAGGACTCGTGACAAAAACTCCTCACGAGTCTGAAGCCCGTTCAAGTAAAGTAAGTTATCTTTTAAGTAACGTTGTTATTTGTCATCTTCCGCTCCATCTACATTTTATTCCTCAGAACAAACCAATTATAAGCAAATCATATACGCAAGAGCAAGGATCTCCAGCACTTATCATGTGCGTGCATTTAAGTTAAACACTTCAACGAAATTGGCAGGTCTATGGCGACAAATCAGTAAAGAGTTTGTTAAATACAAAAAAGTAATCACAAATTACAATCAATTTACACATCAGTAGTACCTACTCCTTGAAGTTTACAAATGTCGTGCCGGAAGCAACACTTCAATTAATTATATCCTTCCAAGCTCTATTCCATCCAAGTGTAGTTACCACACATATTTTTCCCAGCAAGAGGTAGATTAGAAATTAAAATGTTTCCCCATTGTATCCTTGCCTTACCTATTCATATCCGAATAGACATCACGCAGTTTGTTGTATTTCTTGACATCGAATGCGTGCTTGTAACTTAAAACAAAAGGTCCTTCACCACTTTCCTGCACAAAAATAAAAAAAAACGAGACGACATTGTTAATTTAACATGCCTTGAGTGTTATGCTTCAAAAGAAAAACAACAAAAAAAATACCATCCTTCCGTGACGATTTTTGAAAAATTTATAACGGTACTAAACAAAGAAGTATTTTGCTCTGACAACAACGGTATAGCATGCATTAAGTCATGAAAATGAAACAATTTTTATGATAAATAAAGTTTTCTTTTTATAACCACAACTTTGTACATAGGGTGCACTATTTTAATTTTACTGTTTGGAACGTTATGTTTTGTTACATAGGCAATAAGGTAACATATTGTGTTAAAATTCGAAGATGACAAGTTTGACATAAGGTCGGAGGTACGCAGAAGCAAATTTTGATAGGTAAGGCTCCTAATGGAATTGACACCACTACATTAAATGAAACTGCACCCAGAGAGTGGTCTAGGCAGCTTTATCTCAGTTGCAGATAAACATTTTGACAAACACTTAAGAACGCCTCCAACTTAACCGAGACTAAAATGATAGCCAAGATGTCATCAGAAGGACATAAGCTCATATAAAATCACTTCTTACTTACTTACTTATCAGACCAGCGACCTTTGGAGTGTTTGAGCCTAACCTATGCCGCTTTCCATCCTTCACGGTCCCGGGCACGCTGTTTCCAGTTTACTAGACGAAAGTTTCTGGCGTCCGCGATTGCCTAATTTTTATGCCGGAGGTTCGATCTTCCTTTTCTTCGTGAACCAGGTGGCTGGGATTCAAAGATCCTCTTAGCTGGAGCATTCTTGTCCATTTGCTCGATGTGGCCAAGTCAATGCAGTCGACGGATTTTTGCTTTCCGGACTACATCCACATCTTCGTACAGCTCGTAGAAGTCGCGGTTATATCTTCTTCTCCAATCGCTCTCCTCGCAGAAAGGACAACATTTTCCACGAAGAATTTTCCTTTCGAAGGATCCCAAGATCTGCTCAGCTGTCATACTTATCGTCCAGCATTTACCTCCATAAAGCAAGACCGGCAAGATCAGGGTTTTGGACCTTCGAGTTATGAGTTTGGACCATAGTTGTTTGAACAAACCGAAGTAGCAGCGGTTGCCTAAAGTTATCCTTCGAATCTCCACTAGGGTGTCATTTGTTGAGTATATATTTGCCCTGAGGTAGATGAACTCCTTCACTACCTCAAAATTATAGCTGTCCATTGTCACCTTCTTTCCTATACGGTGTTCGACGGATCGCTTTTTGGTCGACAGCATGTACTTTGCCTTATCCTCATTCATCGGAAGACCAACTTCTTTGGCTTGTTCTTCTGACGCCGTAAAAGCTTCAATAATGGCCCGTTCCCAGGGCGATGATGTCTGCGTACCCCAGCCGTTGGATGAATTTGGTAAATGAAGTACTTTCCGGGCTTAAGCCGACCTTTCGCACTATTTGCTCCAGCACAAGATTGAAGAAATCACATAACAGCGCGTCTCCTTGCCGAAATCCGGTGCATGTTGGGAATAATTCGGAGGTTCTGTTCCCAAGCTGGACGGTGCATTGCGAGTTTTCTAGCGTGGCGTGACACAACCGGATCAGTTTTCTCGGGATCTCGAATTCGGCCATCACATTATATAGTTCATTTCGATGGATGCTGTCGTATGCGGCTTTGAAGTCGATAAAAAGATGGTGAGTATCGACTTGGAACTCGTTGGTCTTTTCCAAGATTTGCCGCAGCGCGAAGATTTGGTCTATCTGCGATTTTCCGGGCCGGAAGCCACACTGATAGATGCCAATGAGTGTGGTGCAAAATGGCGTTAGTCGTTCACACAGTGACAGGATCTTGTAGGCTACATTAAGCAGGGATATACTTCGGTAGTTCTTACAAGACATAGGATCGCCTTTCTTGAAGATGGGGCAGATAGAGCTGATAGTCCAGTCGTCGGGCATGCTTTCGTCCTCCCATACTTTGCAGATGATCTGATGTATACTCCCTACCAAAACATCGCCACCAGCCTTGAAGAGCTTTGACGGTGGGCGACAATTCTCTTTGCCTTACTAGAATCCTTGGGATGAATGGACACATTGTTAAAAAAAAAAAAAAGGAAAGGAGCCATGATTTTTGTGAAACTCCCAAAATTAGAGCATGAAAATGTACTAGTAAGGCAATCGTAAGAGATCCAAAACCTAGATCATATCTACTGTGCTATTCTGGTCCTTAAAAACAGTCGGCGGCGAAGTCTTTATAAAGAAGTTCACTTTCAAAAGGACCTCGTTCCGATACAGTACCCCATTCCACAATAGAAATTTCAGGTCGCAGTGTCACCCCATGGCCTTAGTTTACAAAAAAAAAGTTTGGAAAACAATACGCAGATAGAAAGAAACTCTAGATTGCATTCCTTGGAATTGTGGAATATTGATCCACAGCAGAGAGTATTGCCTATGATTCTACTGAAAATATTCTTCCATCTTTAGAGCTTAGACGGCTTTAAGGCTTTAAGAGAAAGCAAGTAAAACAAAAGTGCTTTAACAACCTCGGCTGGCTTAAGATGGTGTCCCATAGATCTGTTGGTTTGCACTTCACCTAAGCCGGCCGCAATTTTTTATTTTCATTTATTCATCTCGTAGGCACCATTGTTTTAAGGTCCTAAAATTGTACCTTCCGAAATAAATGAAACAGACATGAGACAGACATAACAGAAAGATGCTTCTAGAGCTTAAAAGGTGATCTTCTTTAGTAGATTAGCACAAGCAGCAATGGCAAAGAAGTGATTCTACCTTTTCACCGTCCCTAGAGACCCGGCAAATATTAGAGTCTAGAGTAGTTTCTTGTCCAGGGTAGGTCTAGTTAGATAAGGCTAGGCATTAGTTAGTGGGTACCCTGTACCATCCGTCATCAGCTCACGTAAATCAAGAGAGGAAATTATGATCATAATTTTGACTCTGTGTGGTCCAGGTTCTCCAGGTCGTTCAAGATGTGACTAGCAAGTGTGATGGGTTTTTGTTTTTTTTAGCTAAATCAGACATTCGCACAGCGTACTATGTATCCACGAATGTTTATGTCTCTTTTCTTGGTGGCACTCGGTAATTAGTCTTAACAGTTCTTTTTTTTATAATTTACTAGCTTTTACTCGTGGCATCGCCCACCTATAATTTGCGAAGTAACACTTTAATAACCAAAAGTAGCCTATACTGTGATCCGAGGTACAGCCACCCTGTGCGCAAAATTTGAAGTTGTTTGGTTTCGTAGTTTTCCAGGTACAGAGGAACAAACAAACAAACGGACAACGTTTCACTCTTCATAGTATTAGTAGGACTAGCACTAAAGGGTTTATGAATACCCTTATGATGCTATTCTTACAGCGCTAGTTGATGGTGTAGTCATTTCGAAACTCAGATGGTATTAGGTTTCAGTCTTTGCTCCGAGGTTGGTGTCCAGAATGACTGGGGAGCATTATTGGTACTGTTGTCATTGCTTATAATTCACAGAATTTCTTTGGAACATCTTTTCATTCTACCAGCACACTGGCCGGAGATGTTCATTGGCCCTCTTTCTTTGGATTGATGCATCACCGGCCCTTGATATGCACTTCACTAAGTGTGCGGTTTTCTACTTTAAGTTTGAAGGGATATCCATCGAAAGTGTTTACATTTCACCTCGTTTTTTTGCGGTTTAAAGGGTGTCCCGCCAAATATGCTTGTTAGGGTTAATTTCCTTCCAAACCAGATTATGTGGTCTACTTAACAGATTCAAAAGGTGAAAAGGAAACGCTACTAATTACAGTAATCAATTTCAAAAGTTTATAAAGTCTTTTCAGTTGTTGACGTTTCATAGTATGACTTTCTCGGTCGTCCATTTCGTCCAGCTTACTTCTGCAAATAAAAGTTTCAAAAGTTTAACCATCGTGTGTCATCAAACCGGAAATGATAGAAAACTATCCACTGAACCCTTATGTCCACAAGCATATACATACAAGAAAATAGGGTAAAGTTAAATGCGTAATGAAAATTTATTGTTCCTATCTGAATCTTCTTTTTCCGTTGGTCTCAAACTTCCTTCTAAAACGGAACCACACGCAAAAGTTTGTTGCAAAATGCCAAAAAATAAGTAAGTTATTAAATTAATCGCAAGTGTGCCAGTGACGAAATGCAGGGGTCTCCCTGGATTCACTTAACTGGAAGAGCTCACGCAAGCGAAACGTGGACATATACAAGTACAGACGTGGGCAAAAGATGGACGAACCAGAACGTTGGTGGCATGGAAAAAGGTAAATTTAATTATTTGTGCAAACTTAAAAAGATTAAGTTGCTTTGAGCACGATATGTGTGTGTGTGTGTAAACCTCTCTGGGAATAGCAGTAAAATAGCGAAATAAGTTGCAAATACATATGTAGACCCTTTCAGTTGGGGAATATTTTTATTTACTAATCCTTTATGAATGCTTTATTTGATAAGGAAACATAATTGAAAGTATTTTATGAGACTAAAGTGAATTTAGAAAGTCCTTCGTTGGGGTTTCAAGGATGAATGTCAAATTCTACACGAATTTAATTTTTTTTTATGGGATCGATTAAAATAGGTCTTGTAATCCTTTGGTTAGAATTTTTCGCTACTTGAACTGACAACCTTTGAATTGTCAAAGCATATTTGACGCAACAGCTTATCGAGAACCAAAGCCTAGCTTCTCACAACCCCGAATGGAAGGGACCTACAGTCTTATTGCCCACTCCGAACGGCGGATGGAGAAACTTTTCCATGACAGAAAGGTTTGTAATATCTGCGAAGAGGTGGATACAGCGAAAAATGTTTGGTGGTTTTAAGGATTGAACCTGTATCCTCTTGCTCAGCAATCCAATGCACTTACCACTAAGCCACGGCGACCACGGATTAGCAATACTTAATTTGCATTCAATTACCAATAGTGGTTAGTGCGTTGAACTAATGAATATGCTTACAAACTTGAGCTTAAATTAAAATTTCTGGTACAACCAACAAATTCTTTTCACCGCATTGCCACGTAGAGGATTCTTCCTTATACCCGACTAGCAGTCCTCTCGCGGCTTCGCACGCGCACCATACATACTAAGATTTATACTAAGTCGTTAGAAATCGTCTGTTCCTATTGAACTTTCAAAGGTAAGCAAAAAGTGTCACCATTCCATTATTGAATTTTTGAAATCGGTTCAGTAGTCCATAGATACTTAACCTTCCTATACCCGCGTCCACAAAAATTAGGGATGAGAGGATGAGAGGATGAGAGGATGAGAGGATGAGAGGATGAGAGGATGAGAGGATGAGACGATGAGAGGATGAGGGGATGAGAGGATGAGAGGATGAGAGGATGAGAGGATGAGACGATGAGAGGATGAGGGGATGAGAGGATAAGAGGATGATTGGATGAGAGGATGAGAGGATGAGAGGATGAGAGGATGAGAGGATGAGAGGATGAGAGGATGAGAGGATAAGGGGATGAGTGGATAAGAGGATGAGGCGATGAGACGATGAGGGGATGTGACGATGAGAGGATAAGAGGATGAGTGGATGAGAGGATGAGAGGATGAGAGGATGAGAGGATGAGAGGATAAGAGGATGAGAGGATGAGTGGATGAGAGGATGAGAGGATGAGGGGATGAGAGGATAAGGGGATGAGTGGATAAGAGGATGAGAGGATGAGAGGATGAGTGGATGAGAGGATGAGAGGATGAGGGGATGAGAGGATGAGAGGATAAGGGGATGAGTGGATAAGAGGATGAGGGGATGAGACGATGAGGGGATGTGACGATGAGAGGATAAGAGGATGAGTGGATGAGAGGATGAGAGGATGAGTGGATGAGAGGATAAGGGGATGAGTGGATGAGAGGATGAGAGGATGAGAGGATGAGTGGATGAGAGGATGAGAGGATGAGGGGATGAGAGGATGAGAGGATAAGGGGATGAGTGGATAAGAGGATGAGGGGATGAGACGATGAGGGGATGTGACGATGAGAGGATAAGAGGATGAGTGGATGAGAGGATGAGAGGATGAGTGGATGAGAGGATGAGAGGATGAGAGGATGAGAGGATGAGAGGATGAGAGGATGAAAAGATGAGAAGATGAGAAGATGAGAGGATGAGAGGATGAGAGGATGAGAGGATCGTCTACGTTTTTGTTAAGCCTTAAGCATAGCCAAGGTCAGAGGACTTTGAACGTTCGAACTCTATGAATGTCTACCTTTTTACCGAAGCTATCTTCGAGGACATATAGCTCACTTTTGATAACGAACTTGGCTTTTATGATACAAAGAAGGTTCTATATGTGTTGCAAGACTGACATGCAGCAACTCCGCCTGAAATCGGTTCAGTATTCTCATAGATACTTAAAGATCCATCCAACCAATTCCTACACACACCCGTTCCCCGTCGAATTGCTACGAACTGCGAATGCATTGTAAATAAACTACCCAGCAAAAACTTGAATCAGATTTGTAAGGCTAAGTGAAAAAATAAGGGATCGAAAAAAGAGAACGCTTATTTTAAAACTATAAAAAGTCTTAAATAAGGCTTATTTCAAGGTATAAATAAGGTTTCCTTTTAAGTCGTACAATAAGTCTTATCTATGTCTTATAATAAGGGACAAGAAAGGGTTGAGAATTAAGAGAATTGAGAATTGAACGTTTTTGAGAACAGAGTTGTTTCTCTTTGAAATTGTACCTTATCTTTTGCCTTATTTTTAAATGTAAATAAGCGCTTCGTCATTTAAGAGAGTAGAATTGAAAGATATTCGCAATAACAAGTTTTTGCATGTCGCAAACAAAATTGTTTTTCTTTGAAATTATATTTCTTTTCCGATTTCATTGATCGCAGATCGTAGTTGAGTGACAACTTTTTAATCTGAGTGGTCGAATAAAAAATAGTTTAAATTCAAGTGAAAGTTCGGTTATACATATAATGGCTGCAACTGCAGGGTTTTCGAAACGGCACTATAAGCGGTTATTAAAGATGTCGAGTATCCCGACGAAAAAAAAAAATAGAAAATTGGAGGCAGCTGACGTTCATTTCGATGGCATCATTGACACAAGGGATAGTGAAACTAATAATATTAATGAATGTAAAAGTGCTGTTTCTAATATTATGTCTAATAAGTTTAAAAATAAAATAAATTTTGAAATAAAATAAACTGTTTATATTCCGTTTCATTGATAAAAGGCCTATAATTGGGGGTACATAAGGTATCTAAAGGCATATAATAAGCCTTATAATCAGGAATACATAAGGCATTTAAAGGCTATTTATGCCTTATAGTAAGCAGCACATAAGCCTTATAATAAGGTGTAAATAAGGTACTGAAACCTTATTTTAAGCCTTATAATAAGGTGTAAATAAGATAACTTCAGCTTATTTTAAGCCTTATAATAAGTAATGAAATAATGAATAAAAATTAAAGAGCGCATAAAATCAGGTATCTTGTATGTGGCGCAATATTCCTTTTGAACATCATCCATTATACAAAAAGGCTTACATTGCATCATAAACAGGCTTATATAAGACTTATATTTTTTGCTGGGTACGTAATGTATACATAGAACCAAGAATACGATCAAAGGAAAATAAATGAAAAAACTACCCTTGCGCATCTCGGCAAAACAAAAACAACACACGGACACGAACCGAATGTGACGATTTCTACGGTTGCGCATAATATAAATCTTGGCCCGTGGATATAATTTAAAAAAACGGTTATTGTAGAATTTACCTACCAAATTTCAATTCTAAATTCCAATTTAAATTTTTTTTCATACATACGTACCTATCTCCCCTTTGGAGCAAAAATTAAAAAAAAAAAAATGCTTCCTTTGTTTTTTTGTACGCCACAAAAGGAAACTACTGTCCCAATTTCAACTTTCTAGCGTTAGCCGTTTAGGATAGGATTCCTATTTGGTTTTTTTGTGTTCTTATGGGAGAACATTTTCGTCTTCTCCCTTCTACTTTGCAGTACTTACTCGGTAAAGGAGCCTATTTGGTTGCATATTTCGTTGGTGGGAGGGTTGAGAGGGAAATTAAGTCCTTTTCCAGTCACACTAAGGTCAATTTAGACCCATTGTGATATCCTAGGAGTTGCGACCCCCTTACTAGGAACCATAAGCCTATATTCCATCTGTCGTAACTCGAGATCATCATTCCCACGACATATTCTGGAGTGATATTGCCTGTCTCTAATTCTAGACTAGTTCTTGCTGCTGCCAATCTGCTACAGATGATAAAAAAAAAGTGGTTTGCGTTATTTACTGGAGAGTCGTCGTATTAGCAGACCGCGCTCCCTACTTACCCCAGCTTACACATTGAAGTTCCCATGTCCGGTTAGAAATTGAGTGGTGTAGTTAGTTTACTTGGCCATGTTTTCCTTTCGCCAATTAAGCAACTTTCCAAACAATCTCGGCGTCCACCTTCCTCTAGTTTTAGAACTGCATCGCGCATGCTACTGTTGCTTGGTGAGTTTTTTCGTATCTGCCGTCGCTGTTTCCACTCTTTTTTCAGCTTTATGCTCGTAGACGAATCTGTTCCCTGCCAATAGAAGATCGATGAGAGTCACTCCTGCGACTACGGTAAAAGCTTGTTACTCGAAGGGCTCCACAAAGCTGTACTTCTGCCATCTCCTCCCTTTTCTCCTTTTCCTGCCTCCTGCCCCCTTCCTCCCTTCTTCCCGCTTCCTCCTTTCCCTTTCCACCTTCCTCAGTCCTCTTTCTTCTTCCCTCCTTCCTCTCCCATGCCCTAGTTTAAGAGTAGTCATAAACCCTTTAGGGCGCGCTAAATATAAAAAAAAAGAAATCTAATTCCTGCATTCCTCTTGCTTGAGAGCGGAAGAGGGTGAGGAGAATGGCATGCATGATCTACATATGAAGTTTTTGCCTCCTTGCAGTTAGCCCACATGAGCTTTGCTGTGTGAGTGACTCTTGCAGCTCACTACGATGAGAACTTTATCTGCTGCCAGAATGTGAGTTTGGTTTCAAGAATCATTCCCAGGTACGTCACACCATTTTTGCTGCTTATTATCTCTGAGTCTACTTGAAACTCTACAGCCACCAGGATCTGTCTCTTAGTCTTCTCTGCCTCCAGACTAAGGCCGTGATCTTCCATCCAGGCATACACGAGTTGCGTAATTTGATATAGCCTTCTCTGTGCGTCGTCAGTGTCTCTTGCTGTCATCATTGCGCCGATGCCATCTACGTACCCACCAAAGAGACATTTTTAGCCATCTCTATGCAATGAATATTATCCTAAGACATATTTTTAAGGTAAGGTCCTAGGATTGAGCCTGCGCTTCTCCTGCTGTGATTGCCTTTCTTTACGGTTCATCCTCGTCAAAATCTTGTTCTACAAAATTACCTTAAGATGTAGGTATAAGCTTATAGACGCCATTATCCAAACTTCCTGCTGAGATAATCACTAAGCGGATATACACTTTAAGCTGACTTTGTAAAATGAAGCTTTAACGTGAGTTGTGGTCATGTTATGTCGCAGCGGCTTACTGATAACACCCTTCATTGTCTCCAATCGCCCAATTCAATTTAATTCTGAATTCAGGAGCCAATCTCTGGTCTGAGCTGATGGATAGAGACTCAGATGCTATTACTCGTGTCTCTATATCCTGCACATGTTTACCTCAGTTCAAGGAAATTCTAAGTCTCCTCGATTACAGTATTCAATGCCCTATGGTATATCCCCCATGTAGCTGTCAAAGAAAATGATGAATCCCCCCCAAATTGTCCTAAGTATTCACCCAGTATCCTTGACAACCACTCTCATACAGGGTGGGTAAACTGCAGTCAATATTCTCCAAAAATATCCAACCACTTAACCGACTTTAAGGACGTTTTGTGTGCACACATACTTTGATTTTGTTTAATGTCCTTGAGTACACTTAATCTATGAACATAAATGGAATCATATATTGCAGCTGTCGTCGCATGCCTGCTCATGTGTCCTTGTATCCATGTGCAAATGCAGTTGATTAAATTTCATTACTTATTCACTCTCTAGTTTCTTTGATTTGATATTACATATGGAAAATTTCCATTAAGGATTTACTTGCAATAAAATGGGATACAGGGAACTATCTCTTGTATCTATGGACATGTATGAGTGTATAGTAGAAGCGTGTTACTTGAGAGAAGGTAGAGAATTTAAATTGAAATGAAATGTAGATCTAAAGCAATTTTATTACTTCTTAGATGCCAATTAAATGGAATGCATTTTGAGAATGCAATTCTGTCACGGAAATGAAATTCCAAGGATATCTTTGAATGTAACCAGATGAGCTTGGAAGCTTGAGAATATTTGTTACACTCGAAGAGAAAATTACATCTCAGTAATTGCTTATAGACCAAAACAAATTTAAACATAAATGTGATCCTGAAAGCGTTTTTAGAACATTCATCCCGAGTTACGGATGAGATCCTGCCAATTGTTGCATTGTAATTTGACTCAAAGTAATACCACAGAATGTTCCATCAATGGATTCAAAAATTCTACGGAATCCTTGAATATAACACGTATGAGCGCTGTTAAAGCAAAGGCTTTCTTCATTCATGAATCAAATACGACTGTGGAGACAGAGGCTTATCTTTACTGAAGAAAGGACTCCCAGATCTTTTTAATATATACCACGCAAAACAGCTAAAGGGTCTTTCATTAAGCGCCTCCTATCTTTAAATTTAAATAAATCAAAGTGTGTGTGAGATATCATCGACATTTTTTATTCGTTTGAAAGGCCTATCGATGCCATTATGTATGAATATAACATCAAATGTTCAAATGTCCGCCGCGGCTTCTTTGGGTGGCACGCATCCGAAATGTCCAATTTTCCATGACTCTGCCGCATAAATCAGACTGAATTTGACCGATGGCATGGGTTATGTTGGCTTTGAGGGCCGCTGTGGTTTGTGGCTTATTCGTATAGAGTGGCAAAATCGCACGATCTCGGTGCCCAGTTCACATCACCTCCACGTGAGATGACCATGCCCTCGAATCGTTCGTGCAGAATTTCCAATGTGGCGTGAGCTGTGTGGCACGTAGCGCCGTCCTGTTGAAACCACTTGTCGTTGGTGTCCATATCATTTAATTCAGGCCAAAAGAAGTTGGTAATTATCGACCGATAGGCCTGGCCAACGTCGTTCTCAAAGAAATATGGACCGATGACGTCACCAGCCCAAAATCTACACCAAACAGTGACTTGAGGGTGTTGGAGCTCATGTAGATTGGTATCGTCCCAAATTCGACAATTTTGTTTGTTGACGTACCCATTCATCCAGAAATTGGCCTCATAGGGTCAGCTTCAGAGCAGAGCCCATTTAGCGAACACACGTCGTTGTCTATGGTCGTTTACCTTCAGCTCCTGGGTCAGTTGAATTTTGTTCAGATGTAGGCCCAAGTCAGTTGTGGTCTGCGAAAGGCCAAGATCTTGTGAGCGACGCGAAATCTCACAGACAGCGGCGTTGTTTTTGCCAGATCTTGCGTTTCGTCGACGTACGGGTGTTGGTTGACCATTTACTGAACCAGTGAAATCAAATGTATCCACCGCACTGCGAATAGTCCTCTCGGAAGGACGATTATGGCGACCGTAAAATGGGCGAAGCGCGCGGAACGTTGCCCGAACAGAACACCCATTTTGATAAAACAATTTTATTATTTGCACGTGTTGCTGAATGCTATATCCGTCCATGGTGATCTGACAAAACAGACTGAATAAATGACAGCCAATTTGGCAGATGTAGCTTCAACAATATGGCCGCTATCAAATGTCAAAGTTCGGAAGTCCCTAGTGGAAGACCCTTTGGTTGCATTCGGTCCATTCAATACTTCACCCGCAATATGCGTCCTGCTTCGATCTTTAAGTCCACTTTCGGACGTACCGTCACACATATGGATTCATTCTTTAGCCGTACAACACGAACACGGAATGATCCTCATAGCAAATGGGCATACTATCCATACTACCCATACTCGATTTATGGCTTGGTACATGCACATGTATTGATAACATGATATCCATATTTGAAAAGCTGCTCTGACAAGTCATCAGCGCCGACGACTTTGTTTGGTTTTACCTTTTCAAGGGTAGCGTCAATCTCCTTCACTGGAAACGAGAATTTATTCCTTGTTGACCGAAGTTGCTCTTGGGTTCTCTCAACAAGCTTCTTCAGTTAGTCCGGTCCTATGCTAACCGCCTCCAGTTACTCACTTCAAGTTGGTTAACGTCCCCTTCTACTTTTGCGCACCACCTAAGGCGAAGTTTTTCTCGATTGCGTTGTCCTTCCGGATTAGATTTTAAGACAGAGCGACAAAGCCGAAGTCAGTGTACAACTCGTATCATTTTCTCCGTTGAATCTTCCCCAACAAAGTTCGTCAATGCAAATGGGACCGAATATCTTTCGAAGAATTTCTCGCTCGAGACGACTGAGGGTTTATTCATCCGCCTTCGATAGAGTCCATGCTTCAGCGCCATAGAGTAGCCCCGGCATGATTAAGATCTTGTATAGAGTCTTTTTTGTTTTACGGGAAAGGGCCTTACTACTCAACTGCCTTCTTAGCCCAAAGAAACAGCCAAGAGTTTTCCTTCTTATGAGATGTCGTTTCCAGAAGTGATAGTAGAGCCAAGGTTGACAAAGTGCCTTACTACCTCGAAGTCATAGCTGTCTACGGTGATGTTCTGTCTGACACGTCGGTGTTGAGTGTCCTTTATTGTTGACAGCTTAGCCCATTTTAGCCGCTTCTGTCTTAATACTCGCGAATGCACCGGTGACAGCTCGCTGAGTTCTGCACATCAGCATACGCGAGTAGTTGTACAGACTTTTGAAAGATTGTGCCCCTGGATGCCAAAACAAGTGCTGTCATACAAATACAAATATTTGGCGGGACAGCTCATAGAGAGCCAGGGCATAGCTTCTCGTTGTTGTGCGTGTTAGATTTCTCATTTTCTCATACGAAACGGAAGGGACCTACAGTTTTATTGCCGACTCCGAACGGCAGATTGAGAAACTTTTTTATACTCTTGCAGGTTTGTGATGCCTGCGAAGAGGTGGTGCCGCGAAAAGGAGGTCATTGGATTTTGAGCCTCGAACCTGTGTCCTCTCGCTTAGCAGTTAAACGCACTAAGCACTAAGCCACGGCGACCACGGCTAAGCTGTCATACACTTCTGCGGTTTTCTCCAGGATCTGTCGAACTGTGAACAATTTATCGATTGTAGACTTCCTAGCCTCAAATCACACGAATAGGGGCCAATCAGGTTGCTGATTAGAGGTTTCAGGCGTTCACACAATATGGCAGATAGAATCTTATGCGCGACGTTCAGGAGATTGATGCTTGTTGTTGATGCTTGCCGCAGTTGAAGGAGTCTCCCTTCTTGTGGATTCGGCAAACAATGCTGAGATTCCATTCATCAGGCATACATTCGTCTGACCAAATCTTGGAGATGAGTTGGTGTGTACTCTCTACCAAGTCATCGACGGCTGCTTTAAATAGCTCGACCGGATAGCTATCCAATCCTGCAGCCTTGATGGATATCGGATTGGATATTGCAATCCACTCTTTGCTTTGGCCAGGTAGATGGAAGTTTTGGCTGTCATCGTCTAAAGTGAATGCTTCCTTTTGTCTGACGGGGTATGTTGGTCTTCGTCGCTGTTATACAGTCTGCAGAAGTGGTTATTCCATATTCTCAGCACCGACTGTAGTAGTTCTGCGCTGCAGCTCTTTTCTAGTTGCATTTGGCAGTCCAAAGTGGTGTCGGTGGTTGGTGAAAACACTGTGAATTTCTCCCTCCGATGACTCTGGCTACTTCAAGCTTGCTAAGGTTTTCAACGCTGAGCTTCTTTTTTTTTTGGTTGGTCTAGCTACAGCAACAAAATATCAGTACGTTCGCCCCTCTGAATGTGTGTAGATTCGTGCCTCGTATCGACACGCACGTAGTCGATTTGGATGGCGATTTCGACATTTGGAGAAAGCCAGGTTTCTGCGTGGAATTTAGTCGAGGAAATCTAGTATGCGCTTCTTCGAAGTTGGCTAGTTGTAAGCCATTGTCCTCACAGGACACTCTCTTATAGGCAAGAATGCAATAAGGCTTGGCGTTCATTCAAAAGGTTTTTGTAGAAGCTGCCTGAACGAAGAGGAGAAGGAAACCCACCTTCTCTGTAGTTGCCCAGCTCTCGCCTGCTAAAGAAGGCTCCATTTAGAAGAATTCTACTTCATCGACTTAGGCGATCTGATAAACGCAGATGTCGAAAACCTCCTTCGCTTGATCAGAAGCTTCAATTCCTCCAACGAGTAGGTAAGGAGATCTCTCCAGATCCATGTGGTATCACAATGGACCTATCACTGGTCTTAGTCTGCTGGCAACATCTGGCAGCCACCTCAACCTAACCTTACCTAACCCAAGCCATTATATATCATAAAGGCTGCGCTTCCCCTCCCAAAGGGACTTTTGTTCTAGAAAAAAAAAAAACCTCGCCATTGATCCTTCAGCCATAAATCAGACATCTTAAGAAAATCCTTGAGGTTAAAAACAACCGAGTCTTCGCTAATGAATTAAATACCTACGTACAACCATTTAACTCCACATACCTCCCTCTGTTCCTTTGCACACTACAAGCCCTTAGGGGTAACATAATTTTGAATTTAGCATAAATCTCCCCCTCCAAACTTCATCCTTAATTTCAATCCCATTCCTTTGCAAGTCTCAAATCTTCCCTCGTCACAGACTTTTCAAGTTGGCACTCATGCGAATTAACTTTAAAAATTCATTCACCCGATATGAAAGTTAAATTTGCCCTCTTTACCTCGTCTTTCTGTTTTTTTTTTTTTATAATGTTAATTTATGTACCGTTTTCGGTTGAAAAACTTTTCATATGAACCCCGCACATTACAACGTTACCAACATTAAAGACACAACCTCCTCTAATTACCTTAATATGACTATTCAGCCAGCAAGAGGCAAAGTTTAACTCCACTCAAAGTAGTTGTACCTTAGAGAGCAAGAATCCTTCACAGGACTAACAAAAAAAAAAAATCTTTTCTGATGGTGAAAAATTGTTCATCCTTAGCAATATTAAAAAAAAAAAAAACGAAACCCTACACTATAGAACGAAGACACAAAGTGCTAAAAGCCTATTTGAATGCATATTCTCCTCCGTTGTAAACTAAGTCACGGTGCTAAGGACGAAGCACGTGATATGCTTTGTTGAACGAGATTTTCAACACACACACACCGTGATGGAGGTGTATAATATTCAAGCTGTAAGTATTCACTATAAAGCGGATTTGCAATTTTGACAGCTAGCAAAACCGCACCGACAAACAGGCATACATGGTCTGACGTCAAGCGTATGAGTTCCACAAAGACTCATGTGGAATACGAGTAGTCCTGCATTGAATAAATATGTGACGGGTGTCGTTGTAGAAAGGAGGAAGTGAATCGGAAATACGAGGATATGACATGAAAAGTTGCCGACGAATATGTGCGGCAATGTCAGCCATGACTGAGGGGTAAGGACTTTTTTTTATTGAATTTCAAATCAGAAAAAGGACTTTTGTTAGACAGTTTTGCAAAGGTACGAGTATTTGTTTGATATAAGTGTGTTTGCACAGCAAATGGGATTCTTTAGTATTTGCTGTGAAAAGAAATGTTAAATGAAACTATGTAAATGGAAGCACAGATATAAAAGTAACCAATAAGACATCAAGGTGATAGGACTTAGTAGCAGTAATGAAAAAAAAAAGGATATAGGGGTCTACTTAGCTAAGAGCGAAAGGTAACATTGTTCGTCCTAAGGAAAAAGTTTTGGAGACATCAAAAGGTCTTCAAATAAGGACTGAATTGGAAGATCTTAATTTTTGAAAACTCATCCTCAAGCCTTATCCTTACATATTATGCAACTCAATGTCGCTCTGCCTGTCTGTCCGTTAGTGCGCTTATAACTCGAGAACCACTGATCCAGGTTGAGGTGCTGGAGTCTTTGTGCGAAACGACAACGTTAGACTGCACTTTCCCTTAGGTATTTATGCATCTGTCTTCCAAGCGGAGATTTTCGCAATACTTATGGCGGCGAAGTATATTGTGAAAAACCAGTGGAGGGGTCTACGTCTGTAGCGACAGTCAGGTTGCGCTTAAGGCCTTGCTCAATCCTCTTACTCGGTCCAAAATAGTTCGAGAATGCAAGTTTAGTTTGAATTCGGTTGGAAGACTGAATTTGCTAAGACTTATTTCGGTCCCTGGACACAGCGGTATTACCGGAAATGAGTTCTTCGATGAGTTTGCGAGGCAAGGTTCAGAGGGGAACTTCTCCGGCTCTGAACCCATGTTAGGTTTGCCCGTATTTTTGGTTAGGGCTTCTTTCGATGGTTGGGTTTCTAGCAAACACAACTGTAGGTGGCATGACTCTCCAGAATGCGGACAGACTAAACAGATCCTTCCCGAAGTCTGTAAGAAGTCCGCAGCGTTCTTGCTGTCTCTAAGCAGAAAAGACTGCAGACACTTCTACTTCGCAAAACATCTCAACGTGTTAGGTTTAAACAAACAGCACTTTCTGTGACCTTTGTGGATAGGGCGACGACACTGCGGAACATTTCCTATGTGATTGTCCTTCCTTTGCTCGTATCAGGTGGCAGATTTTTGGGGCTGATGGGATGAGTGCTGGTAACTTTAGCTCCTTATCACTGAAGCTCTTACAAGACTTTCTTCACGATCCCATGCACGCTGCTTTCAGTGTACAAGACTAAGTTTTATCGCATCTACGATTGCGTCCCTTTTCTTCGTGAGCCAGGTGGCGGGGATTCGAAGACCCTCTTAGCTGGAGCATGTTCGTCGATTCCCTCGATCTGGATACCAACGCGGTTGACGGATTTTTGCTTTCCGGGCTACATCCACATCTTTATATAGCTCGTAGAAATCGCGGTTATATCTTCTTCTCCATTCGCCCTCCTCACAGACTGGGCCAAATATTCGACGCAGAATTTTTCTATCGAAGGATCCCAAGATCTGCTCCGCTGTCTTACTTATCGCCAGCATTTAGCTCCATAAAGCAAGACTTGCAAGATCAGGGTTTTGATGAGTATGATTTTGGACCTTTGAGTAAGGAGATTGGACCCTAGTTGTTTGGACAAACCGAAGTAGCAGCGGTTGCCAAAGGGTATCCTTCGTCGAATCTCCACTAGGGTGTCATTTGAGGAGTTTATATTTGCCTCGAGCTAGATGAACACCTTTACTCCCTTAAAAATGACAGCTGTAGATTCTGTCCTAGATGGTTCGAATTTTAGTTGACAGCATGAACTTTGTCGTGTCGTCATTCATCGTAAGACCAATTCGTTTGGCTTGTTCTTCAGTCGCCGTAAAAGCTTCAATAATGGTCCGTTCCTAGGGCGATGATGTCTGCGTACCCCAGCCGTTGGATGGATTTGTTAAATATAGCACTTTCCGGGTTTAAGCCGGCCTTTCGCACTATCTGCTCCAGCATTGCAGCGCGTCTTCTTGCCGAAATCCCGTGCATGTTTAGAATAATTCGGACGTTCTGTTTGCTGTCCTATGCGGCTTTGAAGTCGATGAAGAGATAATGAGTATCGACGGGGATCTCGATGATCTTTTCCAGGATTTGCCGCAGTGTGAAGATTTGTTCTATCGTCGCTTTGCCGGGCCGGAAGCCACACTTATAGATGCCGATAGATGTGATATAAAAAGGCTTTAGACATTTACATAGTGTTATACTGGATAGGGTCTTGTAGGCCACACCATTGTTGCAAGATTGTTTTAATACAAGTATTTCAAAACCAGAATTCAAATTTTTTTCGTAGTAGGCCATGCATTTTCGTTCGAATTAAATTATTTTAAATTTAATGATTTAGTTTTGAGTAAATAATTTTAAGTGTTAGAATTTAGTTGACAATTGACTTTTTTTTATGTTGGATTGTGCTGTGCATGTGTAAAAGTAAAAAATAATGTTTTGTGCAAAGTTTTTGTTTTTACGTGTTTGTTTTTAGGTATTGTGTTGCGATGTACAATCTGGTGAGTAGATATTACATGTTTTTTTAAATTTATAACGGGGGACCATTGGCATTAGGTGCCAAACACATTCTTTCGTTTTTTCATATTCTGCCAATGGGGGACCATTGGCATAAGGTGCCAAACACATTCTTTCGTTTTTTCATATACTGCCAATGGAGGACCATTGGCACAAGGTGCCAAACACATTCACTCGTTTTTTCATATACTGCCACTGGGGGACCATTGGCAAAAGGTGCCAAACACATCCACTCGTTTTTTCATATACTGCCAATGGGGGACCATTGGCATAAGGTGCCAAACACATTATTTCGTTTTTTCATATGCTGCCAATGGGGGACCATTGGCTTAAGGTGTCAAACACATTCACTCGTTTTTTCATATACTGCCAATGTGGGACCATTGGCATAAGGTGCCAAACACATTCACTCGTTTTTTCAAATACTGCCAATGGGGGACCATTGGCATAAGGTGCCAAACACATTATTTCGTTTTTTCATATGCTGCCAATGGCGGACCATTGGCATAAGGTGCCAAACACATTCACTCGTTTTTTCATATACTGCCAATGGGGGACCATTGGCATAAGGTGCCAAACACATTATTTCGTTTTTTCATATGCTGCCAATGGGGGACCATTGGCATAAGGTGCCAAACACATTCACTCGTTTTTTCATATACCGCCAATGGGGGACCATTGGCATAAGGTGCCAAACACATTCACTCGTTTTTTCATATGCTGCCAATGGGGGACCATTGGCTTAAGGTGTCAAACACATTCACTCGTTTTTTCATATACTGCCAATGGAGGACCATTGGCATAAGGTGCCAAACACATTATTTCGTTTTTTCATATGCTGCCAATGGGGGACCATTGGCATAAGGTGCCAAACACATTCACTCGTTTTTTCATATACTGCCAATGGGGGACCATTGGCATTAGGTGCCAAACACATTATTTCGTTTTTTCATATGCTGCCAATGGGGGACCATTGGCATAAGGTGCCAAACACATTCACTCGTTTTTTCATATACCGCCAATGGGGGACCATTGGCATTAGGTGCCAAACACATTCACTCGTTTTTTCATATACTGCCAATGTGGGACCATTGGCATAAGGTGCCAAACACATTCACTCGTTTTTTCAAATACTACCAATGGGGGACCATTGGCATAAGGTGCCAAGCACATTCACTCGTTTTTTCATATACTGCCAATGGAGGACCATTGGCATAAGGTGCCAAACACATTATTTCGTTTTTTCATATGCTGCCAATGGGGGAACATTGGCATAAGGTGCCAAACACATTCACTCGTTTTTTCATATACCGCCAATGGGGGACCATTGGCATAAGGTGCCAAACACATTCACTCGTTTTTTCATATGCTGCCAATGGGGGACCATTGGCTTAAGGTGTCAAACACATTCACTCGTTTTTTCATATACTGCCAATGGAGGACCATTGGCATAAGGTGCCAAACACATTATTTCGTTTTTTCATATGCTGCCAATGGGGGACCATTGGCATAAGGTGCCAAACACATTCACTCGTTTTTTCATATACTGCCAATGGGGGACCATTGGCATTAGGTGCCAAACACATTCACTCGTTTTTTCATATGCTGCCAATGGGGGACCATTGGCATAAGGTGCCAAACACATTCACTCGTTTTTTCATATACTGCCAATGGGGGACCATTGGCATAAGGTGCCAAGCACATTCACTCGTTTTTTCAAATACTACCAATGGGGGACCATTGGCATAAGGTGCCAAGCACATTCACTCGTTTTTTCATATACTGCCAATGGAGGACCATTGGCATAAGGTGCCAAACACATTATTTCGTTTTTTCATATGCTGCCAATGGGGGACCATTGGCATAAGGTGCCAAACACATTCACTCGTTTTTTCATATACTGCCAATGGGGGACCATTGGCATTAGGTGCCAAACACATTCACTCGTTTTTTCATATACTGCCAATGTGGGACCATTGGCATAAGGTGCCAAACACATTCACTCGTTTTTTCATATACTGCCAATGGGGGACCATTGGCATAAGGTGCCAAACACATTATTTCGTTTTTTCATATGCTGCCAATGGGGGACCATTGGCATAAGGTGCCAAACACATTCACTCGTTTTTTCAAATACTGCCAATGGGGGACCATTGGCATAAGGTGCCAAACACATTCACTCGTTTTTTCATATACTGCCAATGGGGGACCATTGGCATAAGGTGCCAAACACATTCACTCGTTTTTTCAAATACTGCCAATGGGGGACCATTGGCATAAGGTGCCAAACACATTCACTCGTTTTTTCATATACTGCCAATGGGGGACCATTGGCATAAGGTGCCAAACACATTATTTCGTTTTTTCATATGCTGCCAATGGGGGACCATTGGCATAAGGTGCCAAACAAATTCACTCGTTTTTTCATATACTGCCAATGGGGGACCATTGGCATAAGGTGCCAAACACATTCACTCGTTTTTTCAAATACTGCCAATGGGGGACCATTGGCATAAGGTGCCAAACACATTCACTCGTTTTTTCATATACTGCCAATGGGGGACCATTGGCACAAGGTGCCAAACACATTATTTCGTTTTTTCATATGCTGCCAATGGGGGACCATTGGCATAAGGTGCCAAACACATTCACTCGTTTTTTCATATACTGCCAATGGGGGACCATTGGCATTAGGTGCCAAACACTTTCACTCGTTTTTTCATATACTGCCAATGGGGGACCATTGGCATAAGGTGCCAAACACATTATTTCGTTTTTTCATATGCTGCCAATGGGGGACCATTGGCATAAGGTGCCAAACACATTCACTCGTTTTTTCAAATACTGCCAATGGGGGACCATTGGCATAAGGTGCCAAACACATTCACTCGTTTTTTCATATACTGCCAATGGGGGACCATTGGCATAAGGTGCCAAACACATTCACTCGTTTTTTCATATACTGCCAATGGGGGACCATTGGCATAAGGTGTCAAACACATTATTTCGTTTTTTCATATACTGCCAATGGGGGACCATTGGCATAAGGTGCCAAACAAATTCACTCGTTTTTTCATATACTGCCAATGGGGGACCATTGGCATAAGGTGCCAAACACATTCACTCGTTTTTTCAAATACTGCCAATGGGGGACCATTGGCATAAGGTGCCAAACACATTCACTCGTTTTTTCATATACTGCCAATGGGGGACCATTGGCATAAGGTGCCAAACACATTCACTCGTTTTTTCATATACTGCCAATGGGGGACCATTGGCATAAGGTGCCAAACACATTATTTCGTTTTTTCATATGCTGCCAATGGGGGACCATTGGCATAAGGTGCCAAACACATTCACTCGTTTTTTCAAATACTGCCAATGGGGGACCATTGGCATAAGGTGCCAAACACATTCACTCGTTTTTTCATATACTGCCAATGGGGGACCATTGGCATAAGGTGCCAAACACATTCACTCGTTTTTTCATATACTGCCAATGGGGGACCATTGGCATAAGGTGTCAAACACATTATTTCGTTTTTTCATATACTGCCAATGGGGGACCATTGGCATAAGGTGCCAAACACATTCACTCGTTTTTTCAAATACTGCCAATGGGGGACCATTGGCATAAGGTGCCAAACACATTCACTCGTTTTTTCATATACTGCCAATGGGGGACCATTGGCACAAGGTGCCAAACACATTATTTCGTTTTTTCATATACTGCCAATGGGGGACCATTGGCATAAGGTGCCAAACACATTCACTCGTTTTTTCAAATACTGCCAATGGGGGACCATTGGCATAAGGTGCCAAACACATTCACTCGTTTTTTCATATACTGCCAATGGGGGACCATTGGCATAAGGTGCCAAACACATTATTTCGTTTTTTCATATGCTGCCAATGGGGGACCATTGGCATAAGGTGCCAAACAAATTCACTCGTTTTTTCATATACTGCCAATGGGGGACCATTGGCATAAGGTGCCAAACACATTCACTCGTTTTTTCAAATACTGCCAATGGGGGACCATTGGCATAAGGTGCCAAACACATTCACTCGTTTTTTCATATACTGCCAATGGGGGACCATTGGCACAAGGTGCCAAACACATTATTTCGTTTTTTCATATGCTGCCAATGGGGGACCATTGGCATAAGGTGCCAAACACATTCACTCGTTTTTTCATATACTGCCAATGGGGGACCATTGGCATTAGGTGCCAAACACTTTCACTCGTTTTTTCATATACTGCCAATGGGGGACCATTGGCATAAGGTGCCAAACACATTATTTCGTTTTTTCATATGCTGCCAATGGGGGACCATTGGCATAAGGTGCCAAACACATTCACTCGTTTTTTCAAATACTGCCAATGGGGGACCATTGGCATAAGGTGCCAAACACATTCACTCGTTTTTTCATATACTGCCAATGGGGGACCATTGGCATAAGGTGCCAAACACATTCACTCGTTTTTTCATATACTGCCAATGGGGGACCATTGGCATAAGGTGTCAAACACATTATTTCGTTTTTTCATATACTGCCAATGGGGGACCATTGGCATAAGGTGCCAAACAAATTCACTCGTTTTTTCATATACTGCCAATGGGGGACCATTGGCATAAGGTGCCAAACACATTCACTCGTTTTTTCAAATACTGCCAATGGGGGACCATTGGCATAAGGTGCCAAACACATTCACTCGTTTTTTCATATACTGCCAATGGGGGACCATTGGCATAAGGTGCCAAACACATTCACTCGTTTTTTCATATACTGCCAATGGGGGACCATTGGCATAAGGTGCCAAACACATTATTTCGTTTTTTCATATGCTGCCAATGGGGGACCATTGGCATAAGGTGCCAAACACATTCACTCGTTTTTTCAAATACTGCCAATGGGGGACCATTGGCATAAGGTGCCAAACACATTCACTCGTTTTTTCATATACTGCCAATGGGGGACCATTGGCATAAGGTGCCAAACACATTCACTCGTTTTTTCATATACTGCCAATGGGGGACCATTGGCATAAGGTGTCAAACACATTATTTCGTTTTTTCATATACTGCCAATGGGGGACCATTGGCATAAGGTGCCAAACAAATTCACTCGTTTTTTCATATACTGCCAATGGGGGACCATTGGCATAAGGTGCCAAACACATTCACTCGTTTTTTCAAATACTGCCAATGGGGGACCATTGGCATAAGGTGCCAAACACATTCACTCGTTTTTTCAAATACTACCAATGGGGGACCATTGGCATAAGGTGCCAAGCACATTCACTCGTTTTTTCATATACTGCCAATGGGGGACCATTGGCATAAGGTGCCAAACACATTATTTCGTTTTTTCATATGCTGCCAATGGGGGACCATTGGCATAAGGTGCCAAACACATTCACTCGTTTTTTCATATACTGCCACTGGGGGACCATTGGCAAAAGGTGCCAAACACATCCACTCGTTTTTTCATATACTGCCAATGGGGGACCATTGGCATAAGGTGCCAAACACATTATTTCGTTTTTTCATATGCTGCCAATGGGGGACCATTGGCTTAAGGTGTCAAACACATTCACTCGTTTTTTCATATACTGCCAATGTGGGACCATTGGCATAAGGTGCCAAACACATTCACTCGTTTTTTCAAATACTGCCAATGGGGGACCATTGGCATAAGGTGCCAAACACATTATTTCGTTTTTTCATATGCTGCCAATGGCGGACCATTGGCATAAGGTGCCAAACACATTCACTCGTTTTTTCATATACTGCCAATGGGGGACCATTGGCATAAGGTGCCAAACACATTATTTCGTTTTTTCATATGCTGCCAATGGGGGACCATTGGCATAAGGTGCCAAACACATTCACTCGTTTTTTCATATACCGCCAATGGGGGACCATTGGCATAAGGTGCCAAACACATTCACTCGTTTTTTCATATGCTGCCAATGGGGGACCATTGGCTTAAGGTGTCAAACACATTCACTCGTTTTTTCATATACTGCCAATGGAGGACCATTGGCATAAGGTGCCAAACACATTATTTCGTTTTTTCATATGCTGCCAATGGGGGACCATTGGCATAAGGTGCCAAACACATTCACTCGTTTTTTCATATACTGCCAATGGGGGACCATTGGCATTAGGTGCCAAACACATTATTTCGTTTTTTCATATGCTGCCAATGGGGGACCATTGGCATAAGGTGCCAAACACATTCACTCGTTTTTTCATATACCGCCAATGGGGGACCATTGGCATTAGGTGCCAAACACATTCACTCGTTTTTTCATATACTGCCAATGTGGGACCATTGGCATAAGGTGCCAAACACATTCACTCGTTTTTTCAAATACTACCAATGGGGGACCATTGGCATAAGGTGCCAAGCACATTCACTCGTTTTTTCATATACTGCCAATGGAGGACCATTGGCATAAGGTGCCAAACACATTATTTCGTTTTTTCATATGCTGCCAATGGGGGAACATTGGCATAAGGTGCCAAACACATTCACTCGTTTTTTCATATACCGCCAATGGGGGACCATTGGCATAAGGTGCCAAACACATTCACTCGTTTTTTCATATGCTGCCAATGGGGGACCATTGGCTTAAGGTGTCAAACACATTCACTCGTTTTTTCATATACTGCCAATGGAGGACCATTGGCATAAGGTGCCAAACACATTATTTCGTTTTTTCATATGCTGCCAATGGGGGACCATTGGCATAAGGTGCCAAACACATTCACTCGTTTTTTCATATACTGCCAATGGGGGACCATTGGCATTAGGTGCCAAACACATTCACTCGTTTTTTCATATGCTGCCAATGGGGGACCATTGGCATAAGGTGCCAAACACATTCACTCGTTTTTTCATATACTGCCAATGGGGGACCATTGGCATAAGGTGCCAAGCACATTCACTCGTTTTTTCAAATACTACCAATGGGGGACCATTGGCATAAGGTGCCAAGCACATTCACTCGTTTTTTCATATACTGCCAATGGAGGACCATTGGCATAAGGTGCCAAACACATTATTTCGTTTTTTCATATGCTGCCAATGGGGGACCATTGGCATAAGGTGCCAAACACATTCACTCGTTTTTTCATATACTGCCAATGGGGGACCATTGGCATTAGGTGCCAAACACATTCACTCGTTTTTTCATATACTGCCAATGTGGGACCATTGGCATAAGGTGCCAAACACATTCACTCGTTTTTTCATATACTGCCAATGGGGGACCATTGGCATAAGGTGCCAAACACATTATTTCGTTTTTTCATATGCTGCCAATGGGGGACCATTGGCATAAGGTGCCAAACACATTCACTCGTTTTTTCAAATACTGCCAATGGGGGACCATTGGCATAAGGTGCCAAACACATTCACTCGTTTTTTCATATACTGCCAATGGGGGACCATTGGCATAAGGTGCCAAACACATTCACTCGTTTTTTCAAATACTGCCAATGGGGGACCATTGGCATAAGGTGCCAAACACATTCACTCGTTTTTTCATATACTGCCAATGGGGGACCATTGGCATAAGGTGCCAAACACATTATTTCGTTTTTTCATATGCTGCCAATGGGGGACCATTGGCATAAGGTGCCAAACAAATTCACTCGTTTTTTCATATACTGCCAATGGGGGACCATTGGCATAAGGTGCCAAACACATTCACTCGTTTTTTCAAATACTGCCAATGGGGGACCATTGGCATAAGGTGCCAAACACATTCACTCGTTTTTTCATATACTGCCAATGGGGGACCATTGGCACAAGGTGCCAAACACATTATTTCGTTTTTTCATATGCTGCCAATGGGGGACCATTGGCATAAGGTGCCAAACACATTCACTCGTTTTTTCATATACTGCCAATGGGGGACCATTGGCATTAGGTGCCAAACACTTTCACTCGTTTTTTCATATACTGCCAATGGGGGACCATTGGCATAAGGTGCCAAACACATTATTTCGTTTTTTCATATGCTGCCAATGGGGGACCATTGGCATAAGGTGCCAAACACATTCACTCGTTTTTTCAAATACTGCCAATGGGGGACCATTGGCATAAGGTGCCAAACACATTCACTCGTTTTTTCATATACTGCCAATGGGGGACCATTGGCATAAGGTGCCAAACACATTCACTCGTTTTTTCATATACTGCCAATGGGGGACCATTGGCATAAGGTGTCAAACACATTATTTCGTTTTTTCATATACTGCCAATGGGGGACCATTGGCATAAGGTGCCAAACAAATTCACTCGTTTTTTCATATACTGCCAATGGGGGACCATTGGCATAAGGTGCCAAACACATTCACTCGTTTTTTCAAATACTGCCAATGGGGGACCATTGGCATAAGGTGCCAAACACATTCACTCGTTTTTTCATATACTGCCAATGGGGGACCATTGGCATAAGGTGCCAAACACATTATTTCGTTTTTTCATATGCTGCCAATGGGGGACCATTGGCATAAGGTGCCAAACACATTCACTCGTTTTTTCATATACTGCCAATGGGGGACCATTGGCATAAGGTGCCAAACACATTCACTCGTTTTTTTCATATACTGCCAATGGGGGACCATTGGCATAAGGTGCCAAACACATTCACTTGTTTTTTCATATACTGCCAATGGGGGACCATTGGCATAAGGTGCCAAACACATTCACTCGTTTTTTCAAATACTGCCAATGGGGGACCATTGGCATAAGGTGCAAAACACATTCACTCGTTTTTTATATACTGCCAATGGGGGACCATTGGCATAAGGTGCCAAACACATTCACTCGTTTTTTCATATACTGCCAATGGGGGACCATTGGCATAAGGTGCCAAACACATTATTTCGTTTTTTCATATGCTGCCAATGGGGGACCATTGGCATAAGGTGCCAAACACATTCACTCGTTTTTTATATACTGCCAATGGGGGACCATTGGCATAAGGTGCCAAACACATTATTTCGTTTTTTCATATGCTGCCAATGGGGGACCATTGGCATAAGGTGCCAAACACATTCACTCGTTTTTTATATACTGCCAATGGGGGACCATTGGCATAAGGTGCCAAACACATTCACTCGTTTTTTCAAATACTGCCAATGGGGGACCATTGGCATAAGTTGCCAAACACATTCACTCGCTTTTTCATATACTGCCAATGGGGGACCATTGGCTTAAGGTGCCAAACACATTCTTTCGTTTTTTCATATACTGCCAATGGGGGACCATTGGCATAAGGCGCCAAACACATTCACTCGTTTTTTCATATACTGCCAATGGGGGACCATTGGCATAAGGTGCCAAACACATTCTTTCGTTTTTTCATATACTGCCAATGGGGGACCATTGGCATAAGGTGCCAAACACATTATTTCGTTTTTTCATATGCTGCCAATGGGGGACCATTGGCATAAGGTGCCAAACACATTCACTCGCTGCCAATGGGGGACCATTGGCATAAGGTGCCAAACACATTCACTCGTTTTTTCAAATACTGCCAATGGGGGACCATTGGCATAAGGTGCCAAACACATTCACTCGTTTTTTCATATACTGCCAATGGGGGACCATTGGCATAAGGTGCCAAACACATTCTTTCGTTTTTTCATATACTGCCAATGGGGGACCATTGGCATAAGACGCCAAACACATTCACTCGTTTTTTCATATACTGCCAATGGGGGACCATTGGCATAAGGCGCCAAACACATTCACTCGTTTTTTCATATACTGCCAATGGGGGACCATTGGCATAAGGTGCCAAACACATTCTTTCGTTTTTTCATATGCTGTCAATGGGGGACCATTGGCATAAGGTGCCAAGGTGCCAAACACATTCTTTCGTTTTTTCATATACTGCCAATGGGGGACCATTGGCATAAGGTGCCAAACACATTCTTTCGTTTTTTCATATGCTGTCAATGGGGGACCATTGGCATAAGGTGCCAAACACATTCACTCGTTTTTTCAAATACTGCCAATGGGGGACCATTGGCATAAGTTGCCAAACACATTCACTCGCTTTTTCATATACTGCCAATGGGGGACCATTGGCATAAGTTGCCAAACACATTCACTCGCTTTTTCAAATACTGCCAATGGGGGACCATTGGCATAAGTTGCCAAACACATTCACTCGCTTTTTCATATACTGCCAATGGGGGACCATTGGCATAAGGTGCCAAACACATTCTTTCGTTTTTTCATATACTGCCAATGGGGGACCATTGGCATAAGGTGCCAAACACATTCTTTCGTTTTTTCATATGCTGTCAATGGGGGACCATTGGCATAAGTTGCCAAACACATTCACTCGCTTTTTCAAATACTGCCAATGGGGGACCATTGGCTTAAGGTGTCAAACACATTCACTCGTTTTTTCATATACTGCCAATGGGGGACCATTGGCATAAGGTGCCAAACACATTCTTTCGTTTTTTCGTATACTGCCAATGGGGGACCATTGGCATAAGGTGCCAAAGACATTCACTCGTTTTTTCATATACTGCCAATGGGGGACCATTGGCATAAGGTGCCAAACACATTCACTCGTTTTTTCAAATACTGCCAATGGGGGACCATTGGCATAAGGTGCCAAACACATTCACTCGTTTTTTCATATACTGCCAATGGGGGACCATTGGCATAAGGTGCCAAACACATTCACTCGTTTTTTCAAATACTGCCAATGGGGGACCATTGGCATAAGGTGCCAAACACATTCACTCGTTTTTTCTGGCTAGCCCATCGGATCCCTTCTATATTATTATGGTCGATAACCCAGAAAACAGTGATGTTAAACCGAGCCCTTGCCTGACTATGGCCATGACCATATGGTCTTATTGGGTTACACGAAACGCAACTTCGATATGGAGGTAAAGATACGTGACGTTAAGAAGTACGTTAAGTGCTTTGGTGTTTAAACTCCGCTTAATTTGGTGTTTTTATATGTTTTACTTAAGGCGGTCACCTTACGAGCGATAATAGTTCAGAATAGGATGGACTAAGACACTTACTGTGGTTGGAGTCCCCCCCCCTCTTTCACCAAAAGCTTTACTTCAGGCGCAGAAAGTGGCACATGCTTTTCTTACCCTGTATTTGATTTTTAATTTCCAAGTGAGCTTCGGATCAAGCATAACATCGACGAAACTACTCCCTCTTGAGGGGTTACTCTGTCAATGGATTTAATTCCAAGGCTGTTTCCCAATTGTGACTTAATGATTCTGGTTTTAAGCATGTATTAGCTGATCAAGGTCTAAACAAAACCCGTACTAGGCTTTGTGAGAAATTGATGAAAGGATTCAGTGTGTACTTTATTGAAAGCAATTTACTAACTTTAAGTTAGGTTAGGTACGTGGGTTGGCGATGAGGAACTCTGGTCACCCATTGTGATACCCATAAGGGTAAATCTTACCCTGCTCGCTTAAAGAGTATAAGGCTGTTAAGCTTACTTACTGTGTCTGCTGTGGTACAAATTATCCTGTGGATTTAATTAAATTGTTCAGGTCGTTCACCGGTATATCAGATAGTTCCTAGAGATCTCGAAAGAATTGACATCCAAAGAATCTATGTCTAAGGTGGACCTATTACCAAGAGAATGGCAGAAGAAGTAGGTTGTATCCTCATGCACCGTTCTGATACCACAACTCACGTGACCTGGATGTTGATGGGCGAAGCTGAGAGTGTAGTTCTCAGATTCATCCTATGGGGTTAAAAAAATTGATAATGTTGCAGAATTTGATGTTAGAAATCTCAGAGAGTTCCTTGAAAAAGGGTTTTCCGAGAGTGCGCTGCCTTGCTCTGGCAAGTGCCGGGCAGTCACAGAGAAAGTGGAATAACGTTTCCTTTTCTTGTAAATTGTCGCAACTACGGCAGTGAGGGTTGAACGTGATGCCTAACTTGGCAGCGTGTGGACCTGTAGGCCAGTGCCCCGTGCTAATTGATGAGATTTCAGCTGTCTCGATGCGGTTTTTATAATTTGTCGGTCCTAGCTTTGTCAAATATGGGCCATAGCTTTCTTATTCCCAGCTGTTCGGAAAAGATTCCTGCCCGTGTGCCATTGGTAAGTTAAGACCCGTCAGTGAGAGAGTTTTTCTGATTTATTTGGGCACTTAAGAGCGGAAGTTACCTATCCGTACCCATTTGCTTTGCTGAACATTTTTGAAGCCTAAAATATTTGGTAAGCAATACGGGTTATGCAGCTAAGCTGGGGAGTACTTATCCGGGTATTACTGTATTTCCCACCGTCGGATTGGCTTATTCTCAGGGCACTTTTGGGCGCTGAAAGAAGCTGAATATAGATTTCTATCGCAAGTAGGTTGAGGCTTGCCTCGAGTCCTAAGCGGTTTTCTTTGCACTGGTAGTAGCAATGCACGCTAGTCTTTGTAGTAAATATTTGTTTATCTTAGAACGAAGCTTATGTTTGCAAGACCTCAAGCATGTAAATACTTCGGTAGTGGGGATCTGTTCAGAGTGTCCCGGATTTGCATGTTCATCAAATATATATTGAAAGGTTTCAAATACGAAGGCTGACGTCATTGGCTGATTCCTGACCTCGATTGCCTACTTTTGGGATAAATTCGACTCAAACCCTTTTCCAAATCAGCACCGATAAATGACCATTAATCAGGACATTAGCTTCTCCGATAAAATCCCATCAAAACCTCGTATGTTATAGAGGGAGAAACTATTGATGGGGGCCATCGTTTCCTCCTTGCGGAGTTAATTTCATTCCATGATACAGGTTACGTGTAATGGGCATTGGAAATTGGGTATTCCCTAGGAGTTCCACTGATCCTTCAGTAGAATCTGTCCATGCTCCTTCATGTCGTTTGATGAATGACGCATTAGTGTGTTTTTTTGAAAGGATTTTGCTGTGTTAAACGTTGACGTTTTCAATGGAATGGCAGTAGATATTTTTTCACAAAATCTTGAAGTCTATTTCCACAGCTCGAGGGTCGTTAACTGACCACCACAACAGCATACGAGCAATATTGCCAAAAAGCTCATTATTGACGATTTCAAGTTCACAAAGTGGTGACAAATATTCAAATGTTCATTGCTCAGTTGGGTTGGGTATCAAAAGTACACAAAAGTATTTCAAAACAAAAAAGAAAGTGTTCATTAAAAATGAAAAAGTTTAAAAGAAAATTAACACGAAAGCTGTAAATATTCATGAAAAGAATTAAGTATATTTTTGAGCTGATAAGATAGAAGCTATTCACTAAGAACAATCTTATTTACCATGGGCATTGCTGTAATGAAAAAACATACTAGATAAAAAAAGCAATTAATATCTAAGTGACCTGAAACACCTTTCAAATTACTTTCAACACTCACAATGCCAACATTCCATTCTCACCGTTTTGTCACAAATGCCAAGTCGAACAAATTTGATTTATCTGCCTAATTTAACTTAACCAACCCCCCGAAGCTCCCGCTCAAGTGACACACTTCTTTGTAAAATTTCAAATCATAAATCCTACACATATATCCCACTGCCGAGACAACTGCCCCATTCCCCTTAAACTGAATAGCCCGCTTTTCCACCTCTTAAATCTAAATCACGAGTGTAAAACTAATGCATTATTCATGAGTGCCACATAAATTTGCTGTGCGCCCCTGTCACACAAGATAACATTTTTACATTTTAATGTGAACTTAATAAATAATAAATCAAAATCTAAATATATCCCTGGGAACCTTGTATTTCCACGGAGCTTAGTTCCGCCTACTCCTGTCGAGCCGTGCCGTCTGCTATTGTCTGTCTCTTCCACTTTCGACGATTTTTGCAAAAAAAATTGAATGAAAATGAAGGAAAATGGAGGAAAACGCATATTTTCCTCCCAACCGCCGCATGTATTGTGGCAAAAAAGAAGTTTACCCCCATTTAGGCCATTTAGGGGGCGTGGGAGATTTTTAATGACAAACTTTGTTCCTCTCCAATGTTTTCGTTCTTTTCATTCCAAGTCGTTCCATCGTTCGTCTCTTATTTATGGCTTTTCAGGTTGTCTACCAAAGACCGACAAACCGACATCCTTTGGATACCTTGAATGCTCCTTTCGGAAGCAAAAATTTGCACAAAAACACCGACTAATGATCGCTTTGCATGTCATCATTAGTTGAGAATTTATTTTTTTTTTTTTTCTATTTTCTGGTTAAACATTTTTTTCTATGCAAAAGTATCTAGATATGTGGTTGTGAAAACATGTTGTTCTGCAGTGGGACGGAACACACACACCCACATTTTCTTATTTTTCTACGAACTTCGATTAAAGCAACCGACATGGACTGCAGTTCGTTTTGTTGCGCTAGTCTTTCTCTGTCTTTCAGTCGATATGGTCGAGAGAAGGATAAACTTTTCCCATCAAAAGTTTTCGAATCCCTATCCTCGAGGAGAATGGAAGGAGTAATATTAGATCAAGTTCCGTTTTTTTTTTATTCTAGTGTCAAGGAGCTATGTCCAAGCTCCGAACAAATATTATTATCGACGTGTATTAATTGAAGAAGTTAGTTAATTTTTACACCTTGTTACTTGGGAACTAACTTAAGGTAGGTATCTATAGCAATAGAAGTTTTTGTACATTTAAATCTGATTAAGGGATGAAAAAAAAGGATGCTTACATTAGTTCTATCTTAAGCAGAAAGCAACAAGAATAGGTTGTGTCAACACCCGATTGAGATTTCGAAAGTTTTTTGTTGGTTTCGGATGAGGATCAGCTAGGAAGAGGAAGATATGGCAAGTTAGACGAAGTTGCATCATAGCTCCTTGCAATCATTGTCACGTTTAAAGCACTCAAAACGAATATGGCGGCAGGAGTTGACAACATTCTTTAACTTCTGTGTTCTTCCAAAGAAAAGGATTAGCATACTCAGACATTTGGCGGTGGGTAGAGGAATGTAATGCAATGACCTGGGATAGATGACTATGTAAACGCCGTATTTGGCAAAAGCTTACAATTGGCAAACTACTATAACTTTGAGTACGTGAAAAGCATCATGCTGCCAGGTAGAAAGAACCATTTAACCTAGTCGATGTTCAGCCAGTCAAAGGAAGTTCAAAAGCGCAGTAAGCAATTCTAAATGCACTTCCTGGCTCGCTTTTTGCAGCAACATTGCAAACACTACTGGCGAAAGAGCCGTCAGTGCCAGGGTATCTCGAGGACGCCAATGGTAATTGGACGCAATTCTGTTCTGAGTCCCTGGAACTCCTACTTAACACGCATTTTTCAGGATACATGACGACGAGTCAGGCTGAACATTTTTGTACAGGCAATCGACTGGAAGATGAGTCCGAGTAACCAGTAGGGATGGTGACTGACGAAAAGATCCTGTGGGCAATCGAATCGTTTCAGCCTTTTAAATCAGCAGGCACTGATGGGATTTTCCCGATCATGTTACAGAAAACCAAGCACCAAGTTGTCTTCAGTTCCAAAGCTGGGAAACCCAGCCGTACTATTGCAAAAGACTACAGACCTATTAGCCTCAAGTCCTTTATGCTTAAGTCCTTTAAAAATTCTAATCGAGGTGCATATATGCAGTAAGCTCAACTACACGAATATGTCCACGGCACAGCATGCTTACACCAAAGATGAAGGTGAACAGCGCTGCACGATGTAGTTAGCAACATTGAAAGATATAGATCCCTACACTTTAAAGAGTACACGCCCGCAACACTTCTCGATATTGAAGGTGATTTTAAACATTTCGAAGCACATGTTGTTAAAAGATCGTTGGAATATTATCACGTTTACCACGCCCTTACAAAACTTATAGTTAGTCTTCTAAGAAGAAGCTGAACTCGTGGGAATTCGTCAAAAAATGATCACGTCTAGAGGTGCGCAGCAACAACAGATACCAAGCCTTCACGCTACTGACTATTGAGGGCACTCCCCTTAGGCAGTCCGCGAAATACATAAACCTTATACTCGACAGAAAGCTTAACTGGAAGCTGAGCATTAAAGAAAGGGTAAAAAAGGCATCAGTCGCCCTCTATACCTGCCGTAGATTCTTCGGTAAAAACTGGGGATCCAGGTCCCGAATAACACTGTCGATTTACTTTGCGATAGTTAGTCCCATACACATAAGGAGGAATCAGAAAACTACTACAAAAAGACAGGAAATCGTTGTCAATGCTGATAGGAGTGAAAAACTACCCTTGAGCGATCATGACATCTGCAGGGGATGTGGTGATGAAGAGTTTCATGAAGACACGGCTCAAACCTCTAACAACTGAGAAATAGAACTCTTTTCCGATCACCGTCAGACCTGCTAAAATTTGTCAGGGCGTCCAGATGGCATATCTGTCGAACTCTTCTATCTGTAAAGGATGGAAGTAGTTTCAATCGAAAAATCGTTCGTAGGATCTGAGGTCCTGTTTGCCTTGCTAAGCTTCATCGACGAACTATACGAGATGTTTAGTGACGTTGACCTAGTAAAAAAGCTGCTTATTGGGCGTTGAAGATGGCTAGAATATGAAGACACCAATGCTCCGGGCCTCAGAGTCATCAAACTTTTCAAAAAGAATGAAGGGCACGCTACACAAGACCCACATCATTGCCGTCGTGCATGAACTTTGTCAAACTTGGATAAAAGTGTACTTCAAATCTTTAAAAGTAAATTTCTTCATTCAACTTATGATCCTATCTACCTCGATGGTAAATTGAGATGAAGATTCAACTACAAAGCTGTGGACTAAGCCCAGGAAAACAGAAACCTATGCAACGAGTTATGTGTCATGCTGAGCAGATGAATATCGATGCTCGGTCTTAAGGGTCTTTGAATCCACCACTAAGAAACTACAAAGCTGCAAGCAAGTAGAGGCCGACCCTTGAGCATTTCATCAAAGATACCCAAAAAAAGAATTTCAATGCATTCGACAGATCTAGGAGAGTCACGAAAGCATGAAATGTCACGTTTGTGTGTGCTTTCATGGGAACCTTTAACAACGCCAATGATCCTTCTCAGTTAATTATAGACTTGCAGGGGTAAACAGTGAAACCTGATGGACCCTTTAACTTCAAATTGAAGCATTGTTGGGCAACAGGTTGAGAGAAACTATTGTTTTGATCGATTGTAGAACTGAACTACATCTTTGCAATGGAATGGGTAGAGAAAAGACTGTATTCGATGCGTAGTCCGAGATGTGAAGGATCTGCTTGAACACAATGCTATGTTTGTTCCTCTTATACGATGAATGCATCATGTTCAAAAGTAACCAACAATGTCCTGAGAAAGCTATAGACGTTTGTAAATAGTTGTCTCGGAAATACATACTGCGGGATCTGGTCAAATCGTATGTCTAGTCAATCAAACAACGTATGTAACCCACTAGCACAAAATGGAAGCCGTGTAGGTCTCCAGCGGAAAACTTAACACACCACGGGAGCCTTTTGAAAGATATGTACAATTTTCCGGAAACGTAGACACACAATAATGGGTATTCATGGAACACGCTCTAAGACTTATAAAGAGTCAAAGGACAAAAAGAAAAGAAGATCTGCAACTAGCACAGAATGGAAGAAGTGTAGGTCACCAGAGGAAAACTTAACAAACGACGGGGTGTTTTCGGAAACGTAGACACACAATGATGGGTATTCATGGAACATGTTCTAGACTTATAAAGAGTCAAAGGACATAAAAAAGTAGATGTGCTTCTTCTACATCCTGATGCTTTTAACTTTTGTAAACTCAGTGTAGAAGTCTTTATCAGGTGAAGAGACGTAAAACATGTGGCGGAAGGACTTAGCCAGGGTATACACCCTGATTCTTACCTAAATCCAAACTAAGTGTTAACTTAAGGAACACAAAGGATTGTGATACTTTTCTTTTAAAGTGCGTCCCTTAAAGCTATGTCCCCACTTGAATTTTCCTCACTACAAGAACGATTCGGACACTACCTTTCTATCTGAACCTACTCTCTCGCCATTTCATGTCGAAATTGAACCAAAAACCATGACATTCTCTACTCCCTACCCCTCAACGAGACCATGTATCTTTTGTTAAACTTACAATCTCATCCATGCTCCCGTGTTAGTTAAATTCGAAATACAAGTCTGAACATAAGATTACATCATATTTCAACTTTTAAACCTGTTAAATCCCAAAAATTCCAAAGTTACTGACTCATGTTGAATAAGCTTAAAAAAAACTTATTCACTACACATGGCTGCACAGTGGTGTTTATCGTCGCGAGATATGCGAGAAGGCCTTACCTTAAATATAATACAATTTCAAAGAATTTATAAATTCATTCGGGACGCACTTCCCTTATTTTGAGGATAACGAAATTTTCCACGTTGACTGCACATTAAAATCGTTGCTTTTCGATCCGTTAAATTAGAATTAAACCAGAGCGGAGCAACGTATTTTTTTTTAACGATGGAAGCATGGCCGCCAGGAATGGGAAACATATATTATTTCCCGTTGTAATTGGAAAGCATTCCTTTCATAGGAAAACTATTATTTCACATGATATGTAGCTTTTGTGCTTGTGTCCTTGAATTCTTGTAGGATAACGCTAAGCAAATGAAAGGAAACAGTTGATCTTGAAAAATTTAATTTTGTATGTCCCGCAAAAGTAAGCGTATTTTTGGATGTTAAAATGTCAAGGATGCCAAGGACAAAAGTAAAGAGAGGAATGTGTAGGTTATCCCTCTCTGCTGGTGTATTTCGGATGAAGCCCTTGTAGTGGATGAGCACTGGTTTCAACGGAATGAGTCGAAAATTTATACCGTCCTTCGTAAAGCTTTTTGAAGTAAAACTTCTTTTGCCACATGTTTAAAAGCAGAAGCGTAACGAAAAGTGAAACATTTGTTTTTTGTCACATACCCGAAGGCGCAAACTAAATTTGAGGTGAAAATAATTTAAGCAACTCTTTAGCTGTATTACTGAAGGGACAATGTACAAGGACTCATGCAGCATATTAAGAGTTTAGGGCTTTAAGATCATTTCTACACTACTTCGGGGAAGTAAAAAAAAGATGATATCGTAGCTGATAGGCTTGGTAAAGAAAGCAATCTTCTACGCCACACTCAGGTGAGACCCATTTGGAGAAGGCCTCTACAGAGATATTTCTTTTATGTGGTACCGAACTTATGAGGATAGATAGGGTTTTCTTCTTATGAAACTTTGTCGGTTCTTTCTTTGTTGAACAGAGCCTATAATTTCGTTGTTTTACCTCTAAAGTTTAAAACTTTCATCGATTACTTGTCTTCATTATTTAGCTTTATTCCCTGCTTCGTAACGACATGTGAAGGGTAGGATATTCACCGAATGGTCGGCTTTTCCGGACTCAATGCCGTTTATTTTCTTGGTAATTCGTCATAATTCGCATTCTATGATAACCACTCAGATCCAGTGAGCCAGAAGGGTCTTACAACATGTTGCGCTCAAGGACCCTAAGTTCTTATGGAAACCACTTCACAACTTACTTACTTTAGGCTTCACCGATAGTCAAGCAGCACTTAGAGCACTGAGTTCCCTTTACTGTAACTCAAAGACCGTTTCAAGCTGCTTCAATGCTCTCGAAGACCTTTTAAAGCGGAAGAAATTCAAACTCTGATGGGTACCAAGACATAGAGGCATTGAAGGCAATGCAATTGCAGACCAACTTGCCAGAAACGGTTCTTCTGAAAGATACATAGGTGCTGAACCCTTCTGCGGTACCACTACTTTCGCGTTCCGAATGAATCTAGACATCTAGGAAAAACGGAACTTCTTTTCCTACTGGGACAATATCCAGGGACTCAGATAAAACCGGCCATCCGACCCCTAAACAAAACCACAAGAAGTATTATCAACCACAGAAGGGACAATATCAGAAGGCTTGTCGGCTCCATCATCGGTCACTGCAGCCTCAGATATCACTTACATAAACCCAATATAGTTTAGGACTTTAAATGCCGACTCTGCTTAGAGGAAGACGAATCAGCGGAACACGTACTTTGTGAGTGCGTAGCTGTCTGCAGAGTTAGGAAACGCTTTCCCCAAAAGGAATAACTTACACCGGAGGTCATTCGTAAATACTCAGCTTCTTTAGGAAGATGGAGGATCACCTTGTCTAACTGGCTCCAGGCACAATAGATCTTTCAGGTCGCAGTGTAGTATGCGTCAGTTGCAGAGCCCAACTAATAAGAATAAGTATATTATAGGTTTGAATATTTGAGGTTTGTTGTAGCTTCGTAAATAGAAGTTCTCTCTATGGGTGGCAGTTACTCCGGTGAATAGTCCACTCAGTGCTTACCCTATTTCTACAACAATCACCGTTTCAGAAGCTAGTTGTCGATAAGGTTATATCCTCTCATAGCATTTATTGCCCTTGTCACTGCTAAGACTACCACTTAGAAGACCCTGCTGTTTAGAAGTCTGACTTATTTGAAAACGTCCAGCAAGTTAGTAAAGATACCTCCACCTACTGTCAATTCTGGACCCGTCAGTTGATACTGCTAGTTTTCCCATAATTCTTTACTTGGGTTGAAGTTTGAAAGCATCTTGCAAAGTCCAGTTGCTCCTTCGTTTCCTAGATTGTATTTGGTTTCCAACTTTCCGTTTGGTTCTTAGGGGGCTTCCAATTTTTATTCGAAAAGGTCCACGAGAATTAGGTTGCGGGTAGCCTCGAGTTCTTTCGTTATTATGGCTCTTAGGTTCGTCGCTTTAATGGAAACCATTGAAAACCAGGATGTAGGACTTTAACTCAAACTATAACCACCATACAGAGCTACCAGAGGTGAGGAAAGGTCTCATGATAGCTTTGCACATCCACAGAATGTTTTATGAACTTGGTCCCCAGTGAAAGGCTGTCGTTGCTTTCTTAAGTCAGCTTTTTGTCGAGAACTAGTCCCAGGGGGGATACCTCCAACAGAGTGAGTTTTGAACTGAGAAGGACTCTTACATATTGGTTTTCTAATTGTCGACTAGACAGGCAAGGACAGGCATAATTTCATGTCTGCCGTACCTTCTATTTTATTAAATGCTATAGTCCTGGATGGACCTGGGGTTCTACCACTTATGTAGTAAAGAAGGACCTCACAACAGGTAGTACTCACGAGTAAAAAGTTGTGGTTAAACTGGTCACAACATATTGACTTGGAATAATCTCTAGAGACGAACATGGTTATTGAACGTAAAATGCGTGATTCGAATCCGTTCTTATGACTGTTGGGAGGTTGAAGTGGTTGAAACTGGTGAACCTGCCAGAGACCCAAATAGCGTGGATGCGCTGCTTTTATGCCACAACTCACGTGACTTGGATGTTGATAGGCGTTATGTCTACTCTCTCGGAAAAAAATCATTTTCCATTCTTCGTTTGTCTTGTAGTCATTCTGTACAAGGTCGAGTCATCTTCCTGGTCCCAATGGAGTTGAAATAATGGCCTCGATAGGGTTCTATAGGATCTCCATGTCCTTTGTAAATTTTCTTTAAATTCGGATTGTGTAACTCACGTCTTGCAATTTCAACTCCCACTTGCCCGCTTTGCATGTCAAGATCTACTAATACAGCCCTGCTGTGTCATAGCCCTCTATTGTGGACACAAGTGCCAAATAAGGCCAAAGCCATTACTGCACTTCCATACAAGGCGTTATAGACCACATATCTTAAATCTCGTGCTACTGCCAGTCTCCAATGGAATGGAATACATTTTGTTATTTATAGCGACTCTCTGTGTTATTTATGGTGGCAAATAGGATGAAATGTTGCCCTCTATCGAATAGGATTCAAATTTTCATCCATCGTCGCCTTGGCATGGAATGAAAAAAAGGCTTCTCCGCCCCCAAACCCGTTTGCTTTGTTTTACTTTGCAAGTAACTAACATGCTTTCAACATTTTCCGCCATGCAAATTATTATTAACCACATGGTGTCTGGCAGGAGTCAAACAACAATCCCTCCGACCCTTATAGGACTGGTTTTCGACGACTCGACTCTGGCAACAGGGCAAAAAGCTGCTTCCACTGAACCGGAAACGGAGTTAAATTTAGTTTTTTATGAGAACATAAAATGCAATCAATTCACAGGAATCGAGTAATGAAATCAGCCACGGTAGGTAGGTTAGGTACGTGGCAACAGCTTGTTAAAAGGGGTCCGGCTGGCGTGTGTCGATGCCATAGCATCCGAGTTAATATTGTTCTTGTGACGTGTCAAAATAGAGTTTCGAGTGTGCTATGCAATTTTGTGGTGTATTTTGTTCGAGGACTCTTAATTGGATAAGCATTGCTTGCAAATATGTTTGTTCAGCTAATGCCATTGCACAGAGGTGGGAAGTTTTATAAAGTTCATGGCTTGTTAATTAATTGATTTCGACAGCTGCCACAGCCATGCATGTTTAGAAAGTGCTTATAATTTTCCTTTTTTTGGAAGTGAGATTATATTTTAGAATTGAATTTTGCATAACATGCATGTGTATCCTGGCTAAGCCTTGGAAGCAATTGAAATTTGTTCAGAAGGTTCTGCAAGACCCCCATTATAGTCTTTTGAAAAATCTGCCATGAACTGCTGTTCTATAAAGGTTCGACTTATAAGAGAACTTTTGCAACAGCTTAGTTTCAAACCATGCTCCACCTACTTCTTATGGACATTTATGGTACGAATGAAGCCTGTATCGCAGCCCTAGGGCGGAGAAGTACTCCTCATGGATGCGAGCAAAACGTAAAGTATGCCAAAATGTTGTTGCTATTAAAAATTACTTCAACATGGGCTAGGCAGAAGCACTTGGACTCCTACAGTCACTGCGAAGTCCTCTTTCCTTAATCTTTTTGCATCTTTACGAACGGCTATAAAACAGCCAAAGGAGTTGGTGCCGATGTCTTTTAGAAATACCATGACATTCCCCACTCCTTCAATCTCACTGCAACGTCTTTCAAACCTAAATCACGCTATCAGTTAGGCGGCTGCTTAGCTAAAGATTATTTCTATTAAAAAGAAAGGGTCAGAACCTACCTTTGTCGTAAGTCATAGAGAAGAAGTTATAGATGTGACACTGACTTTGAGTTCATTTTGAGAAGAGTGTCCGACTATATCACTTTTCAGACCACAGGCTGACCAGCTTTAATATCAATGAACAAATATGTAGATCCTATTAAGCCATATTGAGAACCTAGAAGAACTGACTGGGACGTCTTCGAAACATAGCAAGCCCCTGAATAATAACGCAGAAGTCGTCGAAGAAGTAACTCTTCTCACTCACGCCCTTCGGAAAGTCTTTGAAAAATCCTGTCCTCCAACCAAAGGAAAGAAAAGGCTCAACCCCAGCTGCTGGTCTAATATGAACAGTTAGCTACGACAGCACACAAGGAAGCTGTACAATGTGGCCAGAAGGACCAAAGATCCCAATTTTGGGTTAGCTTTGAGAAAAGCAAAGTCCGGTTCAAAAGCTGAACCACTTACGCTTAAAGCGCCGCTTGGAAAAAATTCTGCAGCGAAATCGAAACAACAAAAGACGCTTCGAGGCTAAGAAAAGTATTGTCAAAAGTATATATGACCCCAGGACTCCTGAAGAAATAGTACGATCTTTGTACAGAATCTAACCTGGAAACACTTGAGATCCTCATTGACACCCATTTTCCAGGATGTTCTTTCATCAACATACCCCCTACGGAGAGAATCCTGACCGCCATCAACAGTAACACAATCAAGCTGTGTTACCAAATAATAGATGAAATAATTTTGCCTGGGTCATCAGCTCCTACTCCCTATACAAAGCACCAGGACCTGACGGCAAAACACCAAGAAACATTATCCTACCTTGGCTTGTCCAAATTTTCAGAGGTTGCCTCAGCTGCACTTAGGTGCCGTAAATCTGAAGAGAAGCTAGGGATGACCGAAGCAGCCACACAACTCTTAAGGACTTTAAGCCAATTAGCCTCACGTATTTTCTCCTAAAAACATTGAAAAGATCAATAGACCTTAACATCCGCTCCAAACTGAATCTAAGGAACGTTTTACAAGCGCAGCACCCGTGCATGAAAGGCAAATCAGAAGAAACAGCGCGATGTGAAGTGGTGAAAACGATAGAAAAGACGCTCCACAACAAAGAATTTACCCTTGCGGCCTTCCAGGACATCGAAGGAGCCTTTAACAACGTCACATCAGAAACTATAAGAACACGACTAGACCTACTACAAATTAACTCTATCAGCGTTTGGCAGTATATACGACGATTCCAGCAGAAATGCGGTCCAGATGTGCCTCCAGGTTGGATTCGAAGACTCTTCAGGTCGGAGCGTTGGTATCCATTCGCTCTACATGTCGAAGTCATCACGACCAATGCGTAATTTTTTGACAAGTTCAATGCCGCTGTACAGCTCGTATAATATGTCGTGGAATCTCCTCCTTCAGAGCCCGTCAACGCAAATTAGACCTATCATTGTCCTTATTTCGATAGCTAGGGTCGTCAACAGCTACGTGCTAGCTACGATAACGCTTCGCCCCGCCGCAAAGACGATTAGTCTGAATCTGTTATCTAAGGTGGTGTCGTGCAGGCTATACTATCCGACAGTACTACCAAAGATACCCTCTCTTCCTAGCTTTGCATTAAAATCGCCGAGGACAATTTGAATGCCATAGCTGGGGCAGTGCTCGTAAGTCATGTCCAAGAGCTCTATGGAGGCGTATGCGCATATAAGGCTTATGTTGGCAAATTTAGCCGGTAACATGCCGAAAACTCAAGATTTCATGCCTAAGTCTGCCTCTAATAACAAATCCGCACTCAAATAAGCGCTGCTTTTGCCATCGATAACAATCGCAGTAGTAAATGTCTCAGTTTTTCATCCTCTTTTTGTCCGGATCATTCCATTGCATTTCTTGAGATGGTGGTAACATCTGCCTTGCAGCAGTCCAGAGCCTCCGCTAGTTGTTTGACTGCACGTAGGTCCTATTAATGGACCTCACATTCCACGTACAGATCTAAAGGTCTTAGTTCTTATTTCGTTTGCAGGGGTTGTCAACAGTAAGTCCGTTCGTATCCGAGGCTTTTAGTTGCTTCGTAGCTATAGGGTTTTTCCATGGCCGGGTAGTAATCCCGGCAGCACAACGTCTAACCTGGAGGATCAGTTCTATTATTGAAACCCCTAGGACGAGGGGTCGGTTAAACCGAAGCCGGTAGACCGTTCGGGGATGTGAGTGCTGCCGTTAGTCCATTGTGGAATCATCCACTACCATCTCTTAAACATGATCCTGACTTAGTCTGGGAAATCCTTATCGACCTGAGCTCCGATTTCGGGATTTTTCTTTACCGTTGATTGCATCTGAAGAATTCCTTCGCTGTCCCGATTACATTTCTGCTATTTTTGTCTGCTCACGCTTATATGTTTATCAAGCCGAGTCCGGGTGGGCATCGACCAGTACTCGAGGTAAAATAAGCAAAATAAATGTGTAGAAACGGTTGCAACACTGGGCATCGCCAAGTTGAAACCTCTCAGTGCATATCCCATTTCTAAAGCAAAACAAAAAAAAAGGTTTCATTTTCACTTCGATTCCCATTTCCATTCCATCCGGGTTGAGAAATCCCAGTTTTTATATCATTTGATGACTTCTGGTTTTGTGGCAACAATAAATCCATCCTTTCCAAACTCAGGCAACATAAACAGCAAAAGGGAAAGCAATTCCAAACAGTCCGTCAACACGACAATAAAAATAAAAAAAGCGCAACCAACATTCGCCACAATTTTGCACACTCATGCTTTTTCCAAAAAAAAAAATAAGTAACACTCCCGTTTTTAAAATGGCAACTTTTGCCGGAATTCTTCTCGTCCGCACTGAGCTGTCATAATGTTTTCCGTTTCCCGCATTTTTTTAACTGTAAAAACCGCTAAAAGAAATAAAACGTATCACACCACACCAGCAACACTGGCAACAGCAGAATAAAGCGACCGTTACATAGTATCTTACAAAAGGGCGAATGTTAAGATTATTTCAATGCGATTTTTTTCGATGTTTTTTTTTTTTTATTTTTATTTTGGCAATTCTTTTGTTTTACTTTTATCTGAAAAATTTATAGCACGCCAGGACACCGTGTATTCCGTTGGCATTGTTCTATGCTCTCAATCAGGACCCCGACTGGGTTTTGTGCTACACATCTGCATGTGAAGTGCCTGCCGAACGGATGGATTGTGCGGTACATAAACTCCCCGCAGATGCTCGAGTGCTGGATAAACAAGAATGGATCCTTACTGTACGAGCACGTTTTGGGACGCGCGGATATAAAAACGCGGTGAAGGAGGAAGCAAGGAAACAAAATATTGGTGCTCATGAAATCATAATCAAAAAACTTCATTGTTTTGTTAATATTGAGGCGGCGGCGGCGGATTGCGAGTGCATACTTCTATTCTCGTAGTCAGCAACTATCCTTCCGTATCCTTTTTATTGACTGTCAGAATGGTTGTTAGATAATCAAAGTTGATTCCATTTGGCAATGGGTTTTGCAAAAGGGGAACCGTGGCTTAAGGATAAAAATCGAAATGTAACAATAGAATGTGGTGTACCTACGAGAAGGTATATCCTCTACAACAGCTGGTTGCGCAAAGAACTGATAGAAACAAAGTTATAGGGTGAATGCAGCAAGTTAGGTTGTGGATGCGGCAACATCCTTGTACCGATCGACCATTTAGCTGTCTTGACAAAATTATGTCTTGAAGGCATTGGTAAACCTTGACCGTTGTTGACTTAGGTCAACATTGAACTCAAAATAATTTAAAGATACATCCTCTTGTCCACAGCTCTGATGCTCGATTATCCCTTTTTGGTGATTCTCATGCTTTCTTATACGCATTTTTTTTTCTACCTCTAAAGGACTCAAACAAATCTTGATTTCTTGACAATCCGGCTATAGTTTGGAGTTTGGACGACTTTATGAAGTGAAATGCAACTTCAGGACGTTTTCCTAATAATATTCTCAATCTTAAACACAAGCTGTGATCCCAGCTGACAGGGTCCAACTTACTGCCTACTTATCGGGCTTCTAAGCCTGAAGAATCTTTGTCTGAAACACTCTAGCCTTCTATCATTTTTGATTGTGGAACTTTGATTAGAGTTTTTCACATCAGGCCTTTTTGCATCCGCGATGCAATGAAGGTTAGATTTTCCTTGTTATCTCTCCTAAAGGCTGATATTCAAGGATCCTCTTGGCGTGAGCATTTTTGTAGACTCGCTCGAGTGGTATCAATTCTCTGCTTATCTGTCCCAAAGAGCTAAGATCGTCGACTAAGATAGCTCGGCCAAGTTAGGGAAATAGGTAACAATGCTTAAGTCCGGCGACTACAATGGTTCAGCCTCGTTGGGCAAGTAGACAACAATACTAAAGCTACCAAATGTTCTCCCACATCGATGTAGGCGCGGTTTCCTATGGTTTATTCTTTCATCGATTCTTGATAATGGTTTACTTCGAAACAGGTGTTCACCTTAACGTTTTGTCCTATGTCGTGGGCCGAGGCTGCTTTATTTGTTGACAACATAGTCCGTCACAGTCCTTGAAGATCATTCTAGTTCTCGGTCCTGTTTTTCTTCTCCATTCTTCTGTTTCCAGCTTTTAGAATAGAAAGGTAAATTTAAAAAGAAGAGGGCAGCACGCATGTAAATCCATCAAGACTACAGAAGAGTAGAGCCCATAAAGGCTTGGAAAAGTGACACTATCCTTAAGTATTATAAGAAGCAGTTCCGGGGTTGGTTCGACGAAATATGGAGAGGGATTAGTCGGTAAGAATCCAACACACTGGGGGACTAGATGAGATAGAATAATGAAGTGGGATTAAGTCCTTTATCATTGTGGCCACTAGTTGGCCTCTTCTTTAGAGCTCCTCTATGAGGCCGGAGTGAGCCATGGATCCTGCGATGGCTTTGGGTAAGGTGGTGTTTGTATCTTCTGCCTTGAGGTAATATTTACGCAGAAAACGATGACGTGTTCCTATGAGGCAATTTCAGTGACACAGGTTGTGTTCTGTTGATTCTTCGTCTTCGTTGCACATCCTACATGTATTATCTTGGTAGCCCCTGAGAGTGCATGAAGCATTCCCCATAACAAAGAGTGTTGGTGCATAGATCAGAACTGTGGCTTGTGCCTCCTTTCTAAGAGTTTTTCTGCTATGTCTAGGGGCCCTTACACCGATGAGGTATCCGAGTCTCCTTTACCATCATTCATGAGCACCAGTCGTTGAATTTTCCAAAACTCCTGACTGTAGACAGCGATTGTACCCACACGTATTGAAAAAAAGTCGATATTAGGTTTTGGCTATCACTTTCAGGACTTCTGCTCATATACCTTTTAGTTCCTGGCTTTGTTTGTTTTTCGCAGAGCTTGCAGCGAATGTAAGCTCTTCGCTATCAAATAGTGGGATTTTCTCTTGTTGCTCGGAGGAGATGTCCTGTTCTCTAACCGGATTTTTTGAAAAGAATGTTGTTCCTGCTTCTCAAAGGCACTTGGAATGTGCCCTTGTGTCTTTTAGGCAGAACTATATGCCACTGATACCTGCACCAATATCATTCTCGACTCCGGCATAAAGGGGGTAGCCATCAATATATCTAACTATAGTCAAGCAGCGCTCAAAGCACTGAGCTACCATTACTATAGCTCAAATGCCACTTCAGGCTGCTTCAATGCTCTCGAAGACTTCTCAAGGCGGAAGGTAGTCAAGCTCTGGTGGATACCAGGACACAGAGGCATTGAAGGCAATGATATTGCAGACGAACTTGTCAGAAAAGGTTTGTCTGAAAGATACACAGGTCATGAACCCTTCTGCGGCACCCCGATTTCCACGTTCAGAACGAGTTTGAACAGCTGGGAAAAACGGGACTTCTTATCCTACTGGGGCAATATCCAAGGATTCAGACAGACTAAAAGGGCCATCCGACCCCTGAACAAAACCACAAGAAACATTATCAACCACAGAAGGGACAATATCAGAAGGCTTGTCGGCTCCATCATCGGTCACTGCAGCCTCAGATATCACTTACGACTCTGCTGAGAGGAAGATGAAACAGCGTGGGTGCGTGACTGTCCACAGAGTCAAGAAACGCTTTCTCCACTAGGAATTCCTAACACCGGAGGACATTTATAATGCCTCGACTGGAATAAATCCACTCAACTTCATTAGGAATAAAGAGGATCTCCTTGTCTAACTGGTTCCAGGCACAATAGATCTTTCAGGTCGCACAGCCCATCTAATAATAATAAATGTTGTTCCTGCTTTGGACCGTAAAGGATGGAAAACGGCATTAGTTCAGGCTCAGACCCTCCAAGTGTCGCTTGCCTGATAAGTAAGTAAGTTCCTGCTTTGGATTACTTCTACTTGTTGTCTACTCACCATAGGACTTCCTTAAAACTCCCAGAGAACGCTTTTTTACTTCGTGACGAAGTTAAGCCTCCTACTTTTGTCTTTTGCTTATCTTGAAGGATTTGAGATCTGTCCTTACTTCTAAAGCGACACCAATTGTCACCTAGTAAACAGGTTGCCACCTTATATTTCTTCTACGAGGCATGGGACTATCGCAGGCTTGTCGTGACATTCACTTAGATACTGTGCCATTGACTTCTTTTTGTTCTAGAACGCGGTTGATGGCTTCATATGAAGTGTTATCAAATGCTCCTTCTATGCTAAGGGAATGGCATAGATTCCCACAGATTTCTGCTTGTTTTTTCAGGAAGCGTCTTATTATAAGATTTGAGACTGGTACTCTCTTCATCTAACCTTAAAGCGTATAACTTTCTACTCCGGCATTTTCAGATCCTTCACTCTCACATTCCAGAAACTTCTCTTTCAAACGTGATTTTTTCAAAGACTGTCACCGAAACTAGTTCCTTCTGTTCCATCTCCCACTCCATATCCAGTTCTATTACCAACCACATGCTACCTACCCTATTCCCCTAACTCCACCATATCCTCTACACAACTGTAATCTGCATCATCTGTGAAAATTGCCATACTTTGGAATCACACTTTATTTCTAAAACTCACGCACCATCAATGTTTTGTACATCATCATCCCCCCTGCTTCCTGGAAAAGCTTTCATAATATAGGACAGGAAGGTTTTCCAGTACCTCTACTACTTACTACCTAGTGTTATGGCACTTTGTGAAATGAAAACTCTAGACTCGTATAATGTGTCGTTTCTCTATGAAAAGGACGAAAACATTTTCGTTGATAATAATGAATCCATTTTCTCCCTCCACCCAAGCTCAGCAAAAACGGGATGTGTATGCTCCAGAGGGAGGATCCTTTAGCGCGCGGTTTTTCCCTTGTTATATGTTACATCCAGAGCTAAACAAATGATTGTAATACTCTCGGGTAAGATATTATGATTGATGAAAGGATTCTTTATGAAAGATAGATCTATGAATAGAAATGGCGGCTGATGAATTAAGTCCTGAATAGAAAAGGTGATGTAATGTGTTAGTGTGGGTAGAGTAGATAAAAAAAGGAAACCGGCAAAGGAATGTGTCAACGCTCTGACAGGGATACATTCTGTTAATGTAAAATCATTACAATTTGTCACATTTTGTGACATTTTCCGTTTGGTATTACAATTCAATTTATCAGGCGATTGTAAGTGTTGAAAACATATGCTTTCGGAGTGATGTTCCAGGAGATGGGCAATGAAAGGATTAGGATTGTAATTCCTTTGATTTTTGTTGAGTTGTCGTTGGCAGAAGTAATAAAAGATCTAAGGTCGACAAAGTGAGTGGGTTTTCCAATAGGGACTTCCGAACTTTGACAGTTGATAGCGGCCATATTGTTGAACCTACATCTGTCAAATTGGCTGTCATTTATTCAGTCTGTTTTGCCAAATCGCCATGGATGGATATAGCAAATAATAAAATTGTTTTATCAAAATGGGTGTTCTGTTCGGGCAACGTTCCTTCCTTAAGGACTATTCACAGTGTGGTGGATAAATTTGAGTCCACTGGTTCAGGAAACGAAATGCAAGATCTGCCGAAAACATTGCCGCTGTCCGTGAGAGTGTACAGCAGAATCCGAGGAAGTCGATTTCGCGTCGCTCACAAGATCTCGGCCTTTCGCAGACCACAACTTAGCGAATTTTGCATCGTGACTTGGGCCTGCACCCGTTCAAAATTCAACTGACCCAGGAGCTGAAGATAAACGACCATAGACAACGACGTGTGACCCTAATTTTCATCAAAAAATCATCTTCAGCGATGAGGCCCATTTCTGGATGAATACGTACGTCAACAAACAAAATTGTCGAATTTGGGACGATACCAATCCACATGAGATCCAAAGCGTCCAATGCATCCCGAAAAAAGATTTTGGATTGGCGACGTCATCGGTCCATATTTCTTTGAAAACGACGTTGGCCAGGCCATCACCAACTTCTTTTTGCCTGAATTGGATGATATGGATACCAACGACATGTGGTTTCAACAGGACGGCGTTACGTGCCACACAACTCACGCCACATTGGAAATACTGCACGAGCAATTCGAGGGCATGGTCATCTCACGTGGAGGTGATGTGAACTAGCGATTTGACCCTGTTAGACTTTTTCTTGTCGGGTTTTCTAAAGTCGCAGGTCTATGCGAATAAGCCACAAACCACAGCGGCCCTCGGACCCAACATAACCCATGCCATCGGTCAAATTGGACATTTCGGATGGGCGCCGCCCAAAGAAGCCGCGGCGGACATTTGAACGATGTTATATATTCCATACATAATGGCATCGATAGGCCTTTCAAACAAATAGAAAATGTTGATAATATCTCGCACACACCTGGTTTTATTTAAATTTAAAGATAGGAAGCGCTTAATGAAAGACACTTAATGAAAGACACCACAATGGACCTATCACTGGTCTTAGTTCGCTAGCAACAGCTGGCAGCCATTCAACCTATACTAGTTCAAAGTTATAGCTGTCCCGTGTGAGGTTCTGTGTAATTCATCATTTTGGGACCTCCATATGCTTGTCGGTCTTCTTCATCAAATCAGCGGTTTTGTGGTCATGGTCGGGCGAAAGCTGAAAGTATTTAACGAATGCAAACTTTACGTGGTTTCAATTTTACACCGTTTACGTGGGTCCATACAATTTGCCTGATTTTTATAATCTGTCTTCATTATACGTCGTATGTGGACAAAAAATTAAGGACGAAGTTTAGGGGGCTACGGTGAACCATGCTTATAACTTCAGTCTGAAACTGAAGGTCGTTGTTGTTATTGAAAAACAGCTGAGGAACTTGAATGCAAATTGTAGCCAACTATGAGCTAGGAGCATTCTTCCTCCTTTAGGTTAGGTTAGGTTGTAGGGGTGGCTTACACTTATGTACAGCCTCACTCGGATCTCAATGGATCCTACCTAAAAAAGGTAGAACAGATTATTATTTTTATCAGTTGGTCGCCCTAAACCAACCCGAGTTCCGATGGAATTGTAGGATGGTTCTCAGTGGCTTGCTTGACAGTTCGCCCAGATCATTGAAGAAGCGTTCTCCGAGGGTTGTCTTCCTGTTTCTGCTAAGGTTTGGGCATTCGCATAGGAGTCGGAATGTGTCCTCCTCGGCAACTGCGTCGCCACATCATCTGCATAGTTCCATTGTACTCAAACGCATTCTCTTTAGGTGGGCCGCTAGCAGGCTATGACCCGTCGTAATGCCCATAAGAAGTGATAGGTGACTTCTGTTGAGTGCGATGATTCCCTTTGTTTTTCTCTTATTTAGTTCTAAGGTGCGGCATGTTGTGAGTGAAACCCATCTCTCGTTCCCGAGTTTTATGGATTCCGTGGTAGTGCTGGACTTTAGAAGTTCTATTGGGAGACGGATTGAGTCATATTCCAGATTCATCTCAGAGCCTATTCTTGCGAGCTCGTCCGCCATTTCATTCCCATGGATTTTTTTATGTCTCGAGACCCAAATGAGTGTGATGTCATGGTTAGCGCTGAGTGCCTTGAGCTCGTCTTTGCAGAGTTTCAAAGTTCTGGATCCGATTGTTGTGGATGTGCTAGCTTTGATGGCTGCTTGACTGTCTGCGCATAATAAATAGATGTCGATGTGACTTCTTGGGATTGACTGATGTGATAGTTCTCGCGTGGCCTTGGCAGCTGCTAGAACTTCCGCCTGAATCGCGCTGCTGTGATTCGGAAGTCTTATCCTCCTCCTTCAGGAGAATGTTTACTGACAGTAATTTTATGTGGACGTCCTTCCTATTTGTTCCTCCTTCCTTTTTGCCAAAATTGTTGATCCTTTTTGCTTTTTCTCCGCTATCGTTTAAAACTTCTACACTGTCAGATGGTAAGCCATGAACTCCAGTACCCAGTATTGACATCTCAATTCGATCAGTACCAATCACGCACATATTTACACCAGAGACGAACCTTTCTATTACTGCTGCATTTAACTTCATTCGTTTGCTCGTCTGTCTGGGTTAGGTGTCTTTGTGACCGCTTTGGTCCTTGTTCCCCCTCCCGCCCAGCGATCTTCTTTACAAAAAACAAAGCTTTGAGCTTCTTTAAAGACTTTTAAAGCAAGGAAAAGTGCAGACAATCAAAGGGACAGTATGCATCCCAAGGAATCGACAGCTATCCTTTACTAAAGGCTTTTCCAATAGAGACGGGTAGATTTTGACAGTTCATGGCGGTTCAGTTCAGTTCATGATGATGATATGGATGTGAACGACATGTGGTTCCAATAGGACGGCGCTACGTGCCGCACAGCTGATGCAACAATGGACATTCTGCACGCAGGGCCGAGTTTAATTCGCCACGGAGATCGTGCGATTTGTCCCCGTTAGATTTTCTCTTGTGGGATTTCTTTAAGTCAAAGGTCTACGCCAATAAGCCGCAAATGACCGATGGCCTCAAAGCCATCGCTCAAATTCAGTCTGATTTTTGCGCCAGAGTCGTCGAATATTTGACCACTAGGATGCGCGCCACTCAACGAAGCCGCGGCGGTCATTTGAACGATGTCTCATTCCACACATAATGTCATTGATACACGGTCTCCTCACCACAATATGCACAAGGGGACGGTCTCCTGATCATCAAACTGTAAGGCAGGCGGGGATGATTTGGTAGAGAGCATACACCAACTCATTACTTAGATTTGGTCAGACGAGTGTATGCCTGATGAATGGAAACTCAGCATCGTTTACCCGATTCACAAGAAATGAGACCCTCTCAACTGCGCCAACTATAGAGGCATCAGTCTTTTGAACATCGCTTATAAGATCTTTTCTGCCATACTGTGTGAACGCCTAAAACCCCTCGTTAGTAACCTGATTGGACCCTATAAGTGTGGTTTCAGGCCAGGAAAGTCCACAATTGATCAAATTTTCACACTTCGGTAGATCCTGAAGAGATCCCAAGAAGTCCAAATCGATACACACCACCTATTCATCGATCTTAAAGCCGCCTATGACAGGAACGAGCTTTATAAAGCTATGTCCAGTTTTGGGATCCCTGCCAAACTCGTCCGTTTGTGTAGGATAACGATGGAGAATGCGCGCTGCTCCATCAAAGTCGGTCACGATCTCACCGAAACCTTCGATGTCAAAAAAGGGTTTAGGCAAGGTGATGCGATGTCATGCGATGTCTTCAATCTCATTGTTGAACGAATTGTGCGAAACGCTTAAGCCAATAACAGCGGCATAATCTTTCAGAAGTACGTGCAACTACTCGCGTACGCTGACGATATTGATATAATCGGCGGAAATCAGTGAGGTGTCACCGGTGCGTTCGCGAGTATTGGGACAGAATTGGCCAAAATGGGACTAGCGATCAACGAGGGCAAAACTTAGTATTTGCTGTCGACGAGAAGGGACACTCAACATCGACGAATTGGACAGAACGCCACTATAGACAGCTTTAACTTCGAGGTAGTAAGGAAGGGACTTTGTCTACCTTGGCTCTGCTATCACTTCTGAAAATGATATTTCATCAGAAATCAAACGAAGGATAACTTTTGCCAATCGCTGTTTCTTTGGGCTGAGAGGGCCCTTTTCCGAAGAACTAAGGAAACCCAGTCCTGCTCTATGGCGCAGAAGCATGGACTTTAAGAAAGGCGGAAGATACCCTTGGTCGCTTCGAGCAAAAAATTCTTCGTAGGATATTCGGTCCCGTGTGCGTTGATGGGTTATGGAGGAGGAGGATCAACGACGAATTATACGAGCTGTACGCATTGGTCGTTTAAGATGGCTAGGACATGTTGAGCGAATAGGCACCAACGCTCCGGCCCGAAGAGTCTTTGCATCCAACCCGGAGGGACAATGCAGTAGAGGAAGACCTCGCCTTAAGTGGCGCGGACAAGTAGAAGGGGACCTCAACCAACTTGGAGTGCGTAACTGGAGGCGGTTAGCTAAGGGCCGGGCTAATTGGAAAAGCTTGTTGGTTGAGGCCCAGGTTCACCCCGAACTGTAGTGCCACCTAAGTAAATAAGTAAATATGTCATTGATAGGCGTTGATATCTCACACACAACTTGTTTTATTCAGTTTTAACATCTACCCGTCCCTATTGGAAAATCCTTTAATATAGGGAGTCATCCCACGAACCTGAACTCCGCGATACCTGGGGTACAAAAAAAAGGCCACTGGGTTGGAAATATGCAGGAACATCCACTAAGCCAAGCCATCATTCTGCTGAGTGTACTGCAATATGTAATTTCCATTTAGTGGACGTGCAAGAAAATATCTTTCCCGAAGGATAATGCTCACTATGTTGTGCGTCACCTTGAAAGAGGATCAAAGCGAATTATTTGTTTCTAGCATTACCCATACTCCTCTCGACTTGGAGAAGGCAGCAGTGGTAGGTTAATGGATAAAGTCTCCTTTTTCGGTTGAGAGTCGAAATTCGTTCTTTGTTTAGGTATGCAGCACCCATATGTACAGACAAACCTCGCTCTATGCTTTATCTGTTGTATAGAGGTATATCTATGTGTGTGTGCATCCTCTCAGGCATGCACTAGAATGGAATTCAATTTGCTGTGTACATTTAATAATAATCATAATTCACGTTAATGAAATTTCCAATTAATTACATTTTGCCTAGCATAAGTAAGTAGTTTTGCGATGGGGCAGGTAACCCATGTGGACATGCGGTGTTGTGAGCATAATATTTGAATATAATATGTTGAATGGGAGTTCCTTGCGTTCTATTTGATAGAGATAATGTATTTAATCAAAATACGTGAGAACAGGTACATTTAGCAAATGTATGTGACTACAGCGGCATATCGCGAAGCTTTGAGGTTTCAGTTGAATATTTGATGAATGTGGTAATTCAATAGTCGTTACACTGCTATTCATCACTATTTTCAATTTACTTATTGGGTTTCAAAAGGGCAAAGAGTCATCTTCCGTTTGTATTTGCAGTTGCCAAACTTTCACACAAAAAAAAAAAAAACACTACTAGTCTGGAATTTCAAGCAAAGCATAACCATTAGGTGGATTTCGAAGAAATACTACCTATTGCAGAGGTCCTCATGACGCAACTTTCAAAAAATTTGAATGCAACTTTTCAAGACCTCTATAGTAAACACCAAAACCATGGTCCGTTCAAATGTTTATATATATATATATGCAATATAACGAAATCTTGTCACCACGATAGGGGCCGCAGTTCTTAACCGAATTGAACGAAACTTGGTACACATGTTGATATTGTGAATGGCACGGACGAGTTCGTGAGATCGGTTGAGAGGGGGGCGTGTCACGCCCATGTATGCAATACAACGAAATCTTGTCCGCACGACAGGACCCGCAGTTCTTAACCGAATTGACTGATACTTTGCACACATGTTGATATAGTGAATAGCTCGGCTGAGTTCGTAGATGGGCGTAATCGGTTGGGAGGGGCCGTGTCACACCCCTTTACATTTTTCAAATTCCGCATTAATAATTGTTGCATTTTCATTTTTAATAGTATAGAAGTGGTAATAGTAAAATAATATTTGTGGAAAAAAATTCCCGCCATTTTGAATCCGCCATCTTGAAATTCTTTAAAATTGCTCCGATTTCGTTGAAATTGAAAATGTATACTCGTTTATGGGTACTTGTTATAATTTCGCTATTTTGGATTATTTTAATATTACTTCAAAGTTGCATACAAAGGAAATCCACCTATCTCTTGCGGCTGGTGCCGGAAGGTCTTTTTTTATTTAGAAAGCTCTTTCTCTTAAATTTTAAAATAATCCTTAATATGCCGAAACGACTGGACTGGATGCGCATTCGCAGTAAAAAAAATTGATTACGGTCAAGAGTTATCGACGGTTAAACTGATACATGATCGCCCAGTTGGAGTGAGTAACAAGGTTACATTCTACAACATTTCGCGACCTTAGGACAAGAAGGTTCTATGTGCACCAACAACACTTTCGAGAAAAGTAAGCTTGAATGTTTCGCAGCGTTTTACTTTTATGCCTTGCATTTACTCACAACTTGTTTTAAATTACATACATTAAATACTTTTAGGGATCTTATTTATATTAAAATATTTTAGCTAGATGGTATAGTTATTCTGCAATTTACGTTTAAAAAAACGGATAGAACTTTGTTGCTCAATGATAAGGCACTTGTAAGTAGGATAACAAAGTTCTAATTACCGTATAGAACTTTGTGTCACGGTAAGATATCTTTTCTTTCAGATAGAACCTTGTAAAATACCTATTATGGTAAAATAGTGCGTTGGATAAATAAAAGATAATTCATTAAAAATAGATATTCCAATTTTTTTTTAATTTCATGTCTTATTAAACTAGGAATTAGTATATATAATAATATTTTAGTTAACAAAAAAATTAAATTCTCAGTATTTAATTCAGTTTTACATTTTCAAAGAACTAATACATCACGGTCAACTTAGGTTTTGGTACAACATTATTTTTGAAGTGATATAGTGAAAATAACAAAAACAAATAAATAAAAAATTAATAATAATAATAGAATTCACAGTCGCTTAGATTATGTTTCATAAGGTAAGGTTAAAACTAGGTTAGGTAGAAGTCATCATCTTGGGGAAGAAGTAAGTTAACGATTAGTAAATTTTAAAATGGATTTTTCAAGTTACATACCCAATTTGAGTATGGCTTTATAATAAGCCTTGTCAGCAAAACTCATGTACTTAAACATTGACAAAAGGTGCTTCGCTTTTTCTTTGGAGATACCACTCCTCGACGGAACGCTTTCAATGTCCTGTTGTAGTGTTGGAACTACCTGTTGTGTGACTTTACTTTTTCGGGGTTTTGTTGCCATTCGCCTTATCACAGAACTGGTCATGTTTTCGGCATCGTAATTTAGAGCAAAACTAATTTCAAACTCAGCTTGAGTAAACTTTAACATTTTTAATTTTGCAAATGGTACATTTTTATATTCGAAACAAAGTTTTGAGTACTTAGCAAAGTCTTTGAAGTCGAAAGGTTGCATTTGCATTATAACGAATGGTTTTCGGGTGTTAACGGTTTTCAGCAGTCTCATAAGTCCCATAGGTGAAAAGTATTCGTTGACCGAGAGATGTTTTTCTATCTGGCTATGAGCATTGTCAACCTCCTGTAGTGCTGAATGCCGCGGGAGTGAGTATTTTAGTGTAATGCTTTCAACGTCCGAATGAGTCTTCATAAAATGTTGTATAGCAAGGGCCATTATCGAATTCTTATTCTGAGGAACACAGGAATCGCACCAAGTTATAAGTTTAGTTATATCGTTATCCTCAAATACCCTTTCGAATATTTTCATTAAGGCCGCTGCTATATCATTGCCACTTCTACCACCAGTGTATTCTGTCCATATAGCACAATAAATTTTTTTTGTCGTCGACAAGTGCGCAGTCAAATTATATTGGCCCAATTTCTGCTCTTGGACAAGATATAACATTTTGTAAATCAGAAGTGAGAATGGGAATCCCAGATTCCTTATCCAAAGACTTCTGTTCTCTCATACTTTTTTTTTAAATTGAGATGAATTTGGTATTCTTTCATCATGTTCTCAGTTAATGCGTTTTCCTTCTCTGCAACGCAATAGGCCTCACACTTGCCACACTTGTCAGACTTGGGTCGATGAAAGTCCAAGTTAAAATTCGTGTTAAACACAAATCGGTAATAGCTTACTTTAACGGGGATCTGAACGGCATCTTGGTACAAGTTGTACATTTTTGTTATATTGAGACTTGGATCTAAGTACAGTTTAGTTGTTTTGGCTCGACAGAAATGGGACTCTATTGTCGGGAAAGAGCTGATGTATGCCTTAACTTCCAACAGCTTTTCTTCAGGAATCCTTCTAACTGATTTTAACCCTTTTGCGCTCTTCTTAGCTATACCAGTCACGTTATTTTTATTCTTGTGGGCGTTGTACACTGATTTTTGCGAGATTGCAAAAGTTCCGAGCCAAAACGAATTACAAACTTGAACTTTATTTCCAGACAACTCCACAAAATAACCGAAAGTAAAGTGCCGACGAGAATTTTGTGATTTTTTCGTTTTGCGATTTGTCTCATTCTTTGTCGTCGATCTGAATATGAAGTTAGCTTTTCCTTCGCGATCTAAGGAATAGAAAGATCTGAAAAGTTCTTTACGTTCTATTGTCGTCACGTTTTTTTCACAGTCCATCTTGCAATGCAAAAAGCAGTTTTTTGTGGATCTAATACCTTTCTCGTTTACTGCTTTTCCCCGAGAACTTATAAATGCCTCCCCTGCTTGACATTTTCGCTGTCGTACGTTTATTTTCCATGTTTTTTTCTTTAATTGTCCGTTTGCGTGTTTTTTTTTTAAATCTGTGACAACGTTGATGTCATTCACCATCTCATCTTCATCTACCTCTAGATCACTTTCAGTTGATTCAGAATTAACGGCTTGCTTTGGAAGATTTTCTTCTTCATCCTGACTTACGACTGCTGGTTCCAAAATTATAAAATCTTCAATCGCCACCGACCAATCATCGAAATCAATAATGTCGCCCTCTTGCATTGCAAGTATTTGTGTATCCATCAACTTTAATAAATAAAGATATAATAAATTAACTAAAAACCGTATTTAAGTGAATATTTTAGAACCAATTATACTTACATTTTGATTTTAAGTGCCGAATTTAGAAACCAAGTTAGTATTCGTACAATATTTACTACTTGACTGAACACGACTTTATATAACGAACTCTAACACTGTATTTAGTATAAAATAATAGAAATCGCTTCACATTCAACAGAAAAATCACAGCACACTACGTTCTAACCAGAGATGGGAGTAATACATTACTTGCTCAATGAAATTACAAATACCAATATAACTTTACTATTACCAGGGGCAGTAAAGTGAAAAACTAATACGAAGTCTTGCCATTTGAATGAAAGTGGTTTCAAGAGGTAGTTAAAATTGTCAATTTTTGTCAATCTATAAAAATGAGTAAAAATTAAACTTCGAATCCGCCTACATTAATTGATGCGAGTATGGAAGGAAATAGATTTGATGTTCCATCTACATCTTCGATATCGACGCCTTTGAGCACGATCAACAGAAAAATCAATTGATGAAATAAATAAAAAAAATAAAAAAACTATCAATACCTTAGCATTCAATGAAAATAATTTTCCTTGATCATTATTGCTAATTAAAAAAAAAAATTCATTGGCATTGATTTTCTCATTGAGTTATTTCAATGCTAATGAAAAGTCAATGCTAATGCTAAAGTCCCATGTCTGGTTCTAACTATACAATGCTTAAATGAATATTTGGAGCAATAAGGTTCTATCTACAACCCAAAATTCAATAAGGTTCTATCTACGAATATATTTGTTATTTATTGGGACACAAGGTTCTATATGGCTGTTAGAACTTTGTGAACTGAATCTCAAATTAAAAGTGTGCAGTTAGGACCCTGGGCATACTGATTATTTCAGAAACCATAATATATAACTCAATTTGAGAAAAAATGTCAGTTAGAACCCTGTTGTCCTAAGGTCGCGATTTGTCTAATATGTTTCTGTATACACCTCTGCCGAAGAGACTGACGGTGAATCTTATGATCTCCTAGACAGAGCCAATGGGGCCCGCTCAAGGTACGATATCGAAATTGATGTCAAGACCGTAAACCTTAATTTCAAAGACTAAGTCATCACGGAATCCAAGAGGTTTGGTGCAGCTAACGAAGGAGAGCTTGTCCAGAATCGAGATTGTACCTGCGTGACGCATAGTATCTGTTTGTATACTCCATCGATGCCAGTAAACTGATCTCATAACTAAATACAACGATGCCAAGTATAACAAAGTGCTCATTAACATCGAAGACCGTGTCGTGTCCATGTGCGGTAGGAATATGTGATAACTTTGTCCCGAAAAGTGTGACAAGAATGTAAAAGTCAACAATATGATCATGAGAGAGCTGACCTAAGACGTGAGCCAGCTACAAGACCAAGAAGTACAGAACAGAGGACTGTGTTTGACGCTGTTTTGGATAAATCGGTGTCGGCGAGCCAGCTCCTGACAGTACCGACAGGAGTTTTCTACTTAACTCGTTCGAAGGATACATTAAAACTGCCGCAAAAGACAACTAGCGACCGCCTGCTGATCTTGCACAAACTTTAGTAGAGGCACTGGACAACACGTTAAAATACCCGAGGTACACTTAGCCACGACGACCACCATACCCGAGGTACAATCTGAAGGCATGGGCATAATTGTTCCATATCCGGTGAGTGCGTCTGCCGTACAGTTCCCTGGAAGATCTCTATGGCCCGGTACTCAACAAAAGTGAATATTGAACTGCTCCGACACCCTTAGAGAGATGATCGGTAATCTAGAGCTGTTATCGAATTTGGTGTGAATGATTCCTGATTGCTGCTTGACTGCCTTAAAAAATACGTATATCTGTGGAAGATATCACGTTGGAACACGCTGCAATGATTTAGAAGACGAAAGAGAGACTAAGACACCACCACCTCGTCTTTATTGGTTTTTGATCCATCATCGGTGTAAAAGTGAATCGAATTGTCCTGTAGAAATGCTTCTTCCTCCCAGAAAGACCTGGAGGGAATTGTGGCAAGCAAGGTTTTTTTTTTAAAGTTTAGCTTGGGTCTGGTGTAGTCTATGTTTTGAAATTGTTCAAAATGGAGGCATGGCCAAAATCTTTGGTGGACCACTGTGAAATTGATTTGAGACAAACAGGTGAACTAACTACCATTTGTCTGCTAAAGATGTCGAAGGGTGTCAGATGAAAAAGAATGTCCAGTGCTATAGAGGGTGTCGTACGAGGTAGGTAGGTAGAGGTGGCGGTTTAACATGAACCCAAGAGACACGAGATGTGCCTTTTTGTTACCACGACTCGTGGGACTTGGTTGATGATGTGGGTTGTTTCTCAATGTGAGAGAGTCGGTGCCTAGGTCCAGCCTGTGGCGCTTGAGAAAACGGATTAGATCTCGTATCATTTTACCCGAGATGTTGTTAAGGTCATTGAAAAATGGTTGGATTAATGCACTTAGTCTGACTCTTGCTTGTGCCGGACATTTGCAGAGGAAATGGGAGAGGGTCTCCTTCTGATTTTCTTTCCTGCAACTGCAGCAGTGAGATACGAAGTCCTTCGCTTGTACACAAACAAGCCGATCGTTGGGCCTTGCTTAGATGATTTCAGTTTATGGCCTTATGTAAGGCCGTCCTCCAGACAGCAACCCCCTACATGAGACCTATACTTCTTAAACATAATTTTGTAACAATGTCATTGATAAAATTTATAAAAGTGGAGGCAAGACTTTGTTTTGTAGGAATACCTCTTAAATGTCCTTCTCTGTTTTGTTCCAAGTCCACCAAAATAAACATTCGTCACATCGAATTGCGTTAAATTCTTTACAAGACACTTGCAAGTGGATTTACAAATTTCTAATCTTTATCTTCAAACACCGCCGCGCCGAGGATATCTGCTCTCATCAATTTTGCAATCCACCTAAAGTACCTTTAGATGGCATGTCTTTTGGGAATCATACAAGCTGTCACAAATATTGTACTTTGCCAAGTGAAGCAAATTTTGTTGATCCTCAACAGAGGACTAATTCACAACACCACCTTCACACAGCCATATAGGTAAATTCTCAATTCTAAATATCCATCCCTTTCACAATACCATCCTTAAGTATGTCACTAAGGTATTTCTAAATAAAAAGAAATAGGAAAAAGGAAAATTTAAAACAGAAACCACATTGGAGTTTATTCCATACGCCATATTCCCAGGCTGCATACACACACACATACACACACAATCGTCATTACAAATTCCGGATCCTTGATATTGAATTTCCAAGTTGATTCCAAGGATGATTTTCCTGTACTGTGTGTGTGTGTGTGTGTGTTATTTTCGTTTCGTCGAATGCGAAAGGCATTTTTATTTCCATGGAGTATTTTGATTTCATTATTTTTCACAAGGCGGTATTTAAAATTAGATCGTAGAATTGGATGTGTGTTTTTTTTTTTTTTTAAATTCCTAAGAGAGTCCTTGCCCAATCATCCTTGAAAATTGTATAACAAAATTTATAGTAAAATAGCAAAATAAATCGAAAGAAAAAATATTTTTATTGAATTCAGTCAAGGATGTAATTTAATTACAAGTCCTTAATTGATTTAGTAATTGTGTATGTAAAGTCTGCTTTATTGGAACTGGACAGTGAAATTCATAGAATTCAATGAACAGAAGGGCACTTGGATACTTTTATCGGTGATGGACAGTTGCAATAACATTCATGTTGTGACTGAAAATAATTAAGTCACATTCACCCTACTACTACCAGAAATTATGTAGTCATACGGTACCTAGAACAGAGAAAGGGGTTTTCAATAAGGACTTAACAATTTTGCATTTAAATAAAACACAGAATAATAGAGAATTCGGGCTGAAATTTATTCCAGATGTAGAACACATGCTAGATTTAAGTATGGAAGCACGTTTGCAGTGATCGATTCTTTGGAGTCAGTTTTTCACCACCCTTCTACATATATCGCCCGGAACGTTGGCAGTTTTCGCGTTCGATATTGTTCCCGAGCTCCTAGAACGTTGTTGGCTTGTTGGCATAAACCAACGACTTAACGTTACCTCATAAAAAGAATTCCAACGGCGTTAAATCGCATGAGCGAGGTGGCCATTTGACCGGACCATTTCTCAAGATGACACGATTACCGAACTTCCCCTTCAATAGATCAATTGTTGGACCAGCTATCTGGCATGTGGCACCATCTTGTTGGAACCACATATCATTGATGTCAAGTCCATCCAATTTTGGCCAAAAATAGTCTTCCAATATGGCACGATAGCGAACTCCATTGAGCGTAACATCATCGACGAAGAAATACGGTCCAATCACACCTCGGGCATGAAATCCACACCACACGGTCACTTTTTGTGGGTGCAATGGAGTCTCTTGAAGCACATTTGGGTTTGTTGCTGTCCAATAACGCATATTAAGCCAAACATGAGCTCCATACCTGAAGATGATTTTTCGATGAAATTCAGAATTTTCTTCAAACTTTTGCAGAGCCCTATCGGAGATCAAGATCAAGAGGCTTCAGTTCTTGAGTTAATTTGATCTTGTAAGGGTGTAGGTCAAGATCTTTACGCAAAAATCGCATCAATGTGGACTGAGAGATTCCCAATTCCTGTAAACGGCGTGGAAACGACTGATTTGACTCATTTTGAATTGAAGCCCTTACGGCTGCGATATTTTCGATACTTCGGCCGATGCGTTGTCTCAATGGCACAGGAACATTCAACAGTGAATATGTGGCTCGAATTTATCCACTATAGCATGCACAGCCTGTCTGGTGGGACGATTATTACGACCGAAAATTTGAGTAAACGCCTTTAAAGTTGCGACCACAGACTCAGAATTTCGGTAGTAATTTTGAATAATTTCCAAACTTTGCACTTTCATGAACTTCACCATGATAGAACTGTAAATTTTGGCTGCCGTTTTGACATTGTTATGTCTCTAGTGAAAAACCCTTTAGAAGAAAGTGAAATAGTTAGGAATGTGGGTAAGAAGTTCTTAAAATCGAGGTTTCGGAACTGAAGGCAGATGAAAAATCGTTGGTATTTATGTGAATCAGTTTGAAGATGAATTTCTTGAAGCTATGCCATTTGTCCCGTGTGGGGATGGTGACTTTGAAATCCCTTTTGAAGGAGTTGAACGGGAGGGTTTTTCCTCAAATTTGTTTGGAATCTGCATAAGACACTGGGCTGACCACTAATTGGATTCAGTGTGAAGATGTCTTTAAACGCAACTTGTTTGACTGTGAGATGTGTGGCTCCAAATGGTCTCTAGCGCAGCAGAGAGGAGTTATACAGATAGGCCATGCTTTGGACCTTGGCCACAATGTTAAGGTATGAGCCTTTCCCAAGTTCAGTCCACCATACTATTGCTTCATAAAGAAGTATGGGTCTGACTATAAACGTGTAGAGCCAGTAGGTAACTTTGGGCGTAGGTAGATAGGCAGGTAGAGGTGGCGGTTCAACAAGAACCCAAATAGCACTGGTGTGCCTTTTTGTTACCACGACTCTTGTGACTTGGTTGACGCTGTGTGTTGTTGAGAATGTGAGACAGTCGGAGCCTAGATCCAGCCGGTGGCAGTTAAGAAAACGGATTAGATCTTGTATCCCTTTACCCGAGATGTCGTTAAGGAAGTCAAAGAATGGTTGGTTTAATGCACACAGTCTGGCTCAAGCTTGTGCCGGACACTTGCAAAGGAAATGGGAGAGTTTCCTTCTCATTTTCGGTTCCGCAACTGTGGTTGTAAGGAATACCTAGATGGGCCGCAAGGTCTCCAATTGACCAATACCCTTGGATTATCGCGCGATATCTAGGCGAGTTCTGTTTCGCAGGACTTTCTTGATGTGTCGCAGTTGTTTAACCCCCTCCATTAGAAGTTGGCCTTCTACAGGAAATGTAAGTGGATTTACCCTCTAACCGCTCCTAGTGGGAAACTTTAGACATATAGCAACTAATAATTCTCTTCCAGGTGTAGAGTGCTACCATAGCTTGTTTTACCTCGCTGTGTAGTGGTGGGCTTCCAGCATAATTTTGTATCAAAAATTACACCGAGGAACTTAGCCTCATTAAAGAGACTTAGCCTTGTGCCTGGAGAAGAGAACGAGGTCTCTTTTGTGTGGGCTTACTTTAAGCCCAAATTTGTCGGTCCATTTAGTAAGAATAGAGACGGCATTGTTGATCAGTTCGATGACAACTTGAGTGTGCATTTCCGAAACAGCAATCGCAACGTCATCCGCTTATGCCCTACAGTGAAGTCATTCTTTTCCAGAAACACAAGCAAATCATTTAAAGCCGTGTTCCAGAGGAAAGATGATCGGAACCTCCCCCCCCCGTCATTACTAGACTCCTTCACAGAGGAATTGTTTCATCAGGGCGGTTAGTGAATCATTTACTCCAAAGCCTGCCAGAGTCCCAGTGATTGCATTCGGTTTAATGTTGTTGAAAGCTCCCTTAATATCGAAGAAGGCAGCTAGGGTATGTTGCTTGTTTTTATTGGACCTCTCGATGGTTTGAGTTAGGTTATGTAGAATTATTTCAGTCGACTTACCTATGTTTATGGTCAATCTGAGTTGGATTTCAATGATCCTTTCAAGTACCTTTAAAAACAACGAGGACAGACTGATTTGTCGAACATTTTTGGGTGAGTGTGTGTGTTCTTGCCTGCCCTAGGTATGTGCATCACATCAGTTTGCTTTCATTTACTAGGATGTATGTGTGGGACATACAGCTTTTGTAGATAATTAGCAGCCAAAAGGGAGAATAATATCTTTTTACTGCTGTAACTCAGCAGGGAAAATCCTGTCCAGTCTAGATGACTTTTACGGTTGGAAGAAGAGTTTTTCTTGATATGTGAGCTCATCAGCAAACTCTTCTGAAAGTGCCCTGTGCGAAAACTCACCCTTGTTTGAGCGTACTGAGAAATGAATGTCTAAATGAAAGTCAATAATCTCTGAACAGTTGGAGGTCTGCGAACTGTCTCCTTGAAGGAGGAGAGTGGGAGTAGCAACGTTACATGACAGAATTTTCCACAGTGTCCTGGATGTTACCGCAGAAGTGTTCCCAGGAGAGTATTTTGCTTTAATCATCCGTTTTTTTATAGATCTTAAGGTGATCTTTGTAAAATGTCCAGATGTGCTTATGATCCATTGAAATTCAATTCAAAAACCTCCCAAACACTTATGTCCTGTATCCGACAGTAATATAACCCTAATGTGAACTACATAATGCCCAACAGTTCTTCAACACCAACTGTATGTATGCACATTTGTTTGTAAAACATGAAAACAACTAGCTAAATTTAAAAGCCAAAAAACCAAAGACAAGGACAACAACATGAAAAAGGATATATGTGAACAATATTTCATGAGGATATTCCCAGCTGGGACGTAGCAATAAAGTTTTACCATTAAGATTTATGCACTATGTACTCGCATACATGTCCGTCGAGACAGAGACAATGATGATGACAATGATGCCTTCTTCCTTGAGCGGGAGAGAAGACAATGACGAGAGAAAATGTTACCACAAGCAGAGATGAAGAAGACATTTTGGACAATATACGGCTGTGGACTTTTTGTTTCGTCTTCAGAACACAAGGATGTGTGCACAAATTGATGTCGGGAACAGAAACACTACAAGGATCGACTAATTTATTAATAGTTCCATTTTGGCACCAGGAGTTGCAGTGATGTACAACTAATTTGGGTTTACATATATGAGACTGTTTACCCACATATTTGTAGAAAATCTGAAAGTCCTTGTGCAGAATTAATTTGTAATTAAATTTTGTGCAAATGATGAATGGCTTCCAAGTGAACAGGACTACTCATAAGTCCAGACAGCACTGCAAACGGTTAATAGGAAAAAAGTTTCTTGACAATACAAGGGGAATGGGCACTTCTACTTAAAGTACTCAGTGATGCCAGTTGAAGCTGTCCCACAAGGACCCACAAGCAGATGCTGTACAAAGCTAGAGCTAGAGCTAGAGAAAAAAGAACAGGGTAAAAGAAACACACCTGAAAAAAGAAACTTCACCCTCTGTGTAGTCCTGTGAACAGCTGTTCTGAGTATGAGACTGAAGAGTAATTGGGAGGACATGTTTCCACGCGTGTTTTACAGCATCCTACTTTGTGCTCTAAGTTTACCTCTACTATGATACGACATCATTCTAGGGCTGACACCTTTCGATCTTTGCACGAAGGAAGTTTCCGTTTTGGAAAAATGGTCTAATAGGTCACCAAGCTGTCACCAAACGGGCGAAGAAAAAATGCAAATATATGGCGCGACAGCTCATCGAGAGCCAAGGCCTAGCTTTTCACAACCACCAATGGAAGGGAGTTTTATTGCCTGCTCCGAACGGGCGATTGAGAAGCTATGTCGTGACAGATTAAACTTTTGCAGGTTTGTCATGAGTGCGAAGAGGTGGTGCCATAAAAAAAACGTTTGGCAGTGTCCTCTCGCTCAGCGGTCCAACGCATTCAACACTTAGCCATGGCGACCACAACATTCAAGTCAAAACTGACTACTAAATACCAATCCCTGAATTCAGCCTGAATCTCATACACGAATTTCCCTCCAGAGAGAGCTGGACAGAACAAGAGGTCATAAATCCCTACCACATATTCATTTTTATAAAAGATTCTGGGATCTACGCATCAAAACCTGGCACCACGCCATCGATAATACTTCCAATTCACAGCAGCGTGTTCCAGACGGAAGTTCTAGAAATCGCCGAGGCCTCGCGAAATCGATCACAACAGACACTCCCAAGAATAAACGTCGACATCTACATCCAGTTGCCATCAAAGCCATCACATCCACAACAATTAGATCCAAAACCGTCCATGACTCAATGCTACCACAACTAGCTTACTAACTTATCAGGCCAGCGACCCTTGCAAGGTCTGAGTCTGAACTAATGCCACTTTCCATCATTCATGGTCCCGGGAACGCTGCTTCCAGTTTACTGGACCAAGGTTTCTAGCGTCCGCGATTGCCTGATCTTCAAACCGGAGGTTTAGTCTCCCTTTTCTTTGTAAACCATTTGGCTGGGATTTGAAGATTCTTTTAGCTGGAGCATTCTTGTCCATTCGCTCGATGTGGCCGAGCCAGTGCAGTCGACGGATTTTTGCCTTCCGAGCTACATACACATCTTTGTTCAGCTCGTAGAGTTCGCGGTTATATCTTCTCCTCCATTCGCCCTCTTCGCAGACAGGGCCAAATATTCGACGTAGAATTTTTCTTTCGAAGGATCGCAGGATCTGCCTAACCTATCGTCCAGCATTCACCTCCATAAAGCAAGACTGGCAACATCAGGATTTTGTGGAGCATGATTTTGGACCGTCGAGTTAGGAGTGCTACCATCACTAGAACTGCAAAAGTCCAGCATCACCCTGAAATTCAAAAAACTCGCGAATGAGAGATTGTGTACACTCGCGATATGCCGGACCAACTTCAAGGACGCTTTGGGCAGAAGTAAATAAAAGGAAAACAAAGAAAATCATCGCACTCAACAGAAGTCACCTATCACTTCTAAAAGGCATTACGACGAGTCACAAACTGCTGGGGGTTCACTTTTAGAAACGAAAAGGCCGTGAAGGACACATTCCACCTCCTCTGTGAATGCCCAAGCCTTAGCAGAAATAGAGAGTCAGTCCTCAGAGAAAACTTCTTCAATAATCTGAGCAAATTGTCAAACAAGCCACCGAAAACCATCCTTAAATTCCTTCGGAACTCGGGTTTGCTCCGGGAGACTTCTCAACAATAGTAGTCGTTGTTCCCACACAGGGAAGCACAATGGATCCTTTGAGTGAGGCTGTATATTTCAAGGTACCCTACAACCTAACCTAACCCAACTAAATGTAAAATTGGCATAACAAACCGAAAGTTTAACCCCTCAGTCAGTAACCTTGACCACTCCTTCTCCTATTCCCAGTTCACGTCAATGTTTGGTGCGCCACAAAAAGCTAGCTCCTTCCATTTCAATTTATTTACACCTCCGAATCTAGGCCAAGTGTAAAAGCAGTCTTGTGTATCTCCTAATCGAAAATGAATCGATACCCTCCCTTATTTGGGAAATTATGTTACGAGTTTAACAATCACTGCTACCGTTACACAGCCTGGAAATAGTTAAGATCAATTTATTATCATCCGGATTTGTGGGTGAGAAGCTAGGCCTTGGCTCTCCATGAGCTGCCGTGCCAAATATACATACATACATACATTTGTGAGTATTTACACTAATTGGGAAATGCGATGCAATCAGGGGGACGCTGGAACTGACAAATAAGGAAGGATACTCACATGTTGCGAGTATGCCATGTAAATTTAATTCCCACAAGGAAGGATAAGATTACATGCACGCATACATACATAATGGAATTGATAGATTCGTTTACAAATTTATAAGACCACGCACATGTGACTTGAGAAACGCTTAAGCTATGAGGATCCATAGTCAAACTAAGGCTGTGTGTTACGTTCAAAGACATTCGGCAACATAAAGGGATTCAAAATGAAGATAATATACAGCAATGAGATTCGGAAGTTTTACCAAAAGGTAAGAAATACATGCCAGGGACACAAGCGAGAGACACAAACTTGTAGAAACGAACAAGGGAACATAGTAGTAGAGTCGCAGTCGATGCTGAGGATTTGGAAAGAACATTTCTGTAGACTGTATAACGGCGATGACGAACCAAATACCGCTTGCAGGCAGAATAAACGATGTAGACCAATAGTTCCGTCCACTCGACCTAGATGAAGTGAAGATAGCCATAGCAAAGTTGAAGTCCATCAAAACTGCTTGAGCGGACGGCCAGCCTGCCGAGCTCTTCAAAGCGGCAGGCGATGACTTGGTAAGGAGCTTAGACCAACGCATCTGTAAAATATGGTCGAATGGAAGTATGCCCGATGAATGGAACGTCAGCATTGTTTGTCCGATCCTCAAGAAGGAAACTCTCTGAACTGCGCCAACTACAGAGGCATTTGTCTCCTTAACATCGCTTACAACTTCCTATCTGCCGTATTGTGTGAACGTCTTCAGCCGTTCGTCAGCAACCTGATTGGTCCATATCAGCGTGGCTTTAGGCGAAACCCAAATAAACACACTATGGCAGATCTTGGAAAAATCCCAGGAGCTCCAAATCGATACACGCCGTCCTATTCATCGATTTTAAAGCCACGTATGACAGCATCTATAGAGACGAGACGAGAGACATGCCTGCCAAACTCGTTGGTTTATGCAAGATGACGATGGAGAATGCACGCTGCTCCATCAAGGTCGGTAAAGAACTCACCGAGACCTTTGATGCCCAAAAAGGAAACGAAGAACAACTTTTGCTAATCGCTGTTTCTTTGGTCTGAGAGAGCAATTGAAAAGTAAGGCCCTTCCCCGAAGAACTAAGGAAGCTCTGTACAAAATCCTAACCATCCCAGTTCTGTTCTTTGGCGCTGAAGCATGGGCTTTATCAAAGGCGAATGAAGATACCCTTGGTCGCTTCGAGCAAAAAATTCTTCTTAAGGGACCGAATCCCATGTGCGTTGACGGATTATGGAGGAGGAGGATCACCGACGAATTATACGAGTTGTACGCATTGGTCGTTTAAGATGGCTAGGACATGTAGAGCGAATGGACACCAACGCTCCGACCCGAAGAGTCTTCGAATCCAACCCGGAGGGACAACGCAGAAGAGGAAGACCTCACCTAAGTTGGCGCGCACAAGTAGAGGGGGACCTCAACCAACTTGGAGTGCGTAACTGGAGGCAGTTAGCTAAGGACCGGGTTAACTGGAGAAGCTTATTGGTTGAGACCCAGGTTCACCCCGAACTGTAGCGCCATCTAATCTAATCTAATGTGATACCACTGTTAGGGTTTGACCTCAGTCCACTGCAGGAACCATTAAGATTTCCCAACATAACTGTTTCGATCGGCAGTACTGGCAAGTTGAAGACGGATTCGCTTAAGGTTAATGTTTGGAAGGGCGAGACTCGCGCAAATGAAGATTCTTTCTCTTCCTCGTCTCAGCAGCTTCTACAGAAATCGTTGCATACATTACCTAAATGCATAGCATGTCAACCTAGGATGCAGTGCCCTGTTAGCGCCTTTGTCAGTTTCGAGAGGTGGGCCCTTATTAGTCGAATTAATGCTTTTGATCTCTCAGGATCGAGGATAGGCCAGATAAGCCTAGCATTGTTAAAAAATCAAGACGTTGCTATCAATTATTTGCTTTCGACAGAACATCGGTGTGAATGAGATGTTCAACAAACTACAAAGGTGCTTCGACATGATCGAGCTTCCTACTGTGCCTTGTCCGCCTAATTCATCAGCCACACAGCTAACAGTTACATTAATGTCTGTGTACAGGAAGTTTAGTAAATTTTTAAGCGCAGCTGTTGGGGAAGTTCTCAACGCATCTGTAGCTGAGGGAAGTCACACGTTAGTAGGTTTTATGCCGGTTTGTTTTTCTAGAATCGGTCACTAAACCGTTATGCCATGAGTGATGATCGGTCTTACGACTACAGTGCACGATTTTCGGCTGTAGATCCTATCTGGTACCTACTCCAGTTAAGGGCTACCAGGGATTTCTGACGCATTCGACAATGTTTTCTCTGCCCCTTTTGACCTTTATCTAGTAGGACAGTGCGTCTCGCCACTTTGCAGCTCAGAGTCGGCAATGAAAACAACAAGCCGCTTCAATATGTGCGTTACTCGGAGCTAATATTTGTTTCTCTGGGAGCTGTCACGCCAATCATTTCGTTGAACCAGCCAACTAATCCTTACGCAATAAAATTTCCTCTCCAAGATCCTCAAGTGATTTGAAATAACTTAAAGCTCTTTACACACATCTACATACTTCATCTGGATAAATTAATATCCTTCCACTCCTTTTACACAATCAACTCATCAAAGGACGATGACCGTTTCGAAACCCTTATATCGAATTTATTTCAAATTTATTCCATCCACCTACAAGATTTTATTTTAAGCTCACGTGTGCCTTTTTCATGCCACGCCACCAGGAAAGAGAAGCCTTATCCAATGACACATGGGTTGGATAAAATTTAATCGCATTCGAAATATATGTACACAAAAATTGTCGCAGTACCTTGATGAAGCATCCATGCATTGTGAACTGCTGCATCTATGATTAGGAATATCCCCAAGCAACCCCAACCTACCTCCACCATGTGGATCTGGTCGGGCCCATCCGAATGACAACAAATGATGACTTATGCCAGGATTAATGGTTTCTACACGACTGCACCTTTCCGATACAAGGATTAGTGGGCTATTTGTCATGCTTTTATCGCACGATGACACATTGTTAGCGTAGTAGACTCAGTCGAGTGTCCTGGCATTTTCGATACATTTTCCATTTTTTTCTAACAAATTACCAACGAGTTACCTATGTACGCATACTATGAGAGTATTTTTCAATGAGATGATGTCTGTACAAGGATCTATGGATTTTCAAAAGCATCCTTAAGGATAATTAGCATTAGTCATTAAGGATGATGGCTGCACTCTGTGCAATTTTGGCTATTTCCTGTTTTGCTTGTCCCATGAGAGGAAATTAGACAATTAACGGTATTCATGCTTAAAATCACACATATGTCACTAGGGGATGATGTGGGCGGTGTCTTGTCTAGGCCAAAGTGGAATGTATCCTGAACATCCTGAATTATGGAAATAATTTACATTCGTTGCGAAATGAATGACCTACATTTGCTTAATGCAAATATAAATGACAAGAACATATGTGTAATCGCATCGGATGTGGAACTACACACAAGCACACACACACACTGGAGATGAAATTATATGGACTAGGAGGAGCAGATGATGACGGTGACAAACATTGAAATATGCAATAGAGCTATTCCTTTTCGAGGATAATTCGTATATATTTGTCGCCCGAGGAAGAGGAACATCGAAAGATTTATTACGGGAGAAAAATTATTATGGAACGGTGTCTAACGAAGCAGAGCGATACGTCCTTCCGCTGTCGAATGGCTCTGTCGTTGCCTTACCACATTCTTAGAGGTATATCTACTGGTGTATGCCAACTTATCCTGGTGTGGCAGAGATTTAACATTTTCGAGTGGCAATTTGCAACAGACATTATGACAGTTTTGCAATTTTAATACAGACACAAACACGGAGGAGAAGGATGATGGGAAATGGGGGATTTTTGAGCACTTGGACTGTGAGGAATTGGTTATGAAGTCTACATTAACTTAGAGATTTACATGGTGTATGCAAGCTTACTCTCGAAGTGCAGACTTGTGCATAAGCTAAACAGTCCTTATTCTGTTCATTGGAACTGCTGATCGTTCACGCTAAGCTGCATGGTTACGCTAAGCTTTAAACTTCGTTGGAGGATATTTTCCACCAATTTTCCACCACTCTTCCATACATAACCGGCCGGAACGTTGGCAGTTTTCGCGTTCGATATTGTCCTCGAGCTCCTCTAACGTTGTTGGCTTGTTGGCAAACCAACGACTTAACGTAACCCCATAACAACAAATCCAACGGCGATTAAACGCATGAGGGAGGTGGCCATTCGACCGGACACCGAGATGACACGAGTACCGAACTTCCCCTTCAATAGATCAATTCTATGACCAGCTGTATGGCATGCGGCACCATCTTGTTGGAACCACATATCACTGATGTCAAGTCCATCCAATTCTGGCAAAAAATAGTCTTCCTACATGGCACGATTCTAGATTTTCTTCAAACTTTTGCAGAGTCCAATCGGAGAAGTTTCGGGGCTTCGAATGATCAAGTGGCTTCAGCTCTTGAGTTAATTTGATCTCGTAAGGTTGTAGGTCAAGATCTTTAGTCCAAATTCGCCTCAATGTGGACTGAGAGATTTACAATTCCTGTGAACGGCGTGGAATCGACTGATTTGGCTCATTTTGACCTGAAGCACTTACGGCTGCGATATTTTCGGTACTTCAACCAGTGCGTTGTCTCACTTGCACAGAAACATTCAACAGTGAATATTTTGATTCGAATTTATCCACTATAGAACGCACAGCCAGTCTGACGATTATTACGACCGAAAATAGGAGTAAACGGTCCTAAAGTTGCGACCACCAACTCAGAATTTCGGTAGAAATTTTGAATACTTTCCAAACGTTGCTCTTTTATGAACTTCATCATGATGAAAACGTAGGCCTTGGCTGACATTTTGACATTGTCAGATCATTACAAAATTTTAAGGGCGCGTTTGTATTAAAATACAAAATTGTTATGTCAGTATTGGAAAAACCTTCTGGCATGTTAGGCTATTCGAGCTGTCAGGCGTCTTTTACGTAACTCGTGTTTTTTTTTTTCCTTACCTATCCCAATGAGCCACCACCAACCTGGAAGACCAAGCCTCTAAAACCTTCTAGATGGAGGAGCTGCCATTTTTCTCAAAGGTGGTTCCTTCGCTATGACATCTCCTTAAAAAATTTATGAAATGAAATTTCCCTCAATGAATTAAGCATCAAAATAAGGCTGACTGCACTTGGGAGACTGAGATGTATTTAAGTAAATCAGGACAACTAGAAGTGCTTCAACAGATTCGTAACCTGTTTGTTGGGGTTAGACACAGCATACTATCATCCTCACTTCGCCTTGAAATAGGTTAACAGCGGGTGGAAACATTTTTTTTTTTTATAATTCACTAGCGCGGGGGTTATGTTATGTTATCATAAGGGGTTATGAATACCCTTATGATGCTATTCACACAGCGCTATTGTTGGTGTAGTGATTTTGAAACTCAGGTGGTATTAGTTTTCAGTCTTTTTTCCTCCGGGGGTGGTGTCCAGAATGACTGGGGAGACTTATAATTAACAGCATTTCTTTCGAACATCCCGATGTCAATATTACGACCATAATACTGCCATGCTGTTAAAAGGTTGTTGTAACTCGTCCCTAAGAGCGTAAATAAAATTCTTTTCCTTAAGAATTCATTGCAGCGAAATTGCAAGTTTTGGAGAAGCTTCAGTTTGCCAAGCAAGTTATATATCAGCTGACCGAATATGAAGACCGAAGACCATGTTCATTACGAGTAAGAAGATGCAAACACAAATATTTGACAGAACAGCCTTTAGATGGTTCAGGTCTAGCTTCTCGCAACATTCATGTTGTCCCAGTTTTCGAACGGAAGAAACCTACAGTTCTTGAGAAGCTGTTTCATAACAAATTATACTTTTGAAGATTTATCATTGCCAACCGACACGTTGTTTGTTTTGCTGACTCGAATTTAACCGCACTCTCACGAATCATGTCAAATGCTGTAAATCTGGGCACAAGAAACAAAAGTTCTTCAGGATTGTGCAATGCCTTTGTGGTATAGAGACTTCTAAGGCACTTTCGTGTTAAGCTTCCCCACGAAGTGTCAGAAAACGCCAATTAAGACATCTTTGAATGCTTGCAATTACGAACGAAATTTTAGGCTTCGTTTCCGGCACCGGATAGATGACATTGTAGGAAGTATGTTACAATCGCAGCAAAAATGGGAAGCGGTAAGCAATACTGCTAGATACAAAGACGCGAAGCCCTATGAGTCGCAAGTTCATACTGACCGTTTCGGAACCAGCCATCCCTGTAGTCGCTGGAGTAACCCCTATCGAACTCCTGACGGCAGAGAGAAAGTACGTCTCTATGACAAAAAGACGGCGGCTACAGAAGAAGTAAAAGAGTCCACAAAACAGCAGTGGCAAGATAGAAGGAGTTTAGAAAACAGAGGGCGATGGACCGCAAGTCTGAAGTATGGCGACTCTCAAAGGGACGATACAAACCACACGTTCTTCGCCTGGATAAGATGGGAAAGCTGAAAGAAGAGCCCTGGAATCAGTGATTGGCATTATAACCCCGGACAACATAGTCGCAAAAATGCGACACAATTGTAATCGAAACAAAAAAGAGAGAAGAAGACCAAACGTACCCTCATAAAACTATACAAACTTGATGAAAAGCCTTACTGGTAAGAAAGATTCAACCCGCAACAGGAGAAAAAATATGAAAAAGCCGGTCCCCAGTGGGGAAAGAAAACGACACTACTCTGAAGTAGCAGTCTCGAGTGGATGGTATCAAAGTGAAAAGGGGTTAAAAGTGTTTTTTTTTAGTAAATAGGAACAAGTCTCACACTACTTGAAACAAAGCGGGACTGTTCCTCGTGCGCATTAGCGGGATCTTTAAAGAGCTTCGTGTTAGAATGATTCGCCTATTATAGTGCCTACGTGCATTTTGACAAGCCTGTCTTCATTTACCTCCTCAAGCTCCTCCTTATTGAAGTTGAATGCATCAGTTCTATCTGCTCGTTGCCCGTTACAAAAAACCTTATTTAACGGCGATTTAAGGGATTTAGGTGCAATTGGTTTGGTTGAAGTGGCGGCCAGCGCACTAAGATCAGTCCATTATGATACCACATGGATCGGGAGAGATCTCCTTCCTATCCGTTGAACCAATTGGAGCTTCTTATGAAGTGAAGGAGGTTTCTGATATCTGTTTTATCAGATCGCCTAAGTCGTTGATGTAGAATTCTCCTAAGGGGAGCCTTCTTTTGGAGGAGAGTGCTGGGCAGCTACAAAGAAACTGAGGCATGGTTTCCTCCTCCTCTTCATCCATGCAGCTTCTACAGAAGTCGTTTGAATGTACTCCAAGCCTTGTTGCATGCTTACTTGTTAGACAGTGTCCCGTGATGACACCTATTATGGAACTTATATGCGATTGGTTGAAAGAAATTGAATTCCTAGAGCGTTTCAGATCTAGCCGTGGTCAAATCTGCTTTGTCGCTGGACACGTTATACTATTTGTCCACCTAGGATTCGTTCCCTCCATAGCATCCGGCTTGAGTTTGAGTTTACATGTAACGATGCAATAGGAGCTGGAGAAATCCCACCGGAAATTAATTTAATTAAAAATTCCAAAAAAGGACTCATTACATGTAATACTTTCAACGAAATTCGAAACCAATTATTCCCTGTTCTTCAGTCTCTACAGTCTCATAGGCAAAGATATCCTTCACCACAACCGTCATTTTATATCTCAAAAAAAAAGAAAAAAAAAACTTTAACTTCGTTCCAATCCCGAGTACAAGTAACAAAATTGTTTGTCATTGATACAAAAACTCAACTAACTAACTAACAGTTAAATAAAAATAAAAAAAATATGTTACGGGTTAAAGCAGAACAGAAGAGTTTGTAGAAAATTGAACGTCCTCTTGTGGTGCCATTGGGTATTTTATGGTTTTTCACAGAACACACAGATTTCCCACCAAAAAAAAAACGAAAACGTGCTGAAAGGACATCACCAACCAGAGCGACAATAAATGAGAGAAAAAAAAAAAACACTATCCTTGCTACAACTCAATACATTCCGTTTGTTTACTCCAACGTTAGCAATATCCTAGACACGAAACGCTGAACGATAATATTGTTACTCGTTGTGTGTCCTTCTTTTCCCAGTCTTTGGAGTCATCCTTAACTGGACCCGAAATGGACACTCTCTCTCCCTCTCTCTCTCGATCGAATTTTTCAGTTTTCCTTTGGATTTATATTTTTCTTGGTAACATTTTCAATTTACTTCGGTACTTTGTATTGTTATAACGGAATGTGAAGGGGGGGAAAGGGTTCGATAATGTGAAACTTATCGGATTGTGTTGTAATGTATGTTTTTTTCTCTTTTTTTCGAGAAAGGATATCACATCTGGGACGTGTGACAAAAGAAAATTACTGAAAACAGTGGAAGGTACTTACAATCACTTAAGTGCACTCTTCAACAAAATAAAATGATGAGTCGTATTTTGAAGTGAGAACAGGTGGTTCAAATTGGGATACGTTACGAGCTAACTGGGCTGTGGAGAGTGTTGATGACGGAAGCTTATAACTAAGGGTTAGGAGAGCGGAATTAAAAATTGTTTTAGATGCGGAAGACATGCTGACGTAGAGGCGACTACCCCTAGTACAGCCAAACTTGCTCCTTAGAGTATTTTTTTTTCATTATCCAAATACCGACCAGGTCACGTACCGTTTGCAGTGCTATAGCCGTCTGTGTATAGGACATTAAAAAAATTCTTCAGAAGGCCATGTGGATGACTCTCTTGGGGAATCGCACTTCATCTCTCTTTCCGAACATGACAACGGAGCTCGTATTGACGATAGGCATCATGAACAGTAGATAGTGTACAGACATCCTACGAAATATTGCCTCCATACGGTCTTTGATGCCAGATTTCGGTTTTCCTGAGCAGACACATCGCTGTCATTGCCTCCTTCTGAACGACTTAATCTAGTGGAGGCGTTTAGATCGTCATCAGGAGTGCTACATACGGCTCCAGTCATTCCAAAACAGATTGTTGTTTTTTAGTCTGCTGTGTGCAGTAGAGGCAGATTTGGCTACCGCCCCTGGGCATCATACGACCAACGCATAAGCGAAGACTTATTTGACCCATGTCTTGTCAAAATCTCTTCGACACGGTCACAAGGGTATGACAGCTCTTTTCAGTTCAATGCGTGTTTTCCACTTCAGCTATCTAGGATCACTTCTAGAAATTGAACATAAGTGACAAGTTGCAGGGTTACATCCCTCGGCGTGGGAAGCACTTAACCATCACGTTTTCTTGTAAGAGTAGGCTTAAGGCTATGAGTAGCCTTAATCGGTTTTCTACTGAAAATGTCGAAATTAATGTAGTTGACCATGAGGAATCCAGCTGTAAAGCAACACTTAACTTCATGTCAGCTCATCCCTTCGGTAGAGTTAGCAGATCAGCTGAGTGCGACTCAAATGCTTGGCTTCTCGCAAATGAATTATGACCGAGTTTAGAGGCAAAAGGCTCTTTCCTGACTCTGAAAAGAGTTTCCCATACTGCTAGATTGCTACAACTTAAGCGAAACGAGTTGAAGCTATAGCTACCTCAGCAGCAAACTACAAAGCTCTATCTTAACCGAAGCGGACAGATAAGTGAAAAAAATATCTGCAGTGTTTCTGCTAACAACGATGTTGATAATGATTGGAAACTCGATGAACTGACAAGGAACGGATGAGCGCTATAGTCAGATCGTACCCACACGTTTTGGAGAAATTTGAAGTAGTCAACCTGGCGCGATTGAGTGGCCACAATAAGTGACCAGAAGCCTACTGGCAATGAGGAAATGTTAAGGCTTTTATTGCTGCCTGACTGTCTCTATATGGTACAATAGCCCTACCCTCTATCGCATTTATTAACGCCAAGCCTCAGCTTCTCAGACTGCCACAATTTCCGCCAGAAATGCACTACAATGACCAGGATCATTCAGTCACAATTGCGCAACAGCCTCATGACCAAATCCGTTGATAGGGGTACCCACAGGGCAGAGTTATCTCGCCTCTTCTATGCCTCCTGACCATAAAAAATATCTTGATGGAGTTCGACAGCATACGTGGACGTCGTGGTTATTTTAGTATCAGGGATGTTCCTAGTGAAATCATAGGGAGGGCTCTAACTAAGCTAAGCGCTTGGGCCATAAGTTGTGGTTATTACGTATTAATAACCAAACACTCACTCTATCCCTGAGTGCAAGGTACTTGACTCAAAGCTCAACTGGAAACACAGGGTAAAAAAACCATGCGTCGGCTTCTACGCCTGCAGTAAGACTTTTGGCAAAAGGTGGGGACTCCAGCCTAAGATGGTCATCTGGATGTACACTGTCGTAGGTCGTCTCATCTTTACTTATGGTTCGCTCGTGTGGTGGCCCGCCTTAAGCAAAGCATACATCATCACAAAACACAGCAAAATCCAATGAACAGCTGGCATTGGGCCCACAGGAGCTGAAGCTCTCAACGAGCTTCTCCATATCATGCCCCTGGACTTGCACATCAAAAACACCGTCTCGTGTTGTTCTATCAGATTTTGAGGATCTGGATTCTGGTCACCAAGACCATATGGCCACAATAAAGCTCTTGATCTGCTACCTAGGGATCTCGCCTCGACCATTATTGACAACACGACTTCTATACTCCAATTCAATAATAATATTCCAGTTCACATTCCGGAAAGGACGGAATGGAAAAATAACCTACTCCTATCGAAAAACCAAGTATCGATCTACACCGACGGCTCCAAGATGGAGTGCGGCATTAGAGCAGGTGTCTTCACAGGAGTACTGAACGTATCAAAATCGTACCGCCTTCCAAATTCTTCAAGTGTTTTCCAGGCGGAGGTACTGCAAGAAACTTAGCCTCAGCCTCACTATCGCAAATAGCGCAGGAATCTTTATTGACAGCCAGGCTGCCATCAAAGCACTCCACTCACTTACTCCGTCCTCTAAACAAGTAGAACAATGCAAGCAATTTATCACGCAAGTAAGCGCTCGGTTTAACATCACTCTTCTCTGGGTTCCCGGTCATAGCAACAAAGAGGTGAATGATAGAGCCGACGCGCTAGCCAGATGTGGTTCAACCTTCGATGCCTCTCTTACGGAGTCAGCCTGCTCCCCAAGTATCATAAGCTACTTAAGATCCATCTATCGCAGATTCATTTGAGAGACCCCAGATTCCCAAAAACTTCTACTAGGAATCCTTGGCTTGTATGAGGGACAATGTAATCTGTAATATCACTATCAAGGATCTTTAAGAGGCCCGTATTGGCGTTAGCCAAGTGTGAGGTTTGCCTAAGCCGTAATTTTACTTTAGCCGCCGTTTGCTTCCCACAAATATCAATAGAAAGTAAGTGGAGCATTGTCTCCAGTGCGTCAGTAGGTGTTCTTCTTAAAGCACTCGTAGACCAATAAATAAGATATCATTCGAAAGAATTAAGGAATCCCAAACAGAGCTCTGATCATTTTTCTGTTGTTGCTTCTCTAGACAACAAGAACCGAAATTTCAAGCTTCAAAATATCTCGAATCTGATAGAAAATCATCTGAACTTGATCCTTCCAAATCAACAAAAACACTTCACCAAGCTCAAGCTCTATACCTAACTCTCAAGTCTCCTCAACCTTCACCTACGTCCAACAGTGAACAGTGAACGGAAACAGTGGGGGGGGGGGGCGAAAAAAATAATTTTTCCTTCTACGTGTCATTATCGCACAGCCGTCGCTTAGGTATTGACACGAGCCTATAATTTGGTTTACGTTACAGGATCAAATTTAGAAATAACATTTTATCCAGGTGCCACACAAAACTTTTGCCTACCATGCCTCCTCCGCTCTCCATCACCGGCAGTATCATCCAATAAGCACGCTTACTTAAACAAATCAACAACTTTTTTGTTTTTGCCTAAATCCACCTTAATACTTTGTGCACACTTGTGTGTCCTTCCCTGTTCTACATAAATAGAATTGACAGAACGAACCAAGGAAAAAAAAAAAAATTAATCCGCCAGCCATGATCTGGAAATTTTATCCAACAATGCGACGACGGTTACAGCGCTAATAATCCCCCACTTATCCTAAGTTAATATAATTTGCATTCAAACGATTGTTCTCGCCGCGTTCCTTAGCAAAGCAACACCAACTACTCCTACACCCTGTGTATCCTTCGCCACTTTTTGGAGCGACAACGAGCTCATAAAATCCCACGGCTTTAAGATAACACAAACTTCACTCGCCAAAGCCGCTCGGTATGTGTGTGTGTTTGTGTGAGCCTATGAGTGTGTGCGTTTGTGTATCACAAGGACATTGATGTGATGTCCTGGCAGATTGTCTATTTGCCTGTCTGTTTGTCTGTCTGTCTGTTTGCCTGGCTTTTGATTTGATCCAACTGATGGTGGTGGTGGGGGCTGGTGCTTCATGTGGTGGATATTTGAATGAGCGCGCACAGATTCTGAATGAATGCAAATCAGTTGGAATTGATTTAAAGGACACACGCCAAAGTGTCGAATGAAAATTCCCTGCGTGCACTCAATTCTGAGAATAACAAGCACGATGATTGGATGCCGCCACCGCCGCTATCGTTCCTCATTAGAGCGCCACTAGGCCTAACTTCCCGGCCACTTTGGCAAATAATCAGAGCAATGATCATTAGCATAAATAGTCAGTTAAAGTGTCCCGCCCGGGTATCTAATTGAATAGGAGCGGTTCTCCGTGCCACCCAAAAACTCAACACAAAAAGGAACTTAAGGATAATTTACTCTCTCGTCGAATGGCATAGTCAACTCACACCCCCCTATTTGGTGTTGAAGATTAGTATGCGCGACAATCGTAAAACAATCTCTTGCTCGTTCGTCTGGCTGTCTCCTTTCTCTATCATCCCTTCGAGAGAGTGCTCATCAAAGGAGATAATGTCGAGATTCGAATACACATCCTCTTGATGTACTCTTGAACTCACTTAACGACGCAAATGGAAGGGTTAAGTGCGGCAATGAAAATAAATTGAAGCAGGGAATGGGTCGGAATTACAGCACCATCATGATTAGACTTGAAATTTTGTTAATTTTACTTAATCGCGATGGAATTACACTTGAAATTGGTTTCCTTGTCAAAAGTCGATGTTGGTGGAAGGATATGCTCGTAGATAGGGTGTAGAGTTTGGAAGTGTAAATTTCCGCAAATTGTGTCGATTTTTATGGAGAGACATTTAATTATGTGTTTGTTTTATGGAGTACCACCCGTTTGGGGGGATAAATTAGCGATACGTTTTACCCCATTGGGGGTGGGGGGAGATGTGACTTATGCCCGAAATGGTAAAGAACGTGAGAATGTGAATAGAAGAAGCATCTCTGACTCTAAACAATGAAAGTTAAGTACCAATCTTTCTTCAAAAGTTATAGATATTTGGATTTTGGAGACACTTAACTGATGCGGCAGATCCTTGAACACTCTTCAAATTGCACTTGAGACAGGCATGAGTGGTGAAGTGGAAGTTATTACGGTGTGATAAGCCGTCACTCCGGTAATGGTTGATATGCTGTTCGTTCAATTAGAGACCACAAAGCAATTGAGGGACTTAAAACTCTCATGTTGGCGAATTTAAGATGTTGTAGGTTGAAGGGGTGACCGCATCTGCCATCTCGTATCTCCACGGATCCATTACTTGATTGGAAGGATGCTTTTGAGCTACAATGATAGGAATCCACCTGCTTCTATACGGATGGTTTTAAAACAGAATCGGGAGTGGGTGGGGGTGTATTCTCCAAGGATGTGAACCCAAGCATCTCTTTCCGCTTGCCTGACCATTCCAAGCCGAGGTAATGGCAATCAAGGATGCTCTATCGTAGCTGAGATACAATGTACTATCCACTTTGGATATCACAATTTTTACTGACAGTCAGGCCGCGATAAAATCCCTGAAAACTGTCGCCTTCAACTCAGAAACAGCCCTTAATTGCCGCTTGTCTCTTAACGAGATGGCTGAACAATTCAAAATTCACCTTATATGAGTGCCGGGACATAGGGGCATTCCAGGAAATTGTATGGCGGATAAATTCGCTAGAGAGGGCCCAACTCTACCAGTTCTTCCAGAAAAGTGGAACTTAAGCTTAGCTCCCGCCTCCTGCCAATAGCCGATGGACAGAGTGCAACAACTGCCTTATCACCAAGCGGATTTGGCCAAAGCTGGATCTTAAACGCTTTCACTGTCTCATTAGACAGAAAAGGCTGCTCATCAGCACCTTAGTAGGTGTCATACCGGGACACTGCACCATAGGCAAGCACGCCAACTGGCTGGGCCTTCTCTACAATGACTGTTGCAGAAGTTGCATGGACGAGGAGGACGGGGAGATGATTCTCCGCCTTCTCTGTATATGTCCGGCCCTCTCAGCTCAAAGAAGAGTATACTTAGGAGCTAGCTTCTTTCACAATTTAAGCAAACTGGCTGACATCAGCATAGGTTGCCTCCAAGGCTTCATAGCAAACTCCAGCTGATTCTGCGGGTAGTATTTCTGGTGAAGTAAAGATCCATGTGGACCTTATCTGGTCTAAGTGAGGTTGCAAACTTCAGCCTGCCACTCTAACCTAACCTTGTCTCGTTTGGTGGTGATTCCTTAACTATTCCAAATTCGTAAAGCCACTCAAAAGTCGTCTTTTTAGTTCTGCATAGGCTGGGGTATTTGCCTAGGAAGTGAGCTGTGCTCTCTTTTATGTCTGTATGGCCAAAGCCTCTGCATATATCGTCTGTACTTAGCATTCTTCTAACGTGGGTGCCAGTCGATTGTAGTCTGTGATAATCCCCATGAAGAGCGTTAAGTTTGATCTTTAAGCGCAAGAATGTGTCCTGTTTTAATTTCTGGGGTTTTCTGGGCACGCGCCATGATGACAGTGCGCTCCATCTCTCGTCAGCTTGTTTTTGAAAGCCTAGTGCTATGTTGGATTTAATGAATGCTTAAAGGGAAGTATTGAATGATCGACCAATGACAGGTCCTGTTCTGATCCTTTCTTACTAATTCATCCAGCATTTCATTCCAGTCGATATCATTGTGTCCATGGACCCAGCAAGGTGTTACGTTGTGATTGGCGGTGAGAGCTTTGAGCTCGTTACAACGTTTTCAGGGCTCGGTTACTCTAAGCTTTACACCACTATTTTGATCAGGAGGATGCTAGACTGAAGAATTGTTCATCAATGCAAACAGTGCAGCCTTCACAAGTGGATTGAAAATGAATGAGGATGTAGGCTTCAGATCTGGCTAGAACATGTCATTTCTTGGTCAATAAAACCAATTTTTTACACGACATTTAAGCTTAAATATGGACATATGGAACGAAGGCAAACCAAGCGAGGTTCTCCTAGACCCAACTTAACTTTGAGGTAAATACTAGAGCCGGTATATTATATCGCTCAAAGCTGATATTCCCGATACCGTCCTTACAGTCCTAATTGGAACTTTCAGCGTACACTGCCGCATGAAAAAATATCTGCATCGCATGGATGTTGCAACAGGTTCAAGCTGACGACTCTGTCTTGAGAATATAGAGACGTCTATTCACCTCATAACTGAATGTCCAGCCCTCTTTCAATTCAAGAAGGGAATGCTTGGTGGCAAAGTTGTACCAATCCAACAGCTTACTGCCTGCCGTTCGCCCAGAGAAGTTCCTTAATCTGCCATCATCCACTGAAGTGATACAGTTTATGTGAACCACGCAAGGGAAGACAAAATAGGATTCTGAAGAGAAACCGCCATGACAAGGGCTGTGTACAACCCTCCCAAACACATTACATTGCTCGAAAGCTGTATATACCTTGAATGAAATCCAGGATATCACATGGAGCTCAGCATCATCGTTACCTTTTATACCAGGAGATGCAATTGCATGGGAAAAATGTCCAGAGCTCAGATTGTTCATTCCTCAATAGTTAATTCTTTAGCGGTCTCAAGATGGTCTAAGGATTACATCTTGTTAGTATGAGTAGGAAGCTTATCGTTATCTCACTTGAAGCATGTTCATCTGCCGATTTAATTCATGCCAAGCACAAGCACAAGTCTACCAGTCGACAATCGTGCAATAGAATCCACTTGCTACCACAGAAACTACTATTTGTTTTTTGGAAAAGCCTATACAAACGTTATTTACAATGTTATCCACTATCAACCGAAGGACAAAGTGGAAATTAATTATTTAATGTAAACCATCTGTCATCGTCCTTTTCAACACTATTCTTATCTTCAAGATGTGACGAAGGCATTAGTAAATATTTTCGTTTTCTTTGCCAAAAAGGAACTTTTTTTTTCCTCGAGAGATTGCCTTAACTATTTTCCTTTCAATTGTTCCAATCGTGTGTGTTGCCATTTTACATTTTCATTGTAGTAGATGTCCAGGTTTATATATCCCTACTTGGCAAAAGGATTTTTTTTGTTTATAATTGGCGCGCGCTAAAGGAGATATGGTTACCCTTAAACTAGAGCACGGGCATTAGGGAAATTAGAGGAGAGAGAAAGGAGGTACCGGTGCACGTTGGTTTTAAATGCTTGAGGGTTGTAGTGATGAGGAAACACAGAGCTATGTAGATTATTCCACATTCGTGTGGCAAAAGGATCGTTGTTAAGCATGTTTACTCTGGTTTGAATCCCAGGAAAACACAATCAACCCGACAGGCAAAGATGAACCTTTTTAAGTTCAATTCGTCATGAGAAGCTCCTTAGTTTTATGCGCAAAGGCCCTTCAAACAAGGAAGTACTGCGCAGCAGCAACACTCGACGTTAAAGATGCTTTCAACTCGGCTCACTGATGGTGAACTAGGAGATCCCTGGTCAGAATGGATACACCGTACTAACTGGTGAAGATAGTCACGAACTGCTTTACCAACAGAAAGCTCAGGTACCAGACCGGCGTCAAGTATTACAACGTTACCGTGAGGGTTCCACAAGGGTCGGTTTTTGGACCTCTCCTGTAGAACATAATGCATGACGGAGTTCGGCGACTATCGCTGCCGCAATGAATAAAGGTGATCAGCTTTGGTGACCATATCGCCGTGGTAACCATGGCCAAACACATCACATGCACGAGATAACTCCGCCACGGTTGACGCAGTCGCCAGGATCAAAAATTTGCTAGATCCGCCAGCCTAGAACTTGCTGACCAAGAGACTGAGGCTGTCCTAATGACTTGCCGAAAGGCTGTGGAACATGCATTAGAATACCTAGGAGTAATGCTCGAGAGCAGACTGAACTTCCAAACGCTCCTCGAATAGCCCAGCCAAACGGTGTCATGAATGCTACCCAATACAGGCCTGGATACGTAAGGAGGGTATCCTGCTCAGGTTTGATCGGGTGCACTTATAATGAAGGAAACAAGAAGGAAGCTCTCATGAGCATACAGGCGGTTTCTGAATAATTCCGGATGAAGCAGCCTTTCTTATAGCCGGTATGGTACCCATCGACAGTGTCGCCATCGAGGTGCAAAGGGTTTATCTTAAGCGAACCCCAAACTGGCAAGAGGCCATCGCTGCCAGGATGGTCAATGCTGAAGAAAGAATGTTGATCTGTTGTAACGTTGAGATAACTCGGTAATAGGCAAACGGACCCTCAAATTGACAAAAAGAGCACGCGGAGACAGCAATTACAACCTTACGCAGTTCCTGTTCGCGCAAAACGCCTACCGAAAATATATCCACAATTTTGAACAAGATAGCTGGCCCTTCTACTCAGAATGTCCAGATGAAGAGGAAGACACAGAATACGCAATGTTCAACTGCAGCCGCTACATAGAGGAACGAGTGTACCAGCCAAGAGTCCGCAACTTCTAAGAAAGCCCTGTGATGAGATCAGGAGACTCTGCTTCTTTATATTGAGCGTACAGAACAAACTTAGAAAGACAAAGAAGAGCTGAAGTGGCAGACGCAGATGTCAGTCCCGTGAGGAGAGTGGTAGGTAAATTACTCCTGAGGTGTACATGGCACATGGCACCGGAGATCCATTCGTCGGCGCATCGTGATTGCAAGCTGTTACAGACAAGCAGTACAATACGCAATAAAACTTGACAAATAAAGCATGACAAAGGAAAAAGGTTTACAAAAGTGTCACTACCACATATTCGAACAGTGGCAACACTGATAACGATTGTAATCAAAGAAAACAAATGTCTCTCATGCACATCTCTTCAAAATTGAATTTTCTCTCAAGGATTCCTTCTTACAATGAAGTACATATCACGATGGTATCCATCAAGCAGAGAAATTGAAGAAAAACACTTATCTACCTCTTCTAGCTGACTTCACAAACTAGGACACAGTAGCACTTTAAAAATAAATTTCCAAACTTTAGCGTTACTGTGTGTGGCCCCAAATCGAGATCGCGCATTGCAGTAAAACCCTCACCTCACCACCCGAAAGTATCTAAAAATTAAATTAAATGCCGCATAGGCAACATCCTTTTACAGGCAGCAAGAGAGAGGGTTAACTCCCTAAATGTTGCATATAATAGAATTACAAGGCACAATTCACTTGGTGTTGGCATTGCTCCATGGTCCCGTAGCAGTTCCCTCACCCCATAAATGCTTTCGCAGTCGGTTCCACAAAATACATCGGAGACGTTAATTTATCGATGTCCCTATGCCGAGTGAGGGTCGCGTGTGCACACCATCACACCAATTACAACAGGATAGCATTGGCAACTTCCTTGATCGAGTGCCAACGGCACCCAAGGAGACACTTAGGCTCATTCAGAAACTTCTCATGAGTTCTACACTCGGAAGACCGCAAAATTTAATTTCCCCCTTGGCGTAAGTTTCACACGGCACTTATAGTTGAAGGGTGGGTATAGAAGATACCCTACCACTTGACAATGGCAATGGCATATCTATGCTGAGGTTTGAAGCCCCAATTAGAGGCAATCATCAGCCAAAATTCAGCGGCATACTCGGGTCAATAGGAAATTAAATTGCCAAAGGGAACAGTAAACGTACAAATTGTATTAAATGGGCCGAACAATCGGGGTTTTTGGGTATAAAAATCAACATCCCGTGAGGCATTATGGCTGCCATATCTGGTTCCAGTATTCCCTCTTAAAGATGGAGCCACACTTGCAGGAAGAATTCTCTTTATTGTTTTAGAAAATTTATTGCTGCCGGAGAAGACTTATCCCAGGGGTTTTCTCAATTCTGAAAAGGATTTTGTGTATAGAGATCATTGTTTCGATGCTAATCTGGGAGTGGATTCAACCGAAAGGGTTAAATGTTTAAGGCAATTGGTGGTGAATTTCTAGTTGGCCCTTGAGTTTTATTGACTTGATTCAATTGGAATTCTTAAGTTCTTGGGAGAGATAATGAGCAGTACTAGTATTTATGATCACATTGTATCCTTTCTGGCAAAACTTTCTGGATATTGAAGCTGACTTTAGTAGATCGCACCTTTCACTCATTAAAGTCGACGTTTCTGTTAGAAGAAGTTGAAATGTGAAGCTTCGAATCTCTTAGATTGAACAACAACTTTGCAATGCAGATTGTATTCTTAAAGACTACCAAATACTTGGTAACGTATCAGAAGATACGAGTGGTCTGCATCCTTAAGACAGGCAAATTCTTACACACAGTACTCCCCGGATAGCTTGCTTTGAGGGTTTTCCTGATTTATTTGAACACTAAAAGGGTAAGTTACATATCCAGACCCCTTTGCATTGCTGAACATTTTTGAAGCCTTAAATATTTGGTTAACAATGCGGGTTATGCAGCTAAGCGGGGGATTACTTATCCGGGTATAACTGTATCTTACAAAACACCCCCTGAGGATCAGTTTGACCATCTTTCTCGTTTACTTCCTGATGGTCTCAAAGTCGAATGAGTCTTCCAATCGAACAAATTCGCAGCTCCTAGGAGCACAGATATTGAAACAGAGGTTAGAGCTCATCCAAGCGATTCTAGAGCTAGAGCTACAATTTCCACTCCTATTGATGCCATTGGAAGCTGAACTCTTCCTAGAACAGTGATTGACCACCAAGCTGCGGAATATTTCCTGGGCTTCTGCTCAGGATCTTTGTGTGTTGACCATATGTACACCTTTCGGATCCATATAGAAAAATTCGTCAAGTATAGGTCTACGTTTAGTATGTTTCTATCGACTTCGACAAGGCATTTCAACGCGTGAATTGACATTTCATTTGGTTGGCTTTTCGCAGAAGAAGATGCTAGATGACAGGATGTCTAAAGCATTTTAAAAACGAAAGTGGAGTACGACAGGATACCATGCTTTTACCACCGGAATTTCTGATGGTTATCAGCTTTGACGCAGGAAAGTCTTTGAACCTGCTTGACTAAGCTCAGGGTATCTGCGTGCCTCCACTAAAGGTTAGGGATATACTCGAACACCTTTGATAGTGAGGTTGCCACAGTAGGGCTGAAGAAAAGCCGCCGAGAAAGTATGGTCTCAACAGAATGTGTCACCGAACTGGACATGGGTAACAGAATCGAACAAGGCCAAAGCTGCCTTCGGAATGGCATCCCAAATCTGTTAAAATAATGTTCTTCGCAATTAAACTGAGACCGTTCCATTCCAATGTTGAGTTTGCACTTCTTTACGAGTGTAGTATCTGGAAAGTTGAGGCCCAGGTCCACCCAGGACTGTAGCATTACCTTAAGCAAGCAGTACCTGGAAAGTGAGCATTTAAGGTAAAACCTTCGTTAGCAGGAGACAACGCCGAATTTTCTGGCAGAACTACATCTCGAACATACTTGTGGTATCACAAGTGACCTATCACTGGTCTAAGTGTACTGGCAACAGCTGGCACCCACTTCAACCTAACCTAAGACTATTGTTTTGAAAATTAGGTTAGAGGCAAAAAGATGGACTCAGACTAAGAGCACCGTCTTGAGAATTTAGTGAACCTTCCATCTTCATTACCAGTTCTGATGGCATGCCATAATGCAGTGTCCTGCTAAAATATCGAATAGTTTGTTGTAGTGCTCTCTGTTGGTCATAATAAGACGCTTGAATTTCCGTCGATCCCACATAAGCCAAGTTTGCCTTCTGATATTTGAGCTATTTTTAGTATCCACAAGGCAACAACTCTGATATTTGAATGATCATTCTGATTATGACGCAAAAAGTGGTACCATAAGGGTTCCTCGACGTAAGACAGTATTCATCGTGTCGAGTTACTTAACGCGATAGCCGCACTCTGCATCCCAAAGGAACTGATCTAGTTGTGTCGCACCACGCTAGAGAACTCGCAATGAACCGTGCAGCTCGACAACAGAACCTCTGAATTATTCCAAACATGCATCGGATTTCGGCAAGAAGACTCGCTGTTGTGTGATTCCTTCAATCTTGTTCTAGAGTAAATAGTGCGAAAGGCCGACGTTAACACAGAAAACACTACATTTACCAAATCCATCCAGTTGCTGATAGCGACATCATCGCCCGTTCCCAGCTCACCATTGTTGAAGCTTAAACGGCGACCGAAGAGCCAGCCAAACAAGTTGGTCCTACTATGAATAAGGACACGACATGCTGTCGACCAAAAACCGATCCGTCGAATACCGTCTAGGACAATCGATGGCTTTAATTTTGAGGTAGTGACGGAGTTCATATACCTCGAGGCAGATATAAACTCCGCATATGACACCCTGGTGGAGATTCGACGAAGGATAACCTTAGGCAACCGCTTCTACTTCGATTGGTCCAAACTTCTAACTCGAAGGTCCAAAATCATGCTCTACACAATCCGGATCTTGCGTGTCTTGCTTTATGGAGCTGAATGCTGGACGATAAGTAAGGCAGCGGAGCAGATCTTGGGATCGGGTAAAATTAGGAAGATAGGTGTCCCGTGGGACTGAGATCTCGAGATCATTCGAAAGAAAAATTCTACGTCGAATATTTGGTCCTGTCTGCGAATCGATCGAATGGAGAAGAGGATACATCCAAGATGTAGATGCAGCCCGGAAAGAGAAAAACTCGGCCACATTGAGCGAATGGACAAGAATGCTCCAGTTGAGAGAATTTTCGAATCATAGCCACTTGGTGCATGAAGAAAAGGAAGAGCCAACCTTCGGTTTAAAGATCAAGCCATCGCGGACGCCAGAAACTTTGCTGTTGTAAATTGAAAGCAGCTTGCCCGGGACTACAAAGGATGGAAAGCTGTATTAGTTCAGGCTCAAGCCCTCCAAGAGTCAGTGGCTTGAAAAGTAAGTAAGCTGTGGGCGTAGAAGGCCTCCTGACTGCCATCTGTATGGCCATGGTTTCAACCTACAAAATTTTACCGTGATCCGAAATTTGCAGTGCAGGACGCTTTCTTAAACTTAAGCTTCTTATTTTAGTCTTTCATGCTTAAGATCCAGTATTTTGAGTCCTGGAACTAGGATATTGATGTGTTCCCAAAATGAAGTCGAGTTTTCTTATTGGAAATTTACCTGTAGATGTAAAAGTGTACCAACTGATGCTATAAGAGTGGTTAAGAGGCAAAACGTCTTTATACACTAGAAAGAACATCTTTTGGCCGAAACCTTCCCCTACCTTATTTAAGAGGAATCATTTGCGATTCCATGCCAAATAATGTCAAATGTGGAAATGGAAAAATGGAATGAAGATGTCCGAGCGTGATGAAAAGGACCTTCAGGCACTTCATGCAGCCTACGACAGTACTTGCGTCAGATGGCGTAATCGATATTCCACTACCCGGTCAGATTAGTGCTCCAAAATAATCCCTTCTTCATACAAAATTTTCATTCATCCATAACGTCCTTAAGGAATCCTTTGAGTAGTGAATAAAGTCCTAATCATCTCTCTGGTAGTTATAACAAATCGATGGGGAACACTAAAGCAATTGTTGAAAGTCTCTGTCTCATGCCTCACCAGTAGCAATGTCCTTTCAAGTTCAAGGTCTTCCATTTCAACTTAAGATTAATGTCCCTTGGGAAGAAAAAAAAAAGGCTTCACCCTGCCACCAATGTCAGAATACATTTGCTCCTTGACTAGATAATTAACGAAAGGCTTTTGGTAAACCAAGAAGTCATCTAACTTCTCAAATAACGTTGGTGTGTGAGTAAATGAATGGGCAACGACATGACTAAACAGTTATATTTGACAAGGGTTTTTGCTAATTATCGAATGACCTTCACAACTGTCAGAAAACACATCCAATGTGTCTTTAAATTATTAACACAAACGGTTTCATCAACAGGAGACGATGTGCACACTCTCAATCTCGGTGTCATAGTTTTCGAAATTATAAATTACTTAATACAGTTTTAAAGATCATCCTTGTGATTTAATTAAATTAATTGTTGTGGCAGCTTCCGTCCGGAAAGGATGAAGGCAAATAGAAAATTGTTTGCACTTAACGTCAGCCTCAGTTGCCTCGGTTGTTGCCTCTTTGCTTCGTTTGTTTCCTGTCTGTCTTCGAACTCCATTTGTTTTTTTTGAATAACTATGTGCTGTTGGTTATAAGAAAACACTAAAACACTATTAGTGCCAGGATTTATTAAGAAACCAAAAATACCTGGCTCCTTCCAAAAGAAGAAGAAGAAGAAGCCAAATGAACAAAAGTTGTGTAGACGACCGACGACGATGAAGACGACGATGACGCCTTGCAAGTGCACTCCAATGCCATTATCTCAGCTGCTCCTGCTACCCCTACACAACACAGATAAGAACGTACATTTCCCTTAGAGAGATGGTTGTAAGGATATGAATAAAAGACTATTGGTCCTTGCAGTTGGGAAAGAACACTTTTTGTTCGTCCTCAACGAGTTCGTGTTGCATGTTCATTAGGAAAAGTTAAGATTTGTGGTTATGTCATAGTTTTGAGTTGTTGAAGGATGTAGTACAAATCAGTTTCCTCAATCTATTATCCTTGTGTTCGTAGCAAAAATAACTCAATTGTGGAAGACAACTTTATGGTTTTGTTTCCAGCAAATAACCCGAAGATGATGCAAAAAGAAGGGTTGAGATCTGATGTTTTATTCCAAGTGAATAGAAGTCTAAGTTTATCAAGGTCTTAGCAAACACTTTGTATATTGTCGGCAATGGGATATATGCATGGAATGTATGTGGAGTGTATCCTCGGCCACAGATACCGCAATGTAGTTTATATGGCAAAACGGGCTTGTGGATGTGGAATGCATATTAATGGACCGGCTTTACTGATGTACGTACGAAAACTGTAAGCGGGCTTTTGTGGAGTTGAGTGCGATACGGCTTTGCGGGACTGTGTACATAAATAAATTGTTTATGTGAGCAGAAGGCATGTCGAAACATTTAGTTGACTTGTAGAAATTGGTTGAATGGGTTACCCATGGAGCGCACATGTGAACAGCAGTGGTGGTGGTGGTGTAATCCGGGGTCTTATTGATTTAATTTTGGAATAAATCTACTCAAGTGTTTGGAAAAAATCAAATCTGTTTCGAGTCGATGTCCTGGAATAGAATGCGCGATGAGGGGTGTAAAGGTCGAAAATGGATTTTTTGGGGTTTCCATCATTGAACACAGAAGTGACTGGGAAGCGAATGATTCCGAGGGGTGAGTCGTGAGTTGGTCTTATACTTGGAATCCTTCAATGCGGGCTTCTGAGCTGAATTTCTTTGAGTGGTTCCAGGGGGTGATAGGCCTTCAGGTCTGACTTGGGTCAGTGTCCCGAGTTTTCAATGATTTGATCGGAAGTCACCATATCTTTAGACCTTTTGTGGTCGAAGTTCGAAAGGGATACGAGTATATTGGCTTGTCTCAGTTTGAGGAATGTTTTCCAGAGCTTGTCTCGTTTGGTTTCATTCCCGCTATCTAGCTCTTTCCGGATGATATGTACTTTCATCCCACAAAAAGCTGAATTGTTCTTCATTTTCTTCACTCTAGCCAGCGTGACCTAGCACGTTAGAGTAACCCTCGCATGTCATGAGTCTAGGGCACCTTCTCTAGCCTGAGAAGCGGTTCGATACAATTTTTTTTGGTAGGTAGTTAGGTAGAAAGGTGGAAGTGGTTGTCTGTTAAAATCCTACCAAGACACGAGTAGCGCGGGTGCGCCGTTTTTACACCACGACTCACGTCACCTGGATGTTGATGGGAGTGTTAGGGGCGTGGTTTTTCAGATCTTATTGGGTACTTGGCTAAATTTTTTCGGATCAGTTCTCCACATTCCTAGTATAAACACAACTAAACTATTTTAGAACTTGTTGCGTATGAGCTTTAGGTTTTTAATGTACATGTTGATGATTGATGATGTGAGGGACCGATGTTTTTAAATTCATGTTCCCATACTTCACAAGTCAATTGAACTCAGGGTAAGGGCACTTTCATCATGGAAATCTGAACCAAGAAGCAGACAATTCTTGATTAGTCTCCGCCTGAGACGAGGCGGTCTTTCATCCTCGTCGAACCCGGACACCCTGCTCTATGGCATCCACAATGGCTTGATCTTTGAACAGGATGTTCAGCCTCCCTTGTTGTCTCGAACCTGGGACCTGAGACTTTAAGATTGGAGTTGTTTGGTCCATTCGTTCACTGGGAGATGGTTTCAATAAAATATGCCCCCGCCTTGTGGCTCTATACGAAGATTTTATAACTCCGCTAAGTACATTCACCTATCGTCTAGTGGAATAGGCTTTAAAACAAGAAAGTCACTACTATTTTCGGAAAAAGGGACTATGGGCTTTCTTAAGCCCTCGAAGTTATCTCCTAGTTACAACACTAAGTCCACAGCAACTTGTTGTATGTGTGATATGATCGTTCTAGAAATCAGGCCTCTCTGTAGATTCAAGCTCGGCTTTTCTTATAACCAAGCCCAGGACAGGTTTTCGACGGAATCTGAAGCCGGAAAGCAATGTAGCTGAATTTTCATATATGGCGTCGAAATAAGCTATGGTTCAGCTACTTTCTGCTACCTTAATTGAAAACGATGACATTAGACTCCATTTCACCCTATATAGCCATACTGCGCTGCAAGAGCTATCGAATGCGTTAAATGTGGAAAGGGTGCCAATGCTATATGAATGGATTCGTATCAGGGGTTAACTTTTAGACCGATGTGGTGAGTTGACCAGACCTAATTTCCTTGTGAACCAACCCCTTCAGATGGTGTCACATTTCCTAGCCTCTTGATGGAATAATGTTCTCAACTCTTTACCTTCGGTAGGATGAGTGTGAAAGCGTTATTGGCACCGAAAATATAGCCTTCACCAGATTACTTGAACACACTTTGATTCCCCCATGATTGCTTAACTGGATTTGAGGTTGCAGTTACTATATTAACCCTCCAAAGGGTTGTTGTTTCCTAGAAATGCGAACTTGTTAAGGATGTCACGACTCATTCGTCTGTCAGCGGTTCAAGGCAAGAAATGAGGAACAGACATGGCACGTCTAATCCTTATCTACGGGACGCCAATCTTCTCACACAGTCTCAATATTAAAGGATACAAGGTTAGGTAAAGTTAGATTCACTGAAAGTGGGGGAGTGCTTGCTAAAACACATGAACAAGTGAGAGTTCGATTAGGATTAGCAAACTAGAGGATGCTTCTAGCTACCTTCATAATAGAGCAAAGCCCTGCCGCATGTTTGCTAATGAGATTGGCCCACGATAAAACTTTCTATCGTGCCAAAATGCCTTCGCACCCAAAGCTATAAAAAGAACAAAAAGTATAGACACTAGAGACGCTATGCGGTCATGCTCGAGAGACTCTCCAATCGTGTTAGACTTAAAGAACTTGGATGCAGGCCGCACTCTCGAAGGAATTTCCTGAATTGACTACACGACCAAAAAATTGCAACTGAAGGCCGAATAACGAAGAACTCATATTCTATAAGCGATTGATGTGACTCAAAGAGGTTTGGTTAGGTTAGGTTAGGAAGGAGGGTTGACAGGAAAAGGAAGTCCTTTCCCCGTCACACTTAGGTCAATGCAGACTCATTGTGATGCCCTAGGAGTTGCAGTTCCCTTACGTGGAACCATAAACTTGTGTTCTATCAAGCCAGTACGAGGCGCTGATGAGTCCGAGTAAGTTAACCACAGACTTGTTGAACAGTTCTTCTAGATCCTGAAAAAAGTATTTCCCTAGGGTCTTAAATCTTATTTGGCAGAGCGCTGGACAGTGGCAAAGAAAGTGTGGAGTGTCCTCGTCTACTTCTTCGTCATCACATCCCCTGCATAGGTCATCCGTGTTCAATCTCAGTCTTCTTGCAAGGGAGTGTAGCATGTTATGCCCGATGATGATACCTATTAAAGGAGATAAGGATTTTTGATTAATTTGCAGGATTCTCCCGGTTTGTGTTTGTTGTAGAATGACCATAGTTTCCTCGTTATCACACAGGAGCTGAACTCATTCCATCTGTCGTTTGCGGTCTTTTGAATTTTGCTCCCAACTTCCTGTTTGAGGTTACAGTGTGGGGTTTTAGCCGTGGTGTCGGCTTGATCGGAGTCTACTGATGATCATCTTCATTAGACTTCTCTTGCTAGTTCATCGGCTGTTCCGTTTCCAGGCACCCCTTTGTGGCCAAAGACCAAGCAGAGTTTTACATTGGACTGCTTGCCAAGAACCCGTAGCTATGTGATTCAACGAACTATTATTATGATTGTATGAAGGTATTGCACTACGACCTCATGGTCTATTGTGCCCCCTGTTGGTATCTCGCAGAAGTTTGTTCTCAGGGTTTCTCCGGCCTTATACTTGAGAGTCATACACTTTAACTTAGCCTCGGTCAGAATATTTCACTCTTAAAAACCTTTTCTAGACCAGTTTCCTTAAGGAATCTGAAGCCGAGAAGTGGGTCCTTTCCTGACATTTGGATTTGACCAAATATTTCATTCTTTTGTGGATCAATGCCCCAGAAGAATCCAGGATGTGTTCTGAAGTCTTTTTCCATTATCCCTAATTTCCTCAGCTGTCCTTTTAGTTTTCATTGCCCCGATACTAACCCTTTTAGGATTCGCAGGTTGTTCCTATTGTGGTTTGCATGCCTTGAATCTTTTCGGGTTGTAGTTCCCTAGTAGCTAAAAGTTTCTTAATTTGCCTCAGACCTTGGAGATTATTCCAGGCTCTGGTCACGTTCTCTCTCTCCATTTTCCTACCCTCTTCTTTGAGGGTGTAATCTCCTATGCCACAGAATATTTCAGAGCCAAAGAAGGGTTCAGCTGCCTGTTACCTTTAATTCCGACGTGGCCTGGTATCCAGTAGAGGGTAACTCTTTTGTTCCTGCCCGGTCCGTTGAGTCCAAAGACCTTATCAAGTTGAATACGTTGATTCAACACATAAAGCAAACAAAATAGTATACAATAATCCAGCTAAGGGAGCCTTCGAGTCACGACTCATTGTTTTGAGAAGGCTATAAGGACGACCAAATCTCCGTATTAAAAATCAAGAAATCATATGGCAAGTGCAATCACTCAGGGATCTTGCTAATTGGCAGTAACATGCCAGGATTGAAGAGAATAAAATACCGAAGTTCCTCAGCTAGGTTCTCTTACTGAATCGGAAACCTGTTAAAGTAAAAGCTTTAGGAAAGATTATGCGGAGCAAGTTTGTTAAAATCCTGAATATATCAGGCTTCGTCAGTATATTCCAAGTGGAGTTGGAGGTAATCCAAGAGTTATTTCGACCACTTTAACACAATGCAAAGCCCGAATGCTAAACCGATAGCTTAGCCCTTTTGAGTTAAAGATTTTCCATAAAACATGTACGGAAACATCGTAAATATTTCCATCAAAACTCCCCCGTTTGGTTCGTCAAAACATGTCCCAAGTCATATGACAAATTTAATAAAACTAATGTAAGTGTCCTTTCGAATTCATTTCAATTGGATACTGCCTGACCGCAAAGGGAATATCATCCTTTTTTCATAAACACAATTACATTCCAAGGATTCCAGACTATCAGTCATCGTTCGAGTTCATTACTTATCTTCATCAGAAGAGTCAAAATGGTTTCGATGTGATCAAAGGTCTCATGGTTCCAATGGAATGCTGTAGATTCCTCCCTTGAACAAGGACGGGGGAAAACAATCTATCGACAAGTATTTTATTGAGCGAATCTGCCTTTCGTTTTGTGTGTTTTGGTCTACAATTTCTGATAAGCTCTGCCGCACAATGGACGGATTCGTAATGCCCTAAGTACAGTACCTACCACTTGCACTATAAAATTGAAAGGTTATTTCGGTAGCATTCAACGTTACCGTGTACATAGGACAACAGCATTTTGAATGGACTTAGGGTGCCGCTGTAATTGGCATTCAAAGTGGAATCCTTTCATGGAAATATCATTGTACCACGTACGCTTATTTTGAACTTAATAAGATTCATTACGTGGTTTATAGGGTTTGAGTGCTCATCGAACTTCCATGCCACTGTGCAGGATTGAATTTCAAAGTCTTATAAGTGGAAGGGGTTTTTTTGGAAAGGGTGAGACTGTTTGATCTCAGCACTGAAGTTGTTTCAACGTTGGAAACGATTCCAGCCAATCGGTTGCAATCCATTGTTGATATTTAAAAAATTAATTCGCTTACAAGAACAAGAGTCTGCTATCGAGGCTACAAAACTTCAAATGTAAAAAAGGTTAAGGACGGTTAGAGTGGCCGGCTGCATTGATGCAACCGAAGTAAGACCAGAGAAGGCCCTTTGTAATACCACATGGATCTACACTTCTATATTTCCTCCCAGGAAAACCAACCACAGAACCAGTAGGAGCTTACTAAGAAGCGCTGGAGGCTGCCTATGCTTGTATCAGCCAGAGACTGTAGAAGAATGTGGCTCCTAAGTAAGCTCTTCTTCGAGCTGAAAGGGCTGGACACGTACAAAAAACGGGAGATTCATTTCTTTCTCTTCATCGTCCTCACAGGTCCTACAAAAATCTTTGAAAAGGAGGTTCAGCATATTGGCGCCCCTGTCGAAGGTGCAGAGTTCCGTTATAACACCCACTATGGTACTAGCCGGGCATCTTTTTCTCCCTGATAAGATAGTAAGACCGTTTGTGATCCAGCTTTGGCCAAATCATTTTGGTGATGAAGCCAGTGGAACCATCCGTCCATTTGCAGTTGCTAATGTCGATTGCGTTTCTTTTAAGTAGCAGTCTGCCTTTTCCGGTAGAATGGATAGATTTGTACCCTGCTTGGCTTATTTGTTGACCGCGCATTTACTTGAGATATCCCTATGCTCCGGCACCCAAGTAAGGTGCATTTTGAATTGTTCGGCATTTAAGAGCTTCGAGTTAATGGTAACAGATTTCAGGGATTTGATAGCGGCTTGACTAGCAAACACCACATTATACCTCAGCCACGATATGGCCTTTTTAATGAACATTATCTCGGCTTGGAAGTCTTCCCTTAGAGAAGACACATTCACCCACTCCTTATTCTCTTTAAGAGACATTTTGGTAGAAGCAGATGGATCCTACTCGTTGTAGCTCAAAATCGTTCCTCCAGTCAAGCCTTGAGGGGATAGTGGTGATTTTGAGAGGTTCATTGTGTAGGTGTCTTTGTCTGTGTCTGCTATTGTTACCAAAGTTCAGCTCTTCTGAGAACATCTTGCAGAAGCATTCTGATTCTTAGTGGTAAGTGCTATGTGAAACGTCTGTCGGTTGTATACTCATCGATTTCGCATCGTCTCCGCAGCCTCTACATAAGTCTTCGTACCGCATAGTGTTATGACCCATAATCACACCTATAAGGGCGGAGAGGGATTTTCTATCCTTTTGTATAAGTCTGCCGGTCCTAACCTTATCAAATACAGGCCATAACTTCCTTGTGATGACACAAGTGTCTAATAAGGACCATTTGTTGTTTGTCTGTCTTAGAGCTTTGTTCCCTGCTTCAAGCTTCAATGAGCAAGGCGGGATACTCATCGCGGGGTCGGCTTACTCTTGACTTAATGCCGAACTCCTGCTAGCCAATTCATCAGCATTCTCGTTCCCTGGTATGCCCTCGTGCCTAGGGACCCACCAGAGTGTAACATTGTGCTATGTTCCAAGAACTCTGAGCTCTTTTCAACAGCAAAAATTGCTTTTATTGCTGCCTGGCTGTCAATGAAAAGGTAATTTGACTTCATCGCCGTCTCACGGGCGGCTGTTGTCACTGCTAAAATCTCCGCTTGGAAAAAACTACTGTGGTTCGGAAGGCGGACAGATTTGCTTATTCCCAGCTGTTCGGAGAAGATTCCTGCACCTACGCCAATGTCTAATTTAGATCCGTCGGTGTAGACGGCTATAGATTGCATTTTGGATGCTTGACCGCTTTTCCATTCTTCCCCGCTTGGAAATGGCCGATGTCTAAGTAGCGTTGTGTAATCAGGGGTGTGATCCACTCTATTTGATATCCGGCCATCCGATTGGCTTTTTCTTAAGGCACTAATGGCCGCTGGTCTCGAGTCACGCTGTGGGTGTCATTCTCATTGCACTGGTAGTGCCAATGCACGGTAGTTCTTATAAAATCCGTCGGTGGCTCCCCTACCGGACTGCTGTTGTTTCTAATGCTACTGCCGAGCTAGTAGTCTTAAAGATTCCAGGCAAGATTCAGTCCAGTTGCCGTCGGGGTTTTTGAGAGATTCTAGAGTTCCTGATTCTCTAGACCTTCTTCAGTCTCGCAGATTCCGTTGTACCCTTGGTTTAGTCACAAAAATGATGCCAAGAGAGTCGTTTTGCTCTCTGCGTCTCATTCTTGAAATTTCTCGGACTAGCTTGGTATTGTTCGCTGACTGCTTTATATTGTTGGAGTAAGTAGGTTATGGATTAGTACTCAGGCCTATTACTGGTATCAATCACTGGTTTGTGAATCATGATTGCCAGTAGGCCGGGCTGTTGGAGTCTAGAAAAATCAATGAAATTAATCTGAGTGTGCAATTAGTTTCGCTCAAATTTAGTTTGCGCCTACGGATATGTGTCAAAAATTAAATGTTTCACTTTTTGTTACGTTACGACCGTGGCTTTAAAAGTTTAACTTAAGGAACTTTAAGAAGTTGCTCCTAAGGAACAATGAGAACAAATCGAAATACACTTTCTAGGCAACCATCTGATACCGATTAATACCACCTAACACCCAGTTTGTATAAGTTTTCCAAATCGCTTCCGGGGAAATCGCTGTTACCAAGTTGTTACAGAGAATGAGTACCCGTCCTGTTGTATATTGGTGCTGCCCGACAAGTAAGGAGGCACAGTAAATACTGGGCACTTTCAGGTGAAAAAAACATTTCACCGGATATTTATCTTACAGCCACGACCATGAAAGCCGCTATTGGCAATCCCCAACAAATTTACAGAAATTAATTTCTCGTGATTCGCAGGTCTGCCACACAAAAGGACAATAGTCAGACAGACCTCTTATTTCCCATTCAGATTAACATCTGTAAAATCAACTTTAACGTTGAATTGATTTCCATTTAAAAATTCCATTCAAGTCCTGCTTACGGCTTGTGTCCGAGGGAAATTTATGCAAAAACCTCCAACAAGGTTACAATTTGGTTTGTCCGATCACATCTGCTCCGAAATACACGAAACCGGTAAATAACTTAATCCTGAGGAAGAAAAAAAAACAGAAAAGTCCTCCGGAATTCCATCCACCAACCGAGAGGAAAACAAAGGAAAATGTAAAAGAAAGTGATACTTAGGCGAACAAACACGATAATAGACTAACTCTGTCCAAATGGAACTAAATAGCACGAAACGAGAAAAGGACGAAGAAGAATGTAAACCCCTTCAACACTCCAAGGCACAAAGCCTTTTTCATGGAATCCCTCTGATTAAGTCTGAGGCCATGTAAGGTTGCCAGAGAGAGAGAGAGAGAGAGCTACTTAACGTTTGGATTACATCCCTTATCCCGGATGAATTCGTTTGTTTTGAATATTAAAACGTTTCGTTTATCCTTTCGTTGGCCGGACTTGTTGACCGTGTAAATGGCACGAAGCATTGCCTGGTCAAATCCATTTGTTGACCCCCACTGAATGATAATGACGAAGGAGTAGTTCTGTGATATCACAACACCTAGCACTAAGTAGTGGTGTATACTGGTCATGCTCATGCTCATGATCCGTGAAAAATGTGTGCCAAAAGTGGAGGAGAACTGAGAGAAAGGCCAAAATGACAATTTGATGATGTGTGCTGTGCAATGCTAATGCCTGAGTGGGTCACATGATGACCAGTTTGCGGATCCATCACCGTCTGTGAGTTGAATATTAAATTCTTTTGGACTTTTGGTGACTTGGTGACCTGTCCTTTCGAAGGAATTTCATCTATTTATACGACTTTCACACAAGGGGATGGAGTGTGGTGTATCTTTTGGAAATTTAACTTATATCTGTCTGGGAATGGCTACGGTTACGGGTTGGTGTGCTTGTCACATCAAATAAGGATTTCTCTGAACTTTTTCGAAAGGATTCATGTGGAAGCTAACTAAGTTTAGTTAGATTTAGTTTAACAGGGTGGCTTCTGTGGTTTCTCAGTAGTGGAAATTAACTTTTCTTAGAATTATTGGCTTGATTATGTGGTTGAATAGCTTAAGACTGGAAGGACAATCCCGAGGCCTACTTTATTCCAGAAATTGAAAATTGTTCCAAAATCTAGCTGGCATGTGAGTTTCAAGACATTCCTTCATTCATTCATCCCTTCGAGAGATTTGGCAACATCGGGTGCACTAATGACTTTTGGGAGGGTAGCTTGAGGTGGTGGGTCAATAGAACTCAAATAGTACTAGGATGTGCCTTTTTGTTACCATGACTCGTGTGACCTGGCGTGTCGTTGAAAATGTGCGTCAGTAGGTGCCCAGATCCAGCCTGTGGAGTTTAGAAAGCGAATTAGATCTCGTATCCCTTTACCCAAGATGTCGTTAAGGTTAAGGTCGTCCGGCTCCTGCTATTGCCGGACATTTGTAGATACGGTAGTGGGGGTTGTATGGGATAACCAATTTGCCCGCATGGTCTCCAATTGGCCAATGCCCCTTGATTATAGACGTTATTCCCGCGATATCTGGGCGGGTTCTATTAAGGAGATATTCTGTTCTCATCATATCGTAGGTCGGCGGGTTGAACCCCTCCGTTGGAGGTTGGCCTCCTTCAGGAAGTGTAAGTAGATTTGTCCTTTAACTGCTCCTAGCCGGATGTGGATCCTAGCCGTGAGTGAGCCGTGTAGAATCGAGCCCAGCCTGGCCAGTTCATCTGCACGCTCGTTTCCTTTTATGTTACTTTGCCCTGGAACCCAGAACAGTGTGATCCTTAAGCCGCCCATGCGGGCAAGCTCGTTCCGACACTGCTGCACCAGTTTGGAAGATATGGTAGCTGAGTTAATAGCTTTGATAGCGGCTTGGCTATATGTGAGGATAGCAATGTTTTGTTTGTGCGTTGTGTCACTCCCGAGTTGCGTACGAGCCTCTCGGATTGCCAGTAGTTCCATCTGAAAAACGCTGGCAAAATCCGGCAAGCGGCATGTACTTAATATTTTCAGTGATTCCGAGTAGACACCTGTCCCCACACCGCAGTTCATCTTTGATCCGTTGGTGAAGATGACCGTGTCGAAGACTTATGGCTTTTACTATGCGCGGATTAGAGTCTTTTGCATGGTGTCTTATGAGTAAGCAGCACTTTTTGTATTTTAGTACGTGGTGAGGGGCACAACTGATAGCAGCTCTTCAACGCTTCTGGTACTGCAGAGACACATGATTGCAATGAATGTCTCATTCATGGGTAGAGCTCGAACTGCTGTCATTTATCGCAGCCAAAAACATGGGTAGGAGTTGTTAGGAGAAGCTATCAAGAGAGAGTCTAGAGCCAGCCTGCACGAACTACTTAGTGAACGTCCCATATTCACTGCTTCGACACATAGCTTGGAACTTATTTGATAGCAGCTTAGTGACGATCGGCAGTGTTGCAATTACCAATCATAAAGAGTACAAGGGATATTGATCGCTTCGCACAAGAGTGAAACAAACGATTGGTCATCAAGCTACCCATGAAGAAAAATCTGAAAATTTGTCGTGTGCCTTCTTTTGCTCTCTTTGCTATCCTATGGTATTCTCAGTTTTTTATCCAGCTCAGACTCCTTCACGAAGTTGAGAGCCAATTGGCCCACAAATTCTCAATCGGATTGAGGTCAGGTGAGTTACCAGGCCATTTCAGGACATTCATGTTGTTCTCCGCGGGATTGCTTAATTTTTTTTGGACGAGTGGTAAGATTTTGTTGGAAAATGACATTTTCAGTTGAAAGTCTCCTTCGAATGGTATGCAGAAGCATATGGGTCAAGACGTCTGCATATTTGGTGCTGTTCGTCATGCTTTTGATTTATTTCAACCTTCCAAAACTCTCAGTGGAAAACAACCATAAAAACATTAGTTTAGGTGGGTGCGTAAGAGCTTAGAATATGACCTGGATGAACCTTTTAAACTTACTTCTTCTCTCTACACTTACTCGGTAGCTCTGGACCTCAAGGTAGCTCTAGTCTGAGAAAATTACTTTTATCCAATCTTCTGAAGTCCAGTATTGATGTTTCCTTGCCTATTGCAGCTTTTTTCCCCCTCATAGCGTCAGTCAAAGATTGCTTCAAGAAGACACCATCAAGCAGAAGACAAATCTATTTGTACACCAGTCGACGCCAAGTCCCATTGAAGATAGTCTTGGAGGATTCATCAAGCTGTTTCGGACCAAAATGTTGTCATCACTAGCTGTAATTATGCTGACTATTTCTAAAAAGTGGTCAACATTGCTCCAGACGTGGGAGAGACACAGTACCTAAAGGCATCACCTGGGTTTTGGACATCAAGAGACATAGAGTACATAGACGTTACCTTCCCTATCCAAAAATCGTAAGTACACAACAGCACCGTAGGCCTTCTCAGAGATCTGCGTGTTGGTTGTGAGTACGAATCCACCATGTCATCCGTATTTTCTCGAGTGAAGGAAGCTCCTGACGAAACATCCTCCAGTCTTGAGTTCCGGCAAAAGTGGTTCGTCCCATGATAGCCCATGCCACCATAAATGCTGCTTTATGAGTTTCAATGCACGACAAGATCCGAGCCGAAAGTGTCGATGTCATCAAAAAGTTTTAGATAATTCCTCGGAAGTCCTTGAAAAATTAGCTAACTACCGTCGACCGCTGGGATACCATCGTGTTGCAGAAACTTTCTGCTCCTACGCAGCAACTATGGGAAGAAAAGCTTGGAGTCAGCATGGAGCTATTCACATTCAAGGACTTCTCACAATTCTTAGAAACCAGGTTCAGAGGCTTCAACACTCCAGAAACCAGTCACAAGCCAGGCAGTTTTTCACATCAAGCCATTGCAAATGCAACAGTTTTTGTGCAGTATCTGCAATAAGGATCAACATTCATTGAAGAACTGTAATCGGTTCCTGAAAATGGACATACAAGAACGATGTAGTCAAGTTCATAGGATAGGGGTATGTGAGAATTGTCTAGCTTACATACCCCTATCTACATTTTCTAAGTTAAAAACACACCGCAATGGCCACTACGACTCATTGCGAATCGAACGAGACGTTCCAATTCGAAGCCTGTTCTTGCTTAAGACCGCTCTAAATCCTATTGCGATCGATGTTGTAATTCCAGTTTTACTTTGGATGATTAGCGATATGCAGGAGTAGTGAGAGATGTTCAAGAACTGCCTACGGATGGTTAGAAAAAGACTGAATTTGAACGTAGTACTGTGAAACTACTACAATGTCCACTTACCGAAACTCATTATAACGATCTACAACACCTTGATAGCCTTTCAAATGTCTCCACTTCCATTGCACATGTACGCTTTCGAAAATGTTTAAAACTACTCTGCAACATTGCAAAAAAAAATTAATTCGCACTAAGAAACGTTCAAAGGACTCTCTCTGGTTCATTTCTTTGAATCCACGTTTATTCCCTTACGGCAAATCAATTCTCTACCCAGACCTCACAGGGAACTGCAGAAGATTTCACGCGAAAACATTAATTAATGTCAAGAACCTGAGAGAATCTAAAAGAAATTAAGAAATTCGCTTAACCCACATGCACAATTGAGTCCTTGAGGAGAGCACACTCTGGGTTACGTCTCAGGGTGTTAATATCCTTCAATTTAACATGGCTGTCATGAAATGCTGCATTCAGCAGAATACATTTTTTTTCACGTTCAATTCACAGCGGCAATATGGCACGTACGGTATATCTGCACCTAGCTTGACTTTCACTCAGAGGCTGTCAACCCATCGCCACCCTATCAAAATCGATTCGCACGTCCTTGAGGGATAGACAATTATCATCATTATTATTACCCCCATCATCGCTCTTTATGTTTCTCTGTGAACCCCCCTCTTGTGCGTTGTGTGAAGTGTGTAAGTGTAAGTATCTGCGGGTCGTATATTTTTTTTTTCGCCCCTTTATGACTAGCCGCCCATCAAAGGGAAAAAACGTATGAAAACGTAATGGTAGCGTATCCATGAGTTTTTTTTTTTTTTTTCTGCTGAAGAGGGAGTTCGTGACTGTGTGGTGCAAAATTGGTGTCCTGTACACACCGATTGCATTGTCCCAAAAAAAAGAAAAAAAAAAGTACTCTCTCCCTTCGAGACCAAGGAATTCCTTGAACCTTTACACAAAAATCCTCAACTTTAACGAATTAAAGTGGTAATCGTCATGAGAAAAAGTTTACACTCGGTCCTCGGTGGATTCATTCTTCCAGTTACAGCATTTGGCAATTAATATGAATTATTGTCGCTCAAGGATTTATGTCCTGTAGATTATTCACAAGTTGAAAGGAATTATCAGAGTGATTACTCGTTTTTCGACTGCGGACAATTCAACTGTACGAAGTTTGATTTATAAGCCATTGCCGAGGAGTAACTCACAAAGAACAAGAGTAGTTTTGTGTGTGTTTTTGTGTGTTTGGGGGCGGAATTTATTCTCGCTCGTTAATTAGGTAAAGTTTCACTATGATAGCGTTACTTTTGCGGTTAACTTCGATAGATGATTTAATTAAGAGATCCAGTGAGTCCTGCGTGCAACTTTCCACTGAATTGGGATTAAACAGAGAACCAGACGATTTATGAAGATAATAATGGAAATACTCACTACACATACGGTGGCGTATGAGTAATATTTTTTATTTTCTTTGAGTGGAATTTGTTATGGTGTCAGGAAACCATTTATAACCACAAGAAGATGAAGAGATTATTTTTGGAATGACTAATGGCTGTTTTAATATCAAAGACGTGCTTATGCTTACGCCACATCATGAACTAATTGAGATGGATTTACAATTATGTCATCGGTTTTATTCGAAGGATGTAGGAGGAGGCATAGGCATATTCTCTGAACGATTTTGTCTTTAAAATTTTGTCAGAGTTCCACATCGAGGAGATTCTGATTGTGTCAACAATTGCCTAAAAGACCTTAAAAACGGTCCATTTACGTCAAAAGAAGCAATAAAAGTCTGTTGCCGCAAGGACTTAAAGGTTTTAAAGAAAATTTGGAACTCTGTTGAGTCACAAAAGTTTTCACGGGAATAAAGCGAGTGAAAGCACTGGGATTGTTCCATATCAAACTGTATTGAGGAATAATCTTATGGAAACCTATTGAAGTCACAAAGAGAGGGTTACAGATTTAGTTGAGAAGAAGAAGTCTATCGATTAGAAGAGCATCTAGCATAGAACTATAAACGGAAAATGGACCTCTAAAAGGAACTGAAATTCTCTGAATGATTTCCATTGCAAACAAAGTTAAAGTGACCGAAATGTTGTTACAAGGTGCGAGGCTGACAGAGCTTTAATCTCGCAGCGGCCACCAAGGTGTTAACATCGCTCAATGAAGAGTTCGGGTGAACTTTCCTTAGTCAATTGTTAGTAGCCTACGTCTCTAGTGAACTAGAGTTTAGTTTCCCAACAACATGAGACCATCGAACATAGAGGCTGTACTCCACACAGACACCACACCATTGCTGACAAACTCCATACCTGGTGAGTTCTGTAGTTTACTGTATTCCCCAGTAAGGGAATACCGCTGTCTTGGTAGGTTAGGTTAGATTCGGTAGGAGTGTTGTCCGGGAAATGAAGTCTCGGTTATGATACCTATTAGAGAAGACAATTATTTATTTTTTTTTTTCATTTGCAGGATTCTCTCATTTTTCTGTTTATTGTAGAATGGCCATAGTTTCCTAGTTATGACACAGGAGCTGAGCGCATTCCATCCATCGTTTGCAGTCTTTTGAATTTTGCTCTCAACTTCCTGTTTGAGTTTCTTTCACGGTGGGATTTTAGAGGTGGAATTGACTTGATCGGGGTCTAATGAAGATTAGTCCTTTCGGACTGTCTCGTTTCCGGTCACCCCTTTGTGGCCAAGAATTCACCAGAGTCTAATATTGTGCTGCCTGCCAAGAACCCGTAGCTCTTCGCAACAGCGACTTACAAGCTTAGACTTTACTTCCGCCTGGCTGTCGATGAAAGAGGTAATATCATCTTGTGACCTCGGCTTGGAAGACACTACTGTTGTCTGGGAGTCTAATCGATCCGGACAGTCCTAGAGTCTCGAAGAAGAAAACAGCACCCACGCCTGTGACCATTTTGGATCAATCCGTATAGACAGAAGTTATTGTGCCGTTGTTTAATACGTTATAAGCATGCCATTCATCCCTGGAAAGCAGGTTGAGAATGGTCTTTCAAAGTCTAAATAAGGCGTCATGTAGTCGATGCATATTGCCCACAAATTTGCGTAAGATCTTCACATGCCCTGTTAGATTGGGTTCCCAGTTTCTAGTTTGGCTTATGCAAAGGGCGCTTTATACTGCTGATTCTTGCAAAAGTAAATCACGCGGGGGTAAGTTGAGTATTGTCTCAAGTCCCGCAGTGGGAGTGGTTCTCAATGCTCCAGTGGTGCTGATGTAGGCTATCCTCTGAATTTCGGTTAATAATTTAAGGTTAATGGTTGTGCAATCTGCCTGCCACTACACTGGGTTAACGTAGGTTAGTATTGGTCTTACTACTGCCGTGTCAAGCCACATGATGATTTAAGGGCTGGGACCCCAGGTTTTATCGAACAGCGTAGAAGCATATTGTTGCTCCAGCTGTCGCGGTAAATGTATTTGTACATTAAGCCCCTTAACAAGCCCACCCGAATCTTTAGGTTGACTTTCCAGGGACCCAGACAAGTCTTAGCAATTTCAGTCTTCCAACTTCTGATTTCAAACTAGACCTGCATTCTCCAATTATTTTGGATCTTGTAAGAGGATTGAGCAAGGCCTTAAGGGCAGCCTGACTGAGACGAGCGATATTCTTCGCGGAAGGTCCTCAAAACTCCAGTGCGTGTTGTACCAAAAACCACTTATTTTTAAACGGAAGATGGCTCTGATTGTTTCGCCGAAGATGTTAACATCAAGGGATGGTCTAGGCTTAGTTAGACTATTACCGTGCTTGTCTACTGACCATGGCATATAGCCGGTAAAACATTTTGCACAGTTTTGATCCTGGAAGTGCTCCTATATCATAAGAAATACTTATCCCGTATAAAGCGTACTTTCCTTCGCAATTCGCCTGAACAACACCCAGTTCTGACCATAAGACCGATAGAATATGATGTTCATTAGTTTGGTTCTGATGACCAAAGGCAAAAACCATGATTGTGCACTTTTAACTATTTGAAGAGCATTTAAAGTTCCTAAAACAAGTGCAACCTGCACAACCAAAACGAACACTTCTCTAACCCACATCCTTTGATGCTTATGGACTGGGCAAAACTTAAAAGTTAATAAACTATGTCTCGTCTTCCCATTAGGGCCAGAAACTTTCCACAAATAAACAGTTACAAACTCCAGTTGAATTCATTTCACCTAATTAAGTAGTTTTGTTTATAATTTTACGTCAGCAGTAGGAGAGTCATAATCTAAGGAACAGCAACAGCCTTGCACATGTTTCGCATAAATTGCAACACAACAAAACAAAAATTTAAAAGAAACACAAACAAAACGAAGAAAGGTGGAGAGAGGAGGGAGGAGAAATGAAGGAATTCCCCTTGGCAAAATATCCACTTTAACAATTTTCAAAAAGACATTAAAACTTAATCCGTTTACTCTGGTTCCGGTTCCGCCGATTCCTCTTCTCTGCTAAAGAATACCATCGACTCTGTCGACCATGTCTCGGGAACTGCAACTGCAACAATGCATGTGAATGCATGCTCTACGATGGGTTTCAGCACGAGACTTGAATTTCAAGTGCTCAGCCACGCTAGAAGCATTTTATGCAGAGTTAATTGTGATTTAAACGCAAAACTATTTATTTATCGTGACATGAAATTAGTCTAGTCCTTGCGCATGTGTTCGGTTGTATCCTTTTAGTTGATTGATCGTAGACAATCTGATGGCATAAGCAATTGAAATGACAATCGATGCATCTCATGCGATTATTCTTTTTTGTAAACTCAGGTGTTATTGGGTTTGAGTCTTGACTCCGATGGTGATGTCTAGAATAATTGGGGTGAATTCTAGGTTTTGTTGTCATTGCTTTATAGTTCACAGTATTTTTTTCCAACTTCCTGATGTCAGTGCGATTAACCCTTTAAGCCATTTAGCCATATACCTGCCTGCTAATGTTATTCCTAGGAGAGTTCACATCAACTTTTTTCGCAGTTAATGGACTTTCTTGACATCAAGAGCTGAACCTGTAACCTTCAGTATGACAAATAGTGCTAACCATTACACCTTGGCTTGGTTCTGATCCTGGAAGCTCTTGATTCGCAGTATTCCGAATGCTGCAATTGTGGAATCAACTTTCTAGACGTATTATACATGCAAGTTGAACGCCTTAAGGCGTAACAGTCACAGTGACACTTACTTCTTGGAGAACTTTCGGTAGCACAAGAACGGGTACTCTATTTGACTGTCTCCAGTTCTATACTGTCAGTACTCAGCTGTATACTGGCCTTGGAGCCTGCCTAGGTTTAACCTGACTGAAGCCCTCTCACAACTCATACCTATAGTTCTCGGTATCCAAACTTTTAGGAAGGAGTGGCCTTAACGTAACGACCTATCATGGTAGCTGTATTGCCATATTGATATGAGGTTGTTTGTTCCCTATTCCGGGACAAAAAAGACAAAGAAACTATGCTTGCTTAAGAGTCGGTCCAGTATTTTATACCTAAAGGGTTGTCCACACCTCCTAATTGTGGAATTATATTATCCATGCTAGGCCTCCCCCAAAAGAGGCTTACCAAATTCGAGCACGAAGCACGGTTGTATTTCAAAACACGCCATGAGCTAGCTTTAGAGTAAATTTTACGTGCTCTTCTGAATAAGTCAATGTGACTGAATAGCCTGTATGCAGTTAGTGTTCAAGTAACCGTCTATGCAGATGGGACCGTAGATCACAAGGCTCACTTTAGTCGCCTTGTTAACCCAAAGGCAGGAGTTATACTACTTTTGATCTCAGCTCTAGTGTCGTTTACTGAGTTAATAGAAGTGCCCAGGTAGACAAAGTGTCTGTCTAGGGTGACGTTCTGTCTTAGACGTCGGTGCTGGGTATCCTGTTTTGTTGAAAGCATGTATATTCACTTCATTTTGCCTCGTTCGACATTAAACCGTTTACGTCTCAATACTCACAAACACGCTACTGACATCAGGCTACATTCGTTCGAATTCTTTAGTATGCAAGTAATTGCTTCGACTTTTAAAAGATTGGGCCTCTGGTGTTGCCGTTTAGGTTCTGTACAATTCTTCCAAGTTGAAGAAATCACATATCAACGTGTTGCCTTGTCTTTATCCTCTCAAGTCGAAGATCTTGATGGCGTCTTCACCGACCTCAATGGAACAGAGCGCATTCTTCCTTGTGATTCTTCACAGATGGACTAGTTTGGCAGGAATGCTCGTCTCTATAAATGCTGTCATACGCGACCTTAAGATCAATAAACGATGGGTTTCTGTTGGAAGTTCCTGGGTTTTCTTCAAGATCTGGAATAAAACGCAGTTGGTCGTGGACTTTTCTCGTCTACGTTATGCTCTATGGATATCAGAAGCCTCCTCCATCTCATTAGAAGCTTCAATAGATCCAACGAGTTAGTAAGGAGATTTCTGCAGATCTCTGTGGTATCAGAAAGGACCTTTCAAGGGTCTACTTCAACCAAAGGTTAGGCTGATGAAGATAATTAATTATCCTCAACACACTTGGGTCCATGTAGACCCATGATGAGTTCCATGGTGTGTTACGTTATCGCATTTTAAGTTATTTGGTGCCAACCATTCGGATGATGGTGATCTATCAGACAGTTCGTCGCTCTGCTCGAAAAAGAATTTGCCTAGGGTTCTATTTGACGGACGTGTGGAGAGTGACAAAAGAAAATTGGTGGTGTCCTCATGAACCTTCCCATTGCCGGATCCCCTGCATATGTCATCATCATTCAGTAATTAATTCACCGTATCTCATAAGCAAGTCGCATTTTCCCTGCCCAGCCTTTCGTACGAGTCTACTTGTGTTCTCAGATGGAGAACCATCCATAGAGTTATGTAGCATGTATATGGATGCTATTGTGATCGAGAATTTTGCCCGCCTCTCTTACTTGACCACAGTTTGGTCATTATTGCCGTATCTTGAGCAACAATGCAAGTTCCGATCCTACTTTCGGCGCTCGGTTTATCGGTTTCATATAGTTGCAGACAATCCATATCAATATCCTTGTCTCCCTTAATAAAGACAAGGTTGGCTCCAGCCGCCTTGTTGTGATATGGTCTAAACCCACACTAACAGGGACCAACCAGATTGTTGTCAAAAGCCTCTAGCCTCTCACACAATAGGATCTTGTAAGCAGTGCCTCTATAATTGCCGCTGATCTGCTGCCCAGGGACCTGATCTCGACCATAACTGACTACACGACTCCTAAACTCAAATTCAATATTCAAGTCCTCTTTCTGGATAAGACGGAATGGAACAATAACCCACCCCTATCGATGTACCAAGTATCGATCTTCAGCGACGGTTCCAAGATGAAAGGTTGCATATCCAAATCGTACCGCCTTCCATAATTTTCGAGTGCCTTCCAGGCGGAGGTACTAGCGATAAGAGAGGCCTGTAAGATGCCTTACCTCAGCTCCATTACCAAAAACAAAACACAGAAATCTTTATTGACAGCCCACTTACTTCGCCCTCTTAACTAGTAGAATAGAGCAAGCAATTTATCACACAAATAAGCGTTTGGTTTAAAACCACTCTCCTCTGGGTTTCCGGCCACAATAACATAAAAGGGAATGAGAGAGCCGACGCGCTAGCCAGACGTGGCTCAACCTTCGATGTCTCGTTTGAGGAATCAGTCGACTTCCCGATGGAACTCATCAAAGGTAGAACCCTCCAGCACTTCCTATTTATTGCTTACTCGAGGTGAAACAGTCTAGAAACCTGTACCATATCCAGGCCGATATGGCCCGCCTACAATAAAAACAGGAAGAATGACTGAGCTCCACAGGATGGATCTGAAAAAACTTCGCCTATTCACACCCATCGACACCCAGATCACGTGAGTCGTAGTATCAAATATGTGCAACCGCGCTACTTGCGTCTCTGGTAGGACCTTACTAGACAGCCACTCCTACCTACCTACCACGTTATAAACCTTATTAATTGAACAATATATTCCATTCATTCTGGATGAGTTAATTCCTTTGCACTACCAAATGATGTCAACAAATCCGAGTTAATAAACTCACACATCATTTTAAGTACTACGTCCTGTATGGATGCCATCCGAAAGGATTCATAAATCATAATGACACAAATCCTCACAAAAGGACAACAATTTATGAATTAAAAATGAATTGGTGCCGTATAAGGTTAAAAATTAAATTTAATAAAATAACAGATACGCCATATGGCAGGACCAATCACTTATATATTATTTTTTTCATTTGTATTATGCACGTCCTTATTGTTTATAATACTTAAATGTATTGAACCGATTTGGTTGAACACGTTTGGTAATTTATTCTGTACATCCGGTGATATTAACACTTCACCGCAACAGCTGAACATATGAAACTTGAAGGACATCAATATTTGTTTCACACTGTTTTTTTTTTTCACCCTATTTTTACAACACATGGACGCAGGACATATATCGGAAATTATTGAAAGTGAGTGATTGCCTTTTTTTCAACCAGGAACCTTGCATGATGAATTCCCTTTCTTTCTAAAGGAAGATACTGTGGATGGGGTGTAGGTGGAAACCCCTTCCAGATCCACACTACATGCAGTTCCATTTATACCCAAGCGAAGGTCCTTATTTTGTAAATTTAAGCTAGATCGCTGAAGTCTTCATAGAGGTACCCCAAGAGGGTTTTCCTTCTCAACCATGAAAGGGCAAGATATGTATATACGAGGTGGGTTACCGTTTCTTCCTCTGTCTGCAGAAATCATTGGATGGCACGGACACCCATTCTAGTGACATGCCTATGCCAACCTATCAACAAATCCCCAATGAGAGCCAGTACTACAGAATCCATCCATTCCCTATTAATACACAGGTCTTCCCGTTCTCGTCAGATCTATTTCAGACAAGATCTGCTGGACGAAAAAAAAAAGTGTTGATATCATTCCACATGCTATATTCCAGTCTTCTAGCTTCAGGAGAGACCTTGTCGATTTTAAAGTAGCAGATGATTCGTCCTAATTTTCTGACTTGCTCCTTCCTTTGCCACTCGTGTATCCTGGAACCCAGCATAGGGAAACGTCGCATCTGTCAAAGAACTTGTTGAGAGACCTGCAGCATTACTTAACCACCTTGGTTCGTATTGGTGATTCCAAGGGTTTTTTCCTTGCCTGACTATCTATGCAGAGCACATACAATAGTGCTACCCTCTACCAGGGTAATTGAAAGTCAAGCCTGAAATACACTACTCTATATCAGGTGCACTGGAGAATACTCCTACCAACGTACCATACGCTGTTTGAAATCCATCTGTGCATATCTCAGTTGTAGATTTATTTGAGACCTCCTTAGGTTTCCAAACACTTCTGCTAGGAACTCTGGTCTTGTATTTGACTTTAAAGTCGATGTGAGGGATGATATAGACGGTTCTAGGGTCGGTAGGGCCCTATGGGATCTCGGAGTGACCTGATGACATTTGTTTCCCAAAGTTGTCTATAGGAAGCAAGTAAAGTATTGTCTTCAGTGCAGTAGAAGGAGTTGTTCTTAAAGCATCCAGATGCATGATATCTTCCAAAATCTGCCCAGAAGATCAGTCTTTTACTTCATGTCCATAACTGTCCGCCATACTTGTACTCTTAACATAAGGATGAACCTCCTTATTGCTGTTTGAATCCAGTCTACTAATTAAGGCTGAAGGCCCTATTTCGTTCTCAAAGCCCTACCACAGGAATATAGGGCAACAGAAGCCATCCTATCACCCTCAAGTTCATTTAGTTTCCAATTAAGTTTCTATCAAGAATGACTCTCAAGTATCTGACATATTCTGTGAATTCAAGTTTGGTGCCTTTAAGCTTTGGATGGACCGGTTCAATCTTTGTGACGTTAACTGAAAGGTCGAACTTGTCCGTCCACTAAACTGGTTCACTGAGATCTGATTCCGTCGCGTCTTTTATTGTATGATGAGCTTTCTCATAGCTATCTCAATGTCATCTATATGTTTCAGAAAGCTCATTCGTTCCCTACTATAAGCCATAGCACGGATGACCAGTTTGACAGTTCCGCAGCTCAGCATGGATACGTCTGCTTTTAAGCATTTGCTCCATCCAATAGCAACGTTCAGGTTGAGAAGTTCAGCCTCTGCTTAAGCATTGCTGAAAGCCCCCTTGATACCAAGAAAAGACTTGATCGTGAAATCTTAATTTTCAAATGATGGTTCTGGAGACCGGGTGTAGGGCAGTCTCCATTGACTTTCATTGCATAAAGCATACTGGTATGAGTTTACCGTCCAGATTCCAAAGGAAATTAAAGGATAAGTTGATTGGACGGAAATCTTTAGGGGATATGTGGGATATCTAGCCGGCCTTCGGTAAAAAGACAGCCTTTCTGCAATTCCACTGAAAAATTCTATCGAATCCAGGTGAATTGTATGAAGCTGCACTGTCCAATGTAGCTTTCAAGGAGTGCTAATATATTTTGGCAACGATAGTTCAACGCTTCAAGAATCTTATGTAGAGCATCTAGTCTCTGTTTCGTTACCAGAAAAATAGGTCTCCATGAGAAGCTCCAACGCCCCTAAGAAGTCCAGCTTCCGTAATTTTTTTTGATTGAACTAGATATGGGTAGCCAAGGTCCATCCTGGACAGAAGCGCCACCTAAGGTAGAAAGGTAGAAGTAGTTGTCTGGTGGAACTACCAGAACACTACTAGCGTGGAGCTTTACTATGACCATATGGCCTTGGTGACCAGAATCAATATTTTCTGAGTCTAATAGCACTACAGGATACGATACATTTGATGTGCAAGTCCAGAGCCAGTATATGGAGTAACACGTTGAGAGCTTCTGTCGGATTCGATCGTATTGCTTCTGTGGTTCCAATGCCAGCTATTCGTTGGACTCTTCTAAGTTTTGTGATGTTGTAGACTTTGCTCAAGGCAGGCCACCACACGATCGATCCGTAAGTAAGAATGGGACGAACTACGGCAATGTGCATCCAGAGAGACTATCTTACGCTGAAGTCCCCATCTTTTGCCAAAGGTCTTGCTACAGGCGTAGAAAGCGACGCATGCTTTCTTTACCCGGTGTTCAATACAAAGTTTCCAGTTTAGCTAAAGATCAAGGATGACGAAAAGGTACCTTGTACAAGAGGATAGAGTAAATGTTTGGTTGTTAAGACGTGGAAGCTTGAAAGTCACAACCTTAAGTAAGAACGATGTGGGTGGAGATTTTGTTTATCTGAAGAGGTCCGCTCATTTCTCCTATATTTTCACAGAAAAAGTGGCATTCACTCCTCAGATCTTTCCCATTTGTACAATCTTAGGCAAGCATCATCTCATCTTGTACAAAATCCAATCATCAGGGTCCCTACGTTCCGTAATCAGCTCGATCATAAGTGCCTCTGTTGCCCCATGTAGTGTGATACACATTGGCATCACTACCAATGACTAAAATTTGGTTTTTCCTCTTAATCCTGCTGATCATTCCTATGACCGGGGTCTCAGATCTTCATAAAACATACACGCAGAGAAGATCCATATTGGTTCCCCTCTTTGACGCTTTAACCGCACGCGAAGCTTTGATTGTTGAAATTGAGTAGAAAAAACCCTTAAGAGATATTTTTAGCTAGAACAGAGGCCTAAGTTTATCTACCTAGGTCATAGGCATAGTCTTTTAAGTAACCTGCGGGTCTTTGATAGAGGTGATGTCTTCCCCATCTCCTGATAGCAGGAGCATCAGATTAGCAGAAGTTGCTTTAGAACTTTTGCCTGTCGAAGCATTGGTGCTAACTGGTACCGATGTCTCTATGACTGCTGTGTCTTAGTTTTAGACCGATCGCCAATCGCTACCAATTTGCCAGATAAGTCAGTTAAGGTGCAGGAGTTCCATCCGTTATAAGATCCTGAAGTTTTACCTACTTACTTAGGTGCCGCTTCAATTCAGGGTGGGCCTCAACTAACAAGCTTCTCCAGTTAGCCTGGTCCTAACTCCCTCCATTTTAAGTTAGTTGAGGTCCCCTTCTACTTGTGCGCTTCACCTTAGGTGAGGTCTTCCTCTACTGTGTTGTCCCTCCGGGTTGGATTCAATGGCTCTTCGGGCCGGAGCGTAGGTGTCCATTCGTTCTAGCCATCTTTAACGACCAATCCGTTGTTTTTTGACCGATTCGATGCCACTGTACAGCTCGTATAGTTCGTCGTTGAACCTCCTCCTGAAGAGCTCGTCAACGCACACGGGACCGAATATGAATTTTTCACTTGGAGAGACCAAGGGTATCTTCATCCGCCTTTGATAAAGTCCATGCTTCAGCGCCAAGCATGGACTGAAGGCCCTCATACTAAGAGCCCGATAGATTCCGGGTTCAATGGTAAACTAATCTTTCGGTTTCGAAGGTCTCGACTCCCTTGACGAAGGAAGGTTGGGATTAAAAAGTTCGTATCTCTGAAGGTTTCCACTCTCTTCTCACGGCCTTCGGATGGATCTCAATGCCCTTGTGGTAATCATAATCATTTTAAAATGTGCAATCATTTCACTTAACCGCCTTCTTTTCATTCAAATATTTAAGGCATCCCACCATTAAGTCACAAAACATAAACGATACATTCTCGTAGTCGTACTCAATGACATTATGACATCCATAATAAAATACATTCCATAAAGCACTCAATCGAATTGGATCCAACTGAAATTGAAGGAATCGAAGGCAATATAGTCGTATAAGCTTCCATAAAAGTAGCAAAAGCAAATGCTCATCATCAGTCATCGAAGCATGTCTCTTCATATGTATGACGTCGTCGTCATAGAACCATAAGAGGATAATAATTGTGTTAGCACATAAACAGAAAATCCACTAAACCAGCCCAAAGATACAGAGATACAAAAAAAGAAAGAAGAAAACACTTGAAAGCACATCATCTTCGCAGTCACATCCTCAATGATTTCATCGAGGTTTCATGTTTATTGTGAGGGATGAGGACGTCTTACCCAGTGGAATACATATCAGCAAATAAACAGAATCACTGTAATAGCCCTAATGCGAGATTTATTTAGGCTCTTACAACACACTACATGCCTCGTGTATGGGAGTAATAATTCGTAGGCATCCTGTGCAAGGAGTAAAGGTGTATGCGGCATAGGGGGGAAGAGCGCCTATTCACAGACAGTGGATGTCTATTTTTGGTGATATTGTAAAAAAAAAAAACGTGTCATAAGTGCGGGTGGTTATAGAGAACAGAGGTATGAGCTACAGGCTGTGCAACAAGAGAGAGCTTCGTAAAATTGATTATCCTTACGAGTGCCAAACTAATTAAATATTTCAAAGTGCTCCCTGCAACAAATTCTTACAAAAACCTGCAACTCTAAGCTTATAACATTCCTTTGACATATGTACATAGAAACTCAAGCTAGTAGACCACGTTAACCGTCGACAGTTCGTCAGTTAAAGACCTTCTTCAGGGGGTTCATTTGAGATTTGTGACACAGAGAATCCTCGAGTGAGTCATGAGGGATCGATGTATCCCCAATGGGTAGTCGTTCCACAATTTGTTGAAAACGTTGTAACCATGACTAGCATCCGCTATCGCAAGTCTTTGTGGCCTCAACTTGGTTGGCAAGGACTTTAATGATATGCGGCTTGAGCAGGATAATGTAACCTATAACATTATTTGTTGCAACAACGACGAATCAGCTGAGATGTGCATCTCAGAAAGGATGTGCCATAAGCTTTGTCATCTAAAAACTGACGCACAAGCCATGGATAAGAATAACCTTACCATTGGGATCCCATGTAAAAGAAAAAATTATGACTCTTAACAGGCAACTTGCTACCGAACAAGTCAGAGCTATTACGTATATACAAGCTGATAAAGCGTTTTTCAATAGGGACAAAACAATTTTGTATTTTAATACATATGCAACCTTAAACTCCTTTTATGATCGGTTGATGTCAAAATATATGAAGGCTTACATTTTTTATCATGGTGAAGTTCATGAACGAGCAACGTTCGGAAAATATTCAAAACTACCACCGAAATTTTGAGTATGTGGTCGCAACTTTAAGAGCGCTTACTCCAATTTTCGGTCGTAATAATCGTCCCACCAGACAGGCTGTGCGTGCTATAGTGGATAAATTCGAGTCAAAATATTCACTATTGAATGTTCCTGTGCCAGTGAGACAGCGCACCGGTTGAAATACCGAAAACATCGCAGCCGTAAGTGCTTCAGTTCAAAATGAGCCTTATCAGTCGATTCCACGCCGTTCATAGGAATTGGAAATCTGGCAGTCCACATTGTGGCGAATTATGAGTAAAGATCTTGACCTACACCCTCACACGATTAATTTAACCCAAGAACTGAAGCCTCTTGATCATTTGAAGCCTCGAAACTTCTCCGATTGGGCTCTGCAAAAGTCTGAAGAAAATCCTGAATTTCATCGATAAATCATCTTCAGCGATGAAGCTCTACAGCAATAAAACTCGTTATTGGACAGCAACAAGCCCACATGTGCTTCAAGAGACTCCATTGCACCCACAAAAAGTGGCCGTGGGGTGTGGATTTCATGCCAGAGATGTGATTGGATCGTATTTTTTCGTCGTTGATGTTACGGTCACTGGAGTTCACTATCGTGCCATGTAGGAAGACTATTTTTGGCCATGAAATGTGGTTCCAACAAAATGGTGCCGCATGCCAGACAGCTGGCCAAAGAACTTATCTATTGAGGGGGAAGTTTGGAAATCATGAAATCTCGAGAAATGGTCCGGTCGAATGGCCACCTCACTCATGCGATTTAACGCCGTTGGATTTCTTTTTATGGGGTTATGTTAAGTCATTGGTTTATGCCAACAAGCCAACAACGTTAGAGGAGCTCAGGAACAATATCGAACGCGAAATTGCCAACGCTCCGGCCGATATGTGTGGAAAAGTGGTGGAAAATTGGCTCTAAAGAATCGATCGCTGCAAACGTGCTCGCGTTGGTCATATGAAAAAGATTGAATTCCATACTCAAAGTTGACATATGTACTACACCTGGAATTAATTTTATCCCTAAATCCCAATTATTCTGTGTTTTATTTAAAAATACAAAATAGTTATGTCCTTATTGAAAAACCCTTTATAACCATCGATCAAAAGCACGACAATTACTACGGCATCTGCTTCCGATAACCGAAACAGCGTCTAATTGGATACAGATTTTTCATTAGAGGCAAACTTAGACAAGACTCTTGGCCTTCAGACTTGTGAGCGAAAACCTTAAATTAATCGGCATCAAGGCGAAATTGATCTAGTTTATGCTCTCGAGGCAACAGAGGAGATATACGACGTCACTAAAGAGCACTTCTGCAAGCTTCTGGATAGAACATTGCGGGAATTTTAGTTGCAAAATAGAGAAGGGAGACATTTCTGATAGCACGATCCATAAATATAGTCTACATGAGATCCCGAAACGGACTCAGTCTAATCTGTGTGTATCCATTCACATCTTCAGATACCATGTCGTAGCAGGAAGGCTTGGAAGTCAAAAATCGTTGTTTCCTGAACCCATCCCAGGGGAAACATCGAACTATAGGCAGAAGGCGGCACCTCATCACCACAACCCATAAGCATTTAAAGCTAACGTGTATCGGTACCTCCTTCGTCTCTCCTCTAATTTTCCCTAATGCCCGTGCTCTTGTTTAAGAGTTGAATGGATAGATCAAATCAATGCTTATGAACTGAACGTTGGTTATAGATGCTCGGTATGACAGGAGTAAACACGGGCTGTCCGCAATTTGGGGTTCTGTCTTGCCAGCCATGATACAGCTCTTATTTTAACGCTCAAGCATTACCATTACTAGAACCTAGGCATGTTCTAGGAATGAGCTTTCGGTTAATCTTCTCGAAACTGAGGTTGTTCTTTTCACGAGAACGAGGATCGTGACCGGTCTGACTCAGCCTGTGGGTCTTATCACAGCAAAAGGTCCTTTTGGATTTTCTTAATATATGCGTCAGTTGTTTGGTGGAAGGGGTTTTTGCATAAATATGTAAATGCTCGTTGCGTCAAACTTCAAAGAACGACCTATCTCGACTGCAAGGGGCTTTCCTCGATTATACCTATCTCTGCTCTAGATGCATTGCTGATCTTAACTCTTCCCAGGAATGTAGTGTTGTCACATTTTCACTCTTTGGCTGGCGTCTTAGTCGAAGACGACAACATAATGCTTAACTATTCATTAATCGAGGATGCTTTCATCTCCTAAGCAGAGACTTTAATAGTCCCTCTTCCTCAACTTATGTTCGTGTCCCCAAAAGCACCGTCCTCTCTTCAACCTTCTTTCTCATAACTTCGCTCATACTCTAACGTCTTCAAGGCAAGAGCTCCAAGCCATTGAGTTCGAACGACAACGAATGTCAACCGAGCTCAACTCTGACATTGATGCAGTCATCTCTTAAGCGGGACACCAACGTAGCCAAACTGAAAATTGCAATCAGCAAATGAAAAATACTGCTTAAGGTGGCGCTGGATGTCTTGGTTTTCTCAACCGAAGATTTTTCTCACACGCAGACTAAGCTACGATCTATAAAGTTTACATACGTCCAAAACATGAAGTTGTCTTTTATGTTTGGGCGGAAGGTCCCCAACAAATTCTTTGAGACTCATCGGTGATCAGTCCCACTGCAACCGAATTTCTTCTCTTGAACGCCGATAAAATGTCGGTTGCCTAGATCGCTTAGAAACGCAATCGATCTCCCGTACAGACCCTAAGTAAGAAAACAAACGGTCTTACTGCTTAATCAGATAGAAACGGTTGCTTATTAGTGTTTTAAATGGGACACGCCAATAGACTTGGCCTCTTCTTCAATGCATTTTGAAGAAGCTATATGGACAAGAAGGAGGAGCTCTCTCAGCTCAAAGAAGAGTCTACTAAGGAGCCGACTTATTCCGTAGTCTAAACGAATTGAGTGACGTCAGTATAATCACCCTCCAGCGCTTCAAAGTAAGCTCCGATCGGTACTTCGAGTAGTTTTTCTGGAAGAAATCACATATGCATGTAGTATCACAAAGGAGCTTCTCTAGTCTGTCAAACGCAGCCTGCCATTCTACCTTAACCTAACCTAGCTCTCGTTTATCGATATTTCCATCACAACTGCTTGGACGGAATATACAGTTGTGTTCCGCCTACCCCTCTGTTAAGTCGCAATACGAGTACACATACTGGATTGCCCACACTCCTCAGAATTTCCTAAAACCTTCAATCTGTATTACAGAACTGGAGATTTCTTAAAAAAAAAACTTGACATGATGACTCTTAAACGTTGAAGGTGTCCTCGACAAAGCTTTCCAAAGCAACCATGGAACGTATAAGGTAAACCTCTTTATAAATCAATCGATTTGGTTGTGCTTTCCCCCTTATTACAAGAAATGTCCTTTCAGGACACACTGTTATAGAAAACTCATACTCATGAATGGAAAACGTTATATTTCTACATATCACCACACCCGTCATCAACTTAAGTATGTATATGGCATGGGGAGAAGAATCAAAACCTGAAAAGCAAAATAAAAACGAAAAAAAAAGAGAAAACACTGAAAAAGTAAAATAAAAACGTTACGGTGATTGAATTTTATCTGTGCGTGTGGCTTACTCAAGGATTTAGAAGGATATTCAGAAGATATCTATGATGGGTTTTGTTGTAGAGATTTTCGGCTAATACCCACCGTTTTCAGTTGCAATGCTTTATTTTTTTTTCTCTCTTTTACCGTGCTACTGTTTGCGTTTATCTCAGTAGGTACCTTTGATCTGAGATGAATCCTAAGCCGGATTGCAGATTACAATAACAAATCTAGTGTAGCTGAAGTGGAAATTGTAAATGGGGTGGGTATGCAAATGTAAAGTCAATTTTGAACTTAAATGGATTTATCACAGCGTCTCGACATTCGTAGATAACAGTTTAATCAGTGAAGTCTTGCATTTTTTTTTTCCATCATCATCCTTAACAGCTTAGTTGTAGAGAATGGCTAAAGGATATGCAGAAATAATACATTTATTTGAGATGGAAAACGATTACAAGGATGTTCAGGGAAAATGGAAACAAACTACACAGCCATGCGTTCGTTCATCTACATAAAGTTTCACTTAAAAATATTCAATCTATCGATTTTGTTTTCCAATTAATCAAAATATATATCTAGAACGTTCATTTGATGAATAATTCGATTAAACAAAAAAAAGTGGAACACCAAACATATGTAGTTTCCTTGTTGGGCCGACAAAGGGAATAAACGAAAACTAATTTGTTTTCAATTTAAAAATGAAGAGTACAATTCAGGTGATTGGAATTTTTTTGTGTGTTTCATTTCACAATACCCTTTGAGAGTTTTGGAACTCATGGTACACATGTGTGTATCCTTGCAAATAAATCAAAAAATAGTAAAACAAAACGTTCAAAATCCATCTGCAATGAGTGTGCAATCTATCTACGCCATCTAGTGACGGATGTTCGAGGGGATCGCAATCACAGAGTCCACCGCACGGTACGATGGTTGGTCCTCAAGTTCCTTTATCACAGCCGCTTGGTCCAAGTATGCCTCTACATGGTCACGGTTCATCAGAACCAGGTGTTCCATTGCCACAAAATAACGCTCAACTGTCATACACGAACACTAATAAGCAGCCCCCGGCATCGCTTGTAAATCTACCGCCACCTAATTCGCAGCAATCATAATCACCGGCTGGCCAACCACAGCAGCAGGCGCAGACAGGTGGACCTATTCGACCTTCTACCAGGTTCCAGGACCCGGCCAATAGCAACTTCCATCAACTCAAAACAATCAACAGCCACAACGAACTGGAGGACAACCGCAGCCCCGGCAACCACCAAAACAGTCGCAATACCATGGCGGGTATCAGCAGCACGGTCACTACCCAGGGTATCCGCCGCAGGCGTAACTCTATCAACTGCAAAGTGGGTATCTAGGTGCTATACAACCGTATGGGCCTCCAACTCAGGGATATCCGCCCAGCAGTCAAGGCTATCATCATGCTGGCATGCCGCCAAATTCTTCAATACTTCACAGCACCAGGGCCCAGTGCCTGGTTCGTACCCCCCTCCTCCACCCAATCAGCAATCCCAACCGCCTCCACAGATGAATGCACCTCGGGCTGGAGCGCAAGCGCCGCTGAGTCAATACCCTCCACAAAATGCCAGCGGTTCACTGCCACCTATGGCCTACGGATACGACGCCCCGAATGCCGGTCCAAACTACGGGCAAGGTACTCAACCACAGATACCACCACCCGGGCAGCTCGTGAAACTCAGCCACCCTATCCAACACAGCCGCTACAGCCACCGTATCAGCAGGGTCCCGGTGGATATCCGCCGTCTGCTCAGCAGTAGCAGCAACCAACTGACAGCAGCCGCACCTCCCGACGACATTCACTTTCTTCTGAGATTTCAAATAAAGACAATTGAAAAGGGGACATAAGTGCCCACGGATCTTCCCAAACCAATCTCTGTCTACCAACTCCTACCCTTGCCTGGACGCAGTGAACTCCGAATGCTTAGTACCTCAACCAGAGATTGCGTTCCAACCCTCTTAGATGGTTTTTGGAAGCAACTCACGAAAAAGGGAGCAAATAGCACTCTCCCTTGAACTCAATGGTGGCACCATCCCCCATAATAAAGAAGGAAAGTACCTCAGTATCCACCTTGATAGACGCCTTACTTGGAGAAAACACATTGAGTCCAAACGAAACCAAGTAAAGGTCAAATTCTACAACCTGCATTGGATGCCCAACAAACACTCCACCACCATTTTAGAAAACAAAGTCCTTCTCTAGAAAGCCAATGTGGACGTATGGCATACAACTCTGGAACTCGGGAAGCTCTTCCAATCGAGAATTCTGCATAGAGACCTGAGTATCCCAAACGCCGCGGAAGAAATCAAAATCTAAAAACTGAAATACACCTTGAAACTCAACTGTCATCCTAACCCCCTACATTCGGATCTGGACCTGGAATGTTAGGAGCCCTAACTACCGGAAAGCAAAGAGCAATGGAATGGTCTGGGTAAAAAGTTTGAAAAGACTACAGCATATGAAGCAGCACCTTCTTGGATGCGGATTTGTCATTAAAGGTAGACTTAGGCAAAATATCTTGAGTTTCAAACATGTGAACGAGGGCCTCATGAAAATTCGTATTAAGGCTTAATTCGGCAACATAAGCCTGACATGAAGGTGTTGTTGGTGTCATTAGTAGTGTGTTCGCTTGTTGACCGACCTGTGCAGGTTCGAGCCCGCTCGGAGAACAACAGCAGCCACCGAAAATAAGAAGAGAAACAAACAAATAAAACCTGAGTTCTTCCAACCATTACACCAAAAAGGGCTTTCTAAGAGTACCTCGGAGTTCAATGGACCGATAACGAGTCTAAGTGCTCCTGGAATTTATCGGGAAAAAAGCCCTATGAACTCTTGGAAAAGACTTATGAGCAGTGCCCTAGATACGACATTAAAATTGTCCTGGACGCCTATCAAGAAAGAGAGGCCATTTTGATTATACTGGACAACACCACTTTCGGTAACGGAGTAAGGCTTATCGGCTTTACAGCAGGCCGGAACATTATTGTAGCTAGCACCCGATTCCCACATCTCAATATACACAAGGAGACATGGAAGTCTCTTGATTACCTGGCCGTCACATTCCGATCGATGGATGGTACCCCTCCAGTATATGTAACAGATGTCCGAACGTTCCGACGGGCAAACATTGACTCGAACCATTATCTTGTTCCAGCCAAGATTATCTTGAAGACCGCAAAGACAAGAAAATACTGTGAAGAAGTGAAACGTCGGACGGCATTGATCCCATAAGATCTCCAGAACCTTCTCGAAGTCAAGTATCCTAGTGGCATTACTGTCAAGAAGCATACCACCACAATGAAACCCGCCGCACGATGACGAATGCCGGCTAGCAGTAAAATAGAAGATCCAGAGCTGCGGGGGAACTCTAAGGGCTTCTCAGAAGTTTGGCCTTCGTTTGCTTTGAGAGAAACATTCTTTGGGTGATCTACAGTCCCATCTGCATAGATGGAGAGTCGAGGAGGACATACAAGGACGAACTTTATGGGCTGTGCAGGGACATCAACCTTGTCAGAATATTCCACTTCGGAGGGATAACGCAATCGAGAAAGTAGAAAAGTTCCTCAATCAAATGGCTTGTAAAATAGAAGCCAGTCTACTACCGAGCTAGTTGATTGCCAAATTCACTCTAGACCGTACTACCATCCTTAGTAAGAACTGGAACCAGGAACTTTTTGTGTTCAACTCTGATGAGAACTTCTGCCCCATATAATGGCTAATCCATTTTCAAAAGCGGATGAAGATACACTTGTTTCCTTCGAGTGATAATTTCTTCGTAAGATATTTGGCTCCGTTTGCGTTAACGAGGTTTGGAGGAGGAGATACAAGGAAGTTTACAAGCTCTACAGCGGCACCGACCTGGTCAAAAAACTGCGTATTGGTAATTTAAGACGACTGGGTCATGTAGAGCGATTGAATATGGAAAGTCTTCAAATCTAACCCAGAAGAACAACGCAATAGAGGAAGACCTCGCCTAAGGTGGCGCGCACAAGCCGAAGGAGACATCAATCAGCTTGAAGTGTGTAACTGAAGGCGGTAAGCAAAGGGCTAACTGGAACGACTTGTTGGCTGAAGTCCAGGTTCACCCTGAGCTATCGAGCTTATCGCATTCTAGCAGACATAGTAAAACAACCTTGTGTACATACAAGGTGGTGCTATCAACACTTCGAAACATCACACAAGCTTTCAAACAGTTTCACCTCAGCTCCAACGTCCTAAATGCCTTCGGTATAACCACAGTTATTAAACACAAAGCAAACCAACAATTTATGCAATTCTTTTAGATATAAAACAAACCAACATTGTAAATTGCCATTGCGACCACCTAGACAATTGTTTCCTTGTGACAACAACCCTACACAGAGCACTTAAGCCAAAGGATCCTTTTACATTCCCTCTGTGCTTTCAAAGTCAATAAAAAACTAAAATTGCATTCTTTCAACACAAAAAGGAGTGTATACATCTCTTTGCACTATTCAGAGACACTGTACTGTAAGTTAACTTAACCAAACCTTGGATGGACACAAAAGTTGCTTCAAACCAAAACCCGATCACGTCTCCGAGTAGCAGTTCCACTAAAAGTACTACTGTTTTGCTGTGACGGTACTCACCAAGTGTGACCGGATGGTCAGAGGACATAAATTAAACTCACCCATGGGGGGGGCCAAAGCCAGAACCCAAAAATTGACCACAGTAAAACTGGAAAATGGAATAGCCACTGACCCGCTTCTTGGTTAACAATGCAATTCGAGAACAAAAGAGTAAGGCGACACTGAGTTGATGAAGGGGGATGGAAATATTGTTTGAGTGTTGCTGTGTGGAAAGGTATTAGTTCTCTTTTGGAAAATGTAGTAGAGCTGTGGACATGTGTAACTGTCCATATTCAGGGAGTTCCATATTTCTTAGGTGATAGACTTGGGATTCAAACCTTCTTCGGTGCAGAACTAGGCATGAAGATTGTCTTCATGCAACGGCAGTTGACATCTTGCTAAATCATACCTCGAATCTTGCTAAGGAAAGTCGTAAAATATTTAGTTTGCTGATAGGTTACCATATTTTGGGAGGAGACACTACCTTGGTCTTCTAATTCACAATGAAACTTCGATGATTTTGGTACCTCCGAAGTTCCAGAAAAAAGTTGTACATCAAGACCATAGCTGAAGCAAACGTCCCATCATTTCTCTTGACAAAGATATCACGGTCCTCGAACTCACCGAACGGTTTGATCAGGAGCACACAACAACCAGCATCAGGAAGCTTGCACAATGAATTCCCTTCCTTTCTAAAGAAAGATACTGTAGTTAGCCGTATCGGTGAACCCTTCCTGCTCCACACTATATCCAGAACCATTTAAACCTTCAGACAAAGATCTTTACTTTGTAAATTTCCAAAAATGGTCTTCGAAGATGTGCTCCTTCTCAGTCTTGATAGGGCAGAGCAGGTGCATGGATTTGGTGGACACTGGACAGTAGCCCAAATTGTCATCCTCCTTGTTATCTATACAACTTTTGCATCATTCAAATTGCATGCTTAGCTATCAAGCAACGTCCCGTAAAGGCCTCCTCTTCAGATAAAGGTTAGACCAGATTTACCTCGACAAAAGACAAGTGTTGGTATTATTCCACCCGCTATTCGTGATTCTTCTGTCTTCAGTATCAAGGGAAAACCTTATCGATTCCAGATAATCAGACGCTTCTCTTTTTTCTGAAAAAGTGTTGATCTTCCACTTTCTTTGCCAGCTCGTTCGCTTTGCAGTTGCAAAACAGACAAATGTCGCTTCTATCAGAGAGATTGTTAAGAGACATGCGACATTGCTTCACCTACTAAGATCCTATTGTCGGAGGCTTTTACCGCCTCTTGACTATCTATAGCGATACTCCAAGACACATGTTACTGGACTGCCGTATCTTCTGCAGAAATCCGATACAGTAATCGAGCGCTCGCCTGGTGATCCTGGAGAACTACTACTACTACTGCCTCCGTACCATATGCTGTTTAAGATCCGTCTGTGTCTATCGCTACCGCAGATTCATTCAAGACGTTTGAAAAAAGAAACGAATTGCTGGTGTCATCAAGATGAATCTTGATCTTGCGTTCCACTAGCAAGTGTTTCTACAAATTTTTCTGATCGTCCCTCTTAGCTAGATGATACTGTATCCAACGAAGGGCTTTACAATTCACAAGTCTAGGACGATGTTGTTGCTACTCTTGTGTTAAGTCCTTCAGAGACCGCCTTAAACTCACAAACGACAAACGGTATTGCCATCGCAATACCCTTGAATCAAGTGAAATGCAATACCTCATGCAACAGCCTCGAACATGAATCTTTCCACCCTGACTGAGTGTGAAAGTTTAGGAATGAATGAGAAAGCACCCATCGTTGGATGGTTTTAAGTTACCAAAGGTGGAAATCTTCATAGATACTGTGGGCCCGTGCTCATCAGCATGCAAGATTTTTACTCACTAAAACCATCACCCTTACACTGTTTCGCTAAATTATATGAAAGCCTCTTGTCCTTAGGAATAACTTTCTCGCCTACTGTCCGTAGGGAGGGCCTAACCCGAGTAAGTTCAAACTCAACCTAAAACCTATCTTTTGCATGGAGGGCAATTCGAAAGTGTATCCGTATATTGGTTGACCTACAGGCCGTAGGGAAGGCCTAACCGGAATGAGTTCAGGTTCAACCTAACACCTCTCTTCAATAAGGAGAATACGTCAGTCACTACCAAGGACTTTCTTGAAAGTTTAAATATCACCTCGTCATTTTGGAAACCTGACGAATGCAATGTTTGAAGTTCCGAAAACGAGATCTCTCTTACGAAAATGAAATAGGAATGAGAATGAGAGGCAGGCAACATTTTTGAGACAAACTACCTAGCCCTAGAGACAGGGGTGGACTTATCAAGAGCACCCTTAATGAAAGAGGATAAAGCTATGTACTTTGGGAATCGATGTCATGAAAATGGACGCATTTCGTCAAGAATGCAAAAAAATGTAACCAGACGTCACATCGGGGTGAACTTCCTTTTCCTCCTGAAATGGTACACCAATTCTAGTACAAAAAAGACCGATATTAGTACCAAACTACTATTGAACTGTAAACGTAATCACTGTTCTGATAGTTAAACACAAAAGAACTGCATCACGGGTGGCAAGTGCAACTATGTAGATGCAAACAGCAAACAATGTATTTGGACATGAAAGTACTATTTGGTTCCTTTGAATTGGCTGTGGTTTCACAAAAATGATTTAGTTTTTTAGAAATTCCATCGAAAGGGCGTTCGAATTAAAAAGGAAACCGCAAGGATAAAGTTTTTAAAAAATGTATTCTATCGCATGTAAACAACTATTTATTGAATATTTGATCCTGACGGCTATTGAAGAAGACTAATTGGAAGGTGTGTGTATAATTATTGAACACTTAAACGAACCCTCATTATCCTGTCGATGAAGCAGTTCCCCTAACGAGCGTTTTCTCAAAGGATGTTGGATACAATACAACGGGCTGTTATCTCACACAGGCTCTTTCTTATTGTACTGGATGATGTAGTACTTGGTTGCGCCCTGGATAACGTAGGAATTAAGTTGGATTTCAAGGGTCATCAAGAAGATTTAAACTTAACTGACGACTTACATATGCTTGATATCCTTTATCGACCTTGGAATGGAATCAGTAAAGATTGGCTTTGATATTATACCTTCGGTGAGAAGTTTCGGCTTGAAAACTCGAGGATCGGAAATGGTGAATGCTTTATGTTCCTCCACAGGTTTAAGGGAAATTTTCTGACGGGGATTACCAAAGCAAAAGGAGGAATCGCGCAGTTTAAGATCTGATGACCATGTTTCACCAGCACTAGGACAAAGCTACGCATATTTAACTCTGTAATTGAATCGGTCTTGCTGTATGGGGGCGAGACATGGTTGGCCGCTAAACTACTGATGAATGAGTTTAAAGTTGTTCGATGCTCATATGGGCGTCTGATCTGGTGGCCAGCCGTTGAAAGAGCCTCAAACTTAAAGACAATCCAAATAATCCAGCTTTTGGCATGCACCAGCACATCCAGTGACATAAAATCGATCTCAACAGCAGATCACAAAATGGTACTTCCAATTTCAAAAGAGCCCTCTACCAACAACTGCATGTATCCAACTTTTGGAAGAAGAGACCAATAGGGCACACTAGTATCACAAGATGGCCGAAGCTGGACTGACTTCGATCTAAACTTTGAAACACTCTTTTCATCAAGAGAAGGTTACGATGAAGGAAGGACCATTAAACCAAACAATGAATCAAGCTATAGGTTCCGGATTCGACTCTGTCGAACAGCCTTCTGTCAGTAAAACCTTCAAACCACGGCAGCATGTTGCAAGCCGAAGTTTTTGCGACAGCCAAAGCCTTAAGAGGATGATCTTCATCAAAAAGTCCAAGGAGAAACATTGATACAACATCGATAGCCAAGCCGCGACTAAAGCCATTCGGAGCGAGTAAAGAGGTGTCGCAATGTGATTAAAGTACAAAATCTCACTCGGTTGAGTTTCGGGGCGTAGAGGTATGCATGGCAATGAAAAGACGGATGAAATGGCAAGAGAAGGAACTTACTTACCTTAAGTGGCGCTACAGTCCGGGGTAGACCTGGGCCTCAACCAACAAGCGTCTTCAGCCACCTCGATCTTCAGCTAGCTACCTCCAGTTTCGCACGCTAAGTTGATTGAGGTCCCCTTCCACTTGCGTGCGCCACCAGAGTCGCTGTCTTCCTCTACTGCACCGTCCCTCAGTGATGGATTTGATGATTTTCCAGAGCATTGGTGTCCATCCACTCTACATGACCCAAAAATAGGAAGCTTGTCTGGATTTTCAAATAAAAAGAATTCCTTTGAGTGCATAAAATACCAGATTTCTAGTAGTAGCATCTCTAGATAGATGTTGGCTCGCTGAACAACAAGAAAGAGCATCTACAGCCGAACATCTTGTAACTCTATAATGAAACCTTACCCCCACGTCTCCTCGCGACTTGTAAAGTGAAAAGATGAGTCCCTGCACCCCAAAAGAGGATAAGTATCAATTGGTCTATATTACTGCTCCTAAATACAAGCAAACCTCTCGAATACTGACTAACAATTCGTGGATGATCCTTGCCTATCGAACAATAGTTGATTTCTTGAACGAAAGGATCCCCTTGACTTGCGGGATGTACGCCAGAGTCCTCCAACTCGTATGAAAGTACACGCGATGTAATTTCAACATTTTGAAGCTGAGTGGAATCCGACGACTGGATATTGGAAAGTACCACGAACCAACTTAAAGCACTGTCCTGCTCTTCCCTGGAAAACCATTCGGAAGTACTTCTTTATGAATCCGATGTTGGACTTATGTTAACTTTAATAGCACACCGCAGCCTTGTATCTTGGAAACCTCACAGTAACCGGATATTGAGTCCAAGGATCCAGAGCATGGTAAGAAAATGCACCATCATCCAGTGTTATGGAACCAACATCGGGATGGCATGCGACTGCCATCTCATGGTAGCCCCCATACGTCCTCGAACTGTATGCATCAATAGCAACCGCTCCAATAAGCTCATAGCACTTAAGTACAATATTGACAGCCTTCGGGATCCCGTAGTGCGTCAACAATTGATAGACCCTAGAAGCTGAAATAATCAGAAGCCACGACAGCTCATAGAGAGCCAGAGCCCAGGTTCTCGCAATGAGGTCACATATGGTGTGCGTATTATATTCTTCGCACGAATGGAAGGGACCTAAAGATTTATTGCCGACTTCGAATGGCAGATTGAGAAGCTTTTTCATGGCAGTTTACACTTTTGGAGGTTATTAACGGAGGCTCAAAACTATGTTCACGACTACAGGAATGCTGTTTAAAATTTTGTTTGTAACCAGGACACAGGGATATGTGATTATCGATGGAAACCTAAAGATGAATCGAGGAGGTTAAATTCTTTAAGGTTTTCATTGCAATAGCCACAGCAGTAAAGAAGTCCGAGCTTTAAGCACAGTACCACATAAAAAGGAATTAAGAGAAGCGCTGCCACATCAAAACAAGCCGAAGTTCCAGAAACAAGCCTAGTGTTATAGAACCACGAAAGAACTAACAGGTGGATGCAGCTAAAAACAACACCCGGTCGAGAGTCTAGACGCTTCCCTTCTTATCTCAGAAGAGGATCAGCTCAAGAAATAGGGAAAGCAACAATGCTAAACCAATCAGGTGACAGAGTGATGGTCTTAAACTTGAATGAACCTTCCGATCAGATCAACCTAGGGACATAGAGATTGCAACAGCTATCAAAAGCTTTCAAGGAACATAAAGCGGTAGGCATTGATTGCATCCCTGTTGAGTCTTCCCTTACCTACTTACTTATGATGGAGCTTCAGTCTGTGGTGGACCTGGACTTCAACCAACAAGCGTCTTCAGCCAACTCGATTTCAGCTAGTTGCCTCCAATTTCGCATGTCAAGTTGGTTGAGATTTCTTTTCAATTGAGTAGCAGTCTTCCTCTACTACGGTCCCTCTCGTGTAGTCAGTAGATAGGCGTAGATATTTTTATGTAATTACATTGCATCTGGTCTTTGTCTTCCCTGCCCGCTCAAGTCTGATAGCTGCGACTAAAGATTTCATTAGTAAGAGCATTGTTGTCCTTCCACCCGTGTACTCAAATCAATTTATTCGTCTTGAGTTCGCCATTAGCCCGCCTCGCCCACAGGACCAAACACCTGACTAGAAGTTACATTCAAATTTGTCACAAACTCACTAGTTTATCTTCGTCAGGATACCAGAAAGTGAAGCCTTAGATCTCTGCTTTAATTTTTTTTATTATCCGAGTTTCTCCATCTCAGCACGGGTCCGCACGCACCAGAGATAACACATCCCAGGTGGCGATACCTAGGGATTATGCTCGGCTGGTGCGTAGGCCAAGTACTACGCCTGTAGACAGAGATCTTACCATGCTATTGCGATCAAGTCTCTGGGACTAATAAGCAATTTTTCTTTCACTTTTGTTTTGATTTATATGTGCATAAAATGAGAATTCCACCCACTGGCGTCTCCCATGAGCTCACGAGAAAGAAGATATGCACAAACATCACTAGACGAGTGGAACATAAGTGGAATTTAGACCACTCAAGACTTTGGGGGATAGAATACACTCCGAGCACCCCTACGCTTGTTGTTGTTGTTCCATAACGCTCGTAAGAATGTGCATTTTCTAATTTCTACGTTTTTAGGGCTGCGCTTATTCGAAGGGTTTTCGTCTTCGCAATCTCCTAACTAGGTTTGTTTGGTCCAGAAGCTGGAGGGCCTCAGGATTTGTGTAAAGTAGGAGCCGCTCTCCATGTTTCTTAGCATGTCTTTTGACTTCGTGCTTTACCAGATCTATACCCAAGTCTCTGTGGAGGTCTTCATTCCGCACGTACCAGGGTGCATTGACGATATTTCTCACTACTTTGTTTTGGAATCTTTGGATGATGTCCATGTTGGTCTGTTTAATACAACCTCAGAGCTGAATCCCATATATCCATATGGGTTTAATTACTTGTCTATAAAGTAGGAGTTTGTTAGAAATTGATAGGCAGGAATGTCTTCCTATTAGCCAGTAGATCCTTCCATATCTGATATCGAGCTCCTCTCGTTTTTTCTTGACATGATCCTTTTAACGAAGTTTTGCGTCCAGTGTCATACCAAAATATTTAGCTGTATTCGCGTATGGAATTACTTGATTATTCATGTATATTGGTATATGCTCAATCTTTTTGTTTGTAAAGTCTACATGGACAGATTTAGACTCGTTTAATTTTATGCGCCATTTCCTTGTCCAATTTTGGATTTCCTGGATCGCATCTTGCAGCTTTTCTGAAGAATTAATATTGCTTTCTGCAACTGACATTATGGCTGTGTCGTCCGCGAATGTAGCAGTTGTGTTATTTTCCAAAGATGGGATATCGCAAGTGTATAAGAGGTATTGTACTGGTCCAAGTACGCTACCTTGGGGCACACCTGCTTTAATTTCCTTAAGTTCTGAGTACGCATTCTGTTCTTTTATACGAAAGTACTTATCTGTCTGTAATATAGTATTCCAGGATCTTTGTATGCTGTTTGGGAAGAGCCTTTTTCAGTTTATAGATCAGTCCTTCGTGCCAAACTTTATCGAATGCTTGCGCTACATCAAGGAAGACTGTAGAACAAACTTTTTCCGGTGGACCTGGTCGATTGTAGAATGTTTTTTTCGGAATCCAAATTGGTGGTTGGGAATAATTTGATTTCGCTCTATAAAAATTGTAAGTCTTTTGAGTAGCAGTCTTTCAAACAGTTTTGACATTATAGGCAGTAAGGATATTGGTCTATAAAATGATGCCTCATGAGGTGGTTTCCCAGGTTTCGCTATCATGATAACATCAGCTACTTTCCATAATTTTTGCACGTACTTTATTCTAAATGCGGCATTGATGAGGTTCGTTAGCTTCAAAATTGCCTTTTCAGGAAGCTGCTTAAGAATATCTCCTGTTATGAGATCAAAGCCTGGGATCTTTCTTGCATTAATCGATATTTTTAGTTCATTTTTTACTTCAGCTGTACTATATAGTTGGTTCAATTTCCTCATCTTCTTGATCTGGTACATCGTCGGGCAGCTCGTCGGTATCACCTGGATCTGGTTGAAAAATTTCCTCAAGATGTTCTGCGAATTTTTCAGCTTTTTTTTCGTTGCTCCTAGCCCATCTCCTATCCTGCGTTCTAATTGGTGGGATTTGCGTTATTGGCCTTTTTAAATTTTTTGTGGCTTTCCAGAGAGAAAATTCTGAATTAGTTTCATACGAGAGACTTCTAAGGTAAAGGTTGAATGATTCAATTTTCAATTCTTTGATGGATCTTTTGACTTGCTGCGATAAATTGTTCAGTCTATTTTTGTCCTGCGGAGAGCTCTGGTATGTTGCCATCTCTTCCTTGCTTGTCGCTTCTGCTTTCATTGAGCCAACTTGTTTAACAATTAATCTTGTAAGTTAGATCGAAAAGATGGTAAAGTCCGCTCATTTAAATTCAATTTCAAGTCGAACCTCTTTTAAAGTCAAACGTCATTCCATTTAAATGTCCTTCATTCCTCCTTTTTGTTTTTCAAAATGCTACATCCAATCTCATAAAGAACTTTACCGTCTGCCACCAGGATGCCAAACATTATAAAATTCGTAAAATTGGTAACAATTGCAATTGTATCAACCTACCATCCTTTTGTGTCCCGTTCCTGTATAAGTTGTTGTCTTTCGAATTTTCCCACCTCGGGGAAATAAAATTTTATCGATGTTGAAAGTTTTCAAAAAATAAAAACACAACTTAACCTGCAAAAACATCTTCGAAACATTGTTAGGTATCTTCACCAAAGTCAGGACTCTTCTCTCGTAGTCAATGCATGTTGTCTAAAAGTTCCTCTTTTCCTTTATTGCCGGAAACACATCGGCGACATCTTTAAAAAAAAAAAAAAGACGTCCCGAATGAAGGAAAACTTTCTAAATGGACTTTTATAAGAAAAAAGTACACAAGATACCAACGTTTAACTAATAAAACAACAATAAAGTAGATTCTAGTGAGTGCCTAAGTTACACATGCCCCATGAGGTCCTTAAGATCCATATCCAGTTGAAGTTGAATTCTTATTTATGTTTGATGATATGCAGAAACCTCTGCAGAGGAAGAAAATTAATATTCCAGAATGGGAATCAGAGAAGATTCACTCATGCCTGGATATGAGTAATGATTATGGAGAGTCCTTGATAGCACCGATGGATGATGGGCCCCAAGAACACAATTCCAAAATGATTTTAACCAATACCACTACGGTTGGCAGCAGAGTATTACTGTTTCCATTGAAAATGGGTATCAGATTACGGGTAGTTGAAAGCTTCCATCTATTACGAAGGTCCTTTTTTTTTTGTGTGCCAAGGATATGAATGCATGAGTTTTCGGATCAAACCGGCTGGCAAGATGGAGAATGAGTTTTTCCATTTGAAAAAGTTCAATTCGTAGTTAATCGATGTCTTTTGAGTGTTTGTGTGTGTGTGTGTAAGATCTCCTCGGAATAGATTTCATTCCGCAGGACTTGCTACAGTCTAAAGTATTTTTTGAGTCCATCAGTTTGGTGGAGAAGAAGATTTAGCAGTTCCAGAGTTTGGTCAAAAGGGTTTCAATAAATTGACGGTAATTAGTGGGGTTCGATACTTTTATTAATCGCCTAGCCAAAGGATTCAAAGTGATTTAGGGGGCAATTGAGTTTTAGGGGTTAGTGCTTTGCAATGCTGGTATCTTGGTCATTTACATAGAATTGTGACGTAGGACTTGCAGCTGAAGACGCTTATGGAAATGAATTTATGTTGTGCAGTGTAGGACCATTCGAAGTCAAAGTTGTGTTTGACAATCTTGGAAAGCCTTTTAGAATTCTGTCTAGCTGTCGTACGAGTACATCTACCAAGGCGAAAGAATAAAAGAACCGACAAATATGTTGATGTAACGGCAGAAGTGACATTAGTTCAAGCTCAGATCCTCGCTGACCCCTTATGTTAGCAAGAAGTTCGGAAATGAGTTCTCCGATGAGCCTAGCAGGAAAAGATCACAAGAGAACTTCTCCGGTCCTGAACTCACATTAGCTTTGCCCGTATCTTTGGTTAGGGCTTCTGCCGATGGTTGGGTTTCTAGTAAGCACATCTGTAGGTTGCATGACTCTCCAGGATGCAGGCAGACTTATCAGATACTTCCCGACACCTGCAAGAAGTCCGCGGCATACTTGCTGTCTCTCAACAGACGTTATTATGGGACACTTCTCCTCTGCCAAACGTCTCAACGTGTTAGATTTGACTGTCACCACTGTCTGTGACGCTTGTGGAGAGGGCGACGACACTGCGGAACAGTTCCTATGTGATTGTCCTGCCTGTGCTCGTATCAGGTGGCAGATTTTTGGAGCTGATGTGATAAGTGCTGGTAACCTCAGCTCACTGAAGGTCTCACTGGACTTTCTTAGAAAGATGAAGCAAACACAGTAAAAGGGTTGTACCTGCTGGTAGTACAATGGACCTGTTTTTGTGTCTGAACGCTCTAGTGTGGTGTGAAACTCCTTTATGGATACTCTGTAGCCCGCGTCACAAGTTATACCCGACTCCCTGCTCCTGCATGTCTATGACCTAAAAACACATCTCATCCTTGACCACTAGTCAAGACTTTCCCTTACAGAAGCAGGCTTGACATTTCGTCAATTCTTTCTTAGCTGCCAGACCTAGCAGACCTAGCAACAGTCTTCTTCGCTTCTAGATCGATAGGCATACGGCCTTAAATAACACTGATCGCGTCCGCTGAAACAGTTCTAAAAGCGCAGCATACCCTTAAAGATGCAATTCCATGCGCTGAGTTCATTATTCAATTGTGCTTCTCATGGCGCATCGCTGATGCCCATATTGGGGCCGCATAAAGGAGCTTTGACTTGCTCACTTGCGTTAAAAGCGTTTTGATTAGCCAACAAGGTCCGATAGGCCATCTCACCTTCATATGTTAGGTGATCCTTGAAGCTGAGTCTGTAGCTCAGCAACACTCCCAGGCACTTGATCTGCGGGTTCGACTCGAAGAGTCTTAAGAGTTACTAGTCAAAAAAACAGCAATTGGCAAGAGTTATGCTTGATTGTAATGAGATCAGAACTGACAGCAGAGCCAAGGTAGACAGTCACTCACTATCACTACCTTGAAGTTAAAGCTGTCTTCTCTGGTATTTTGTTACTTGGCTTAACCAATGTTCACTGGTAAACCTATTTTAACCGATTCCATCTCAAGACTTGCAAACTTGCCGGTGATTGTTGACTAAATGTTGTCAATGAAGACAATGCCATGCTGCACAATTCTTTTAAGAACGATGTCATATTAAAGCGCATCACCCTGTCCAAATCTTTCGACAATCGACATCAATGGTCTCGATGTGATCGTTACTGATCTTAATGGAGCAGCAAGCATTCTCTATCGTTATCCTGCACGGTAAAATGAGTTTGGCAGGTATGCCAAAACGAGACTCTATACAGCTCATCTTTATAAAAGCATTGGTGGTCTTAAAATTTAGTGTCTGTAACTCTTGTGAAAGTTGCTTATGTTACCTCAAGTAATATCGAGTCCCAAAAAGGCTTCTTACAGAGTTTGACTACTGGCATTTGTGTACATATGTAACTACTGCTCCCTCTCTGGACTCCCGCGATTATTGCAGGATAGTGTCTTTTTCCTTCATATAAAATCTTGTTTCACTTCACCTCATATCTTGAATCAGGCCAGTTTGACTCTAATCTAAGCGTGACCTCACCTAACCTCATCCATTTGACGCTATGGTACAGTAAATGTGTTCTTTTTGAAAAGATTTCTTTAATTTAGTTTGCTATTTCCCAATGCAACATGTTTAACAGCTCTTTGCATCTTGATGATGATTGTAAACATAGTTGATGAAAGAATAGGTCGATGGAGTACTCCAGAGTACTCGGAGTACACTGACTTGATGTGATTTGACATGAAGAAAAATGTGCATGCAACCGCTAGCGCTTGCTTAATAGAGATTTGTGTTATTTGATGGCCGACGTCCATAGATGGATACATAGACATAGCTCAGTGGATCCCCATTTGAACGTCGTCCTTCGAAAACCTTATTTTTGTTTTGACATTTACTATTTCGGTCCATTGACCACCCGATCATTAAATGAGCACACAGCTGCTGTTCTACGCCACCTGGGCTGGTGAAGGGTGAAAGTTGTCAACAAAATGAGAAAAGTGAAGTTTTTTAAGCGCGTTTTTCAAATAAATCGCTAAAATTTAAAAAATGAAAGTACAATTCGTCGCTGCTCCAGGAAATTCCCTTTCTCTTGACACCTCATTGGTTAAGATTGGTTGGGTGGGAGAGCTGAAAAAGGGATCTATACTACAAAATGATTAAACAAATTTATCAAATAAAAATATATTTAATTAAGTTTGTAGAAAAATAGATAATATAAGTAAAATATCACAACCCATAAAATGTTATAAAAATATTTCAATTGTACTACAACCCTTAATGCAAATATAAGTCCTCTCAAGCATAGTCTTTATGTCTTTTCCATTTGTTTGTGTAAGTTAAATAGATTCCAGTTATCAGAAGAATAACTCCAATGACAAGGGACGCTATGGCACATCCAACTCCAATGGCGGATGACTTAAGAGCAAACTGAAATGAAATAAAATATGTTACAAGCATTTTAGGACATAACTTACGAGACCTAAATAATCAAGGAAATGTTACAAGATTGAAAGAATGAAAAGGACGTAACTGAGGAATATGACGCAGGAATTTGTACCGAGGTTGCTGAGTCATGTGGAGCGGATGGACACCAAAGTAAAGTGACAGCGAAGTAGAGGAATATCGCGACTAAGGCGGCGCACGCAAGTGGAAAGTGACCTTAACATACTAAGCATGTGAAACTGGAGGCATCTAGCCATAAATTCAGCTGGCTGCAGTCTTGCTGGTTGAGGCACAAGTCTACCCCGGATTGTAGCGCCACTTTATAACTTCGCCAGAAACTTAACAAAAACATCGCCAAACGCATATCCCGAAATTGAATCCCTTTACAAATCCTATGCCACCAGCCTAGAGTACCGAAGACTAGTACCATCAAAACAGTCACAACGGCCACCATCACGAAACCCCTGGTTTGACAAAGAATACCGGTGAGTATATGCAGCAAACCAAACGAAGGATGAGGACTGCCCAAGAGCTCTACGAGCAAAAATAAAGGGAAGAATATCGGCTTCTTCAAACGGAGAACAAAGACGCACGAGAAACGCCTGATCGAAGATTTTGAAAACGAAAGAAGTTCAAGGCAACAAAGCCCGAGAAAAACCTGCAAAGATGAAGATGGAAACTTTGTATAACGTCAATGAAGACCTACATCCCACTGTCAGGCAAAACAATCTATTCAACTTAGACGGTGATAGCCAAAACTTGCATCGTGCAAGCTTAAATCTAGACTTACTGGGTAGAAAACGTAGACTAACTCATTTCAGACGAATTTAAGCATTGTTTGCCGGATCCACAACAAAGGACGCCTTCCTTAACTGCGACAAAAGTTTTATCATCATCGTGTAGAAGACCTTTTCGACAACAATCACATTGGTCTCTACCACTGTAGCTTCTGGGCTGAAATGTTCACAATCCACAAAACTTTCAAACTTCCGCAGATTCTAGAGAAAACCCGAGAAGTCCATTATCTTCATCGATTTTAAAGCCGGCTATACAGGAACATGTCTGATTCTGGAACCTTTGCTGCCCCATTAAGTTTCGTAACGACTTCACCGAAAACCTTTGATGTTTTTGATTCACATTCCAAAGCCAGAGGCATCATTTTGTAAAAGTCCGGCATCATTGGCAGAAGTAAGCGAGCTGTCACCGGTGACTTCTTAGGTATTGAAGCGATCAAAATAGTTTAAACAGTGAGCGTTGGTGAAAGCAAGTATTTGCTGTCAAAAAGAAGGGACATCTAGACTCTGATCATCGCAGTCCTATTATATGTTGGTCGTTTCGAGCGACTGGCGACAAACTCTATGACTCTATTGAGATGGCTGGAACATGAAAACATGAAGGACATGCAGAGTCTTCGACACGTAACTCAGTAAAGGAAGACCTCGTCTAAGGTGACGTGCACAAGTAGAAGAGGACCTCAACCAACTTGAAGAGCGTAGCTGGATGCAGTAAGCTAAGGACTGGGCGAACAAGAGAGGCTTGTTTGTTTAGGCAAGGTTCACCCTTACAAAAATGAAATGAGACAGAGCTCAAACACCACATTCTCAGCCTAGCAAGGAATGTAATGGAATTTCCGCAGACTGTTCCAAGGCCAGTGATAACTCAGATGCTGGAGTTTTTGTGGAAAATGACAACGTAAGACTGTACTTTCCCCAAGGTATTTATGCAATACTTATGGCTGCGAACTATATTGTGAAAAACCAGTGCAGGGGACGGAGTATCTGGCTTCTCTTAAGGCCTCACTCAATCCTCTTACTATTTAGATCCAAAATAGTTCAAGAATGCAAGTCAAGTTTGAAATCGGTTGGAAAACTGAAGCTATGACTTGTCTGGGTCCCTGGACATAGCGGGATTACAAGAAATGAGTTCTTCAATGAGCTTGCCAAGCAAGGTTCAGAGGAGTACTTTTCCGGCCCCTAATCCACGTTAGGTTTGCCTGTATCTTAAGTTAGAGCTTCTATCGATTGTTGGGTTTCTGGCAAGCACAACTGTACGTGACATGACTCTCCAGGATGCAGGCAGACTAATGAGATCTCTCCCGACGTTCGCAAGAAGTCCGCTGCATTCTTGCTGTCTCTCAGCAGAAAAGACGTTATTACGGGACACTTTTACTTTGCAAAACATCACAACGTGTTGGGTTTAAGTGACACCACTATCTGCGACGTTTGAGGAAAGGGCGACGACACCGCGGAACATTGTCCTGCTTTGCTCGTTTCAGGTGGAAAATGTTTGGGCCATCTTAACGTAATTCATGTCAAAAAAAAAAAAACGTTTTCATCCCCTAGGCTAGGGTCTTATCTTATAAAAAATAACGCATTCCTTCTTTAGAAGGAAGCACTACGTAATTTGAACCTCAGAGTGGGTAGGTTAGGGTAAAATGAAACAAAAATTTGAAGGTTACCCAATGAGTTGATACTAAGAAGGCCGTTAAGCCTTCAAAGACAGCAAAACAAAGTCGAATCTAATCTTAAATCTTATCCACCACGATCAACAAGAGATGTTTGGAGAGTTAGTAAGTTAAGAACACCTACGACGGGATAAATTTATAGAGTCAAAGGGTCCTACAATTCACTTCAAACTGTTGCGTTATCTAAAGCAAAGCGAGTTTGAAAACATTGGGAACTGCTGGTCAACGATTTTCAAACAAGGGTTGTACCATCGATCCAGACATCTACCACTCAAAACTCATGTCACAAGCGAGTGAAAGTTCTTTGAAAAACTCATGTGGACACAAAAGCTGCTTCGAATAGCCCAAGTTCCTTTCGTGATTCTTCCAAAACTTAAAGAAACTTAAAACTAAAACAAAAGGTTTCTGTTTTACCCTGACAATCTTGGCCATGCCCTCCTTCAAGTCTCCTCGTTCTGATATTATCACCAGCGGCGCATAGAATTCATTCACGTTCTTGAAGATCCTAAAATTAAAAATGAAGTAAAAGTCGCAAGCTTAACACTTTACCAAGAACTCACTCAAGAATATCGTCATCCCTTAGGTGCATACTTATCTGCAAACTGGCGTTCACTTTCACCGGAACACCTAATCTCGGCTCCATAATCACATAAAATGAATCTTCTCCCCTATCAGGATTCATTCCTGTTACAGTCTCCGCGTAGCTGGAATCGGCATTCCAAAAATGTGGATGCGACAAATATAAAGGAGCACCATACAAACAACCACCAAAGTCGATGGCACCCGTTGGGGTGTAAGTCTCACTTTTCTTCGCACTAAAACACTTCATATTCGGGTACAGCTGCCCGCTGTCAAAGGACATACTATTTGTTGAATATTTCACCGTATCCATGCCGCGAATACGTTTCCTCTCACCCGGGAACATATTGATCGAACGACAAGTATCGGGAATGAACAGTGACAAGGTTTCGTCGGGACCACGTGCCGGTACAAAAATATCCCCAGTGCTTCCATTTATATGGCCGCATTCACCTTCGAAGGCATACGATTGATTGCTGCCACGCCAATGAGAAACCTCGCCCAGCATCGACAAATCCTTTTGTCCGGTATGCACAGTGAACGTTCCGTCGAATTCCTTCGATCCATTTCGTCCGACAAAAAATCCGAAATTCTCAAAACGCCATGGAATCAACTCGGATTCCAGCAGCATGGCAAATTCCGCCAAAGGGTCATAGTAACCCTCAAAAAGCCATTCCTCAACGGTTCTGTTGACAGCCAAACACCCACCCTCGGTGTTCAGGGCGTAGTTCATAATCTTTTTCATGTAGCGATTCCAGTTCCGCACCTGATTTGCCACGACCTACGAGTAGAAAATTGGACAAACTTCAAATTTCATTCGATGTACATTCACTTACCACACTTGGTACATGGGGTAGAGTAATTAAATCGTCCAACGAACCAAGGGACATATCCTTCTCGAAGTACCACGTTCGACGACCGTAGAATGTCAAGGTATCATTGCCGTGGAAGGTGATGTCCTCTTTGCTCTTTTCCTCGCGAAACACATACGGACCGTGTTGGACAAAGTTCGGCTTGACATTGTGCTTTGTTGCGTCATACATATTTGTCCAGTTGAAGATGTACAGGAACATGTAAACGGTGGTCGGTGGACTCAACCAATGTCGGTACATCCATGCGCCCGGTCTCAGTGGAAGTATCTATGTGAAGGCGGATTGTCAAGATCAAGTCAAAAGTCAAAAGTATCTAACTCACATTATCGATGATGTTCTCAGTTATGCCTGGCCATATGACAATCAAGACGATTCCAATTATTGTGAACACCGTTCCAAGGGTAAACACCCAAATCTTCTGCTGGCGGACACTGCAGCATTTGCAACACATTATGTCCGCGTTTCGAGTCAACACTGACGCCACCGTAGAGGCACGCACAGGTTTACTCCTCGGTTTTACTGTTGAAATATGCTGAACGATCGATTATTTTTTTTCTGACAGATATTAGATAAGACAAGGTGTAAGCAATAAAAAATAAAAAAAAAACAAACAAGAGCTATCTGGGGTTGTTTTTAGATAAGGAGTTGTAGATTTACTTAGGTAATCTGGAATTTATTTGGCTATCGACGGCAGATGCAGGTAAACGCACGCACGGCGCTCATGGTGGTAAACAAAATGTGAAATGTATCGATAAGCCGGCACTGAAATAGGAAATCAAGATAAGGGTAGATTGAGAGGAATTCAACTGCTCTCCCAATGCGACCTTGACAGGGGTAACTCTTATCAGATGTTTTTTTTTTACTAAAACCCCTTTCCCTAGCTATCTTGTGTAAACTCAAAGTTGATGTTCCCGGCTCGACCATTGAGTCGCAATGCTACCGATGAGATTGATGCGACGAAAGAAACAAACCACATGAGATAAAGTGAGAGCTATGAGCTAACACTCTGGAATAGATGGGGAACTTTGAGTTTTTATTCAAATCTTCACATCCGACCTCTGGACAGTGATGCAGATCTAATTCCGATTCGAGTTCTAGATGATTTGGGACCTAGACAGAACTCTGACCCATTTCCTCTGCAAATGTCCGGCGCCTGCAAGAGCCAGACTGCGTGCACAAAACCAGCAATTTTTCGACGACCTTAATGGCATCTCGGGTGAAGGGATAAGGAATCTAATCCGCTTTCTTAACTCCACAAGCTGGATCTAGGCACCGACTGTCGCACCCATCATCAACTAGGTCATACTAAGTGCTACTTGGGTTCATGTTGAAACGCCACATCTACTTACCTACCAAGACACAACTCATTGAATTCAGCTTTCAGATTGACTGAAAGGTCCAGCATTTTCGCTTAACATAAGACTTAGGTTAGGTAAAGTTAAGTTGGGTGGCTGTCCCCACTGAGCAGGGACCCACTTAGGCCAGAAAGAAGGTCCATTGTGATACCATGTGTCGAAACCGGAAAAACAGCCTCAGAAACCCCACATGTGGAATTTCCTTAGAGGAAAAAGGAGTATAAGCTCTGGGTAACCGCATCGGTGGAAACCCTATCCTGTGCCGCACTAAGTGCAGAACTCTTAATTTTAAAGATGTCAAGCCTGCCTAGGACGCTCAGTTCATTGAAGAAGACATAAGACTTGGCTTTTTTTTTGCAAAGAGATGGGAATCCTTTAAAGACAAAACTGAGCTCGTGTCCAGTAACTGTGTGGAATATTCATCCATTTTACCCATGAGTTGCCCTTTTTCCCCATGGTACCACCGTCTTTCCATTTCATAGTGGCGAAGCGAACGGCACAACGTGCTCATAATCTCGTTAGGATTTATTCTGTCTGTCACCTTCCTTGGTGTTCCTTAGCTGCGTCATAATCACACATAGCATTCCATGTCCCCTATGATTGCATCTGGCTTACATTTTACTACATTTCCTGGGTTTGATGTTTCCCCAAGCTCATTCCTTAGTGCATTTCTCTGTTTCGTAACGTAGACAGTAGACACCGCGTCTTGCGGTGTATGGATGCAAAGTGGACAGTAGAGAGATTTGTCGTGTCTAAATCTGTAAAGATACAGACGAAAGAATCCGTGTCCACTTAGTTACGATTTTTTGTACAAGTCCATGTCTCAATTGGCAGCGCGTCAGTAGCCCTTTTGTGAGACGAAAGCCGGGAAGATGGGTTTAACGGCCAATGAGAGCAAGACCAAGTATATGCTTCAACAAGAAAGGACATCTAACATTGACGTCTCGGAGAGAACGTTACCGTAGACAGATATAACTTTGGGTCCTCGACTTTGTCTACCTAGGCTGTGCTCTTAATTCACACAACGACAGCCGCACTGAGATCAAACGAAGAATAACTCTTGGCAATCGCTGCTTCTTTGGGATAAAAAGGGAATTAAATAGCAAAGCCCTCTCTCGAATAACTAAAGTGATCCTTTACAAGACCTTAATTATCCCGGTCCTACTCTACAGCACAGATGTATGGACTTTGTCAAAAGTGGATGAGGTCACTCTTGGGTGTTTTGAGAGACAAATTCTTCGCGTGATTCTTGGATCCGTTTGCATAGAAGCTAAGTGAAGGAAGACGAACTGTACGACTTAGTCAGAACACTGAACGTTCAACGACTGAGTTAGCTGGGTCCTGTAGAGCGGATGGATACCGCTGCTCCAGGCCGGAAAATCTTCGAATCCACATCCAAGGGGCGGTGCAGTAGAGGAAGATCGCGTTTCAGGTGACGCAAGCAATTGGAAGGAGACCTCAAACAACTTGTGTTCGCGAAACTGGAGCAAGCTAGCTTAAGGTCGAGCTGGCTGGATACGCTTGTTGGTTGAGGCCCTGGACTGTTGCGGTACCTTAAGCAAGCAATATCAACATCGTGACCGGTGCTCTCATGGCTTAAAGGCTAAGCCTCTTTTCAAATTACATTTTCAGAACCAGCAAAGATGAGGAAGAAAAAAAATAAGTCCTCCATGTTCTTTCCGACTGTTCTGCTCTGTCCAAGAGAAGATTGGTTCACTTGGGAGCTTGCTTCTTCGACGAACTAGCATACTCCGAATTATTAGAAGCTCTGGCTTGTTCAATAAGTCTGGAAGTAGGAAGAATAAATTAGATCCAGTAGTATCACAATGGATCTCCTTTGATGTAAGTGTATATGTGTAGTTGTACCTATGGAATCCAGAGACTTCTGCTTTACGACTTTCCTTAAAGGATAGCACGGGCGTTAGAAAAATTAGGGAAGAAACAAAGAAGACACAGATGCACGTTGGTTTTAAATGCTTGCGCATCGTAACGATGAGGAAATACACTTGAGAAGATACAGTACCACAAAGGTATCAGCAGCTCCTCAATATGTAGGACGTACATATGCACTTCAGACTTCAGTCCTTCAATAAAATGTCCAAGAAGAAATGTTGAATTTCATTATGAAAAACGTCCTTCAGTAGGGTTATGATTGATTTTAGATTTAGATTTATTTATTCCAATTCACTGTACAATATTCATAACAACATTTTTATAAAGAATACATAGTTTTTTTTATTAATTTGGTTAAATTTACTTGAACTTCAAAAGATAATTTGCTAGATTGTTTAACCATGAGTTGTGCGATGATGAAATGGAATAGAACACTAAGTGGTTAGAGGAACCAGTGGCAAGTGTTATAAAAAAAAAAGTGAAATGTGAAGCCGCACAAAAAGAAAAAAACGCATTTTATAGGAAGAGATAGGGATGAAGGGTAAGATGAGGAAGTGAGGAATGAAACGGTCTATGTTATTACTTGCATTAAAAACCCAACATCAGATGTAAAGAGTAGCCAATTTCTCAGAGATCCAAGGAATTTGGATTTCGATCCAATTTGATTGCGTATGTCAGATGGCAATCTGTTATAAACAAAGGGAGCTAATTTGGTAACAAATCAACGGCAGTGCCCTGTCCTAACTTTAGGAACTATCACTGCATTCGAGGAACGAAGTGAATGCACTTCATTTCTATTTATGTTGGTATAACCACTGCGTAGATAAAACAACCTCAAAACCTTGAATATATATAGAGATTGCAGTGGCAATATCCTGGTTGATTGAAAAAGCGGACGCGAAGGCTCCCGACTAGGTTTGAACAGTAAAGTCCTCAATATCTTCTTTTGAGCTATAACAATCGGTTGCAAGTTAGTAGCAAAAGCACTACCCCAGCAACAAAGGCCGCACTCCAGACGTGAATTGACTAAGGCATAGTATATTGTAACTAAAAGATTCGGCGGTACGAGCTTGCGTAGATGGTATATCTTATTTAACCCCGTGTAGATCGTTTTCTTTACATTTTCTATATGTGACTTCCAATTAAGCCTACTATCTAGGATTACACCTAGGTATTTAAACTCAGAGACTGATTCCAGAAATATGCAATTACTCTCACAGTTAGATTGATTACAACTAGAGTCATGTAATGCAATCCCAGTAATTGGAGACTGATTTGTAAGAGCAAACGACATTACTTTGGACTTGCTGCTAAGGACCATTTGATGATACCTAAACCAGTCATTCATCAAGGAAAGGTCCAGATTCATCTGCCGCACTAAATCATTCGCGCTGAGAGCAGCATAAGAAAGAGCTAAGTCATCAGCGTAGGCAATTATTTTACCATTTACAGGCAGCCTAAAGATGGAATTAATATAAATAACAAACAACAGAGGGCCAAGAACTGATCCTTGAGGGACGCCTGCTGCTGTACAAGTAATAGACTCACTCAAGGTAGAGTTTACCCGAACAAGCTGCTTCCTTTCAGAAAGATAGGAAGAAAACCAACTGAGGATATTATCCCTGAATCCAAACCTATACAGAACATTAAACAACATTTTATGATTGACTAAATCAAAAGCTTTGGTTAAGTCAAGAAACATACCAGCAGTTTTTTTATTCTTGTCGACTGCCTCATAAATGTTTTCTAAGAAAGATAATAGGTGCGTTTTTTTGCAAGCGTATATACGCTTGAATTATAAGTGCACAAAAAAACGATCATCGGCGCTTAATAATTCATCTTAAAAAACTTGGCAGCACAGATGACATTTATGACATTTGTGACAGTCAGCTGTTAAAAAATTGAAAATAATTGCAATTGAACATAATTTGGATAAAATACAAATAAGAATGGAAAATACAGAGAATACGCACACCTAATAAGTGTGTATTTTTGTTTTTCTTGAACCTATGTGTATATGTTTGTTCATACAACAATTAAAATTTTCCATTTTTTGTTCTCAGCCGTTTAATTTTTTGCCAGACTCATATAAAAGTTTTGACATTTTTCAATTTGTTGTTTTTTTTTTGTTTCAACTGTCAAATAAAATGAATTTATGGATGAATTTTATGACGTTTCTTAGCAAATCATCGATAACACATAGAAAATAAGGGTTGGAAGCATTGTTTTTATCCGCGCCTATTTCACAAGCGGCGATAATTATCCCCGTCTAATGAGACGGATATAGGTTTTGTTGTTAGTGTATTTTACATGCAAATTGAAAATTAAGCGTATATACGCTTGCAAAAAAACGCACCTACCATTGCATCTTCAGTTGATTTCCCTTTGCGAAAACCAAATTGAAGTAGCCCCCTTCAAGGTCATATTTTTCAATGTATTTAAGCATCCGTGTAGTAATTATTTTCTCGAAAATTTTTGAAAAAACTGACAGGATTGAGATCGGTCTGTAGTTGTTGGGATCACATTTATCGCCTTTTACTTGGATTTCGAAGAAATACTACCTATTGCAGGTCCTCATGACGCAACTTTCAAAAAATTTGAATGCAACTTTTCAAGACCTCTATAGTAAACACCAAAACCATGGTCCATATATATATATATATGCAATATAACGAAATCTTGTCACCACGATAGGGGCCGCAGTTCTTAACCGAATTGAACGAAACTTGGTACACATGTTGATATGGTGAATAGCACGGACGAGTTCGTAGATGGGCGAGATCGGTTGAGAGGGGGGCGTGTTACGCCCATTTATGTAATACAACGAAATCTTGTCCGCACGATAGGGGCCGCAATTCTTAACCGAATTGAATGAAACTTTGTACACATGTTGATATTGTGAATGGCACGGACGAGTTCGTAGATGGGTGAGATCGGTTGAGAGGGGGGCGTGTCACACCCATGTATGCAATACAACGAAATCTTGTCCGCACGACAGGACCCGCAGTTCTTAACCGAATTGACTGATACTTTGCACACATGTTGATATAGTGAATAGCTCGGCTGAGTTCGTAGATGGGCGTAATCGGTTGGGAGGGGCCGTGTCACACCCCTTTACATTTTTCAAATTCCGCATTAATAATTGTTGCATTTTCATTTTTAATAGTATAGAAGTGGTAATAGTAAAATAATATTTGTGGAAAAAAATTCCCGCCATTTTGAATCCGCCATCTTGAAATTCTTTAAAATTGCTCCGATTTCGTTGAAATTGAAAATGTATACTCGTTTATGGGTACTTGTTATAATTTCGCTATTTTGGATTACTTTAATATTACTTCAAAGTTGCATACAAAGGAAATCCACCTATCTCTTGCGGCTGGTGCCGGAAGGTCTTTTTTTATATAGGGGTACAATAATAGAAGTTTTAAGACACTCAGGAAAAATTCCAGTATTAAAACTCCAATTAATTAAATATGTATGTAAGTGGGCTAATTATTGCACAGCATATTCTTTTAACAACCACGCTACTAATACCATCATATCCACAAGACGGTTTTGATTTTAGCTGAGAAATTACATTAGCTACTTCCGCTTCATCAACTGTTCTAACAACATTTGAGTTTCCGAAGGAATATCTCGCAGGAGGCTTGTTCGATAAGGTTGGATATTGTAGGATATTTCTTTAAAAAATGTATTCAGACCATTGGCCATATCTCTTTCATCGGAAGTAGTATGATTATCTGATAGCTTGAGAGATTTAATTCTATTATCGCTTGAACCTTTACCTAATAAGTCATTTACTATTTTCCACTGTTTTTTTGTATTCAGTCTATTCTCGTGAAATTAACGCTTATAATACAATTCTTTCTGGATATTAATTTGTTGAAAAATATTGTTCCTTAGAATCTGATAGTGTTTTTTTTTACAGAGGATATGTTAAAACGATTTTTATTTTTTCGATAAAAGAGATTTTTGTGTTTAATAATTTGACATAGAGAGTCTGTCATCCACGGTTTAATTTTTTTTTACATCTGGTTTACGTTGAACATATACACACTTCGCCAAACAATCAACAATTATATTCAAAAAAATTACGAAAATCCACCGAGGGACGATTACAACAATATACCTCAACCCAGTTTAATACAGAAAGAAGCTCATTAAGTTTGTTTAAATTTGTTTTAACATACGTTTGTTCACTGTCAAGGGAGTTTAGGATCGGATTATTGGTTTTGTCTTGCTTCAGAAAGACAGGAAATGAAATGCCAATAGCAAAGTGATCAGTTACATCCCAATCTAATAAAAATGATCGAACTTTTGCAATACACGATTTAGAGGATTCGGTTACTCTAGTTGGTATATATATTAATGACTCATAGCCCAACGAAGACAGGAGGACAATATAGCTGTCACTACTCGAAGGGAGTCCTAAAATATCAACATTAATATCACCTATAAGACAGGCATTGGGGTTGTTAACACGAGGTAGAATACTAAAACAATTTTGCAAGTAGGAACAAAAATTCTCAAAGTTTTTTCTCATATTTCTTATGTTTAGGTGGAAAATAGTCAAGTCATTGAAGTTTGAATTAAACATAGAGCCTATAGTGGTTTCATTTATTGTGGTTTTCACTTATTGTCGACAATTTATAAGGCACTGTCGGGATAAAACGGCCACACACCATTCAATATCCGTTATTATTGCTAGACAGATGTTATCTCTGTTTTAAATGACATCTACAAGTGATAACCGTACAAGATAAGATTTAAATATAAATTTAACGACCATATAAAACGATTGCAAACTACTTGAGTTTCGTGCTTCCATTTTTACTGCGTTTTATATTGCATGGATCTGACCTGTTTTTGTTTAAAATAGAGAATTTGCTATATCAATTCCAAGTGAACGGATTACAAATGAAAACTTAAATAAACACGCGATAAAAATTAATCGATGTGATTGTACTTTTGATATGAAAATAAATGAATATAATTACGATTTATGAATACGAGTATTAGGTGGGATTAAGAGTCTCAAATTTACTCAAGGCTAGTTGGGATAAGGGCAAGTGCTTTGACTAAGTCGCTTAAACTGGTAACTAGAGTTAGAGTTAAAAACATTGATCTCCTGAAAGAAAAAGACAAAATAAAATGCGATAAGAAAAATAACCATTTTCTTACTTAAGGTGGCACTTCTGTCCTCGGTGGACCTGAACCTCAACCAACAAACATCTGGCTAGTTGCCTCCAGCTTTGCGCGTCGAAATGGTTGAGGTCCCCTTCCACTTGCGTGCTTCACCTGAGACGCGGTCTTCCTTTACTGCGCCGTCCCTCGGAGGTGGATTCGAAGATTTTCCGGGCCGGAGCATTGGAATTCATCCGCTTGTCATGATCCATCTCAGTCGTTGAATCTTCACTGTTTTGGCTAAGTCGTACAATTCGTCTTCCTCCACTCAGCGTCTAAGCAAACGGGACCAAGAATCACCTGAAGAATTTGTCTCTCAATACAGCCAAGAGGAACCTCATCTAATTTTGACAAAGACCATACATCTGCGCCGTAGAGCAGGACCGGGATAATTAAGGTCTTGTAAAGGATCACTTTAGTTATTCGAGAGAGGGCTTTGCTTTTTAATTGCCTTCTTAACCCAAAGGAACAGCGATTGACAAGAGTTATTCTTCGTTTGATCTCAGTGCGGCAGTCTTTGTGTGAATTAGAAGCGAAGCCTAAGTAGACAAAGTCCCCAACTGCATCCAAGTTATATCTGTCTACGGTGACGTTCTCTCCGAGACGTCGATATTGGATGTCCTTTCTTGTTGACAGCATACACTTGGTCTTGCACTCATTGACCGCTTAAACCCATCTTCGCCACTTCCTACTCAAAGCTCACGAAAGCACTACTGACATAACGCTGCATTCCTCCGATTATGTCAATATCGTCAGCGTATGCGAGTAATTAGACGGACTTTTGTCATCCTGCACAATCGGACGAGTTTGGCAGGGATGCCAGAACTTGATATTGCTATGTATGTCTCTATAAATGCTGTCATACGCGGCCTTAAAAACGATTTAGGGGTCGTAGGTATCGATTTGAAGCTCCGGTGTTTTTCCAAGATCTGCCGTAGTGTGAATATTTGGTCGATGGTAGGCTTTTCTAGTCTTAAATCACACTGATATGGACCGATCAAGTTGTTGGCGAAGGGCTTTAGGCGTTCACACAACACGAAAACAACCGAAGTGCGAGATGCTAGGTTCTGATTTGTACCGGGCAGTCACCGAGAAAGTGGAATAAAGATTCCTTTTCTTGGGTATTGTTGCAGTTTCGGCAATAAGTGTTGAAACTTGAAGTTAAGCCCTAACTTAGCAGCGTGTGCGCCGATAGACCAGTGTCCCGTGCTTATTGTCGTGATTCTTGCTGTTTCGGTGTGGGTTTTGTTGTCCTGTTTTATTGGAAACGGGACATATCTGTCTAGATATGGCGCAGGTTTCTAAACATTTCCATCTAGAGTTGGCAATGGAAAGAAAGTGTTGGAAGATTTCATCATCATCATCAGAGGCATCATGGGTTGAACCACATCTGGCTAGCGCGTCGGCTCTCTTATTCCCCTTTATGTTCGTTACTATCGCCGGAAATCCAGATGGAAGTGATGTTAAACCAACGGCTTACCAGTGTAATAAATAAAATCATTGCCTTACACTGTTCTACTAATTTGACGGACGAAGTGTGTGCATGGAGCGCTTTGATGGCAGCCTGACTGTCAATAAAGATTCCTTTGTTGCTTTTGGTTGTGGAACTGAGACTTAGCATCGTGCAGGTCTCTCTAATCCCTGGTTCTTTCGCCTGCAATACACTCGAAGCATCTGGATGGCGGTAAGCTTTGGATACGTTCAGTTGCGCTGAGAAGACACCTGCTCCAACGCTACACTCCATCTTGGAGCCGTCGGGGAAAATCGATTTTTGGTATTTCGATAGACTTCCGTCCGACTTCTATTGACTTTACTCATCCTCTCCCTTTTAGTCTTCCTCATTCTCTTTTGTTTCCAACACTAACTCAATAATATTTGGTTCCATCTGTCGATACTCAAGGTCATCATTCTCACTAGATTTTCTGGAGTGATGCTTTCTTCCTCCGATTTCAACTTGCTTCCTCCGGCTTCCCATAATGCTATCTTGAGTCGAAGAATGTTTCTGTTGTCTTCTAGAGAGTCGCCATACTAGCAACTGTCCGATTAGTAACTGGATGACAAGTTTACTTTGCAATGCTTCCGCTCCGTCTATTCAGCAACGTTCCTGATCAACCTCACGGTCCACTTTTCTCTTGTTTCAAAGCTCCCCTGCTGCTTGGTGATCTCCATTGCCTCTGCAGTCGCCATTTCCATTCCTTATTCCGCCTTCTTTTGTAGACCTATTCAATTACTTCCTCTCTGTCGCTAGAAGATCGATGGGAGCCCCTCCAGTGACTACGAGAATGGATGGGTCTGATACTGTTCGGTAGGAGCCTGCTACTTGAAGTGTTCCGCATTTCTGTACTTCAGAACTGAAAATGACAAACGGCACATTGGAGGATTGGATCACATGTCCACATCTACCAACGCTGGTAAGTTTTACAAATTGGGAAAGAAGATGCCATTGAACCTTCTTCCACTTACAGGCAACGGATGATACAAGGAATATGTTTTCACGGCGAACTTAGAAGGTTACATGCGCCTATGTCTGACGGTTTCCGATAATTTTTCAAGGCTCTTCCAGTGTAATGACCCTTGGGAACATGAATGATTCGGAAACTAAGATTAAGCTGGCCAACAGAGTCTTTCATTGGTTCATGTCCAGAGTATATCCGCTTAGAATATGACAAGAAGCCTACCCATCTCGTCGAGATGCTTTTTGGTCTGAAAGCTCTTCCTACAGTCCTTAGCTGGACAACAAATGCAAGGTTCCCTACTTCATTAAGGAAGGTTTAGCCATTTCTTGACAGCCCTGCTTCTTCTTTTCCTCCCCATACCTTTGACAGACCCACCCTTAAAGCATTTCAAAAAACCCTCAAAAAACCGTAGAGCCATTTCTGCACTAGATGCCATTACAGCATTTAATCGTGCTTATCATCGCTTGATAAGCCCCTTGGCTACAACTTCAAATTGCACTTTATCTAATCCGTATCTGAATTTTCGCTTAAGCTGTTCGAAAATAAAAATAAAAAAAATCTAATTCGGGCAATCGCAACCAAACGAATTAGATACTCGAACTCGAATGCAGTTTTAGTTCGCCCGTGAACGTTGTGTGGGAAATGTGTTGCAAGTGTTGCAGTGTTCGCCAACAAAAAATATGGGTTTTTACTCTGGCCATCCTGTTTCTGGTCTCTGGGATCCTAATGATTTGCCTCTGGCCCGGGATTATCCGAAAAATAATCTACAATGTAAGTTGAAGGGATTTTCACGTCTTCGTCCCGTTAAAGTTGGGTTTTCTTCTTCAACAGCAACTGCCACTGTCGCAAACATCCCGAACATATGACAAATGGTACATAACCCCGATTCCGACATACATGAACATGTATCTGTGGAATTGGACAAATCCGGAGCAAGTCAGAGACCCCGCTGTGAAACCGAACTTTGTTCCCATGGGTCCGTATGTTTTTCGTGGGCACAAAATCAAGGAAGACATCGAATGGCATGCGAATAAAACCGTCACATACTATGGCACTCAGACGTGGTTTTTTGAACCGGAAATGACAAACGGCACGTTAGAGGATTTGATCACATGTCCACATCTACCAACACTGGTAGGTTGTACAAATGGGGCAACAAAAAAAATTGCCATTGAACCTTCTTCCGCTTACAGGCAATGGTGAACATGGTCCGGGACGATAATAAAGCGAAGAAGATACTCATCAACAAAATGCTCAACACTGAGGGTGGGATGTTGGCAGCAACTAAGACCGCTGATGAGTGGCTCTTTACGGGTTTTTTCGATCGCTACTTGGACTTTGCTATGAAGCTCAACAATCCAGATGTTCCGGTTGATTCGCCTTACTTTGGATTGTTCTTGGACCGCAATGGATCAAAGGAGTACGATGGAACATACACAGTTCACACGGGTCAGGGTGATCTTACGCAAATGGGTGAACTAACGCATTGGAATGGTAGCTCACACACCGGTTACTTTGAGGGTGAATGTGGCAAAGTCAATGGAAGTACTGGCGATCTGTGGGTACCGAATCGGCCAGCAGATGAAGCAATATCAATGTTCATTCCCGACACTTGTCGCTTTATTAACATGTTTCCTGGCGAGAGAGTGCATATGTTTGGTATCGATGCGGTGAAATACGGGACGAATGAGATGACATTTGATAGTGGCGAACGCTATCCGAATATGAAGTGCTTCTGTCCGCCGAACAGTGAGGAGTGTCCAAAAACCGGTGTCATCGATATAGGACCCTGCGCTGAAGGAGCTCCAATGCATTTGTCGCATACTCACTTTTATCTAGCCGATCCTAGTTACACAGAAAATATAACTGGCATGGCACCCGATCCAGAGGAGCACACGTTTTATATTATTATGGAGCCAACCTTGGGTGTGCCATTGAAGGTAAACGCCGATGTGATGGTTAGCATGCGAATTCGTAGGGATGACGATTTTACGTAAGTATTGCACTTTTTCAAGACATATCCGCCTAACTAACTCGTTTTCATTCCTTTTGAACATTCATCGCGCTCTTGAAGTTTATTTTCGGGTCGCAAAGCCACTCCCTTAAAGCTCTTTAAGTCAACCAAGTCTTTTCCCTTAAACAGGAGCAGAGGCATTAGGGAAATAAGAGGAGAGACGAAGCTACATTGGTTTGAAGTGCTTGCGGGTTGTGGTGATTAGGAAACCCAGAGCTGTGTACAAAGATCATTCTAAAATCGTGTTGCAAGGTAAGGGATGGAAGCGGTATGTATGACAGAAGGCTTCGTACTTTAAACCTTCCTCTCTTCCTTCAAACACCGAAATTTGTTACTTGTTTGGTTTACCGTCGACAAACATGGATCTTTTTTCATGCTCAACCTCAAGTCCACATTTCGGCACGATTGTCAAAGATAGCTTTCAAGTCTTTGGGTCTAGCACCCAAGATGCGTAAACGTCGACAGGAAACAGACCCGCTGTTTTCTAGTCATTCCTCCAATAAACCTTGTTTATTGATGTGCGCGAGTAAGCCGTGCTGAGCTTGGCCAGTTCATCTGCACACTCATTTCCTTCTTTGTCACTGTACCCTGGAACCCAGACTAGTGTAGCCCAAGCGAGCAAGCTCATTCCGACACTCCTGCACCAGTTTGGAGGATATGGTAGCCGGATCAATACCTTTGATAGCAGCTTGACTATCTATGAGCATAGCTATGTTTTGTTTGTACATTGTGTCAACGCCTAAGTTGCGTGGAGACCTCCCCGATTGCTAGTAGTTCCACCTGGAAAACGCTGGTAAAATCCGGCAAGCAGTGCGATATTGATATTTTCAGTGTTTCCGAGTAGACACACCAGCCCCCACACCCCATTTCATCTATGATCCATTGGTGTAGATGACCGTGTCGAAGTCCTTCACTACTTTGCCTTTCTTCCACTGAGCTCTGGTGGATCCTTCTTGGAAATTTTTATTGAAGTTTAGTTTGGATGCGATGTAGTCGGTTGGAAACGTGACCATGTCATTAGGTAGCGAATCCAGGATGTAACTGTGGGCGTTGGGCCGTGCAGTCCAGTACCCAGAGTATTTGAGAGTGCGCTGTATAGTGCAAAGATTAAGAAGCACAGTAAGGGCATCCGTTGAGGCCGATTTCAATGCCACCGTGGTGCCTATACTGCCTGTTCTTTGGAGCCCTTTTAGTTTCATGAGGTTGTTAATTTTGGTTAACGCGGGCCAACATACTCTAGACCCGCAGGTGAGACTTAGACGCACTACGGCTGTGTACATCCACAAACTCATCTTTGGTTGAAGTCCCCACTTCTTTGCAAGGGTTTTGCTGCAGGCATTGTAGGCAACACATGCCTTCCTTACTCTGTGTTCGATGTTTTGCTTCGAGTTAAGTGTTGGGTCAAGCATGATACCCAGATACCTAGAGCTGGGGGATAGTGTGTGTATTTGACCATTGAGATGAGGAAGGGTGAAATCGTATATTTTGGGTTTTCTTGGGTTAACGCCGAGGCCATAGCTTGCAGTCCAGTTGTTTACCGTGACTAGAGCAGTCCCCATGATTTCGCTTATCACAGAGGGAAACTTCCCTGACACTAGTATCACCATGTCGTTCACATACGCGACAACTTCGACACCTTCTCTGTCTAGTCTAGGAGTAGAGGAAAAATGACGCCGCCCTGTGGCGTTCCTCTATGGGCAAATTTGGTTAAGTGACTGTGTTGCCTGAATAATTCTTGTTCTGAGCATAGAGACTATCCTTTCACTAATAAAATCCTCTATGCCCAGCTCGATCAGAGCTTCATTACTAGTTTCAGTGTGTAGGTGGTTAAAGGCTCCCTCTATATCTAAGAAGGAGGCTAAGGTATATTCCTTGTAGTGAAAGGATTTTTCGATTGTTCGCACTACCTCGTGGAGGGCTGTTTCCGAAGATTGAATTGTTGTGTTGTGTTGTGATTTGAATAGCGACGATTCTTTTAAAGTGTTTTGCATGTTGATGTCTAAGATACGCTCTAAGCACTAGATGGCACTAGAGTCGTGAACCTTTGGCTTAGCCAACAATTCAACTCGATCCTCAAGCAGATGTTTCCAACTTTATTAGTTTCTGCTGACTACTTTTGTCATTACATAGTAGATACCTCTGGATCCTCTTTTTGAGGATCAAGCAGGCAAGGCATCTTATCGACCATGACTTTTATGACGATATTCTCAGCTCTGCTCATCAAAGTTAAATTATTTGTATTGCCTAACAACGAGCTGTCGACTACCACGTTCATTTAGAACTCAGAAACGGTTCTCACCAAACTTTCGGAACATTTTTTGACCTTGGTACGGAACTGCTAGTCTTTGTTGTTTAGCAACACTCATCCATCTCTGTAGGCATCTTATTCTGTTAAATATGTTCTTCTTTGTTGTCGCCTGGTGTAATCTAGGAGGTCGAACTTGTGATGGATTACTGGCAATATCTTCAGTGGATTTCAATATTTTTGCAAAGTCGCGCTGTCTATGTAGACAGTAATTGATCTTCCGCCGATATCGTTCTCCCGAATAATGTTTACAACCTGGATGGCATAATAGCATTGATTTCAGGTTCAAAAAAACTTCAACGGAACGGGTTTCGCAATAAACCCAAGTTCCCATGCCAACGAAGAGTAGAGTATATGTATGTAGAAGGCCAGTTCTTTTTTATTTGTGACTTGTTCCTAGGTCCTGCCAAATACAAGCTTCACAGTCATTGCATCAGTCATCGTTCTGCTTCACCCTTAAAGCAAGTTTAGCCGCGGTTCTGCTGGAAACAATGCTCTATTAGCTTTCTGTACGTTGTTGTAGGAAACACATGGCAACTAAAGCACCAAAAAAACGGATTCAGTTGAGTAACGCAATTACGGGCTTATAAGTCCCTCACGTCGATCAGACCAGAAGTCATAGCAGCAAGTGTTTGGGGTCTTGAATGAATCTTAAATCTGGTATGGGAACAGGAGTCTTCTCCAGTTAAGATCATCAGACGACTGCCGGAACACTATACTGTATTTCAGGCCGAAATTTTGTTAGGAAGCTGCGGCTTGGCTTTCAATCAACGCGAAAGAGGGTAGCGTTGTTATACTAAGCATTGATAGTCAGACGGTGATAAAAGACTCAAAATCACCAACAATTCGATCCAAGTTGGTAAAGCAATACTGCATGTCAGGTCTCTAAGTGAGATCACTAACAGATGCGACATTTCCCTTCTCTGCAGAGAGGACGAACTAGAAAACGAAGCTGCAGATCACAACTGAAAATATGTATGTAGAGAGGAACCTTCTGCTTCTTTGAAATCGACAAAGTTTTGCCTTGATACTGAAGCCAGCAGAATGGTGAATAGCAGGTGGAATAATATCACCAGTTATGTTTCGTCGAAGTAGATCCGGTCTAACCTTGCTCTGAAGAGGAAGCCTTCTGTCTACTAATTTCAAATGTATAAGGACCAAGTAATAGCCCTCACGAGGGATTTCTTTGATAGTGATCGACGATTTTGGCAAAAGCTGTAAAGACGAAGAGGAGGAAGACAGACTTACTCACCTTCTATGGTGAGCAATGGCAACAATACCAATAACTCTCTCCAGTCATTCTGGACTGCAATTTAATAACAGTAGCGCTGTGTGTATAAAAAAATTAGCCTGCCCTGTCCTATCAAGACTGAGAAGGAAAACCCTGACAGTGTACTTCTAGGAAGACATCAGCGATCTAATCAAGCTTGATATTTTCAAAATCTAGAGCTTCGTTTGTGGGTCTAAATGGTGCTGCACATAGTATGGAGTGGGAAGGGGCTTACACCGAAACGGCTCCTCACAGGACCTAACTTTAGAAGAAAGAAAGCGTGCACAGTTCCTGGGGCTGATAATCCGCTGCTCTACGTGGTATCACAAGGGACCTATATTTTTGAGCGGTGACAGCCACAAAAGCTAGCCTAACAGTAGGGACTGTTGTGCTTATCCTCAGTGAGATAATCAGCGGACTCCCAAGTCACCCCATAAGTGTGTCAAAGTGCCCAATTCACAGGCTAGTTACAATTGCATTTCTTCGCATCGTAAAATCTAAAAGGTTTTTCTCAGAGAAAGTAGCACCGGCATCAGGCTATTTGTTTACATTCTTAAAGGTCAAGACCAAACATTAAAACTTTAATCTTTAAGGATGTCGTTGTTCCAGGAACTCACTCATTTCGTTTTCTTTTCAGTCTTTTCCGTGGCATACGTGACAATTTCTATGCTCCATTCTTTACAATCTCCCAACGAGCCCAAATAAATGACGCTTTAGCCAAAGAAGTCAGAGTAAGTCTTATTTTGTCCATCCCACCAACTTGTCTTATTCCCTTATTTATTCAATTCAATTTTCTAGTTCGCTCTAAACCTCCCGTCTTATGAAGTCTACACGGGAATAGCTTTCACATCAGTCGGTGCAATTTTGTTGATCATTGCAACTTACTTGAGTTTGACGAAAAATTGGAGAGGTCAAGAGAAATATCCATCTGATCCCACCGAATCGGATAAAACGAAACTTTAGTTTTAAAATTTTGTTAAGGGTTCATAAATATAATTTGTTATAACACCTGTGGTTTGCCTTTGTCACTTTGCTTTCACAGCTTATCTTGTCTTTAAAGATAAATCCTACCGCCCTATCAGTTTGACATCGTTTTTCTGAAAACAATGGAAAAACTGCTAGATAATCATATTAGAGGCACCGTTGAAGACAACACGCCTCTGCATCCTAACCAATATGCTTATCTGGTCAAACACATAGAGACAGGCTTCTGCTCAAAGGAAATCACTCTCTGCGCTTTCCTTGACGTTGAAGGTGCTTTTGACAATACCAACTACGATGCAATCACCAATGCTCTCACCAGCAGAGGCATTGATCATCCAACTAACAGTTGGGTAAGGGCGATGCTTGAAAGCCGGAGAATCTCAACCACCTCTGCAGAAGTCTGAGTGACTATAGACTTAAGGCTGCCCGCAGGATGACGTCCTCTCGCCTCTCTTTCGTCATTGACGATCTACTCACCAAACTCAGCAACCTTGGCCACAACGTCATTGGTTACCCTGACGATCTTGTGATCACCGTGAACGCAAATTGTGCGAGGACAAGCAAAACGCCCTCCACTTTATCTCTGACTGTTGTGTCAGAGAGGGCTTATCCATTAATATCAACAAGACAGTACATTTCCCGTAAGTGGTACACCTCTTAGCCTTTCAGATGAAGTGATAAACATAGGAATTGTCCTAGACAAGAAGCTCAACTAGAACTCGCACGTTAACAGTAAAATTATCAAAGCGACTAACGCCGTATGTATGGTCAAACCTGGAGTCTACAGATCAAGGTCACTTATTGGCTGTAACCCATGATAGTAAGACTCATCCTCACCTACGCCTCCGTAGTATAGTGGACCAAAGTCAAGGAAAAATCCACCATCTTAACGTAAGAACGACTTCAACGATTAGCATGTCCCGGTATTACCGAGGCTATGTGAACCTGCCCTACGGTAGCCCGAGAGACACATGTTGGCCTTAATCCATTGCGCATCTTTGTCAATAAAGTGCAGATACATAGTGCAGCTAACGCTCTATAGGGATCCAGTCAAGCAGACTAATAGGTCACATGGCTATCCTCCTTGACTTTCCCGAGCTTTTAATGATCAATATGGCATCGGACTTTATGCCCAACATATACTCTATTTTGGAAGAAAGTTCGATATTGATATCCCAAACCGTAACTCCTGAGATACCGGAGATCCCTTGGTGAACATAAAAGGACTAGTGTGGTATACTGATGGTTCAAAGATGGACTCCGGTGTTGGCGCTGGTACCTCCGCTGGTGGCCCCAACCACAAAATCTCAAAGGCGCTTGGAATGTGTCCTTGTGTCTTTCATGCAGAATTATGTGCCACCGACACGCCAGCATCTTTCTCGATTCCGGCATTAAGGGAGCAACCATCAATACATTCACTGATAATCAAGCAGCGCTCAAAGCACTGGGTTGCCATTACTGGTATCTCAAAGGCCATTCTAGGCTGCTTCACTATACTCTCCAGGCTCTGGTGGGTACCAGGGCAGAGAAGCATTGAAGGCCAGGAAAAGCTCTTCAGAAAGGTATATAGGTGCCGAACCTTTCTGCGGCATCCCTATTTCCGCATTCAGAATGAGTCTGGACAGCTGGGAAAAACGAAACCACCTATCCTCTTGGAACAACATTCAAGGACTAAGACAAGCTAAAAGAGCCATCCAACCCGTTAGAAATATTCTTTATCACAATAGGGACGATATCAGAAGACTTGCCGGCTTCCTCATCGGTCACTACTGCCTCACTTACATAAACTAAATATAGTTCAGGAATCGAAACTCTGCTAAGGCGAAGACGAATCAGCGGAACATGAACTTTGTAAGTGCGTGGCTGTCTGCAGAGTCAGGAAATGCGTTCTCCACAAAGGATTCCTAGCACCGGAGGACCTTCGTTATGGATATATCCTCAACTTCATTAGGAAGATAGAGGATCTCCTAGTCTAACTAGCTCCAGGCAAAATTAATCTTTCAGATCGCAGTTAAGTGTTATCGAAGCTTAAATTGATTGAAAACTAAGTAAGTGCTGCCAAATTCTATTTGAATTACGTAAGAGCGTAACAAGCTCTACAAGCATTAAAATATAATATAAAACTAACGAATTACATATCTAGGTTTTTTTCTTTTACAACCAAAAAGAGAATGGAGGATTATGTCCTCCAAGCTATTACATATGATTTACGGTACACTTTACGAGTGACATTCATCATTAACGTGAAGGGTTATGATCTTCTTACGCAAAACGTAATGGTAGGTACTTGACTTTTATTTCCATAATTTGTTATAAATGAATATAACTCTTTGGTACTCGTTATTTAACTACTCCACTTATGGCTTCGTATTCCAGCCCTTCTTGGTTTGGCAAGCTTTATTGTTCCTAAATTTGAGGTTTATAGGTTAATATTTTGTTAATAAACATTTAATTGGTAATAATTAGTTCATCAGTGGTATAATTGGAATGTTGAGGTAGACGAATGATGGGTTTAAATGCCATTTGATGTCGAAACGTAACGTTACGTTGAGAATCCAGGGAACTTTTTGCCTTACACATACATTCATATTGCTACTTGATACACACTTACCAGGTAGCTCCCAAGTACTGTTGCAACCAGTCCAAATACGCTCCCTTAGTCGTAGTCATAGTTTGGTTACGTAGGACAAATTTCTTTGGGCGCTACATAGCTTGAAACGATGAAAATCAGATGGCAAACGGAACTCCAGAAGACGTCGGATATCATCTTGCCTACGCTAGAGATTATCCTGAATCTGGTTTACGTTCCACCAGTATGGAGAGAAGTTAAAGTGGTTTCTATACTGAAGGGTGGTAAATGTTTTCATGAAAATCCAAAAGACCTAAGACTCATTAGCCTATCTTCATTCCTTCTAAAAACATTAGGGGCGATTGTTAGACGATCTGTTAGTAGAGGTACCCCACAAGGCGGCGTTCTATCCCCTCTTCTCTTGAATTTGGTGAAAAATGAAATACTGATATCCTTAGAAGCAGAGGGGTGCACGGTGATCGCTTATGCGGATGACGTGGCTCTAGCAGTCTCAGGAAAGCTTCTCAACACCCTAACATAACTCCTTAAAAGAGCGTAAATAAGCTACATAGATGGACTCCTCGGTGTGGTCAGGGTGTAAACCCCCGCAAATCTGAACTCTTCTCAAGGAAATATAAAGTTCCAGTCCAGACCCTCCCTCCCTTAATGGAGTAAGCTTTACTTTCTCTAACGAAGTAACATTTTTGGATCTTATTTTGGACAAGAAATTAAGCTGGAATCCCAACATTCAAGAAATAGTTAGGAAAGCTACAGTAGCACTCTTCTCTTGCAAAAAAGCTGTTGGGAATAAATTGGCTCTACACCGATACTCATGTACGGGGTGGCTGTCTGGTGGACCGTCTTAGATTAGGCCATAAACCGAGATCATCTAAGCAAATCCAGCGATCAGTATGTTTGTGCGTAAATGGGGCTCTTCGTACAAAACCCCACGCAGTACTGAACATTTTGTTTCATCTAACATCCCTCGACATCCTTGGCAGACAAATGGCTGTTTGCCTCAAATCAATTTCACAGTGACAAAGCTAAATTTCAATAAAAATGGTACAGTGTCCCATCCTGACACCTACTAAGGTGCAGATGAGTAGTCTTTTCTTTCCAGATCCAGCTTTGGCCCAATCTGCTTCGCGATAAGGCAGGTGTTACCCTCTTTCCAAATACGATTGACGATTTCGATCGCGTTTCTTTTAAGAAGTCATCTGCAGGTGGCGGGATGCGGAAAGCATGCTTAAAGTCCCCTCATCCTCTCATTTTCTAATCCTCTCATCCTTTCATCCTCTCATCCTCTCATTCTCTCATCCTTTCATCCTCTCATCCTCTCATCCCCTCATCCTCTCACCCTCTCATTCTCTCATCCTCTCATCCTCTCATCCTCACATCCTCTCATCCTCTCATCCTCTCATCCTCTCATCTTCTCATCATCTCATCCTCTCATCCTCTCATCCTCTCATTCACTCATCCTTTTATCCTTTCATCCTCTCAACCTCTCATCCTCTCATCCTCTCATCCTCTTATCCTCTCATCCTCTCATCCCCTCATCCTCTCATCCTCTCCTCCCCTTATCCTCTCATCCCCTCATCCTCTCATCCTCTCATCTTCTCATCTTCTCATCCTCTCATCCTCTTATCCTCTCATCTTCTCACCTTCTCATTCTCTCATCCTCTCATCCTCTCATTCACCCATCCTCTCATCCTCTCATCCTCTCATCCTCTTATCCTCTTATGCTCTCATCATCTCATCCCCTCATCCTCTCATCTTCTCATCCTCTTATCCTCTCATCCTCTCATCCCCTCATCCCCTCATCCTCTCATCCTCTCATCTTCTCATCTTCTCATCCTCTCATCCTCTCATGCTCTCATGCTCTCATGCTCTCATGCTCTCATCCTCGCATCCTCTCATCCTTTCATCCTCTCATCCTCTCATTCTCTCATCCTCTCATCCTCTCATCCTCTCATCTCCTCATCCTCTCACCCTCTCTTTCTCTCATCCTCTCATCCTCACATCCTCTCATCCTCTCATCCTCTAATCCACTCATCCTCTCATCCTCTCATCTTCTCATCTTCTCATTCTCTCATCCTCTCATCCTCTCATTCTCTCATCCTCTAATCCCCTCATCCTCTCATCCTCTCATCCTCTTATCCTCTCATCCTCTCATCCCCTCATCCCCTCATCATCTCATCTTCTCATCTTCTCATCCTCTCATCCTCTCATGCTCTCATGCTCTCATGCTCTCATCCTCTCATTCACCCATCCTCTCATCCTCTCATCCTCTCATCCCCTCATCCTCTCATCCTCTCATCCTCTTATCCTCTCATCCTCTCATCCTCTCATCCTCTCATCCTCTCATCCTCTCATCCTCTCATCCTCTCATCCTCTCATCCTCTCATCCTCTTATCCTCTCATCCTCTCATCCCCTCATCTTCTCATTCTCTCATCCTCTCATCCTCTCATTCACCCATCCTCTCATCCTCTCATCCTCTCATCCTCTCATCCTCTCATCCTCTCATCCCCTCATCCTCTCATCCTCTCATCCTCTTATCCTCTCATCCTCTCATCCCCTCATCCTCTCATCCTCTCATACTCTCATCTTCTCATCCTCTCATCCTCTCATGCTCTCATCCTCTCATTTTCTCATCCTCTCATCCTCCATCCTCTCATGCTCTCATCCCCTCATCCTCTCATCCTCTCATCCTCTTATCCTCTCATCCTCTCATCCGCTCATCCTCTCATCCTCTCATCCTCTCATCTTCACATCTTCTCATTCTCTCATCCTCTCATTCACCCATCCTCTCATCCTCTCATCCTCTCATCCTCTCATCTTCTCATCCTCTCATCCTCTCATGCTCTCATCCCCTCATCCTCTCATCCTCTCATCCTCTTATCCTCTTATCCGCTCATCCTCTCATCCTCTCATCCTCCCATCCTCTTATCCTCTCATCCTCTCATCCTCTCATCCTCTCATCCTCTCATCTTCTCATCTTCTCATCCTCTCATGCTCTCATGCTCTCATGCTCTCATCCTCTCATCCTCTCATCCTCTCATCCTCTCATCCTCTCATCCACTCATCTTCTCAATGCATTCGCAGTTCGTATCAATTCGATGGGGAACGGGTGTGTGTATGATTTTGTTGGACGGATCGTTAAGTATCTATGAGACTACTGAACCGATTTCAAAAATTCAATACTGAAATGGTGACACTTTTTGCTATCTTTTACCTTTGAAAGTTCAATAGGTACAGACAATTTCTAACGACTAAATAAGTGTAAACCTTAGTATGTATGGTGCGCGTGCGAAGCCGCGGGAGGGCTGCTAGTAGATCATAATATGGGCGAGAAGACACCACCTTGCAGGCAGTTCTTAGCCCCTGATACCGTCACTGAGACCTTTCCAGCTTTCAAGCATCGCCCCTTGTAAAAGTCGATTATATCAGTTCTTTCCTTCTCACACTTGACTATACAAAAACAATTCAATCATATAGAGACTTTATTTAATCGTTTTGATTTATCACAAACACATTGTCACTGAGTAAACTAAATTCGTTAAAATATTTCATCAATCCCCACTGGCCACAATAAGGGACTGGATTTATTGCATTCTTAGTTTAGCACTGTGTCCTTCATAAAATATAAACTTTAGATATATATATACGAGTATCTGTAGGCACTTATTTAATTGGTTGTTATGTAACATAAATCATTCTTACTTTTGTAATATTATAAACCGATGTGATCGATTTGCATTGACATCAATACTTTGTATGCTATAACGAAACTAAAGACTTGAAACTCAAAAGTGTACACAAAAAAATAGCTGAGAACTCAAAAACTGTTTTTTTTTTTTCAGATTCGTCGGCGTGCGTTGTCCTTAGATTGTCAGCTTAGGTCCGTTTTTCTCCATTTGAAATTGAAATTATCCGAAATTTACTGGCTTAAGCAATGGTCGTCTTCTCTGTATCTGGCTCGTCAGTGATAGCATCTTGTTTGCGACTTGGCTGCAATAGAGATTCCACTGTTAAGTGGAACTTAAAGTGTCTAACTTCGTCCTTACCTTTGGATGCATGAGTATGAATGGTAATTCAGCACAAAGTTCGCCACCTAAAGCGCCCAAGAATAGCTTAACCTTGACTGCATACGAGACAATGATTCCGAAAGCATCGCGGCCGTCTTGACTAGCCATTCTAAAATGAAAAAGGATAATCAGCATCCTGGCATTAGAAGTAACATTGATACTCACAAAGTAGTTGAAGCCAAGACGGTCTCCTTTCGTTTAACATCACCCTCAACAGCTATTCCCGATCGATCGATGTTCGAAGCCAAATTCGGTACCATGAACATCACCTTCTGGAGGCTAGAGCCCGGTTGAATTGGACATCCCTCACTAGTCTCAACAAAAGCGATAGTATTCCTGAATTGCCCATTCTGGAACAACACCACATCCACGCCTTGTTGCACCATCGCTTTGATCTTCTTGACCACCTATAACAACACGACCTTTTGTTAGATTATAGTCTCAAAGCCTTATCAACTCTACTGACCTTATTTGAATTATTTCGAACACAAACATTGATGGACATCTTTTCACCATGATGATACAATTGCTTATCCAGTGTCACCTCCAATTCAAGTTCACCTGGTGATAGTAAGAAATCCTTTCGAACCACCGTACATGGTTGGATACCTGGTTTGGTGGGTGCATACTGCACCTTACGTATACCCAAGTTAACCGTACTACGACGATGTGAACGATCAACTTCTGAATCACCAGTGAACACCTTGACAAAGTACTGCACTCCACAAGGTTGACCCTCTTCGCTGGCCTTTTGCTGTAGCACAACAGATGCCGGTGAATTTGGTGGCATAGTCAACACAAACGGAAAGGCATTTGAACCCAACTTTGGCAATAGACGATCCTGCAACTTGGTTAGATTCATATCGACCTTTTGTTGTGGATAAACTTGCATTGAGGCCAACGTTAGTTCCTTTTGGAAATTAAGGCCCATCATTTCGTCCTCTTCTCGTCCGTATCGGAAATTACATAAAAGTTGGACGAAAACCTTGCGGTTTTGCTTGACATACTCATCGTCAAGGACGACAATACCATCTGTATTGGGGGCAAACAAATTAAAGTAAAAAAGTGTTAGCAAGTGTTGACTAGATTGAAAGGATGTCTTGAGAATTTATTTGGTTTTTCCAATAAAGACTGTGTCAAGATTGTCAAAGTTTTCATTTCAAAAAAATTCGACAGTTATACAACTGCATGCGGGCTTTCGAAAGAGTTTTCGTTGTCCTTTATCTCTAAGTGTCAAGTGTGACCAAATCTCGTTATGTATGGTGCCTTGACCTATTGACAGTCACAAAATGTCAAAGTTTCTAGGACGACTAGAGACAGTTTTTAAAAGACAATGGAAGTTTCTTAAGACGTTTAAGAAAACCTTGCATCACCACCACTGGCCCATTGAGAACCACCCCCACAGCGGGTCTTGAGATAATACTCAACATACTGGCATCTTTCCAGGCCTCTCGGACTGCCCGGATCGATCAGACTCCTAGACAACAGTAGTGGCTTGATAGAACATAGGCTTATTGCTCCTAGTAAGGGAGGCTGCAAACCCTAGAGTATCACAATGGGTCTACATTGACCTAAGTATGACGAGGAGATGACTTCCTTTCCCTGTGAACCCTATTACCTAACCTTATCTTTTCAGATTTAAGACGAGGGCATAGTTATAAGCCAAATCCAGGCAATTGAAGAAGTTTACCTTACAGATAACAGGAATACGTCTACAATGTTCGCCAAGTGATCGTTTTATTGTGATTGGTATCAGGAAGGAAGGACAGCTTATGAGAAACTAAAAGTATGCATCAATAGTGCGTTCTTAAAATTAGGCTTCACTTTTAAGACAATGATAGCTTTATTCGCAAACTGTTAACGCGCGACAACTTTCTTGTCCTGCCTTCACCGCTCTACTCACTTAGACTTCATGGGTATCACTGGATTGCTAGAAAAACGCTTTTCCACTACAATATCTGTATTTCTACATGGCTTTTGGACAAGTATGGGCCAACATTGTGTTGACTTTTGTTAATTTTCAACCGCAACCCCATGCAACTTCACCGTAATCGGTCCAAACTGATGATTTATACATGAAATTAACAGAGAACTGTCGATTGAGATCATAAAGAGCATCTTAGCTTAACCGAGTCAACAGCTATGCTTCCAGACGCGGTGAAATGAAGCCAAAATGACGACGCGCCCCACTTCGTCCTGCGCATGTCTACGCAATCCCCCTTAGGTGGGCAAAGTTCTTTGATTCTTTAACTATCACGTGATATATTTTGATTTTCAATACGAACAATCGTTTTTGAGTTGCAGCACGAAACTCTATACCCTGATTTCGTTATCATTGCATTTATAGACATAACCACGTCAAAAAGGTCTTGGCTTTCACAAAAGTTTGCAGTCAAGTCCTATTTTTAAGCGTTTTTCCAAACGTTTCATGGGTTGACTTTACTCCTGCTTTAAAAGACTCTGCCTCCTTTGCCTAAGACCACTACATTCCTTTATAGTCTCCGATAATGGGCACGTTGCTAACAGATATTCATGCTTATTTGTCATTTCAAATCTTAGCGTTACGATGTGAACACTTTTTAAGCACGGGCATTATATTTAAGGCCTAGATTGTATTTGATTGGAAGACTGAATTGGCTGTGGGTCCCTAGACACAGGGGGATTATCGAAAATGTATTCTTTCATGAGCTTGCCAGACAAAGTTCAGATGAGAACTACTTCTACATTAGGCTTGCCTCGATGGTTGAGCTTCAAGCAAACACAACTGTAAATGGCATATCTTTCCAGAATGCAAGCAGATTTAACGTCTGTCAGAAGTCCGCGGCATTCTTGTTGTCTCTTAGCTGAAAAGACTGCGGGACACTAAACCTTTGCTTACCATCACAACATGTTAAGCTGACGTGACACGACTGTCTGTGATGCTTGTGGAGAGAGCGACGACATTGTAGAACACTCCCTATGTGATTTTTCTGCCTTTACTCGTATCAGATTGCAGATTTTTGAGGCTGATGTGATGAGTGCTGGTAACCTAAGCCCTCTTTCACTGAAGCTCTAACTCGAGTTTCCTAAAACGACGATGAAAACCCAGTAAATGGGAACTACTACCTTGAAGCAGAACACATTCCTGTAAGCTTTAATCATGAGACTAGTTATGGTCACAGAGATAATGGATCAGTCCCCGGCTCTGACCTAAGTCTAGTCTATAAATCTCTTTACTGGACCACTGTGAGATTGCTTAAACGCGAACCGCTGCACTAGCTTCCGTTTGCCTGCCGAGAGGTGTCACATAAAACAGACTGTCCAGTGCTGTAAAGGGTGTCATACGAAGTACTCTGGCGAGAGGCACATTGAGTTTATCCGTTTCTCGTAGAAGCCTTTCATAGCTAATTCTTCGGCCATGCAGTTACCGGGAATGTAACTCACAAATAAGCTCTAGGACCTTGACATAATCCCTCACATTTGTGTGATCAAATGTTCTGGTGAACTTTAACAGAACGCCCCAAGAATCACACTTAAAGCCAAGCTTAGCAAAACACCTTTAACAAATTCGAAACGGCAACATAAATTGACCTGAAGACAATTTTGGAGCTTAAGAAGCCTTTCGAGTTCAGAGCAATGTAACTGGGTCAGTGACTAAACTGGTTTAGGTTCGTCTCGCAGCAAAATCACAGTGAAAAGAGAGACAAAAAGGGAACCTGCTTCGATAACCCTTTGGAAAATGTCACCACATAACCAATGCTTCTATAGAAACTGAGAAAAAAAAATATCTAAAATCATCTCGTTTGCCTTCACTCCACACCACCATTTTTTTTAAAAAACTTTACCAACAAGTCAAGGACATTAGTTAGATGAACAAATTCAATAAATTCATAGGATACAATCGATTTCCTTTCCGAAATTACACAGCAAATTAAATTTGATATCCCTTGTGTTACATTTGTAAAGGCCACAAGCTCAAGGTAAGTTAAAACGTAAAACCGCTCGTGTAGAATCGATTCAATTAGAGATTGCAGATACATCAATCGATCGGAATTTTTCACTTAAAAAAAAAAAGGAGCAAAAGTTACATAAAATACATACCAACAGGTTCACAAATGGTCACAGAGTCGACAAATTCACGTCTTGACATGTACAGGGTGACCTTGGAGTTTGGGGAGCATTTTTTGAAAACTTTAAAATTCACCACCATTTTTGAATTGTTTTTTTGTTTTTTTTTTTTGAGTGTCCTGTCCCGTTTAAATTAAATTTCCTGCGGATATCCACTGTTCACTTGGAGGGATTGTTTCAAGGAGTTTGTTAACTTTTTTCTATAAATATATGTTTGTTATATGATTTTTTAATTAATTAATTGTGTAGTGTGTGTGTGTTTTTTTTTTTCGTTTGGTCGAGGTTCGTGTCGCGAAATACTTTGCATTTGTCTTCGAAGGGAACATTCTCTTTATACCGGTCTTAATTGAATAAGTTAGCAGGTGCGTTGTTATCGACTTGTATGGCTTCTAGGTGAACATGCATATATTTATGCTGTGTAGGGCAGAATGTGTGTAGTGATTTGGCGTCAGCAACATCAATCTAGGGGATGGTTGGTCGTGTTTAAGGTTTATGTCATTGAGTATTGACTTTTCGATTGCGCAGACTAACCGTTGGAAATCTTATGAAGTCTACATTGTGCAATCGGTTTTTTTTTTCTTTGGATAGACATGCCAGGGAAGCAGCACTTAGGTATATCTGTCGCTACATACAAACATTTACTCAAGCTGGATACTAAAAGGAAAGCCAACCACAGATAGAGACATTCCTCGATGTGTCAAGTGTATTGACAAATCTGGCTCCAAATAGATTGATTGAGCTCCATCATTGAGGCCTATTCGTTCAAAAGCTAAAAGACTCATCCTCTTTTCTAATGATTTATGTAGAAGCTTTAAGGACCAGGAGAGGAAGGACTCAATAATCTACTTTCTTTGAACCTACCTGTCCAGCCCTGTCTTTAAGAAGACTGCTCCACCTAATTTGCCGCCTGTCTCTTAACAAGATGGCTGAAGAAGTCAAAATTCATCTTATCCGGGTGTCGTGGCATGGGGACCATCCAGATGACTGCATGGCCGACGAACTTACCAAGAAAGGCTTCTATCAGAAAAGGGAAATCTCAATATGCCTTTCGCCACTTGCAGGTTACTATTCAAAAGAAACGAGTCCCACCTGCCTCCCATCATCAAACAGACTTTGCCTAAGCTCGATCACAAGGGCTCTCGCTGTCTAATTAGACAGAAAAGGCTGCTTATTAGTACCCTAATGGGACACTGCACCATTGGCAGGTACGTATGGAACGAGAAGTAGGAAAAAACGATTCTACACCTTCTCTGAGCATCTCCCAGTTCTCTTAGTCTAAAGAAAAGCCTAGACAGGAGCCAGCTTCCTCCACAAACTCAATGAACTAACTGACACTAGTATAGGCAGTCTCCAGTGCTTCATAATAAGCTCCGGCTGGTTCTACGGGTAGGTTTCTGAAGCAAATTAGAGATCTATGCCACTCTAACTTAACTTAACCTTACCTTGGAGCTCCTACGGACATTGACATTCAGTTGCAGTTCAGTTATCAAAAGCTCCGATTAGTTCAATTAATCCGCAAGTAGATAAAGCAGCGGGCGTTCCAAGGGTAGACATGCGCATTCAAGTATCCACTAGTTTTCCCAAACCAGTCTCTGTCTACCAACTCCTACTCTCACCTGAACGTTGGGTGTCTAGTACAAACCTCTATCTACCAGCTCCTACTCTCACCTGAACGCTGGGTGTCTAGTTTCTCATATCGAGATTTGGTCCCTACCCGTTTGTAGAATTGTTGATGGCAACTAGAGAGAGAGAGAGAGAGAGGGAGGAACGGTGCTTCTATAAAGGTACTCTTCCAGAAGAATTATCAAGATGAAAGCAATGGTAGCATCCACAGTTCCTGTTAGGTTGAACAACTTAGTAAACAAGTATTCGGAGCTCAGGCCTGCAAGGAGCGGTTATCCTCGTCCTAAAAGTGCAAATTTAGGATCTGGCTCTCCAGATTGGGGGTTGTGCCGAAGAGGTAACAACCCGTCCACAGACAACACAAAAAACAACAAACTCCGGATATGGGCGGATCCACTAATGACAACCCCTGCAAACGAAACAAGGACAGTGAACTTCGGATCGTACGTGAAATGTTGGGACCCTTTAAAGGTTATGATAGGGTATGAAGAAAACCAAACTGCCGTCAATAAAGTAGTTCTTCCACTCAGCTTAGAGGTAGTCGGTTCAGCTGTTAAGAGGTAGAAAAACAATAAAACCCGCATACTAGGACGGATTATCACCAGAGTTTCACGAAGCTGCTGGCAGTGATTTGTTAAGAAGCATACACCAGACCACCTGCAAGGCTTGGAAGGACAAGAGCATGCCCGACGACTGATATATCTACTTACTACCGAGGCACATCCCTGCTTAATGTAGCCTACAAGATCCTATCCAGTGTACTGTGTGAACGACTAAAGCCGTTTTGAACCGCACTACCAGTGTGGCTTTTGGTCCGACAAATCATCGATGGCCTTCACACTGCGGCAAATCCTGAAAGAGACCAACAAGTTCTAAGTCGATACTCACCACCTCTTCATCGGCTTCAAAGTCGAACACGACAGAATTCATCGCACCGAGTTCGGGGTCCGGTTGAATCGGATCACGCTCCAGAATTCCCAATGCACCATGCAGCTTGGAAACAGAATCTCCACATCATTCCAAACTCTCGCCGGATTTCGGCAAGAGGACGCACTGTCCTTTAAATTCTTCAATCTTGTGCTGGAGCAGATGATGCGAAAGGCCGGCATAAATGCAAAACGCAAACAAATCCATCCAGCTGCTAGGGTACGCAGACGATATCGATATCATCGCTCGTTCCCAGTGAATGATTCCCAGCGGTGATTGAAGAACAAGCGAGACGAGTTGGTCTTATGTTGAATGTGGAGATGACAAAGTACAGTCTAGGACAGAACTTGACAATCGTCAGCTATAATTTTGAAGGAGTTAAGGGGTTCATCTACCTCGGGATAGATATAAACTTCACAAGTGATACTCTGGTGGAGATTTGACGAAGGATAGTCGTAGGCAATCGGTCCAAACTCCTAACTCAAAATTCAAAAATCATGCTCTACAAAACTCTGATCTTGTCAATCTTGCTTTATGGAGCTAAATGCTGGACGGTAAGTACGACAGCGGAGTAGATCTAGGTCGGGAATTCGGTCCTGTCTGCGAAGAAGGCGAATGGAACCCTATGAGCTGCATAAAGATGTAGATGTAGTCCGGTAAGCAAACATCATTCGACTGCACTAACTCGGCCACATCGAGTGAATGGATGAGGACGCTCTAGCTAAGATGGTCTTCGAATCTCAGCCACCTGGTTTACAAAGAAAAGAGAGGGCGAACCTTCAGTTTAAAGATTAGACAATCGCGGACGCTAGAAACCTGGATGGATTGAAAGTGGAACTCGTTCAGACTCACACCCTTCCAGGGTCGTTAGCCTCTAGATTGACCTTAATGTCTTGGTATTGCCTTACGCTTAATTTGTCATATCGTATCGATCGCCCTTAATAACAGACACGATGTAAACAGAATACAAAGCCGTTTGTTCTTTTTTTCATTTGGAATTCAAGTGTAAATGGGCGTACGTATCATATACCCCGAGAGCACAACCACTCCCTGTCCATCTTTCATACCCACCCACGCTCTCCACTCCATGATCACTTGACGATTTGTTTACTTTTTCAATGGTTACGTTGACAATTTTAATTTTTTTTTTTTATTGAAATATCATCCTCCTCATCCCGATTACATTGAGGGTCAGGAGAAGTCATAACACCACTTCTACGACGATTGGAAATTGTTTATGTTAACTCAGCATAAAAATTGCTGCAGTGCTACAGGAAGCGAATACTTCAAAGATACACCAGAGAATGCAACAACTTCAGTTGTGACCATACATTCGAACGATCTTGAGTTAAAAAAAAAATCTTGTCCATCACCGTACGGTAAATGATAAATTTAACGAAAAATTATTTATTCTGGCATTAACTGTTCAAATTTTATTCTCAGAAATGAACGAAATTCTACTTGAGGAACGGATCACAATTACAAATGATGATGTTCATCATAATGAACAACGATCACATCTATGGGAGTGCACTGAACGTTCAATTAATGTTGCGGTTATTTTTTGTTGTTTATTTAATGTTTGTGTTGCCATTGTTCTAATAGTAAGCGCTATGAGTAAATATAACAAATGGAAATAAGTGAAAATATGTTTTTGTTTGATTGAGAAGAACAAAAAAAAATGAACGATTTCGATTCATTTTTTAGTGAAAGTCATTTATTTTCATAGTGAATGATGCTCTTACTCGTGATGTTGTTCGATTTAAGCCATTTTTGTTGCAAGTTTCCGTTCATTTAAGGTTTCAATGGCCGACTTATGATTGATTTCATTGTCTTCAACTGCAACAACAAACTGAAAGCCGCCTAATGAACAGATCGTTCCTTTTCCCAGAGAAGGAGAAGGAGAATGCATCATTCACCATCAGGAGGTTGTTATGCTCACCTAGTGTGTCAGGCACTTACTGACTAGACTACCTCTCTCGCTTTGGTATCGTCGGCAACCACCCTGAGACCACTGTTTGGCAGGGGATGAGTGGGGATCTACCGTATACCCAATAGGGTTCCCTATTTTCGATGTTTGGTGTTCTTATGAAAGTATACTTTCATCTTCTTTTCTCTTTTCCTTTGCTGCAAGGACTCCATTAAGGAGACTTGGAGATTTGGGTTCCATCTGTCGTTACTTAAAGTCATCATTTCCATGTTTCTAATTTCAGCCTCGTTCTTTCTGCTGCCCACCTGGTGAACAATGTGTGTTTTGCGTCACATGTACTGGAGAGCCGCCATATTACCAAGACAAGCTCCCTACTTTTCCCATCTTATACGTATGGAGGTACGCACTGAAGTTTCCATGTCAGGCTAGTAGTAGGTAGGTAGGTAGGTTGAAGAAGTCGCTTTTGTCATCTCGTGATGCAGTCTTCAATCGGATCTCTGCGAATCCATTATGTTCCTCTAACGTGGCATGTCCAGTCTGAAAAGACAATAAAGTATGATTACAGCCATTCGGCCTCCCTGAACTATCCTAAATTCTCAAGTAAATTTTAGAATGGTTTTTGGTGGCTTCTTAGACAGGCGGCCAACGTCGTTGAAACAGTATTCATCGAGGACCGTCTTTCTTGTTTTGTGTAGGCTGGGGTATTCGCATAGGAAGTTTGTATTCCCACAGCCCCTGCATAAGTCGTTTGTGCTTAAGCGTATCTTCTGAGGTGCACCTCCAGTAGGTTTTGGCCTGTGATAATCCCTATGAAGAATGCTATGTTTGATCTGTTTAGCGCAAAAATGTGTCCCGTTTCCTGGAGATGCGGCATGATAAGAGTGCCCTCTATCCCTCGTCAGCTTGTCTTTGAAAGTCAAGTCCAATGTTAGATTTGATGAGTGCCAGGGGGGGTGATGGGTCCTCTTCGGAACCCTTCCTGGATAACTCAATCGCCATTTCATTCTCGTGGATACTTTTGTGTCCCGAGAACTGCCAGATTATGGTTCGGGGCTCATCACGAAAACGTAGTACTACTTTACTTCGTCTTGTTTCCATTCCCTCCATTCAGCAACGTCCCTAATCAGTACCACCTTTCTTTTGTTTCAGAACTTCATCGCCCTTGTCAATGTTCCTCGATGAGATCCTTCGCCTCTGCCGTCGCTATTTCTACTCCTATTTCAACTTTATGTCACATACAAATCTCCTCTCTGCCCGGCCTCTAGGAGATCGATGGGAGTCACTCCCGTGAGGACGGCTGGTTCTAACACCATGCGGTAAGAGCTTGCTACTCGGAGGGCTCCACGTCTCTGTACTGTTGTCATCTGTTTTCTGTATTTCTCTTGTCTGAGTGCATCGGTCCAAATCTCACGCCCATACAGGAGAATGGCGTGCGTTATCTACATAACAAATCTTCGCCTGCTTGCAGTTAGGTCATGAGTCTACTGAGTAACGTAGTAACTTGTGTACTTCACAGCATGTTTTGCTGGTTATTATCTCCGAGTTTACTACAGCCAGAGGGATCTTTCTTTTAGTCAGGAGGGCTACTTCTGTCTTCTCTGCCACCAGACTAATGCCATGCACGCATCTTATAACTTGGTTTAGCCTTCTATGTGCATCATTGGTGTCTCTTGCTTGTTATCATAGCACCGATGTCATCTGCGTTCCTCACCAAAAATATGTTTTCTAGGATCTCCAAAGTTCATGTTCTAGGATTGAGTCCTGCGCTGTCCAACTCCATATCCGTCAACAAAGAGTCAACCCCCAGAGTAATTCCAGTTAGATCAAGAAAACCCGAGTTTCGGTCGTCAAGAGCACTGCTCATCTCCATGACCATCGACTTCGTGTCGACTCCTAAAGGAAATAGACCTACCCACTGAAGCCAGAAGCAATTGAGACGATATAATCCACCTTAGCCAACTTAATGTTAGATACGGCTTCGGTTCTTTCTCAACAGTCTTTTCGGATGTTTGAGCCGAGTCCATTATTGATTACACCCCTAGAAGCGGCAAGAGGAGCCAAAAATTCTTCATCGATAACAATGACGACACGTCTTAAGTCTCCTCTCGTCTTAAGTTTCCTCTCGGCTTGGCTAGGTCGTTGAGGTCATTGAAGAAGTACTCTCTTGGCGTTTTCTTCCTCAGTCTTGATAGAGTAGGGCATGTGCAAAGAAGGTGTGTAGTCGTTTCTTTTTCCTCCTCGTTTCTGCAGCTTCTACAGTAATCGTTAGAAGGTACACATATTCTAATGGCATGCCTGCCAATTAGACAATACCCCGTAAGGCCTCCTACTATAATTCTTATAAGTTTCCTGTTCACGGACAGAAGTCTTCTTGTTCTCCTCAAATCCAGGTTAGGCTAGGTCTGTTTCGACAGAAGACAAGTGTTGATGTTATTCCACCTGTCATTAGCTATTCTTCTAGCTTCACTATCAAGGTGAGACTTTACCGATTCTAGAGAGGCAAGCGGTTTCCCTCCATCTTCAGAGAGGATCTGATCCGCGCCTTCCTTAGCTAGTTCGTCTGCTCTGCAGTTGCCCCGAATGTCCCTGTGTCCTGGAACTCAGCACAGGGAGACGTCGCATCTGTCAGCTATCTCATTCAGAGTCCTGCGGCATTGCTTACCAACTTGGATCATACCGTCAGTGATACTAAGGCTTTAATCGATGCTTGACTATCTATGTATACAATAGCGGTACCATCTACCGCGTTAATCGAAAGCCAAGCCGCAGCTTCTTCTGGAATGCACTACAGTGATCCGGCAGTCGTTGGGCAATACTTAAGTCAGGTGCATTGGAGAATCATTGGAGATTCATGTAAGACCCCACTAGATTCCCAAGCACTTCTACTAGGAATTCTTGTCTTGAATTTGACTTTGAAGTCTACTGACTGGGGATAGTTGCTGTAGAAGATCCCCCCCCCGTGGCCCGTATTATCACTGGCAAACTGAGAAGATTCCCTCAGTCTTAAACTTGCTCTAGTTGTCATTTGCTTTCCGTAGGATGTAGATGGAGCATTGTCTGCAGCGCAGCAGTAGGTGTTGTTCTTATTGCACCCGTTATACAGATGCATGATTGTCTTTGGATCCTTGTAAGAAGATCCAGGTTACTCTTGTTGTCCACTGCTGTCCTCCAGACTAGTACACCGTACTTTAGGATAGGCCTCACTATAGCTGTATAAGTCCAGTATACTTTATTGGGCTGAAGACCCCATTTCGGGCCCTAGGCCCTCCGACAGGAATAAAGAGCAACAGAAGCCTTCTTGACACGTTCCAAGATATTAAGCTTTCAGCTTAATTTACTGTTGAGAATGACTCCCAAGTACTGGGCATGCCCTGTGAACTGAAGTTCCGTGCCTTTAAGTATTGGGCAGGCAATAAATGGTACTTTATAGCTTCTTCTAAACAGGACTCGTTCGGTCTTTGCAGCTTTAGCTGAAAGTCCAACCTTCGAGATTGTTTCTTTGAACTTACCTCTGATTAGGATTGTTATATCATCTGCGTGTCCTTGGACACAGAAACCTTCATTACTTAGAATTGCAAGCAGCTCATTCACTACGATGGACCACAGTAAGGGGGAGAGGACACCTCCTTGAGGGCAAACTTTCGCAGCTGTGATGCTAAGTTTTGGACTTCCTTGTATTTTTTTGATTTTCCTAGCTTTTAGCATGCTTTTGTTCCAACGACAGGTCGTGGTGTCTTCCCCTATATTTTGGATGCATCTGAATATCTAGGAGTACTCAGTGTTGTCGAAGACACCCTCTATGTCCAGAAAGTATCCTACCGCAATCGCATTTTTCTCTGAAAGATTTTACAATTCTTGAGGTGAGACTTTGCAGCGCATGGGAAATTCGTCCTAAGACGGTTGGATCTTTCAGAAGAAAACTGAAGTCATTCAATTCGTCATCCGTGGCCATCTTAATCGATCTAGAGTGACGCCCTTTTATCATTTGTCTACAACTCTATTCATGTATCCGGAACATCGCCCTTATTTCTTCACCTTATAAGCACTTTCATCCAATTTAACCAAGTGACCGGAATCTAATTATGATTTTACATCATCGACTACCAATTTGAATTCCACCAAAAGCATTTAATCCTTCTCATTGCAATAAATTACAAATCGAAGCTCTTTCAAACCGAGCAACTGTGAAGCTCATTCCATGCCATTGTGCACGAAATATAATTAACCCGGGCTTTTAGGAATAGTTACCGTAGTGCGGAGACCCGGCCAATTTGGTGGGGGTAAATACGGGAATTTTATGAAGTTCCCTGGAAATCGGTGAAATCGAAATAGTTATTTAAAAATCATTTGAGGGTCGAGAAGTTAATTACATTTCGGTCGATGGTGCGTGCTTTCTGCCGCCTCCCTTGGTGATAATTAGGCTTCTATTTTGGGAGAGCCAATATCAAGTGGAAAGTGTTCTATCAAGCTGTGAAATTAAAGGCAAATGCTATCGATGGAGTGATGATTTGCGTGAAAATGGATTTCAAATTCAAACCCAAGTGCGGGACTACACTTGTGTCAAATTCTGTTCACAGGTCAGGATTGGATTGTCCTGTAGATGGGCGAAAAGCCAACTAATTTAACTACGTACTAATCTATGCAGGGAACGCATTTATGCAAACCACCATTGGAACCAGTATCACACCATCCAAAGGGAGGTGGTCGAAACCACTTTGGGCTACCAACCGCCGATGATGAGTGGCGTTTAACAGAAGAAGGTGACAGAAGGTGAACACAAACTGGCACTGCAATGTTAAATAAGGGATAAGTATCGAGCCAGAGGAAGGGATGGAAAGAAAATCCTGCGTAGAAAGAAGAACTCCGAAGCGGTCTTCAAGCTCAAGAAAGTGAAAGAGTCTCGTGAGGGCAACAATAACCGGAGTTTTCAAACCAGAAAAACAAGCTTTTTAGAACAGTAAACGAAACCTTCGACCATGGGTGGAGAGAGTGATTGGACCCACGCCCAAATCTAGTCAATGAAATCACAACACCCTCTCTCAGTTAAGAAGAGGTCGACGTAGCAATAAAGAACCTAAAAACAAGCAACAAAAACGCTGGCTCTACCTCAGAACCTCCTTGCCAGTGGACAGTTTCATATACGGAAGTCATCAACAAAGTATGAGTCGATGAAAGCCTTAAAGCCCCATCTTCTATGTCGTTGAGGAAAAGACTGTAAAAAGAGTCCTCATTCTTCGGTACTCACAAAGCAGATCCTGAAAAGATTTAATTTTTCCTTTGTCAGTGTAGCTCCTTGTGAGATACCCTGTCACCCCAATGGTCGGGTTGTCCAGTAAAGGCAGAGAACTGACCTTCTGTAAATTCCAAAGCCCACCCCTCCATCCATTATTCACCCTTGTGTGAAAACTGATGTACTGTCGGGTTTGATGACCTTTTCTTCACACTAACGCTCTCTTGATAGACAAAGGTTATGGCGTCATGTTGTCAGTTTTTTTTCCGACTACGCCAATGTAGCCGGTCACATAAGTTTGACCTATTTGATCGTTCTTCCAAGGTCAAGTTAATTATGTGTCTGTTGGGCATGCACCTGATCCTCTCACAGAGTCCGGAACTAGCTCTTGCCTTGCAAAGACTGCAAGGGATAACATCGGTGTTGATATTATTGAAGGCCCACTGTATATTGATTGCATCATGTTCAGTGTCCTTTATTTGTACGAACGTGTAAAGCTTTTAACAGATTCACTACATTTGAGTAGATCCTATTCTAAGAGCGATGAAGCACCTTTAAACCTCTTTCGCCTTTTGTAAGGTTAAGCTAGATTGAACCGAATTATGATGCTACCGCGGAGTCTCTCTCTACTTTCTGAGGGAATTCCCAACTTTCTTTCGTCTTCTGTAAGCTTTGGTAAGGTTAAACAGAAACAGAACCTGCGAAATTAGACCCACTACCTTCGCTGGAAGATCTAAATTGAAAATGCAGAACCTAGTGTTCGCTTCCATTTAGACAGGAAGTGGACATTCGACAGCAACGTTGACCCTTCAAAGATTACTTTAACCAGGGAAATTTTCTGACATCCTAAAATATCTTTCAAGTGGAGAAATTCTATTACATCTTACCCAGGCACTGCTTCTTTAATGAAGCGTCAAAGTTACCCGTAAAAGTTCTGAGATTTACCACTTAGGGACTAGCATTCCAGTCATTGAAAACGGTTTCATCTGCCTTAATAAAGGGCTCCTAAACTGCAGCTTAAGTGCGGATTCTGTTGATATTAATTGACCGAGGATAGACCCCAAAGTAAGGCAATCACTGCAGGAGCAGCACAGGAATCAATCCTAGACCTAACCTTTCGAATTATCTCGAATGGAGATGAGCAGAGAAGGAGGAGCAGAGAACGCTAAATCAAATTCTGGGACAAGTGCATGCCTGGATGGGAGACTGCTGTAGCGGTAGAGAAAACAAAGATAGTCCTCCTGATTAGGAGACACATCCTGGCGGCTGTGAAGTTTCTAGTTCGCTCGAAGGCAATAACCGTCAAAAATGCAGTGAAGTTCCTGGGAATAACCCTTTACTCCAAACTTACCTTTTAGCTTCAGAGTACTGCAAGTAAGCGAGGACTTCTTGTGTCAATTCTGTCCAGCCAATGCACTCAGACAAGAGAAATACAGGAAAGAGGTGGTAGCAGTACAGAAACTATCCAAGTAGCAAGCTCTAACCGCACGGTGTCTAAAGCAGCCGTCCTCGTAGTAGTGGATGCGACTCCCATCAATCTCGTAGCAACAGAGAGGAAATTCGTCTACGAACATAAAGCTGAAATAGGAGTGGAAACGGCGACAACAGGGGCGAAGAAGCTCACCAAGCAACAGTGGCATGGACGGTGGAGTTCCTAAACTGGAGAAAGTTGGACGGCGGGGCGATAAATTCTACAGACTTTTAGGTCCGCTGAGAGGGCAAAGGATCCTACAACGCATTCTATCTTGAAACCATCGGTGAAAATCGATACTGGGTACTTTGACAGTAGTCCTGCTCGGAAAATTTACTTATGGTAAATAGTTTTATTGCCTCCTTGCCAGTGGACAGTTTCAAATACGGAAGTGAGCAACAAAGTATGAGTCGATGAAAGCCTATATGCTCCATATTCCATGTTATCAAAGAAAAGACTGTCAAAAGAGTCCTCATTCTTCGATGCTCACAATGCAGATCCTGAAAAGATTTTATTTTTTCTTTGCCAGTGTAGCTCCTTGTGAGGAACACCGACACCCAGAGGACGAGCTGTTTGGAAATGTTATTGATCGAGCAATGGCAGGTTCAGTAAATTCTGAAGCATACGCCTTAGTTTGAGTCTTGTGTAATCAGTTGCGATCGAAGCTAGAGCTCCGGGCCGCAAGTTCTATGGCTTGGAGGGCTTCAACAACCAGAAAACTGATTCTTATTGCACTACACTGAATGCTTAGAAGTGCCTCGGCCGGGCTGGACCGTAAGACTTCTGTGGTTTTGCTTCCAGATGTTTATAATTTTGTGTTGCTGTAAGCTTGACTTAAGGCAGGTCACCATACAGACCACCCATAGGTGAAGAAACAACTCTTTTTGGTTGCAGTGACCACCTTTTTGTCAAATCTTTTGCTGCAGGCCTATAAAGTCACAAGGCTTTCCTTACCCGACGTCAGTTTTGTTATTGACCTCGAGGCATGACTTTTAGTACTACACCTACTCGTAGCAATGCATGTAAACCCTAAGGCGCCGGAAAGTAATCCATCAACAAAAGTTCCTTTGAAAATGAATACTACTACACACTTCCTGTCAATTAAATGAAGCATCATAAATAAAACCAGAAACCCTATGCTGCCCCGGGGTAGTGTCTGACAAAATAACTGTCAAAATTAATCATAACCCATGGTGAACAGTCTGATAGACCCTAAATGCCACAGGGTTACATGTACACTTCTTTTTACACGCGTTTAATATACGCGCCCTTCATGACCTTCACCATTACAGTCATGCAGTCAGATTCCGTGAGTTTGTTCCGTAATGGACTGCATTCCGTTTTAAAGGACTCGCGTGTGACATACATTTTGTAATTTAGTTCCAACACACACACACACACACAGGGTAACCCCCACTTTTTGTCTAGGTATTCGTTGTAGATTTTGTGTAAAATGTGTCTCCTTCCTTCGAAAAAGAGGGAAAATTTGGTTCACGTTCCACATACGTCGGGGAATCCCCTCACAGAAAAAAAAACCCAATTTATGATGTTGATTAAATTGGGGGCGGTGAGCAATGTCCACTGGGATCTCGTGACGAGGCAACGATTTATAATGGTTTAATATAAATTGAAGTACCTACCCAGTAGAGAGGTACCTTCCACATTCCAACCCTCTCCCTCTGCGACTGACAAATTTGAATTAATTTTCAAATATAATTTATTTTTGTTATTTTAAAATTAATGCAATGCATTCTGCTGCTGCGCTGTTGAAATTTATTTCAACGTTTTCAATGGAATTCAGATGAAATTCTGCGGCTGTAATTGAAATGGTGAATTGATGACGACTTGATTTATGCACTGCGAGCAGAGGTGGTCCTGGTTTTGTCCGCCGTAATGTGATTGCTATGGGGTGTGTTGGGACCTAGAGGAGCGAGTATAAATCAAATTCACGTTCAAATTTATAACTTTTCATAAGGGATGTATGCGCGATTTATTTCCGTGCACACTTCTCATTTGAACAGTGAAGAGAGAGAGAGAGAGAGAGAGTATGATTTTCAAATAGACCGTTGTACACAGAGAGAATAGATTATGGAAAGTTTAAGGAACTTTAGGGACCTTTAAAAGTTAAAGAATCACTCATCGCGTTGATTACACAACTCCTTTGTAGAAAAATTATCAACGCTAAGATGGGTGAAGTCTTAGCCCAAAGATCTGTCAGTAGAGGTACTCCTAAAGGGGGTGTTCTGTCGCCTTTCCTCTGGAACACGGCTCTGAACAGTCTGCTTGTGGACCTGAAAATGATTGGCTACACTGTGGTGGCATACGCCGTTAACGTATGCTGTCTCAGGAATGCACCCTTAAGTTCTAAACGAACTAATGAGAAATGCCCACTCAGATGGACCGATAAATCTGGGCTTGATGTAAACCCACGCAAAACAGAGCTAGTTCTGTTCTCCGGGAAATATAAAATACTAGCAGTCCTCCCGCGGCTTCGCACGCGCACCATACATACTACGGTTTATACTTATTTAGTCGTTAGAAATCGTCTGTTCCTATTGAACTTTCAAAGGTAAACGATAGTAAAAAGTGTCACCATTTCAGTATTGAATTTTTGAAATCGGTTCAGTAGTCTCATAGAAACTTAACGATCCGTCCAACAAAATCATATACACTACACACCCGTTACCCGTCGAATTGCTGCGAACTGCGAATGCATTGAGAGGATGAGAGGATGAGAGGATGAGAGGATGAGACGATGAGAGGATGAGAGGATGAGAGGATGAGAGGATGAGAGGATGAGAGGATGAGAGGATGAGTGGATGAGAAGATGAGAGGATGAGAGGATGAGAGGATGAGAGGATGTGAGGATGAGGAGATGAGAGGATGAGAGGATGAGAGGATGAGGGGATGAGGGGATGAGGGGATGAGAGGATGAAAAGATGAGGGGTTGAGACGATGAGAGGATGAGGGGATGAGAGGATGAAAAGATGAGAGGTTGAGAGCATGAGAGGATGAGAGGATGTGGAGATGAGAGGATGAGGGGATGAGAGGATGAAAAGATGAGGGGTTGAGAGGATGAGAGGATGAGGAGATGAGAGGATGAGAGGATGAGACAATGAGAGGATGACAGGATGAGGGGATGAGAGTATGAGAGGATGAGGAGATGAGATGATGAGAGGATGAGGGGATGAGAGGATGAGGGGATGAGAGCATGAGAGGATGAGAGGATGAGAGGATGAGAGGATGAGTGGATGGGAGGATGAGAGGATGAGAGAATGAGAGGATGAGAGGATGAGAGGATGAGAGGATGAGGGGATGAGAGGATTAGAGGATGAGAGGATGAGGGGATGAGAGGATGAGAGGCACTATATACAACGATGTTCCTCATCCAATTCCCGATTTGTTAGGTTAGATGACTGAAGGACAGATCTACCTCGATCATCAATTGCACAAAAGACAGATTGACCCACCAATCAATATGTTGCCATCATTCTCATTTTTGATGAAGTCTTCCATCGGTGAGGACATCAGTCTTCAGTTTTGAATTAAGAAAGGTGTCTTTGGTGAGGAGGCTCTTACTTACTCTCTACTGTAAGCACGTTTTTACTCTTACAAATCATGTTTCTGGAATTTTCATTGCTGATGGTCATGCTTCACATGAGATAAGGGATGTGTTCACAAAGCATCTTTACTTACATGCATCCCGACTTAATACTTAAAGCCATCATAACATCTTATCCTTCTACAGACGACATACAACATCAGAAAAGGATAAGTCAATTCAATATGAAAACATGTTTGGAATATCCACTCGGCTCAACAAAGGATTAAAGGATCGTTTTGGACAACATTTCAAAGTGTCAACTGTAATCTATTGACAGGTTGACACCTTAATTTGAATATCAAATTAAGAAATTAAAAATTCCACACCTCCTCCATCGTCTCCAGCATTGTGTCCATCACTTTTATCCCAACTCCTGTCCGATTCCATTGGACAATGAAATCATTGTCACTATTCGAAGCGATGACAATCCGAAGAGAAAACAAATTAAATCATATTTACCGTTAATTAATCCAATCAGTGTGCCCCATCCTTCAATCAGTTGCACAATCAGTAGTTTATCCACTCTACACACCCACTCGATCCTGTCCCGTTCATTCTGTCACACTATATGTGACATAAGTGCATGTGTGTTAAGATATAATGGGGACATTGAAGGACGGTAAATCAATGTGTCCTTGATTTTAATCCCTTTCAAGTTAATGCCTGTGGTGTGGTCTGTTATTTAGTTCTCTCTCTTTCTCTCTTTCTCTCTCTCTGTCTGTCTGTGAAAGATGTTGTTTCAGTATGATTTTTCAAAAACGGATGTTCGAAATGGGAGCGTGTGTGATTTTAAAGGATGCGTAGCTTGTCAGTCTTCGAATGGGTGATTAAGTGTCGATATGTTGAGGATTTTAAGGGCGAAGGGTGTATTTATATTCAAACTTCTTGGTGCTTAAGATCTGGAAAGCTTCTACTACGCATTCGACAAGAGGAGCTAGCAACATCTGCTGAAGGTTTAAACATTTTTGCAGTTTTTCATTTGGAAAGCTTCAATTCCCCCAAACTCTTGTGCAGTTTAGTTTAGACGAATGCCTTTTGACAGTACAAGCTGCGCAGCAACGTATATGATGTAAAGCTGAAAGAAGATTGATATTTTGGAAACATTCAAATAGCTCAACATTACATAAGTTTTCTAGCTGACTGCCAAGAGTCCTCATTGCTTTATTGGCTTGGGCAGGACATTCGGAATATAAATACCGTCTTGGTTTTGTGCACTGCTGCAGTAGTCGATATGAACTAGAGACACTCCTCATGAATACCCACAAGAATTCCAGAGACAATTCGTGAGTCCTTTCGGTTCAGTTTTATCAAAGAAAAGGATCACTTCTTATAAAGAATTGGCCAGAGAGTAAGCATGTGTCTAAATACCATACATGCGCCATAACCATGCGCGAAGACCTAGACTCGGTTGTCAGCTGCCCGGGCGAGTGGTGCCTTATTCAGAATAATGACAACAAAGGAGACTAATTCTGTCAAGTGTGATGCAGTCCATCACTATGTAGGCGGTACCAATGTGGGCCAAAGCAATGAAGGTTAAGTCATACGCAGAAAGATTAACACCGTTAACCGACTATGTGCGCTCAGGGTGTGCTGTGCATACTGAACAGTGTCAGATGATGGACCTACTGTTGGATACCCCGAGTGGGAAGCGAAACTCAGTCGGGGCGGAGGGGGGTATCCAACCTGTGCAGCAACTGTCACTGCTGCGTTACCGGCTGCTCAGCTCGGATGGGTTCGGGAGATTTGGAAGTGTTCGGATGCCGAAATTCGGGAACCTCAAACCTCAGTCAAAGGTATCAAGCTAGAAGAAAGACAGCGAAGCAGGAGAGATGGAACCAATCTTCAAAGGGAAGATGGGCCCACCGACTCATACCAGATGTTAACAAATAGATAGACCGGCACCACGGGGAAGTACATAGATTTCCACCTTAGCCAGTTCCAAACGGGACATGGCTGCTTTCGAGCGTAGTTGCCTAAGTGTAGTCCACACAAAGATTTTCCTAACTGCCTTAATTACCTAGATGCAAGAGAAGATGCGCAGCACGTATTTTTTCTGCCCTTGTTTTTGTACAGACCACAAAGAGCTAGAGAGAAAAATTGGAGAAATACCAACTCCCGAGAACATCGTAAACCTCATGATAACGTCAAGTGCAATATAGGATGCGGTGAAGCGGATTGCAGCGATTACCATGAACGAACTTCGACGGTAAGGGAAAGCAACAGTGAAAGACAAGACCAGACGGCACGTCTACATCAGAGAATTGTCAACACCGAACCAGTTAGAATAAAATTGCTAACCAGCCCCGCGAAGTAATGCCTAGCGGTAGTCCCGCGTGGTGAGTAGTTGAAGATTGTAGGATGTGGGTAAGTACGTAGACACATTCCGGTAGTCGAGTACTCAGGCTTGCAAGTGGCCCAGGCTACTTGTATCTTAAGGAGATTCCACATTCGTTGGCGTAACCAAGCAACCGGCTTGTTCCTTAATGTGGTATGACTGTGCAAATTTTATCAATCCCAGGCGATTTAAAGTCTTAAAGATATAGTTAGGTCCATTTTTCTGATCGGTACGTCGTTTACGTTGTAGCTAATGCCTGCAGACACTAAATCGTGGGCAAAAAACTGTCCAAGCTTAATTGCTCGTCCGTACCACTTGCCATAAAGTATCATTATACCTCGATCACCCCCTAAAGCCGTCGATACACTTGTTCCACCGCAACGACTCCTAGATAGATGTCTTGTGAGGTCTTGTATTCATCATGAAAAGTCTGCGGGAAAAGGTCTGCTAGTGACTTGTTATGATTTGTTGGCACCGTCTTGCTTGTTCAATCAAGGATTTGCTGCGAGAAGCCGTCACTGCTAAGACTCTGCTTCTTAGTTCACAACACTCAACTTAAAAAAAGAACACTAAATGACATCGCTAGCTCTCTCACATGATGTTCTCAGTTTCATAACCGACCTGTGTAGTGCCAATCATCAAGCAGAACAAAGCAGCACTTTCAAAGGATACCTGCCTTTTTCACTTCTTGAGATTCTTAAATTGCTTTACCGGTTGCAGCACCGTTTTTTGGTCTTTCGTGCCGGTATTTTTGTAGAATGGTAGTCAGCAAGTGCCCACACGCTCCCTCTAGCAGAAGTGCTCAAAATACTATTCCTACTTCTAGATTTATTCAGAAGAAGGAAGCAGCGTTAGGTCCAATTGAATGATTGAGGTTACTTCCATTTCGCCACCAAGAAAAGTGATGTTTACAGCCCTTGCGCCTTCAAAGCCACCCTCCTTTTTGTTTTCTCCAACTGAATCTTAGTCAAGACTCCATTGGACCGTGACGCTACCAAAGCTCGTTCAACTTAAGGCCGTCAACAGCACCGTTTCGATCAATTGCCTGGCGATGGGAGGTGGAAAAATAGTCCAAGAAATAACACACATGAAAACGAATACAAGAAGTACAGAAATACTGTTAATAAGAACATCCAACTCATAAAGGCTAATTATTATAAGCAACAGTTCACAAATGCTAATAATGATCCGAGGAAAACATGGAGTATTGTTAATGAACTTCTTGGAAGAAAGAAACGTTCAATAGATGAAACTATTTCTTAGATTCTGGCGAAGACTTAAAAGTCATTGTGGAGAAATTTGCGGAGCAATTCTCAAGCCAAGCGTCAAACATTATCCATGCCTGCAGCACAAAGACATCAATCCATGAAAACTGGCAACTTCAACAAAACATTTTTTTAGAGGAAGCAACGGATTTTTTTTTTTTTTTTTTTTTTTTATAATTCACTAGCGCTAAAGGGGTTATGAATACCCTTATGATGCTATTAACACAGCGCTAGTGTTGGTGTAGTGATTTTTGAAACTCAGGTAGTATTAGGTTTCAGTCTTTTTGCTCCGAGGGTGGTTTTTCCAGAATGACTGGGGAGAATTATTGCCATTGCTTATAATTCGCAGTATTTCTTTCGAATATCCCGATGTCATTAGTACGATCAACACTTTCAAGCCATTGCCTACCCTACTGCCAGTGTTATGCCTATACAGTAGAGTTGACGTCAGCTTTTTTCGCAATTGACCGACTTTTTTTCTGTGACATCGGGACTCGAACCTGGAACCTTCAGCGTGACAAGCGATGATGCAACCACTACACCATTACCACCCATTAATTAGAGGTTTTAGGATACTGTCTCAATTGAGTAGCAGAAAAGGTCGTGGGGCAGATAAAATTAGACCAGTTGATCTCAAAATAAATGCTTTTTGTCTTGCTCCAATAATTACCAAAATTATAAACCTTAGCATGCATCAGTGCTATGTTCCAAAACTGATGAAAACGTCAATTATTCGCCCTATTTATTAGGGATGAATAAAGAAAAACGTAGAAAATTATAGGCCAATCGCAATTTTGCCAGCTGTTGAAAAATGCCTGGAAGAAGTAATTGTTAGTCGACTTAATTGTTTTTTGACAAAACACAAAGTGCTACACCCAAATTAGTACGGCTTTCAGAAACGTAAAAGCACTGAATCACTGTTGGGGGAGTTTACGAATACAGTTAATGCTGGACTTAACAAAAATCACCACGTTCTTGTTCTATTTGTTGACTTCAGAAAAGCATTTGACACTCTAACACTTGAAAAGCTAGTGGAAAGTGTCAGCAGAAACGGATTGAGAGGAGTGCTTGCAAACTGGCTCAGGAGTTATCTGACTGACAGAACAATTAAAGTCAAGGTGGCTGATATAACGAGCAAATAAAAGTCAAGCAAATATGGGGTACCACAAGTTTCAAAACTGGGGCCCATTCTATTTATAATCTTTACAAACGAACTGCTAAGATTATTCAAAAATTGTATTGCTTATGCATATGCCGATGACATAGCAATCGTAGTAAAACACAAATACCTTCATTCAGCTATGAAGATATTGCAGGACGCATTCGACTCTCTCTCTCTTAATGGTGCCATGATAATGGACTAGTTATTAATTCAGATAAAACTAAGGTGATGCACATTCGCACTCCATCTATCCATATCTATCATCAAAACGACTGCTGCCCACTATCAACCAATTACCACAAAATTGAGGTGTTCAAAAGCATCAAATACCTCGGAATAACCATCGACGAGCATTTTCTTTGGCGCAAGCATATAAATGTCCTGCGTCTTCAATTAAAGAGCACTGTCTTTGCAATGGTGTATCTTAAGCGATACTCAAATCTGGAAATGGAAAAGCAGGTGTAGTATTCGCTAGCTGAGTCGCGCATCAGATACGGGGTTCTGGCCTGGGGAAAAGCAGTGAAAACCCATTTGGATAAGATATCTAGCTTACAACAGCCGTGTTTTTTTGATAGCTGTATACCCAGCCCAGTAAGATTTTACACACAAAGCAACAACAACACACCAAGTGGGGATAAATTTCCCAGTAGCAGCAAGTGAGGATAGACCTACATAAGTTGATCACCAGAGCGCAAAAAATCTCATGAATTAGCTCTTAGCCGATCGTATTTGTTGCTTTTCCTCGGTTTTGACATTTGCAAACTGTCAAACGAAGAAAAAGAAATCGAGCCGCAAACCAATTGGTTGGTGCGGCTGCTACTGTGGATGAAGTGAGTATAGATCGTTTTTTTGACTGAATTGAGTATAGTTATCAAAAAAACACGGCTAACATCGTCTACTTAAAATTATCAGACCAAGTAACAATCTCTTAAAGTTTTAGATGTCAAAGCAATATTCCAGATGACTACACTACTTCATTATATGACTGACCAACTATTTTTGCAGCCTATAAGCCACACACTCAACACAAGAAGACGAGCCCTAGGAATGCTAGACGTTCCGCCAGCGTACAATACTTATGGAGAAAGGGAACTGCGATGTACTGTCCCAAAATTCATTAATTCACTTCCCCAGTCCTTAAAACTAATTCCGAACTTAAGAAACAAGAAAGAAAGAGTTAAAAAAATTTTTACTTCAATTATACTTCGTTAAGTAGAAAGCATAATTCATAAAAAAATCATAAAATTATTAAAATCATAAAAACTTGATGCAACGAAGTTAACATAACATTCTTAAACTAAATGATTTTACAGTGGAAAATATTGTAATTCAAAATCACTTCAAAACTAAATGTAGATACAATCACCTGCAGATAAGCACTTTGCTTTGCCGGTAAATTATATGTACATGTAAAACTAATCCTGGATGGTTGGATGTTGTAGAAATAGGGTAGGCACTGAGAGGTGTCAACTTGGCGATGCCCAGTGTTGTAACTGTTTCTACACATCAATTGTGCTTATTTTACCTCCAAGTGGTAACCGTCGGGTACTGGTCGATGTCCATCCGGACTCGACTTGCCAAACTTATAAGCGCGAGTGCTGACCAGCAGACAAAAATAGCAGCACTATAAACGGGACGGCGGATGAACTCCCCAGATGGAATCAACGGTGAAGAAATCCCGGAACAAATAAAACAAAACCTTATCCGGGCTACTCCAACATATTTGGAGCTCAGGCCGGTAAGGATTTCCGAGACTTAGTCAGGGTCTTGGAAAAGAGATGGTGGCGGATGAGCCCTTAATGGACCAACGGCAGCGCTCACATCCCCGAATGGGCTACTGGCTTCGGTCTAACCGACCCCACGTCCTAGGGGTTTCTAAAATGGAACTGGCCCTCCAGGTTGGGGGTTGTGCCGCCGGGGTAACTGCCCGGCCATGGAAAAAAACAATAGTTACGAAGCAACCACAAGCCTCGGATACGGACGGATCTACTGTTGACAACCCTTGCAAACGAAATAAGGACAACGAACTTCGGATCTGTACGTGGAATGTTAGGTCCCTTAATAGGCCACGTGCAGCCGAACAACTAGCGGAGGCCCTAGACTGCTGCAAAGCAGACGTTACCGCCATTCAAGAAATGCGATGGGATGGGCCGGACAAAAAGAGGATGAAAAACTGCGACATCTACTACGGCGATTGCTATCGACGGCAAAAGCAGCGCTTATTTGGATGCGGATTTGTTATTAGAGGCAGACTTAGGCAAGAAGTCTTGAGTTTTCGGCATGTTAACGAACGCCTCGTAACAATCCGTATCAAGGCTAAATTTGCCAACATTAGCCTCATATGCGCGCACGCCCCCACAGAGGAGAAAGATGACGACACTAAAGATAGCTTCTACGAGCTCTTGGACAAGACTTACGAGCAGTGCCCTAGTTATGACATTAAAATTGTCCTTGGCGATTTTAATGCCAAGCTAGGAAGGGAGGGCATCTTTGGTAGTACTGTCGGAAAGTATAGCCTGCACGACACCACCTCCGATAACGGATTCAGGCTAATCGACTTTGCGGCGGGGCGTAACGTTGTCGTTGCTAGCACGCGATTCCCGCATCTCGATATTCATAAGGGGACTTGGAGATCTCCTGATCAATCAACCGTCAACCAGATTGACCACATTGCGATCGACGCAAGGCACTCCTCCAGTATTATGGATGTCCGAACGTTCCGAGGGGCCAACATCGACTCGGATCATTACCTTGTTGTAGCCAAGGTACGGGTGCGGATATCCCGAGCACCGCAAAGACAAGCTAATACTGCGAGGAAGTTTGACGTCGGACGGCTACAATCGCAAGAGATCGCCAAATCCTTTTCCGATCGAGTCTCCCTCAATCTCTTAAGAGGTCCTATGCTGCCAGCATCAAGAATTGAAGACCAGTGGCAACACTGCCAAAAAGCCATCAGAGATGCCGCCTCTGATGTGCTGGGTTTCACTCGGCCACCAAAACGAAACCCCTGGTTTGACGACGAGTGCAGGCAAGCACATGCAGCCAAGCAAGATGCATACAAAGCGGCGCTGCATAGAAGGACCAGAGCTGCTCACGAGCTCTATGAGCAGAAGAGGAGAGACGAGCACCGGCTTCTCAGGAGAAAAAAGAAGGAGCATGAGAAGCGCGCGGTCGAGGAAATTGAGAGATGCTACTCCAGGAATGAAATTCGGAAGTTTTACCAAAAGGTAAAAAATACATGCCAACGACACAAACCCCGAACCGAAGCCTGTAGAGACGAGCAAGGGAACATAGTAGTAGAATCGCAGTCGATGCTGAGGATTTGGAAGGAATATTTCTGTAGACTGTATAACGGCGACGACGAACCGAATACCGCTGTCAGGCAGAATGAACCTTTCAATTTGGACGATGGAGACCAACAATTCCGTCCACCCGACCTGGATGAAGTGAAGATAGCCATATCTAAGCTGAAATCCAACAAAGCTGCTGGAGCAGATGGCCTGACTGCCGAGCTCTTTAAAGCAGCAGGCGAGGACTTGGTAAGGAGCATACACCAACTCATCTGTAAAATATGGTCGGAAGAAAGTATGCCCGATGAATGGAACCTCAGCATTGTTTGTCCGATCCTCAAGAAAGGAGACCCTCTAAACTGCGCCAACTACAGAGGTATTAGTCTAATTAACATCGCCTACAAGATCTTATCTGCCGTATTGAGTGAACGTCTGAAGCCGTTCGCCAGCAACCTGATTGGTCCATATCAGGGTGGCTTTAGGCCAGGAAAGTCCACCATCGACCAAATATTCACACTACGGCAGATCTTGGAAAAAACCCATGAGCTCCAAATCGATACACACCATCTATTCATCGATTTTAAGGCCGCGTATGACAGCATTTATAGAGACGAGCTATACAGAGCTATGTCTAGTTTTGGCATCCCTGCAAAACTCGTCCGTTTGTGCAGGATGACGATGGAGAATGCACGCTGCTCCATCAAGGTCGGTAAGGAACTCACCGAGATCTTTGATGTCAAAAAAGGATTTAGACAAGGCGATGCGCTGTCATGCGACTTTTTTAATATCATTCTTGAAAGAATTGTGCAAAACTCGCGCGTCAACACAAGAGGCACAATCTTTCAAAAGTCCGTCCAATTACTCGCATACGCCGATGATATTGACATAATCGGAAGAAAGCAGCGTGATGTCAGTGGCGCTTTCGCGAGTATTGAGACGGAAGCGGCAAAGATGGGTTTAACGGTAAATGAGGGCAAGACCAAGTATATGCTGTCAACAAGAAAGGACACTCAACACCGACGTCTCGGACAGAACGTCTCCCTCGACAGATATAACTTTGAGGTAGTCAAGGACTTTGTCTACCTAGGATCCGCTATCAATTCAGACAATGACACCAGCGCTGAGATCAGACGAAGAATAACCCTTGCCAATCGCTGCTTCTTTGGGCTAAGAAGGCAATTGACTAGCAAAGCCCTCTCTCGAACAACAAAAGTCTATATAAGACCTTAATAATCCCAGTCCTCCTCTACGGCGCAGAGGCATGGACTTTATCAAAAGTGGATGAGGGTGCTCTTGGCTGTTTCGAGAGGAAAATTCTTCGGGTGATTTTCGGTCCCGTCTGCATAGACGGTGAGTGGAGGAGGAGATACAACGACGAACTGTACGGGCTGTACAGCGACATCGACTTAGCCAGAAGAGTAAATTCCAACGACTGAGGTGGCTGGGTCATGTAGAGCGGATGGACACCAATGCTCCGGCCCGAAAAATCTTCGAATCCGCCCCCGAGGGACAGCGCAGTAGAGGAAGACCGCGACTCAGGTGGCGCGCGCAAGTTGAAGGGGACCTCAACCAACTTAGCGTGCGAAACTGGAGGCAGCTAGCTAAAGATCGAGCTGGCTGGAGACGCTTGTTGGTTGAGGCCCAGGTCCACCCCGGACTGTAGCGCCGCCTAAAGAAGAAGAAAAAAACTAATCCTACTAATATTATAAATGTGAAAGTTTGGATGTTTGGATGTTTGTTCCTCCGTAGCGCCTAAATGGCTGAATGGATTTTGATGAAACTTCGTGAGTAGATAGTCTATCTCCAGGAGAAGTGCATAGGCGCTTTCGTAATTTTTATTTTGAAAAATTCATATTTCCTTATGAAACATCCATTTAGTGACCTGCGCAGCACTCAGCCAGTGGCACATCGTAGGGATCGTAAATCATGATCGTGTGTGCGACAAGGGTCGTTTTCCTTTTTTCCCTTTTTTTTATTTTTATTGTTGTTTACTTTCATTTGCGGTGGGTATGTGTATCTTTGCCTCTAAATGATTGGAACTCGCTTGCTATTCACAGGGAAAAGGGTTTTTATGGTGGTTTAGTTGTTGGTGTGGCAGATATTCAGTTTTTGGAGTAGGGAGAAAAAAAAGTATCCCACACAGCAATAAAAAATGATGCTGAAAAAAAGCAAATTACTAATCTTTTTTTTTACTACGTCAGGAATTAAGTAGTGAGTATTTTAATGGATCCGTAGTGTAAGGACATAAAAATAATGAAAGTGTGATCAGTAAGGTGGGTAAATTTCAGCTTGGTTTTGTTTAAGACTCATTGAACTACCCCGAGCTTAGGATCTTAGCTGAATATTGGCATAGTAGTAGAAAGTAAGAGTATTATCCGAGGATCATCTTTCTCTTTTTGCTGAAGCTTGAGCAATCAGAGAAAAAACTGGCCGTATTCGTCCAAATCACCACAGCCTCATATACAAAAGTCTGCTATACTTAGTCGGCTGAGGTAAAGTAATAATAAATAGGCTGTGCGATCGCTGTGGCTCAGCGCTTAGTACGGTGGATTGATGAGTAAAGATCATCGCTTAAGATTTGTATCAATGCTTAGAGATGACAATGAAATACAGTCAAACAGAAACAGAAACACGCCCTAAGTAAAAAGTCATATTTTATGCAGTTTTGCTGCGATTTTACAATTGAGGGTAGGTATTATATTTTGTTCCTGCTCTAAATACATCTGACAGCGCCTCGAGAATATGAAGTAGCTCATGTCCGCAAACGACGCTTCCACCTACTAAGTAGGGTTCTTGGTGCTTAGAGTGGTGCTAAAAGTTGGTGTTTCGGTTTTGCTGATCCGTAACCTTGATGCTCCAAGACTATGCAACAGTATCAGGCTGTGCATCGCAGAGTTGGAGAGAAATGTGATCAAGGCTACAATTCTCACCGGAACTGCCAAAGCATTCCTATAACGCTTAACAATTTGCCCTTTCAATTTAAAAGATTTTTATCTAAAAGCTAAATTTGTGATAGACCGGGAAGGAAGGTGAACTAGCGCACGACGTAACAACAAGAAGCCTGAGAGAATGGCAGCAGAGTTGGAATCTGTCAACCAAAGGCAGATGGACATATCGTCTTATCCTTATTACTGAAACTTGGACAAGGCACAAGCATGGAGAAGTAGACTTCTCCGTAACACGGGTCTTAACGAGACATTGCTATTTCCAATCAAATCGATCGGTTCAATAACACTGACTCTCGACTTTACCCGTGCTGCGCAGACACAGTAGAGGTAGGTAAATGGAAGTGATTGCCTGGTAAAGTCCTATCAAGACATAATTAGCGCAGGTGCGCTTTGATGCATGCGTGCGTGATGGTGCGTTTTGATATCACAACGCACGTGACCTTGATGTTGATGGGAGTGGTAGGAAGACACAGTTGAAGACTTGGGGCATGTGTTCTTCCAGTGACCACGGTTCTATACTCAACGGGAGATATAGTTAAAGTGGAGTGCAGTTTGCATTTTTGCCAAAAGCATGTTCGTAGAGCTGACACACCTGGAAAGGGAAAGGGAATAGATATTGGTGGCAGAGGTGGTCTTAGTTCGGGCTATAATCCCGCACTTAGGCTTTCGATGCTTTCCACCTTTCTTAAAAAAAAAAAAAACAATCCTCATATCACATAATCTGTGAGATATGCCACATGAACGTATTCGCGGGTCAAGCTTAACGGCAAGAAATTTTATGTCAACGCGGACGAAGTCGCGGGTACAGCTAGTGTGAAAATGAAATCTTCAATCAATCGATCAATTCAGACAAATTCCAACTTCCGCAACTTTCTTCATTCTGTCCTCTCAGTTTGTCGAACTTGTCCGAGAGAGGGAGCTGCAGGAGTTTTCGAAAGTCGGCATTCTTACAACTCCTGAAATGAATGAAAGCAGCGTTTGGTTGGGACCTCTAGAACCCTTGTCCCTACCGCTGTCGGAAAGACTTCAGTTGGTCTTGGTTGGTCTGGTAGTATCTTCCTCCGAACTATATGAACTAATTTAGCTTTTAAGTTGAGGCGCCTCCATTCTTTATTTCTGTAGTTCTGCCTCTGAATCCTTTCCGCCACAGCAACAGCAGTTACGAAAAATGTTAGAAATACAATGGGATCTGGTAACGTCCCTATAATTTTATTCATAAAGCTTCCTTTATACATATTTGCCTTCAGTAGTCGCAGGAAATGAATTTTATAACAATGAAGTGCAAATGACTGCATCCTGTGACCTGCATTCTAAACTAGGCCAGCCATTGTGGTTTACCAAACAAAATCAAATCACATCCACTCTCGCTCTCGCTCTAGCTCTCTTGCTCCCCCAAAATCAATCCGAATAACTATTATTGAGAGTTAAATTACAGGAATTACCAGAAACGTTGTTCTCCAAACCGTGTAATTGCATTTGTTTCCGTTAAGGGCCATCCAACGGGTGCACCGCAATTTTCAATATGAAATTAAACAAACCATCTGCGTTTTATTGTTACGTCGAGTCCTGCCATTGGCAAGTTTTCGGAAATAGTTTTCAATAGTTTATATTGTTTCCTGTTGGGTACACATACAGAGATGAGTCTTCTGTAACTGTAACTGGGTGCATGTAACAAAACGAACGACAGACACGTTTCGCAACTTTCGCCTCTCAATCTGAAACTATTTTTGAGGATTTCAGGAATTTATATTGGCCATTTATCGTTTGTGAATGCGCATCCTTTTTGCATGTGTGTGGAATTTAATCATGTTACTGTAGACATAAATGACATTCCAGGAATTAGTGCGACATAACCGCATACCGCACACGTTGCAATGTGCTGTAGCCGCGGAGCTGATTGTTAGCAAATTTTCGGTTAAAATTTTCATTAATTAGACGACAGTGGGTGCGATTTATATTGCATTCTTAGAATTTTATGTGAATGGTGGGAGGAGGACGACGGGCTGGTGGGTGGAATCTGCATAGTTTTGGATGACATCGTAAACATTTCTGGGATTTACTGGCTAAACTGAGACTCCGTGGGATATTCTTTAAGGAAAAGGCGGCAGTAGGACATGATTTTTGAATTTAAAACAGGAAACCATGGAAACCCATGATGGTAGGTGGATAGATTGATAGGTGCCATGTGACATGCATCATTATGCCTACGTAGACCATTAGTTAGGTCCATTGACAGAAAGGTATATAGGTGCTGAACCCTTCTGCGGCATCCCTATCTCCGCGATCAGAACGAGTCCGAACCGCTGGGGAAAATGGAATTTCCTTCTCCTCTGGAACAAGTTCCAGGGAATAAGACAGGCTTACCCTTCTGCGACATCCCTACTTCCGCATTCAGAATGATTCTGAACAACTGGAAAAAACGGGAAAACGGAACGATTCCAACCCCTGAAAAAAACCACAAGAAACATTCTCAACCACAAACGGGACGATATCAGAAGGCTTTCTGGCTTCTTCACCGGTCACTGCAGCCTCAGATATCACTTCCATAAACTAAATATAGTTCAGGATTCTGAATGCCGACCCTGCATAGAGGAAGACAAATCAGCGGAACACGTACTTTGTGAGTGCGAGGCTGTCTGTAGAGTCAGGAAATCTTTTCTCCACAAAGAATTCCTAACATTCGTAATGCCTCGACTAGAGATACCCACAACCTCATTAGGAGGATAGAGGATCTCCTTGTCTAACTGGCTCAAGGCAAAATAGATCTTTCAAGTCGCAGGGCCACATACGTCAGTCACAGAGCCCAGCTTATAATAATAGGTCCATTGTGCCCATGTTATGTTGTTGTTATGTGTGTTCGAGAGGATTGTTTACAACCTTTAGCACAACTTCGCCCCCAAGGCAGGGCAGGTCTCTTCATTCTCAAGACAGGATATACAGCTTCCATCTGTACATCAAGCGTTTCCCCAACTCATTATCCCCTAGATCGCCAAAGAAACAATTACCAAGAGTCTGACATCTATTTTTACCTAGAAATATACATTCACAAAGCATGAGATGGACGGATTTAACTTCCTCCCCGTCCCTCAAGCTTCTGCAGTAGATCTTGTTAGCAACACCATGTCGGTCTGCATGGGTAAGAATGCCTAACATTGCTCATATTTAACTTCTTCTTTGTCTCACAAGCCACAACCTACCAGCGGCTCAGCTTAGAAGAATGCGTTTACGTGCAGACAAGTTATGCAGAGGCTTTGGGAATACAGACGCTGAAGAGAACACAACCCACTTCATATGTGAATGTCCCAGCCCACGCAGAACAAAAAAGACCGCCCTCGCTGAATACTTTTTCAACGACCTGTCTAAGAAGCCACCAGAAGCCATTTTAAAACTCACTACGAATTCAGGATGGTTAAGGGAGGCCGAATGATCGTAATCGCATTCACCCAGACCGTTTCGTTCTTTTTGTCTTTTCAGACTGGACATTCCACCTTGGAGAAACACAATGAATCCATAGAGATCCGAGTGAAGGCTGCATAGCTCGAAAAGGCTTCCCAGTCTGCCATACGGAATCGGCAAGAGAAGCTTACGGTTCCTTCCATTTGTATGAGAAATTTAACGCACACATCATGAATGGTTGCTGTAAGCTGGGCCTTGACTCTCTACCAACTGTCGCGCCATATATTTGTTTCTAGGTTCTCGCAAGGTCCTGTTTACATCCTCATTTTGGACCCTCCTCAGCCCTGGAAAGTACCCCTTTTATCAATTTGTCTCTGTCAGAAACATGGTCAGGTTGGTGGAAGTGGTTGTCTGGTTGTCTGAACTACCAGAACACAATTAGCCCTGGTGCGCCGTTTTGATACCACAACTAGCGTGACCTGGATGTTGAAGTGTGTTGTCGAGAGCGTAGTTTTCAGATTGATCTTGTGAATGTCAGAAATCCTGGATAATTCCTTAAAAAGGATTTTCCGAGTGCCTGGCTCTGGTAGTCACAGAGAAAGTGGAATACGGTTTCCTATTCGTGTGAATTATCGCAACTACGGCAGTGGATATTGAACGGAATGCCTAACTTGGCAACGTGTGAGCCGATAGGCCAGGCCGAGACTCAATCTCAATCAGAGTTCTGTTAATAAAGTCGTTCGTCCTTTTTTTTTATTGTAGGCGGGATATGGTACAAGTTTCTAGACTTTTCCACCTAGAGTTGGCCACAGATAGGAATTGATGGAGGATTCTACCTTTGATGAGTCCCATCGGGGAGCAGACTGACTTCGCAAAAGAGGCACCACATTTGGCTGGCGCGTCGGCTCTCTCATTCCCCTTGATGTTGCTATGGCCGGGTACCCAGAGAGCCGAGCGTTTACCTGCGTAACAATATTTTTGCACTGTTCCACTCATTTGGAGGACGAATTAAGTGACTGGAGTGCTTTGATGGCAGCCTGGCTGTCAATAAAGATTCCTTTGCTGTTTGTGGTAGAAGAGCTGAGGCTTAGTATCTTGCAGTCCTCTTTAATCGCTTGTTCCTCCGCCTGGAAAACACTCGAAGAGTCTAGAAGGCGGTACGATTTGGATACGATCAGTTCCGCTGAGAAGACACCTGTTCTAACGCCACACTCCATCTTGGAGCGGTCGGTGAAGATCGATACTTGGTATTTCGATAGGGGTAGGTCATTGTTCCATTCCGACCTTTCCGGAAGGTGAACTTGAATATAAATATTGAATTTAAGAATAGGAGTCGTGCAGTCAGTTATGGTTGAGGCTAGATCCCCAGACAACAGATCAAGAGCTTGACTATGACCATAGGGTCTTGGTGACCAAAACCCAGATTCTCTGAATCTAATAGCATTACACGAAACGATGTATTTGATGTCTAAGTCCGGGGGCAGGATATGGAGGAGCGCGTTGAGAGCTCTTGTCGTGCTCGATTGTATCGCTCTTGTGGTCCCAATGCCAGCTGTTCTTTGGACTCTGCTAAGTTTTGTGATGTTGTAGGCTTTGCTTAAGGCAGCTCACCACACGAGCGTACCATAGGTAAAGATGGGAGGAACTACGGCAGTGTACATCCAGAGGACCATCTTGGACTGGAGTCTTCACCTTTACGTATTTGGTTGTTAAGACGTGAAAGTTTGAAATTCGGTATTTTTTACTTGGTGGTGAATAGCATCAGTTCAGTTTTACTAGGATGAACGCCACAACTTGTGGCCCAAGCGCTCGGCTAACTCAGAGCCCCGTCTGTGATTTCACTAATAACTGAGGGGAACATCCCTGACACTAAAATAACCACGTCGCGTCGTCCGCATGCGCGACTGCCCTTGATTCCAATTTTGTCAAACTCCGTCAAGATATTGTTACTGACCAGGAGCCATAGAAAAGGCGAGATAACTCCCCCCTGCGGAGTACCTCTAACTACGGACTTCGGTTTAAGGCTGTTCCTCAATTGTGACTGAATGATTCTGGTTTTAACCATGGATATTATCCAATTGCTAAGGAAAACTTCTGAGCCTTGTCAGAGATTCTAGAATGGATTCAGTGTGCACATTATTGAAGGCACACCTTCTATGTCTAAGAAGGTAGCTAACGTATGCTGGATAGTGGATAGATTTGTCGCCATCTTTATAGAAGACACCTGTTGCCGTTCTGTCTTCAATCATGGACCAGACCATGAAATTGGTTATGTCTCCCAAACCTCTGTAAATCATCTTTCCAAGATACAAGATCCACGATCTGTGTATGTCACATGCACTTCAGGTATGAAGAAAACCCAGTTTCCATCGATGAAGTAGTTCTCCGTAGAGGAATTCAGCACAGCTGTTAAAAGGCTGAAAAATAACAAGGCCTCTGGCTCTGACGGATTATGGTCAGAGCTTTTCAAAGCTGATGGCGATGTTTTGGTAAGGAACATGCACCAAATCATCTGCAAAGCATTGGGAGGACGAAAGCATGCCTGACGACTGAAATATTAGCTTCATCTTGAAACAACTACTGAGGCATATCCCTGCTTAATGTAGCCTACAAGATCCTATCCAGTGTACTGTGTGAACGACTAAAGCCGTTTTGCACCGCACACTACCAGTGTGGCTTCTGGCCCGACAAATCAACGATGGCCTTCACACTGGAGGAAATCCTGAAAGAGACCAACGAGTTCCAAGTCCATCCTCACCACCTCTTCATCGACTTAAAAATCCCATACGACAACATTCATTACACCGGGATTCGGGATCTCGAGAAAACTGATCTGGTTGTGTCGGGCCAAGCTCGAGAATTCCCAATGCACCACGCAGCTTGGAAACAGAACCTCCAAATCATTCCAAACACGCAGCGGTTTTCAGCAAGACGACACGCTGTCCTTTAAATTCTTCAATCTTGTGCTGGAGCAGATGATGCAAAAGACCGGCATAAACACAGAACGTGAACAAATCCATCCAGCTGTTAGGGTACGCAGACGATATCGACATCATCGCTCGTTCCCAGCGAAGCTTTTACGACGCTTGAAGAACAAGCAAGACGAGTGGGTCTTATGATGAACATAAGTCAATCTAGGACAAAACTTGACAATCGTTACTTATAATTTTGAGTGAGTTAAGGGGCTCATCTACCTCGGGGCAGATATAAACTTCACAAGTGATACCTCAGTGAAGATTTGACGAAGGATAGTCGTAGGCAACCGCTACAACTTCGGTCCAAACTCCTAACTCGAAAGTCTAAAGTCATGCTCTACAAAACTCTGATCTTGCCAATCTTGCTTAATCGGGCTGAAAGCTGAACGATAAGTAAAACAGGGGAGTAGAGATCTAAGTCGAACATTTGGTTCTGCCTGCGAGGATGGCGAATGGAAGAGAAGATATAACCGCGAACTCCACGAGCTGTATAAAGACGTAGATGTAGTCCGGAAAGCAAACATCTGTCGACTGCACTAACTCGGCCACTTTGAGCGATTGGACGAGGACGCTCTAGCTAAGAGGGTCTTCCAATCCAAGCCACCTGGTTCATGAAGAAAAGGGAGAGCGAACTTCCGGTTTGAAGGTTGGGTAATCCCGGTCTCTATAAACCTTGATCTAGTAAACAAGAAGCAGTAAGCCCGGAAGGATGGAAGACCCTCCTAAGGGTCGCTAGCCTGACAAGTTACTAAGTCAATTAAGCCATTAAACCTTAAATGTAGCACGGAGATGTATGGCACTTCCTCCGTTTTAAGAAGGAAGAGTCATGGACAAAGAACTGTCTAAATACTGATTCAAAGGAAACTCACTCAGAGTAGTTATCCAGGGTTGAGTTGTGGAATCGCTATCAGAATCCACTTGTCTATTGTATCTACTGATTGATTCAAGATGGAAATAGCTACTGATCCAGCAGATGCTGAGAACAGCCATTTCTCTTTGTCGTGGCGCTTGATAGTTGCTTGTGTCGCTATTAAACCCTGTTTACTTCATCATCCTAACTGTCGTTGATTACCAAAACAGACTCATGTCTAGAATCAGGTTAAACCTGCTCCTTCAACCTCTATGCTTCACTTGTGGCAACCGATTCACTGAAAAGGAAGTCAAATAAATAATGTATCTCGATAATAATCCAAAAACATTTTAAATAGCCGCAGAGCGCTGCACACACAACCATATCACCGTAATGGTTTCATAATAAATTTAGATGCAAAAACCGAACGGATTCATGGCATTAATTTCCGGTTGAATGGCTTTGACTGCTTTCCATGACACGCTCCTTGTTGCTTGTCCACAAAATAAACCGCCCCCAGGTGTGGTGAATTTCCAAATGGCGAACAACAATCTCTCACACAAATTTCACTAATTGACATTCGATTTTTTATTCATGACGCGCTGGCTCAGCCTGATTTCGCGTGAAATAAAGGGGAAAACATTGCATTCAATTGGGAGTCAGACAAAAAAAAAATCACCATATCGTCCCGAGGGATCCAATCATGGACTGGAAATCACGCCAATGTTTGCGCGTTCCTACTTTAATCAGGGAGTACGCCAGAATATGCTACGCACCGGAAACAATGAAAGTTTACACTTACTCTCTCGTCCTGGAGGAGGAGGTGAATCAATTCAATTCTCATTTTGCATAGAGAAGCAGAGGGTGCTTGAATGCGTTGTGGATAATGCCGATGTCGAGAAGCCCGTAAGGATGACTTTGGTGGAGGGAGTTTATGGTGATGAGAAAGGAACATTTCATTTGCATTTCTTCTTTTGGTTTTCGAAATGAGTTTCGTTTATAGGTACACCGCCTTCACAGTTAGACGGTTTTGTTTATTTCGGATTTTTCTTTTGGAAGATTGAGACATAAAGGTGTGTTAGGGGGGGGAGGAAAGATGCTTAGCAAATTTATGAGAAAATATACGCGCATGCGATGGCCTTCTTTTGCTCGTGACTTCAAAAATAACATTTCAATTTGTCGAAGTTTATGAGTGTTGTAACTGTGACTACACGTAGCCTGGTTGGTGTCCACCAAGAGCTAAAAATAGCTGCGCTATAAACACGACGACAAAACGAATTCACCAGAAGGATTCAACGGTGGCGTCTAACAAAACGAACATCCAAAACGGAAATAGAGCATTACCTGGACTTCTTTTTCTTTTTCTTTCGGGTCTTTGGGGTCGGATTTCGCTTTCTGCAGGACATGTCTCCATTCTATTCTGTCTCGTGATACGTTTCTCCAATTTTAAACGTTTTATTGTCGCATATCCATCCTAGCTATCCATCTCATCCTTGACCGTCTCATTTTGTCAGAGTGTCCATCGAATGATCTCATTTGTTGCCGGGGCTACTTCGACATATACGGTGTTCAGCCCGGTAAGGCTTTTCAAGAATAATTTCGGGTTTCGGAAAAGAAATGGTGATGGATGAGCCCTGATATAGGCCAAGGGCAATGCTTAAATGTGCCTTTGTCCTAGAGGTAAAAGGTTGTGTCATCAGGATAACTTCCTCACCACACTAGCCTCGGATATGAATGGATACCCTCATTTCACAACCCAGAACATTCACAAACTTTGAATGTATGCACCTGCATCTGGAACGTACATACTCGTAGGCTCACTGAAGGCTCCTGGTGTTACTCAAAAGCTTGAATCTATCCTCTCGCGATATAACTGAAAAACTTACACCGTTCCGTATCAAGATAGCATTCCAGAACATCAGTATAAAAAATGCACACGCCCCTACCGACGAAGCTACAGATCCTATTAAGGAAGAATACTATGACCTCCAGGATAGAGCCTTCGGATCATGTCCGAAGTATGATATGAAAGTGGAAATCAAAAACTTCCATGTTAGTTGGCACAGCCTGCACGACACAACAGTAGACAATGGCTTCCGACTAATAGACTTTGAGGAAACTAGAGATGAGAAGCACTAGGTTTCCAAGACTGCGAATTCACAAAGCAACCCAGCCTTCTCCAGATTGTTGAACAGTGCTAATAGGCGCGAGAAAAACCTCGACCCTGACTTCTTTCTTGTTTGCAAACAAATTCAGAGCTTGACTGTCCAAAGAGAAGAAGCTGCGACCCGTCCAGAAAAATAACGTTGGAAGCCTTAGCACGACAAGAGTAGCCAGAGCCCACAGTGAGCAAATGAATGAAAGAGTTTCCGCTTTGTATTCAGCATCCACATACGCTAAAATTCTGTGGAACCAGTATAGCGACATCATCAAGGAGGAAGGAGACAGCCACCTAGCCAGCCCACAAAAAGAGCCCGAGGTATGATTGCACCCATCATCGTACGTCGGAAAAAGGTGACAGAAAATGTACACCAACCAGCGCTGCAGCCCAAATTAAGGGCAGAGCGATGAAAGTATTAAGCTAGAAGAAGGAAGGAGAAGAAAACCCTGGCTGGATATAAAGGCGATACGCAGTCTTCCAGCTCAAGGAAATCTTAGAGTCGCGCAACTCTAACAACATCCGGGGATTCTATAAGAAGACCAAGAAGTTGAAGAAAACTTTTCCCTACGTTCTTTGTAAATGCCTTGCTCTCTCCTGAAAAAACAGGCTCCATTTAGGAGAATTCTGCTTTAACGACTTAGGTGATCTGATAAAAACAGATGTCAGAAGCCTTCTTAGCTTCATCGCTCCGACTAGTTCAAAGAGTACTAAGGTATGGCGATCTCTCCAGATCCATTAAGTATCACAATGGACCTATACATTTGCTCCACGTTAGACCCCAGAGACCTTTCCCCAGCTCAGCACGCCTGCACTAGAGGTCGCCCTGCATGAAGTGGCAGCGACAATCGAGAGATCGCTCAACCACAAAAAGTTCACGCTAGTGGCCTTCCTGGACATAGAAGGAACCTTCAACAATTTCAAATCTGAAGCAATAAGACAAGCATTACACCAACTCAACATTAACCTCACCCTTTCAGACTGCTGATCTGACTGGTAATTGGAAAATCCTGGAACACCATCATCGAACTATTTCAGTCGGCTCGGAACACGCTGAACAACTGGGCTAAAGGATGTGAACTTAACATCAACCCCCAAAAAAACAAACGTAGTTCCCTTTACGAGCAAAAGAACGTTTGAGCGCTTAAGACTCGAGGGGACCCCCTCCAAGTCTCAGAAAGGGAGAAATACCTGGGGTGCATCCTTGTCCGTAAATTGACATGGACAGAGAACATCTCAGAAAGAAGAAAGCAGCTGCAAAATAATTTATAAGAAATGGGGGATTCTAAGCCCGGGATCATCCACTGGATGTAAACAGCCATTGTCAGGCTCATCCTATCCACAGTAGTTAAGTCAAAAATTGTGAAACGTTGTCGCGATGAGCTCATAACCCTCAACGCAATGCTCTGGTGGATCCCGCGACCCCAAAGGTATCTTCGGGAATGAAATGGCGGTTGAGTTAGCCAGGAAGGGTTTGGAATAGGACCTATCACTGGTCGACCACTCAGTACTGCCACTCCTAGCTCTCGTCAAATCTAGCATTGCACTAGACTTCCAAAGACAATCTAATGAGAGATGGAACGCACTCTCATCATGCCGCATCTCCAAGAAACTCTGGACAAAAACCGGGGCAAATTTTTGCGCTAAACAGATCAAACTTAGCACTCTTCATAGGGATCATCACAGGATACAACCAACTGGTGGTCCACCTTAAAAGAATGCGTCCTAAGTACAGACGAGCTATGCAGAGGCTGTGGGAAAACAGACGCGGAAGAGAACACAGCCCACTTCCTATGCGAATGTCCCAGCCTACACAGAACAAGAAAGATGGCTCTCGGTGAATACTATTTCAACGACCTGGGTGACCTGTCTTAGAAGCCACCAAAAGCCATTCTAAAGCTCACTACGAATTCTGGATGCATTCACCCAGACCTTTCCCTTCTTTTTTGTTTTGTCAAACTGGACACTCCACGTCAGAAGAACACAAAGGATCCGTAGAGATCCGAGTAAAGACTGCAGCCACCTCGCAACCTACTTACAATGACATATCGTCCTTTAGGATACCATTTGGTAACCCTTCTTTCAGTTTTATGTACCTGGTCTGAACATTTGGCAAAAACGGTTTGAGTTCCCACATAAAGTCATCGAATGCTCTAAATGTTAATTATTCTTAAGACACCCTTTACCCAACAAAAGTCTTAGAGAACACCACAGCGAGCTGGAGCTCATGTATGCATTAACCAACTTAATTAAGCGTGTTCTCTAAATTTATATTATTTCTGAATATTTAATTTAACATCGAGAAGATATACATGCTTTTTGTTACCCACCACCCACCACCCACCTTCTACCCTTAACCCCCAAAAGTTCCGCTTAAATTATGACACAGAATGCATAGCAAAATTATGTTGTACCACACAACTGTGCGAGAGTACATACTCGTACAACGTTTGCATTCTATCTAACGTCGTCACCACTTTTCCATGGCATAAGGCACGTAGCACATATAAAACGTATCCTCGAATCCTCCATATTCCGTCTTAACGGAATTAATTAAACATTTATGTGGTTTATGAGATTCATGGCATTGCTTAGCTCTATTTGCCACATAAATGTTATGCTTACTGTGGTGGATGCTATCACGTGCACAGGGTGGTTTAAACAATTGTTTTCGTAACTCCTTCACCACAATCTGTTAAATAGATTTGTTAGCTTTCAGAGGAAGAGCTCTTATTTGACCAACAGAATACAAAGTAGTCCTTAGAATGCACCAACTTGTAGCAGTGAACTTTAAGACTGTTGTGCGAAATTAACTTCGTTGTTGTCACCCTATAATGGTAACTAAAATAATTTTAGTTCTTCGTACCTATAAGCGGTTATGCTATGAGTATTTTGAGCAGGTGTTGGTATAACTATTCCAAATGGCAGCGTTTTGTAATCCCTTACTCAAAATTACCTCTGAGTAGTAGTTAATCACTACACTTTGTGTGCTTATCATGTTCAAGGCGCAGAGTTATAAATTATCTACTTTTCCTCCATTACTGTACGTCAATGTGTAATTTGGCTTAGGCAAGTTAGTCTCCCTTTCTCGTCCCCATACTCACATAAGACGATTTAAGTTAATGACTTGCTTTCGTTGTACCCTAAGCAAGGATAAAGTTTTATTTGATTAGTTATGACTTTATGGTTGTATTGTGAAAGTTTTGGAAAAACTGCTCACTAAAAGCGGTTTTAATTTAAAATTTTGAAGGACGTTCATCAACGTTTGTCCAATATACAACCAATAAACTACGTCACGGCACTGGAGTGAATCCATTCAACGAGCATTCAAATCCCATTTGCATCGGAACTTACTTCTGCCTTTGATCAAAAATGAAGATATGCCTGTTCTTTGACTTTGTGAGGGTCTGAGCCTGAATTAAGGTCGCTTCTCATCCGTCTAGCGTCCGCGATTCCTTGATCTTTAAACTGAAGGTTTGCTCTTCTTTTTCATCATGAACCAGGTGCCTGGGATTCGAAGACCGTCTTAGCTGGAGCGTTCTCATCCATTCATTCGATGTGGTCGACCGGAATACATCTCCGTCTCTATACAGCTCGTAGAGTTCACGGTTATATCTTCTTCTCCATCCGCCCTTCCAACAGACAAGATCAAATTTTGGACAGATCTGCTCCGATATCTTACTTGTTGTCCAGCATTCAGCTCCATAAAGCAAGACTGACAAGATCAGGGTTTTATTGAGCATGATTTTGGACCTTTGCGTTAGGAGTTTGGATGCTATTTTGGACAAACGGAAGTAGAAGTGGTTACTTGAGGTTATTCTTCGTCACATCTCCGATAGGGTGAACTTCTTCACAACCTCAAAATGATTGCTAAAGACGGTGTTTGACGAAACGGTTCTCGGTCGACAGCATGTACTTTGTTCTAAGAGTGGTTTTCTAAGTTGAAGTGGCTGCCAGCGGTTGCCAGACCACTAAGATCAGTGATAGATCCACTGGGATACCACATGGATCTGGGGCGATCTCCTTACCTACACGATGAACTAACTATAGCTTCTGATGAAGCGAAGTAGGTTCCTGACATCCGTGTTTACCAGGTGGCCTAAGTCGTTGAAATAAAATCCCATCTTTTGTGGGAGAGAGCTGGGACCTACAAAGGAGGCAGGGAATGGTTTCCTCCTCCTCTTCGTCCGTTCAGATTCTACAGAAATCATTTGAATGAATGTCAAGCTTTGTTGCATGCTTGCCTATTAGACAGTGTCCCGTGATGACGCCTATTACGGATCTGATATGTGATCTTTTCAGAGAAATTAAATGCTTAGAGCGTTTTAGATCTAACTGCGGCCAAATCGGGTTTGTCGCTGGACACCTTGTACCACTTGTCCACCTAGAATTTGTTCTCCAGCTTCCAGCTTGTCAATATTTCCGCCTGGAGCAAGCTGCAATCATTTGAAAGACGGAAAGAGAGGCTGAGATTAAGCCTATCAGAGGAATGGTTTTAAATCCATTGATGTAAGCCATTGGTGTGACCCGTTCTTTTCATAAAATTTCTGTTGACGTTTCACTAAACACACATTGGATCTCGCTCTAGAGCCCGAAAATGTTAAGTGATTTTCTGGAATAAACTTGAACTACATCCACTGCATTTCAGGCGCCATCTTCGAAAAGTATGTCTCAAGCGCTCCGCCTACCCAAAAATCTCACAAAACATTGTCTCGTCGAGGATACAATGATATCCAATGGATCATACGGGTATTCCCAGTACTCCCAACCTGACGATTTTGTTTGTTCACCATGAAGACACCAAGATACCTCATCATTGAGGATGTTATTCTTCACAAAATCATCGTCCAACCTTTGGTTGTCCAAGTGACGAAATGTCGGTTGCAGGTGGGTTCTTTAAACCGACCCATAACGCTTCAAGATGTCACCAGGGTCATAACCAATGTGCGTTGAACAAAGCCCCATCGCATTCCTTATGAATTCATCAAAAAGGCGACAGAAGACTTCTTCGAAAGGCTTATGAAAACATACATACTTATGAGGTTCCAGAAAGATACTAAAGAAAGGATATCCAAAGGAGCCAAGGCAATTAAGAGGGATATCGTTCCTAAATGCGGTCACCAAAATATTTACAAGCATCATTTTAGAGCGCCCTAAAGATTGGATACGGGAGAATGACCTACTTAGCGAATTCCAAGCAGGCGCGTCGGCAAAGAATACTTCACAGTTGACAACATTTTCTCCCTGACAAGCAACGCCTCGATGTACTTAGATAATGGGAAAAAATTATATGCTTTCTTCGTGGATTTCAATGCGGCTTTTGACTCCATAGACCGAAGAGCCCTATTCTTCAAACTCAGCAACCTGGGAGTGCTAACAGAACTATTTAGAGTACTGCAGAAGCTATATGAGGAAAACACTACCGCAGTCTGGGACAGGAACATCCTGTCCAGGTGGTTTCCATCTAAAACAGGAGTAAAGCAAGCATGTCTTCTGAGCCCTCTTCTATTTTAATTTTTTTTTCCAGATGACTTGGGCGTATATCTTCCGGGAGATATGCTGGAAAGGTGTCTTGAATAAAAGGAACATTGTGACGAGTATTAAATATGAGATCTTCGAAGCCGTCGTGAGATCAATTATGTGTTAAGTTTGAGGTATCTTCCGGCTCGACAAGGTGAAAAAAGTACTTAGAAACTGGTCTATCTCCGCTGTATATAGATCACAGGTGTGAATTATTAAGCCTAAACTACATGCCATACAGAACTAGTCAAAACGTCCAACCCTTCATTGGAAACGGACCTATACTTAGCGCAATCAGAAGATCCTGTTGAGGAAAGAACTATCTTACGTCGGAAGAAATCATTTGCCTTTTGAATAGAGAAAGCTGGACTGCCCTATACAATTACCTAAAAACTTCCTTAAAATACAGTAAAACCCGGATAGCTGCCTCGTGAACATTTTCATCTGTTTTGGGCGCTTAAGTGGATGAGGTAGCTATCCGAATCCGTTTAATGTATAGAAAATACATGAACCTTATATTTTCGGGCACTTAAGCGGTTTGGATACTTAGGTGAGGTTAGGTTAGCAGGCTTGCCTTGCTTCTAGCCATCCGGACGCTCTGGCGAATTTAAGCCGTTTTGACGGTGATCCATTTGATAGCTGTAGTACTTGGATACTTAATTTTTCTTCCACTGTTCTCTACTTGCAAAGGTCCACGAGAAGGGTCTTTTGAAATCCAAGTATGGAACAACATAGTCTGAGGTGACATTACTGATAAAATAGTTACAAAGTATCTTGGCGTGTCTATAATGTATTCGGTCTCCAGTGTCCTGACTGGCTGATTCTGAGAGCGCTTTTTACTGCGGCCTCCTGCATGTAGAGATCTTAAGACAGAAGGTTGAGAATTGCTTCTAGTCAACGCTGGTTGTTCTCTGTATTTTGGTCATATCCTTAAAGTTGCTGGTTTTGGTTGCAGGGTGCCATCAGACCAATCCTCCGTATGTTAGTATGTGTCTGGCTATCGCAGAACACACCCAACGTGTTATTCTGGGTCTGGATCCCCAGTTTTTCCCGAAAAATCTGCTGCAGGTATAGAAGGCGATTGATGCCTCTTTTACCCTTTCCTTAATTTTCAGCTTCCAGTTGAGCTTCCTGTCGAGTATAAGGGCTAAGTATTTCGCACTCTCAGACAGCTTAAGGGGAGTGCCCTCGATAGTTGGTAGCGTGAAGGCTGGTATCGTTCTTTTGTTTGTGAACAGCATTAGTTCGGTTTTCTGATGGTTGACCCCCAGTCCAAACGTTTACCGTGTACAGGGCTCTTTGCAATAGTTCGCTGATAGCGGTTAGGAATTTACCAATAGCAAGTAGCACTACGTCGTCTACGTATGCTGTTGCTCCACTGTATTTAAATTTCACTAGAAGCTCATTAATAACCATGATCCAGAGAAGAGAGCATAGACCCCTCCCAGCGGCGTGCCTCTGGATGCGGTCCTCTTAAGACGGGTTCCCCCGCACTTAACCGGGTTTTACTGTACTACTATAAGAATTCGTTACAGGGAGTTCCTCAAAGTGTTTGAATTGACATCGACAATGTGTTTCATGAATCCAACAGGACAAATATGCAAACGATTTCCTTAGTTCTTTACCAGCGCTTACTTAAGGTGGCGCTGTGGACCTCGGCCTCAACCAACAAGCATCTCCAGCCAGCTCGATCTTTAGCTAGCTGCCTCCAGTTTCGCACGTTAAGTTGGTTAAGATCCCTTTCCACTTGCGTGCGCCACCTGAGTCGCAGTCTTCCTCTACTCGGGGGCGGATCCGAAAATTGTTCGGGCCGGATCATTGGTGTCCATCCACTCTACATGACCCAGCCACCTCAGTCGTTGGGCCTTCACTCTTCTGGCTAAGTCGAGATCGCTGTATAGCCCGTACAGTTCGTCCTTGTATCTCCTCCTCCACTCACCGTCTATGCAGACGGGGTCGAAAATCACCCAAAGAATTTTCCTCTCGAAGCAGCCAAGAGCACCCTTATCCATTTTTGATAAAGTCCATGCCACTGCCTTACCAACGCAGTTTCATCAAATTTCTCAGTCCTTAATGTTTGCCTTCCCATTTGGTACACTCTCGTTGGCAGTTAAAAATCTCCAATTCGCCGCAAAGCCATTCGCATCACGGCGAATTCATTTGATCCAACTTCATAGCGCCTGAAGCTGCACCACAATTTTTTTTATTTTTTTTTTCTCTCACGTCTTTAAGGATAAATCTGACAAAAGATTTATCCAGGACAACCAATCTAAAACATTAATTAACTCGAAGCCCAGAAGTTTATATCCCTCCTTAAGCCAAAATGAAAGCGTCTAAAAGCGTCAACTTCTAATGACAATTATCTTAAACTTCCTCTTCACCAATGGTGGACAAAAAAAAAAAAAAAAAAACTACAGTTGAACATTATTCACAACTCTTCTCCGTTAGAAAAGTTTATGATAATGAACGTTCATTCCGTATTGTCGTCGTTCCAAAGTCTAAGGACAAAGTTTGCGGAAACCTTCTGTGAATCGCTCTTCTCCTCAGTGTGTGTGTGTGTGTGGGTGCTGTGGGATATAATGCCTTGTAATTATTACGGTTACTTAATCCCGTTAAACTATTTCCACAACATAATTAATATTACATGTTTCTGATTGCGATAACATCCATCACAATGGCATAATAATGTGTTGTGATTATCCGTTGACATTGTCGCCACCACCGTCACGAAGGATACATCACAAACCGTTAACTTTGACAAACTTTGATTAATGCTCATTAACTTTGAACTGTCTAAGGCTTTACAGAGAATCATCCCTGGCTGGGGTATGCAAACAGGTAAACCACATCGCATTCCTTGAAAGTCACAAGGATTAATAACATCAAAAGTTAGTTTAGCCAACATGTGTGTGTGTGTGCCCGAATTAATATTCACAGTTGGTCTTGGAACTTGGATGCTTTTGTGTGGTTTGCTAATTGCATCCTTACCACCAGCCGGGTGCACTGTTGTGCCTACGATGTGTGGTAATGACTCCCGTCCCGGCAGATGAACACACACAATCGCTGGTCAGGCACAACCCAATCGTATTGTGGTATTGATAAACGGGACGCATTTTATTAGGGCATCAACTTCCAGTTGGCTCTACTCTGTGAACACTGCCCGAAAGATCAATTTTTGGAAATATTAATATTTATGCATTTGGCGGTGAAGCTGTCTGGCTTGGCTTGGCTAGGCAGTGTGCTTGGTGCCATAAACTCTCGGCCATGTCGAGCGAAAATTACTACCATAGTCAGAAGAAATAAAGCCGTGTCGTAAATTCGAGACGTTGTCGCCTGGGCCACAATAATGAACTTGAACTATTTATGGCCTTTTTGGGGGCTAAATAGCAAGTTATAGTGTCATTTGGTTATGACCGTTATCGAAGTAAATTGTGTGTGTGATTGTAAAATTTGTATTGGAATACGTAAACACCCCCTTTACGAATATTGTTGTGCGGACAGACTGGAGGCCGTGCCTCATAAAAATTGTGAAGTAAACTATGCCATTTGCCACAAAGTTAAAGGACCGGGTAGGTAGGTAGGTGGTTCGGCCAATCCTCTTCACTTCAAGTATGATGCTGGAGGAGTACAGTGCTTCCCGGATAGCTGCCTTGAGAGTTTTTCTGATTTTTTTTTTTGGGCATTTAAAAGGGGAAGTTACCTATCCGTACCCATTTGCTTTGCTTAACATTTTTGAAGCCTAAAATATTTGGTTAGCAATGCGAGTTCAGCAGCTAAGCGGGGGAGTACTTAGTCGGGTATAACTGGTCCAGTTGATATTCCACCCATGGTTCCGGGAGAGTGGTTTTTCCACGCTGGCAAATCTACTGCGTAAGCCTTTCCATCTGTCTTACTCCTCTGGTCTCTTTCCAAGAAGATGGAGAACTACATTTGTCCAGCCCGTGCTTAAAAAAAAAGTCGAATTTTCTTCTCCCTCCAACTACTAACCCATTGCACATGCGTCCCTTCTAGCATCACCTTGCGCAGGCGCGAAGGTTAATTCAGGGTTTTGGCAGATCAAGCTGGCTCCAGAGAGTCAATTTTCAGTCGGTTTTGCTTCCAGCGGCTACCATTTGGTATCACACCTCCGCACCTGAGCATTTCCAGCGAAAAATCCAAGACATTCTTCAAGTTTCTCGGGGGGTTATTTGTCATTTGGACGACATATTAGTCTTTGGCTCAACGATGGAAGAGCACGACAGCAATCTGAAAGCCGTATTATCCTGTTTAAGATCGGCTGGGATAACACTCAACAAGGGTAAATGCTCAAAAGGTTTAACCAACGTAACCTTTGTAGGACATCACATAGACTAGGAAGGCATAGGAGCTGTCTTGCAACAAGACGATGGTTCGGGTTGGTTGAGGCTAGTTGTCTACGCGTGCTCTTTCCGAAAGCGAGAAAAGATACGCCCAAATAGAAAAGTTGGCGCTGGCAATCACATGGGCCTGCGAATGTTTTTGAGACTATTTACTGGGACTTCAATTTGAGGTTGAAACTGACCACAAGCCGCTGATTGACCGCAAGGTTACAAAGGATGAGGATGCGAGCAATGCAATTCAGTTTCCAAATTAAATATACACCGAGTAAACAACTCATGGCAGCCGATGCCGTTTCGAGACAACCCTTACAGGAGACGGATGAAACGAACTTGAAGGAAGATTTAGGAGTCTACATGGTCAGCATTTTATCAGACCTTCCTGCTACAGACACCAAATTGGAAGAAATTCAAAAGGTACAGGAGTAAGACGAGCAGCTACAAATTGTCACCAAATACACGCTTAAAGGTTGGCCAGCGAAACAATCAGTATTTGCATAAAGGACAGGATCCCTCGACATGAGCCGTTAATACCATTCAGAGTTCCAGAACGTCCTTGGCAGATTGTTGCAACCAACTTGTTTTCATTGGGCTCCCAGCAATTCGTACTTGTTGCCGATATGTATTCGCGATATCCCGAACTAACACGTTTAGAAGATTCAGAATCATTTAAAGGCCATCTTCGCCTAGACACGAAATCCCAGAGATATTAAGGAGTGACAATGGACCACAATTTGTATCAGCGGAGTTTCGTCGTTTCATTCACGCCTGGAACTTTACACATTTAACATCAAGTCCACGGTATGCGAAGAGTAATGGATTCAAGACAAGAGCGGTCGCATCTTTCTTTAATCGTATCGAATCGAGATCAATACATGGGAAAGGACTTCCTTCCCCGTCAACCCTCCTTCCTACGACCCTTCTTTCCAAGATTATGGAAACGCTGATAAATCGTCAGCTTATGGAATATATCGACTCACGTAAACTCCTCAACGACCGACAGTACGGTTTCCGTAGCAGCAGGTCCACTAATGATTTGATGGCTCAACTCACCGAGAAGTGGAATGAATCTTCGCATCGCCTTGGTGGAAGTTAGATGGTTGAGCTTGATATTTGAAAAGCATTTGCCAGAGTTAGACACCAAGCTCTTTTGTCGAAAATGCCTGCATATGGCATCGGTGTATCCCTTCTTCAATGAATTAGAAGCCACCTTTCAGGCCATTCAATCCAAATTGTTTAGGATGGTTTCAAGTCTGCAATCGACCTTTATAAAGCTGCGAACATTCTCCATCGTAATCTTATACAGAGACGGCTTTGGTAGGATTGCCAAAACTATGCATTACGCGGCTTTAAAATCTTATCTGTGATCCAATCTATTTGGGTTCTTAGGGATAGCGAGCTCAGCTTTATGGATACTAATTGACCTAATATCTATGTCATTATTCCTTTAAGAGTTCGTTTGCGTTAATTTGATCTTTTTTTTTGTAAGAGAAGGGTTGATCCACGTATAATGACAAATCCAGCTGCACAATCCCGTGTTAAGTCGAGCTCTGTGCAGGCAATTTAAAATTATTCCAGTCCTCACGTTCCAGTCGCAAATTGGTTTGAGATTATTAGGCAGGATACCCCAGAAGACGAAGAATTGTTAGCAAGTTTTATAGAAGTAGGGTTAACCATCAGCCTTTAGCTGCATTCGATATTGTTGACCGAACTGCTCTTTAAGCTGTTTGGCATGGAAATACTGCAAAATTTATATAAAGTTACCCATTCAGCGGTATTTCACTGATTCCAAACGAGTATTTCGTCAAAGGACGATCAGCAATCTGATGCTGTTTGAAGAACAAAACTTAACCTGCAAACTATCCAATGCAATCAATGACACAAGATGAGAAGAAGCCAGTTTTCGGCGAGCTGGACGAAGAAGAGGAGTTGCCCAGCTCTCACCCGCAAAGAAGGCTTCACCTCGGTAAATTCTTCTTTAACGATTTAGACGATCTGATGAATACAGATGTCGGAAACCTCCTTCGCATCATCAAAAGTTCCAATTGGTTCATCGAGTGTGTAAGCAGATCTCTCCAAATAAATGTGGTATCACTTTGGACCTATCTCTGGTCTAAGGGGGCTGGTAACACTTGGCAGCCACTTCAACCTAACCTATTGTAGGTTACTAAAACGTTTGCAAACCACGGTAAAATCACAGTCACTCCGGTCACTTTTCATTGCGATCGACGTAAGGCATGCCTCTAGCATTCTGGGTATCCGATTCTTCTGAGTCGTCAACCTTTATCTCTAAGTCTCCCAACAACTCCTGTGCCACTAGCATCAAATGCCGAAGTGCTTCTCCTTCTACTTATGGCCAACCAAGAAGGACAAAAACTAACGAAACACAGTTACGAAACTAGAACGCGTCCAACGCCTAACTGAAACCTGTATGTCAGGATGCCTTTGCACAATTCCAACTGCTAGACTTAATGTCATCTTGGGTTTACCACTTTGAAATTTCATTCGAATGGAAGCCAAAGTAAGCATCCACCGACTTTTCCACTCAATTAACCTTGATTCGAAGTCCTATAGAGGAAGATACTTATCCCTGCTTGAAAAATTGGAGCAAGACACGATCTTCAGCATACCTCCAGACGACATGATAGCCGAATACTGCTTCAACAAGAATTGCTCAATAGTTATCCCTTCAAGGGAGGACTGGGAGAACCACAAACCCCAACCATCACCTACGTTTGGTATACGGACGGATCCAAAATTGAAACAGGAACTGTTTCCGGAATTTTCGGAGAAACTCCAGATGGGAACTTCTCAGTCAGCCTTGGCCATATTCCAAGCCGAGGTCTTTGCCATCAATCAATGTGTGAGACTCCGTCAGTCCTCTCACATTATGGGGAAATTCATATTCATCTTCTCAGACAGTCAAGCTGCCCTAAAAGCGCTCGACTCGTCTGTCATCAAATCCAAACTTATCCTAGAACCCCGCAACTTAATCTCGAACCTAGCTAGGAACAACATGGTCATCCTTCACTGGATTCCTGCACATAGTGGATTCGCGAGCAATTAAAGAGCCGACTCACTGGCAAAAGACGGCCCATCAACAAAATTCTTTGGACCCGAACCCTTCTGTGTGTCTCTCTTCGCGAGACACGCAAAAGGTCTTTGCGTGCAAGAATCTAGAGAAGCCTGGCTCAAAACACCAGGACAATCATGTTCAAAACTGCTTTTCCCTGTACCGTCACAAAGAAAATCAAACTTCATTGTGATAGGAGCAACCTTAGAGTACTAATTGAACCTCTGAGCGGTCACTGTCGTCTGAACAAGCACCTACATCGCATGAACCTTACAACAGATTCAAGCTGTAGACTCTGCCTTGAGAGTGAGGAGACCTCTCTTCACATCCTAACGGAGTGCCCAGCTCTCTTTCAAATCAGAAAAATACTACTAAGCGGTGAATTCGTCCCTACAGAAAAACTCGCTGCCATCCACCTGGACAAGCTCCTTAACTTCCTGATATCTTCTGGAGTGAAGCAATTCATCTAGGAACACTAGGGAAGGCACAATAGGATTCGTTAGAAACCGCATGAGGATCTTGATGCGAACAAATGTCAGTTCTCGAATAGATAAGCTGAATTCATAATTTTTAATATCCATCTCCTAAGCTCTCCAATTGCATTCATTCCAATGAAGGTCCTTCAGTTTTTTATTTTACTTGTATCCTCCAACACACCGGCATCATTATAAAAATAAACCCAAATGCATTATAATTCAACCGCTGCCGCCTTTCCTTCTGCTTCCTATCTTCAATGCACACAGGACGAATGCAAAAGAAAACACCACATTCATCCGTCCTTTCCCCATTTGTACGGTGCAATCGATCATCATCCTGCCGGCAGACAAGGACTTAAGCAATATTTCAATTATCTTTACATTCAACATTCGGTATATAATTGCACTTAATGTAAATTATAACGGCATATTATCGGAAACCACACTGTTGTATGGCGTCGATACGTCGCCGATGTCTATGGGTAAAATGTTGCTCACAGCCACCGAATGGTATAGCGGTCAGACCCGACCAACCCGATAATTACCCAACCGCTGGCAAATTTTGGACTAGTACCCGAGAAACCATTAATTTCATTGGGATTATCGGGACCGCATTTTGTGAAGATTACAGCTGTGTGCAGCTAGAATCCTGGCAGAAGGCAACCGTGTTTCGAATTCGCACCCATTGCAGTGGCAGTTGCATCAGAGAGAGAGAGAGAAAAAAAAATTGTGGTCCTGCAGTACCTAGCTATACCACCTCCTCACCGAGTTCAGTTGATAATGGGAAACGAATTATCCTTGGAATATTTCCATTCCATTCCTGTTCGATTCATTTATCGCAGGACGATGATGATGATGTTGGGTTTTGTGTTTTGTGGAATGCACTACGAACTATGAGTATGCTGCAGACGATTCGGGATATTGCCTCGAATTCCTTGCAATAACATTATGCGGCATCGGGCATGGCGATTGCATGGCACACAGGGTGTATCACTTTCCGGACAATCAAGTCAAGGTGGCGAAGTGTGTAATGCAGTGTGGATAACCGATTGATGAAGAAGCTGTTCCACTTGAGGGAGTAATTCTAGGACATCGATGCAATGCACAATCCCATATGCACTGCACCGAGCTTGATTGTACTCGGAGCTTGTTAATTTAATATTCCTGTGTGTCCTGCAAGTACAAATTAAATTGCGGTTCAAGTAATTAAATTTTGGTTTGTATTTTGGTAGGACCTCTCCGTGTTGGGGAACTGGGGATTACTCTCGTTTGAGGTGAGTTTGGGCACAAGTTGTACTGTGGCTAATTCTATTGTGAAACAAGGCATTGTTGCTGGAAAAGTATTGCCTGTTTAGGACCAAATTGTAGAATAGGTCCTGCTGAAAGTTTTGATGCATCAAAGAACTCTTGTTAGTATTTTCCAAAAATGATTCGTTTCGACTACGTTGTGCTTGTAACGCGAATTCTTCAGAATTGCTCACTGACCACATTTCTTCTTGTGACTTGAAAGGACTTTTGTGGAAGTCCAATGCGACTACTGTGGCAATACACAGATGTGGATCAGGTGCTTAGCAAAGGTTATACGGTGTAACAAGGTGGTGTCATTCACTGAAATAATCAGTACGGTTCCCGACTTTATGCCAAAAGTCAGTTTATGCTTTGACATCTATGTGATGATGCAAGTGTCTAGTGAGGACCATCTGTTGTTTGCTTCTCTTAGGGCTTTGTTCCCCACTTCAAGCTTCAATGAGGAAGGCGAGATATTTACCGCGGCGTCAGCTTGTTCTAGCCTTAATGCCGAATCCTTTCTAGCCAATTCGTCAGCATTCTCGTTCCCTGGTATGCCTTCATGCTCAGGGACCCAGCAGAGCGTAGCCTTGTGTTGTGTTCCAAGAACCCTGAGCTCTTCTCGACAGCACATCACAAGCTTTTGTTTGCTCCTTGACTGTCAATGGAAAAGGTAATATCAATGCGCGGTATTGCCTTCATCGCAGTCTCACGATCGGCTGTTGTCACTGCTAAGACCTACGCTTGGAAAACACTGCTGTGATTCGGAAGGCGGACAGCGGTTCAAAGAAGATTCCTGCACCAACGCCAATATCTAATTAAGATCCGTCGGTGTAGATGGCTATTGATTGGAGGCTTGACCGATTTTCCATTCTTGGAAAAGGCGCTTAGAAATGGTCTTTCGAAGTCTAGGTATGGCGTTGTGTAATCAGTGGTTTCCGGAGGATCGTGGTGTAACCCACTGCATTTGACTTTCAGCCGTCAGATTGGCTTATTCTCAAGGCACTTATGGTCGCTGGTAGTTGTCAGATTCTTGCTGATTAAACCTTTCCTCCGGTAGCTCAGTTCCTCAGTTCCTCGGTGATACCACGGGGCGGATTTTCCTGTTTACACGGCCGTCGTTGCCTGCGTTTGTCCGAATCTTCTCCGACTTTTTGCCTGTCTGAGCTCGGTTTGTATACGGGTTAATGGTGTGCTTGCCGCGTCCCAATTTCTCCCTGATTAAAGTATCTCAGCTATCATATTCCTTTCCACTTTCCAATCTTAGTTTTCCCTCGAGGAACCTTGGGCAGTTAAAAACGACATGTTCCGTGTCTTCGTCGTATCCTGGACATGCTGGGCATTTATCGAGTCTAAAGCGATGGAGTTATCAGCGATAGCCACCATGGTCCGACAGAAATTGTGTCATTTGGTAGTTAACTTCCGACTTCTATATATCCAGGGTTCTATTCTAAGGATAAGTTTTTATGTCCACCTACCCTTGTGTGAGGCATCCCATCGCTGTTGCCACATTCTTAAAGATATTGTCCTCTCTTGTCTTCTAAGTTCTTTAGCTGCAATATTTTCGTTTCTTCCATCCCGAAATATTTTTGCTTCATCAGCTAGGATGTCTATGGGGATCATACCAGCGATGAAGTATGTAGCCTCGTCCGAGATTGTCCTGTAGGCTGATATAACTCTGAGTGCGGTTTGTCTATAGACTCCGGTAGTTCTTTACTTTAAACGCATCCGCCCAGATTGTAGATGCGTAGAGCTTTGATGAGTTGACTACTCTAGCCAGTAATTGTCTCCTAATTCTTCTTCTTCTGGACCCCCAGTATTTGACAGCATTCTCGAAAGCGCTGAGTGGACATTAGAAGCCTTCTTTGATATATACTCCATGTGATCACCAAAGTTTAGCTTGTCGTCTATCATTTAATACACCTCTTAGAGTGTACTGTATAGCTCCCCCACCTTGACTTTGATGGTCTCTCTTGTTCTGCGGCCACTAATGAGGACTGACTCCGTCTTGTGTTCTGCCAAAGCTTATCTCTTTAATTCTAGTCATTCTTTGACTTTGCGTTTAACTTTTTACTCCATAAAGATACCTAGCAGGTTGAGGATGGCCTCGAGTCCTCGAGCTGTGGGAGTTGTTTTCATTGCACTGGTAGTGCCAATGCACCCTAGTCTTTGTACCTTCGTGGTGGTTTTACTGGCTGCCTGCCACCAAACGAGGTCAGTATGGGTCTTACTATAGCCGTGTACGTCCACAGAATGATTTTGGAATTTGGTCCCCAGAAGGCTAACGTTAACGTGGTTTCTCTTTTTTCAATTCTCTCGTTAACGTTCCGTCTCCAACTGAGTTTCTTATCTATGGCTTTAGTCTTTCCGAGTTTTTGTTCTAAATTCTTACGCCTCTCACACCAAAGGAGCCTCCTTCAAAATGTATAATTACAAATATCACTCCTTTATCATTCTTAAGCAGACTTAATCTTCTTTCAAATAAAAGACTCGATGTCATGAGCTTTATTTCCAAAAAGGTAACTAAATTATGATGCATTATGTACAAGTAATTTTCGTGTTACAAAGCGCTTACTCACTAATGCCCCGAATAAAAGTTAAATTAATTCCAAGCTACACACACACACACACACCTACACACTTGTACTCGTAAATCTCCTTTTAAGCATTATTCAAAAAAAAGGGAAAACCGTTTTTAACCCTTTCTCCTCTCATTAAAATTATAGAAGTTTTATTTTTTGCCGACTCTTATCTGTCTACTGGTTATATGACTTTTTGGGTATAAAAGAGCACACGGGTTATACCCTGGAAGACTCTTTATCAAAATGGTTCATATCCTGTTTGTTACATAAAAAGAAAAAAATTAAACAGGACCAGACTGCGTTGTTACATTAAGGATATAATAAAGAACGCAAAAAACAGCGAAGTAAATTATAATCCTTTTGATGACATTGTTTTGGAAGGAGTTCAGATGGAGGGGGAGGATGCGAACGAAGTTTATTTATGAAGTGGTGGAGGTCTGTGGGGACGTACAATATTTTTTTTTAAAGAAAATTCTTTGGTATTAGGGCCATGGTTGCTGGGAAAGGGTAGCTAAATATGACATGATCACACATTTTAATTGACTAGGTACATAGAATAGTTTTATAAAAGGGAGGGCAGCCCTACAAGCTGTACAGAACCATGTGTACTTTTGGTAATTTTTATTCCATTTTAGCTTTGGTAATACGTTCTTGATGTCGTTTATAGAGTTCAAAAAAGCATGCATTCCACAGCCTTATTATACAGAGATGTGGACAATGTTCGGATATATAAGTCTTATTATTTTTACACCTAGTCTTTGCTACCAATACGCGTCCCCAAAAAACCTCTAGTCTTGAGATGTATCGGATCAAATTTGTTGGAGGCACAAACTTACCAGGCACCTTACCGTCGCGTCCGTCGTTCCCTGCATGAAGGCATACCAAAGAACGGGAATACTGACGAATTGGCTAGAAAAGGTTTGGCATTATGTCCGTAACAAGCCGACTCCTCGTTCAATATCCCGCCTTGTACATTGAAGCTTGAAGCAAGGACACAGCTCTAAGAGAGGCAAACAACAGATGGTCCTCACTAGACACTTGTGTCACCACAAAGATGTTATGGCCTGTATTCGACAAGGCTAGGACCGCCAGATTTATACAAAAGAATAGACAATCCCTCTCCAACCTTATAAGTGTGATTACAGGACTAAATACTCTGCGGTACCACATGAAAAAACTCCGTGTTACAGAAGAAAACCTGTGTAGGGAGGGGTTGCGGCGACGAGGAAGTTCATGAGGATACAACCCACGACTTCTGTCACTGCCTCGGCTTTTATAACCTAAGACACAAATTGCTCAGACGACACTTCTTCCGGGACCTCGAGGAACTCTCTGGCAAACCGGTGAACGACTTAGGCAACTTTATCAATTCCACGAGATAGTTTGAATCATAGACGCAGTAAGTAAGTGCTTAGTACACTTTCAATGCGGGTAGCGTCAAAGGGTAAGAGTTCCTCCCTATGGGTATCACAATGGATCTTAGAGACCTTTGTGTGGCGCAGAGGAACTCCTCTTCGTAGCCCACCTAAGGCCATAGATGAATATTGATGAAAGGGTTTTTTTTTTTTTTTTTTTTTTTATAATTAGCGCGCGCTAAAGGGGATATGGCTACCCTTAAACAATTGGACTAGAGCACGGGCGTTAGGGAAATTAGAGGAGAGAGAAAGGAGGTACCGGTGCACGTTGGTTTTAAATGCTTGAGGGTTGTAGTGATGAAGAAACACAGAGCTATGTAGATTATTCCACATTCGTGTGGTACGGCTAAAGAAAGAATCTCTATATTTGACAGTACGTCCGAAAGTAGGCTTAAGGGTAAACTGATGTGCATTCGAAGCTTGACGTGTATTGCGGGTGAAATTTTGCAGGGGCGGAATGCAGGTGGCTATTTCGCTAGAGCACTTTTTGTAAAAGAATCGATAAAACAGTGAGAGACAGGAAACATTTCTTCGGTGTTCAAGCGAGTCTATTGACTTCGCAATGTTTCTGTCACCTATTAGTTTTATCGCGCGTTTTTGAATTCGATCTAGAATGTGCAAGACGGTTTTAGGCGCACCAGACCAGATGTGAGCGTTGTACTCAAGCTTAGGGCGAATAAACGCCTTGTAAATTGAAGCCAGATCAGAAGGGGTAAAGTATTTTTTGCATCGTTTGAGGAAACCTAAACATTTCGCAGCGTTCTTGGCGACATCGAATATATGGTCATTCCAACGAAGATCGTTGTTAACACACATACCGAGGATGGAAAGTTTTTCAGTTTCGGCGATGCAGGTACCATTCATGGATAATGGTTCGAGATTAGGGTTTCGCTTGAGAGACAGTAGGCAGCATTGAGTTTTGGAAGCATTAAATTCCACTCTATTTGTAGAACCCCATTTTAATATGCTGTCAAGGTCGGAATTTAATGAGTTTAACATACGTTGCCGCTCCACTACTACATCCGAAGAGCAGGGACGTGAGCTAGGGAACGAATATGAAAAACTGAGAGTACTGTCATCGGCGAAGGAATGAATTGGATTAGAAGTTGCAGACAAGAGATCATTTATAAAAATGAGAAAGAGAGTCGGAGACAAAACAGAGCCTTGGGGGACACCAGCATTTATATGGTGGATTGCAGACTTGAAACCGTCCAAAACAACTTGAATTGAACGGCCCGAAAGGTAGTTTCTAATCCATTGAAGAAGAGATACATCGATCCCATATGCACGCATTTTCGACAAAAGAGCTTGGTGCCAAACTCTGTCAAATGCTTTTGAAATATCAAGCGCAACAATCTTACTTTCACCGAGGTGATGTAAAGATTCGTTCCACTTCTCGGTGAGATAAGCCATCAAATCACCCGTGGACCTGTTGCTACGGAAACCGTACTGCCGGTCATTGAGGAGTTTATTTCATAAGCTGACGATTTATCAGCGTTCCCATGACCTTGGAAAGAAGGGACGTAAGTGCAATGGGTCGGTAATTGGAGGGAGAAGAAGATTCGCCCTTTTTGGGCACGGGCTGGACAAATGCAATTTTCCATCTACTCGGAAAGAGACCTGAGTAGTAGGACAGATGGAAAAGCTTACGCAGTGGTTTTGCCAGGGTGGAAGAACACCTCTTCAGAACTATGGGTGGAATACCATCTGGACCAGCGGATTTGTGTATGTTGAGACCTCTAAGTACTCCTGCAACTGTACGAGTGCGAAAGTGGACTTGTCCCACGGAGAATTGGACGCTCTCGAGTACAGGTGGAGGCAACGCACAATCTGGGAGCGTTGAGCTGGCTGCAAAGTGTGCAGCAAGCAGATTGGCCTTGTCTGAGGAGCTGACAGCTGGAATGTCATTGTAAATGAGCGTTGGAATTGACGACGAGGCAGAATTCTTGATGTTTTTCACGAATGACCAAAAATTTTTACTACCCTTGGGACATTGTAGTATTTTTTGCCTCAATTCTTGGTCATAAAGGAATTTGACACGTCGAATGTGTACATTGCAGTCATGTCTGGCTTGCTTAAACTTTTGACGGTTTTCCTCAGAGGGGTTGGCTTTAAAATACCGAAAACAAACCTCTTTGTCCATGTAAAAGCCCCACACTGATTGTCAAGTTGCGAAAACTTTAATGAAAAACACTCGGGATGTAGGTTAGGTTGAACTGGCTGCCATCTATTGCCAGCACACTTAGACTACTAATAGGTCCATTGTCATACCACATGGATCTGGAGAGATCCCCTTTGAACAGAATAACAGAATAGATATTTTGAAAAGAAATAGAAATAATATAAATGATATTTTTTATTTATATATACTTTGAGTATTTAAATAGTATCAAATGCCACTTCAATGAGGTGACCCTTACAAAAGACTATACATTAATCAAAAAAGAAAAATATAGTGAAAAAAAGTGAAACATATTTGTAGTGATATAGAAGAAGCAAGAAGCAAGATACAAAAAGGAGAAAAACCAAAGAAAAGTTACAAGTAATTACACCAGAAAGTCAGAAAAAATTGATTCTAAGCAAGCCAAGTTTTTATGCGTTTTTAAAACATTCCAGAAACCGTTAATGCTCTTAAGGATTGTGGGAGCTTGTTAAATAGACGGCACGATGAAACCAAATAAAAGTTACGAAATGCGGTGGTGCGATAGATCGGAATAGACACTTCATTCAAAAAGTTTCTTCGTATATTATAGTTAGAAATAACTCTACAATTGCGATTTCCTGATCTCATAAGAAAGGTTTTCAACACTTTAAAACAATACAGATGACGGACTGGGAGAATTTTCATAACACGAAACAATGGATAACTAGGATGTCGACGGTGTTTACGGCATATAATTCTTAAAACATTTTTTTGCAAAGTTAGAAGTGGTTTAATTTTATTCAAATGCGTTCCACCCCAACATGAAATACTATATTGTAGCTTCGAATGAAAAATACCATAATAGATAGTTCTTAGTAGTCTGTTGGAACAAACAGTTTTAGGTAATAAAAATGACGGAGAGTATAACGAAAATCTTTCCTCAAGGCCTCCGTATGATTAGCAAAGCTCATCCTCGAATCAATAATAAGCCCCAAGTACTTAAACTCCTCCACATTCTCGATCGAAGAACACTTTTCACTGCAGTTGAGAGTGCTACAAAAAGATGGAAGGGATTGCGCGGAGGCACAAGAACAATTTGATAGTTTTAATCGTGAGCATTCAGGTGCGTGAAAGTAAACGTCTGCATTGGTACCGATCTGGGTTGATAAATTAAAGAACATAATTTTTGTTTTAGAGCTTATGCTCAATCTATGTTCGGAAAACCAGATCCTTAATAAATTAAGGTCCCAATTAATGTCCGATATCAAATTTAACGCACTATCAGAACCATAAGAACATCCAACATCATCTGCAAACGCAGTCAGTGTAGCTTTGAAGTTTAATCCGAAGAGAGGGTTTATATAGATGTGGAATAAAATGGGTCCCAGCACGGAATCTTGAGGAACTCTCAAATTGATAAGCGGGATATCACTCCTGGTTACGCCAATCTTCACTCTTTGAGATCGATTGGTAAGATAAGACCTAAACCAGGAGAGCATGAAGCCACGAAATCCAGCTTTTTCAAGTTTGTCCAACAAGATAGAGTGATTAACCATGTCGAAGGCCTTTGTTATATCTGCGAAAAGTCCTGCTGTGAACTTTTTTGAATCAAGATTCGATAGAATATTTGAGCAAAAACGTAAGAGGGCGTCTTCTGTTGATGTTCCCTGTTGAAAGCCGAATTGCACCGAGCTAAAAAACTTTGATTTGTTTAAGAAGGATACAATCCTTACTTTAACAGTTTTTTCAAAGATTTTAGAGGAAGAGAAATTGGCCTATAATTGCTCAAATCCTCTGCAGAACCTTTTTTAAAAAGTGGAATTACGTCGGCACATTTGAGATCTTATCTACTCGTTGAACCAATTGGAGCTTTTTATGAAGCGAAGGAGGTTTTTGACATCTGTGTTTACCAGGTGGCCTAAGTCGTTAAAGTAAAATGCCTTCTCTTGCGGAAGAGAGGGAATAGTTTCCTCCTCCTGTTCGTCCATGCAGCTTCTACAGAAATCGTTTGAATGGACGCCAAGCCTTGTTGCATGCTTGCCTATTAGACAGTGTCCCGTGATGACACCTATTACGGATCTAATATGCGATCTTTTGAGGGGAATTACATTTTTAGAGCGTTTCAGATCTAGCTGTAGTCAAATCACTAGACATGTTGTAGCACTTGTCCGCCTACAATTTGTTCTCTCGATAGCATCCACCTTGAGTTTGAACTTACATGCAGCGATCGGTATACCCAGGCTGTCTCTTTCTGTAAGCACGGGTACGGTTGTTCCATATCTGACGAGTTCGTTTACCTTACAGTTCCCTGGAATATCTCTATGCCCCGGCACCCAACTAATCCACCATTTCCGACATCGAAAGTGCACATGAATTTGTACGAAATGATTTGAAATTATATCCTTCCCGAGCACTGGATACATTGAACCAGTGGTTAGTCCTTGAACAGAAAAAACGTCGTTATTTGGTGCAGTTAAGTCCCAGACACTGTGCTGCTGGACTCCATTCGAATCGTGAATGGAAAAAGAAATCAAAAATGTCATTTCGTCACAAAATTTAAACTTTTTAAATGCCTCACGTGTCGTCCCTTCTTACACAGACTGTAAGTGTGCCTCCTCGCACCGATAAATGACACTTCTGTGCTCACTACTAACGGTCAGACATAGTTCTATTTGTGAGGATAATTCAGATTGCTAATTTATACCTTTGTCTTCCTCTCTTTTCAAAGGATAGTTGGACCGAAAAAGGAACAACACAACACAAAATTATATGCCTGCAGATGGGTTGTCTGACTCTGGACCCAGAATCCAAACTACAGGCAACAGGACTCTGTCTGGCAAATTATCATACAAACATCTATCTCCAATTTTATAGATCTGACACCGAGTCTCTCACCCATACCAGGACATAGTCTCGAATCAAAAAGAATATAACCCCGTTCGACCATTGGTGGCATGCTGCTTAAACTTTCCTTCCATTCACTTTGACTACATTCCCCAAGGATAATTGTGTCGGTTTTTGTTGCTGTTCATTTAGATTTATTTTTTTTATTTTTTCCTCCAGATTCTTGAATCTTTATCGTTTTGCGTTATGAATGGCTTTGTTTACGTTCCACATAAATTCTGACAAAACAAACTTCATACAGTCTTCTGAAGAAACAATTATTTTGCGAAAGTTTTACAACTTTATGGGAGAAAACACAATTCTGGAGTTTTTTTTTTTTAAGAGAAAAGGTGTGAATCTCGTTTGTTTAGGGAGATAAAGAACGACTATAAACTTTGGAAATTAGAACACACCTGAGGTAGGACGATGAACGTAAAACGATGCGATGAATCCTTGAAGAATGGTATGTTCTTTTTCGCACGTCTTTTCGGGTGATGTATTAATTTGAAGAGTTTATAAGTTTAGTACACGTCTGGGATTAGAGTTTTCTTTTTCTTTTTTTTTTTTAATGGAGCAACTTTTTTGTTTTATACAATTTACCGTTATATAGTGTCATTGAAATGAAATGATTTTTGAACACTCTCGACACAATCTTTTATGGAATTTAATTTCGTTTACGTGCGTTATGAGCGTCATAGAATCATTTTTAGTTTAGATTTTGATTAGACTAGTTTAAGGACACGTCAGATGGCATAAGCCAACCCGAATTGCACTCGCTTTTTGAGACATGAAAGTGAACCGAGCACTTGGTGAAATGATGCATTAACTTTTGTCAGACGGTATATTGGTAAGGACACTTTTGCATTTAGTGTTTTAGCTCCCCCTTTTAACGTGAAAACGTTTTACTGGGGGAATTCTATGGAAAAGTGTGACACAAAAAATATTTGTACTAGAAGTACAGCTAGAAACTTGGAATGCAGGTAGGTTTTACCCTATACTAGCCTGCAAACCTGAAGCCGGGAGTGACTTTCCATCGAGTTTGAAGCTCCATTCTACCCATTCGCTAAAGAAAATTAAGGAAAAGACGAGGAAAAAAGAACATGTTTCTAAGCAGGTCCGGGGTCGGTGGGAAGAAACTGAATTTTGTGGAGTCCGCCTCGTGTCCCTCTATACTAGCCTGCATATCTGAGGCCGGAAGTGGCTTTCCGTCGAGCTTGAAGCTCCATTCTACCCATTCGCCCAAGAAGGTTAACTAAAATACGAGGAAAAAAAATCATGTTTTGCGAGTAGGTCCGGGGTCGGTGGGAAGAATCTGATTTTTTTGGAGTCCGCCTCGTGCCCCTCTATACTCGACTGCATATCTGAGACCGAGGGTGACTTCCCATCGAGTTTGAAGCTCCATTCTACACATTCGCCAGAGAAAATTAAGGAAAATACGAGGAAAAAAGAACATGTTTTCCGAGCAGGTCCGGGGTCGGTGGGAAGAAACTGAATCTTTGGAGTCCGCCTCGTGCCCCTCTATACTCGACTGCATATCTGAGACCGAGGGTGACTTCCCATCGAGTTTGAAGCTCCATTCTACACATTCGCCAGAGAAAATTAAGGAAAATACGAGGAAAAAAGAACATGTTTTCCGAGCAGGTCCGGGGTCGGTGGGAAGAAACTGAGTTTTTGGAGTCCGCCTCGTGCCCCTCTATACTCGGCTGCATATCTGAGGCCGGGAGTGACTTTCCGTTGAGCTTGAAGCTCCATTTTACTCATTCGTCAAAGAAAATTAAGGAAAAGACGAGGAAAAAAGAACATGTTTTCCGAGCAGGTCCGGGGTCGGTGGGAAGAAACTGAATTTTTTGGAGTCCGCCTCGTGCTCCTCTATACTCGGCTGCATATCTGAGGCCGGGAGTGACTTTCCGTTGAGCTTGAAGCTCCATTTTACTCATTCGTCAAAGAAAATTAAGGAAAAGACGAGGAAAAAAGAACATGTTTTCCGAGCAGGTCCGCGGTCGGTGGGAAGAAACTGAATTTTGTGGAGTCCGCCTCGTGTCCCTCTATACTAGCCTGCATATCTGAGGCCGAGAGTGGCTTTCCTTTGAGCTTGAAGCTCCATTCTACTCATTCGCCAAAGAAAATTAAGGAAAAGACGAGGAAAAAAGAACATGTTCTCCGAGCAGGTCCGGGGTCGGTGGGAAGAAACTGAATTTTGTGGAGTCCGCCTCGTGCCCCTCTATACTCGGCTGCATATCTGAGGCCGGGAGTGACTTTCCGTTGAGCTTGAAGCTCCATTCTACTCATTCGTCAAAGAAAATTAAGGAAAAGACGAGGAAAAAAGAACATGTTTTCCGAGCAGGTCCGGGGTCGGTGGGAAGAAATTGAATTTTGTGGAGTCCGCCTCGTGTCCCTCTATACTAGCCTGCATATCTGAGGCCGAGAGTGGCTTTCCGTTGAGCTTGAAGCTCCATTCTACTCATTCGCCAAAGAAAATTAAGGAAAAGACGAGGAAAAAAGAACAAGTTTTCCGAGCAGGTTCGCGGTCGGTGGGAAGAAACTGAATTTTGTGGAGTCCGCCTCGTGTCCCTCTATACTAGCCTGCATATCTGAGGCCGAGAGTGGCTTTCCGTTGAGATTGAAGCTCCATTCTACTCATTCGTCAAAGAAAATTAAGGAAAAGACGAGGAAAAAAGAACATGTTTTCCAAGCAGGTCCGGGGTCGGTGGGAAGAAACTGAATTTTTTGGGGTCCGCCTCGTGTCCCTCTATACTAGCCTGCATATCTGAGGCCGGGAGTGAGTTTCCGTTGAGCTTGAAGCTCCATTCTACTCATTCGTCAAAGAAAATTAAGGAAAAGACGAGGAAAAAAGAACAAGTTTTCCAAGCAGGTCCGGGGTCGGTGGGAAGAAACTGAATTTTGTGGAGTCCGCCTCGTGCCCCTCTATACTCGGCTGCATATCTGAGGCCGGGTGTGACTTTCCGTTGAGCTTGAAGCTCCATTCTACTCATTCGTCAAAGAAAATTAAGGAAAACACGAGGAAAAAAGAACATGTTTTCCGAGCAGGTCCGGGGTCGGTGGGAAGAAATTGAATTTTGTGGAGTCCGCCTCGTGTCCCTCTATACTAGCCTGCATATCTGAGGCCGAGAGTGGCTTTCCGTTGAGCTTGAAGCTCCATTCTACTCATTCGCCAAAGAAAATTAAGGAAAAGACGAGGAAAAAAGAACAAGTTTTCCGAGCAGGTTCGCGGTCGGTGGGAAGAAACTGAATTTTGTGGAGTCCGCCTCGTGTCCCTCTATACTAGCCTGCATATCTGAGGCCGAGAGTGGCTTTCCGTTGAGCTTGAAGCTCCATTCTACTCATTCGTCAAAGAAAATTAAGGAAAAGACGAGGAAAAAAGAACAAGTTTTCCAAGCAGGTCCGGGGTCGGTGGGAAGAAACTGAATTTTGTGGAGTCCGCCTCGTGCCCCTCTATACTCGGCTGCATATCTGAGGCCGGGTGTGACTTTCCGTTGAGCTTGAAGCTCCATTCTACTCATTCGTCAAAGAAAATTAAGGAAAACACGAGGAAAAAAGAACATGTTTTCCGAGCAGGTCCGGGGTCGGTGGGAAGAAACTGAATTTTGTGGAGTCCGCCTCGTGCCCCTCTATACTCGGCTGCATATCTGAGGCCGGGAGTGACTTTCCGTTGAGCTTGAAGCTCCATTCTACTCAGTCGCCAAAGAAAATTAAGGAAAAGACGATCAAAAAAGAACATGTTTTCCGAGCAGGTCCGGGGTCGGTGGGAACAAACTGAATTTTTTGGAGTCCGCCTCGTGTCCCTCTATACTAGCCTGCATATCTGAGGCCGGGAGTGGCTTTCCGTCGAGCTTGAAGCTCCATTCTACCCATTCGTCAAAGAAAATTAACTAGAAGACGAGGAAAAAAAATCATGTTTTCCGAGCAGGTCCGGGGTCGGTGGGAAGAAACTGAATTTTTTGGAGTCCGCCTCGTGCTCCTCTATACTCGGCTGCATATCTGAGGCCGGGAGTGACTTTCCGTTGAGCTTGAAGCTCCATTTTACTCATTCGTCAAAGAAAATTAAGGAAAAGACGAGGAAAAAAGAACATGTTCTCCGAGCAGGTCCGGGGTCGGTGGGAAGAAACTGAATTTTGTGGAGTCCGCCTCGTGCCCCTCTATACTCGGCTGCATATCTGAGGCCGGGAGTGACTTTCCGTTGAGCTTGAAGCTCCATTCTACTCATTCGTCAAAGAAAATTAAGGAAAAGACGAGGAAAAAAGAACATGTTTTCCGAGCAGGTCCGGGGTCGGTGGGAAGAAATTGAATTTTGTGGAGTCCGCCTCGTGTCCCTCTATACTAGCCTGCATATCTGAGGCCGAGAGTGGCTTTCCGTTGAGCTTGAAGCTCCATTCTACTCATTCGCCAAAGAAAATTAAGGAAAAGACGAGGAAAAAAGAACAAGTTTTCCGAGCAGGTTCGCGGTCGGTGGGAAGAAACTGAATTTTGTGGAGTCCGCCTCGTGTCCCTCTATACTAGCCTGCATATCTGAGGCCGAGAGTGGCTTTCCGTTGAGCTTGAAGCTCCATTCTACTCATTCGTCAAAGAAAATTAAGGAAAAGACGAGGAAAAAAGAACAAGTTTTCCAAGCAGGTCCGGGGTCGGTGGGAAGAAACTGAATTTTGTGGAGTCCGCCTCGTGCCCCTCTATACTCGGCTGCATATCTGAGGCCGGGTGTGACTTTCCGTTGAGCTTGAAGCTCCATTCTACTCATTCGTCAAAGAAAATTAAGGAAAACACGAGGAAAAAAGAACATGTTTTCCGAGCAGGTCCGGGGTCGGTGGGAAGAAACTGAATTTTGTGGAGTCCGCCTCGTGCCCCTCTATACTCGGCTGCATATCTGAGGCCGGGAGTGACTTTCCGTTGAGCTTGAAGCTCCATTCTACTCAGTCGCCAAAGAAAATTAAGGAAAAGACGATCAAAAAAGAACATGTTTTCCGAGCAGGTCCGGGGTCGGTGGGAACAAACTGAATTTTTTGGAGTCCGCCTCGTGTCCCTCTATACTAGCCTGCATATCTGAGGCCGGGAGTGGCTTTCCGTCGAGCTTGAAGCTCCATTCTACCCATTCGTCAAAGAAAATTAACTAGAAGACGAGGAAAAAAAATCATGTTTTCCGAGCAGGTCCGGGGTCGGTGGGAAGAAACTGAATTTTTTGGAGTCCGCCTCGTGCTCCTCTATACTCGGCTGCATATCTGAGACCGAGGGTGACTTCCCATCGAGTTTGAAGCTCCATTCTACACATTCGCCAGAGAAAATTAAGGAAAATACGAGGAAAAAAGAACATGTTTTCCGAGCAGGTCCGGGGTCGGTGGGAAGAAACTGAATCTTTGGAGTCCGCCTCGTGCCCCTCTATACTCGACTGCATATCTGAGACCGAGGGTGACTTCCCATCGAGTTTGAAGCTCCATTCTACACATTCGCCAGAGAAAATTAAGGAAAACACGAGGAAAAAAGAACATGTTTTCCGAGCAGGTCCGGGGTCGGTGGGAAGAAACTGAATTTTGTGGAGTCCGCCTCGTGCCCCTCTATACTCGGCTGCATATCTGAGGCCGAGAGTGGCTTTCCGTTGAGCTTGAAGCTCCATTCTACTCAGTCGCCAAAGAAAATTAAGGAAAAGACGAGGAAAAAAGAACATGTTTTCCGAGCAGGTCCGCGGTCGGTGGGAAGAAACTGAATTTTTTGGAGTCCGCCTCGTGTCCCTCTATACTAGCCTGCATATCTGAGGCCGAGAGTGGCTTTCCGTTGAGCTTGAAGCTCCATTCTACTCATTCGCCAAAGAAAATTAAGGAAAAGACGAGGAAAAAAGAGCATGTTTTCCGAGCAGGTCCGGGGTCGGTGGGAAGAAACTGAATTTTTTGGAGTCCGCCTCGTGTCCCTCTATACTAGCCTGCATATCTGAGGCCGAGAGTGGCTTTCCGTTGAGCTTGAAGCTCCATTCTACTCATTCGTCAAAGAAAATTAAGGAAAAGAGGAGGAAAAAAAAATGTTTTCCGAGCATTTCCGGGGTCGGTGGGAAGAAACTGAATTTTTCGGAGTCCGCCTCGTGTCCCTCTATACTCGGCGGCATATCTGAGGCCGTGAGTGGCTTTCCGTTGAGCTTGAAGCTCCATTCTTCTCATTCGTCAAAGAAAATTAAGGAAAAGACGAGGAAAAAAAACATATTTTCCAAGCAAGTCCGCGGTCGGTGGGAAGAAACTGAATTTTTTGGAGTCCGCCTCGTGTCCCTCTATACTAGCCTGCATATCTGAGGCCGGGAGTGAGTTTCCGTTGAGCTCGAAGCTCCATTCTACTCATTCGTCAAAGAAAATTAAGGAAAAGACGAGGAAAAAAGAACAAGTTTTCCGAGCACGTCCGGGGTCGGTGGGAAGAAACTGAATTTTGTGGAGTCCGCCTCGTGCCCCTCTATACTCGGCTGCATATCTGAGGCCGAGAGTGGCTTTCCGTTGAGCTTGAAGCTCCATTCTACTCATTCGTCAAAGAAAATTAAGGAAAAGAGGAAAAAAAAAAACATGTTTTCCAAACAGGTCCGGGGTCGGTGGGAAGAAACTGAATTTTTTGGAGTCCGCCTCGTGTCCCTCTATACTAGCCTGCATATCTGAGGCCGGGAGTGACTTTCCGTTGAGCTTGAAGCTCCATTCTACTCATTCGTCAAAGAAAATTAAGGAAAAGACGAGGAAAAAAGAACATGTTTTCCGAGCACGTCCGGGGTCGGTGGGAAGAAACTGAAATTTGTGGAGTCCGCCTCGTGCCCCTCTATACTCGGCTGCATATCTGAGGCCGGGAGTGACTTTCCGTTGAGCTTGAAGCTCCATTCTACTCAGTCGCCAAAGAAAATTAAGGAAAAGTCGAGGAAAAAAGAACATATTTTCCGAGCAGGTCCGGGGTCGGTGGGAAGAAACTGAATTTTGTGGAGTCCGCCTCGTGTCCCTCTATACTAGCCTGCATATCTGAGGCCGAGAGTGGCTTTCCGTTGAGCTTGAAGCTCCATTCTACTCATTCGTCAAAGAAAATTAAGGAAAAGACGAGGAAAAAAGAACATGTTTTCCGAGCAGGTCCGGGGTCGGTGGGAAGAAACTGAATTTTGTGGAGTCCGCCTCGTGCCCCTCTATACTCGGCTGCATATCTGAGGCCGGGAGTGACTTTCCGTTGAGCTTGAAGCTCCATTCTACTCAGTCGCCAAAGAAAATTAAGGAAAAGACGAGGAAAAAAGAACATATTTTCCGAGCAGGTCCGGGGTCGGTGGGAACAAACTGAATTTTTTGGAGTCCGCCTCGTGTCCCTCTATACTAGCCTGCATATCTGAGGCCGGGAGTGAGTTTCCGTTGAGCTTGAAGCTCCATTCTACTCAGTCGCCAAAGAAAATTAAGGAAAAGACGAGGAAAAAAGAACATATTTTCCGAGCAGGTCCGGGGTCGGTGGGAACAAACTGAATTTTGTGGAGTCCGCCTCGTGTCCCTCTATACTAGCCTGCATATCTGAGGCCGAGAGTGGCTTTCCGTTGAGCTTGAAGCTCCATTCTACTCATTAGCCAAAGAAAATTAAGGAAAAGACGAGGAAAAAAGAACATGTTTTCCGAGCAGGTCCGGGGTCGGTGGGAAGAAACTGAATTTTGTGGAGTCCGCCTCGTGCCCCTCTATACTCGGCTGCATATCTGAGGCCGGGAGTGACTTTCCGTTGAGCTTGAAGCTCCATTCTACTCAGTCGCCAAAGAAAATTAAGGAAAAGACGAGGAAAAAAGAACATATTTTCCGAGCAGGTCCGGGGTCGGTGGGAACAAACTGAATTTTTTGGAGTCCGCCTCGTGTCCCTCTATACTAGCCTGCATATCTGAGGCCGGGAGTGAGTTTCCGTTGAGCTTGAAGCTCCATTCTACTCAGTCGCCAAAGAAAATTAAGGAAAAGACGAGGAAAAAAGAACATATTTTCCGAGCAGGTCCGGGGTCGGTGGGAACAAACTGAATTTTTTGGAGTCCGCCTCGTGTCCCTCTATACTAGCCTGCATATCTGAGGCCGGGAGTGACTTTCCGTTGAGCTTGAAGCTCCTTTGTACTCATTCGTCAAAGAAAATTAAGGAAAAGACGAGGAAAAAAAACATGTTTTCCGAGCAGGTCCGGGGTCGGTGGGAAGAAACTGAATTTTTTGGAGTCCGCCTCGTGCCCCTCTATACTCGGCTGCATATCTGAGGCCGGGAGTGGCTTTCCGTTGAGCTTGAAGCTCCATTCTACTCATTCGTCAAAGAAAATTAAGGAAAAGACGAGGAAAAAAGAACAAGTTTTCCGAGCAGGTCCGGGGTCGGTGGGAAGAAACTGAATTTTTTGGAGTCCGCCTCGTGCCCCTCTATACTCGGCTGCATATCTGAGGCCGGGAGTGACTTTCCGTTGAGCTTGAAGCTCCATTCTACTCAGTCGCCAAAGAAAATTAAGGAAAAGACGAGGAAAAAAGAACATATTTTCCGAGCAGGTCCGGGGTCGGTGGGAACAAACTGAATTTTTTGGAGTCCGCCTCGTGTCCCTCTATACTAGCCTGCATATCTGAGGCCGGGAGTGACTTTCCGTTGAGCTTGAAGCTCCATTCTACCCATTCGTCAAAGAAAATTAAGGAAAAGACGAGGAAAAAAAACATGTTTTCCGAGCAGGTCCGGGGTCGGTGGGAAGAAATTGAATTTTTTGGAGTCCGCCTCGTGTTCCTCTATACTAGCCTGCATATCTGAGGCCAGGAGTGACTTTCCGTTGAGCTTGAAGCTCCATTCTACTCATTCTTCAAAGAAAATTAAATAAAAGACGAGGAAAAAAGAACATGTTTTCCGAGCAGGTCCGGGGTCGGTGGGAAGGAACTGCATTTTTTTGAGTCCGCCTCGTGTCCCTCTATACTAGCCTGCATATCTGAGGCCGGGAGTGACTTTCCGTTGAGCTTGAAGCTCCATTCTACCCATTCGCCAAAGAAAATTAGGGAAAATACGAGGAAAAAAGAACATGTTTTCCGAGCAGGTCCGGGGTCGGTGGGAAGAATCTGAATTTTTTGGGGTCCGCCTCGTGTCCCTCTATACTAGCCTGCATATCTGAGGCCGGGAGTGACTTTCCGTTGAGCTTGAAGCTCCATTCTACTCAGTCGCCAAAGAAAATTAAGGAAAAGTCGAGGAAAAAAGAACATATTTTCGGAGCAGGTCCGGGGTCGGTGGGAAGAAACTGAATTTTGTGGAGTCCGCCTCGTGTCCCTCTATACTAGCCTGCATATCTGAGGCCGAGAGTGGCTTTCCGTTGAGCTTGAAGCTCCATTCTACTCATTCGTCAAAGAAAATTAAGGAAAAGACGAGGAAAAAAGAACATGTTTTCCGAGCAGGTCCGGGGTCGGTGGGAAGAAACTGAATTTTTTGGAGTCCGCCTCGTGCTCCTCTATACTCGGCTGCATATCTGAGGCCGGGAGTGGCTTTCCGTTGAGCTTGAAGCTCCATTCTACTCATTAGCCAAAGAAAATTAAGGAAAAGACGAGGAAAAAAGAACATGTTTTCCGAGCAGGTCCGGGGTCGGTGGGAAGAAACTGAATTTTGTGGAGTCCGCCTCGTGCCCCTCTATACTCGGCTGCATATCTGAGGCCGGGAGTGACTTTCCGTTGAGCTTGAAGCTCCATTCTACTCAGTCGCCAAAGAAAATTAAGGAAAAGACGAGGAAAAAAGAACATATTTTCCGAGCAGGTCCGGGGTCGGTGGGAACAAACTGAATTTTTTGGAGTCCGCCTCGTGTCCCTCTATACTAGCCTGCATATCTGAGGCCGGGAGTGAGTTTCCGTTGAGCTTGAAGCTCCATTCTACTCAGTCGCCAAAGAAAATTAAGGAAAAGACGAGGAAAAAAGAACATATTTTCCGAGCAGGTCCGGGGTCGGTGGGAACAAACTGAATTTTTTGGAGTCCGCCTCGTGTCCCTCTATACTAGCCTGCATATCTGAGGCCGGGAGTGACTTTCCGTTGAGCTTGAAGCTCCTTTGTACTCATTCGTCAAAGAAAATTAAGGAAAAGACGAGGAAAAAAAACATGTTTTCCGAGCAGGTCCGGGGTCGGTGGGAAGAAACTGAATTTTTTGGAGTCCGCCTCGTGCCCCTCTATACTCGGCTGCATATCTGAGGCCGGGAGTGGCTTTCCGTTGAGCTTGAAGCTCCATTCTACTCATTCGTCAAAGAAAATTAAGGAAAAGACGAGGAAAAAAGAACAAGTTTTCCGAGCAGGTCCGGGGTCGGTGGGAAGAAACTGAATTTTTTGGAGTCCGCCTCGTGCCCCTCTATACTCGGCTGCATATCTGAGGCCGGGAGTGACTTTCCGTTGAGCTTGAAGCTCCATTTTACTCATTCTTCAAAGAAAATGTAGGAAAAGACGAGGAAAAAAGAACATGTTTTCCGAGCAGGTCCGGGGTCGGTGGGAAGAAACTGAATTTTTTGGCGTCCGCCTCGTGTCCCTCTATACTAGCCTGAAGCTCCATTCTACTCATTCGTCAAAGAAAATTAAGGAAAAGACGAGGAAAAAAGAACAAGTTTTCCGAGCAGGTCCGGGGTCGGTGGGAAGAAACTGAATTTTTTGGAGTCCGCCTCGTGCCCCTCTATACTCGGCTGCATATCTGAGGCCGGGAGTGACTTTCCGTTGAGCTTGAAGCTCCATTCTACTCAGTCGCCAAAGAAAATTAAGGAAAAGACGAGGAAAAAAGAACATATTTTCCGAGCAGGTCCGGGGTCGGTGGGAACAAACTGAATTTTTTGGAGTCCGCCTCGTGTCCCTCTATACTAGCCTGCATATCTGAGGCCGGGAGTGACTTTCCGTTGAGCTTGAAGCTCCATTCTACCCATTCGTCAAAGAAAATTAAGGAAAAGACGAGGAAAAAAAACATGTTTTCCGAGCAGGTCCGGGGTCGGTGGGAAGAAATTGAATTTTTTGGAGTCCGCCTCGTGTTCCTCTATACTAGCCTGCATATCTGAGGCCGGGAGTGACTTTCCGTTGAGCTTGAAGCTCCATTCTACCCATTCGCCAAAGAAAATTAGGGAAAATACGAGGAAAAAAGAACATGTTTTCCGAGCAGGTCCGGGGTCGGTGGGAAGAATCTGAATTTTTTGGGGTCCGCCTCGTGTCCCTCTATACTAGCCTGCATATCTGAGGCCGGGAGTGACTTTCCGTTGAGCTTAAAGCTCCATTCTACCCATTCGCCAAAGAAAATTAAGGAAAAGACGAGGAAAAAAGAACATGTTTTCCGAGCAGGTCCGGGGTCGGTGGGATGAAACTGATTTTTTTGGAGTCCGCCTCGTGCCCCTCTATACTCGGCTGCATATCTGAGGCCGAGAGTGACTTCCGTTGAGCTTGAAGCTCCATTCTACTCAGTCGCCAAAGAAAATTAAGGAAAAGACGAGGAAAAAAGAACATATTTTCCGAGCAGGTCCGGGGTCGGTGGGAAGAAACTGAATTTTTTGGAGTCCGCCTCGTGTCCCTCTATACTAGCCTGCATATCTGAGGCCGGGAGTGACTTTCCGTTGAGCTTGAAGCTCCTTTGTACTCATTCGTCAAAGAAAATTAAGGAAAAGACGAGGAAAAAAAACATGTTTTCCGAGCAGGTCCGGGGTCGGTGGGAAGAAATTGAATTTTTTGGAGTCCGCCTCGTGTTCCTCTATACTCGGCTGCATATCTGAGGCCGGGAGTGACTTTCCGTTGAGCTTGAAGCTCCATTCTACTCATTCTTCAAAGAAAATTAAGGAAAAGACGAGGAAAAAAGAACATGTTTTCCGAGCAGGACCGGGGTCGGTGGGATGAAACTGATTTTTTTCGAGTCCGCCTCGTGCCCCTCTATACTCGGCTGCATATCTGAGGCCGAGAGTGACTTCCGTTGAGCTTGAAGCTCCATTCTACTCATTCGTCAAAGAAAATTAAGGAAAAGACGAGGAAAAAAAAACATGTTTTCCGAGCAGGTCCGGGGTCGGTGGGAAGAAACTGAATTTTTTGGAGTCCGCCTCGTGCCCCTCTATACTCGGCTGCATATCTGAGGCCGGGAGTGACTTTCCGTTGAGCTTGAAGCTCCATTCTACTCAGTCGCCAAAGAAAATTAAGGAAAAGACGAGGAAAAAAGAACATATTTTCGGAGCAGGTCCGGGGTCGGTGGGAACAAACTGAATTTTTTGGAGTCCGCCTCGTGTCCCTCTATACTAGCCTGCATATCTGAGGCCGGGAGTGACTTTCCGTTGAGCTTGAAGCTCCATTCTACTCAGTCGCCAAAGAAAATTAAGGAAAAGACGAGGAAAAAAGAACATGTTTTCCGAGCAGGTCCGGGGTCGGTGGGAAGGAACTGCATTTTTTGGAGTCCGCCTCGTGTCCCTCTATACTAGCCTGCATATCTGAGGCCGAGAGTGGCTTTCCGTTGAGCTTGAAGCTCCATTCTACTCATTCGTCAAAGAAAATTAAGGAAAAGACGAGGAAAAAAGAACATGTTTTCCGAGCAGGTCCGGGGTCGGTGGGAAGAAACTGAATTTTTTGGAGTCCGCCTCGTGCCCCTCTATACTCGGCTGCATATCTGAGGCCGGGAGTGACTTTCCGTTGAGCTTGAAGCTCCATTCTACTCAGTCGCCAAAGAAAATTAAGGAAAAGACGAGGAAAAAAGAACATATTTTCCGAGCAGGTCCGGGGTCGGTGGGAACAAACTGAATTTTTTGGAGTCCGCCTCGTGTCCCTGTATACTAGCCTGCATATCTGAGGCCGGGAGTGACTTTCCGTTGAGCTTGAAGCTCCTTTGTACTCATTCGTCAAAGAAAATTAAGGAAAAGACGAGGAAAAAAAACATGTTTTCCGAGCAGGTCCGGGGTCGGTGGGAAGAAACTGAATTTTTTGGAGTCCGCCTCGTGCCCCTCTATACTCGGCTGCATATCTGAGGCCGGGAGTGGCTTTCCGTTGAGCTTGAAGCTCCATTCTACTCATTCGCCAAAGAAAATTAAGGAAAAGACGAGGAAAAAAGAACATATTTTCCGAGCAGGTCCGGGGTCGGTGGGAAGAAACTGAATTTTTTGGATTCCGCCTCGTGCCCCTCTATACTCGGCAGCATATCTGAGGCCGGGAGTGGCTTTCCGTTGAGCTTGAAGCTCCATTCTACTCATTCGTCAAAGAAAATTAAGGAAAAGACGAGGAAAAAAGAACAAGTTTTCCGAGCAGGTCCGGGGTCGGTGGGAAGAAACTGAATTTTTTGGAGTCCGCCTCATGTCCCTCTATACTAGCCTGCATATCTGAGGCCGAGAGTGGCTTTCCGTTGAGCTTGAAGCTCCATTCTACTCATTCGTCAAAGAAAATTAAGGAAAAGACGAGGAAAAAAGAACATGTTTTCCGAGCAGGTCCGGGGTCGGTGGGAAGAAACTGAATTTTTTGGAGTCCGCCTCGTGCTCCTCTATACTCGGCTGCATATCTGAGGCCGGAAGTGGCTTTCCGTCGAGCTTGAAGCTCCATTCTACTCATTCGCCAAAGAAAATTAAGGAAAAGACGAGGAAAAAAGAACATGATTTCCGAGCAGGTCCGGGGTCGGTGGGAAGAAACTGAATTTTTTGGAGTCCGCCTCGTGTCCCTCTATACTAGCCTGCATATCTGAGGCCGAGAGTGGCTTTCCGTTGAGCTTGAAGCTCCATTCTACTCATTCGCCAAAGAAAATTAAGGAAAAGACGAGGAAAAAAGAACATGTTTTCCGAGCAGGTCCGCGGTCGGTGGGAAGAAACTGAATTTTGTGGAGTCCGCCTCGTGTCCCTCTATACTAGCCTGAAGCTCCGTTCTACTCATTCGTCAAAGAAAATTAAGGAAAAGACGAGGAAAAAAGAACATGATTTCCGAGCAGGTCCGGGGTCGGTGGGAAGAAACTGAATTTTGTGGAGTCCGCCTCGTGCCCCTCTATACTCGGCTGCATATCTGAGGCCGGGAGTGACTTTCCGTTGAGCTTGAAGCTCCATTCTACTCAGTCGCCAAAGAAAATTAAGGAAAAGACGAGGAAAAAAGAACATATTTTCCGAGCAGGTCCGGGGTCGGTGGGAACAAACTGAATTTTTTGGAGTCCGCCTCGTGTCCCTGTATACTAGCCTGCATATCTGAGGCCGGGAGTGACTTTCCGTTGAGCTTGAAGCTCCTTTGTACTCATTCGTCAAAGAAAATTAAGGAAAAGACGAGGAAAAAAAACATGTTTTCCGAGCAGGTCCGGGGTCGGTGGGAAGAAACTGAATTTTTTGGAGTCCGCCTCGTGCCCCTCTATACTCGGCTGCATATCTGAGGCCGGGAGTGGCTTTCCGTTGAGCTTGAAGCTCCATTCTACTCATTCGCCAAAGAAAATTAAGGAAAAGACGAGGAAAAAAGAACATATTTTCCGAGCAGGTCCGGGGTCGGTGGGAAGAAACTGAATTTTTTGGATTCCGCCTCGTGCCCCTCTATACTCGGCAGCATATCTGAGGCCGGGAGTGGCTTTCCGTTGAGCTTGAAGCTCCATTCTACTCATTCGTCAAAGAAAATTAAGGAAAAGACGAGGAAAAAAGAACAAGTTTTCCGAGCAGGTCCGGGGTCGGTGGGAAGAAACTGAATTTTTTGGAGTCCGCCTCGTGCCCCTCTATACTCGGCTGCATATCTAAGGCCGGGAGAGACTTTCCGTTGAGCTTGAAGCTCCATTTTACTCATTCTTCAAAGAAAATTAAGGAAAAGACGAGGAAAAAAGAACATGTTTTCCGAGCAGGTCCGGGGTCGGTGGGAAGAAACTGAATTTTTTGGAGTCCGCCTCGTGCTCCTCTATACTCGGCTGCATATCTGAGGCCGGAAGTGGCTTTCCGTCGAGCTTGAAGCTCCATTCTACTCATTCGCCAAAGAAAATTAAGGAAAAGACGAGGAAAAAAGAACATGATTTCCGAGCAGGTCCGGGGTCGGTGGGAAGAAACTGAATTTTTTGGAGTCCGCCTCGTGTCCCTCTATACTAGCCTGCATATCTGAGGCCGAGAGTGGCTTTCCGTTGAGCTTGAAGCTCCATTCTACTCATTCGCCAAAGAAAATTAAGGAAAAGACGAGGAAAAAAGAACATGTTTTCCGAGCAGGTCCGGGGTCGGTGGGAAGAAACTGAATTTTTTGGGGTCCGCCTCGTGTCCCTCTATACTAGCCTGCATATCTGAGGCCGGGAGTGACTTTCCGTTGAGCTTGAAGCTCCTTTGTACTCATTCGTCAAAGAAAATTAAGGAAAAGACGAGGAAAAAAAACATGTTTTCCGAGCAGGTCCGGGGTCGGTGGGAAGAAACTGAATTTTTTGGAGTCCGCCTCGTGCCCCTCTATACTCGGCTGCATATCTGAGGCCGGGAGTGACTTTCCGTTGAGCTTGAAGCTCCATTTTACTCATTCTTCAAAGAAAATGTAGGAAAAGACGAGGAAAAAAGAACATGTTTTCCGAGCAGGTCCGGGGTCGGTGGGAAGGAACTGCATTTTTTTGAGTCCGCCTCGTGTCCCTCTATACTAGCCTGAAGCTCCATTCTACTCATTCGTCAAAGAAAATTAAGGAAAAGACGAGGAAAAAAGAACAAGTTTTCCGAGCAGGTCCGGGGTCGGTGGGAAGAAACTGAATTTTTTGGAGTCCGCCTCGTGCCCCTCTATACTCGGCTGCATATCTGAGGCCGGGAGTGACTTCCGTTGAGCTTGAAGCTCCATTCTACTCAGTCGCCAAAGAAAATTAAGGAAAAGACGAGGAAAAAAGAACATATTTTCCGAGCAGGTCCGGGGTCGGTGGGAACAAACTGAATTTTTTGGAGTCCGCCTCGTGTCCCTCTATACTAGCCTGCATATCTGAGGCCGGGAGTGACTTTCCGTTGAGCTTGAAGCTCCATTCTACCCATTCGTCAAAGAAAATTAAGGAAAAGACGAGGAAAAAAGAACAAGTTTTCCGAGCAGGTCCGGGGTCGGTGGGATGAAACTGATTTTTTTGAGTCCGCCTCGTGTCCCTCTATACTAGCCTGCATATCTGAGGCCGGGAGTGACTTTCCGTTGAGCTTGAAGCTCCATTCTACCCATTCGCCAAAGAAAATTAAGGAAAATACGAGGAAAAAAGAACATGTTTTCCGAGCAGGTCCGGGGTCGGTGGGAAGAATCTGAATTTTTTGGGGTCCGCCTCGTGTCCCTCTATACTAGCCTGCATATCTGAGGCCGGGAGTGACTTTCCGTTGAGCTTGAAGCTCCATTCTACTCATTCGTCAAAGAAAATTAAGGAAAATACGAGGAAAAAAGAACATGTTTTCCAAGCAGGTCCGGGGTCGGTGGGAAGGAACTGCATTTTTTGGAGTCCACCTCGTGTCCCTCTATACTAGCCTGCATATCTGAGGCCGGGAGTGAGTTTCCGTTGAGCTTAAAGCTCCATTCTACCCATTCGCCAAAGAAAATTAAGGAAAAGACGAGGAAAAAAGAACATGTTTTCCGAGCAGGTCCGGGGTCGGTGGGATGAAACTGATTTTTTTGGAGTCCGCCTCGTGCCCCTCTATACTCGGCTGCATATCTGAGGCCGAGAGTGACTTCCGTTGAGCTTGAAGCTCCATTCTACTCAGTCGTCAAAGAAAATTAAGGAAAAGACGAGGAAAAAAGAACATGTTTTCCGAGCAGGTCCGGGGTCGGTGGGAAGAAACTGAATTTTTTGGAGTCCGCCTCGTGCCCCTCTATACTCGGCTGCATATCTGAGGCCGGGAGTGACTTTCCGTTGAGCTTGAAGCTCCATTCTACTCAGTCGCCAAAGAAAATTAAGGAAAAGACGAGGAAAAAAGAACATATTTTCGGAGCAGGTCCGGGGTCGGTGGGAACAAACTGAATTTTTTGGAGTCCGCCTCGTGTTCCTCTATACTAGCCTGCATATCTGAGGCCGGGAGTGACTTTCCGTTGAGCTTGAAGCTCCATTCTACTCATTCTTCAAAGAAAATTAAGGAAAAGACGAGGAAAAAAGAACATTTTTTCCGAGCAGGTCCGGGGTCGGTGGGATGAAACTGATTTTTTTGGAGTCCGCCTCGTGCCCCTCTATACTCGGCTGCATATCTGAGGCCGAGAGTGACTTCCGTTGAGCTTGAAGCTCCATTCTACTCATTCGTCAAAGAAAATTAAGGAAAAGACGAGGAAAAAAAAACATGTTTTCCGAGCAGGTCCGGGGTCGGTGGGAAGAAACTGAATTTTTTGGAGTCCGCCTCGTGCCCCTCTATACTCGGCTGCATATCTGAGGCCGGGAGTGACTTTCCGTTGAGCTTGAAGCTCCATTCTACTCAGTCGCCAAAGAAAATTAAGGAAAAGACGAGGAAAAAAGAACATATTTTCGGAGCAGGTCCGGGGTCGGTGGGAACAAACTGAATTTTTTGGAGTCCGCCTCGTGTCCCTCTATACTAGCCTGCATATCTGAGGCCGGGAGTGACTTTCCGTTGAGCTTGAAGCTCCTTTGTACTCATTCGTCAAAGAAAATTAAGGAAAAGACGAGGAAAAAAAACATGTTTTCCGAGCAGGTCCGGGGTCGGTGGGAAGAAATTGAATTTTTTGGAGTCCGCCTCGTGTTCCTCTATACTAGCCTGCATATCTGAGGCCGGGAGTGACTTTCCGTTGAGCTTGAAGCTCCATTCTACTCAGTCGCCAAATAAAATTAAGGAAAAGACGAGGAAAAAAGAACATGTTTTCCGAGCAGGTCCGGGGTCGGTGGGAAGGAACTGCATTTTTTGGAGTCCGCCTCGTGTCCCTCTATACTAGCCTGCATATCTGAGGCCGAGAGTGGCTTTCCGTTGAGCTTGAAGCTCCATTCTACTCATTCGTCAAAGAAAATTAAGGAAAAGACGAGGAAAAAAAACATGTTTTCCAAACAGGTCCGGGGTCGGTGGGAAGAAACTGAATTTTTTGGAGTCCGCCTCGTGTCCCTCTATACTAGCCTGCATATCTGAGGCCGGGAGTGAGTTTCCGTTGAGCTTGAAGCTCCATTCTACTCATTCGTCAAAGAAAATTAAGGAAAAGACGAGGAAAAAAGAACATGTTTTCCGAGCAGGTCCGGGGTCGGTGGGAAGAAACTGAATTTTTTGGAGTCCGCCTCGTGCCCCTCTATACTCGGCTGCATATCTGAGGCCGGGAGTGACTTTCCGTTGAGCTTGAAGCTCCATTTTACTCATTCGTCAAAGAAAATTAAGGAAAAGACGAGGAAAAAAGAACATGTTTTCCGAGCAGGTCCGCGGTCGGTGGGAAGAAACTGAATTTTGTGGAGTCCGCCTCGTGTCCCTCTATACTAGCCTGAAGCTCCGTTCTACTCATTCGTCAAAGAAAATTAAGGAAAAGACGAGGAAAAAAGAACATGATTTCCGAGCAGGTCCGGGGTCGGTGGGAAGAAACTGAATTTTGTGGAGTCCGCCTCGTGCCCCTCTATACTCGGCTGCATATCTGAGGCCGGGAGTGACTTTCCGTTGAGCTTGAAGCTCCATTCTACTCAGTCGCCAAAGAAAATTAAGGAAAAGACGAGGAAAAAAGAACATATTTTCCGAGCAGGTCCGGGGTCGGTGGGAACAAACTGAATTTTTTGGAGTCCGCCTCGTGTCCCTGTATACTAGCCTGCATATCTGAGGCCGGGAGTGACTTTCCGTTGAGCTTGAAGCTCCATTTTACTCATTCGTCAAAGAAAATTAAGGAAAAGACGAGGAAAAAAAACATGTTTTCCGAGCAGGTCCGGGGTCGGTGGGAAGAAACTGAATTTTTTGGAGTCCGCCTCGTGCCCCTCTATACTCGGCTGCATATCTGAGGCCGGGAGTGGCTTTCCGTTGAGCTTGAAGCTCCATTCTACTCATTCGCCAAAGAAAATTAAGGAAAAGACGAGGAAAAAAGAACATATTTTCCGAGCAGGTCCGGGGTCGGTGGGAAGAAACTGAATTTTTTGGATTCCGCCTCGTGCCCCTCTATACTCGGCAGCATATCTGAGGCCGGGAGTGGCTTTCCGTTGAGCTTGAAGCTCCATTCTACTCATTCGTCAAAGAAAATTAAGGAAAAGACGAGGAAAAAAGAACAAGTTTTCCGAGCAGGTCCGGGGTCGGTGGGAAGAAACTGAATTTTTTGGAGTCCGCCTCGTGCCCCTCTATACTCGGCTGCATATCTAAGGCCGGGAGAGACTTTCCGTTGAGCTTGAAGCTCCATTTTACTCATTCTTCAAAGAAAATTAAGGAAAAGACGAGGAAAAAAGAACATGTTTTCCGAGCAGGTCCGGGGTCGGTGGGAAGAAACTGAATTTTTTGGAGTCCGCCTCATGTCCCTCTATACTAGCCTGCATATCTGAGGCCGAGAGTGGCTTTCCGTTGAGCTTGAAGCTCCATTCTACTCATTCGTCAAAGAAAATTAAGGAAAAGACGAGGAAAAAAGAACATGTTTTCCGAGCAGGTCCGGGGTCGGTGGGAAGAAACTGAATTTTTTGGAGTCCGCCTCGTGCTCCTCTATACTCGGCTGCATATCTGAGGCCGGAAGTGGCTTTCCGTCGAGCTTGAAGCTCCATTCTACTCATTCGCCAAAGAAAATTAAGGAAAAGACGAGGAAAAAAGAACATGATTTCCGAGCAGGTCCGGGGTCGGTGGGAAGAAACTGAATTTTTTGGAGTCCGCCTCGTGTCCCTCTATACTAGCCTGCATATCTGAGGCCGAGAGTGGCTTTCCGTTGAGCTTGAAGCTCCATTCTACTCATTCGCCAAAGAAAATTAAGGAAAAGACGAGGAAAAAAGAACATGTTTTCCGAGCAGGTCCGGGGTCGGTGGGAAGAAACTGAATTTTTTGGGGTCCGCCTCGTGTTCCCCTATACTAGCCTGCATATCTAAGGCCGGGAGTGACTTTCCGTCGAGCTTGAAGCTCCATTCTACTCATTCGCCAAAGAAAATTAAGGAAAAGACGAGGAAAAAAGAACATGATTTCCGAGCAGGTCCGGGGTCGGTGGGAAGAAACTGAATTTTTTGGAGTCCGCCTCGTGCCCCTCTATACTAGCCTGCATATCTGAGACCGAGGGTGACTTCCCATCGAGCTCGAAGCTCCATTCTACCCATTCGCCAAAGAAAATTAAGTAAAAGACGAGGAAAAAAGAACATGTTTTCCGAGCAGGTCCGGGGTCGGTGGGAAGAAACTGAATTGTTTGGAGTCCGCCTCGTGTCCCTCTATACTCGACTGCATATCTGAGACCGAGGGTGACTTCCCATCGAGTTTGAAGCTCCATTCTACTCATTCGCCAAAGAAAATTAAGGAAAAGACGAGGAAAAAAGAACATGTTTTCCGAGCAGGTCCGGGGTCGGTGGGAAGAAACTGAATTTTTTGGAGTCCGCCTCGTGCCCCTCTATACTCGGCTGCATATCTGAGTCCGGGAGTGAGTTTCCGTTGAGCTTGAAGCTCCATTCTACTCATTCGTCAAAGAAAATTAACTAGAAGACGAAAAAAAAAAATCATGTTTTCCGAGCAGGTCCGGGGTCGGTTTGAAGAAACTGAATTTTTTGGGGTCCGCCTCGTGTCCCTCTATACTCGACTGCATATCTGAGACCGAGGGTGACTTCCCATCGAGTTTGAAGCTCCATTCTACCTATTCGTCAAAGAAAATTAAGGAAAAGACGAGGAAAAAAGAACATGTTTTCCGAGCAGGTCCGGGGTCGGTGGGAAGAAACTGAATTTTTTGGAGTCCGCCTCGTGCCCCTCTATACTCGGCTGCATATCTGAGGCCGGGAGTGACTTTCCGTTGAGCTTGAAGCTCCATTCTACTCAGTCGCCAAAGAAAATTAAGGAAAAGACGAGGAAAAAAGAACATGTTTTCCGAGCAGGTCCGGGGTCGGTGGGAACAAACTGAATTTTTTGGAGTCCGCCTCGTGTCCCTCTATACTAGCCTGCATATCTGAGGCCGGGAGTGGCTTTCCGTCGAGCTTGAAGCTCCATTCTACCCATTCGTCAAAGAAAATTAACTAGAAGACGAGGAAAAAAAATCATGTTTTCCGAGCAGGTCCGGGGTCGGTGGGAAGAAACTGAATTTTGTGGAGTCCTCCTCGTGTCCCTCTATACTCGACTGTATATCTGAGACCGAGGGTGACTTCCCATCGAGCTCCAAGCTCCATTCTACTCATTCGCCAAAGAAAATTAAGGAAAAGACGAGGAAAAAAGAACATGTTTTCCGAGCAGGTCCGGGGTCGGTGGGAAGAAACTGAATTTTTTGGAGTCCGCCTCGTGTCCCTCTATACTCGACTGCATATCTGAGACCGAGGGTGACTTCCCATCGAGTTTGAAGCTCCATTCTACTCATTCGCCAAAGAAAATTAAGGAAAGACGAGGAAAAAAGAACATGTTTTCCGAGCAGGTCCGGGGTCGGTGGGAAGAAACTGAATTTTTTGGAGTCCGCCTCGTGCCCCTCTATACTCGGCTGCATATCTGAGGCCGGGAGTGACTTTCCGTTGAGCTTGAAGCTCCATTCTACTCAGTCGCCAAAGAAAATTAAGGAAAAGACGAGGAAAAAAGAACATGTTTTCCGAGCAGGTCCGGGGTCGGTGGGAACAAACTGAATTTTTTGGAGTCCGCCTCGTGTCCCTCTATACTAGCCTGCATATCTGAGGCCGGGAGTGGCTTTCCGTCGAGCTTGAAGCTCCATTCTACCCATTCGTCAAAGAAAATTAACTAGAAGACGAGGAAAAAAAATCATGTTTTCCGAGCAGGTCCGGGGTCGGTGGGAAGAAACTGAATTTTGTGGAGTCCTCCTCGTGTCCCTCTATACTCGACTGTATATCTGAGACCGAGGGTGACTTCCCATCGAGCTCGAAGCTCCATTCTACTCATTCGCCAAAGAAAATTAAGGAAAAGACGAGGAAAAAAGAACATGTTTTCCGAGCAGGTCCGGGGTCGGTGGGAAGAAACTGAATTTTTTGGGGTCCGCCTCGTGTCCCTCTATACTCGACTGCATATCTGAGACCGAGGGTGACTTCCCATCGAGTTTGAAGCTCCATTCTACCCATTCGCCAAAGAAAATTAAGGGAAAGACGAGGAAAAAAATCATGTCTTCCGAGTAGGTCCGGGGTCGGTGGGAAGAAACTGAATTTTGTGGAGTCCGCCTCGTGTCCCTCTGCATATCTGAGACCGAGGGTGACTTCCCATCGAGTTTGAAGCTCCATTCTACCTATTCGTCAAAGAAAATTAAAGAAAAGACTTTCCCGTAAAAACTACCCTACTTACTTACTAAAATAGTGCTTTACCCCAAACAGCAAACCTCTCCAGTTACGCACTCCAAATTGGTTGAGAACCCCTTCGACTGCGTTGTTCCTGCCAAAAACTACCTAAATAGCAAAACAAACGACATAACAATCGGTTTAGTCCTCCCAAAGTTACCCTTCAACAGGATGAGCAACTAAAAATTAAAAGAGAATTCCTTCCATGTCAAACTTTTCATCTACATACCCGTACAGTGTAAGGATATCTATTGTACTTGCACTACTTCTCGTCGCCACAAAACACTTGCACTTTTAATTGGTTTTCTTCAACAATTCCTTTTCCTTCGGATTACTTTCAAATCGATACCCTCCATAGCAGTCCAACTTCATCCAATCGATTGACACTTAAGATCTATCTCTTACACACTTTCCACTCTGTGTATCCTTTTCTTTGGTTTGTCATAACGTCTTAGGGGTTACAAGACATTCAAGTTTGTTTTACCACCAAAAGGGATCTGTGAACTTTAAAAAGTATTCTGTTCAATTAAAGTTGGAACATCGCCCGGCTGATACACCCAGTGTCAGTACAAGGACGAAGAGAGAGCACACTCTACTACATGGTACTGCTACAAAGTTAACGGTGTGATAATACGCGCGATAGAAAATTTTCTAACAACCCAATCAGGGACGTGCTCAAACAAAGTTTATTTCTTAAGTAAAAGAAACTTAGCTACCGTGCGGCGGTTGAAAACACGAACATTGCACAAGAGAGTCTTGTAACGGAATGTGTGCAATGAACTCTGCAATGAGCTATGTTGTCTGGTTGTGTTCATTAATCCTTGTTTTGTACGCGCTTGGAAAGAGAAAAAAAAAGGTTAAAACTTGAAAAATTAACTTTGTAAGGGTGTTTTGGATTGAATTGAAAGGATGAATCGAGTGCTGGAAGTAAAAATTTGCTTTGAAATTGCAAAGGGGTTACAGAACCCACAGGGGTACAAAGGATGTAGATGAATAAAAGGTCAGTCGGGAGGGAACGTTCGGTACGGTAGGTACCCTATATCACTTCTTTTTTAGAAATGTTTGTCTCCTGCTGCGGATGGGCGATTTTAAAGAGAGAAACTAGTTTAAGACTTTGACTTGCATAAAATGAAGCTTCTGCAGGGTCTTTTTACAAGCCCAACAGACAAACAATGCCCAGTCCTATTTGCCTTACAACTTATCTGACTTCTGTTGGACTGTGTGAAACAATTGGGTGCTCTGGTTGGGCATCTAAATATTCTAAAAGCAATGCCGACTCTTTCAAATCTGGCTTTTTGCGTTCCGCATAACAGTGACCTTTGATGGAGAGTGTGAGCCTTCATAGCAGCCATTGGAATGTGAACTTCTTCCGGTTAGATCTGGAAAGGGTTGACCATCACCTGGCTAGGTCGTTAGCTTTTTCATTTTCCTTCTATGTAACTGTGACCAGTACTGCCTTTGGACCGACATGATCCTTCCTGCGCTGCGCTGCCAGCTTGGAGGATAAGGTAACCTGATAGAAGGTGACTTTGAAAGCGGCTTTACTGTCACAGAAGAAAGCTTTGTTTAGATTGGGCGTAGTGTTGTGTATAATTTTCCATCACAGAAGCCGAATGAATCCGGAAATCGGTAGGCTTTAGATAAATTTAGCGGTTCAGAGGGGATTCCCCCAGATACTCTTAAGTCCCAACATTTTTGAAATGCAGCTCAAAAGGGAATATGTGTAGGATCACATCAAAAGCCTCAGTCAAACAAGGCCACATAGCACTAGTATGTCCTATCTCAAAGATCGTCTTAAGCTAAAGACCCCTCATCTTGTTTTCTATGTTTAGTCTAAGCTTTGGATGGATGATTCCTAGAATCTCTTAGAGGTGGCGGTTCAACATGAACCCAAGTAGCACTAGAATGTACCTTTTTGTTACCACGACTCGTGTGACCTGGTAAGTGAAGGGTAAGACAGTCGGTGCCTAGATCCAGCCTATCGACTTTAGAAAACAGTTGAGATCTCGTATCCCTTTACCCGAGAAGTCGTTGAGGTCGTCGAAGAATAGTTGGTTGAGTGCACGCAGTGTGACTCTTGCTAGTGCAGGACATTTGCAGTGGAAATGAGAGATAGTTTCCTTCTCATTTTCGTTCCCGCAACTGGTTTGGCCGCATGGTCTCCAATTGGTCAATGCCTCGTGATTATCGCCGTGATCCTGGCGATATCTGGACGGGTTCGGAGATCTTTTGTTCTAATCTTATCGTGGGTCGGCCACATCTTACTCGATATGGCGCTGTTGGTTAACCCCCTCCATTCGTAGTTGGCCTTCTGTAGGAAGTTTGAGTGGATTAGTCCTCTAACCGCTCCTAGCGGGATGAGGACCCCGGCCGCGAGTGAGCCGTGTAAAGCCGAGCCCTGCCTGACCAGTTCATCTGCACGCTTGTTTCCTTCTATGTCACTTTGCCATGGAACCCAGAGCAGTATAACCTTGAAGCGTTCGCCCAAGCGGGTAAGATCGTTCCTGCACTCCTACACCAGTTTGGAGGCTATGGTTAGCGAGTCAGTAGCTTTGATAGCGGCTTGGCTATTTTTGAGCCTGGAAAACGGTATTATACTGATATTTTCAGTGATTCCGAGTAGGCATCGTAGGCGTAGATGACGGTGTCGATGTCCTTTGCTATTTCGTCTTTTTTCCACTGAGATGTGGTGGGAAATCCTACGTGGAAAGTTTAGTTTGGGTGTGATGTAGTCGGTTTAAAAGGTGACCATGCCATTAGGTAGCGAATCCAGGATGTTACTGAGACCGTAGGGCCGTGCAGTCCAACACCCAGATCCAATAAGACTGCGCTGCATAGTGCGGATATTCTTTGGAGCCTTTTGAGTTTCGTGAGGTTGTAGTCTTTGCTCAACGCAGGCCACCATACTATCGACCCGTAGGTGAGAATTGGATGCAATATGGCTGAGTACATCCACAAGGTCATCTTTGGTTGAAGTCCCCACTACTTTCCAAAGGTTTTGCTCCAGGCATAGAATGCTACACATGCCTTCCTTACTCTGTGTTCGATATTTTGCTTTCAGTTAATTTTTGGGTCAAGCAGGATACCCAATTACTCAGTGCTGAAGGATAGTGTGAGTTGTTGGTCATTAAGACGGGGAAAGGCAAGATCAAGTATTTTAGGTTGGGAAGTAAATATCATCAATTCAGGTTTAGATCAAAGCCAGAACTTGCGGTCCTGGAATTTACCTTGTCTAGAGCAACCTCTTATCGCGGAGGGAAACATCCTGTACAATCAAGACAAATGCAGTTCTTTTCACCAAAACGTGGATGAAAATCCTGACTAAAGACATAGACTGTCTTATGGAAACTCTGACTTAAGACCTGGAAGAAATCTTCAAACCGCACTATGGTCAAGTGGTTTACGACGACATCAATAGGCCGGAATTACCGTCTGACGATTTTATACTCATACAAGTGCAACGCTAAAAGAACTTAAACAGGAGATCGTGAAACTTAAACCTAAGAAAACTCCTGGTTATGATTTAATCAGCGGAGGGGATATTACTAAGGCGCCTTCAACCGGTTATAGAAGTAAGCATTCGACGATTGACCAGGTGCATAGAATTACTGAAGTAATCGAAAAAGCACTAGAAGAAAAAGAGATATGCTCAAGCGTACTTCTTGAAGTCTCACAAGCCTTAGATAAGGTGTAGCACGATGGCCTTAAATGGAAACTACGACAAGTTCTCCCCGTAGCCTATACGATATTCTAGAATCGTATCTCGGGAATAGACTCTTCCGTGTTAGACATGGAAACGAATACTCGGAGCTTAAAAAAATTTCGTCCGGCGTACCGCAAGGAAGTGTTCTTGGACCGCTTCTCTATCTGAAGCAAGCGAGCTAGTAAAAGCCATTGCGTAGCTTGAAAGCAGCGATATTGTTTTTGTACGCGAAATTCTACCAAACAACCAAACCAGAAGGGTCCTATCGTTGCTGTGTAGATCCTTACGTATCTTTTCATCAATAAGTCCCACACCCTTACCTCACCAAAAAACGGACACCCCTCAATCGGATTACAGTCCAAATAAAAGCGTGAGAAGTTCAATTGCCACCTTTTCGTGAAAGACAAAAGCCAGCTCTGACTAATATGACTCGTGGAATAGACGCAACAATGGGGGGATTCATCTACACGTGGTCTGTCCCGCCTTCTGCCACTGTTTTCTTGTTTGAACTTTGACTTTTTGTGTTCAAACTGTTTCATGAATTCCAAATTGTATATTTTTTAGGTTTACAATTTTTCAGCCTTGTAATTCATCGCCCTTCTCCGCAAGAAAAAAAACAATAACAAAAGGTCCTTTGTTCATGTGCACCATGCGTACCAGTCAATTCAATTTAATCAATTGACCTCACATGAATATTTGAGAACCAATTCCCCCCGAAAACCCAAGGACAACCATATTCCATATGCAATTTCTGTTATTTTGTTCCAACAGACTATGATAAATTACAAAAGAATGCATGCAGCCTGTAACCGAGAGTCCCAACATGAGTCCCCGCAGGACTTTTTAGTTATTTATTCAGTTATTTTTGTATTCAAACACAAACAACGAGAAACCACTTAATTGGGAGTAAAATTGAAAAATACTACCTCGGCATACAAGTTAAAATCCCTATGCTCCACCACTATAGGCATGTCCTTGTAAATTGGGTAATAGGAACTGGAAACATACACTCTGGCCGAAGCCGAAGCCAAAGTGAATTCTTCTCACACGAAAAATTTTCTAAAATTCAAACCACCACCATATACATAAATGAAAATGTCCTGGACGCTGAACACCAGCTGTTGTCTGTTATTTTCAGGAGATGCGAATGGGAATTTCTGGACAAACACATACACACACATGCACGATAGATGTCCTTTTTTTTTGTTTTTGTTTTATAAATTTGAATGCATATTCTATTATTTGCCGTCTGTTTGGTGTCCTGCAGTCCTGCGATATGCGAATATTTTTCTCTATAACGGCAAAAAAAATAAATTCTCAAATTAACTCTAACGAAAGTTTGGAGCTCAGTATTGTTTGCTAACTGTAACTACGAACATTGACAATTAAAAAAAAAAAATGGAGGGGATAACTCAAGAAGCGGATACGTTTGGTGTTCAGGACCGCATTTGAAATTGTCAAGAGGCCTGGACTTTCGGCTAGTATTTATTTGAGATGGTGCTCATATCAAGGATACACTTGGGTCTAAGCACGCTTAGTTAGCTAAGGTCACGTTCCATAATGAATCCACGATAGAAATATAGACAGATGCATCTAGAACAGAGTATGGTACGGGACAGGAGTCTTCTCCAGCGAACCTGACTTAAAGATTACCAGGCGATTGTGTATTTCAGGCAGAAATCGCGGCGATCCGAGAAGCTGCGGCTTGACTTTCAATAAATGCGGTAGAGGGTAGCGCTATTTTACTATATATAGATAGTCAAGCAGCGATAAAAGCCTTGGAATCACTGACAAGCAATGCCGTAGGTCTCTAGACGAAATCGCTGACAGATGCTACGTTTCCCTGTGCTGGGTTCCGGAACACAGGGTTCTGTAGTAGGTGTAGACTACTTTGGGACACTGTTGGTATCTGTACGGCGAAGCAGCGAGAAGAGATATGGCGTGCTACTGACTTAACAACTAGAGCGGTCCATCTAGAGGTGGCATACTCGTTATCGACATCATTGCTATTCGCAATTTCATAGCTCGACACGGTTCTTCTGTTAAGTTCTGGAACGACAATGAGACTTACTTTAAGGATCCAGAAAACGAAATGGTGAGAGCCTTTATGAGTCCTGCTACGAAGTGGCAGATTATACCGCCAGCTTTGCCCCATATGGGAGGAGCCTGGGAGCGCCTGGTGCAATCGGTCAACGACATGCTCTATAAAGTACTAACGGTCGCATAATTATACTGACGAACTTCTGCGTGCCGGCCTTATGGAGGTAGACGTGAACCGCTCTCTTTAACAGCAAACCACTTGGGAAACTCTAGCGATGCAAAGTCTCTTGGAGAAGCTCTAAATGACGGGATACAACTTCAAAGAAGTTAGCAGACAGCGCAACAGCTTGCTTATTCCTTCTGGACGAGATGGGTTCGCGAGTATCTACTTGGAATTAACCAGGCACTGCAAATAGTTCAACGACGTAAAGCCAATTGAAATTGACGACGTCGTGTATACCCTGATAGGCTAAGAAATTGCTAGCCTATAGGAAGAATCGTCACGAATAGAAAGGGTCCAGATGGTCCAGTGAGAAGTGTCTGTCGAATGAAGGATGAGGTAGACCCTCAAGAGGACATACCGGGGGCGATTGTTGCGACAGATCTGGCAGTGCCGAAGAAAACTTCCCTTTCAGAACGCACCACTAATTTCAAGTAATAGCTGCCTGGTTCCCGTTCTGTCCAGGAGATGGTGTTGAGAATCATATCAAGCTTCTGACTCTTAATCCTGTTGTAAGTGTAAACGTTGCGTCGTTCTATATTGTAGCTCTGTATTTAAAAGGCGATCCTATTTCTTGTAAGAACTACCGAGGCATATCCCTGCTTAATATAACCTACAAATTCCTGTCCAGTGTACTGTGTGAACGACCAAAGCCGTTTTGCACCACACTCATCGGCACTTATCAGTGTGGCTTCCGGCTCGGCAAATCGACGATTGACCAAACCTTCACACTGCGGCAGCCCCTGGAAAAGACCAACGAGTTCCAAGTTGATACCCATTATCTTTTCATCGACTTCAAAGCCGCATACGACAGCATTCATCGAACCGAACTATATAACGCGATGGTTGAATTCGGAATCCCGAGAAAACTGATCCGGTTGTGTCACGCCACGCTAGAGAACTCGCAATGCGCCCAGCAGCTTGGGAACAGAACCTCCGAAATATTCCAAACATGCACCGAATTGAAGAAGTGAAGAAGATGGATAGCTATCTGTAGACTGGCTGGTAGACGCTAGATGAGTCTAATTGTTGGAAGGATATTTGTTAAATGCTCCTAAAATAACGTTCACCTTCACACATCTCTTAAGCGTTTGCCAAAGGACTGACATCTCCTTCAATATTTTAAACTCGTATTTAGAATACCAATTCAATCAGACACACCCTACATAATTATTTTTATTTTTATTTCATAAAGGATACAACTTTTCACAGTAAATTCGAGAGACGACAAAAAGTCCATTTATGAAGGATATTTTTAGTTCAACTTGAATTAAGTTTCGTGTGACATCCTGTGTGTGCGGTGGCAATAGCAGCAGACGGTGAAAGACACTATGGTCTGTGGTACAGATAGCTTAGTCGAATATAGCCGAAAAAGGATGTCCATTTATAAACTGAGTTTTTCCAGTTAAGTGCAATAGTGTGTGTAAAGTGAAAACGAAAAATTTACTTTAATTAGAATTGGCGGGCAACTCAACTGTTCACAATTAAAGTTGAATAATGGAAATAAGTTTATTTTAGCCGCTGATAGACATTAGGCAGCTTGTGTCGTTTAGTCATTTAGTGGACTTTGACTTAAAGGATTTCTCAATTAAAAACCATTTAACTAACGTGGCATTAATTAGAAGTTCACGTTTAACTCCACAAATGTTCTGTTTTGTTTGTTTGTACACTTATATCTTGAGAACAACTGAACCGATTTAGGTTCGGTCTTTTTCTTCGAATAGTTTACTTATTTTCAACTGTTATAAGCTATTAATCTTCTCAGCAGCAAGCATTTATTAAAAGTCCTGAAGAAGTTTAAAGTTAAAACAAACATACACAGGTAAGGCAATCTTAAAATGCACAACCATTCGTAAAACTGAACAGTAACTGTAAGCTCGTCTAAATTAAGTCAAAGAACTCCATCTGGATGGCCAAATAGGCTATAAGCTAAACACATACTTCAGCTGTGAGCAGAGCATACTGGCGAGCATCGAGAAGAGCGGCGATGAAGAAGTGAGTTGACAATAGAGGAGGGAGGACGTATTGAAGCGGTTAGAGTCTTGCACTTTTTTTCGGATGAACTGCAACCTGTTCGGATGCTGCCTGCGCCAGCCACTCAGCTGGGGTGGGTTCACAGTGTTGCGCTAGGAAAGGGTTGCTCGGTTTTTAATTTTCTTCCTTTTTCAAGAGCGCCACCCAATTTTTCTAGAGGGATTGGGAAACCTCGGAAACACACTTCCCAAGAAAACAACAACAATAAAATAAAACTCGCGCTTAACACGCTCTCTTCGTGCTTCACGTTCCGTGGGAGCGACGGCTGATTTCTTCATTTTACGTTGGTTTTGTTGAAAAACTTACAATATCGCCGTGGATTGGCCCACTATCAGCAAGTCCCGATCGTATAAGCTAATTAAGGGGTCGCGCGTTCTATACTCCTTTACCAAAAGCCTACCAGAATCTTTTACTACGCAGCGTTATTTCTACTCGACACTACACAGTTTTAATGATACTTAGCTTTGTTTTTTTTTCCACTTCCTTCTACCCTTAGGGTTACCACTCTACTTCGGCTGTTCTACCCTGCCACCACTTTCTTCGCACGAAATTTTACATGACTTCACGTTACTACTTTCGCTTTCCACCAGAAAACCTATCGTTCCCTCTTCTTTTTTTCTTCTCTTCTATCTGCTGGCCACACTACGTGTTCACTTTGCTGGTCAATCAAGAAGTGACGTTGGGATTTTTCCCAAGTCCCTTCTTCGTTCCGCTCCACCAGCTAGCCTCACCTAAACATGCTCGGGATCCCACATGTTCAGCCACAACAGACCTCAATCCCAGCTTTATGTAGAGCACTCCACTTTTTTGGTGAAGTGTAGTACCGTTTTCCAACCCCTGCTGTGGGTTCATACTTGCTGAGTCATGTAGGTGAGTCTAGTAGTGGTCGCGTTCAGAGCCTTTCGCTGCAGCGAGCGATACATTTTTTTCTAGCGATATCTGTGCATTCTCGCAACATTTCTCCGCGGTTCTTTTAAGGGGTTTGGTGGCAAGGCAGACACCGCCGCCGCATTATCCAACGTACTGCGGCTACCCGTTGGGCCCACGGAAGCAGTTTCTACCTCGCGAAACTACCTCACTTCGATGGACTCTTGTGCAGGTTTGGAAGATAAGGACTTCACGATAGCGGGCTATTCCGCACATTTCTGAAGTCTTTATGATGGGCTCTCGGCCATTGATGGTGTTGGAAACCGTCCGTCTCTTCTCGGGGTTTTAAGCATTTTTCTTCTCTTGGGGACCGTCTGTCCCTTTGCAGATCGTCTGTCGTTTTTGTGCTTCAAGACCGTCGCGCACCGTGAAGCATCGGTTGTGGTTTTTGTTTTTCGTGTCCGTCGCTTCGCCGACCGTCCGTATCCTTTCGCGACCTTTTGTCGCCTTTTTGACAAAGATGTCCAATAAGTGATTCAAGGGTTTCCGTAGGGCAGGTTCGCATAGCCCCGGTGATGCCGAGACATGCTAATCTTTGAAGTCGTTGTTACTATAAGATGGGCGATTTTCAACTTGACTTTGGTCCACTAAACTACGGAGGCGGACATAGTACAGAGCCTTGTGGAACACCACGTGCCAGCAGTACCCTTTTTCGAAAATACTCCGTCAAAATCTTCTGTAGGAACACAGAGGTAGTGCTTGTTGGAAATTTTGTCCAGTTGTCTGTATTGAAGGCATTTTTCACAACAAGTAGGTCAGGTATATCCTTAAAGCTTTCTGCTGCGGACATGACCTGTCCAACCAATTTGGATTTATTTCCTTCTCTCCGCAATCCAATTAAGTCAACTCATCTCTATAAACTCAATCCGTATTCCTGTATTCAGTTATCCTCTTGACGTTGTACCAACCAAACATGTTTCCAGATCAAAATATATTAAAATATCTTATTTACAAATCGAAGGAGTAAAGGATATATGTAGGTACTCGTACGTACTTACAACTCGAATCAATCTTTTGAATTCAGAAATATCTCATCGTTCTCGTACTCGTACTTGTACTCGTTCTGTTGGTAATATCTCGAATTGGTTCAATTGATTTCATTTATTCAGTTTATGATTGTATCCTGCGGAAATGGAAATCCTTTTGGAATTAAATTTTTATTCCTCTATGAGTACCTAGAGTTTGTGTCTATCTGTGTATGTCTAGAGAACAAGTTCAACTTGTACTAGATACTTCACATCTTTGCTGAGGCTACTGAAGGAAAGAGGACGAATTAATGTCCTTAGACCATGTGAAATTGAATTGTATACTCACTCATACATGTGTAGTTGTAAAGTTTTTATGGATTTTCCTTGTTTTCAAGAAAAGTTACTTTCCCATCGAAAAATATTGCAAGCTACAAACATTTTTCAATATGAAAACCCAAGGGATAAAGGTTTTTGAGCGGAAATCCAATAAAATGATGTACACTTTGATCCTTTTAGTTTTCGACAATAATGGAAGAATATATCCTTCCCCATATGAGAGAGTAAAATTATCCCTTTTACGTAATGAACAATGTTGTTAGGAAACGATTATGCGAGATGCCACAATATTTTATCCATTAACAAAATTTGATGGACTATTACAGCAAAGTTATGTACGCGTGTGTGTTTGTGTAGATAGTTGAGAATGTTAAGTAAATTGAATTCCTTTTCATCGTCCTCTATGTTATGTTAAGACACTTGTAGAGATAAATATGAAATTGATGAGTGGGTTGTTGGTATTTCGAAACTAACCACTGGAATTTTGATAACAACAGATGCATTTATGTATATCAAGATATTTGCAAATTGATTTAGATAGTTATTCAGGACCAAAGGAATTTTACTTTAAAGGAGGTATGCATGCAAAATCATTGAATTTATTGATAAAGATATCGCAGGCTCTTAAAGGGACTAAAGGGTAAATGAAGTCAGCACATTTGTTGACCCATAACTTCGTAAGAATAAACAGATTCAAATGTCTAAGTTGACTGATGGAAGTTGTCAACTTCCAGCTGTCAACTTAGAGAACAGGTGCCTACGTAACATCCAGACCATTTCCGACCCCCAACTACATTTCTATCTTTACCAGAGAACCAGACAGAGGTGGCAGTGTATTGGGGATACGTTTCGAAAAAGTGAAAATTTCATAGGCTTAGCCATGCGATGCATTGGAACACAGCAGACTTTGCGGTCCGAGAACATGACGCAGAACAATCGAGAACCAGGCACGGCAATTGGAGAAGATTTGGAGAGACCTGAGATTGCCAGAAACCGTACACGTTGGCGCGTAGGCCTGATAGAGTCCCAAGGACACACAAGAGGAAATATGTTATGAGGAAATAAAGGGTCTTTCATTAAGCGCTTCCTATCTTTAAATTCAAATAAAACAAAGTCTGTGTGAGATATCATCGACATTTTTTATTCGTTTGAAAGGTCTATCGATGCCATTATTTATGGAATATAACATCGTTCAAATGTCGGCCGCGGCTTCTCTGGGTGGTGCACATCCAAAATGTCCATTTTCCATGACTCGGGCGCATAAATCAGGCTGAATTTGACCGATGGCATGGGTTTTGTTGGCTTTTAGGGTCGCTGTGGTTTGTGGCTTATTCGCATAGACATGCGACTTCAGAAAACCCCACAAAAAAAAGTCTAACGCACGAACTCTTTGGCCAGTTCACATCACCTCCACGTGAGATGACCATGCCCTCGAATCGCTCGTGCAGAATTTCCAATGTGGCGTGAGCTGTTTGGCACGTAGCACCGTCCTGTTGAAACCACATATCGTTGGTGTCCATATCATCCAATTCAGGCCAAAAGAAGTTGGTAATCATCCACCTATAGGCCTTGCCAACGTCGTTCTCAAAGAACTATGGACCGATGACGCCGCCAACCCAAAATTCACCCCAAACAGTGACTTGGATCTCATGTGGATTGGTATCGTCCCAAATTCGACAATTTTGTTTGTTGACGTACCCATTCATCCAGAAATGGGTCTCATCGTTGAAGATGATTTTTCGATGAAAATTAGGGTCAGTTTCCATCTGCTCCAGAGCCCATTCAACGAACACACGTCGTTGTCTATGGTCGTTTACCTTCAGCTCCTTGATCAGCTGAATTTTGTACGAGTGCAGGGCCAAGTCACGACGCAAAATTCACCAAGTTGTGGTCTGCGAAAGGCCGAGTTCTTGTGAGCGACGCGAAATCGACTGCCTCGGATTCTCCTACACACTCTCATTTGCACAAGTCATTTGAAAACATGAGTTGTACTTCCGAATGTACAAAATATTTTGAATCTGGAGTGATGCCAGAACCGTGGTTCACGTGGCCGCTCCAGCTGTGGCAATTTGACTTTTCCATTCGAACAACACATTCTGGGTGGCTCCTTGTCATTGTTGTTAATTGTGCACTTTTCTGCTCTAAAACTGCACTGAGAGGTGCCAATCAGATTTCACAGAACACGCGAGAGCAGTCTCTCTTTACCAAACTTATGAACTTAACGGATTCACGCACTTAACGGTCTCTGTCTGAGACACTACCGCCTTCCATACTCTCTGACCCCGGCCACGCGGTTTACAATTCTCTATTCCAAGCCCGCTGACGCTAAAGTTTCGATCTTTCTCGTTGTATCAAACCTGGTAGCTGTGATTCAAAGATCCTCTTAGCAGGAGCATTATTGTCCATTCGCTCAATGCAACCGAGCCAGTGTACTCGAATTTTGATTTTTTGAATTACTTCCATATCCTGATGCAGCTCATAGAGTCTTCTCCTCCTTATGCCCTCCTAGCATACGGGACTAAATGTTCGACGAAAAAATGTTCTATCGTTCTGTAAGCTGAACAGATGTGTGGAAGATAATGCCTTCCATGCTAACACCTACCCTACGCACCATCTGTTCCAGCACGAGTTTGAAGAAATCACATGACGGCGCATCTATGTTTTAAAAACCTTTAGACGAGCTGTTCCCAAATTGTAAAATTGTACATCACACCGCATTTTCCAGCGTCACGGGACACAGCTGGATCTGTTTCACCAGGGATTCCGAGTTCAGCCATAACTCCTTGTACAGCTCAAGACAATGAATACTGTCACATGTGCTATTGAAGAAGAAGTTTGTTAGTCTTTTCCAGGATTTACCCTAATGTGAGGATTTGGTCCATCGGTATGTGCCGATAAGTGTATTGCAGAAGAGCTTCAGACCCCTTCCTTCAGTGATAAGGAGCTTAGGTAACCACCACTCATCACATTTGCCACCTGATACGAGCAAACGCAAGACAATCACATAGGAAATGTTCCGCAGTGTCGTCGCCCTCTCCACAAGCGTCACAGACCGTGGTGTCACTAAAACCTAACTCGTTGAGATGTTTGGCAAAGGAGAAGTATCCCGTAATACCGCCAATAAGTTGCCTGCAGTCTATTCTGCTGAGAGACAGCCGGAATGTCCCGAACTTCTTACAGACGTCGGAAAAGATCTGTTTAGTCTGCCAGCATTCTGGAGAGTCATGCCACCTATAGTTCTGTTTGTTAGAAACCCAACTATCGATGGAAGTCCTAACCGAAGATATGGACAAACCTAACGTGAGTTCAGGGCCGGAGAAGTTCTCCTCTCAACCTTGCCTGACAAGCACATCGGAGAACTCATTTCCGGTAAAAATTTGATTGCCAAAGCAACTTTCTTTGCCGTGAGACTGTTCCCTGTCCTACTCAAGATCAGAGGTCTGTAACTCTCAATGGTCTTATCGGGATTGAACAATTTAGAAGAGTAGGATCTCCATCTGCACAAGATATCCTGGATTTGACTCTTTGGATGACATTCAACTTCTTTCCTCCAAGTCGGAGGATGGTTTGCTTTCAGATCTTAGGACCAAAACTTTTCTTTCGCTGTATTCAAAGCTAATCTGCATCCTTAAATCCTTTTTCAAAACATGACATCACAACACAATACCCGAGTGAGTAATTATAAATTTTCTCCGTTAAATCCTTTGAGAAACAGTAAACTTCTGTACCATATGGTCAATTACCCAAAATGACAATTGCTTGAAACCTATACGTACCATTTCATAAATTGACTAATGATCCTTAAGCTTAGAATTATCCTTAAAGAGGACATACAATTCCTTTTGTCAGAAACAGAAGTAAAATTGTACACAGAATCATTCATATCTCAGGGAATGGCCAATTAATTTGAACCATGACAATGGGAAACAACCAATGCCAGCAAATTTGGAGCCCAAAAAAAATATCAAAATTATCAACGAGATGTCAATAAAGGATACGGATAAATATTTCTGTGTATAGTATCTGAAATGAATATAACAATGTCGGTATAAATTGATGTAGTGTTAACGACCAGACAATCAACAATATGGTACAAGGAGCGTGTTGTCTGGGTTCTGGAATTGACGCAAATCTATTCTGAGTAAGAACAATGGAAGAAATTTGATTGGAAAAAGGATTCTTTGTTAGACATTTGGAATTGGTAAATCTATTTTTGTCTACAGGGGTTCACAAAATAAAGATGAGACGACTATGAGTTATCAATTTTGCAAGTTCAAGGATGTTTAAGGCAAAACTGAAAAACCTCGTAAACTTGAAAGGGAATTCGGGTGAAAGGATAGAGATCTCACATTCCTACGTGGGAGTCTGCATCTGCACTCACAGCATGTTACCATTGAGCAATTCTTGGTCAAGCTCTTGATTCAAGAAGTTCATGGTATTAAGGACCTCAACAGAGTAGTTGACAATGTCATTCAATTTAATCGAAGTCGGTAGATAAGTCCATAAACCGAGATCATCTAAGCAAGGTCTAACGATCAGCTTGTGCATACGCGGAGCTCGTCGTACGACACCCTCCGCAGCATTGGACATTCTGTTTCATCTAACTACCCCCGAACTCTTTGACAGACAAATGGCTTCTAGTTCAATTAGATCAATTTCACAGAGGTACACCAAAGACTTTGGCCACGCCTCCATTTTGAACATATTCAACTTCTTCCAAGGAAACACAGATTACACCACACCCAAGCTAAATTTTCATAAAAATGTCCTTGCTACCATTTTCTTCAGGTCACTCTGGGAGGATGTGGCATTGCTAGAGGACAATTCGATTCACTTTTACACCAACCGATCTGAAACCGATGAGGGTGTAGGTGGTGATGTTTTCTCCTATAGGCTTCATCTCAACCTCTCTTTCCGTCTTCCAAATCATTGAAGCGTGTTCCAGGCGGAAATATAGGCGATCAAAGAAGAAAAACGTGATATCTTCCACAGCGCAGTAGAGGAAGACCGCGTCCCCCATTGGCAGTCTATGAAAAAACTAAAAAATGTGTTTGGCACCTAATGCCAATGGTCCCGCCTTGGCCGTATATGTAAAAACTTAAAAATGTGTTTGGCACCTAATGCCAATGGTCCCCCCTTGGCAGAATATGAAAAAACTAAAAATGTGTTTGGCACCTAATGCCAATGGTCCCCCATTGGCAGTATATGAAAAAACTAAAAAATGTGTTTGGCACCTAATGCCAATGGTCCCCCCTTGGCAGAATGTAAAAAAACTAAAAAATGTGTTTAGCATCTAATGCCAATGGTCCCCCCTTGGCAGAATATGAAAAAACTAAAAAATGTGTTTGGCACCTAATGCCAATGGTCCCCCATTGGCAGTATATGAAAAAACTAAAAAATGTGTTTGGCACCTAATGCCAATGGTCCCCCATTGGCAGAATATGAAAAAACTTAAAAATGTGTTTGACACCTAATGCCAATGGTCCCCCCTTGGCAGAATATGAAAAAACTAAAAAATGTGTTTGGCACCTAATGCCAATGGTCCCCCCTTGGCAGTATATGAAAAAACTAAAAAATGTGTTTGGCACCTAATGCCAATGGTCCCCCATTGGCAGTATATGAAAAAACTAAAAAATGTGTTTGGCACCTAATGCCAATGGTCCCCCATTGGCAGAATATGAAAAAACTAAAAAATGTGTTTGGCACCTAATGCCAATGGTCCCCCCTTGGCAGTATATGAAAAAACTAAAAAATGTGTTTGGCACCTAATGCCAATGGTCCCCCCTTGGCAGAATATGAAAAAACTAAAAAATGTGTTTGGCACCTAATGCCAATGGTCCCCCCTTGGCAGTATATGAAAAAACAAAAAAATGTGTTTGGCACCTAATGCCAATGGTCACCCCTTGGCAGTATATGTAAAAACTAAAAAATGTGTTTGGCACCTTATGCCTATGGTCCTCCATTGGCAGTATATGAAAAAACTAAGAAATGTGTTTGGCACCTAATGCCAATGGTCCCCCATTGGCAGTATATGAAAAAACTAAAAAATGTGTTTGGCACCTAATGCCAATGGTCCCCTCTTGGCAGTATATGAAAAGACAAAAAAATGTGTTTTTTCACCTAATGCCAATGGTCCCCCCTTGGGAGAATATGAAAAAACTAAAAAATGTGTTTGGCACCTAATGCCAATGGTCCCCCCTTGGCAGAATATGAAAAAACTAAAAAATGTGTTTGGCACCTAATGCCAATGGTCCCCCCTTGGCAGAATATGAAAAAACTAAAAAATGTGTGGCTGGAGTCAACTAACTAAAGATCGACCTGGCTGGAGACGCTTGTTAGTTGAGGCCCAAGTCCACCCCGGACTGTAGCGTCACCTTAAGTTAGTAAGTGAGATATCTTCCACAGATATACGTATCTTTTCGGATAGTCAAGCAGCAATCAGATCCTTGGAATCATTCTCTCCAAATTCGTTAGTAGCTCTAGACTGTCGATCATTTCTTATAGAAATGCTTATCTTTGCAGTCTCGCGTGGGTGCAGTTTAGCCTTCATTTCCAGAACGCCCAGTTATTCGGACGAGCTGAGGACGGTTGGTAGCGTTGGCGGTTCAACATGAAGAAACACTTTGTGTGCCGTTTTGTTACCTGGCCAGTTCATCTGCAAGCTGAACTCTTTCCATAATCCATTCCAGGTAGCTGTACAAATCTGTAAATTTTGGTGAATTGCAGACTTCTTCCTGGGATTCATTCCTTTTGAAAACGAACTCTTCCCTTTTTGTTTTCGATGCCCTAGATGTCTAGATTTCAGACTCTTTGGAGCCAGCTTTCCTGAGCGCACCTCATCGGCGTCTACTTGATTGGACGTCATGGTAGCACTTTCTTTCTTTGCCTTGGAGAGTAAATTCTTTCGCAGCTAGTGATATAGATGTGGCTCTAGTGAACTTATCCACTGTGATCACCCTTCCCGCCCATGCTAGACCGCCACGTTCCCCGGTATAAGTTGAAATTCTTGAAGGCGGTTATTTTACAAACATCATCTGTAAAGCTCAGCTTCAGCTTTCTATTGACAAATCACTGAGAAGCTAGCAACTGTTAAACAGTCGAACTGACTGATATCCTACTCCAGTGTACGCATGCTTCTATGCCCCATGCATCAATAGCTGTAATAACGCCTTAAAGGTACTGTTGTTCTTCTTGCTGTCAAAGTTCGAAAAGGATGAAAGGCTGCAGTTTCTCAGACAGAAGCTCTTCACGGGTTGGGAGCCTGATAAGTATGTAAGTGTTCTTCTTTGCTCGACAGCAACGTGCTGCTTATTGCTTCTACCCTCTGTACATCGTTATCCCTTACCACATGCGAGACCTGCGCAGTCGTAGCTAGGTGAACATATGGCACCCAGCCTAGACCTTTGGGGCAGCATCAGTCAAAAATGCGCTCATATTTCCACCGAGCAGGAAGATGGAGTCGCAAGAACTCTCTTCGAGCTCTTCGATACATCTACGAACAAGGCTTCTTTGGTAGCACCAGTCGAATACTTCTGCCTCCAGAACTCCCTCTATAAACCAGGTAAGATGGCAACAGAGAATGAATCAAAGTGAAGCGCTGACATTCGATTCAACACGAAAGCGGCAATCCTTCAAAATTCTATCCAACCGCTCACGATTGCAAAGGACATTGACACAATTTACAGCACGTCGTCATATTGACTTTGTTCTTAAAAAAAATGAGCCTGGAACTGTCGTATCGAGCAATCTTGTTGGCCAAGTGTGCTTCAATAAATTCATTAGCTCGTGCGCTGTATATGCCTACTGACAAGACACAAAAGATCTTTCAGGTCGCAGTTCCATACACGTCAGACGCAGAGCCAATCTTATAATATGCCTGCTGAAACCACATGTATTTGAACCTTAAGTCGAGTATCAAAACATCACGAACGAGGAGTCTGTAGTACTTGTCATTGATAGTCGTTGCGTTGTCCGCACCGTCTTTGCCTGATTTTCAAGAATAAACCAATCAGTGATCACTAGAAGATGTAATAAGGCTTGGTGGTCTCTAGTGAGCAATATCTGAAGCACTGCAAAGTCTGGGAATACTGTCTTAAAAGGCTTATTGGAGTGACCTGTTTCTATCTTTTTTTCGAAAGATTTTCGGCAGGCATCGGGCTTGATTCAGTCCAATCAAATCGGAACTCTAAATCAATGCTAAACGATTCCGAAAATTTCGTGTGAATCGAACGGAGCTATGGAGAGTCTTGTTGATTAAGGCTCAGACCGTTTTCGGACCGCAGCTCGAAAATAAATCTCCAACATCACATTTCATTTTCAAGTCAAAATCTTTCTGCAAATAGAGGGCAATCGCCTGCTTCTCTTACTGTCTTAGGTTGCGCAACAGTTCGGGGTGAACCTGAGCCTCAATCAACAAGCTTCTCCAGTTAGCCTGCTTCTCTAGAATCCATAAAATTTCACTTCGATATTGAATCCAGGAGAATGGAAAATACAAACGTAGAGGGTCGAGGCCGAGCTTCTCATCTGTCGAGGCAGATCTGGCCTAAACTAGATCTGAGAAGAGCTTTAAGACTTCTAAACTATATGTTTAAGAGAAGCCTCATCGGGCATTGCTTGATAGGTAGGCACGCCATTAGCATATGTGGGTGTCCCCTCCAATTATTTGTGCAGAAACTGTAGTAATCTACCTTCAATGCACCAGCTTTCATCTATCAGGACTGAGGAACCAATCCCTAGTGATGTACTTCTATGAAGGTCCCAGCGACTTGTCCAAGGTTGATATTTACAAAATAGGAAGCTTTGTCTGTCTGTGGGTCTAAATAGAGTTTTGCACCGACATGGCTAGGTAGGTAGGTAGAAGTAGCGGTTCAATATGAACCCAAGGAGCACTAGAATGTGCCTTTTTTGTTACCACGACTCGTGTGACTTGGTTAATGATGGGTGAGACCGTCGGTGCCCAGATCCAGCCTGTGGCGGTTAAGAAAACGGATCAGATCTCCCATCCCTTTACTCAAAATGTCGTTAAGGTCATCGAAGAATGGTTGGTTTAATATACGCAGTCTGGCTCTTGCTAGTGCCGGACATTTGCAGAGGAAATGGGAGAGAGCTTCTTTCTTGCTTTCTTTTCCGCAACTGCGGCAGTGGGGGTTGTGTGCAATTCCTAGTTTGACAGCGTTGTCTCCAATCAACTCCCGCGATATCTGGGCGAGTTCTGTTTAGTAGGTCTTTTGTTCTATTCTTATCGTTGGTCGTCCACATCTTCCTTGATATAGCGCAGTTGGTTAACCCCCTCCATTGGAGGTTGGCTTTCTGCAGAAACTTGACTGGATTTGTCCTTTAACCGCTCCTAAAGGGATTTGGACCCTTGCCGCGTGTAAGCTCGTTCCCTTTAATGTCACCGATATGACTATATCCAGATTCCAGAGCATCTTCCATGACAAAAAAAGACATCCATCATACAAGGTTTCCCGTGCTGGTAATCCGATACTCAATGGCAGCATGTGTCTGCCTTAGCACAGACAACCACCTAACCTAACATAATTTGAAATTTTAAAATTTAGGATGCTGTTGGACACTTATTTTATCTTCATTGGAACATGCTTTTGGATAAGACTGTGTAGACCAACAGCAAAGCTTTGTACCATGTTATCCAAGACATCAACCAATGATAACTTTCTTTAACGGTGGTGACACAAACTAATCCGTTATAAATTAAACTTTCAAGCTTACAATTCCTTTCACAAGCTTACAATCCACTTCTTTTTTTTTGAAACAGATGATTCCCATGAATGGACACACAAATGGATCGATGAAGCTTGCGCGTTAACGATATAAAAAAATACTAATACGCCGTAGAGTGAGTCAGAACTACATTGGCAAAGCTCGTCCCAATCATTGTTACACTATTTTCCGGTAAAACAACATAGTCTCTTACTTTTCTCATTTACTTTCAAAAAGAAAGTAAAAAACTAAAAAAATTAAGCTTGTAAAGTCACATCCTTTTTGTTTTTTTTTTTGTGAGCAAAGTGGTCTTGTGTTTTGTTGTTGTGCAAAGGAGTGAAATAATTTTTAAACAGAATTGGTAAATATTTACAAAGTGAACTCATTTGTCCGCCCTTGTCCTTTGCCATGGAATGTGATGGGGAACAATTGTCCACAATCTGATTAAATAATTGACGGTAATTGCTGGTGTAAAAATTATATTCCTTGTGGACACACAGTGTATATACGTTTTGTTGAAGAATAATTAATTTTATTAAACTGGGTGACATTATCGCAGCAAAAAACAAAAAAAAAAAAAAAAACGCCGACACACGACAACTTTTGCCATCCAATTCCCGGTACGATGATGTTTTGGTTGTATTTTTGGCGTTTTGGGGTGGCTGTCGTCACTCGTGATCAATTTAAATGATGACATTGTTTTAAATTTCAGTTTTAATTCAAAAAAAAAAACGAGGAAAACTATTTTAATCCGACTTGTGTAGATTCTCTTATTTTGGTGGTGTAGAGTCATCATTTTTGGGTGTGGAACCCCTTAGAAACTAATCACTTTCAGTTTATATGCAAATTTCTAACCGTCTTCAATCAAAACCAAAGTCTGCTAGTACCTCTGCTGTATTGCAGAAAACATTCCCTAACAGTACATTAGTCCCTTTATTACGGTGCACCGATAAACATATGCAAGTTTGTCTTGTTGCCATCAACAGCCTTCAATTGGATCTCTATGGATCCATTGCGTTTCCCAAAAGTAGAAAGTCCGATCTGAAAAAAATTACTTTTTTTCATAATTCACCAGCGCTAAAGGGGTTATAAATACCCTTATGATGCTTTTCACACAGCGATGGTGCTGGTCAAGTGATTTTGAAACTAAGTTGGTATTGGGTTTCAGTCTTTTTGCTCCGAGGTTGGTGTCCAGAATGACTGGGGAGAATTATTTGTACTGTTGCCATTGCTTATAATTCACAGGTTTTTTTGTCCAACATCCCGATGTTCATTAGTACTGAGCTTGAACCTAAGGGTTACAGTGCTTAAGGGAGATGAAAACTTAGGACTAGACTTGAAATACTAAAGGTTAGGTAGTCAGGAGTAAAGCGAATGGACACCAAAGCTTCGTTCCGAAGAGTCTTCGAATCCAACCCGGAGGGACAACGCAGTAGAGGAAAACGTCGCCTAAGGTGGAGTAGAAGGGAACGTCAACCAACTTGGATTGGAGGTGGTTAGCTAAGGACCGGGTTAATTGGAGAAGCTTGTTGGTTGAGGCCCAGGTTCACTGTAGCGCCACCTAAGTAAGTAAGTAGTAAGATAGTCAGGAGTTAAAACGTTAAGCTAGACTTAATTACAAAAGGTTACAAAGGGGGATGTTTGAAAATGAAGGAAGTGCGTTGAGGATAGTCAGTGGCAAGATCAGAAGGACCAAGTGGTATTGAGTAGTGCAGCATGGAGTGCAACTTTATTGGTATTGCCTGGCGCAGCACCCTTACCACACGTTCGTAGTAACCATAATTTGTACGGAAGAAAAAGAAGAACAGACCTTAAGTTGCGGGATGGTGTTAAGGGAAATTAGTTCCAATAGCGCGGTACAGTCCATTAGCCAGTTAAAAGTTGGTGAACAAAAAGTATATCTGCAGTTTCACAACGTGATCCCAAAGACTCTAAGTTTATAAATTTGAGGCGATCAACGTACGCGGGTAAGGTGTGGGTATCAGCCCAAGGTTAGCCACGTAAAGCAAAGCTGGACTGCTTCAATTCTCATGGAGTAGACAATGTGACGGGGCAGCCAAACTTGACTAGCATACTCGAGGAGAGGCCTTACGAAGGTAGTATAGAGAAGATAACTTTTGTAACGTATGGATCCAATAATTTCAAGGACTTCCGCTTACAACACACTACCGTAGTTCGGAAGTCTTATTGATCAGGAAATGATGGGTTCAAGTAAGTTAATCCTCCTTTGGGTTGTGACTCGTTTTTAAGACAGTGGCCTCCGTAAAGAAGTATGCGGGAGCTATTCGAAAGCAAACACAATGAATTGTCGGACTGCCTGGGAGTCTCTGTCGCTCAAACTTCAACAACAGCGACACTCAGCCTCAAGACTGAAGGCCAACGGTTACTTAACAATCAGATAGATCACACCACTAATCGTCCATAAGAGTGATTTTGAAGACAATCTGTTACATCCTCAAGTAGGTCTTGGGCTAGAACTTACGAAACAACAAGCCATGATGGGTATCGGCGGACGTTTCCAATATCGCATACAACAACCCCCTGATAGAACTTGAGATTTACCTAGAAGTCTTTGTCTTCCGAGCAGAAATCTTTGCTATTTCAAGTAGAGTCAGTCTTTTCTTGAAATACCATTGAAATAGAAATCCGTTCGGGTAGTCCCGCAGCACTCGAAGCTATCACAAATCCAAGATACAGATCACATTTGGCCAGAAAATGTTGAAACAAACTCAACCTACTTGCTAGACACAACGAAGTTTCCGTCATTTAGATATCGTATCATGAAGGTTCCGCCGAGAACTAGAAAGCTGACGGACTAGCAAGAGAACCACTGAAAACACATTGGAACTCGCACTGACAGTTATTAAGACACTAACTAACGAGAGGATGCAAAGGGCTTTTCCAGAAACTCACTCGTAAAGAAACCAAACAATTCTGTCATCAAAGAGATTCTTGCTTTAAGTACATACCAATTGAGACTGATGGGACTAATTATAGAACACAAGAAACAGGAAGTGTCAACTCCATAATTGCACCCATTTTTTGACTCCAAGAAAGTCTTTAAGAGAGTTGATCTAGATTTCATAAGACAAGCCTCACGTAAGAGGGATATTCTCGAAAAGCAATCAGCGAAGCCTGGCACACTGATACGATTTTCGAAGGCTTTAAAATCCAAAGTGGTACCTAACAAGATTGTATTGGGTCATGCCAAGTATTTCTGGGAATGACCGATACTTTGCGTACAGCTTTGTCAGATGGAAAGACGAATTCTATGTGGCTTCAGTCTATTAAATTCCTCAGCACAGTGAAGCATAGCTTGCCCAACTGTATAAAGGCAGCATAATGTAAAGAGCAAAAGTTACGTTCAGCAACTCAGATTGAATCAGTAGCGTTTAATGGTTGTACAGCTTGGTCACTCGTATCACTTGAAGTCGTACCGAATGAGGACCGATAAGAAGCTAGTAGACTTCTCAATACTATGACAAAAGTGGCAATGTTTGGGTCATACCCTTCGACGAGAAAATATTCGATTGCGAAGTGCCATGGCAGGCAATCGAATCCATTTACTGAATTCAACAGAAGAATAAGTTAACCTCGGCAATCATGGCATAGAACGTTGCCGTTCCCCATCTACGTCCAGAAGAGCAGAGACGTGACTTAGAAAACGAATATGAGAAACTAAGAACACTGTCATCATCGAAGAAATGAATAAGAAGTTGCAAACAAGAAGTCTTTTGTAAATATTAGGAAGATAGTTGGAGAGCCTTGAGGGATACCAGCATCATTTTAATGGCAAACTGAGGACTTAAAACTATTGAGAACCACTGGAATTGAACAGCTGAAAAGCTTGTTTCTAATTCATCAAAGAAGAGGTATTCTGGGTTCAGTCAAGGTTATGTACTTTTGTCAAGACCACACATTGTCATCTTATAGCTAAAATACATTTGTTTGTTGTGGAAGTCTTGGACACTTAACTGACCCACTTATGATGGGGCTACAGTCCGGGATGGACCTGGGCCTCACCAACAAGAAGTAACTGTCTTCAGTTTTGCTCGCCAAATTGGTTCTGGTTCCTTTCCACTTGCTTAATCCAGCTGCAGACTGTCTCTGAGGAAGATTCGGAGATTCTTCAGGATGAAGTGCTTGTATTCATCTGCTCCATCTCCACAAGGGGTTTTCCGAGGGCGCTTTGTCTGGCTCTGGCAAGTGCCGGGCAGTCACCAAGAAAAAGGGATAGCGTATCCTTTTCATGTGAATTGTCGCAACTTCAGCAGATGGGGTTGAACGGGATGTCTAACTTGGCAGCGTGTGGACTTATAGGCCAGTCACAAGTGCTTATTGCTGTGATTCTTGCTGTCTCGATGCGGTTCCTATTGATTAGGTCATTCGTTCTGTTTTTATTGTATGCGGGCCATATCTGTCTAGATAAGGCACAAGTTGCAAGACTTTTCCACCTAGAGTTGGCAAAAGAGAGAAAGTGTTGGCAAATTTCGCCCTTGCTGAGTCACATCGGGAAGCAGACTGACTCTGCAAGGGAGGCATCCAGGGTTAAACCACATCTGGCTAACGCGCGACTCTCTCGTTCCCCTCTATGTTACTATGGCCGGGAACCCAGAGAAGAGTGATATTTAACACTGTTCAACTTATTTAGAGGACGAAGTAAGTTTGTGGCAGCCTGGCTATCAATAAAGATTCCTATGCTGTTTGTGGTAGTAGGGCTGAGGCTAAGTATCTTGAAGGCTTCTCTTATCGCTAGTTCCTCCGCCTGGAAGACACTCGAAGAGTCAGGGAGGCGGTATAATTTGGATACGTTCAGTTCCGCTGAGAAGACACCTGCTCCAACACCACACTCCATCTTGGAGCGGACAGTGAAGATCGATCTGGAAAGCGAACTTGAATCTTATTATTGAATTTGAGTGTGGGAGTTGTGTAGTCAGTAATGTTCGCGGCCAGATCCCTAGGCAGCAAATCAAGAGGCTTACTATGGCCATATGGTCTTGGGGACCAAAGCCCAGATTCTACACGAAACGATGTATTTGATGTGCAAGTCCAGTCTACTGTATACTGCCTCCGAGGAAAAATTCAAAGATTCTTCATGTTTTCATCTGCTTCACCTGTCCCGGTCGTTTTATTTTGACTCTTTTGACTAGATCGATGTCGCTTTATCTTCATTCGCGTCATTCTATCTTCTCTTCAATGCAAACGGGACTATAAATAAATCCTTTAAGAAGAACTTATCAAAGAAATTCCCTGAAATATATCTAACTTAACTATTCTCTACTAAGTAACATCAATTACAAAGTCTTTCCCTCTCTCTCTCTCTCTCTTCCATTGCCCAAGCAACTTTCTAAAAAAAAATTTTATAAAAAAAACGTCAATTCTCCATCATCTCATCTCGTTTTCTGTCGAAACAACGTTGACAAACAAGCATTAAACGCTTAAGTGCACAGATTTAAGTGTGCAAAGTGAATTCAATCAGATCTCATTGAAATTCAGAAAAAGAAACTCGCCCTCGCCCCGTCCTCATCCACCGCTCGCTTACAATGTATCCCGTGCACCCTCTACTACACGTCTATTCGGGTGAAGAAAATCCATCAAGAAAAACCTGACAACAAAAAAAAACAGAACCAAATAAAAGAATGACTGACTAATGTGATAACAAGAAGCGAATAGCAGCAGAGAAACATTCGCCAAACTAAAAACTTGACTTAATGGATGGATGGATGGATACTGGATACTGGATACTGGACACCCATGTGAACAAAAAAAAATTTTCAAAAATAAAAAGACAACTCTGAGCTCGGAATGTCTGGAGCTGACTATAGGCTCCAGTTCAAAGCGGGGATTCGTACAGTCAAGTTTAACGCGGGCGCCCTCCGGACTTTTGCGTAAACGCATTTTATTCTTTTTTTTTTTTATCGTCGTTTATATTTGTGTTGTCGAACGTGAAACGGGTAGTGATAGATAAATTTATTAATTAATCAATCAATGAAGCGACTTTGTTGGCAGATACAAATCCGATTGTGATCTTTGGGAAAACCGCACTTGTACGTGTCTTGGATGCGAATTGCAACAATTATTATACTTATATGTATTTTTTTTTAAATTGTTTATTGATGGTTGTGTTTTGTGGGTAATTGCATTTTAAATGGACTTCTACTTTGGATTTTTTTTTTTTTTTTTTTTTTTTTTTTTTTTTCTAAAAACGCGCAGTTAAAAAAAGTGGGAAATTGTTACACGATCCTTTAAAGGTTGCGAATTAGAATAGGAAACTCTATTTCAATAGAAAACTCAGCCCTTCATATTAAGATCATCAAAATTTTGTTTTTTCTTTACCAAATAAATGCTGGACCACCCCAAGGCTTGGAAATACCGAGTCTTCGATCAATTCTGATCCAAATCCATTTCTTTGCTGTTGACAATGCCAAAATTTTGTTTGGAACCTCCCCAAGGAATTTCCCCTAACAGTGCAGTGAAACTTGTCATTAAATAATTCGAAACAATAGGAACTTACTTCAGGTGGTAACACAAAGGACCTTATCTAGTCTAAGTGAGGTTGAACCTGCAGCCTGCCACTCCTACCTAACCTAACCTAACTTCAAAAGGAAAATCGGTCATACGTGTCATTCCATCAGACTTATCAGTGAAATTATTCCTTTGCACAGAAGACTGGCCACTGTCTCATAGAACAACAAGTTAGGAGACAAGGGAGGGCCCTTTCAATGATTTTTGCAGAAGCTGTAGCTCTGTCACTGTCCAACGCTATCTCACAGTAGAATAAGACTTGTAGTTCAATATAATTTGAATGATAATAGTGACCTAAACCAAACCCCTTTATGCTAAATTCTTACCCTCTTACTTAAGGCTTCCACCAACAAACGTCTCCAACTAGCTTTTTTTTTATATTTCACTAGCGCTAAAGGGGTTATGAATACCCTTATGATGCTATTCACACAGCGCCAGTGTTGGTGTTGTGATTTTGAAACTCAGTTGGTATTAGGTTTAAGTTTGTTTGCTCCGAGGTTGGTGTCCAGAATGACTGGGGAGAATTATTGGTACTGTTGCCATTGCTTATAATTCACAGTATTTCTTTCGAACATCCCGATGTTATTAGTACAATCAACACTTTCAAGTCATATGACCACCCTACTGCCAGTGTTATACAATAGAGTTGACGTCAGTTTTTTTTCGCAGTTGATCGACTTTTTTTTTGAAATCGGAATTCGAACCTGGAAGCTTCAGCGTAACAAGCGATGATGCAACCGTTACACACTAAGCTCGATCTTTAGCTAGCTGCATGTAGTTTCACGGGTTAAATTGGTTGAGATCCCCTTCCACTTATGTGAGCTACCTGAATGTTGGTCTTCCTTTTACTGCGCTGTTCCTCGAGGGCGGATTCGAAGATTTTTCGGACCCAGTGACTTCAGTCGATAGACCTTCACTCTTCTGGCTAAGTCGATGTCGCTGTACAGTCAATGTAGTCGGTCGTTGTATCTCCTCCTCCACTCTCCATCTATGCAGGCGTCTTATGCAAACTCCTATCATAAATAACTCTAAATGATTCTATGGGTATGATCCTCCCTTATAAGAAATTGTAGCACGATGGGCTCACAAATGGAGTTTTAATGAGTCCCTCGAAACAACTATCTACCTTACTTAACCTTCCTGGTTCGTGTCTATGTTCTAAGGCTATGGATGGGATGAAGTGTTGTATGTAAAATGATGAGCATACGTTGTAACAGTGATGTGGAACTTTAGCACTAGCCTGACTACTGCACACTGTGTAACCTGTTTCCTAACTTACTCAATTCATTTTCTGAGGTTTGTGTCTTGGGAAAAGCAAACTAAGGAAGGGGATATGAAAAGTCGATTTAGTACAGCCTTAGCCAAGTGTTTCGAATACGAATACGAATATTTGGCTCGACAGCTCATAGAGAACCAGGATCTAGCTTCTCGCAAACATTCATGTTGTGCGTGCTATACTTTTCGCACGAATGCTGTTTTATTGCCGACTCCGAACAGCGGATTGAGAAGCATTGTCATGCCTGCGAACTTCGCAGTGCGAAGAGGTTGTGCCGCGAAAAACATTTGGTTGTTTTGAAGCTCGAATCTGTGTTCTTTCGCTTAGCAGTCCAACGCACTAGCCACTTAGTCAAGTGCTTTAATATGTGAATAAAATGAAGCCTGGTGCTCTTAGGCAATGTTTATAAATGGCACTTACTTCACTGAAATCGCAGACCTTTCGCACCTTTCTTTGTAAGTAATTCATAGCCTCCGTTGTCGGTTCTAGCCAAGAAAGCTGTAAAATGTCTAGATATCTATTAGCAATCTTCTTGCATAAATTGAATACTTTACTTTTTCTCATCAGTCTACCTTCTGTTAAGCAAATATTTGGCTTAAACTTGAACATAAGGCTCGTAGCTGATTGTATCCTTTAAGAACCTAATAACTTATGAATTTTTTCAAACTGCAATGCAATATTCTTGTTTCTCTCTGTTGTATTGCTTTTTTTACAAAATAAAAATCCGGCTAATGCAACTCCATCACTACAAATGTAGTTCAACTTATTACCACGCAATAGGCCAATGAGAGAATCTTCTAGTCCAACGCCCTTGAGCTTTAAATATACAGCGAACTTTTTCAACTGCGCAAACGGACCTGAAATGCTACACTGTTCGTATCCAAATATCTTTCTCGTTGTAGATAGGGCTGACTTGGTAAGAACTTTCCAACCACCAATACACTCTCGGATTTGAAGCAAATAAAACTTGTCGAGAAAGTAGGTCCTCTTTCTGACTACAGGCCACTTTTCCTACACTACCAATGACCCTACATCTTCTTTTCAAGAAGTTCTACATAGTCACAGTTTCAATAACTTATTTGGGTACTTAGCAACTATCTTGGCGGTAATGTCATCTCGGACTACACTGTTCCATACTTGGCTTTCGAAAGACCCTTCTCGTAGGCCTTTCCAAGAAAAGAACAGTGGGAGAAGCATGAAGTGTCAAAGCACTCCAAATCCATCTACACCAATGGACATAGATAAAAGAGCGGGTCTCTTCTCGGAGGAATTAAGACTAAGCAGCTCCATACGACTACCAGATCACAGCAGTGTTTTCCAAGGGGAACAAAGCAGCCTTTGTTCTAGCAGTGACAAAGGCTGCCCAACTGGTGTCAATGCTGACAATATAACTGGAGGATATCACAATTTACATTGACAGCCAGGCGGCCATAAAAGCAATAGCTGCTACGCAGATAACATCAACGCTTGCAATGTGTTGCTTGAGCTTAAGGTTCTTGGGACACAACACAATGTAAAACTCTGCTGGGTCCCTGGTCACAGCGGGATACCAGACAATGAAATAATGGATGAATTTGCCAGAAAGGGCTCAGTCCTAAACCGAGTACAAGCAGATGATATGCTCAAACCTCCACTCTGCAACTCTAAGGCCTAAATTTAAAAAAATCATTAAGAGAAGCACTAACTTCCTGTGAAATATCTAGAAGGCTGTGGCTAGAACAAGTCAAGACAAAAACCAGAAAACTCCTGCAAAAAGACAGGAAATCGCTGTCAATGATAGGAGTGCTAACTGGCCACAACATGCTCAGATATTACATGAAGAAGCTACTTCTGAACGATGCTGACATCTGCAGAGGATACGGTGATGAAGAGGCGAATGAGGACACGGCCCAGTACCTCTGTCACTGTCAACTGAGAAATAGAACCCTGGGAAAATTCTTCTTCGATCACATCGTTGAGCTATCGGATAAATTACAGTCAAGCCTGCTTAAATTTACAAGGGCGTCCGGATGGTTAGAACCAAGACGCTAATACTACGGTATGACAATGGGGCCCACATGGGGCCCACATGGACCTAAGTGTAATGAGTATGTAACCATTCTCATCAGACGCTTACCTAACCTAACCTTGGGTTTGGAAGGTACGAATTTTTCAAAAACACACGTACGAGTAGGTGGGATTCTTACAAGCTTAAACCACGTCCTTACTCTTCCAAGTTCAAGACTCCTTTTCGCGTTTCGTTTTAGTCATTTTATTTAAAGGAACTCCTTTAGAATATGTCCTTAGCTCAAACTTGCTTGCAACGTTCAGGTAGACCAACTCTTTATTCAATTTGTTGTTAGTCTTTAATTTTGGTAGTAAGCACTTGGCGACAGGGGGAGCAAGCACGGTCACCTGCGAAGCGATAATGAGGCTCAAGATTGAACCAGAGTCCAAAGCAAATATAAACGAAATGCCCGAAAGGGTTTTTGACGCCTTGAATCTGTCGTCAGTGCACTTGCAATAAGCCTCGTACTCAGCGCAACTCAACGTACAACGTCCCCTATATCGACACTCAAACTCGTTTCGGTCCATTGTACTCCCAGGCAGAAACCCCTTTCAGTTCTAGGGGTTTGGCCGTGGCTCAGTGGTAAGTGCATTGGACTGCTAAGCAAGAGGACACAGGTTCGATCCCCAAAACCACCACTTCGCAGGCGTGACAAACCTGCAAAAGTATAATCTGTCATGGGAAAGCTTCTAAATCTGCCGCCCGGAGTCGGCAATAAAACGTAGATTCCTTCCCGAGATATCTGGTCGATCCTTGTTATACAAACATTCATAAGCTCATCGCCCATCGGGTCCCTGAGAAGTAGATGTTTGTGGCTTTAATGTCTCCTGAGTTGATTTTGCATCAATTTTGTACGACCAGTACGTTTAATTGAATTAGGGCACTAGTCCCTTATCACTGCGGCCACAGGTGGGCCTATTGTGATATCCTCTATTTTAGGACTCCTCCATGATTCCGGAGTGATAATACCGGCGATGTTTTTGGGTGAGCTAGTGGTGATATCTTCCGCCATAAGGTAGTGGTTATCTAGAATGCGAGGACGTGTTTTTGTGAGACGGTTACAGTGACACCCGACAATGTCCGGTTAGGAAGCCTGTGACATTTCGAATCTGACTTCTTGTTAGTTGTAGAAATTGTTTCGTCCTTTTTTGGGAGGTGGTTGGTATAAAGGCTTTAGCTTGTTGGGAAGTCGCAGAATGGTCTTGGCATCATTAATGTTGATGCAGAACTTTTTCCGGCTAGTTCATTTGCCTTTTCATTGCCTTCATATCCACTATGGCCCGGTACCCAAATGAGATGAACTCTGTTTGTTTCTCTCGTCTTTACAGTCTTTTCAGTATTTTGCGGTGTACTGTGCTCCCCGAATAGCTGCCTTGCGAGTTTTTCTGATTTATTTAGGCACTTAAGAGGGGAAGTTACCTATCCGTACCCGCTTACATTCCTGACAAGTTTTGAAGCCTCAAATGTTTGGCTAGCAATGCAGGTAATGCAGCTAAGTGAAGGAGCACGTATCCGGGTATTGCTGTCTCTTACTAAAAAAAACCCTGAGGATCAATCAAACTGACCATCTTTCTCCTTTAAAGGCTCGAAAGAGTTTGGAATCTTTTCATCAAGAATTTGCGAACCCGTCTTCATTAGGAGTATGCTACCCCCGACTCTAAAACTTGTCGAACTTTCTTAAATATTAAGGGACTCCGAATACAACGTTGTAGCCAATGAAGACGACATTGTTAGGTAAAAATTAAGGGAGGTCCTGGCGACTCAAATGGCTTAAAACTACAATCGGCCTCAAGGAGATTTTCTTACATGATTTCCTTCCTATCACGGATGTAGATCAGATCAAGTGCTAGACCATTTAGACAACATCCTGATGGTCTCAAAGTCGAATGAGTCTTCCAATCGAACAAATTTTGAAATACGCACCGCAGCTCTTAGAAACACAAAGATTGAAACAGGGATCAGTACCTTCAGGCAAGGCTGAGCTCATCCAAGCAACTCTTGAGTTAGAGCTACAATTTCCACTCCTATTGAGCACATTGGAAACTGGAATCTTCCTAGAACAGTGATTGACCACCAAGCTGCGGAATATTTCTTTGACTTCTGCTCAGGATCTTTGTGTGTTGACCATATGGACACCTTTCGGATCCATGTAGGTCTCCGTTTAGTATGTTTCTATCGACTTCGACAAGGCATTTCACAGCGTGAATTGACATTTCATTTGGTTTGCTTTGCGCAGAAGAAGATGCTAGATGATAGGATCTGTAAAGGATTTTAAAAAGTGGAGTGAAAAAAACTACACAACAGCACGACTTTTTCGACTAGAAATCTAGATAGTCGCCGTCCATTTGTGTAGTGAAGATCCCTATGGGAAACAATGCGATTATAGATGTTCTAAAGTTCACTTGCTTGCTGAGTCAGATTCTTAAATAGATGCCTACGATTTGTAGAGACTGCGGAAATAGATCTTACATTGCACGTGCTGATTTTATGACACCCACCATTCCATACAAAAGTATAATACATGTTTCAATTCAACAAATGAAGTGCTACCTCTTATAACTGTTAAATGTGTCATGTGTCACTTTTAATGCTTAAATTTAAATAAATAAAATCTGCCTGAGCCGAACCCCTTTTTACATATTCACCGCACACCCTATTAACTGCCAAAAGTACAAAACATAAACTACTAACGTTGGTTCAAGAAAACCACCATAAACTAAACGTCAGAAGTGTTTCCTTCTTGTCAAATTGACGTAAAGATGAGAAAAAACAAATCCCAAGAACTATCATCACTGACACATACCAAGATCACATCAATCAGTCAAGTGAATCAGTGGAAACACGATCTCCATTTCAAGTATCCATCCATCCACCCATACGTCAAAATATGATATTTAGCAAACTTCAGGTAGCTTATTGACTAAGAACAACAATTAGATGCCGACATAGCTCCGCATACTTTCTAATTTTATTCTAAACGCTTAATTAGTATTCTAAGCGAGTAGCTCCGCCTCAGACCCACATGACAAAATGATTCTCATCGACTTGTCATCGTCGTCGTTGTCGTTTGCTGGTGGCTAATGATGCAATCGGTGTGTGACACAAGAAAATTCCAAGCCAATCGGTAGAAAACCGGCTCCGAATTGAAAACCTATCCTGGACGGATGATGGCGTGCGCCACCGTGAGTATTGCATAACCACATGAGTTATAACCAAACTCTCGCATAGCAATCTGCAATTAGCTTACTTTTCGTTGGCAAACAACGAAAAATGCAAACAAATTATAATTTTGTACGTTTCTTTTGGCTGCAGAACTCGTATCTTTGTATCTCGATTGTATGCGGAAAAGTATCTCGCTGTGTGAATTCATCGACCCACTATATAAGCACACGTATGGCTGTATCCACTTTTTTTTCTTTTCTGTTTACTCTCGAGACCAATTTGATCAGATTGGTTACTTCACTTTTAGTTAGAGATATTTATTTTTGTTGTCACTTAAAATTTAAGTCCAACGTGCGACGCGACGCAGAGAAGGAGGGAGGCAGGCAAAGAGCGAAATGTTTATCTTGAGACTTTTAGTTGTACATAGCATGTTGACGGACACAACAACGACACTGATGATGATAATGATAAGAAAAAGAAGAAGAAGAAGAAGGAGGAGGTGTAGGATTAAAATAAAAAAAAAACGATGACGAAGATTGTGCGGAAGAAAGCGAGAAGCAATCTCGTTATTCATTGATTATGATAATAAAGCCATGGATTGTGAAGTAAGCTGCGCTAAGCTATCTGTCGTCGCCCCCTGGTGTCCTCAAATTTAGCCGAGTTAATTGAATTTCCTGTAGGAACGTTGAAGAATTCAATATTAAAAAAAGTAAATATAGCATTTGGTCTTTTTTTTTTCATGGATAACCGACAAAAGAGAGAGAGACATACATTTTAACGATGAAAAAGATACTTTTTGTTTTTTTTTTTGTCATGAATTATGATGACTCTTACTCAGTCGATCGACCTTTAGCTTATTTATGGTGACCCCCTACATTTTAATTGCAAGCAAGTCATGTTAAATTATTTCGTTATCGAGGTTTACGGCTTGGATAAGGTTCAAGGTTTTGAAAACTATATAAGTACAGTTACTCATGAAAGTGTGTTGTTTCAAATAGTCTTTCAGAAATTTGTCTTCGATTTGAAAATCACTTCCTGTTGCGGTCCGTTAAGAATGTCAAACTTACACATCTGATTCCTTTAATTGACGCATACCTTGTGCAGCACTTGTCCTACGCATATCAGACGTCGATTTTGCCCATAGATCCACATAAACATATACCGTGCTCCCGGATAGCTGCCTTGCAAGTTTTTCTGATTTATTTAGGCACTTAAGAGGGGAAGTTACCTTTCCGTACCCGCTTACATTCCTGACAAGTTTTGAAGCCTCAAATTGTTGGTGAGCAATGCGGGTAACGCAGCTAAGCGAGGGCGCACGTATCCGGGTATTACTGTATAGACTTCAAAGTTAAACTCCAGACAAGAATTCCTAGTAGAAGTGCTTGGGAATCTGGTGGGGTCTTAGATAAATCTGCGATAGAGATATACACAGATGGATCTAAACCAGCGTATGGCACGGGGGCAGGAGTCTTCTCCAATGCATCTGACTTAAGTATGGCTGGCAAGGGAAGGATATTCTTTAGACCGCGACCAAGCTGATTCTACCGCTAAAATTCCACGATGTAACCTCCAACAGGTGAATTTGAAGCAAAATTCAAAAGATAGCTAATGATAGATGGAATGCGTTTAGTTCCTGTGTCATAACTAGGAAACTATGGCCATTCTACAATAAAGAGAAAACTTTCTTTGCCACTGTCCAGCGCTCTGCCATAAAAGATTCAAAACCCTGTGAAGACACTTCTTCCAGGATCTAGAAGAACTGTCCGACAAGTCTGTGGGCGACATACACAGATTTATCCGCGCCTCGGAATAGCTCGACAGAACATAGGCTAATGGTTCCTAGTAAGGGGGGCTGAAACCCCTAGGGTACCTAAGTGTGACGGAGAAAGGACCTCCTTTCCCGTCAACCCTATTACCTAACCTAACCTAAGTCACCATAGCCAAGCGACTGCCGGATCACTGTTTTTTTTTTCTATAATTCACTAGCGCTAAAGGGGTTATGAATACCCTTATTTATTCGTTCATTCACACAGCGCTAGTGTTGGTGTAGTGATTTTTGAAACTCAGTTGGTATAAGTTGAAGTGGCTGCCAGTTATAGCCAGCACACTTAGACCAGCGATAGGTCCATTGTGAAGGTGGTATTAGGTTTCAGTATTTTTGCTCCGAGGGTAGTGTCCAGAATGACTGGGGAGAATTATTGGTACTGTTGCCATTGCTTATAATTCACAGTATTTCTTTCGAACATCCCGATGTCATTAGTACGATCAACACTTTCAAGCCATATGACCACCCTACTGCAAGTGTTATGCCTATGCCTATGCAGTAGAGTCCAATGGAGGAGCAGACTTATCTCATTAGTGAACTATCAAAGGTTGAGCGACACCTTGTTACCTCGTCCGCTCTCTCTTCTTCCAAGACGAATGCTTTTATGTCGTTGACCCGCTGTATTATACAAAGTATTTGATTACTGATAATACTTCCGGTCAAAGTCTCTATGTAGTAGGCACCTCATGATAAATTGACATTTGGGGGAACGTATTGTCGAGTTAATGTTCCACGTGATCCCATACCCAGAAGTAGTTGACAAAAAGCATCTCCACAGTTGCTGATCTTTGGCGTGTACATTAAACATTTGAGGCCACCTTGCAACTGCATTTGACCTTTTACTTGACAGTGTTGCTTGCATTTTATTATCCGGAAGTTTATTCGGACTGTATCTTGAATTCTACGATTAGAAATACTTGTGTTCTTACTTATTTTGATGGCACTATAGTCCGGGATAAACCTTGGCCTTAATCTATTCAGTCAACTCGATCATTAACCAACTTTCTCAGTTTCGCATGCCAAGTTGTTTTAAGAACCCTTTCAACTGATGGCTCCGAATATTTCTTCTAGAGCCGATTCAGCAGTTCTCTGGATCCGAACGGTCCATTCGTACAAATGGAGCAGAAGATCACATGGACAATTTCTTTGTTCAAAACTACCGATAGCATTTTCATTCGCCTCGGATGATAAGGACCTTAAACAACGCCTCCTTACTTATTCGTAAAAGGACTTCACTCATTCACTTTGTTAGCCCTACGATCAGAAGTACCATCAACAAACTACATGATCACAATTCGTTACTGAATGGCAAGGTGGACAGTCATTAATCATCAATGATGAAGATCAATTCCAATTGCTCCAAAATCTGTTTTACGATATTGCTATCTGGTCTGGACTCTAGCATGGGATTCATAATTCCGCAGAAGCTGACCAAAGATCTCAAAAGTTCTCAAATGTGTGTTGATCGATTCCGAAGTCGATAAAGGATATCAATCCCTCCGTCAAAAGGTAGGTAGGTAGGTTAAAGAGGTGGATCCATCGCGTGGAGCAGCCTTCACTCGGATCTCTAATGGATCCATTGTGTTCCCCTGACGTGGAATGTCCATTCTGAAAAGACAAGAAAGAGTGGAAGGGTCTGGATGAGTGCAGTTATGAACGTTCGATCTCCCTGAACAATCCCGAATTCGTCGCGAATTTTAGAATAGCTTTTGGTGGCTTGTTGGACAGCTCGCCCAGGTCGTTGAAGTGGTATTCATCGAGGGCCGTCTTCCTTGTTCTATATAGGCTGGGACATTCGCATAGGAAGTGCGTTGGATTCTCAAACGCAACCTCTGCATAATTCGTCTGTACTTAGACGCATTCTTCTACGGTGGGCCGCCAGAAGGTTGTGGCCTGTGATGATCCCTATGAAGAGAGCTAAGTTTGATCTGTTTAGCGCAAGAATGTGCCCCGTTTTTATCTTGTCGATATTTGTCCAGAGTTTTCTGGACGTGCGGCATGATGAGAGTGCGCTCCATCTCTCATCAGCTTGTCTATGAAAGTCTTGTGCAATGGTAGATTTGAAGAGAGCAGGGGGGGGGGGGGGCAGAACTGAATGATCGATCAGTGATAGGTCCGATTCCGAGCCTTTTCTGGCTAGTTCATCCGCCATTTCGTTCCCGTGGATACCTTTGTGTCCCGGAAACCACCAGAGTGTAACGTTGTGATTCGTGGTAAGGGTTTTGAGCTCGACAATTTTTGACTACACTACTGTGGATGAAATGGCTTTAATAATGGCTTGGCTATCTATGTAAATGTCGATAGTTTTCTTAGAGACTAGCTTCATTGATAGTTCACGGGCTGCCTCGGCGATGGCTAGGACTTTCGCTTGGAACACACTTCCGTGGTTCGGAAGTCTTATTGACCTCTCTATGTTGGGCTCTAGTGAGTAAATCCCAGAGCCTACTCCTTCCTCAGTTTTTGACCCGTCTGTGAAAATCGAAATTTTCGTCGGGTTGATAGCCTTCCCGCTGGCCCACGCTTCTCTTGAGGGGAAAACAGTTTTCTATGCTAAGGCTGAAGTCAGGAGATGGTGTGAGGTAGACCGAGTTGTTTTCTAGTTTTGCCCAACTTGCTATCCTTCGATGGCCCATATCGCCCGGTCAAGGATGCACCCCAGGTATCTCGACCTTTATGAGACTTGAAGGCCGGTCCCTTCGAGTCTCAAGGACCCGAACGTTGGAATCTCTGTTTTTTTTTTGGTTTTCAATAAATCCGCTTTGTGCTGGAGTGAGTTCTGAAAGCAGACCTTTAATTCGAACTTTGATGGGAGATTTCGTAAATTTTTTGAAGGATCCTCGCTGTTTTGCCGAAGTTTGACATACGACATCAATTTAAAATGCCAAAGAGGCTCTTCAAAGAATCGAAGGAGGCAAGTCTTCAAAAGGGTTATTCTTGAACATGTACATGGTCATCGATGTGACTTGTGATTTTCACAATCTTCACTGAAGGGGATAACTATGAGCAGTCTATAGGTTATCTCTTGGAAACGTGTATCAAGAAGACTTGTATGAAACAGCTTTCCATTTGGGTAATGATTTGTGTTGGAGGAAGTCCTAAATTGAAGTTTAAAGCTGGGATCTAACCACTGATGATGTTTGTTAGATTGTCAGCGTAGCTTGGGTTAGGTTAGGTGGATAGGTATTTCGCAGGATTCACTTAGACTCAAAGCCCATTGCGATGCCTATAGAATTTCCTTGTGAGAATTCTACCCATAGAACCATTTAGAGTTGTTGAGCTAAGTCATAGGGACTCCTAAAACTGGGAAGTAGACTTAAAATTACAATTTCTCAGGGTTTCACGAGGCGAACTTTAGGGGCCTACTTATCTTTCTGTATGACAACCAGACTTCTCAAAAGTGAGCTTTGAGAACATTGAATTAAAAGCAACTTACTCATCACCCAGTTCTCAGTCTAGATTGCAACTTTCATCGGATGCAAATCCCACAATGCAACACTGATCACACTTTAATTTTTTCTGAAACATTTAAAATCGCATGCAACCAGAAGCAGCACACCAAACACAACTTTCTCTCGTCATGCAACACGGAAAGAAAAAAAAATATCAAAATGCGCACATTGTGCGCTCTCATACTTCCCACCCGCCCAATCAATCCCCATGCAGTGCTTCTCCCCTAATGATTGACTTAACTTCTCCGCAATCAATTTGATTCTTTTTTTTTTTTTTTCTTTTCTCTTCCATATATTCATTCCACTCTTAATCCGGCAACGGTTTGCGTTATGCGCATTGCGAAACAACCACTACTACAGAGCACAACAACCGACAACAATCAGTGAAATTACCTCCTCCGTCAGAAAGGAACCCCAACCCCAACCCCAATCCAAATCGAAACGACTCTCAACTGTGCGGTTGGCACTGTCCAAGCAGCTTATTCCTATTCAGATGCCCAGCAAGTGCCATTTGGATACAATCGTCGACATCATCAACAAGTGCAAGTGGAAAAATGTAAACGGATGAGTACGGGTATTTCGAAATGATAACTCGCAAATAGATACACACTGACCAATTGAGAGAGAATGTAAAAGAAAAGTTTCCACACACACACACACACACACACTGTTCCCAAAACTGTGAGACTAAAAAGTGTTAAATTTAAATTTAAAAAAAAAAAAGTGTCAACAACAAGAAACAAAACGTCAAAACGTGAAAATTAAATCAAAAAATTAATTTTTTTGTCATCCCCTTATCATCGACCTGTACATTTTTTTTTTTTTTGAAAATGATCAAGTCCACAGAACGTAGTAGATTCCAAGTGATAGCCATTGCGGTCATATTTATGGCGGCCATGGTGGTTAGCGGAAGTGAGATCGCGAGTGATGTGAAACCAGTGCATCAAATTGAACACAATTTTAAGAATCAAAAGCTTATCGAGAGTAAAATCATCCCAGAGGTCAGCACTGTGCTCAAGGATAAGGATAATGCGCGCGATGATAAGTGGGAGCATACCAGGCGTTTTATGGAGGATGGCCTACCGGTCCTGGATGTTTACGGATACAAACCGAAAAAAGGTAAGTTCCACCACAACACACACACAAGTGATTTTATTGCGTTTTATTAGATTTAAAATGTTGTGTCAGGGGGGGGAGGAAGCCCAGCACTTGTTGGTTTTATTCCTTTTGGTTGTGGTTTTTTTTGCAAATACATAGCTTAATCTCATTAGATGCCAAGGCCGAACAATTTAATGAACACTGCTCTAGGCACGTGACTAGATTATTCTATTGACAGTGTGTGTGTAGTGAATTGGATTATTTATCAACTTATCCGGTTTCTTGGAAGATCTTGATCACATTTTTAAACTTTTTTTTTCTTTTATTGTTCTAGTCTATAGCTCTTTGCAATTTAATTTTGATTTAATCCGAACAGGAGTACCTAGCGGAAAGATATGTTTTCCGTATCTATTTTGTCATCAGTATGTTTGACTATAGTCGTCTTTTTTATAACTTTATTCACAGCACTAAGTGAATACGGATTGGGTGAGTTTAAGTGCTTAAGCATATGTTCCACTAAGTATGAGTTATAAAAATTCAGTCCACAATCCAAAAGCAACTACGTCTCTATTAAATTTACCCTCATGGATGACGCATTGTGTTCGGCACAAGCAGTCTAAAGCTTAAGTGAACTACTGAACTTCTTAAATGAGTCCAACTCTAACGGCACAGTGAAAAAAGGCCGCGTGAATTTAGACGGCGCTCGAAAAATGAACCTAGACCGCGCGCTGTTATTTCATTTCAATATCGCGGCCATATTTCATTTTCAAAATGAATTTTGACCGCCATACAAAATCATGCGCGGCCTAATTTCACGCGGTCTAAATTCCATCCACCGACAAACAAGCACCGGTAGAAAGTACCTTCCCGATCCCAGAATCGAATCGGTGGAAGCACTGGAAGCAAAGGCGAGGACCCTCGAAAATGTTATGGCAATAGCTTTCAAGACCTCGTGTCCAATTAAATTCAGCAAGACAACTCTCCCTCGGTGGTGGAATGAAAATCTTTCCGACTTTAGAAAGTTGACCGGAGACATCTTCAATATCTGCTACAAACACAAATTTTGGAAGGACTGCCTTAAGCTATACAAAAAGGCTATTAGCAAGGCTAAGTCACTGACTTGGGCAGAGTACTGCCACTCCATTGAAACTCTTAAGGATTCAGCCAGACTAAGCAAAATCCTGTTCAAAGAGCATTCTAATCCGACATTCATCAAAAGATCTGATGGAACATGGACAGATTCCACTGAAGAATCATTGGATCTCCTAATGAATGCCCATTTCCCGGGCTGTATATCAGCGTTGGCGTGCAGACTGCACTGAATATGCAACCCGCAGTCTGGAATGAAATTAACTTCGGGGCCATCAAAAGTTTCTCCCCTTATAAGTCACCAGGCCCTGACGGGATCCTCCTGATTATGCTCCAAAGGAACTTGGAGGAGAGAGAGAGGTCATGAGTCGGCCAAGGACTTCAGACCCAACAGCCTTACTTTCTTCATACTCAAAACCCTAGAACATATCCTGGATATGCACATCCGAGATTCACTTAAAAGATCTCCTTTATCGAAGTCCCAACATGTTTACCTGAAAGGGAAGTCAACGGAGACGGATTGAGAAATCTATTCACTACAAACAGTATACGTTAGCCACCTTTCTAGATATAGAAGGTGCCTTCAATAATGTGCATACTGAATCCATTCTCGAATCTCTTACCAAGCTTAGCACAGAGTTTTCTATCAGGAACTGGATTATATTCATGCTAAAAACCAGGATTATTCAGTAACAATTGGGGAACAGCTTCATAACCAAATCCGTTGATAGAGGAACTCTGCAGGGTGGAGTTATTTCACCTCTTCTATGGCTCCTCGTCATTAAAAATATCTTGACGGAGTTCGATAACATTGGAATCAAGACAGTCGCGTATGCGTACGACGTGGTTATTTTAGTATCAGGGATGTTCCTCTCAGTGATTAGTGAAATCACAGAGAGGGCTTTGACTAAGCTAAGCGCTTGGGCCACAAGCTGTGGACTGACCACTAAACAAAATCATGTGCGGCCTCTAACATAAGACCGAATGAAGTTAGAGTGGTTCCATAGGCTAATGCTACTCCAAAAGATGTCAGACCCATTGATCATTCCTTAGAAAGACTAATTGATATCCACGTCCGTTGTAGAATCGACATGTAACCCGGTTACGTACTCCCTCGCTTAGCTGCGTTCCCCGCATTGCTAACCAAAAATTTGAGGCTTCAAAACTTGTCAGGAATGTAAGCGGGTACGGATAGGTAACTTCCTCTCTCAAGTGTCTAAATAAATCAGAAGAACTCGTAAGGCAGCTATCCGATGAGCACTGTATACATCCCAATATCCGCAAGTCTGTAGAAAAGGCTTTGTTCTACTTTACCTTTCTCGACATCGAGGTAGTGCATTCACTTCACGAGTTTGTTAGTCTTTATGGCTAACAAGGTGAGGATTCGTAAGCAGGGGCTCGTCTCAAGACTGGATTTAATCTCCCTTTCCCTGAAACCTACCAGTAAATGAGCTTCTACTGCTGTTAGAAAAAGAAAGTTGCAAAGTAATTACCTCTGCGGACGACTGAAAGTAGTTAAAAGAACTCCTACAAGAACTTGGAAACAAATGGGGTTTATAACCTCGTATCACTCTTTGGCTCTACACTCTTCTCATGTACGGGGTGGCTGTCTGGTGGACCGCCTTAGACAAGGCCATAAACCGAGATCATCTAAGCAAGGTCTAACGATCAGCTTGTGCATGCGTGGAGCTCATCGTACGACACCCTCCGCAGCACTGGACATTTTGTTTCATCTAACTACTCCCGAACTCTTTGGCAGACAAATGGCTGCTGGTTCAACTGTTCGCTTTAAATAAACTTCACAGTGGTCTACCAAAGTCTTTGGCCACGTCTTCATTTTGAACAAATTCAAAATCTTCCCTGGAAACATAGACTACACCACACACAAGCTAAATTTCAATAAAAACTTCCTTGCTTCCAATCCATCCAGGTCACTGTGGGAGAATGAGTCATTTCTTCAGGACAATTCGATCCAGTTTTACACCGACCGATCTAAAACCAATGAGGGTGTAGGTGGTGGTGTTTTCTCTTTTCGTCTTCCAAATCATTGTAGCGTGTTCCAGGCGGAAATACTGGCGATCAAAGAAGTGAAGAAAAACATGATATCTTCCACAGATATCCGTATCTTTTCAGACAGTCAAGCAGTGATCAGGTCCCTATAGATTGCTGATCATCTCTTATAGAGATGGCGGAGCAGTTCAATATTCACCTTTGTTGGGTGCCGGGGCATGGAGTTATTCCAGGGAACTGCAAGGCTGATGAACTCGCCAGATATGGAACTACCGTACACGTGCTCATAGCTAGAGACACCCTGGGTATACCGATCGCTATATGTGAACTTAAACTCAAGTTGGTTGCTAACGAGAAAACAAATTCTAGGTGGACAAGTGGTATAACATGTCTAGCAACAAAGCGGATTTGGCCACGGATGGATCTGAAACGCTATAAGAATTTATTTTCTCTTAACAGATCGCATATCAGATCCGTAATAGATGTCATCACTGGGCACTGTCTAATAGGCAAGCATGCAACAAGGCTTGGCGTCCATTCAAATGATTTCTGTAGAAGCTGCATGGACGTAGAGGAGGAGGAAACTATTCCCCACCTTCTTTGTAACTGCCCAGCTCTCTCCTGTAAAAGAAGACTCCATTTAGGGGAATTCAACTTTAATGACATAGGCCACCTGGTAAACACAGATGTCAGAAACCTCCTTCGCTTCATAAAAAGCTCCAATCGGTTTAACGAGTAGGTTTGGAGATCTCTTCAGATCCATGTCGTATCACAATGGACCTATCACTGGTCTAACTGTGCTAGCAATAGCTGGCAGCCACTTGAACTTAACCTAACCTAACTCCTACAAAATTTACTTCGGAAGCTCTCAAATTAAGCCGTCAAGTTTGATTTAGGAATGAATCTCCACAAGTCTGAATTGGTCCAGCTCTAGTTACCAGCAACACTGACCCTTCCCCTCTAAGTGGTACCGGCTTAGCAAAATCTGGGTCCTATTTTAGACAGCAAGGACAAGGCTACAGTAGCCTTATACACGTGGAGAAAATCCATAAGTAAAAAATGGGGATTAAACTTCGGTGGTGATTAGCATGCTGCTGTAGGTTTGATCCTCAGTCTCAGAAAAACAATCGAAAAAGCAGCGCCATCTCTTGGCAGGCAACGACAAAGCTCGGCAATGAAAACAGAAGGTCTACCTATTGTCACACCAAATATTTCTTGTTTGTTTGTTTGGTAGTTTATTTGACGACCCTAAAGACAAGTTAAGAAAAGTTCAAGGATCAGTCTATCAATATAAGTGAAATACTCAGGAGGACGCCCACTGCGGAATTGTTGCACTTGGCCTCACTCGATATTTTTGTATAAGTGGAGCATTAAGGAGCCCGCCTTCTACTGTATTTTTTCATCAGGCCTTCCTCGATATTTTTGCCAAGCAAGACTGAAAGTCAGCTCATAATCATCTGACCACTGAACGATTTTAAACGGTCATGTCTTTTCCAAAAACACACGGATTACCCCATATCCTTGATCTAATAAAATTTACAGATCATCATTCGTAACAGATCACGGCATCGTCTTTGTAAAAAAGCTTATATCCTTCTGCACAAATGCTTCTAAGATCACTGTTTTATCGATTCTTCTACAAAAAGTGGTCTGGACCTGAGCTTCAACCAACAAACATCACTAGGCAGGTTTGTCGTTAGCCAGTTTAATTCGCACGCCAAGTTTGTTGAGAACCTTTTTCATTTGCGTGCGCCACCTGAGTCACGGTCTTCCTCTTATGAGTCGTCCATCCGAGGTGGATTCAAAGATTTTCCGGGAAAGAGCACTGGTTTTCATTCGCAATTGGACTCTTCTTACTAGACCGATGCCACTGTACCACTGGAGCATAGATCACCCGAAGTACTTTTCTCTCTACAAATACCAAGGGCGTCTTCATTCATTTTTGCCAAAGTCCATGCCTCTGCGCCATTGAGCAGGACTGGGATGATTAGGAGAAAGGGCTTTGCTACTCAATTACATTCTCAGCCCAAAGAAACAGCCACTCCAGTGTATGAATGTAATATCCATTAAGGATATTCGCATTTTTACGGACTGCCAAGCAATCCTCTAGCGAGGATTAACTTCTTAACTTCAAAAGTAGCTCCAGATACCCGCTCATCTCTATGTTGAATGTCACAGCACCCTCTCCAAGCGCAACACTAAATTGAAAATTTTCAGGCAAAATTTAGTAATGCCCTTCGCTGTATTTAGCGAGCTGCTAGATGCATTTCGTAGGACGAACCTTAGATGGCATCATGTACCAAACTACCAAGCTAGATCAAATCTCGCTGCGCATCAGCAAAACAATAGGTGTAATCACCGAATACTGCCTTTAAGGCAAATACCAAACAGAGCTTGGCTTCTCCTTAAATATTTTCTGTACGACCTGTAAAGACGAAAAGAAGGAAGAGCGTATCCTCCTCCTGATACATGTGTACACGTCTTGCCCTCTCCCTTTAAAAGATGTGCGATCTCAGACATTTAAATGCCATTTTTCCAGAATCCAGCAGCGATTTCCAAACGGAATCTGGCAGCAAACCATAGGTTAATTTTTTCATTGACAGCTCTAGAAGGCTAATCATTGGACACAACAGGCTAAGATTTGAAGCTGAGGAACTTAAATGAAATAAATATAAGTGGCGTGCAAAGGTTGCAGTAACGAAACAGTGTGTAGAGACACTCCAAACTCCAATGAGAAGGAGTTGGTCCTAGTGAGATGTAATTCCATATCCTGTTGAGCTCTCCTTTCTTCAGAATTCAAGACGGGCGCAGTGTTTTTTGAAACAAGGACACTGTTCCAAACGGTTCAACGAGTATGCTGGGGAATTCCCTCCGAGATACTGGTATCACAATAGACCTCCCTTAAGTCTAATTGTCAAATCCCTACAAGGTTGTCATTTGTAAAGTTTGTGTTTACACCTTAACTTGGAAATTGTGGCTGTCAAAATGAAATATTGTCCTAAAGGGACGATAGATCCTTGTTTGATGGTGAACAACACGTCGTTGATTTGTTTTTATTGACTTCAAAGCCCGCGTATCGTTATGAGTCTTCAAACCTGGAAGCCCACATGGGCGAAGAAAGAAACAGACTGCAATGAGCCTGGGAAGAGCCACGAAGGCAGCTTTGATACGTTTGAATTTATAGTTGAAGAAATGAGATAGGGTAGGTACTCGTCGAAAATCGTTACCGTTCGAAGAACTTCGTTTCTTTCACTTACTTTTCCATGCACGTGACAGTTTTCATTTTTAATGAGGCACAGAACTCTTCCGTTGCTATTTTCGAACAGCCCTACCCTCCATTAGAGACCCAAAAAAAAAAAAAACAGTCACTATTGACGGCATCACTACTTTGTATCAGTGCTTCCCACTCCATTGCAATTTCATATTCCCCAAGCGTAGTGTCTGCTGAAATGAGTTTTTTTTTTATTAATAACAGCGTGACACAATCTCATGTGTCAGTCGAGACGACCGTGTTGGAAGTAAATAGAATTTCCCAGCACACACCCTTTGACGGCATACTAATTATAATTTGAGTTCAGGAATTTCACTGAACAGCCATAAGGTGCTGGAATGCATCAGGACTCTGCGTGTAATTGGTTCGTTATCGTAACACACTCCTAATTATATGTTTCACTTCAAAATAATGACTTCCCACCATCATCCAATCCAATCTCATCGCTATTTCCATTTCAGAGATCCCATTCACATTGATTATACCAAAAATCGATGTACGAACTATCGACAAACCAAGACTGAAGGAGTTCATGTTGGAACACATTGTGCCTGGCAAGGCATTTGACACGTTCACCGATGAGGAGCATTACGGCAATGGGAATGGACATAAAATTACATTCCGAAAGCTAGAGAAGTCCCATAGCAATCAATGGCTTCTGAATGGATTCCAAATAGTACACAAGCAACGACTGAGCGATAATTTAATTGCAATTTCAATCGATGGCTACTTGGGTGACAGGAAGTCCCCATATTCGAAGAGAAATATCCAGGAAACGAATAGGTAAGTATTCCGACTTGAATAATTTGAATTTTGAGAATAATACCACTCCCTCCCATGGTCACACACAGTCGGTATAACGAACCACAACGATTAGAGATGCGCAATGCCACAACCAAGAACGAACCAATGCCGAAGGAATCGAAATCAAGTCCTCTCATGTCCTTCCTGATAAGTATGAAAACCGGAACGAAAGTTTTCCAGCATTTCCTGAGCAAAAGCAATCTCACCCAGATAATGGACGATGGTTCATATACGATACTCATTCCGGCCGATAATGCCTTTCAGCGGTGGCACCCCATCGACTGGGGCTTCTACCCATTCAGTGTGCAAGAATTCACCGAGAGTGTCCTGCGGAATCATTTTCTACCCACACAAAAGCCAATTCGGATGGCAGACGTTAAAAATGCGGATCGCATGACAATGCGAACAATGGGTGGCGAGAATGTTGTCTTTCGGGGTTTTCGTAAGTATCCTTGTTGAAAAAAAAATTTAAATTTTTTATCACTTATCTTGTGTTGTTACAGCATCACCATCCGTTAACAATGTGTCCATAATGGCCGATTATACACTGTCCAATGGCAATCAGGTTTTCATCATATCCGAGGTACTTTTTGTCTCGGAAGCAGTAGTGTCCAAGCTTCATCAGGTATGCCAAGCTTACATAGGGCATAGAAGGAATCCTAATTATTCGTTTGTTTACAGATGCACAAGGATAAGGAAACACCTCCACTGTTGGCTTTTCCATGGTTTGGGGCACAATTCCTTTCGCATTCATTTTTGGCACTCGAAAGGGATCCAAGATTTACACAGATTACAAGGTGAGTTTGTTGAAGCAGGAAAGGATCATCAATCACTTGCTAACGACCGGTTTTTTTTGTTATAATGAGCTTCTTTTCTGTATATACACTGATTCAAAGGACCCTTTAACTGTATTTTGCATCAAAGAAGATGGAAAAATAGAAACATTTCATACAATGCCCCACGAGTGACAATGTCGTCGAAGCAAAGTGGATTTCATTCCTCTAGTCACAAACAGCCTTCTTTCGTCTCTCAAAGAAGAGGGAATTGTGGCCACCGGCTAATGACGTCGCTATGATGCCACAAATGCTCTGAATGTCACCATAAGCCTCATCGCCAGAGGAAGCTAGACTGATCCATTCGAGCTTGTTAAAAGAGTGCGGGTTTGGCAAGCCTCTTAATGACAAGCTTCCTAAACATTGCTTCAAGTGAAATAAGTCGACAGTCATTCTTCCAAGGGATGGCAGGTAAACCCTGATACCCTGAGAGTTCCATGATCCAGAGCAAATCTTGGTCTAAAATATTCTGCGTGTTAACACGTTGTAGTAGTCCATACAAGGTGTTCACTAAGTAGTGCGACCAACGCCACCATTGATTCCATTTGGTGAATTCTTCCACTGCCGTCCGGATCTTAGGAGGAGTGTCTTAGTGGAAACACTCTTCCCCCGCTCTCTAGTTAGCTTAGACCAACAACTTTCCAAAAGGATTGAGACCCAATCTCAAGCTGAGGTACTAGGCACCCAGCGTTCCCCGCAAGGAGGTGAAAGTAGGAGTTGATTTGAGAAAACCTGTGGACGCTCGTGTCCCCTCGAATGACTATGTCTACCCCTTGAACGCAATCTAGTACTTCAAAGTCCGAAGCCGAACAACCTCGATCTTTCCAGTTCGTGAGTCTGCCCTCAAACTGCTTGGCTCAGCTAGGTCTAGAACCTAGTATCTATAGCTGTGAGATCTAGATTGAGAAAATACTAGCCCCAACCAACCCCCATTGGGAGAATGACATGGCTAACATGCTCTCTAAGACTTATGTCGACACCTTTAATAGTCCTGACGCTTTCTATGGAGTCAGTAAAGGATGGAGAGCTACTTCAATTCATAATCGCATCGAACTCATATCCCCTGATTCCTCGCTTAAGACATCGAAGTTCCTAGTTACAAACATGCTCTTAAAACCATGACTGGAGTATCTTCAAGGATCTATCTGTCCTATCTGTAGACTATCCCTGGAGAGAAAAGGGGTCCTTATGGAATATTTTGCTCACCCTTACACGTCAGAAAAATTGTGCCCAGACTGAGCCGGAAAACACTTATCTTGAGTCTATGCGAGGCATCATTCCTTTTCTGACGAAGACCAGAGAAAGACCGACGTTTTGGAGGAACTTGAGGATGGTTTTTGCCAAAGTTTGTCTATTTGTTTGCTTTGGCGAGACATTCCCGCACAATACAAGCGCGGCAATCACGCGATTTAAGTACAAACTTGTTGAAAGGGTAATTGAGTGGACAATGTCCAGTAATGTGAGAATCTTCGAGCTTGCTCAATGATAGTCAAGAAACAGGCTTGAAGCTTGACGAAGTCCAGTAGAAAAGTTTGAATTTGGTTGATTCTTTTAGTGCTCCATTAAGTTGGGCTTCATCTTTACATGACTCCATGGGAAGCAGACTTATAATTACAGATTTCAAGCTGCGTCTAGGCAGCTCATCAGCAATCTCTATGTCCTCAATCCTCAGTGCTAATAGCTTACCCAAAGATCATTATCGAGAGGTCCTTATTCTGTTTAAACAAACTTCTTTAAAACTTCCCAAACTAATCATAAATCACCTTTTAGATACCTTAACAACGCAGAGATAGCACCCCATGTATCAGGGGCAAACTACACCTTCTTCGTACCGGACGATGAGGCCTTTGAAAGACTCGGCTTTGACCTCCTGCCCGATGATGTATTGGTAAGTTGTCACACTTTACATATGTCCCAACCCAGCTCAAAATATTTTCCCTAGGCTTCATCACGCGGAATCAAGATGCTACTAAATCATTTCATTCGGGGAAGACTCTACGATCGTGATTTAAAAGACGGTGAAGTCTTCGAAACAATTGGTGGCGGATCTATCAAAATCACACGAAGGCCTGGCAGCAATGTTACCGTGAACAATGCGAAAATCACCGAAAGTGAAGTCTTTGTCTATAACTTAGGCACAATGTTCTACCTAAGCGATGTCCTATACTCAGACATCCTGCGAGAGTATGTTTCAATAAAATCCCACACTGGTATCAATAATAATTTTGAAGCATCCGGACATGGAGTTAACCTACGAACGTCATCAATAGCACCACCCAGCGATGTTGAAATAGTGCCCAACGAGTTCTTCACCGAACAAAGTGGCACTGGAGACTTTCCCATGCATGATGAAGAAATCGAAGATGAAATTATAACACCGAAGGCATTACCCGTCCGGTTTAATTTCGAACCGCCAAAATAATAAGCACAAGGACGACTCATACATGATGGAGAGTCTAAATTCAAATTATTCCCTACATTTGCGCTCCCCCAAAACTACATTTTCATTCTCATAATGAATTTATGAGCATCAACGTATCCTCTCTCATTCTAACCGTACACCCCCACATCCCCTACCCTTGCGACAAATATATGTGATTAAGGATATTTTATAATTTACAAGAATTTATTTATAATGAAGGACAAAAGTAAGTTGAGGCAGCACGATAAATGATATTTTGTAGTCATAAGGATTATACAAAGTAGAGGACATCCCCCCTCCCTCAAAGTAGGGAATGCGTTTAAATTTGCGCTTTAAATGTTGTTAATTTTAATTTTTTATTTTTTTTTTTTTTTAGAAAATAAAAGAAAACATTAAGTAACATATCTAAAATTCGTATCCGTTTTTACATACAATTCACCAGTCAATTGCGCGCATCTAACGATATTTTATTTAAAATAATTCAAAACGAATCTTATGTCCAAAGGATAATAACTATTGCAACCATTTCACAGATATGTAACATGTAAAACCGCATTTAAGTTATTTAATATAAATGTGGATTTCATTTTTTTATTTTTATTTTATGAATTTTAACTTGTAGGTATGAATATATATATTTTTTAATTGATAATTATTAACATTTAAATATATATATAAATAAATTTCCATTATGTAAGGTTTTTGTTGAGAATGTTAAGAAATGGAAAGGAATTATTAATGTATAAACATTTTTTGCATAAACTAAATAAAAATAAATTTAACGAGCTTGGTACTCGTTAAAAAAATAAGATTTTCATTATTTAACGTACTTGAAACAGTACTCTAACTTTTATATACTTGTGATATCTAATCTTAGGAAAATAACATAGTTGTCACATTCGCGAATGAAACAGCCATAATGTCATTTACTATACAGAAAAACGGCAAGATGCGATTCAGAAAATCCAAAATTGGACAAGAAAATGCTCCGAGGGTGGTGTCCAGACTGACTGGGGAGAATTATTGGTGCTGTTGCCATTGTTTATATAATTCACAGTATTTCCGATGTTTTTTTTTTTTTCTGCGAAGCTATCAGAAACACAAGTTAAATATAGTGCGTATGATAGAGAATTATTAGCCGCTTACTCTCCTATTCGCCATTTTCGCCACATGTTGGAGGGGTGAGATTTCATCTTATACACAGATCATAAGCCCCTTACATATGCGTTCAAACAAAAACATTTGGACCTGGTAGGCCAATATACAACTGATATTAGACACCTGTCTAGTGAAAAGAATACAGTTGCAGACGCCCTCTTGCGCATAACCGAGTTAAGCCTTTCCGAATCAATAGACGTCAGGCAAATTTCGGTAGCGCAAGAATCATATAAAGAGTTAGAAGTATTGAAAGAATCGAACGCCTCCTTAGCCTTTGAACGTTTTCCCATATTTGGATCTGAATTATTTATCTGGTGCGACACGTCTACGGTGAAACCAAGGCCTTACATTCCACCCGCTTTTAGGCGAACTGTTTTCGAACAGTTACATAACATTTCACACCCGGGCATTAAATCCACTGCTAAGGAAGTCAGTAATAAGTACATTTGGCCTGCCGTATGCAAAGATGTGCGCCAATGGGCCAGACAGTGTGTATCGTGTCAAAAATCCAAAGTAACAAGACACGTAAAAAATCCTGTAGGATCTTTCGGGAACACGCCGTGTCGTTTCCACACGATCCACTTAGACCTCGTAGGACCACTTCCTCCTTCGGAAGGTTTTCGGTACTGTCTTACAATAATTGACAGATTCACACGATGGACCGAAGCTTTTCCACTGATGGATATAAGAGCTCAGACCGTGGCAGAGGCTTAATGTAAAGAGTGGATCCCCAGATTCGGAGCTCCAGTTACGATCGTCACCGATCAGGGAGCTCAGTTTGAGTCGGAACTTTTCACCGAGCTGGGTAGACTTTTCGGTTTCCAAAAGAACAGGACCACAGCCTACAATCCGAAAGCAAACGGTATACTGAAGAGATTCCACAGAACTCTAAAAGCCGCTATTATGGCCAGACAAGAGTCGCAATGGTCGAAGGCTACCCCGATGGTTCTACTTCGCGGAATACGGGTTGCGGACCGTATTCCGCGAAGATCGGCAAGCATCGTCAGCAGAGCTAGTGTACGGTGAAAACCTTCGGCTTCCGAGTGATTTCTTACAGCCAACAATGTTTTTTACGCCGCAATCGGAGTTTGTCAAATCATTAAAGATGCATATGGAGTCAGTAAGGCCAGTGCCGCCCGTTCATCACACCAATTCAGCAGTATTCATTTTCAAAGACCTGGACAAATGTGCCTCAGTTTTCGTGCGAAAGGAGGGGGTTAAAACGTCGCTCCAGGCGCCATATGAGAGACCATTTGAGGTATTAGAGCGCAATAAGAAGTTCTTCAAAATTGCTTGCAGAAACAAAAGTATAAATATATCCATTTATAGACTCAAACCGGCTTTCGTCGAAGTCGCGAATAATCCACGCGTGTTGCCTGGAGCTCCGGTCGTTGATGATTCTTGCAAAGCAAAAGCTCCAACGCGATCAGTCTCTTTCGAAAAGGAACCAATGGACTACGAATATAAAATCACGCAAGCAGGCCGTATATCAAGGCCGTCAAAACGTTTTCGCGAACCACTTAGCGTGGTCCACTAGGCGGGGGGTACTGTGGAGCAATCCAAACACCCCCTTAAAGATTAACATGGCGCACATGTAAATGCTGAATTAACAAACGCCAGAGAATAATGACAGACTGGCCTATTCATTTTTCCGTCATTGTCGATTCATTCTTTAAACTAACTCGAACAAGAGACAACCGGTAACGAAGGGTGATACTCCGTGCCACTGAAATTAAAAGTGTAATTCCTAAGTCTAAGGAAATAAAGAATTAAACGGAAACATTTAGCCCGACTGTAGTCGATTTATTTCTTTTCGTGTTGGGTGGAATATATCATCCCCACACGATTAACACTTTTAAGCCATATGACCACCCTACTGCCAGTGTTATGCCTATACAGTAGAGTTGCCATCAACTTTTTTTTTCCCAGTTGATTGACTTCTTTTTTTTTTTGACATCGGGATTCGAACCCGAAACTTTCAGCATGACAAGCGATGATGCAACCACTACATCATGGCCACCCCGTAAGAACGCAAATCTTCGTTGGAAGATATAGAAGGATATACTGGCTAATAGAAAGATATTCCTGCCTATCCTTTTCTAACAAGCTCCTACTTTATAGACAAGTAATTAAACCCATATGGACATATGGGATTCAACTCTGGGGTTGTACTAAACAGACCAACATGGACATTCTCTAAAGATTTCAAAACAAAGTAATGAGAAATATCGTCAATGCACCCTGGTACGTGCGGAATGAGGACCTCCACAGAGTCTTAAGTATGGAACCAGTAAAATATGAAGTCAAAAGACATGCTAAAAAACATGAAGTGCGGCTTCGACATCACACGAACCCTGAGGCTCTCCAGCTTCTGGACCAAACAAACTTAATTAGGAGATTGCGAAGACGAAAACCCTTCGAATTAGCGCAGCGCTGAAAACGTAGAAATTAGAAAATGCACATTCATACGAGCGATATGAAACGACAACAACGAGCGTAGGGGCGCTCGGAGTGAATTCTATCTTCCAACGTCCTAAGTGGACTAAATCCAACTTATGTTCTACTCGCCCAGTGAGCTCATGAGAGATGCCAGTGGATGGAACTCACATTTTATACACATGTACATTAAAACAAAAGTGAAAGAAAAAATTTCTTATAAGTCCCAGTGACTAGATCGCAGTAGCATAGTAGGATCCCTGTCCACAGGCGGAGAACTTGGCCTACGCACAAGCCGAGCATAATCACTGGATATCGTCACCAAGGATGTGTTATCTCTGATACGTGCGGACCCATGCAGGGATGGAGAAACTCGAAAACAAAAAAAAAAATTCTTTTACACATTTCAATTTGATGAAGAAGGACGGTTTCGCATACCTGAAGAAGCCAGAGTCTATAAAAGAGCACCTGAGAGAGAAACTGCCCAAACTGTATCAATCAACAACGAGTAAACCCTAAATCGAACCATCATCAAGGAAGTAGCCGAAACCACTTTGGGCTACCAATCGCCCACGAAGAATAGTCCGTAGTTAGGTCGGGTGATCACAGAGGCTAGTCAAAATCAGCATTTTTCAAAATTAAGCGTCCTAGGAACAAAGGTCGCAATAAAGCGATCGTGGCTCGGGCTGTATGAGCTGTAGCCCGGTCCTGTTGGAACTAAAAGTTTTCCATGGCGTTATCAGTCGGAATTGGCACCAAAATATCCGTTATCATGGCCCGATAACGCTCAATGTTTGTCGGTGATCTCTCAACGGTGCCCTTAATCTGCTCATCAGACTTCCTCGGACGAACGTCGGCCTTGATGACTGGTATTACCAAGATTGCCGGTGGCGATAAATTTTTGGTGTAAACGCCTGATGTTTGTGTCTGAAGACGCTTCGGTCACACGATACGCAAGTTGCGATTTTACAACCGAGAACATGCTCTGAATGTAAAGCTGCACTATAACAGCCCGTTTTAATGGCGTGTACTGTTCCATGGCATGAACGCGGGCTGTCATAAGCCGACCTGAAAACAGTTGTCAAAGGTTGTCAGATGCTGAAGCTTTAAATGGCCCAGCCTGTACATCTGGAATTACTACCAGAAAGCCAAGTAGTTGGCTTCAAACCCAAATCCAGTCATCGAAGAAGCAGACTCGGCTATAAAGAGGCTAAAAAACAACCAAATCACTGGCTCTAATGGCTTGCCAGCAGAGATTTCAAATGTGGTGGTGATACTCGTATTTTGGTAAGGAGCATGCTCCAAGCACGACAAATGATTAAGCTATCAGTTCTAAATATATGACTCATTTAAAAATTGATCCTATGTCTTGTAAGAACTACCGAGGCATATCCCCGCTTAATGTAGCCTACAAGATCCTGTTATTCACCACACTCATCGGCACCTATCAGTGTGACTTCCGGCCCTGCAAATCGACACTTGACCAAATCTTCACACTGAGGCAAATCCTGGAAAAGACCAACGAGTTCCAAGTCGATACCCACCATCTTCTCATCGACTTCAAAGCCGCATACGACAGCATTCATCGCACCGAACTATATAACGTAATGGCCGAATTCGGGATCCCAAGAAAACTGATCCGGTTGTGTCGCGCCACGCTATAGAACTCGCAATACACCGTGCAGCTTGGGAACAGAACCTCCGAATTATTCCAAACATGCACCGGATTTCGAAAGGAGATGCGCTGTTATGTGACTTCTTTTATCTTGTGCCGGAGCAGATAGTGCGAAGGGCCGGCGTAAACACAGAAGGCACTTTATTTTACAAATCCATCCAGCTGCTGAGATACGCAAACGATATCGACATCATCGCCCGTTCCCAGCGTGCCATTATTGAGGCTTTTACGACAAGCCAAACAAGTTGGTCTCATGATGAACGAGGATAAAACTAAGTACATGCTGTCGACCACCGTCTAGGTCAAAACCTAACAATTGACAGTTATAATTCTGAGGTAGTGAAGGAGTTTATCTACCTCGGGGTAAATATCAACTCCACAAATGACATCCTAGTGGAGATTCGACGAAGGAAAACCTTAGGCAACCGCTGCTTCTTCGGTTTGCCCAAACAACTAGGGTCCAAACTCTTAACTCGAATCTCCAAAATCATGCTCTACAAGACCCTGATCTTGCCAGTCTTGCTTTATGGAGTTGAATGCTGGACGATAAGTAAGACAGCAAAGCAGATCTTGGGATCTTTCGAATATTTGGTCCTTTCTGTGAGGAGGGCGAATGGAGGAGAAGATATAACCATGAACTCTACGAACTGTACAAAGATGTGGATATAATCCGGAAGTCAAAAATCAGTCGACTGCACTGGCTCGGCCACACCGAGCGAACGGACGAGAATGCTCCAACTAAGAGGATCTTTGGATCCCAGCCACCTGGTTCACGAAGAAAAGGAAGACCGAACCTCCGGTTTAAAGATCAGGCAATCGCAGGCAATCGTCTAGTAAACCGTCGACCGTGAGGAATGGAAAGCGGCAATAGTTCAGGCTCAGACCCTCCAAGGGTCACTGGCCTGATAAGTAAGTAGTAAATCGAGTCATCATCAACTCCCAATAAAGAATAGCCCGTAGTATCATGATGAGTTCCGTTCAGCGGAAGATGCATACAAACAAGGACAGCGAGAAATGAGTTTCGAGCCAAAAGGATGGAAGAGTAGAAAAATTCTGCGTAGAAAGGGGTCTCGCAGCTCAATGTTAGGTTAGATAATAGGGGTGGCTTGCACTTATGTACAACCTCACTCATATCTCCAAGGATCAATTGTGTTCCCCGGTTTGGTGAGGGGTACCTTAAATAAATAGAACACAGATAATTGGTCTCCCGGAACAAACCCGAGTTCCGAAGGAATTGTAGGATGGTTCTCGGTGGCTTGTTTGACAATTCCCCCAGATCATTAAAGAAATCTTCTCCGAAAGTTGTCTTCCTGTTTCTGCTAAGGCTTGGGCATTCACATAGGAGGTGGAATGTGTCCTCCTCCGCGTCTATGTTGCTACATTCTCCGTAGCACTCGAAGGCATTCTCTTTAGGAGATTGAGTTATCGGCCATTGTCAGATCCAACTCAGAATCTATTCTCGCAAGCTCATCCGCCTGTTTGTTCCCATGGATGCCCTTATGTCCCGGGACCCGATTAAGTGTGACGGCATGGTTGACGTTAAATGCCTTGAGCTGATCGTGGCAGCGCTGTACAGTTCTGGATCTGATCGTTGTGGATGTGTATGGCTTTGATGGCTGTTTGACTATCTACGTATATGACGATGTGACTTCTTGGGAGTGTCTGTTGTGATAGTTCTGGCGAGGCCTCGGCGATTGCTAGAGCTTCCGCCTGGAACACGCTGCTGTGGTTCGGAAGTCTTATCGACTGTGAGAACACCCTCATCTATTTTCGACCCATCCGTTAATATGGATATATGGTTGAGGTTAATGACCTCTCCTTCTATCCAGCTCTCTCTAGAGGGAATTTCAAGTTCGAGGTTTAGGCTGAATTCCAAGATCGATGTTATATATTCAGTTTTGGCTTGAATGTTCACCCACTTGGTGATTGCTTGGTGACCTATCAGACATTTTTTTCCAAAGGTTGAATTGTTTAAAAAAAAAAAACAAATCTACAGGCATTAGCCCCAGCATTATCGCGAGGGCTGCAGTCGGTGTTGTCCCAGCTCAAGGAAATCGGAAAGCCTCGAAAGAGGAACTACATCCGGAATTACTAACAAAAAGCCAAGCAGTTGGCTTCAAACTCAAAGTGCATGTTCTTCGAAATAGCTAAGGAAATCAAGCCAGGTACTGGTGTGTTAAGGCAGCATTTACAGCAGCTTAATGGACATCATGTAGAAAGAGTGATAGAGCAAGAGGAGAACCCAAGCCCAAATCCAGTCAACGAAAAAGCAATATCCCTTGGTTATCTAGAAAAAGTTAGGGAAGCTATAAAGAAGCTTAAAAAACAACCAAACCACCGGCTCTAATGGCTTGCCAGCAGAGATTTCAAATCAGTTCTATATGACTCATTTAAAAATTGATCCTATGTCTTGCAAGAACTACTGACGCATATCCCTGATAAAGGTCGCATTTAAATTCCTATCTTCGCCTTCAGCTTGTATCAGTGTGGCGTCCAGGTGGATACACTGAGGCAAATCCTGAAAAAGACGAACCAATTTTAAGTCGAAACTCACCATTCCTTCATCGACTTTAAAGCTGCATATGACAGCGTTAGTCATCTTGAGCTCTCCACTATACTTCATTGTGACTTCTTTAAACGCATGCTGAAGCAGATAGTGCACATGGAAGGTCCATCCATTCAGGGCAGACGATATTAACATCATGGGACACCCACAGCTTAACGTCCTAGAGGATTACAATGCAATGAAGAGGAAGCGAACTCTTACGCGGAACCAAACCCCAACCATCACCTTCTGACCTCGTCTGGTATACGGAAGGATCCAAAATAGAAACAGGAACTAGCTCCGGAATTTTTTGGAGAATCACTATGTGCGAACTTTTCACTCAACCTTGGGCAATACTCATCCATATTCCAAGCCGTGGTCTTTGCCATCAATAAACGTCTTAATCAGTTCTCTTACGCCATGGGAAAAACTATACTTATCTTCTCAGACAGTCTTTGCATACAAGAATCCAGAGAAGACTGGCTCAACACACCTGGACAAGCATGTTACAAAGAAAATCTCATTTCATTATGAATCTTGATAGGAACAACCTTAAAGCACTAATTGGATTTCTCAGCGGAAACTGCCCCTGAACAAACACCTACATCGCATGAAATCAGCAACCGATTCAAGCAGTAGACTCTGTCTTAAGTGTTAAGAGACCTTTGTACACATCCTAACGAAATCTCCAGCCGTCTGTAAACTTAGAAAAAGAATCCTTGGCGTTGAAGTTGTCCCTATGGAACAGCTAGTTGTCATCCACCCAAAAAAGTTCCTTAACTTGCAGACATCTTCTTGAGTGAAACAATTCATCTAGGAACCCTAGTGAAGGCACAATATGATTTATTTCCGCAGTGGCAAGGGCTGTGTCCCGTATGGTTATGGGTGATCTTTCCAGAGCTCAACTCTTTCATTTCAGCCTGTGTATGTGCCTGAATATCTACGAACGAGATTGCCGGCCCTTTTACCTATCAATCTACTTCCTACACGTAATTTTAACGGGATGAGACTTGGTGACTGTCAACAACATCGAGAGAACAAATAATCAACAATAAAGCTAAAATAGTGATCGTGTTCCAGCCAGATCTACCGATCATGGACAAAATAAAGGTTTCTCTACAAAAACTAGATTCGTGAAGAAGAGAAGGCTGTTTATATCAGAGCTGTACTTGGTGGTTTTAATGGTAAGGTGGTCCACTTTATTTCTGTTTGAATCATAATGCTGGTTGAACTCTTTTAGGTTAAGTTTATGCTGATTTCTTGCGTCAAAAACAAATTTAAAAAAATTTATTTTCGTTTTTTAAAAAATTGAGTTATTGTGAACTAGTAAATTAGAATAATGGTTTCAGAAATTGCTAACTGATCCTATACGAGAACCCTGAACGAATTCATGGCGCTGAAATCGGAAAAAGGAGAACATAACTCGACCAACTGTCATCTGTCAAAAGCCGTGAATAAATCAACAACAAACTCAAATCCATTTTCATCGAACAATAAAGTGTAGTGAGTTTGCAAATTATTTCATATTTTATTAATAAATACATTAAATAATGCCACACGGACATTCTCACAATCATGGACATGATTGCGGTCATGAGGCCACCGACATTGATCATGCCCTTGAAACGGGTATCGAATACAGTTTGTTTCAAAAGATCGACATGGAGAATTTGGAATGTTTGAACGAGGAGACTGAAGGAAGTGGCCGAAAAGTCTTCAAACCATATGAGAAAAGATTAGACTTTAGTGAGGTATGCAATCGAATGATGATCTCTTTCAGTTAGAGAATGAAATTCCTTTTACAGTTCGTCTCAAGTGATGCTGATGAGGAACTCCTCTTCAATATACCATTTACCGGAAATATTAAGCTGAAAGGAATTGTAATCATTGGAGCCAACGATGATTCGCATCCTAATAAAGTTCGATTGTAAGATGTTTCATCCGTTTTCTATATCGTTTTGAACTAATATTGATTGTGTTTAGATTTAAGAACCGTGAAAAGATGTCATTTAGCGATGCCGAAGCGAAAGCAGATCAAGAATTTAGTCTTAGCCGAGATCCCAGAGGAGAGATTGAATATTCACCTAAGTATGTATACAGACAAACTTAGTTTTGAATTGAAATTGATTTATACAATTACATTTTTAGAGTTGTAACATTCTCATCGGTACATCATTTGTCTTTGCATTTCCCATCGAACTTCGGAGCGGACAATACTCAAATTTATTACATTGGTAAGTTGCGAAACATAATATTAGCAAAATTAAGCCATTAGGTCATGGAAATGACTCCCATACCATTTTCAAATTGTGAAAAATATCCCAAGCAAAGGCGGTTCATTAAGGCGTGCGCAATAATTTTCTTGGTTCAACTGAAACTGTGATCCTCCTGCAAGAAGAAACACACGTTTCAATGTCAAGCGTCGTGTTATTCATTTTGGATTGACATGCAATGCTAGAGTGGCAATGGCAAAAATAAAGTAGGCACTCAAACAACAAGTTTGTTGAGCTTCCTTTCTACTTGCGGACTTGAACACTTCAACCGAAGCACTGGTTTACAAGCGCTCTACATGCCATAGCTGTCTTAGTCGTTGCCATTGAATTTTTCTAACTAGATCGATGTTACAGTACAGCCCATAAAGTTACTCTTTGCATCTCCTCCACTTACGAGCTATGCCAGCAACAGCAAGGATAACTCTAAGGACTTTTCTCTTAAAAAATAATTCATTCATGCATTCTTGACAAAGTCCATGCCGAACCGGGATAATCAGAGTCTTGTATAGACTCACTTTAGTTGTATAAAGGGTTTTACCTTTGTAGATGAAAGAAACAGCGATTGGCAATTTAGTTATTCTGCGATTGATCTCAGCAATGGTGTCGTTATTTGAGTACGTGAAGTTCAGGGGCACATTCAATTCGGAGCATCAGTGTTGGATGTTCATTTTTGTTGACAAATGTCTGCTGTTTGTTACCCACTATTCAGTCATGCCCAGGTATCAAGTAGAGGGTTTTTAGTTAACTTACACAAGTTAAAACCTTACGTGGACGTCAAGTACTTAAATCGTTACTTGGCTGCCTGACTTGTTTCTATGTGCACTTGTCCATTTGTGCGGATTACATTGTTTTTCTTCCAAATGCGTCAGTTTCCTCCTCAATTAAGAGTCTACTACCATGTAACTGTGTAGTATCTCAGACTATAGATTGTGTGAACTTCATGAACAAAATTCTTTACGAACGAATCGAATCTCCTTATAATGTCTTCCCTGGTTGCAATCAGTTTCAAGAAGACCTTCATTGCTGCGGTTTGGCATGGTCCTTCTATCCCATGCTATTAACCTATACCCATCTCATGATACTCGGACTACATCCCCAAGACTTACCTGCATGTCATGAACCTGCAGCACGAATGAACCCTCTGAAGGTTTCTAAGGTGTGTTCATTCCAGATGAGTTTTCGGTCTAGAAATAGCGGCACCTCCTTAACTTACGAAGCAAATAAAACAAAGCTCCTTGAACTTTCAATACCGCCTAAGAGATCTTAAAAGATCGCAAAGACGTGGTAGGCAAACAAACGAAGCAAGTAAAGTTTCATGTGGTCAGGAGAGAGTTATAATTTGTTTTCTATTCACCGACACTCAATCAAATCTTTCTTCTTTTTTTTTGCAGGCCTACGAGGTGAATTCAGCGAAGCACATTTCCACGGAGTCACCATATGCAACTATGAAGCTCGAGCTAATGCCGCTGATCACAAAAACGATTTATTCGACACAGTCAACAAGGAAGTTCAATGAGGAAGTCACTTTTCGTTAACGTTTCGCATCATCGATGTTCCAGAATATAGAACAGAACACCAATGTATTTAAAATCTCTAACTGTGTGTGTAATTTATCAAATCATTAATTAAATCTAAAATTGTTATCTAAACAAATTTTGAACATTTTAACAGTTCCTATCCTCCTTACTACTCTAACGACTTGATATAAAAAAAATAAAAGTGATCAAGTAATAATTATGTAAGTTCATAGATTGTTCCTGATGTACACATGTCTACCTATAAAGATTAACTTTTAAAATTGTTAAAAACGTTTGACAGTCTTCCGTGCATGTTTATAACAAAAGCAGAATAGTGCTGTTGGGAAATTAACTGACACATGTCTCAGTATTTTAAGTCATTTCACCAAGCATGAGGAAAAGGAAGAAACTTTACAACTTTAAGCAGACAGATAATTATTTCCTTAATCACTTAATTGTGTAAAAATATGTTTTTAGTTCAGTGAGCAGTCTTAATAGGTACACGAGGATAGAATGTGGAGTAGTAAAAAAAAAGTCACCAGTTAACTTCATGTATTTGCCACACCAAGTGCAGTTTTGTTTCATTAAACCGGAAGCAAGCGACAAGCGTTGTTAACTCGCAACTTTATGCTAAATACCATATCAAATTGATTGACTATGCAAAATTCTAAAACAGTAGTAGCAACGGTATTATCTAATTCAGCTCACCTCTCTTTCATATTATCTAAATTCTACTCCACAGGTCTGAAAGTACTGCTCAGCTACATCAAAGCTGCAATCATCACTTTAACTATCTTATCATCATCCTTCCAAACTTTGTTTACCATCTTAAAACCTAAACATCAATGCACGACAAATGGCATCCTCTAAACGATAACTCAACTGCAAATAACACAAGATAGGTAGAAGTGGTTGAAACTGGTGAGTCTGCCAGAGACACAAGTAGCGCGGATGTTGATGGACGTAGCTAAGAGTGTTGTTTTCATATCCATCCTGTGGAGTTGAGAAAATTGATTATGTTGCTGAATTTTATGTTAGAAATCTCAGATAGTTCCTTGAAAAAGGGTTTTCCAAGAGTGCGCTGTCTGGCTCTGGCAAGTACCGGGCAGTCACAGAGAAAGTTGAATAACGTTTTCGTGTGAATTGTCGACAGTGAGGGTTAAACGCGATGCATAACTTGGCAGCGTGTTGACTTATTAGCCAATGGCTCGTGCTAATTGCTGTGATTCTTGCTGTCTTGATGCGGTTTCTATTGATTAGGTCATTCGTTCTGTTTTTATTGTAGGTGAACCATATCTGTCACAGGTAGAGTTGGCAATAGAGAGAAAGTGTTGGAAAATTTTACCCTAACACAAACGAACAACAAATGTTTGTCGCGACAGTTCATAGAGGGTCTGTAAGTGTTATATCTTTCACACGTATGGAAGGGCCCTTACAGTTTTATTGCCGACTCAAACGGCGGATTGAGAAGTTTTTTCATTAAAAATTATACTCTTAAAGGTTAGTCATGCCGGCAAAGAAAAAACTTTTGGTGGTTTTGAGGCTCTCGCGCTTAGCAGTCCAACGCACTAAGTCACGGTGACTACGGGGGGCTGAAATGGTGATAGCTAAGCTATTGCCGCTGTGTGAGGTCAGGTTAATCTTCCTGTGTTTTTGGGAAACTCCACTATGTCACCGATCACTTTGCTATTTAGTTCCTTTTGATCTAGTATCCACATAGATCCACAGTACTCGTTTGCATAATTTTGCAGCGACAGACTGACAAAGAAAATGTTCCAGGTCATCCTCCTTCTCCTCGCAGTGTTTGGCAGATTGCAGTGTTAGCTAGTTCAATTCTGTATGCGTGCTTACAACTTTAGGTTACAAGACCGAAAATATTCCGCAACTCATCGATGGCTATTGACCATGAAAGTGGGTAAGAAACGCTCCCCTGAAGGTAATCTTTAAATAGTTGAAGCTAAAGGTTACCTTAGCTGGTTATCATTCTTTTTTGTAGCATGTTTCGAATCAGGGTATAGTTTTTCGGCAAGTCACCCCACTTGGACTTGATTAGATTAGATTAGGATTTGAAGTAGTCCTTAGTCCCTTATCACTGCGGCCGCAAGTAGGTCTATTGTGATATCCTCTTCTTTAGAGCTCCTCCATGATGTCGTAGTGTGCGATAAAACCGGCGATGTCTTTGGGTGAGCTCGTGATTATATCTTTCGCCACGAGGTAGTGTTTACCTAGAAAACGATGACGTGTTCTTATGAGGTAGTTACAGTGACATAGTATGTGTTCTACTGATTCTTCGTCATCGTTGCACATCTTGTGCCACTTGGACTATTAATTGATATTGATTTCAGAGTCGGACTTCAACTCGTAAGCATGTCTTAAACGAGAAAGCAAGCATTTACCATTTATCTGTTGCTAATCGGGATAATTTTATTGCAGATCTAGCAGAAAGTCAAAGAAAACATCAAGTCTCAAGCCTCATTCCAATTTTCGCATCAAGGTTAATCTTTCATAACACAGAAACATCGCTCGTTGACTACGTTATATGTATGCACTCGTATGTATCCATTCCAAAACCCTCAGAATCAACCAACACAAGCTCAAAATAATCATAAGTTGCATCCAAAAGATGTTACGTGGATTGAACCCAAGTTAATGGAGTTCTGCACTCTCTGCTAAAATATTCGTTGGGGGTTTCTTTAACGTGTGCAAACAACAAGCACTGGGTCGTTATGCTTCAAAAAATCTTCCTCCAATACAACTCTATTCACTTTTCCTCTTTACTGTTGTACAAGTATAGTCTTCGGTCTTTTACTACCTGAAAAACGTTATGGTGATTAAATACAATCACTATATGGATGTTTTTTTTTTTTTTTTGAGTACGTTTTATGCCATACGAAGACGAGGAGGGTGAAATTTTGAGACGTCTTCATCCACCTGTGAAATCACAGAGACATCGTCTTGAAATTTTTTAACAATTCACTAACTTTCTTACATAGTTCGAAACGAGAAGCGTACTCAGTCTTTTGCGTAAGTTCTGCGGGTTAGGATGTTTACATGAGAGTGGTGTTTTTTTTTTTTTTCATTGTGTGCGTTTTGGTATTTTGTAATTATTGCCTAGGTATATGTGTTAATTTATTTCTTGTGGTTTATGTTTTATTTTTTGTGCAGTGAGTTGATGAATAGAAATCGAAAGTGAAGCTGAAGAGTAGCCTTCGTTTGATTAGAAAAAAAAAAAGTAAAAACCAAAACAAAACAATTGTGAAATTTTAAAACTTGAATGAAACAAATCAATGTTGTGAAATACGAGTCTAAAGACGAGGCCTATGTTAGGGTCTAAGTCTAACTTTGAAGTGTTTTGACTCACAGTGGTGATATCCTTTAGAAAACTATTTGAAGAAAACACTTGGCAGACAAGATCTTCGACTGTGGTATATCCTTTTCCAAGGAAAGTCTACACATTCAGTGAAAAGCGTTTATACCTCCTAGTGGTCTTTAGTGTTAAAATTGTGAACGTTGCCAAAATGCCCAATTATGGCTTATGAAATGGGCGTGGTACAGGCAATTTAGAAGTCAAAGGTTCAACCTGAAACATGATACTATAAAAAATTTGATATCCTGGGTGCATCCTTTTGAAATAGGTCCACCAAATTCAACTGGATAGTGGCCTCTTAAATAGTGATTGACAACTTGTCGTCCTTTATGAAACGCCTTGATCTGCTGGCATAAGGCCACTTTTACTAAAAAATTGTGATGCAATTCCAACAAAGAGTTAAGCTCATGGATATTTAAAATAGTTTTAGCGCACATAAAATGTGATTTTTATTCCCAAACCTAGTCCTTGGCTTAATGGTTCGTGCGTTGGATTGCTAAGCGTTTGTTTGATTGCTTAGGGTGTTTTTTGTAGCTCTACCCCTCGCCAGGAAATGACTGAAAAGACAAATCTTTCCCCTCATTCGAACGACGATTTTAAAAAGAATCTAAGTAGACATCAGCCGTCCTAATTGAAAGAAGTAGTTCCCGTCATGAGCTTGTTTACAAGATCTACTCCTACTGAGCTGGTTGTGCTGTTTTGTCATGGAGAAAGCCTTTGCTACTTTTGATTTTAAGTTCAATTCTGCCAGAAAAATCACAGAGTAAATGAAACCATCGTTATATGGGCCTATTTCATGGTTTGTTGGCTACGAAATGTAAATGGGGAAGATGGGGGGTAATCGTTATAGTTGAGATAGGCTGTCTGTAGGGTGATGGAACACCATCTTTACTTTGTTGTATTGTCTTTGATTTAATGCTTACAAAATTGCAGACTCTGAAGCTATATAATCTAGCTAACGTTGACTATTCCTGTCCATTTGTAGTTTTAGTATCGTATAAGTAAGAAGCTACTTCGATTTGAATGGCCAAATGCTTCAATCCTCTAAGGGGAAATGATGCAGCCTTCACTGGGATCTCTACGGATCCATTGTGTACCTCTAACGTAGAAAAGCCAGTCTGAAAGAGAAGACAAAAATAAAAGGTGTGTGTTAGTTAGGTTCAGTAAGGTTAGATAGGAGGGTTGACGGGGAAGGCTTTCCCTGTGTATGTCAAGCACCGACTTGCTGGACAGTTCTTCTAGATCCTGGAAAAGGTACCTTCCTAGGATCTTAAATCTTGTATGGCAGAGTGGATGAAGAATGGCCATAGTTTCCTGGTTATAACACAGGAGTTGACTCCATCTATCGTTGGTTGTTGTCAATACTCTTGATTTTTCTCCCAATTTCCCAATTTGTTTGAGGTAGATTTTCGCGGTGGTATCTGCTTGATCGGGGTCTAAAGAGCATCCTTTCCTTACCAGCTTATCAGCTGTCTCGTTCCCAGTCACCCCTTTGTGGCCGAGGACTCAGTAGAGTCTTACTTTGTGCTGTCTGCCAAGAACCCGTAGCTCTTCGCGATTAACAAGCTTCGACTTTATTTCTATGGCAGAAATCGCTCTTATTGCCGCCTTGCTGTAGATCTGGGGTTGAATTACGGCATCAGTGATCGAGTAACGTGACGATTAGTTAGTTCGCCCAGATTATTGAAATAGTATTCACCAGGGGCCATTTTTTTGGTTCTGTATAGACTAGGGCATTCGCAAAGTTCTCTTGTGTGGAGTACAGCCACTCCATAAAAAATCTGTACTTTAACGCATTCTTTTAAGGTAGGCTATGGTCCATGATAATCCCTATGAAGAGCGCTAAGTTTGATCTGTTTAGCGCAAGAATATTTTTTTTTTTATGTTTGTCTAGAGTTTTATGGAGATGCAGCATGCTGAGAGTGTGCTCCGTCACTCGTGAGCTTGTCTTTAAAAGTCAAGTGTTACGTTGGATTAAACGAGTGCCTGGGGCAGCAATACTGAGTGTACAACTAATGAAAGGCCCTGTTCTGAGCGCTTCCTGGCTAACGCAATTTCATTCCCATGAATACAATTGTGTTCCGGGACCCACCAGATAGTTACGTTGTGGTGAGAGTTTTGAGCTAGTCTTAACTTAACAAATATTGGCCTTACCACTGTGGATGAAATGGCTTTCATAACAAGTAGACTGTCTTTGTTAATGTCAATGACGTTCCTAGAGACATTATCAATCAAGCTTATAGATGTTACTCTGATTGGAGTTCTTAACTGAATCAACTTCCAAATCATGCTTAGGGAATAGGGGCAGTCGTACCATTCGCTATCCAACATAAGAAAGCATTGAATCGATGATCCAAAATGCATGACAAAGTACTTCCTCTATCAATGATGAATTTTATCTGCGGCATCATGCTTAGACTACTGTGGAAGAAATTACCATATAGGCCAGGATGGACCACTCCCCCAAAGATTTTGGTTGACAAGCTTTGAGGGAAGAATACGTCGCGATGCAAAGTCTGCTGCATTGATTCCAACGTAATGTGATGCCAAAAGTGTCGCGGAATCGATTTGAGGACAGCAGCTGTATGGTTCGCAACAAATGTATTCCATCGACGCACGAGGAGGCGAAGAAAGCTAATGTAGTTCGCCAGATTCTTTTCCTGTCTTTCTCCGAGGTATTGGCATTAGTATTTGGACAAATGCTCATTTTTTTCCTTCCTCTCTTCTTTGTCCGTCTGATGTCTATTTAAGGAACTTCTTCTTCTTCTATAGCTAGCATAAAAGGCACGAGATTTTGTGTACTGATCAGGTGGTGCAAGGTGGGGTTGACAAGAACTACCCCCATCCGACGAGCTGAGCCGAGCAATGACAAGCGTGCCGCCGTCTTCCTCACCTACACCGAAGTTGCCTCCATGGCTCTACCCTGGCTCACAACAACGAAGTCGAAGTCTAGTCTTACCACACAAAGATCTTGGAGATGTTGATTGATTTCGATGACTTGATTAGGACGAACAATCGAGCCTATAACAGAGTGGCACATAGCTCAAGAGAGATCGTGACGGGTTTAAGAGAGGCAACCTTTGCCTTTGCTGCAATTATAGTAGTTTCGTTTCACCTGAATCAGTTTTGCAGTGTAAAGGCTGCGATTGCCACCGAGAAGGCATCAGAGAAACCGTGAAGTTGAGGTCTTCTCAAGAATAAGTGTTCTAAGTGTCTACATACTTCGCTTAAACTACGAATAGACTACAGACTTGGGGAATTTACATTGAAAAGCAATGACATTTTTTTATGATGATCTATCACGAATCTTGAGAGATTTCTATCACCGTTTAAGTTGGTTGTGAAAGCTATAGCTCTGTACAATAGCTTGTGCTATAGCTTCTGCTGGCGAGATTTGTTGAGGATAGTTGTTCAAACGATCATTAACCTTAATCTCCTTTATTTCAAAGTTTGTATTTGGAGTAGGACGAGTATATATTCTCAAGCATATTGTCTCGAATGCCGTTAAATAAATAGAGCGCTTCAAAGTGGTGTAAACAGTCGCGTGATTAGGTGCATTACTACCTAATAAGGCGGAAGATGTCAAGCTTACTGGAGTTTATATATAAGTAAACTCATACAGGTAGTGAATTCAGTTAAATGAGTTAGAACACTTCCATTGTTTCACATAAGAAAGTACAGGAAATCGGTTACATAAATCGAGACAGCCTTTCGGAGGGCTTAACCACCAAGTTCTAGCACTTAAATACAAAACATTGTACATAGACAAGTGTAGAAATGCAAATATATGGCGCTACAGCTTGTAGGGAACCGGGGCCTATTTTTTTGCAGCCATTCATGATCTCTATTACAGATTCTACATACCCTCGGAGGTTTGTCATTGCCTCCCGAGAATTGATGCGGCGAAAACTTTTCATCGTTTTGGGTGAGATTCGAACTTGTGTCAGTGAGTTTTACAAGCGACAATCACAGGTCATTGGCCAAGTGGAGACCATGCGGCCAAACTAGGTATTCCTTACAACTGGATCTAGACACCAACTGTCCCACATCCCCAACAACACACATCACCAACCAGGTCACACGAGTCTTGGTGGCAAAAAGTCACATCTAGTGCTTCTTGGGTTCATGCTGAACCGCCACCTCTACTTACCTACCTTAGCAGTCCAACGCACTAACCACTGAGCCACAGCAACCAAATCACGTGTAGTTTAGGTAGGTTAGGGAACGTAACAATAAATACGTGTGCTTTCATGGGGACCTACTGGTCCATTGTATTCCCCTTCGAGGTGTGGAACTCGTTCCAACCAGGGTCCCAACGACTGGTCATTGATTGAACCAGCCTATGCTTCTTATGAAGGAATAAGTCTATTAATGGTGCTCTTATCAGGTCTTCTTAACGGGCTGTCCCTCATAAAGAAGATTTGATAGCGGTCCATTATTTCATATCTGAAGGGTTGTTCACACCCCCAAAATTGTGAAATAATATAAATCTTTGTAGGCCTCGTCGAAAAGAGGTTTACAAAATGCGAATAAAATATACGTACGTCAAAGCCCTCTACGATCTTAGCTCCAAAATCTTAAAGCAAATTCGAAAGTTTTGGGAGTTTGGACAAAGTGAATGTTTGATAGTTTCCGTTTCCTCTGCACGCGGACAAACCCTGCAGTAGTCTAGAGAGTTAATGCCAAGTCCAGTCAGTACTTTAAGGATTAGAATGCCTTTTTCCTGCCTGGATGACTGCCTGACTTGTTGCGCCTGTTTTTCTTTATTTCACAACTAAGGCTCTTCCTTCACTGATATTTGGTTATGCTCTTCACTGAGGTCTTCTTTGTACACTCTGGCTACTCCAGATATACTAAAGCGTCCGTCTTGCTCATAAGACAATAAGCTCCGAATTTGGTTGTAACTTGATATCTGAATGTGATCTACATAACTAATTCCTTAAATTTTCTACAGAAACTATGCTTCCGGCCAACTGCGAAATAAGTAATTATGAGAAAACAAAACGGTGCTAAGCCTTGCTTTGGATACAAGGCATCTTCTTGGAGTCTTTTAGGTTTATTTTTATGTGTTATGTTCCAAAATGCCTATGCAGATACCTGCCCACCTTCAGAGGAAATTCTACCATGTCGCTGTTCCTTACACGACAAGGAAATCCACATTTGGTAAGTTGAATCGATGACTCAAATACGTTTTCAAAAACAATATCCTTTCTGTTGTAGGTGCTCACACAGTAGTTTGCCACAAATTTTGAACAGCATCAAGGCGATCGAAAAGTCTATAAAATATCCCATCGATGAATTAGTATTGGAAAATAACCAGCTTCCAGCACTGCCAGGTCGATTCTTTGGATCCTTGCAAATCGTCCGTCTAATGTTGCGTCACAACAGTCTAGAACGTGTATCAAACGGATGGCTTAACGAACTTGAAAACAGTCTGGTTGAAGTGTTTATTGTCGAACCACGATTGCGCAGCATCCCTGTGGATAGCCTCAATGGTTTAATAAATCTCATAGCCATTACCATTCAAAGCAATGAGTTGAAGTATCTGCCAAATTTCTCGGGTCTTCTGAGCCTGATGTACCTCAATGTGCAGAGTAAGGTGCTGACCGAACTGCAGCCACAAATCTTTCGTCATTTGCCAAAGTTACAGGACATTCACATCAATGGCGGACCAAATCTCAATCGATTACAGCCTGGACTGTTCAAAGAACTGATCTCGGTAAAGAGCATTGATTTGGCTAAAAATGGAATCAATTGGATGCATCTGCGAGGGCTTTACCGACTGCCGAACTTGGTCAGTCTTAAGTTGTCACACAATGACATAAGCGACGTTACAATGGTGGGCAGGCTAATCAAAGGACTTGAGAGTTTGAAGAACCTCCGACTGGATCATAATATCGTTGATATTCTCGCAGAGAACTCATTTGTTGACCTTCCCGGCTTAAGCGAGTTGTACTTAAATGACAATCGGATTGCTGAAATCAAGTACGGAGCATTCTATCGGACACCTAGTCTGAAGAGAGTGTATTTGCATAACAACCACATCAAACGCATCCATCCAGAGTCGTTCCTGCAAATGTCTGGCACTGGAATAGAGAGTCTGTACATTTACCACAACGAGATCGAGCGTGTAGACGAGCTGAGATCACTGCTGGACTCGTTGCCTACTTTAAAGTTCCTAGACATTAGCAACAATTACCTGAGAAACATTCCATTCGGAGTCTTGAGAGGACACGGCACTCTGGAGCAGTTACACATAAACAACAACTACATACGAACAATTGGTCGTGAAGCATTTATGGCAATGCCTGCTTTGAGAGAGTTACGACTGAAGAACAACAGCCTTACAGAGAAATTGGCGAGGCCATTTTGGAATTTACCAGGTCTCATGGGACTCGATCTTTCACAGAATCTCTTGACAATCATCGATTCAGCTCTACTTACTGGTTTGCCTTCGTTGAGGAGATTGGATTTGAGTGAGAACCTATTGAACAAGATACACCCGGATGCCTTTCAGAACAATCCAATGTTGGAAACATTAAACATTTCCTCAAATGGACTGTCCCTGGTGCATCCAGAGACCTTTCGTAACCTGAACAGACTTTTTGAAGTTGACGCTAGTATTAACCGAATGACAGAATTCATACCAGGACTGCCGAACATTGTGGAGCGGATTTCTATAAGGAATAACCTCATTTCCAGCCTCCATCCTTCCGTAGGAAAGTTGCCAAATTTACGAATGCTAGACCTGAGTCTGAACAGAATTGAACACATCCCTCGAAGAACGTTTCAAATGGCAAACGAGCTGCGAGTACTAAGCCTTGCGGACAATAGGTTAAGAAGTCTGGAAAGGAGTACCTTTCTAGGTGGCGAACGAGTGGAATTGCTGAACTTGCAAAACAACGATCTGACAGACATCGATGAGCATGCATTCTCCCTAATGCACAACTTGAGGAATCTGAATCTGAATGGCAACAAACTGGAGGTCATCACAGACCACATGTTCGGCAATAATTCAAAACTCGAACAGCTGAACTTGGCACTGAACAACGTACGAAATATATCACAACGTTCGTTCGAGCAACAAGGCGAGTTGGAGTACTTGGACATCTCTGGTAACCACCTTACCGATATGTCCATTTCGTTGGTCAACCTAAAGAACCTGCGCGACGTCGACTTGAGCTACAACAATATTGTCCAACTGAGAATGGAAGTCTTGTCGGCATGGAAAAATGTCGAAGAGATTCGTCTGTCAAATAATTTAATCACACAACTGTCAAGTGGTACCTTTCAAAATCTTCCAAAGCTTCAGTATCTAGACTTATCAAGCAACGAAATAACTGCTATCGAGACAGGCGCCGTTAAGAATTTACGAGAACTTCAAGAACTAGTTCTGGCAGACAATAAGATTGTTGAACTCAACCATCGAGTGTTTGAAGATCTACCAAGTCTTTTGGCGTTACATTTTCAACATAACCTCTTGAGATTTATCTCTCCTGACAGTTTCTTCAACTCACCGTCGATAGTTTTCATGAACTTGTCGAATAATAACTTCTATTCCATGGATAACGTCGGACTGCATAATATGAAAAATATCGAAGTGCTTGATCTGTCATATAATGCGATAAGATCAGTGTCCACTTTGCCATTGCGTGCATTGAGCTGGCTTGTGGAACTTAAAATGGACAGCAATCAGATATGTAAAATACAGGTATGTACATATGTAATGAGGCCGTTGCCACACGAGCCTCCAAATGGGAGCGCGTCCATTTGATATAAAACAGTCCCCCTCGCGCGATAAAATTGGACGCGCCACCACACCGACTCCCACGTGACTGTGGGAGCTCATGTCAACAGCTCCATTGCTTTTCTGTTTACTCAAGCCCGCCAGGCCAAATGGGAGCGCGTCCAAAGGAGCTCGTGTGGCACTGGCCTAAGGGTAGTCTTAGTTTTGGTAAAGCGATTTGACTTGTACAGAAACGGGCGCAATAATTAACACTGGCACGTACACGAAATACGTTCCACAAGCCTTTCAAACTTGTTACTTACTAACTTACTTATCAGACCAACGACTTTTGGAGGGTCTGAGCCTAAACTAATGCCACTTTCCATCCTTCACGGTCCCGGGCACGACTAAGGTTTCCGGCGTCCGCGATTACCAGGTGGCTGGGATTCAAAGATCCTCTTAGCTGGAGCATTACCGTCCATTCGCTCGATGTGGCCGAGCCATTGCAGTTGACGGATTATTGCCTTCCGGACTACATTCACATCTTTGTACAGCTCGTAGAGTTCGCGGTTTTATCTTCTCCTCTATTTTCCCCTTTTTGCAGACAGGACCAAATATTCGACGTAGGATTTTTCTTTCGAAGGATCCCAAAATGTGATCCGCTGTCTTACTTATCGGCCAGCATTCAGTTCCACAAAGCAGGACTGGCAAGATCAAGGTTTTGTAGAGCATGATTTTGGACCTTCGAGTTAGGGGTTTATATAGTTCGGTGCGATGAATGCTGTCATATGCGGCTTTGAAGTCGATGAAAAGATGGTGAGTATCGACTTGGAACTCGTTGGTCTTTTCCAGAATTTTGCCGCAGTGTGAAGATTTGGTCAAGTGTCGATTTGCAGGGCCGGAAGTCACACTGATAGGTGGCGATGAGTGTGGTGTCATCCACGTAGTACACTGGACAGGAACTTGTAGGCTACATTAAGCAGGGATATGCCTCGGTAGTTTATACAAGGCACAGGATCGCTTTTCTTGAAGATGGGTCAGATAGAGCTGATAGTCCAATCGTCGGGCATGCTTTCGTCTTCCCATACTTTGCAGATGATCTAGTGCATACTCCCTACCAAAACATCGCCACCAGTTTTGAAAAGCTCTGACTGTTATCTGTCCGAGCCCGCGGCCTTGTGTTGTTCTTCAGCTTTTTAATGGCTGTTTCGACTTCCTCTAGGCTGAGTGGGAGAACTACTTCATTGACTGAAGTTGAGTTTTCTTTATACTTTATCACTCTCTCCTGGTCATGCACATCAAGCAGCTGCTGGAAATGCTGCTTGAATACATCCACAACTCCCTGCGGGTCGGTGACTAGATTACCCTCACTGTTTCGAAGGGCCTGAGTTCCCGGTCTGTAGCCTACAGCCAGGCTTTTAGCTTTTTGGTAAAAGCTTCATATTTTCTTGTTCCTCCTGCCTTCTTCGATATCCTTGAGCTGGGAGACTGCGAAGGCTCTCTCTCTCTTTTGGCTCTGTACTCATCCCACGTTGACCGGGTTGTTCTTTGGAACGTCTTCTTATAAGCTTCATCTGTTGCATTCTTCTTTCAAACTTGTGCAAAGCAAAAACAAGGTTTAGGAAAAGACCAACGATAGAGATTAATGACGAAACTGGGAGCCTTTGATTTTTAAGTGATGTACTTTGGCTCCCTCACAATTTTAAATGCATCCAGTTCGGTGAGTTTCGAAGTCTTCTTCTCCTTCTGCAGAAAAGTACTATCAACATCTACACTGATGGCATCTATCGCTGGTCGGAAGTCGTATTGGAGTTCGGCTAGACCTTCCGCTTTTACGAAGACTGTTTCTAGTCTGTTGCCAATAATGCGTTTCGGTATCCCAACAACCTTTCTTCCTTCTATTAGCTTGAGACCACTCTCTCCTCTCATTTGCGGTATGGGCTCCGTTTGGAAAAACTAATTCTTTCGCCCTTTTCGCCTCTTACCAGACACTTTAGCAAATGTACAACTAGGAGCATAGAATTTGAACAAAAAGAAAACACCAACTTAAACTTTTAACTTTTAAACTCCTTTTCAGGGATATCCATTTGAAATAATGCCCCGACTCCGAGTCCTTTCTCTGCGCAACAATCATTTGAGAACTTTGCATGAAAAAGCGTTCCAAAATCTTCGAGGTAACATAGCCATTCTGGATCTAGATGGTAAGTCATTGTCAAACTGTTACCATCCTGATTCGACTACATCTCGTCCTCTTTTCTTTACAGGAAATCCAATAATTTGCTCCTGTTCCGTTCAATGGTTGAGTGCATGGCTTGAGGAGACAAACTTCCCACATCCTGGACCAACATGTCAAGATGGACAATTGTTACGAAATTTACGAACCGACAAACTAAATTGCACTGACGATGAGAGATCTTCTAATTTCCTGCCGCTATACAACGAACATGGCGATGTGTTCATGGGAGAAGGACGAAATGACTTCAAAGACGACTGTGACTCTTTGGTGGTTGAAGTAGACAACTTAACACGTCCACTACTCACAGATAGTGACTATTTCTACGATCAATTCGTAGACTATCCAACACTTAACAACACAATCCATGGCAACAGTAAAAATTCTTCGATGAATGTCAATCTGAACAACATTGCTCCAGCCCTTAGCCACAATAATCCCTTCGTTAACGGTAACATAGATTTAACTAAAACTCTGCTCAACACAAGCATCCTGAACAGATATCCCTTGGTGCCACAATCGCAATCACCATTTACATTCTTTGGCTATCCAATTCCAGCTCTGGGTATGGGCGGTCTCTTGGGAACCAATTCGCGCAGAGACCGTGTATATAAAAAGTTGGCACCGACCAGTGGCAAGGTACGAATGTTGCAGCAACCAAATAGCAGTGAGCTAGAAAGTTACTTAGCCCAGAAGACACATTATCACGGAATAACATCTCGAAGTCGAGGATTCACAGAATCTGGATCAGAAGAGGCAGCGAGCAATGAAGATCCTAAACTTTTCAAAACCTCTCTAACGGAGCCGAATATTCAAAAGGGTGGTTTCAAGCCGATTATGCCGGAGAAATTTGGCGGATTCATTCCAATGACACCAACGAAACATACAAGTAGAATTTTCGTTTCATCCGATGAAACTCCTCGGACACTGCCAAATAGCAATAGTAGTGGCAGAATTACAGAGCCACCACCACTGCCGCCGCTGGAGGAACCAACAACATATAGTGCACCGCCATCATACACGTACTACGTTACAGAAAGTGAAGCTACAACAGCCACAACAAAAGTTGAACAAGTCATAACTGATAGGAGTTCATCGACCACAACATCCGCATTACAAATCGAAGATTTCGAAGAGACTTACTCGGAAACAACCACTTCGAAAACAATTCTATTGATTCCCCCAGAGGAAGAACTTAGACATTCGAAGTACAGAGGCTCCTTGGTCACCGACGACGTACCCATGGTCAGTAGTACAGAAAAAATCGAGGTAAACTCTGTGGAAGAAGTCACACCTCGTATCTTAGGAGGCAGACCCAGCATAACTAAAGTATTCACGGCACAAACCCTCCAACAGTATCTACCAACAGCCGAGGAGTATTACAGCGCAGGTTCTACAGAAGCCAATATGAAATATGAAACCGATCCTCCAGTGACGGCTTCCTACAGAAACACAGTAAAGAAAGACGGAATGGATTGGTACTACAAAACCTACAAAAACCGAAACCGGCTAGAACGGCATGAGCGGCTGGAGAACACTTTTCGCAGCGAAGGCTACAACTTACGTATACAAACTTCAACTGTAACAATTGTCCTTATATGTTATTTGTTTTATTTAATTTAAATAAAATCGTAAGATGAAATACTTTTGTGTAGTTTGTGGTGTTGTTTAGAGCCAGCGCAGCAGTGAACCGTTTCGAGATCACTTTGGTCTCTTTTTAGATGGTCCATTGACGATCAGTGCCAGCGACCACTTGGAGAAATTGAGCCTTAACTAGTGCCGATTTCCATCCTTCACGTCTGGCATCCGCGATTGCCTGATCTTTAAACCGGCGGCTCGGTCTTCCTTTTCTTCGTTAACCAGGTGAATGAGACGCAAAGATCATCTTAGCTGGAGCATTCTCCTTCATTCGCTCGATGTGGCCAAGCTTCTCCTCTATTCGTCCTCCTCGCAGACAGGACCAAATCTACGTCGAATACTTCTGTGGCCACAAGGAAAAATAGCATAAGTCACACCCAACACAAGTATTATGCTGTTTTTCCTTGTGGCCACAGAAGTATTCGACGTAGAATTTTTCTTTCGAAGGATCCCAAGATCTGCTCCGCTGTCTTACTTATCGTCCAGCATTCAGCTTCATAAAGCAAGACTGGCAAGATCAGGGTTTTGTAGAGCATGATTTTGGACCTTCGATTTAGGAGTTTGGACCGTAGTTGTTTGGACAAACCGAAGTAGCAGCGGTTGCTTAAGGTTATCCTTTTTCGAATCTCCACTAGGGTCTCGGCGTCACCTTGCCGAAATCTGAGTAATTGGGAAGTTCTGTTCCCAAGCTGCAGGGCGCATAGCGAGTTCTCTAGCGTGGCGCGACACAACCGGAATAGTTTTCTTGGGATCCCGAATTCGGCCATCGCTTTATATAGTTCGGTGCGATGAATGCTGCCGTGTGCGGCTTTGAAGTCGATGAGAAGATGGTGTGTATTGACTTGGAACTCGTTGGTCTTTTCCAGGATTTACCGCAGTGTGAAGATTTGATCTATCGTCGATTTGCCGGGCCGGAAGCTACACTGATAAGTGCCGATGAGTGTGGTGCAAAACGACTTTAGTCGTTCACACAGTACACTGGATAGGATCTTGTAGGTTATATTAAGCAGGGATTTGTCTCGGTAGCTTGTAGCACTAGATTTACGAAAAAAAACCACTAGAACTGTGTCCAGGATGATGAAAGATGAAATATTCATAAGCATTTGCAGTGCACTGTCTTTTTATTTCTTAAAGTTTGTCATATTTCGACTTGCAAGCGCATAACGGTACATGTTACAGAATTTTTAAGGACGGCATCTTGTAGAAAAACCTTGAATATTCAAAATTGCATCCAAATGTTGTCCACCCCCTGAATCGTTACCCCTTTTAGAGGGAGCACAAAAAAATATGGCGCCAACAGATTGGAAGGGATACCTACTAAAATTTCTGGGCGACTAGTACTTCAGAACAATTTTTGTGTGAAAAATCGAAAGTTCGGCCGAAACTACTACGTCATGGGTGGACTTTTTCAGAGCTCGATATCTTGGTTGCTAGAGCACGTATGGACTTGAAATAAACATCAGATGAGAGGTGGAGTATTCAGCCTTTAAACAAAATAATAAGGCTGTCATTTTATATGTGTGAATATACTCGTATTTATATATCAGGTACAATCTTTGGTACGTGTTAGCAAGTTCTAGCAGATGGATGGAACAATTTTTTAACGTCGTGATCATATTTTGAAATGATGCATATGGGATCTTCGATTGAAGCTAGAACTGATGATTTCAGGTACAACAAGCTTGCGAACTGTGTGTGCAGGCATTTCAACTGGAATGGTGAGAACATCAGTGATGAGGTAGAATTATAGCAATGCGTAGGTTAGGTTAGGTTGCAGGGTGGTTGCAATTATGCAGGTACATCCTTAATCAGATCTCAAAGTATCCATTGGGTTCCCCGGAGTGGTGTGCGGTACCTTCAATAAAAAGAACACTGATTACTATTATCAATTGGTCTCCCTGAACCAACCCGAGTTCCGAAGGCATTGTAGGATGGTTCTCGGTGGTTTGTTTGACAATTCGCCCAGATCATTAGATAAATGTTCTCCAAGGTTGTCTTCCTGTTTCTACTAAGGCTTGGGCATTCACAGAGAAGGTGGAATGTGCCCTCCACCGTGTCTACGTCTCCACATTGTCTGCATAGGTGCGTGGTGCTTAAACGAATTCTCTTTAGGTGGGCCGCTAGCAGGTTGTGACTTGTTATAATACCTATTACAAGTGTTAGGTGACTTCTGTTGAGTGCAACGATTTCTTTTGATTTATTCTGTGCAGAGCTTTCCTGAAGTGCGGCTGCGGTATATTATAAGTGAAGTCCATTTCTTGTTCGCAAGTTTTGAGAATTTCGCAACGATGCTGGACTTTTTTAGTTAACATGAGGGTAGAATTGATCCATCAGCCATTGTCAGATCCATCTCAGAACCCATTCTTGCAAGCTCATCGGCCTTTTCATTCTCATGGATGCTATGGAATCAAAAAAATCGCAAATCGCCATCGCAGCGTCAAATAATCGCGTTGGTGTGGGCTCTCTCATATACCGCCATGCAATTTGAGTATTGGTTTGAAGGTACCTATATTCTAGCACACACACATGGACTTCCAATTTCAACTAATAATACGATACCGAAAGTTCAATAAATTCAAGGTGTTCCAACTAAAACTGCTGCGCATCAGTAGGTACTTCTGTACAACTTCAGAGGTCGACATGTAATAAGTTTAACATACGTTATCCGTGTTCATTTTCTGATTCCAAAGAGTTGAGGAACGAACTCATATAAGAAACTGTGTTCGATATTCTGCAAACATCGAGTGGAAGTCACCCGCCCTTACGAGCACATCCCTGCAAGAGTCGCAGATGTTTCACTCTCTTGCTGTCGGTAGACTGTGCATCGGCTCAACCTAGTTCAGTTGAGCAAAACCAGTTGAGCGAAGTTATTCATATAATAAAGTTGCATCCTTTAGCACAAAGAATCTGTTTTGTTTAACTTTTAAATAGATACAGTCCACTTAGCTCCAGCTATCGTACAAACTGTTATCTACAAAGGAAGAGATTGACACCCCTATTACGGTTAGCGAATCGAACGTTCGACTCGAGTCGAACTCCTAGGCGAATCACTGCTGTCACGGTTAGCGAACGTTTTCATTCGAGTAAAGGATCAATCCTCTCAGAGAAAAAACTTCAAACGTCAGCAGTGAAGTGTCAAAAAGCGAAATTGTTTTGATAAATAAAGTGAAATTTAATTAAATTTGAGTTAAAGTTGATTTCGGTTGTAAAAGGAAGAAAGCTATTTGAAGCAATTTTTTTCTTGATCTTCAACTTGTAATCCAACCAAACCTAAGGCATTTTCAAATTTATAGCAAGCTTTTAAAAGTGTATTTACAAAATTACCTTGTGCCATTCCTTTCCTGTCCCAAGCCCTTTGCCATGTTTGGGTTTGCCTCCATCAGCTCGACCAATTTTTCAAATTGGCGAGGATTGGTTTTCTTTTAGCTTGAGAACACATTATTTTACTGCTTATATACATATTTTTGTTAAAATACCTTTTTCTTGCTGCACTCATGTCTATAAACACCGATGTCACGAAAAAATTTGATTCGACTGATTTTGACAGAAGAAATGAAAATCCGGTCGAACGTTCGCTAACCGTAATAGGGTGAAGTTTCAATTCGCCTAAATTTTGACGTTTGAGGCGAATGAAATTTTGGCGATTCGCTAACCGTAATACGAAATAGTCACATTCGCCTACTTTTTCGTTCGATTCGCTAACCATAATAGGGGTGTGAATTAAAAGACGCAGACAAGTACTCGTCCAGTTCTCAGCGCTTTAAAGACAATATGAAGTGAAATTTGTTATGCTGGGCTTTATTTTTTCTCTGCTAAAAACTTAAATTTAATAAAATCAAAATATATATATTTTTTATATGCTTTTATTTTAGTTTTATGTTTAACGCATTTTTTTAGTTTTCAGTTTTAAATAACTATTATTAGGTTCGTGGTTCATATTTCATTGATTATATTTGAATTATATTGTTCTCTCTACTTAAAACATTAACTTTTAACTATTTACAGTAATTATTTTCACATTTATAATATTTATATATTGTAAAAACGACATACATATGTATTTGAAACAAAAAAAATTATAAAGCAAACATATAAATACTGATAAAGACCTCCGTGAATAACACACTCATTCTCTGTTTAATAATAAAAAAAAAAACCTTATATACATTTAAAATAATTAAATGAAATAAAAATATATAAAAATTTAAACAAAAGAGAACTTTTCTTACAGTTGTATAACTTTATAATAATATATATCGTTGATTTATATTCTTATATTCTTCATGGAGGTTTATTTTGTTTTAATAAATGTATTTTTATATGTCACGGAGTAACATTATACAAACTAATGATAACTTAAAGTAAATTATTCTTTTTTATTACCTACTGTTATACAAACAATAATTCACATTAACAAATATATATTTAGAATAAAAACTCTTTAACAATAATTTTGGTTTATTAGATTTTTTTTTTTTTGAGTTAAATTATTTTGTTCTTTCTTATGAAACTATATGAAGAAAGTTTTATATATTTAGTACCGTAGACAAGTATTAACAGATGCTGACAGACTTTTAGGAAAAGACCTATCCAAACCGTATAAAGGAACAAATGTGATGAATTATATATCAGGTAAAAATGTAGGCTTTGCCTTTACATACGCAAAAAAGAAAAGAAAAAGAAAATAATAAAAAACATATTTTAACGTTCTCACAAGTGTTGCGTTGATAAATTAGAACCATAATTCCAGTGGCTTCTAATCCTTTTTTTTTTTTTTTGTGAAAACTTATCTTTGGATCCACACCATCGCTTAGCTGTTCGATAAAGTTTTACTCCGTTACCCAGCGATAAGCGCAATGTGCGTTAAAGCGAATACTTTGAATTTACATAAAGTAACACATTCAGAAAGCTATTTGCAACGTATTGTTTTCTCAATACTCTAAAACAAAGCGGTCGCATTTGAATTTGAACATCTGTAATATTTGCCTTTGGTAACAAATTACACAATAGATTTTGAAGTATACACATAGAATTTACATGGATAAATGTCCCTTTAAAAATAAAAAAAAAATAAAAGAATCAACAATAAAAAACACAGTATTTCAACAGAAGTCTATAGAAAAAAAACAAAAAACAAAGCTCCATAAAATTGAGCAAAAAAAAAAAAAGAAAAAATAATTCTCTCTCTCTTGTATATTACAAAGAAATTGTTTTAGGAAAACAAACTGTTTCCTAACTTTTTTCTTTCCTATGCGATAGGTATAGTGTGAAATATGAAATAATTTAACAACGTTTACTTATTATTCAAGTGTTTTTGTCACTATAATATAATTTCTCTTGATAACAACAAAAAAAAAAAAAAAGGAAATTCTTCAACAAATAATATTAAATAAACAAGAAAAAAATAATATTAATTACAAATTAATAATAAGAAGAAGAAGAAACAAAAAAATAATCAGTCCATTGTTTGTGTTTTTTCTTTTTTTTTTAAACTTCAAAAACATTTTTGTTTTGTTATTTTAATATGTTTTATATAGCATGTGGATACAACATAACATTTATAGTTTAACATTTTTATTTAGCAAAACAAATAATAGAAGAATGGAAATAAAAATATACATACATACATATAGATATATATTTTCTTTTTCACATTTAATAATTTAGAAGTGTATATGTTTTGTTGTATATATATATATAGTTTATATTATATGTGACAAATTTTTTCCCATCAATAATGATTTTTTTTTTTTTTTTTTTAAGAATTACATATTTTATTCTCGTTCCCCAAAAACGAAATAAGAGAAATTATAAAAAAAAAAAAAAAAAAAAATGCTGGGGAATTTTCTTAAATATTTCCCTCTATGCCTTGTGAAAGACAATCACTTGGTTCGTAGATTGTCTTCGTTTTTGCAGGGTGGGGGATTGCCATTTTGATTTGCTCTTTTGCTTATTACATTCTCGCGTATATTCACTTTTAAGCACCAACAAAGCCATAAACTTCAAGAACACGAATTTCAAAATCACCCGATGGACATAATGGTGGATTGTTGAATGTTTTGCAACTGTCCGTTTTACCAAAGCGAATATTTTCATCCATCCAAATAGCTTGGCCTTCACTGTAAGGAAAGAACAGTTTTTATTAAGTTTAGAAATTTGTTAACCGCTTAATTTGAAAGTAAAATTCAAATATTAAAAACTGATTATTTAACCCGATTCTAGTAAGGATACCCTTAAAACTTAAATACACCTCGTAGTCGCAGGAAGAAAAGGGAATCAATCACCCTTACGATAGGGGGGCACAACATAACGTCGAAACACCTAGGTGTCATGATTGACAGAAGGCTATCGTATAACGAACATCTGAAGTATGTCAGTGGTAAAGCGCCGCACGAGTGTCCTCATGCGAATCATGTCAAATCATGGAGGACCGAAATATAGTCGAAGGAGACTCCTGGCCAGGGTGGTCACATCTGTGGTGCTCTACGGGTCACCAATATGGGCTCAAACCATGAAAATTAAGTCGTATAAGCGTAAAATTGAATCGACATACCGACTCTCTGCACAATAAGAGTATGCAGTGTATTTCGCACAAAATCAGAAGATTGCAGGATCACTCCCCATTGATTTGTTGACCAAGGAGTCCAAACAACTGTATGAAATGAGAAACTAAGAACCAGGGTCAACCGGCAGCGAAGTAAACTCATCAGAGAGTGCAAACAGCATAGCGAAATGGCAACAGCGATGGAACGTATCGAACAAAGGCCGATGGACCTATCGTCTTATACCACTTATTGAAATATAGACAAGCCGCAAGCATGGCGAAGTGGACTTTTACAGATTTAACCCTTGCCCGGTCAAAGAAATTACTTAAACAAACGGATCATAATCTTTCAAAAGTCCATGCAATTACTCGCATACGGCTGATGGTATTGGCATTATCGAGTGAACGCAGTCAGTCTCGCGTTCGTGAATATTGAGGTGGAAGTGAAGGAGACTTTGAATCAACTTTGAATCCACCCCAAAATAGAGGAAGACCGTCACTCAGATGACGAGGAAGTGGAAAGGGACCTCAACTGCCTGGAGACACTTGTTTATTGGGACTCAGTGAATAAGTTTACAGTCGACGAATTTATTCGGTGCCCAACGTGTAGGTGATGAGTACGGCGGCAAGCTGCAAATGTTCGGCTCAACTAATCGAACCAGGTTGGTTGTTCCACCGACGTTGCTTCTGTGGCCCTACTTTGGCTCACAGCATTTTTACTCATATTGTACGGTCACCCACCTTCTTTGTACCTGCCCTGCCCTTTCAAGACTAAGGAAACAGACTCTTGGGAATTTGTCTACAAAGACCCAAGCAATCTAGCCGCGCTCGATATTCACAGAATACAGAGCTTTGTTTTTGGGTCTTAGGGTATTTAGTTCTGCACATGATGCGGTACAGGAAAGGGTCTGCACCGTGCAGCTACCCATAGCTTCTTCATTGGAACAAGATAAAACTTCATGCTAGGTTCCCGATTTCGATAATCCTGTACTTTTCGTGGTATCACAATGGGCCTCTAGTCTAAGTGCGCTTCTATTTAGTTGGAGCAGCCACCTAACCCAACATAACATAACTCTGTTCAGGCTATGCAATGGATTCAATAAAATACTGTATTACGTCTAGTTGCAAAGGAGCAAATTGTGTTCAACTTACCCTCCACCAATTGTGATCATTTTCGCATCAGCCGCCATAAAAAGCTCCGACGAATGTCCCAGTCCTTTATCGCCTTCGATGCCAACCCAAGGATATTTTGCTCTCTCCGGATATAAAGAGAAAAGGAAGGTTTCACCAGTGCCAAAGTAGGCCTGCCGCTGACCTTTGTCATCTTTGACATTACGTTCAAACCATCGAGATGAGCAATAGGCGCCGAAAACCTAGAAATCAAAATCAGTTTACCAATCTGTTTCACGACCTTAAAAGTGTTAACCAAACCTCATTATTGCACGTTTTGATCATCATCAAAGTAGGCTCATGTTGTTCCACTCGAACATAGAATGTTGTCAACGAGCAACCATGCTCCTCGGTTGTATACAGCAGTACCGGTTGGTACATTGTTATCCTAACTGGCAGCCATGACCAGAGTGTAAAGAGCTGCGCACAAATAATTCTCATATTAGTCACAAAGTTTATTTAAATAAATTTCATTTAGCCAAAAAAAAAAATTAAATAAATAAATACGACACTTAAAAGAAAATTATTTATAAATCATTTGGGAAAGTATATAAATTCAAGGAATAAAAAATAAAAACTAATAAACGACATCGATGCAGAACAAACGATTGAATTAAATCAAAACTCACGACAAAACGCTCACATAAAACGACACAAAATGAGGACAAGCTTTAAAAGAAAAAAAAAAAAAAAAAAAACGGGGGGCACGTGGGTACTACTTAAGAGGCAGGACAAATTGTGTATAAGGGACATTTATGTACCTTGGTGCTCCGTAAATAAATAGAAGCAGAAAGGTTTGTTCATCAATTATAAATTACTTAAAATTATTTAAATGTTATATAATTAAATCGAGATAATAAATAAAATACAAATGTTGAATATAAGAATTTAAAAAAAAGAAAAATAAGTGTCTTGACCAATGGCAATGAAAGATTGGTAGACGCTAAGAATGTCATTTCTCTGAACAGATCGTATAGATCAGATCCATAATAGGTGTCATCAAGGAACACTGTCTAATATGCAAGCATGCAACAAAGCTTGACGTCCATTCAAATGATTTCTGTAGAAGCTGCATGGACGAAGAGGAGGAGGAAACTATTCCCCACCTTCTTTGTAACTGCCCAGCTCTCTCCTGTAAAAGAAGACTCCATTTAGGGGAATTCAACTTTAATGACTTAGGCCACCTGGTAAACACAGATGTCAGAAACCTCCTTCGCTTCATAAAAAGCTCCAATTGGTTTAGTGGCATATGATATAAAAATGGACCTATCACTGGTCTAAGTGTGCTGGCTATAGCTGGCAGCCACTTCAACCTAACCTAACCATACCAAGACGCTGCGTGGTGACACTACTGTACGATAATGGCCCGTTCAGACGTATTACCCCGAAAAAGAAACTCTGGAGAAACTGCTGAGAGCAGGCCATTAGAAGTGCGGCAACTGACGTACTAATTGTTATTTAACCAGTTTACACATTGCGGGCCTGTCTAGTGATTAATCAGCTTTTCAATCAGAAAGTGAAAACATGTTCAAATAAAATGCTGAGGGAACAATTCAAGCCTAATCCTTACAAAGGTTTTGGTACCCCATCTGGAGATAATCCCTAAATGGCATTGAAACCGAAATCAACACATCTGATAGCCTGATTGTCTCCGTATTTAAAACAAACAATTGCATTCGAACTAGAATAGACAGCCTTTATGCCATAAAAGTTGGGGTTACCACCGTAGTTCAAGCAATTAGCGTGTTGGACAACTGACCACACTGACAAACACGGATTCAGGATCGAATTTACCATACGAAACCATTTTTCTGCACGCAATGACAAGAGCATAGTTTGTCATTATAAGCTTCTCAGAGTAGCCCAAAATTGCTATACAAAAGGGTCAAACGTTAGACATATTTGACAAGCGAAAGATGATCACAACAATCTTAAGATACCACAACTCAAAGCAGCAGTTCAGAGCTACGTGTAAACTACACCCATGCCTGTGCTGAACTGATGTAACGATGACATGGATTGGTCTTTCCGGTTAATTGGTATTCCAATCTGGTCCCCATAGTTCAGTGGTTATTGAATTGGACTAAGTTATTTCCATGTTACAGCTCTCGGGAGGCAACGATAAACTTCATGGACAACTTTTCAGCCGTTTGGAGTTACGTGAAGCCAGAACCTGGACTTTTATGATTGACAAGCCAGACAAATTTGTTTGGTATTCCAATCCAAACTTAAAATCTATGACGAAATGTGGTACACGAACTCTGGAGAAAAACCCCCTCGGCTTATAAAATCAATTGCTCCTTTTGCTTCACGAAATAACGCCATAAGAACATGTTTCACGTCCATTTAACCCAAAAAACCATTGTAACCTTTTCGGTTCTCGTAAAATACAACCCGATGAAACTGCGGACCCAAAAACCTCACCAGAATGCCACTTGTTATGGATAAAGACGGAGAGGTTTGTCAACAATGAAATTGGCTTTTGGATCCTTAGTCGCTCAGGGTCAAGTGTCTTCATTTTCAACGCTCAATTAATGGACATGCGACGTTGAACATGGTCCTTCGATGCCAGTTCTAACATCAGTTTCAATCGAAAGGATTAAGGCCAAAGTCTTTATGCAAAATGCTGTGAAGGCTCATCTGTAAGTTGTCATTTTTAGCGGACGTCTATAACTCTTTCAGTCGAACAAGGACTTGAGTCTTTACAACAAGAACTTGATGATGCGGAAAGGGCTTTATAGTGATCGAATTTAAGACAGTTAACGTCTTAATTGAAAACCTTGAATACGCATGTATAAATCTAGTCCTTTTTCGCGCTGTTTCGTCGTAAATCGGGTCCGTTTTCTTCCGCTGTTTTTTACGTGGTTGGGCTGTTAACCCCTCGCACAACCGCCAAAAACCGGTCAGGGTAGAAGAACGTGTTCTCATGCCTAGAACACGGCTGCATACATTAGTTCACTATTCAGCGGATGCTGAAATAGCTATCCAGGGACGCCACGTGGGGGCTGTAAGTCAACTTGAACGAAGTTCACGAAGAAAAGGAAGACCGAACCTCCGGTTTAAAGATCAGGCAATCGCGGACGCCAGAAACCTTGGTCTAGTAAACTGGAAGCAGCGTGCCCGGGACCATGAAGGATGGAAAGCGGCATTTGTTCAAGCTCAGACCCTCCAAGTGTCGCGGTCGCTGGCCTGATAAGTGAGTAAGTAAGATTGATAAATTGATGTGCAAAATTTATAAACAGGTCGCATAAATAGTGGTCGCTAGTTTGCAGCAAGATCCAGGAACGATAAATAACGATTACAGTTCAAAGAAAATCATGCTCAGCGGTTGCATCTCTATTCTAGACTCAAGTGCTGTCCATAATAAATAAGTGAAGTCGATCCTTTTTGCAAAAAAGGGTGAATAGACGAGAAGATACAACCGCGAATTCTATTAGCTGCGCCAAAACGTGGATGCAATTCGAAAAGACGATCTTCTAATCACAGCACTCGGATTCGAAACTTTGTTACAATGATACCAGGATGACAAACTGACAGCAACACATATCCAGGATCGAAGAGGACACGGAAGACTGCAGTATTTCAGACAGAGACTCTTCCAAACAAAACAAAATTCAATAAGAACGTAATGGAAAATACTAAGAAAAAAATTAAATTGAATTTTGGAACCAAAAAAAAAGAAAACTGTGTAGTCATGTGTGTGTGCGTGTTATACAAGATCAACTATCTAACTAGCATCTATTACACGAAACAAATATCTACGAGTAAAAGGGGTCACAAGGAATAGCCAACTTAAAAGATTCAAAGGTAACAATATAAAATGAAATTCTTGTGCGATCACGGTTAGGAACACGGAACACAATCTAAACAACAATACACTTACATCTTCACCACTGGCTATACGACTTTTTAATGACTGAACAGGATACACGCCCATGGCGAGCACCCTATGACCAGGAGATTGTTCGCCCTTTTTTTTTTTGTTATACGTACACGATTTTATTTTATTTTTAAGGAAAAATGGGTTGTGGTGGATACAAAACAATAAAACAGTGATGCAAATGCGTTAAACACATTTAAAATGGTGGTAGGGTGGTGGTGGGTGGGGTGTGACGATTTATTTTTTGTTTTTAAATATATATTCAGTAATATATTTAACACATGGCAAACACGTAAACGTAAACGTAAACATTTTCATACATAAAAATTGTTTGCAAAAGTTTCGTTTTTGTTTTTATTTTATATAATTAGTGTTTACGGCGCAGTCAACATTTATTTATAAATATATATATACGAGCAATCAGTAGCAGCAGTAGTAGCAGTAGTAGTAGTAGAAGTAGTAACAGAATGCAGCAAGATGAGAAAAAAGAAAAAAACAAAACAAAATAAAGTCTTTTTTACTTTATATTTTCCAAATAAAGTCTCATATTCATATGACAGGTGATCAGAATTTGATGTTCTTTTTTGTTTTTCCAAATCAACTATCACAACTTGTGTTTCAAGAATACAAGTATAAATATATAATATCGAATAGAAATCTATTTTCGAAAATGTACTACCTAAAACAAAAAAACAAAAATTGATTTCTTATTTGTTTTTTTCAATAAAAAAAATCCGATAAATTTGCCAATAAAACGAAAAAGCCCTTGATTTTGCATAACACATTTCATTTCTCAGCCTTAATTTTTTTTATTTTTTATTTTTGTGTCTTGTATAGTAACGAAACAACATTATTTGTGGCTTGCTTGAGACATTCTCAGAAAACAAACATTTCAAAATAAAAAAAAAAAACAAAAAAGAAACAAAAGAAAAACAAAAACAAAACGAAAACAATAAATTGAAAGTTCAAGAAACCCAAAGAAACCAAAACAGCAAACAGAAAACTAACAGAAGAACTATTTAGAAAATTTAATAATTATTAAGCCCCATACCAGATTGCGACAGGTCTCGGAATGCACCCTCTGGAATATTATTGACACAATTCAAAAATGAATGAATGTTCTTAAAAAATTAATGAGATTCTCTTACAACTAGTTTCTTTGAAAACATCTAATAGCTATAGTCCTGACGGTAATATTATTATTTTTTTTAAATATGTACGTTTTTCTCTCTGAAACATGTATACGTTTGGAGTGGCGATAGCTTTTAAGACGAACCCTATAAAAAGACTGAATCCACAGATGTCTTTAGAGATTATAATAACAATCATAATGAGAGCCACTTCAAGAGTAGGACTTGAGGTAATCTTCTTAATCTTCCCTCGGAGAACATTTCTTCAATGATCTAGGCGAATTGTTGGACAAGCCACCGAGAGCCGTTCTAAAACTCTTTCGGAACTCGGGATGGATCAGGGAGGCCAATTGAAAATATATGTTCATTTATTTTAGGTACCCCATACCACACCGGGGAACACAATGGATCCGTTGAGATCCGAATGCAGCTAAAGTCGCACTTAAAAAGACTAGATGACAGCTAGGAAGGCAATGTAATAATTTAGTGGTGGCCTTGGCTTAGTGGTTAGGGCGTTGAAGTGCTAAGCAAGCTGACACAGGTTCGAACGTTTGTATAGTTTTGTATCAAAATGCTTTTCAATCCGCCGTTTGAAGTCCGTAAAAACAAAAAACTAGGTTGTCTCCTTTTCTGCGAAAATATACTATTGCAGCACTGCGACCTGAAAGATCTATTGTGCCTTGAGCCAGTTAGACAAGGAGATCCTCTATCTTCCTAATTAAGCTCGTTTTTACGAGCTGCCAAAGAAAAGTTATCCGATACGATGTAAAGGACTTAATTTAACATTCATGTTGTACTGCTTAGGAGAGTACTTCGAAGAGTAGGACTGAATCAGAGAACACTTGAATTCAGCACAAATCCACTCGGAATTCTTATACAGTCGCATAAAGTTAGACCTATTTAAATTGAATACCTTTATTAGTGGGCTAAATTGAGACGTACCGTAGTTTTTTCTCTCTGCATTACCAGGATAAATAAAAAGACTCGGTATTTGGAATACCTCTATAAGTGAGACCGAAATGAAAGGCCCAAGGAATTAGAACTAGTTTGGATTTGATGACTGGCGAGTCGAGCGCTTTTAGGACAGCTTGACTGTCTGAGAAGATAAATATGATTTTTACCATGATGTGAGAGTACTGATTGAGTCTCACACATTGATTGATGACAAAGACGTCGACTTGGAATATGGTCGCGAATTCACCAAAGCTGACTGATAAATTCGTTCATGATGATTCTCCAAAGATTCCGGAACCAGTACCTGTTTCAATTTTGGATCCGTTCGTATACCAGACGAGGTCAGAAGGTGATGGTTGGGGTTTGAGGTTCTCCTAGTCCTTCCTTGACGGGGTTACTATTGAGGACTTCTTGTTGAAGCAGTATTTGGGTAACATGTCGTCTGGAGGCATGCTGAAGATCGTGTCTTGCTCCAGTGTTTCAAGCAGGGATTAGTGTCACGAACTTAGGGTCAAAGTTGTTTGAGTGAAAAAGTCAGTGGATACCTAATTTAGCTTCCATTCGAATGAAATTTTGTAGTGGTGGTTAACGCAAGATGACATTGAGTGCAGCAATTGAAGTTGTGCGAAGGCATCCTGACACGCAGGTATCGGCTAGGCGTTGGACGCGTTCTAATTTCGAAACTGCGATAGTTTCGCTTGTTTTTGACCACGCTTGCGTACGAGATCATCGGTCTGGCGATCAGTTTATAAAGCCAGAGTATCATCTAGGGTTGTACTCCCCAGTTTTTCCCACAGAGCGACAAAATAATATGGTAGCTCTGCTGGTTACTCTTTCAATCTGTGGGTTCCAGGACATTTTGCTGTCCAGGATGATTCTCAGATATTTAGCTTCTTGAGAAAATGGGATAGTTTCGCCAAATAGTGAAGGGCGACTGAGAAAACTGAGCCTTCTTCTTCTTGTAAAAGTAACAATTACTGTCTTTTTAGGGTTTACAGAGAGGCCTTCGCTAATACACCATCTCTATACTTCGGGTAGTGCGTATTGTAGCACCTCCGAAACGGTGCTTTAAAATTTTCCTCTGACAATAATCGCTATATCATGCCTTGAGTGTTAAGGGACGGAAGGAAGCTGTTGCCTGTTGATTTTATTCGAAGAAATAAGTGTCATGCAGTGATATATCACATGGCATGTCAATAACTCAGTCTGACTGCTGAGTCATCCTAAGCAAGAGAAACCCTGGAAAAATAAACGCGAAATTTGGAATGCATTAGAGAACGATGAAATGCGTTGCAGAATTCCGAACACTCAGCACAAATGTCTGTTGTATAACGATCCACAACTAAACAGCAAGTTACAGCTTTGCATCACGCTAATCCCACTTAGCATTCTAATTTTCAAATCCCACGTAAATCTGTCTCCTTCGAATCGTTGTCTTAAAAGCAATCGAACTCCAATGACATTTCTCTGTTCAAATTGATCCTCAACACCTAAACATTGCTAAATTTAAGCACATAACCCTATTATTTACTATTTCAATTGTTTAAAGTGAAATATTCTGTTTCCTACCGCTATATTTACTTAGTTCCTATTCAAATTTTTAAATTTACTTATCAGTAATTATGTATTGAAAAAGAAAAAAAAATTTGAAACAGCTTACCTCTCGTATGGTCAATGTGTGTGACATCATTTGAATGTTGACTTGCGATTGACTCGTTGGTAAATTATCACTGGAACGCGATCGAACTAATTGCTTTGAACCGCTTAGAACTGATCTACTTTTTAGTAACATTTCAGTCTTAATAAATATCCTAGATATATATGTGGAACTGTAAATAAAAAATCAATTATAATTATACGATAGTGTATAGAATAATTATTATTTACTAACCTTAGCCCCCTAATACTAAACGCTGATTGCAACAGCTTTGCCGGTGTAACTGGTAATTTTTTGCAAAATTTTATTAACGCATTACCAATGTCATTTTTTATATTATCCGGACTCCATTCATTGTTCGATGTACATTCCTTATGGAATAAATTGAGTATGACCAGAGCGATGCGATAGAACACCTTAATTCCTTCATGAAAGAAACAATCCATAACGCGAACTAAATGCTGAAATGGTAAACCAGCCAATATCCACCAGCACCAATCCATAAAGACGCGCTCCAATTTTTGACCAGGGCACATTCGTTGCAAATACGAGACGGAGGTTTTCTAAACAAAACAAAAAGATTTATTTCATTTACAAAATAAGAATAAGAAATTTTATTATTTACTGCGTGTTTTTTGGCAATTTGCATCACTGTCTTCCAAGTGACTTCATGTAGTAATTTTGTCTGATTGATGAACACCTTCTCTTTGCATGCAACTAAACTGGCAAGACAGTGATAGGCTTCTTCCTCTGAAAAGAAATAAACAAAAAGCAATAAAATAAATCTTATTTTCTGTGAACTCAAGGCAGATGGCCAAATGTTGTTATTTTGGGAACAAGTTAGATTGCACAGCTTAACGCAAAATGACCGACCGATGATTTTTGCAATATTTATAGAACTTTTTGGTGGGTGGGTTTCTTGTTTTTATTTATCCGACATCACATTGACTCAAAGTATTTATCGATTGTTATTTTTATGATTGCAAATTACCAGTTTAATTATTACAATTTACGACGGAAAACAAACACTTTTAACTTATCTCAGATTATAAAGGTTTCCACGTGGATTACAGTTTTTAAATTAATCCATGTACTTGCAATTTAAATGAAAGCTCTTGACTGGTGAGCTACGTAGTCTTTAAAATGCAGTTTCAGCGTTAATTAGAAACGGAAATAACAATTTATGCTGCTAGTTGCCTTGCTAGTTCGCCACAAACTGAGTAGATTAGGTACTTAACAGCAGAACTATTAGTTTAGCTATCAAATCGGTTCATATCAGAAAAAATAAAAAATCTGGAGGAGGGTCCTGCTACAGATCATCTTAGTAATTAACACAGAAGCCAGCTGTACTTGGTAGTAAGGAGGCAGTGAATAGTACATCATGGCAAGAATCGACAAACGATTACATTGTCCCTGCTAAAGTAGCCAACTACGACTGCGACCTAACCTGAGCTAGATAAGCTTAACACTGTGATCGCTTCTGTTCTTTACGCAGCGTTCACTAAACAATGTCCCAGAGTGAAAATAAAAGAAAGCCAACACCTGTATTGGCGGCACGACAGGCTCTTCGATGCATAAGCAGAAAAGAGTAGACACCGACTGGCAAACCTACAATGCCACCCTGCTGCTGTTCAAGAAAGAAGTCAGGAAGGTACAATATAGATCTGAACGTAGCTATGAGAAGATTGACAGCGCAACGGAATCTGTCAGACTACGCAAAGTCGTTTTCAAAACACCACTTATGCCAAGTGTTTCAATACATCCAGATGGTACCTCATACACTGGCTTAAATGATTTGGGGTCTGGTTTTGTAAAAGAAAACGAAAAACAAGCCTAAATGCTCGAGGAAGGCCCACGGATGACTTGCTTTAGCATGACAGGTGCGCTGAGAACTTCTCTAACAGTGGCATAGATCTGAACAATATCAGAATGTCCGATTTAATAGTTTCAGGAGAAGATCTGGGTTTCCAAACTTAGAGCTCGCAGTCATACCACAATGGACCTACTTATGGCCTTAGTGTACCGCTTTTCTAGATAACCACTCCAATCGTACTAAGAATAGAAACGACGCTTTCTTGTGTCCATCAATGGTTCTCCAATAAGGGAAGCTCTCAGATTTAAGGAACCCACTCTGTGAAAGTAGATCACCTAATCGATTTTATTAGGAGCGATATAGAACATGGGGGAGATGGCATCATAAGTGTGGCATCCTTTTCACATAAGCGTCACCAATCCCCTCCCCGACTCTAGCTCTTGCACAATCAATTTGTCTCCTCTGTTCAATCTCTTCGCGACCTCGACATTTTGTGTGACAGGGAATTCAATTTCCGGTCATACATGGACGAGTTAATCCTTAAAGCCAACTCCTTACTTGATTTTGTAAAACGGTGGTCCAAAGAATTCACAACGCATATGTGACCAGGTCCCTCTACATTACATTCGTCCGCCCTCTCCTAGAGTACGTCAGTCAAGTATGGTCCCAGTATCATCGTGTTTATGTTTTGAGAATCGAGAGTATCCAGCGCTGTTTTCTTCGATTCGCTCTTTGATGTCTGCCTTGGAACGACCCTCTTATCTTACCTCCCTATCAAAACCGTCTCAACCTCATTAACTTAAATACCCTTGAGGAACGCAGAGATGCAGCCGACATTCTCTTAATTCATCGACTGCTCTCAGGTCACGTTGAAAGCGATTCCTTTCACAACTTTTTTTTCCTCAGCACTAACCCTCGTAATCTACGAACCCCTCGTCTCTTCTATTTACCGACCCACCACACCTCTTGGGACTTGTACAAGAGAGTTCGCGTAAACTAATGGGCATTTGAGATAGCTAGGGCGTCTAGAGCAAATGCACACTTACGCTCCGGGTTCTAAATTTTCAAATCTAACCCGGAGGGACAACGAAAAAGTCGAAGATGAAGACTTTGCCTGGCGCGCTCGTGTAGAATGTGGCTAACAAATTTGGCGTCCATCGGGTTAATTAAAGAAACTTATTAGTTGAGGCTCAAGTTCATAACTGTACAGCCATCATTCAAAGCAACCAAGTTACTTCATATCGAACAACAGGTCTTCTTGTTCTAGGAAAAAACAAGTGCTGTGCAATGCATTATGGAGCCATCAAGCTTTCTATGATTGAATCGCAAACGACCCACAGCGTCCAAAACAAATAGAAGGACGCCGAATGACAAAGCGCGCTTAGATTGTAAGCACCAAGAAATAAATCATTGGATTTACAAACTGCAGAGATTGATTGCATCATTTTGTGCTCTGTAATGGTTCTAGACTGTGTAGTCATGCGTTCAGTTTGCTCAACGACTCCCATATATCTGAAAGTTGATTTATCATGCTAATGAATCACCAGTCACTGGACTTTAGATGTCACCAAGATGTCATTTGTGGACTTAATATTTGCCCCGAGGTAGATGAACTCCTTTACTACCTCAAAAGTATAGCTGTCGATTGTCACGTTGTGTCCTAGATGGTGTTAGACAGATCGGTGTTTGGATTGACAGCTTGACCTTGTTTTAACTTCATTCATCATAAGACCAACCAACTTTGTTTACTCTTCAATCGCCAGAAGAGCTTTAATAAGGGCACGCTAGGAACGGGCCGGCCTTTGGCACTATCTCTTCCAGCACAAGATTGAAGAAACCCTTCGACAGCACGTTTCTTTGTGAGGTATAATGGACCAGCACATAAGTATTAGAGAGCCCTGTATAACAATCTTGAAATTGGACGCACGCGTTCCTTATTCAAAGCTCCTACAATCTATTGTTTGTTCTTTTCTTCATTTCAAAATACTGCAGATACATTCCCAAGCCACGTTGTCTTAACGCAGAAGATGATCATTTCCTATGACAATTGCGCATTAAGTGCACAATACCATCGACCAAACGTCAATGGATTCAACGAAACATGCACCAGATCTTATCTCTCGTTAAATACAATTCAAAATCGATCCAAAACCTCTGTAAGAAACGAATGGAACTTGGATAACTTTCGATTTCAAAACAACTCAAGTGGTGACATATCAAACTGTCATGCCATTATGTCAAATCATCTGACAAGATCGTGATTGTGGTGGCATCGGTTCCAAGTTTCAAGTTATCCCACCCTGCCAAATTGTATTGGATTCATGCGATTAGCAGCAAGCACCCCTTCGTGGGGAAGCGGAAATGATTTTTTTTTTTCTGCTCTGGTATATCTAAATAGCAAGCAATTGACGTAAATGATTTTGTTTATATATTTTGCATAGTTCAGTCGGCAAACGCGTGCTACCTTCCCAACCATGTTGAGGTTTTGAATTTCTGATCAGTATTGAATTTAAATGGGATGAAGATTTACATAAACGTATTGAGAGGAAAGGGATGAACGAAATATTGTTGTAGGATAGGTTTAAATTACCATTTGTACCATCAGACCATATCATCGAGATGGTCGAAGGAAACTGCTTCCAAGTGATGACCTTTCTTCTTCTTCCTTCTCAATGTTTCGAAAAAGTTCGATTTGGGAGAGGCGGAATTTTCTGACATAAAAGCCTAGAGAATATTGTCCTCATGTAAGGACAACAATAATAGTGCTTATGTTGTGTAAATAATGTTTCCAAGGAAATATCGCGAAACAAATCATTATTGTTGATGGTCCCAACTTGTCCCCGGGCTTGCTTAACAGTGCAATATTCTAAACACTGAACCACGGCAACCACATGACAGTGCTTATCCACGATAGCATTAGACTTTTAAAATGTTTCTAATTCAGCTTTAGAACGTCGTGGCATTTTCGTGGAAAATACCTAACCGAGTTCTGCCTCTCCGGTAGAATACCGAAATGTGCCCCTATGGCCTGATACCTTAAGGTTATATTGCTCTAGGAAGGACGTACTACAATCTGAAATAACAATTCAAAGGCAAGATACCGGCACAAAAGTCAAACTCTTAATTGCTATCTACGTGGACTGAGCCGGAAAGCATTACGATATGTGACCGGAATCAGGCTCTTTGGTGGCATCCTTCCATTCCTGTCGTAGACCAGAAAAGATCTTTTGTGCCAAGCACGGAACTTAAGGATCTTGCATGGAAGAATGCATCTTTTGTCGAAGTGTTTGTGTCCATTCCGAGCTATGGCGAACCATTCACACAAAATATGGTCAACAGTGTCTTGGTCTTCCAAACTAAATCGATAAAAGTCCTGGGGACTAATGCCTAGCTTGTTGAGATGTGTGTCCAGTGAGGAAGTCCGTAAGAAGCTTAGCTAAGTGTTAAAACTTTTTGACTTCGCCTATTGCGAGCAGTTAACTGCTTGAGGGTTTTTATTTAGCTCAAGACAAGCTTTGAATCAAAACAGTACACAGTAAGTCAAGCGTTTATTCCGTTTCCTATTGAGATCTTTTCTCTGTGTTATGACGGCATAAACATCAAGACAGATATACCTTTACAGCCAAGGGAGTCTGTTTTTGTTAAGTGCAGGTCGTAAATGCCCCCGCTGTCTCCGTTTTCTGATTTTAATCCTTCAGTACATCACACCGACAGGGAATTGTATTTCGTTCTAGGAGTTGAAAGGGCTCGTTAAGTTGACTCGTGAGAGCATGGAGTCCGTAAAACAAAAAGACGGATTCGAAAATGTCGATATAGTTTTTTTTTTTACGATAGGATGAAGCTACAGCTGACCTCTTAACTTTTGAGTATAAGTGAGACAGGTCTAGGAGAACTTTCAAAGTTACAGTTGGGCAAGTCAGCATAGTAAGTATTTGTGATGAAGACCGTTTTGGGCCGAAACTTGTTTAAGGACCAATGATGCATAGGTTCTGAGAGGGACTGTTATTTTTTATTATCAAATTGGCTGCAAGAAGCTCTGCGATCTATTCTGCTGCGAGCCTTTTAGACTAGGAGGTCCCCCATCTTTCTAATAAAGTTGAGAATGTCTCCAGTGTAGGCATTTCTAATATCTTCAGGCGTCAGGATTTCCTTGAGGAAAAAGCGCTTCCAGATGCAGCAGAAAACCACGCATTCACACATTAAGTGTTCCGGTGATTCGTCTTCCTCTAGAAGTCTAGACAAATTCGACATTCAGTTTCTTTTACAATATTCAGTTTATTCAGGCAGATGAACTCGCCAGAGAGGGCACAACTCTACCAATTCTTCCGAAAAAGGGGAATTTAAGCATGCGCCTCGCCACAAATTGTTACTGAATAGAAACGCGGTCAACATCGCCAATCACAGATGGATAGCAGGTAGTACCTGCCTCATAACCAAGCAGATTTGGCCAAAGCTGGATCTCAAACGCTTTCACTGCCTCATCAGACGGAAAAGATTGCTAAAAAGCACCCTACGTGTCATATCGGGATACTGCTCCATCGGCAAGCACGCTTCCTCCTTTACAACGACTTCTAGCTGCATAGACGAAAAGGAGGAGGAGACGATTCTCCACCTTCTTTGTACATGTCCGGCCCTCTCAGTTTGAAGAAGAGCAAACGTAGGAGCCAACTTCTTTCACAACCTAAGTGAACTGTCTGACATCAGCATAAACAGCCTCCAGCGCTTCATACCAAGCTTCGGCTGGTTCTGCGGGTAGTATTTTCGGTAAAATACAGATCCATATGTGAACACAAAGGACCTTATCCGGTCTAAGTGAGGTTGCAACCTGCGGCCTGCCACTCCTACCTAACCTAACCTAAGGGATATCTGAGGCTGCAATGTCCGGAGAGGAAGCTGGTTAGTCTTCTGATATCGTCCCTTTTGTGATTAAGAATGTTCTTTGTGGTTTTGTTCAGGGGTTGGATGATCCTTTTGGCCTATGTGAGTCCGAAAATGTGATCCCAGTAGAACAAGAAGTTTCGTTTTTCCCAGCTGTCTAGACTTGTTCTAAACGCGGAGTTGAAGATGCCGCAGAAGGATTCGGCCCTTGTGTACTTTCCATAACTTTTCCTAGCTTGTTGGTCAGCAATTTCATTGCCTTCAACGGTCCCGGTCTTAATACTCACCGTAGTTTTGCTTTGTTGGGTTTTGATAGCTCTTGAAGAGGGACTATAATAGTGAGGTTAGTCCAGGAAAGAAAAAGGAACTAAAAACAAGTGAATGTGTAACTATTTATCTATCGACTCTTACACAGATCTTATGGAGAGCTCTTCATTCAGCTTCGAATCGAGTCGCCTAATTCCCTCTAACTACATTGTCTAGTCATTTCATCTTAAACTGTGTATAGACGTATGCAAGCTCACTTGAAAGTTCAAAATAGAAACTACATTTCTCTTGATAACGATTGGAACCCGCAAATCTCAACGAAAAGTTGTACTAAAATAGACCGCCTTAGCAAATATGTAGCCAAAGGCCACAATGTCAAGTGTTTATTTATGAAAAAACAGTAAATAATGTAGTAAAATAAATAATTGATAAGAATCCCATGTACATATGTCTACATCCATCCACCATTCTGTAAGTAATGATAATAAAGGTCAATTAGAGTGTTCATTGTTAGGCTCGAGAGTTCGAGAGTCAAATCCGTCACAGACTACGACTAATGACTGTTTGCATGCTGCAATGCTCCATAGACAGACAACAGATGTGTTGTGTGCTCTATTATTACCGTGCGATGCAATTCTAAGATAAGACAGTTATACCCAAGTATAAGCAATTAAACAAAATTAACTTAATTGCTTTTTTGTTTTTTTGAAATCAGAAATCAGACAACACTGGCTAAGAGTAGACTGCGTCGCTTTTAGGCTGCGAAAAACTGGACAAATCTGAACCAAGATTGATACTCTCTGATGGGAACAGACACTTAATTTTATTGATAAAAAAAATGAGAGACGTGATTTCTATAAACATAAACAAATGTGGAAAGCAAACAAAGGCGTGGAATGTATTAGTGACATTTTAATAAATAAATTTACCAAAGAAATACATTTTTTCCATTTATTTCTTTAATTAGTACATAAATCACGATTTTTAGTACTAAATTTAGAATGTGAATCAAAAGTTCAATATAAGGGTTAAAGCGGAAGGCTTTGAACGACTTTGTTACAAATTAATGTGTAAGTACGTCAGTAGCTTGGGTTCTACTTCAACTTTAGATTTGAGTTTTATTTTAGGGAAATAAGCACGGTTATAGGCTAAATGCTTCTCAAGTATTGTGTCAGTTGCACCAACTCTTCGTAGGCATGACAGACCTCTAAAAGTTTCAATCTGTCATAAAATGGACAGGAACACTCAAATGGACATAAACCTTCCTTAAAACAAATTCAAGTAACCTACGACTGAGAGGACAAAGAGACAGCAGCGTATACATACCATTTGCTATCCATGCCTAGCACTAGCAAATTAAAGTGGACACATGGCGATCAACATCGCCAATCATAGATGGGCAGTTGTTAGCACTTTTCTTATCAGCACCAAGCAAATTTGGCCAAAGTAGGATCTCAAACGTTCCCACTGTCTCGTCAGATGGAAAAGATTACTAATAAGCACCCTAGTAGGCTTCATACCGGGGCACTATCGGCAGGCACGCATAAAGGCTGGGCCTCCTCTACAACGACTTTTGCGATTCTCCACCTTCTTTGTACATGTCCGGCCCTTTTAGCTCGAAGAAGAGCTTACTTAGGAGCCAGCTTCTTCAACAACAAGTGAACTGGCTGACATCAGCATAGGTAGCCTCCAGTGCTTCATAGGAGGCTCCGACTGGTTCTAGTTGAAGTACAGATCCATGTGGTAACACAAAGGACCTTATCTGGTTTAAGTGAGGCTGCACCTGCAGCCTGCCACCCTTACCTAATCTAACCTAAGGCTACTACTGAACAAAAACCCAGAGGATTAACCAAATATCCTTGAAGCAAATGTTAGCGTTGACACAATGAACCAAAGTCAGGAAGGAATTCTGGACAAACCTAGATGATATCTCCGACTAAGACGCCTCGTTTAAGAGAGACAAAACAGAGACGACACATTGTGGCACACGCAAGGAAAACTCCGAATCCCAGAGCACTAAGACTCAATCTCATTCTATCGCACTACCAGGCCGATACCCGTTTTTAGGGTAGTGGTTCAGGAAACTCCGATTTTGTTCGGTTGCCTTTTTATTTTCGGTGGCTGTTTCTGTTCCCCAATCAGGGCCGAATCTGCACAGTTCGGGACCCAAGCGAACACACTACCCTCTACACAATTTTAGTGGAATTTTTTACAGATGGTTCCAAAACCAGTTACGGCTCAGGTGCTGGAGTCTTTGTGGAAAGCGACAGTCAGGCTGCGCTTAAGGCCTTGTTTAATCCTCTTACTAGATTCAAAATAGTTCGAGAATGCAGAACTAGATTGAATTCGATTGGAAGACTGAATCTGCTAAGTCATGTCTGGGTCCCTAGACACTGCGAGACTACCGGATAAGTTCTTTGATGACCTTGACCCAGCACTAGATTAAGTTCGGTTGGAAGAATGAATCTGTTAAGCCTTGTCTTTATCCCTGGACACAGCAAGACTACTAGAAATGAATTCTTCGCTGAGTTTGGTTAAGAGGAGAACTTCACCGGCCATGAACCCATATCTTCGGTTAGGACTTCCATCAATGGTTGGGTTTGTGGCAAAACACAATTGTAGATGGCATGACTCTTCAGGATGCAGGGAGACTAAACGAATGTTTTCCGAAGTCTGTAGGAAGTCCGAATACTTCGTCTGTAGGAACAAGAATACTTGTTGCATCTTAGCAGAAAAGACTGCGGGACACTATACCTTTAACAAACATCTCAAAGTGTTAGGCTTAAGTGACACCACTATCTGTGACGCTTTTAGAGAGGGCGACTATACTTCGAAGCACTTCCTTCCTTTGCTCGTATCAGGTGACAAATTTTTGGGGCTAATGTGATGAGTGCTGGTAAACTTGAGCTCCTTATCACTGAAGCTTTTACTCGACTTTCTTAGAAAGACGATGAAAATACAGTTAAAGGGTTCTGCCTGCTGGTAGTACAATGGACTTGTTGTGTTTGTTTCTGAGTGCTCCAACGTGGTGTCAGCTCAACGAACAAAATTCCACTACAACCGTTGCCATCAAGATCTAGTCTTGTGTTTGCATGGATCCAAAATGGAAACAGGTCTTAAGTTAGCCTTATGAATGCCCCCAATCGAGCTGGCTGCAGGGGCTTAAAGTGCGACATCTACAAAATAATCAAAAGCGCATGGTAAAACACCGTAGATCATTCCCTAAAGACTCAACAAAAATGTGGAACAATTTGTAATTCGAAACCAAAAAACTTAAAGCAGCCTTACAGTCCGGGACCTGGGTCTCAATCAACAAACGTCTCCAGCCAGTTGCCACCAGTTTCGCATGCTAAGTTGGTTGAGGTCCCCTTTCACTTGTATGCGACACCTGAGTCGTTGTTATCCTCCCCCCTCGGGCGGTGGGACAAAATTGAAACCGAAATAGAATCTTAAATCGACGGAAATTATAGATATTGACAACAAATTATTGTCAAATTTAAATGTTGTCATCAATCAACAAACGTTATTCCAAACGTGAACCCTCAATTATCACTACAAATTTACAACTCTATGTGAATATGTTTTTTTTTTTTTTGTATATACAACTCAAGGTACAGATGTATGTGCCACACAACTCTATAGAAATTATAATTTATAATTTACTTTCCACTAACTATTTGATATTACAATTGTCATCAATTTTGTATAATTTTACCAATTACCAGCCCAGAGAGGTGTCTGTCGTGTCGTTGTCGTCACAAAAAAACATGTGATTACTCAAAAATGATGATTACAAATCACATAGCAATCAACTAAAGCAAGCTCACTGAAGTCTAACAAATAAATTTTTGCCCAAAAATAGTATCTCAACCCACAACACACATTTTTAGAGAAAAAAAAATAATGTAAAACAATCTCATCACAGTTATTATCCGCAGAAGTAAAAAAAAATAATTCACAGAACGGTGATAACAAGTAGCTTAAGTAAATATTTACAAGCCTAGAAATAAACTTAAGGCCGACACGATTTTATTTTTTGTTTAATCAACAGATGAGTAGATAGATACGGTGGTTTGAGGGAAGATTTTACTTACCAGACATGAAATGCAATAAAATTGATGTAATGGGATACAATACTGGACTAAATGTGATATCGGGACAATCATATCCTAGAACATTAACGATTCGATCTGCCACTGCGCGTCCAGTTCGAGTGAGATGGTATGGCAAACAGTGGGCGGAATCGACAAACGCTGGTAACATAATTGGTTTCTCTGAGAGTTCTGTTGTACCAAAGACCTGAAAAACAAAAGAAAAAAATATTTTAATTATACATTTTAGTTTAAAGATGTTTGCAAAAGGGTTTGTGTCCAGAATGATTGGGGAGAATTATAGGTACTGTTGCCATTGCTAATATAATTCACAGTATTTCTTTCGAACATCCCGATGTCATTAGTACAATCAACACTTTCAAGCCTACTGTCAGCGTTATACCTATGCAGTAGAGTTGACGTCAGCTTTTTTCGCAGTTGATCGACTTTTCTTTTTAAATCGGGATTCGAAACTGGAAACTTCAGCGTGACAAGCGACGATGCAACCACTACACCACTGCCACCCCCAATTCAGGCCGATTTCAAAAATAGAACTCACATCCTACCACCTGTACATATTTTCGGAATCCATTACTAGCATTCTCTTCCATTAACCCACTAGCGAAATCATTGTCAACGGAGACTTCAATGTTCACAAAATTAGTTGGCTTCGGCATTCTGGACCCAAAACACCTAAACGGCGTTACACAGAGATTTTTTTTTCTTAAACGAACAAGCTAACTCAGCTAATAGACAAGGCGACACACATTCTCGATGTCGACAGTCACACCCAACACACTCTCGATCTTTTTCTAACCTCTCTTCCGGATAGATATTCAATCTCAGTGTCTGCTCCCCCTCGCAGTGTCGGATCATTATCTGGTATCATCAGCTAGATTCTCGTATTCCCATCTACCGCTGCTAATATGGTCACAGACATATTCTACTTGGAATGTGCTTCTTTATTCCAAGAACTGTGGTTCAATCCGACTTGTGCGATTGCTTTCCCGAAGAAGGAAGAGGTTTTTTGCGTTATGGCACCAAACACCCTCTGAGACTAGGTAAGGTCCTTTTGTGTTAGCACATGGATCTGTACTTCAACCAGAAACACTAACCGCAGAACCAGCCAGAGCTTGCTATGAAGTGCTGGAGCGTGTCTATGCTGATGTCATTCAGTTCACTTTGGTTGTGAAAGAAGCTGGCTCCTTAGTATGCTCTTCTTTAAGCTGAGAGGGCCAGATATGTCCCCTCCTCCTCCTCGTCCATGCAGCTTCTGCAAAAGTCATTGTAGAGAAGGCCAAGCATATAGGCGTGTTTGTCGATGGTGCAGTGTCCCGTTATGATACCTACTAGGATGCTAATTAGCAATCTTTTCCGTCTAATGAGTTAGTAAGAACGTTCGAGATCCAGCTTCGACCAAATCTGCTTGGAGATGAAGCTGATGTTACCTTCTATCCACCTGTGATTGGAGATGTCGATTGCATTTCTTTTAAGTAGCAGTTTGCAGGTTGCGAGAGGCAACCTTAAATTCCCCTTTTCCACAAAAATTGGTAGAGTTGTGCCCTCTCTAGGGAGTTGCTCAGCCAGCCAACTCGTTAAGAGATAAGCGACAATAAAGAGGTGTTTCTAGTAAAAGGCAACAGATTCCAGGGATTTTAATGCGGCCTGACTATCAGTAAAAATTGTGATACCCAGAGTAGATAGCAAATTATACCTCAGCCACGATAGGGCTTCCTTGATTGCGATATCTCGGCTTAAAAGACACTGCAATGGTCAGGCAAACGGAAAGAGATCCTTACGTTCACATCCTTAGAGAATACACCCCCATCCAATCCCGATTCTGTTTTGGTGCCATCCGTGTAGAAGCAGATGGATCCCACTCGTTGTAGCTCAAAATCATCCTTCCAGTCAATTCTGGAAGGGATAGTGTTTGCGAAGTTTTTATCGAATGAGAATCGTTGAAAGGTGTAATCGGTGTTTTGCGGAAAGAATTCTAGATCGTTCAGAACGGTATCCGACCCGCAAGTTAGACCAATGGTGAAGTTCTTAAATGCGTATGGCTTCACTGGCTGCATCTTGTTCACTGTAGATATCTAAGGGTAACAGATGGAACCGTGTATCTAGAGCCGTCGTTGGGGTGGTTCTGAGTGATCCACTGATACATTTGCAGGCCAATCTTTTCACTTTGCACAGATGGTTGTGATTAATGGCCTTTCCATCAGACAGTCACACCGTATGGCAAAATTGGTCTGATGACAGATACATAAAGTCAGTTAATTGTACGTGGTTGTAGACCCCACTTGGTTCCTATTGATTTTTTGCAGCAGTACAGAGCTGTGGTGGTTTTCTTTACTCGCTCGAGGATGTTTGGCTTCCAACTGACGAAACCTCGACGTAAGATGTTTCGCCTTTCTTATGGAATAAAACCAATTTTCGACCAGATGGAAACTTGCGCATAGGCAACCAGTCTGAAAAATGAAACAGCAAATCCTGGTTTAGTCGTTTCAGCCTTTGTTAACCAAGGATACTGAAAGCACTTGTGAAATTTCAGTAAGTTTACAGAAGCACACAATGAATCGCTAAAGTGAACCACTAAAGCCGGTTGGCATCACACTTTTCAATGTGACTTCCCATCGTCTGGCAGATTGGTACTGAAATACAATTTTGCAATGACCCTGATCTTGGGAGAGGCATGCTGATCCCACCACCTACGTATGAACCTATTCATCAACTTTGAAGCCGTATATGAGCGTACATTATTGCAACTTTCAAAGATGTTCTAAAGGCAATCAGTAGTCGGTTTTAAATTAAGCTAAAGAACAGAATCTATAGCGATACATCCATCACCACAATCTGTATCCAAACAAGGTAATACCTTAGTTCTACGCACTGTGTACTCATTTTTCTTATTTTTTTTGTTCGAGATTGAACTGAATTTGACAAATGTCAGCCTTAAGATACGAGAGCACACATTCACTCGACTTTTTGAGAGACCACTTTATCAATTCGATCCACTTCGCATTTCTATGATATAATAAATCACTGACGTCAGTAATGATTTAACAGGCAATACACTCGACTGCTATGATACTTCAGATACACGTTTTGTATTACACAAACAAACAAATAATTTATGATTGCAATTTTGGGACTCTTAACAGAAATCTTTCGAAAAAAATGTTAATGCCCTGGGAGCAGGTATTTATCAGATTCCAATCTGCAAAGACGTATTTGATAACGATAAGGGATGGATTAGACGCAAGTACTTGGTCATAAAATACAAAAATGCGTCATGGAACCCTTGGAACTATCGAGCTTCCGATTTCAAGCTCAGTGTGGCATTTCAACCAAAAACTAACCTCCAACCACCTATTTATCGACTTCCAAGCCGAATTTGACAGCACTCATAGTTCAGAGGTTTACAAGAACTGAACTAAACTGGAGATTCCGAGAAAACTCATGCTGATGACTCATTACGGGAGCCGTGGGTCCCAAATCACTACGATGAGCCCCAAATCAATTTCGTATTGATTTTGGACCCAATATTCCTTAGGTACAAAACGTAGGAATCTTGTCAAAGTAAAGCTTGAACTTGAATCACACCGATGCTCTGTCGAAAGCTAAGCATAGGTGGCAACATCCAGACTATTACCATAACTCCAGGCTTATCCACGTCCTTTAAAGATCGAAAGTGTTAATACGACTTAAAAGAGACCAACTCTTAAAACTGAGTAACTTTACTCATAGCAATGCACTCCATCCTAAGCAGACATTCTTGGAGATTGGACATTTTCTGTAACGATTTCTGTAGGAGCTACAGCGGAAGAGATATAATCTACTGTACAGTTCTTCTGGACTTGTCCCGACGATTTAAATGATTTGAACACTACTAGTACTCGTACAACAAAAATGAACAAATGTTCGGCGCTTCAGCTCATAGAAAGCCAGGGCCTAACTTTTCGCAATCATTCATGTTGTACGTGTTACATTTTTCGAACGAATGGAAAGGACCTTCAGGTTTATTGTCGACTCCAATCGGCGGATTGAGAAGCTTTTTCATGAAAGATCATACTTTGAAGGTGGTGCCGCGAACAAATGTTGGTTATTTTGCTGAGGCTTGAATCTGTGTCCTCTCATTTAGCTAGCAGTCTAACGCTCTAACCACTTCACCCCAGCTAAACTGTCATTACGACTGATCAAAACTCTGGCGGTAGGAAGGAAATTCAAATGGTTGCAGGAGTAGGTTTCCAACCCTAAAACTCGCAGTTGTATCACAATTGACCTAGTTCGGTTCAATGAGCTCCTCTTTTTCTAGAAGACTACCAAACCAAACCAACTAACTATGACCAACAAATCTATACAGCTTCTCCATTCTGTAGAGGATATCGACATTAAGGTAGCTTCCCAGCAAGCCTATGTCAAAACTTTTACAGCAACTGAAACTCAAGACATGACGAAATAAAATCGATCAAGGAAGATGCATCACATAAAGCTACAACTTCCAACAAGACTTCCTTTAAGTTCAAATCTAAAATCCACAAATGAGATTCTTCTGAGACTCTTCCAGAGACTGACCATTTGAGACCGCTGCTACTTTAGTTTGACAAATCAACTTGCTTCCAAGTGTTTAATCCGAAGCTCCTGGCATTTTTATAATTTATGGTGCCGTGTGCTGAACGATAAGCTAGCAAGCGGAAGAGTCTTTCGTGGAACAGTTAACTATATTAGTTGTTCCAAGATATAGTCCGTGAATGGAACATGGATCAACGAAACCGAAAGGCAGTGACAATCTTCGTTGGAACGACCATTCAAAGCCGCCAAAAGTTTTGAGAAATGCCTACGTTTACTCAAGCAATTACCACTTCTGATTTAGCCTCAAGCTGTAAGGAGTGCAGTAGCTCGAAGCTCGAGTGCAATGCTCACGAATGGTCTGAAACTGCCTTGCAAATTCTAAACAGAATTCAAATACGCAAGTTTAAACATAAAGGGGAAAGGGACATTGCCAAGTCTAAAGATATTTGTCTGTCCATTACTGTTTTATCGTTTCTTTTACGAATAGCGCTCCAGTGAGCTCCCAACCCTTCAGCATTTCACCCCCAATACTTGTCATACTTCAAGTGCTCATAAGTCTACCCTTAAGTCTACTTTCGGACAAACTGTCAAATGTAAAGTTTCTTTCAAGACTCGAATGTGGAATGATCTACTTCGCCGCAAACATTCAAAACCAATGTGCATTTGTACCTCCTTTGTCCCTCCTCTAACTTCCATTATGCCCATGCTCTAATATAAAAGTAATCATCAAAAACGGGACAAGAACACTCCAACTAAGAGAAAATTCAAGTTCAAAGTGACAAGTAAGATCGGATCTCTGTTTTAAAGACGTTAGGAGCCTTGTTTTATCCAACTGGAAACAGCGTGCCCCGGATTTCAGCAGGATGTTTAGCAGTCATGCCTCAAGCGGAGACTTTTCTCCTACAAACTCAGATGTAGAGTGCAATGCTATGCTGTCTTGGTAGCTATCGATTCAATGTTTTGAAGACCTTCCCATATTTAGAGCTAATTTTCTTAGAAGTGGTTTCAGTCTTTTCATTCGCGATAACATTTCAAAGACCAAAGACTAACACAGAATTACTTTAACAGCTTAGTAACGCTATAGACCCTCGAAGCTTTTTTTTTATTCGAAAAATATATACAAATACTTATGTCTGGACGTGGTGTTGAATACCTAATGCACGCAGCCAAATGAATGGGCTAGGCACAGCTTTGTTTATGCTTGTTTTTATGGCTTTGGAAGTGATAATTTTTAGTACCGGTATTCTGTTACTCATGGCAACAAACATCTGAAATAGGAATGCTTGACTGATATCATCTTTTGTCATAGAATAATCTTTTTATGTATTTTTTGCGTTTCAACTTGGTTGACAAGTCGTCGGCTATGTAGCGCCGCGCGCCGGTATGATGGCGAAAAACTGAATTAAAGACTGCATTAGCTAGTCTTAACAAACTTCAAAGAATAGCTTGAGTCTGTGCCATGAAAACGAAGTAGTCCTAAATATTCCAGGACTTCAATTCCTCATTAAAGAAGGAGAAACGGTCACCGCCTATTTGCTCATCACTAAGGATGAAACAAATTCCAGGCTAGTTCACCACAATCTTGTTCAAGAAATTAATAAAAACGAACAGATGCTTGCCTAAATTTAACTCTAGTCACACCTTCAAGGTTACATTTCCAAATCGTAAGAACAGGGAAAATATGGTCGGACGAAAGTATGCCCAATGAATGGAACCTCAGCATTTTTTGTCCGATCCTCAAGAAAGAAAATCCTCTTAACTGCGCCAACTACAGAGGCATCAGTCTACAAAATCCTATCTGCCGTACTGTGTGAACGCCTGAAGCCTGATTGGTCCATATCAGTGTGGCTTTAGGCCAGGAAATTCCACCATCGACGGTAGATCTTCGAAAAAACCGAGGAATTTCAAATAGATACATATCACCTGTTCATCGTGTGACAGCATTTCTAGAGACATTACAAAGAGCAATGTCTAGTTTTGACATCCCTGTATAATCGGACGAGTTTGGCAGGACTGTGGAGAATGCACGCTTCTCCACCAAGGTCGGTAAAGACCTCACCGAGACCTTTGATGTCAAAAAAGGATTCAGACAAGGCGATGCGCTATCATGCGACTTCTAAACATCTTTCTTGAAGGAATTGTTCAAAGCTCATGCACAATCTTTCAAAAGTCCTTCTAATAAGCCGCATACGCTGATGATATTGATCGGAAGAAAGCAGCGTGATGTTAGTGGCGCTTTTGGGACTCTTGAGACGGAAGCAGCGAAGATGGGTTAACTCTTGCCAATCGCTACTTCTTTGGGCTAAGAAGGCAATTGTCTAGCAAATCCCTCTCACGAACAACAAAAGTGACCCTATATAAGACCTTAAAAATCCTAGTCCTTTTCTATGGCGCAGAGGGGCATGGACTTTATCAAAAATGGATTGGGGTTCTCTTGGCTGCTTTGAGAGGAAAATTCTTCGAGTGATTTTTGTTCGCGAGGTTTTCCCCTACTGCATTGTCCCTCCGGGTTGGATTCGAAGACTCTTCGGGCCAAAGCGTTGGTGCCCATTCACTCTACATGTCCTAGCCATTTTAAACGACCAATGCGTAGTTTTTTTTTTTTAACTAGGTCGATGTCGCTATACAGCTCCCGGTCGACACAAACGGGACCGAATATCTTACGAAGAATTTAACGCTCGAAGCGACCAAAGGTATCTTCGCTTCGGCGCCATAGAATAGGACTGGGATGATTAAGGTCTTGTATAGAGTTTCCTTAGTTTTTCGGAAGAGGGTCTTACTACTCAATTGCCCTCTCAGCCCAAAGAAACAGCGATTGGCAAGAGTTCTTCGTTTGATTTCTGATGAGATGTCGTTTTCAGAAATGATAGCAGAGCCAAGGTAGACAAAGTCCCTTATTACCTCGAAGTTCGTTCGTCCTGTCCGATTCGTCGATGTTGAGTGTCCCTTCTTGTTGACACGTTTTGGTCGATTCTGTATCTATAGTCGCGAACGTACCAGTGACAGCTCGCTGATTTCTGCTGGTTCGGATGTGCGTTGATTTTAAATGCTTGCGGGTTGCAGGGATTAGGAAACTCAAAGCCATGTAGATCTATCCATATTCATTTGTACGTCGTAGGAAAGGATTCCCCTATACATATTTGACCTGACAAATTGCGGAATGCCACTGCCTATTTCGCTAGACCACTGTTTGTGGAAGAACAAGACAGGAAACGTCAAATCATCGTACACATCGGAGCTATAATTTGAGAAATCAAGAAGCTGAATGGGCCAACTATGTCAAAACATGCGTACGGTCAGTTATCGAAAAAAGGATTTATTATTGATTGATTCATAGCGGTCACAATAAAAGACATGCAACCGGGTGTAATCCACTGTAAATTTGATGGACTTACCATCAATTGCTACCTTCAAATCCATCACTTTAAACCAAACGGAAATACCTTAAAGTTTTACTGTCAATATGGGTACATAAACTCATTTGTTGGCGCCTTCATTAACGTGACATAAGCGGAAGTCATCTGGTCAACAAATATAAAAGACTAGTCGAAACCTCAGCGCCAAGTGAGCAGAACCACTGGAAATTTTTTTTTTTATAGAAAGACTCTCTGCCTGTTTCAGGCAGAATTACTGGCGATTCGAGAGGCTTGCACGCGTGACACAACGTCCAAACAAAACATTGCTATCCTTGTAGACAGGCAAGCCGCTATCAAAGCTATTGACTCGACTCCAAACTGGTATAGGAGTGCCGGAACGAGCTTGCCCACGTGGATAAACGCTTCCGGGTCGCACACTGGAAACGAGCGTCCACATGAAATGGCCAAGCAGGGCTCAGTTTTACACAGCTCACTCGCGGCAAGGGTCCACATCCCGCTAGGAGCGATTAAAGGACAAATTCACTCACACTTCCTGCAGAAGGCAAACCTACAATGGAAGGGATCAACCAACTGCTAAAGGAAGATATGGTCCACCTACGAAAAGAGAAGAACATAAGACCAACTTAGCAGAACCCGCCCAGATATCGCCACATCACGACGATAATCAGGAAGCATTGGCTAATTGGAGACCATGCGACCAAACTAGGTATTCCATACAACCTCCACTGCCGCAGCTGCGAAAACGAAAATGATCAGGAAACTCTCTCCCATTTCCTTTGCAAATGTCAGCCAGACTGCGGGCACTAAACCAACCATTCTTTGGAGACCGTAACGACATTTCGGGTAAAAGGATACGATATCTAATCCGTTTTCTTTACTCCACAAGCTGGATCTAGGCACCCACTTTCTCACATCACCAACCAGGTTACATGAGTCGTGGTAACAAAAAGGTACATCTAGTGCTACTAAGGTTCATGCATGAAGCGCCACCACCTTGACCCACCTACCTATCTCCGCCTCAGACTGACACCGTCTGCCCATTTCACTTTTTTAACGATCGTCCTCCTTTTTATCCAAGATCCGAACCAACAACCCTGTCCTTTTGTGTTTGAACTCTTTAGGACAAAGACAGGAGGAGGTTCCATTGCCCATTGCTTTTGAATGTTTGTGAACGGTTATAAGGGGAAAAGATTGAATAACATGAATCTGGAGATGATTCATCAACAAACGGATAAAACCTGGAAAGTTCTCAAATCTGTGTACAAATTCTTACAGAATGCCCTGCATTTCTTCATGCAATTGCCATCAGAAAAGATTATAAATTGTCTTACTTTCCCTAGTGTAATTATTAAGAAATATCGATTGAATAATGGAATACCCCAGTACCAAAGCCAATCAACAGCTCCCCAATATATCTTCTTCTTACCTGATGCACCATATCCCAATAGAAACCGTCCAGCATATTTTGTTTCGTCTGATGCTGGCCACACAACGCTGGCCATAACTGAGAACGTATCGGTGAATTGATTGGCCATGAGTTTTCTCGAAGTATACTTTTAACTTCACGTTTCTTCCCCTGTAGTATAAACGGCTGTATATCAGCAAAACATTTAAGCATCGGTTCCTTTCCTGAAACGAGTTAAAAATCAAAAATACAAAAAATTTAGTAAAAATCTTTTAAAAAAAAAAAACAGAAAAGATTTAAGGATATGTACGGACTTCGGGGCAAAAGTTTGAGACCACCCACAATATATTCAAATCAAAGTGAACTTAAACACCCTGGGAAATTTAGAGACTCCAAATGAGAACACAGGAAACTTCAAAACATGAGTTAACATTTAAATATTTTTTCTATTAGTAAGATAAAAACGGCTTCAATCGAGTTCCATTAAAAAAAAAAAACCGCCCTTACTTCATTTCTACTCATCTTGGCAGTCCATTTGTCTACTGCATCCTGTAGTATATTGTTCAAACAGTGAACTCCACATCACCTCCTTCAATCAAAGAGAGACATCGGTGACGGACTGTTCTATGTAGCTCTTCCCATAATCTCTCTTAAGATCATCAGATTGTAGTGCCCTTACCATAATTTTTTTTTTTTAAAGCCTTATACTTCCTTCTCTTCAAAAAAGCCTTGCATAAGTAAGAAGAATCTATTTCTTAATCCGCCACCATGCTTAACTGTTTCCAATACACAGTCCTTTTGCATCTTTTGTTTAACGTGCTGGCTGTACAAAATAGTGAGTCGAAAGCACTTTTTTCAAATTGTCTTCTGTCCAATTTGTATGCCTTAGTGCCCACTCTAACCTTTTCTTTTTATTTTGAGGTCGAATCAATGGTTTTCCATCAGGTAGGCTCTTAAACCTCTTTTCACAGTGATGAGGGACACAAGTTTGAGCCGATTTCGACTAAACTTTGCTCGATTTGACGTTTTCCAGTGCTGGGTTCCAGGACACAGAGACGTTCCTGGCAACTGCAGGACGGACGAGCTGGAAAAGGAGGGAGCAGGTCGAAACCTCTCCGAATATAGGGGGGAGCCGCCAGCCTCTCTAAATTGATAAAATCTTGCCACGATCCCAAAGCCAGGAGAATGTCTAATAGGAGGTGTCTTTTTTCGAGGCAGCTCTGGCCTACTCTGGATCTGAAGCAAACAAAAAGAAATAGGAAATTTATAGGTATTATGGTAGGAAGGACTCCTACCAGGGCCTCAGGGCATTGTTTGATAGGCAGAAACGCCACTAGATTGTGCGTCCCTTTCAGTGATTTCTGTTTAAACAGAAGAGATGAGGAAGAGGAAGAAACGACCACTCACTTTCTTTGGACCTGTCCAGTCCTTTCAAGAAGGCAAACTCTAAGTGAATCTTTCTACGAAGACTTAAGCTCACTCTTATGGAGCCACAAAACTCTTTTTGGTGCTAAGCCCCATGTCTTGCCAAAAGCGCTCTTACACTACCCGATCTTTTTCTTAGTAGTGTTGCGCTGATTAAGCACTTCCTGGTTGCATTTACCATCGTGTGAAATAATGACACCTACATACATATGTAAATATTCAAAGATTGGTACTGTTTCGATGTTCCTTCCATGTGTTTTGGAACTGCAACAAAAAAAAAAACATTCAGAGCATTTATTCGAATCGTGCTCCTGCTCTAAGGACAGTTAAAAAGTGGACGATCAACCCCGTTCTGGGCGGCCTTCTAACATTGATGACAACACAGTGCGTGCCTTAGTGGAAAATAACCAAAGGATTTCAACTGAGGAGATTGCTGAGAGTCTGTATTTTGACCATTCGTTAGCATTTCACCATTTAAAGAAACTTCCAAGCTCGAGACATGGGTGCCGCATTCTTTGACGAAACAAAATAAGCTGAACCGCATCCCCGTGGTCGCCATGAAAAATAACCTTTTTTGGATCGTGTTATAACAGGGGACGAAGAGTGAATCCTGTACGATAACGTGCAACGAAAAAGGAGCTGGAAACAAGCAGGTGAAGGTGCAAGACCCGTGATCAAAAGCTGGCTTGCATCTAATTAAGGTATTGCTGTCTGTTTAGTAGCTGTTTTCACTCGGCGAAACAATCATTGTGAACAATTTCTGTGACCAACTCTCTAATGACAAAGTTTAAGAAAAGGAGTCCTCTTCCACCATGATAACACCAGGCCGCATGTTGCTCGACAGACGCTGCAAAAATTGAAAGAGTTGAAATAAGAAACCCTTCAGCACCCACCGTATTCTCCAGACCTTGCTCCTTCAGATTTTCATCTGTTTCGGTCTCTTTAGAATGGTTGAAATGTTAAGAAATTTCGTTCCATGGAAGCTGTCGCTTGAAGGAAGACCACGCGGTTTCTGTAAAAACGGAATCCACAAACTTGTGAAATGTTGGCAGACAGTTGTAGAAAATGAGAGGGACAATTATTTTCCTTAAAATGTAACCGCTTGTGTTTTATTTTCAAATCGGACACGAACTTTTGCAATCATCTGATACTTTGATTAACCTCTCTGAGGCAGTTTTCTCTTTGAGTATGTCACAAATGAATTTTAAAAAGCGGCTTCCAGATCCACGAACGCTAGGAATAAATCGTTCTTTTTACTAGAGATGAATGCAGATCGCTTCTCAATATTTATTTTGCTGATTTTTCCCATTGCTACTGTGTTTCTTACTCAAGTATCAAGAAAGTAAGACTGAACAGTCTTTATCGTTTCAATTAGACTTTTACACGTAACCCTGGCTTTCAAAGCAGGTACCCGAACAAAGGTACTGGTTATACAACTTTACAAAGGAAAGTAAAGTCTGGGTGTCTTCAAACTTTAAGCCCACAGTGTATATTCCGAGCTCGACTACACATCTCATTTAGTTTGATTTTGACTGCTCCCAATCTGACTTGTAAGCAATAGCGTTTAAAGTGTTTCATGCTTCACGTGACCTATTAGTAATCAAGACCACAATTAACTCACATTGGAGGCTTTACAGTGTAAGGGTTAGAAATGTGACTAATCTACTTATGTAGGTCTACGTGTTATAAAGAAAAAAAAAAAAAAAGTTTAAAAATTCTGATAAAAAAAATACATTGACATTTGTTGATGAACAAAAATTTTATTAATTACTATGCAATTATGTACTTTGACATTATATGATCGATTTAATTAATGACATACCTAGGTACGTACTGTGTAAATCTATGAACGAAAAACTTCGAGATAACGAGTGGTTTAACTGATAAAATGACGGTATGTGTGGGCTTTTCGAAAGGCAATGTCCCCCTGCTTTGATATCTTTGCTCTTATACTTGTATGAGATATCGATTTAAAACAAAAACAACAAAAATTACTTAACCTAGTTTTTTTGTAATAACATTTATTACTAGTTTTTCTTTTTTTGTTTAGTCACGTATTCAATATTTTTTTTGAGGGCAAAGTGGGTTATTTTCTTTGTTTTTTGTTGTATTTTTGAACCACTTTTTGTAGCAATAAGTCGACGCCTCTTTAAAGACTCCGAAGACAAGGTATCTGTTAGTGGAAAACTTATAGGTGAAGACGGTGTCTCTGGTAGAGATTGGGTTTCAAATGTTTGGAGTATCCTGTAAGAAACATTCCCCTGCAGTACAATTTGACAAATGGTTCTCAAAATGTTTACCTTGTACGACAAAGTTGACATTTCTAAAGCTTAGGTCAGACTCCACGTGTAATTTCGTTGCAATTCCAAGCTGTTGCTCAATCCCAAAGCTTCTACTTCATCCTCAACAGTTCTGCAACAAGTTTCCTTTGGACAATCTAAATTTCTGTCGCCTTCTTTTAGTGATTTTTTTCATTTTTATCGGTGAAGCACTCAGACACAAGTGGTCCATTGCTCTACAAGGCACTTCTACGATGAGAAGCTTTCAGTATCAACACTAATCACATCAACAGAGAAGATCGACAACCTGATAAGAGCAAAGGCAAAACACTAGCAAAGGAAATGCCCCGCAATGCCGTCACCATCTCCACAAGTGTCACTTAAGTCCAGCACATTGAGATGCTTGGTAAAAGTGAAGTGTCCCATTAGGAGGCTAATAAGTCGTTTACAGTCTTTTCCCCTGAGTGGCAACAAGAATGTCTTTTTAGTCCGCCGGAATCTTAAAGAGTCATGACGCATACAACTGCTTTTGTAAGAGACCCAATCTTCAAAAGAAGCCTTATCCCAGGCTGAAGGGAGCCCCAAGGCGGGTTTCAATAATGAGAACTCTTCCTTTGAGCCTTGTCACGAATCAAAGGGTTACGCCGTGCAGCCTGGCTAGATACTCCGACACATTCACTCATTCCTTGCAATAAAGCTCATGGCCATTAGAATAGTATAAGTCTCCACTTGAAAGACGGAAGCACGTTTGCAAAATAAATAGTGTTGTCGTCTTCAACGAAGACACCACTACTATCTTTAAAAATGCAACTACTGTCCCTACCAGGCTCAGATTCTAACCGAAGCCGACTTTGTAACAGCCATGAGGCCAAAGAAGTAAGATAAGTGTCGCACAAGGTTGTCAAAACTGTAGTGCGGATAATACCAGAAGTCACCTCATCTAGGACAGTGGATTTCTTTGGCAGTACACCCCATATTATTGGCATCAAAAGAAAGAGTCTGAAAGCTCCCGTGCAGCGAAAACAGCTCTTCAGCCATTCAACCAAATAACCAACAACGCATATGCTAGGAAAGGGGTTATCAAAGCCTCAAGTAAGAACTTTTGCTACAATAAACCCCACGTTTTGCCAAATGCACCCTTGCACTGCCTGCATACCATACTTTTGCGTGGACTATAGAGTTGCCTTGGCGATGTAATGGTGTGACCTGTTCGTCTTCATTTCCTTCCCTTCTGGTAAAATTAAAACCTTACAGATGTGTACGTCAATAAACCAACTCTTGATCCAAAATGGCACTTTCGCCACTGTCAGATCGACGAAAAAGAGATTCCCGAGCCTAACCAAACTTTGTCAGAATAAAAAACGAGTCATCTTCAAGACATTATGCCATTCATGCGGCGAAGCACGTTGTACCTCACTTAAGCACTACTGCAGAATCTGCAGGGACAAGCCTCGCTGTAGTCAACAAAAAAAAGATTGGATTCTAAGCATTATCTTTGCCAGGCTAGAGAACCTTAGAAATATCGACTTGAATAGTTTTTTAAGGTTTATATCTTTATCGTGAGTCACAAAGAATTCTGACGAATTGAAAGAAATGTGCCCAGAACCGGAGAGATGAAAGGCTCTGGTGTCACAAGGCAGGGACTAGAGGAACTAGAGTCAACGAATGCAATCAGACAATCATATTGCAATGTGAGAGTAGAAATCTTTCTCTTGGTGTGCGACGATGACGACGCTGAATTTACAACGACTGAACCCGACAACGTACTGGCTTTTCTTTACAGCAAAAGGCCTATCTCCCAGAAAAGCTAGACCAAGAGAGCAAGCAGTAGTTGGAAGGACTGCTCATATTGATGTCTTCAACATCCGGCATGTCTCTGGACCAAGATGAACCAATACTGACGAGCAACAACGGAAGGGGACGTTAAGCTTAGATTAGTTTCAAGTAAAATTAGTTGAGCTTTACCATTGAATTGAATTGGGGTTTTTGTTCTTCTTTTCTCTCAATTCTAAGTCCGTCCGTGATCTGAGTAGGGTATTACGGAACTTCTTTTCTATCTTTCTAATAGTTTTCTAGCACGATGTATAACTTCTGACACGGCGAAGCATGGATGCTCTTTGTGGTCTCAACCGACAGCTCTCTTAAGATTTCGTGCTTATTTCATACCTTCTTTCCTTCCAACACAATAGATCGCTGGAGATCCTATGGGGGTTAGGTAACAGTGGCAGGCTGAAGATGCAACCTCACTTAGGCCAGATAAGGTCCTTTGTGTATCAACATGAATCTGTACTTCGCCAGAAATACTACCCGCAAAACCAGCTAGAGCTTGCTATGAAGCGCTGGAGGCTACCTTTGCTGATGTTAGCCAGTTCACTTAGGTTGAAGTTGGCTCCTAAGTACGGGAGGTAAAAGCTGCATCATATGAGATGGAATCATCTCTTCAACCTTTCTTCCTTTCTGATACTAATGACAATAAAATGCGACACAGGCACACCCACTTACGTCAAGATTTAAGCCTTTGGCCAACATAAGAGCTACTGTTTCCAGCAGTGGCTGACAGCTGTTGCCAGTACACTTAGACCAGTGAAGGTCCATTGTGATACGACATGGATCTTGGGAGATTTCCTTACCTACTCGCTGAACCAATTGGACAGTAGGTTTCTGACATCTGTGTTTATCAGATCACCTAAGTCGTCATAGTAGAATTCTCCTAAATGGAGTCTTCTTTTGTGGGAGAGAGTAGCACAGCTACAGAGAATGTGGGGACTGCTTGCGCTCCTCCTCTTCCTCCATGCAGCTTCTACAAAAATTGTTTGAATGTACGCCAAGCCTTGTTGCATGCTTGCCTATTAGACAGTGTCCCGTGATGACACCTATTACGGTTCTGATATGCGATCTGTTGAGAGAAATTAAGACCTAAGAGCGTTTCAAAACCAGCCGTGGTCAAATCTGGTTTGTTGCTAGACACGTTGTACGACATGACCACCTAGAATTTATTCTCTCGATAGCATCCAGCATGAGTTTAAGTTTACATGTAGCGATCGGTGTCTCTACCTGTGAACACGGGTACGGTTGTTCCATATCTGGCGAGTTCATCAAACTTGCAGTTCCCTGGAATATCTCTATGCCCCGGCACCCAACAGAGGTGCCGCCTTCTCTATAACAGATGATCGCCAATCTAGAGCTACTAATGAATTTGGAAATAATGATTCCAAGGACCTGATTGCTGCTTGACTATCTTAAAAGATACGTATATCTGTGGAAGATATCACGTTTTTCTCTAGCCGGGATAAGACTTCTTTAACTGACAATATTTTCGCCTGAAACACGCTACAATGATTTGGAAGACGGAAGGAGAGGCTTAGGTTAAGCCTTTCGGTGAAAGCACCACCACCTACATTCTCATTGGTTTTAGATCCGTTCGGTGTAAAAGTGGATCGAATTGTCCTGAAGAAATGTCTCATCCTCCCAGAGTGATCTGGAAGAAATGGTAGCAAGGAAGTTTTTCTTGAAATTTAGCTCGGGTGTGGTGTAGTCTATGTTTCCAGGGAAGATTTTGAATTTGTTCAACCACCTACTTGTGTCAATTGATGATTAATTTTTATCGAAATTAAACGAAAAAACGAAATCTACGGCATAAACAATTCAATTTACACTTTTACTATATATAATGTATTTCGCACTAGTTCATAAATGAATTAACAGTTAATAATGAATTTATGTTTCGTTATAGACTCGTATTAACGCAATAAAATTAATAGCTCATCGATAGAACCCGATCACCATGTTAAACTAATTAAAATGTAACTTGTGACAAGCAATGACTAATAAAAATTCGTTCGAATCTAAGACAAAATCATTTCTCACGCTTGTCAAATTTTAAAACAAATAATTAACAAACAAAAATATCGTAGTAAACAAAATAATATTAAGTCTTTTGCCAGAACACACAAACTAAAGTCAATAAATAAACAAACAAAAGTTGAATTTCATTCAATTGCAAATAATTGAACTGAATTACTGTTTACTCAAGACTTTGTGTCATCATACACCAAAGAGAATACGATCAACAAATACAAAAAAATAAAAAATTGCATTAAAAAAGGCGATTTAAATAATTGCCTGCTTCGAGGAAAGGTCTTAAATCCATTTGACCTCTGTCGAGTAAATGAATTTTATCTCGCAAAGGAAATAAGAAATGACACAACTTGAGCATTTTTATTAAAAAAAAAAAAAAAAAAAACTGAATCAATCCAATTGCTACAAACAAACAAAAAAAAAGAATAAATACTTCGAATGTATAAAGATCTTAAAATTAATTTAACTGAACGATATTTATTGCGATAAATATCAAGTGAGGACACTAATTTAGATTAATTTAGCGAGCTGTCACCGATGCATTCGCATCCAAAATTGGACGCTTAAAATCGACAAATCGGACAGAAGGTCACAGTGGACAGCTGTAACTTTGAGGCAGTATGAGACTTCCTTCCTACCTTGGCTCTGCTTTCACTTCTGAAAACGGCCTCTCATCAGAAATCTAACGAAGAAAAATATCTCTTGCCAATCGCTGTTACTTTGGGCTGAGTAGTACGGCCCTATCCCGATGACTCTCTATAAGACTTTAATCATCCTAGTCCTACACTATGGCGCTGAGGAATGGGCTCTTGGTCCCTTCAAGCTCAAAATTCTTCGTAAGATATTTGGTTATAGGCTTGACGCAGATTTTCGACCAACGAAAGAGATTGAACTGAAGCCATTTTCGCGTCATGAAGACCCAGCCTTATCAAAGTAGAGTTCGGAGTTGTATCCTCTCCTCCAGCCGCCCTCCTCACAGACAGGACCAAATATTCGCTGTAGGTTTAGAGAGGTTTAAAGATCTGCAAAGATGTCTTACTTATTGTCCAGTATTCAGTTTTACAAAGGAAGCCTGGGAAGATCAAAGTTTTTTTAAGTTTGATTTTTTGAACCTTCGTGTTAGGAGTTTGGACCCAAACTGTTGTCTAGATTATCCTTCGTCAAATCTACACCATGGTGTCATTTGAAGAGTATATATTTGTCCCACCAAGGTAGATGAACTCCTTTACTACCTCAAAATTATGGTTTGACAATTGATCAGAAGACCAACTCGCTTAGCTTGTACTTCAAATACCGTGAAAGCTTCAATAATGACACGCTGGGAACGGTTGATGGTGTCGATATCGTCTACGTCCCCCAGCAGATGGATGGATTTGTTGAATATAGTGTCTTCGGTGTTTATGCTGGCCTTTCCCAGTATCTGTTCTAACACAAGACTGAAGAAATCACACACAATCCGGTGCATGTTCGGAATAATTCGGAGGTTCTACTTGGAATCTGCACGATGCATTATGAATTCTCGAGCATGGCACGACACAGCCGTATGGATACTTTCATATGGGACTTCGACGTACTATCAAATATTGAGATTCTTTCTTAAACCGTTCCACGCGAATGTGGAATGATCTACATAGCTCTGTGTTTCCTCATCATTCCAACCTACAAGCATTTAAAGCCAACACGCATCGGTACCTCCTTCGTTTCTCCCATAATTTCCCTAATACCCGTGCTCTTGTTTAAAGGTAGTCATATTCCCTTCAGTGCGCGCTAATTATAAAAAACAAACTTTGAAGTCAGTAAAGAGATGGTGAGTACCGACTTGGAACTCGTTGCTCTCTTCCAGAATTTACTGCTGTGTGAAGATTTGGTATTTCGTCGATTTGTCACACTTCTAGGTGCCGATGAGTGTGCATTCACACACTACACTGGATAGGATCCTTAAGGCTACATTAAGCACGGATATACCGGGGTAGTTTTTCTTCAATCTGGAAACAGATAGAGCTGATATTCCAGTCGTCAGACCTCCTTTCGTCCTCCCAAACTTTACAGATATCTGGGGCATTCTCTCTGACGGCAATCCGTCCGATAATAGCGATGCCGACTTGAATGCGGAATGGAATGAAATGGAAATGCGGGTAATTTTTCAACAAAAAGGAAACATTCGTCATTCATTTGGAAGAGAGCTTCCTCAACATGCCACTTCAATCTCGGAACTGCCGCCAGAATGTTAAATACTTAACGCTCCTGTCCCATAAAAGTTCAGCTTCAACTGTTTTTACGAAATATATCTGTGGTCACAAGGAAAAACAACATAAGTCGACTTGTGCTGTGTGTGACTTATGCTGTTTTTCCTTGTGCCCCTCTTGAGTTCGAGGTTTCGGCTGAATTCAGGAATTGGTGTTAAATAGACGGTTTTGGTTTCAATGTTCACCCACTTGATGATTGCTTGGTGACCTATCAGACCCTTCTTCCAAAGTTTGAATTGTTATAGGCGAAGCAAAGTGTTGGCGCCCACGTCCTTTGTAAAAAGATCGACAGGTATTAGCCCCAGCATCATCTCGAGGGCTACAGTCGACATTGTCTTGATTGCACTTATGGTTCCTACGCAAGGCAGTCGCTGAATCTTCGTCAGAATGTTTAAATGTGTAGTTTTCACTGCAGCTGGGCACCAAACTAGGCATGCAGACGTAAGTATGGGCCTTCTTATGGCTGTGTACATTCAGTGGATAGTGGCCGAAGATTTTGTTACATGCGTATAGATATATATGTAGTCCTAAAGTTTAAAAAAAATAAAAATGAACAAAAATGTTCCACATACGCCCTACAACTATCCCCTGCATGGTAGGCAATTGTTAATCTCGATCAAAGATGTCAAAAATTTTGACTTTTGAATGCATTGGAACACAATTTGCGATTCACCAATCAAGATAAGACAACTGAATTGAAGTTGAGGCATGTCAAACTATGCGATATCATGGTCACGGTTTTTTGGAAATTCCAAGAGATAATCGTGTTTAAATGCGACAAAATAAGGTACAAAGAGCAAACTACCTCCAGGTGTGGACAAATTGTGAAGCAACACTCGGTTTTGTGTAGGAAATAAGTCAATCTCCCTGTCCCTATTCAAATTGGAACTTAATCACTGAAGTTGAAGGTACAACTTACAAGTAAATAATCTTTTATTCCAATCAAAAACGATATTTTCGTCACTCGATCAATTCAATCGTGATAATAAAAACAAAAAAAAATAAGACGAAACACTCCACTGACCTTTGATAAAACCGCTCACAAATACATACATCCCCTGTATAAATACATATGTGAAAAATATATTGATGAAAATAACAATAAACAACATATCACATGCTCTGGAGGAAGACCAATGCCACGATTTATTTAAAGAAATGACGTAAACTGGTACTGGAAGGCTCCACAATTTCTAAAATACTCTCCTCTTCCATTTCCATTTGATTTATCAAATTAAATTCCTAAAATAGACTTAAAAAAAAAAAAAAACTAATTTCGTAGCCAGAAATTAGCAGCAAATTAAGGTGCGATAAATGTTTTAACCCAAACCTTTCGGCAAGACACACACTCACAACAACACCCACAACCAATTGCTCATATTTCAGTAAAGCCAAGCCCCTTCTCGTCGTGCGTCGTCTCGTGTGTCAAGGGCAAATCCAATCCTCATTCCAAAATAAAAATAAAAAAATCGAAAATTGTCTCAATTAGATACAGTGGGCGCCAATAAGTGTCAACCTAATTGAAGTACTAATACGTTCGTGAGATGGGCAATTGTGTTGCATCCCCCTCCCCGCCCACTTAAGAGTATCTAATTACCCAAAGAGTCGGTTCTTCTTGTTCTTATTCGAAGCTTTGGAACATCAATTGGCTCATTGATTGCCATCCATTCAATTTATATATCTTTTGTGATGGTTCAATATAAAATCGTTTTAGACTGTGATCGACTGTGTGTGTGTGTATTGATTAGCCACTGGTTGAGCGCCACTTGGAGGCGCGATAAAGTTGAGGGGGGCGGCAATAAAAAAAAATAAATAAAAATGGTATTCGTTGCACTTAATCTTATCTGTAGATGGTAATCGAAACAAATTTAACGAAAAAAAAAAATAGAAATGTTTTCAAAATTTATCGAAGGTGCAAATATTTTCAAAGATAAACACACAAATTACTACGAGGGTGTGTAGTATTATGGCATATAACACTTTTATTTTGATTTTATTTAAAAAGTGTTACACATACGTTAGTGATGGCAGAACAAATTATCGTTCGGTTATATTGATTCACATATAAATGTAAAATTCAGAAGAGATTATGTACAAATCAAATATTGTGTAGTACAACTTACATCACTGGCAGTAGGGGGTGCGTACTAATGACATCGGAATGTTCGAAAGAAATACTGTGAATTATAAGCAATGACAACAGTACCAATAATTCTTCCCAGTCATTCTGGACACCAACCTCGGAGCAAAAATACTGAAACCTAATACCACCTGAGTTTCGAAATCACTACACCAACACTAGCGCTGTGCAAATAGCGGATCATACAACAATTTGGAGACTTTCTGGTGTAACTAGATTACCTTTCATCTTTACTTGAATCTTTCCAAACATCGTAGGGTGTTGAACACCAAAAACAGGTCAATTGTACTACCAGTTGGTACACAGGGGCATGTCCATCACAATGACTGTGCCTTAAGTTAAGAAATGCCCTTGGAACTACGATTTCTCTTCAGAATCCTATCCTTACCTCATGACTTATTTCACTACAGAGGATATCAGAAAGTTAAGGAACTTCACTGGGTGTGTGGTATCAAGTTGTTAAATTGGAACAACTTCGCCACCAAGGACTGTCTTTCTAAGTTGAAAGAGTACTAGACATTTCCTCTGGATGTATAGGGACACCTCTTTACTCTTAAGACAGTCTAAAGCATGAATCGGTTGCAAGATTCATTCGATGTAAATATTTCTTCAGACGGCAGTGTGCGCTGAAAACTCCAATAAGGACTCTCTTCGTAACCTTGGCATTTTATGTGATAGGGAGCTCAATTTCTGTTTACATATGGATGAGATAATCCTTAAGGTCAACTCTGTACATCGATGGTGGTCCAAAGAGTTCACAAACCCATACGTAACCAGGTCTCTCTACATTACCTTTGTTCGCCCCCTCCTAGAGCACGTCAGTCTCAAACATATTAAGTCGAATAAATAGGGGCTTTCGTCTCCACCAAAATTTAAAAAAAAAACTAAGGATGTTTCTATCAAGATTTATAATGAAACTAGATGTTCTTTGCAATGGTTTCAGGAATAGCAGCGCAGCTTGTCCTGGTGTGTTAAGCCAGACTTCTCTGAATTCTTGCATTCAAAGACATTTTGCATGTCTCGCATGTTCGGATCCAATGAATGTTGTAGTGCCATCTTATGAGTCGACATTGCCCGCTATAGACAGGAATCTAGCGAAAGATAACCAGGATCACATTGTGGGTTTTCTAGGACCAGCTTGGATTTGAAGACAGGTGAATCAAGTGCTTTTAGGGCAGCTTGAGTGTCTGAGAAGATAAAGACAGTTTTACAAGGAGTAGGAGGCTTGATTAAGCCTCCCACACCGATTGATAGTAAAAACCACGGTTTGGAATATGGACAGCATCCTATGCCGAATTTTGTAGCGTGTTTTAGCTCGCTTTAGCTTTTCTCTAGTGACCCCGATTCCTTCCCTACTGTTCTGCGCCACTTTTCCTTGTGGCGTCCTGACTGTGTGAGTGGATTCCATTGTATAGCATACTTCGCAACGGATTTTTCTTTTCACGTGTCACATACATTGCCTCTTCCTTCGCTATTCTGTGATGTCTATTGCTTCTTAACCCATTCTCATATGAAGCTGTTCGTTTAAGATACTATTCGACTTGAAAGTTCTGAGCATAATACGTAAACACCTTCACAACTATAAAAGTTTGCAACTTACGAGTGATAGCAGTTGGATCACGTTTTTCGTCGATTCACTTCTACACCGACGGATCAACAACTAACGACGGCTTTGATAGGATTCATCTTAGCTTCTCTTTCGGTCTTTTAAATCTTTGTGGCGTGTAAAGAAAAACGTGATATCCGCATCTTTTTAGAAAGCCAAGTAGTCATCAAGACCTATGTCGTAACATTCCAGGTTGTAAGGCGGCCAAACTCGCCAGATTTATGTAAAAACTGTACGGACGCAGAAGAGGAGGGAACTGTTTTCTACCTTCTCAATACCTGCTAGCTCTCGCCCAAAAAGGAAAACTTCACTTAGGAGGTAAGGTAAGGTAAGAACGGCAGCCTGCAGAAGATTCTTTGTGATACAAAATGAATGTGATTTCTTCCATAAAAACAACCCGCAGAACCAGCTGGTGCTTACTACAAAGCGCTGGAAGCTGGTTATGCTTGTGTCAGCTAGTCCAAAGGTTCTCAAACTTTTTTCTTCGCGTACCACTCATGTGTACTACGGATCAGTCGCATACCACAGAACTTTTAAAAAATATTTGAGATCTAGAAATTAAGTGGGAAGGACAGTGCTGTGTGCTTGCAAAAGTGAGACGAAGTTAGGTAGTCCACAGTTCGAGTTTAATCGTTTAAAATGTGTTTTTTATTCTTAGTCTTGAGCCCCACTGTGACAAATGTATTTGGCAGCTCTGCGTACCACATAAACGAGCTCTGCGTACCACCTTTTGAAAACTGTTTAGTTAGTCCGTTTAGACTATGGAAGAAGCTGACTCCTAAGTTGGTTTCTTCGAGCTGTGAGGACTGAACACGAAGAGGAAAGGTGAAGAAAAGTCTCCTTCTTCTTGTCCATACAGCTTCTACAAAAATCATTATAAAGGAGGCCTACCCTATTGTTGTGGTGCAGTGTCCCGTTATAACACCCACTATGGGGTACTAATAAGCAGCATTTTCTGTCTAATTAGTCAGTTAGAGCGTTTGTTAACCAGCTTTGGCTATGCCATGCTTACGTTCAGATCTTTGAAGGAGACACCTCCACCTACGCTCAATTTTGTTTTGGAGCCATCTGTGGACCCTCTTCGTTGTCATTCTTCTAGTCAAGTCTGGAGGGGATAGTGGTAACCAATTTTTATATCGAGCGGTCTGATAAGTATAAAATAAATCAGAAGCCTCCTACGCTTCATCAGAAGCTCGAATTGGTTTAACGAGTTGATAAGGATAATTGTTTTGTTTGTTTTTAAATGCATTTTTATTTTTTAAATTTAGTACTCTTACTTGCTAGGAAAAAAAAGCGCTTAAAACTAGCTTAATTAACTTAATTATGTTACTCTAACTTACTGGCCCTACACGGGCACTCTAAGCTTAACTTAATTCTTAATATATGTCTTTCGACCTAACCTAACTTAATTTACTTAAACAATCCAAGGACTAAACTATTGTAAAACTAAGAAAATTGTTTTGAAAAAACTTAGTAACAGGACTTTTTGTATGTTTCCTTAAATCTAAATTAAATTGAAACTTAAAACTACCTTAAAATAAACCTTAACCTAACTTAACACTTAACATGCTACGTAATTAAATACGTATATTTTTTTGTATTTTTGTATTTTTTGTATTTTTTTTGTATTTTTTTTGTATTTTTTTGTATTATCTACCTTAAAATAACCTTAAACTATGTAAGCCGGCCATGGCCAGCTTTGTCCATCTCTGGACTAGCCCGGATCGATAGGGTTCGACGAGGGAGTTCCCTCGCTTTCCGACAGCCACCAGAAAGTCTGGTGCTGCCGCCCAACATCCCTAATGTCGCGCTCCGAAACCGACCTACTGAACCGGAGGCGCTCCTCAGTGCTCTCAACGACGTCTCGATCGTAGTTGAGTTGCCTTTCCACAGTTGTCCGGGCCACATGGAAGATTAGCGGCACCGCTAACCTATCCTGGATCAGACCTTCCTTGTCAAAATGCAGAAAAGCTTCTGGGGGGACGAAGCCGTTAAGGCGCACCCTCTCGTGGTACATAGGATTGGGATAGTAAGCCCCAGAGATCAGGTTATTGACCGAGTTCATTGCTTTTGCAATGTGCCCTCGAGTAAGTTTCACTATGAAATTGTCCACTCTGATTAGGTCCGCCTTGTTGTATAGGACCTCGTTGGAATAGAATTTTCTGTATTCAGACTCTGGTGTTCTGTATAGGCGAAGGCAAGGCCTAAGGCAAGCCCTCTCAAACACCCGAATCCTTTCCATCAAGCTTGCCCGCACGTTGAACCACACGGGACAACCATATGTAAGCATTGGCCGGATTAGGGCCGTATAGCAGATTACCTTTACCCTCGCATCGAGTTGGCTGCTGTAAAACAGTCTCTTTGTAAGGGCAAAAGCAACTCGGGCTCTGGCCAGAGCAGCATCCACATGTTTGTTAAAATACAGATATTGGTCTAGCCAGATCCCGAGGTATCTGACTACACTTCGACTCTCTAATGGTCGCCCGTATTGTCCCACGATTACGAACTTTCGCCAATTCTTTCTGGTATCCCTAGAGGCCCCAGACAACGGCTTCCTAAACAGAATGGTTTCCGACTTCTGAAAGTTGATCTTCAACTTCCAGTCGTCGCAATATAGCTGAATCTTATCGAAGTCATGCTGCAAAAGAGTGACAATGACCTCGATCTTTGGACCTGATCTGTACGCAACCAAGTCGTCTGCATACGCAATAGCATGATGAAGAGAACCTACGAGATCGCTCGTGTAAATGTTGAAGAGGACCGGCGAATTTACTGCACCCTGTTGCAGACCATTTTTAACTTCGAATGTACCAGCAGACGTCACATTGCCATTTTTCACAATGAACCGTCTACTGGTCAGCATGTTACATAGCATGTACAGCATTGGTTTGCTTATACCCAACCTGCTCAACTTGTAAAAGAGCCCCTCTAACCATACGGTGTCGAAGGCCTTCTCCAAATCAACCAGGCAGGCACCCGTGCATTGGTTCTTGCATTTCTTCCATTGGATATCAGATACCAGTTTAGACGCGGCATGTATTGTATCATGACCCGCCTTGAAACCGAATTGATTATCAGGAATTATTTTATTGTCCTTAACCCACTTAGCCAAAGCTCTATGGACCACCTTTTCGAATACTTTAATAAGGATAATTTCTGGTATAACAATGGACCTATCATTGGTTTAATTATGTTGGCTTTAGCTGGCAGCCACTTTCACCTCTCTTCTTTGAGGATAAAAAAGGAAATGCAGTAAATGTCACTGGGAAATCATACAGAGCAATCACACAAACTTATTGATTTCACAATTGAATCAACTACTCCGTGGACCTATTTTGACGGTAATAAATGTAAGTTTGAAATGCGCCTATTGTTTATGGTCCACCCTGTTCATAATGCCAGTCAGAAGATTCAATAAACCCCATTTTGTTTGTGATATCTTCGGAACGATTGTACTTATTTGAACGCTTCATTATGGGAAATAATTGCCCCAACAATGGATCAGAGGCTTAGGATATTATTCACAATGTTGAAAATGCCTTCTGATAATAACAATATCGTATGAGAATTTCAAGACTATTTTTCTGAAGTTTCAGTATCGTGTCTAGCTTGCAACGTCGGCTCTGTTTACTGTTAAAGACAAAGTAAAAAAAAAATTAAAAAAAAAAATAAAAATCTGTGAGAAAAAAAACGAATGCCGCATCATGTTTCTACAGCTAGACATGTGTTCTTTTTTTTTTTTGTGAGATTACATTGTTTGATTATTTAAAAGAACACAAAACAAGTAGAGTTATTAACAGTTAATCACAAGTTAGGTACATTGTAGCAAGTGAACTCAAACTAACAGATAAGAGTAATCATTGTAAAAAAAAAATGCAAACTAAAACAGAATCTGCATCAACTTTTTGTAATAGTGGTTGGAAGTTTGTGTACAACATCCAATCTCTCGTCGCTTGTATCAGGTTCTAACATAAGTATTGCGTGATTTTTGAACGTCTGTTTAACGTCAAAGATTATCTGCCTCGGGGCAAACATAAACCCCACAAATGACATCCTGGTGGAGATTCGACGAAGGATAACCTCAGGCAACCGCTGCTACTTCGGTTTGTCCAAACAACTTGGGTCCAAACTCCTAACCCGAAGGACCAAAATCATGCTCTAGAAAACCCTGATCTTGCCAGTCTTACTTTATGGAGCTGAATGCTGGACGATAAATAAGACAGCGGATAAGATCTTGGGATCCTTCAAAAGAAAAATCCTATGTCCAATTTTTGGTCCAGTCTGCGAGGAGGGCGAATGGAGGAGAATATATAACCGCGAACTCTACGAGCTGTACAAAGATGTGGATGTATTCCGGAAGGCAAAAATCCGTCGACTGCAATGGCTCAACCACATCGAGCGAATGGAGAATGCTCCAGCTAAAAGGATCTTTGAATCCCAGCAACCTGGTTCACGAAGAACAGGAAGACCGAATCTCCGGTTTAAAGATCAGGCAATCGCGGACGCCATAAGTCTTGGTCTAGTAAATTGGAAGCAACGTGCCCGGGACCGTAAAGGCTCAGACCCTTCAAGGGTCGCTGGCCTGATAAGTAAGTAAGTTAACGTTAAATAATTTGCACCTAATGCAAAAACTTAATTGTCACTGTAATAGCCTTCATGAGACAACACTTCTCCCACCTCTCAGGCAACTTTTTAATGCCGCCACTAAAAAGATTGTTTGGCTTTGAAAAAAAAAACACCCCAAGAGCCTCTTGGACATCATGCCGAGATCTAAAACTGTTTCCATCAAGGAAGTTTTGCAGACTTCGGGACAATTGGAAATCTGAAGGTGCTAAATCTGGAGAATAAGGCGGATGCACGATTTTTTCCACACCGAACTCCTGTAACTGTGTGCAGGTGGTCCTAGCTATATGAGGGCGAACGTTGTCCTGATGGAATAGAACACCCCTTCGATTAATCTTTACGGTGATAGTCTGTTTATGAGGCAACAGCTCAAAATGGATTATTCCCTCACCATCCCACTATACACTCAGTAACACCTTGAGTGGATGAAGTCTATCTCTGGGATGTTGTGCTCGTCGATCTTCTGGACTAAGCCATTGGTGGCGACGTTTAATGTTATTGTAAAGAACCCATTTTCATCTCCGGTTATGATCCGGTTCAAAAACGGCTCTTGATTGTGATGCGACAGAAGCGCAGTGCAAGCTTCGATTCTTTGTTGAAGATTATTTTGCGATAGGTGGTGTGGTACCCAATTTCCAATTTCCTAGCTTTTTGACTTTTCCATTTTTGTTAGGTCTCGGTGGATGGTCATATGGCTTACATTGAGTTCGCTTGCGATGTCCCTTACCGTAACAGTGGGATTTCTTTCGACGGTGGACTTCAAGAGCTCATCATCTAGCTTATCTGGCCTACCCGAACGAGATCCACCCTTTAGGTCAAAATTGCCGTTTCAAAACTTTGCAAACCAATGCCGACACTTGGACTCGCTGAAAACACCCTTTCCATACACATTTTGGATTCCTCTAGTGGCTTCATTTCCATTCTGGTTTTTCCGAAACAAGAATTTTGCGTCGTGACTTGGGCCTGCACTGCACCCATACAAAATTCAACTGACCCCGGAGCTGAAGGTAAACGACCATAGACAACGATGTGTGTTCGCTGAATGGTCTCTGGAGCAGTTGGAAACTAACCCTTATTTTCATCGAAAAATCATCTTCAGCGATGAGGCGAATTTCTGGATGAATGGGTACGTCAACAAACAAAATTGTCGAATTTGAGCCGATACCAATCCACATGAGATCCAAGAGCGTCCAATGCATCCCGATTTTGGATTTTGGGCTGGCGGCGTCATCGGCCTATATTTCTTTTAGAACGACGTTGGCCAGGCCTATAGGTCAATGATTACCAACTTCTTTTGGTCTGAATTGAATGATATGGACACCAACGACATGTAGTTTCAACAAGACGGCGCTAGGTGCCATACAGCTCACGTAACATTGGAAATTCTGCACGAGCGATTCGAGGGCATGTTCATCTCACGTGGAGGTGATGTGAACTGGCCATCGAGATCGTGCGTTAGACTTTTTCTTGTGTGGTTTTCTAGGGTCACATGTCTATGCGAATAAGCCACAAACAACAGCGGCCCTCAAAACCAACATAACCCATGCCATCGGTCAAATTCAGCCAGATTTATGCTCCAGAGTCATGGAGAATTGGACATTTCCCAGAGAAGCAAGAGGAAACATTTGAACGATGTTATATTCCATACATAATGGCATCGATAGGCCTTTCAAACGTGTAAAATATGTCGAAGATATCTGACACACACTTTGTTTAATTTAAATTTAAAGATAGGAAGCGCTTAATGAAAGACCCTTTAGTTCCTAAAATTATCAAATAAAATTCATTCATTTGTAAAATGTTTGTTTTATTTTATAAATTCAACGCGGGGGAATAGAGGGAGAGACCAACTACAAGTTGCCATTCAAATAACCTTTAACGAATATTTTATACGAAAAACTTTTAATTTATTTAATTTACCTGAACTCAACTGCCAGCACTGACATTTTGTTGTTAAATCATTCGAACTTGCGGCAATATATGGTGGTAATTCGAAAAATTTATCACATTCTGGATTAACATAGACACTGCTACGACGACTAAAATTATCCAAATCTGCACGAAGCGTGAGAATTTTTCCCACCATTTTTTATGATATTTACTTTTATTTTTATTTTTGTGTCAAATTCTTTAATTTTTATTTTTTTATATTTTTAAAAAGGAATTTACCACGTTTATTATGTTAAAATGCAATAAATACGCAAAAACACTCCATTTAGAGGCACCAAAAATAAAATCATCACCACATCACACAACACCACTCACTTTCAATTATCACCTATTTAATTTTTCATCAATAATAATTCAATTAATGGTATAGATACACTCTGGCGGGAGAATAAAAATAAAATTTCAATAAAAATAACAAAATATTAAACTTGTTTTGTAAATTAAAAAAAAATGGACGTTGAATTTTATTTTATTTATAAAACGTATCACTAAACGTTGCCATTTACTACACTATGCGCGTTTTATTTTTATTGATGTTGAGATACATTTTTTTTTTAGATATATATTTTTCGGGTACCTCAATGATCAGTGAGAGAACAAGACTACAAGCAACAACGTCAAGATAAACCTAACAAGGCCTGAAGTAAAAACATCAGAAAATAAAAAATATATATACAAACGTATCTAAATATATATAAAAAGAAATAAACCGCGTGCCGAATGTAGTTCTGATTACTTTGTTCATGGTTCGAGAACTTAAACTCGATCGGGCAGCTATTAAAAAAAAAAAAGCTCCAACCATGAGAAAAAGCTTTTTTCTTTTTTAACCAGCTGATCAAGAGTCAGATAGTATAAAACACGCTATACGTATCTGTCGGATGCAATTTAGTATGAAAACACACGACATCTAGAGACACTTTTGTGTAAATAAATACAATAAATTGCACACTAGCAGGTGCTTTCAGAATTAGGGGTGTGACATGAAGCACGTTTCTATTATTGCGAAACGTTTTACATTTTTTTTTTTTTTGAAAATTTATTTGTGAATCTAAAAATAGATATACGCCGCAGTTTGTAGATCAACAACACAACGGGTTGAGGTTATGTTAAGAACGACAACATAATGTATTTTCTTCACAAAAACAAAACAAAAATTGTATAAACAGGGGAATGGAACAGATGAGATAAAAAAAAAATCGAAAACATATTTAAATGAGATTCATTCACATCTGGCTACGGTCTGACACGTTTATCAGAATTCTTTTATCAGTTGTTTAACAAACAGTGGTTAAGTAAATATATTCACATATACCAGTAGGAGGACAAACAATTAACGGATAACTCAATGAAGAATGTGATTCCGAACGTAAACATGCTAGACACTATTATAATCTTATCTGAATCGAACAGTATGAATACAGGCAGATACAGCCCCAAACATGTATTAATATCGGACTAAATCTGGACATCATTTTGGAGTGAATAACGGAGGCGACGATGTATTACCTTGTGGAAACACCACATAACTAACACCAACCGGTACAACTCCTAATCAATTCAACAATGCAATAGGGTAAGACCAAATAATCTTCAACTAAGCCTCTCAACTAACTAAGCGTACGAAACTGGAGGCAGCAAACTAAAGATCGAACTGGCTGGAGACGCTTGTTGGTTGAGGCCCAGGTCCACCCCGCCACCTTAAGTAAGTAAGTAAGCCTCTAGTGGGTTGTCGTCGATTTCTAAGCGAGAGGACACAGATTCGAGCCTCAAAGCAACAAAACATTTTTTCGCGGCATGACCAACCTGCAAAGAGTTAGAGTCTGTCATGAAAAAGCTTCACAATCCTCCCTCCAAAGTCGGCAATAAAACTGTAGATCCCTTCCATCTACGAGAAAAATATAACACGCAAAACATGAATGTTTACGAGAAGCTAGGCCCTAGTTCTTTATGAGCTGTCGGACCAAATATTTATAAGCAACACCTGCAGAAAGCGGTGGATAATCAATATATCTAATGAACAATGAGAGTGTCTGCAACATCACGACGCTGCGCTGTTCCGAAAACTTTAAGTTAGTCAATCGAAGACAATCCCCTAGTAGGAGGATTCGTTTTGAGTATCAGTCCAAAGCATTTAAAGCCAACGTGCATCGGTACCTCCTTCGTCTATCCTCTAATTTTCCATAATGCCCGTGCTCTTGGTTAAGGGTATTCATAACCCCTTTAGCGCGCGCTAATTATAAAAATAAATAAAAAATTGTGTTAAAAGAAGCGAATGAACCTGCGTTGAACTGCTACAATTCTCATTGTTTTGACACCGTCATGAGAAGACCATACTTGACTAGCATACTAGAGACGCTAACAAAAGCAACGCTGAAGGATGTTGTAACGTATTGATCAGAGAGTTTTTACTCAAAATCCTACAAAGGAGGTCACATATCCTTGCTTGACACACTTAAGCATGTTCCTAAACGACATCAGAATTTATCCCTGACTGGGAGAATCACAAACGCCAACCATTACCCTCTGATCTCGTCTTGTATATGGACGTATCCAAAATGTAAAGCGGAACTGAATTCGGTATTTTTGGCAACTCATCTATATTCCAAAACTGAGGTTTTGGCCATCAATCAGCATGTGAGACTTAACCAATCCCTCCCACACCTTAAGGAAAACTAAAGCTGCCCTAAAGACGCTTAAATCGCCTTTCATCAAATCCAAGGTAATCCTAGAAACCCACAATGTGATCTAAGACCTTTTTAGGTACAACATGGTCATTCTTCACTGAATTCCTGTCCATAGCGGATTTGAGGGAAAACATGGCGTATCAACAACACTCATTGGACCCGCACCATCACATCACTTTTTACAAGACATGTCGGTCTCCGCCTGCATAAATCCAGAGAAGCCTGGCTTAACACACCAGGAATAGCATGCTCAAAGCTTCTATTGCGCAGTGCCAAGGGCTGTGAACAACCCTCACGAACACACATAACATAGGCCAAGAGAATTGGCAATGAATAGGAGGGCTGGCCATGCTGGAGCCATCGGAATCTGGCCGTTACTGAGAAGCGACAGTTTAAGATAGGCTAAAGCTAGGGTTTTAGCTTAAGATTTAGGTTAATTCCCCTTCCTTCCCTTGAGTTGGGGATTTCTTTATCCACGTTTGTATGTCCGCCCGTGATCCAAGTAGGGTACACGAAAAAGATAACTTTATCCTCTTCTCTCTAGAAGCTTTCATGGAACGATATAGTTTGAGCAGGTGGTTCATGGGTGAGAGAAGGCAAGAAATTCTCTCGTCCGACAAGTAAAGGCGAGTAACCCTTCATCTACACCACAGATGCCTCCATAGCCTGACCTTGTCGTATTATTCAAGTGAAATCTAAACGGAGACTAAGCCTCGGTGACTAGACTAAGAATGATCTAAACAGGAAAGTCGACAAGGAAGTCCAAATTCCGCCTCAAAGACCGAGTGATCACGGATGCCAAGATCAAATCAATTGAAAGTGAACTCGGTATTGACAAGGATAAAACATGTCTCGAGGGTTAAGCTGAATCACAACACTGCGCTAGTGCTAGCGTTAGGTGAAGTCTAATATTTAACCAACCGAATCAAAAGGGAGCCACCACAATACGGCGTCGTGATGGTTAGTAAGGAGAGTTGACAGGAAAAGGAAATCCTTAGGTCAATGTAGACCCATTGTGATAAATGGCGTCGTGATAGCGGCAAAACGTTTGTTACTCATGACAGCTACGTATTGTTACGTAACCAACGCACACTCTCTCGGAAAAGCTCGATTGGTTTTCGCAATCAGCTGATAGTTCGAGTGGATTCGGATAAAAACGCATTTCCAAAGGATTTCAGGCGTAACGGTAGGACGCCTTAAGCGTGGCTTAGCAGTTTTCAAAGTATTGCTAGAGAATTTTAGAACTACAAAGCCTGTCCGTCCTCATCTTTCCCCATTGTAACCATTCTTCTCGAAGACATCATGTGTAAAGTGTCATTTTCACAAAAATCCTAACGACTACTTACTCCCGGCTTATTTACCAGCCCTACGAATATCACTTTTTTAACCTGGCTCATCATCATAATCTCAAGAGTACTCAGACCGCCCCCAGATTTGTTCAAATCAGCTTGAAGGCAAACATTTAAAAATGAATTTTCAAAACATTAACAATCAAAAAAAAAAGACTTCAAAAGACACACTTTGTACCACCCACCGATACATTTCTTGGAATTCCATTCAAGTTGCCTTTTCCATGAATCGAATTAGACCTTAATATAGGGTATGTGTCTCACGATGCGAAATGCTTTGTTCAATATCTCAAAAGAATTTCTTCGAATTTCTCACAACTTAAAGGAAAAATTCCATCGAATTATCCGATAATCCCCTAAAGCATCTTTCACTCGAAATATCTCCAATTAAAGACGAAAAATGTTCTCTTCAATTCAATTGCAGCAATTTTTGAACAAATACATTCCAATTAACGTAATTTCCGTATCTAAATTAAGCCATCAAGGTAAATTCCTCTATCATGACGCACAATTTCAATTTCTCATTCCACCCCTACAATCGTCATCTGCATCATTAACAAAACAACAACAATTGTATAAACGTATCATTCAACCAAAAACTGCACTTCACTTGGGTAAAACTATCTTTTTTTTGTAATTTTTTTTTCGTTAAAAATATTTAGTTAGAAAAATACTTATCAAACAATATGGCTGTCCCTGTCACATTGTGGTAGTGCTTAAGCAAATTAAGAAATGTCAGCGCCATTCATGGTAAAAACAAAATCAATTTTGTCATCACGTGAGTTGCCAATGTTTAGTAAAACCAACCGTATGGCGTATACGTATTCTTTTTCTTTTTTTTAAACATTTCTGTCATTTTCACAATTTCAACACGTTTCATTCCCGAGAAACGTCAATCAAATTCTTACGGTAAATTCGTGTTTTGGCATTTATCCCAAACTTAACGAAGATAATCGCTCTGAATTTTGTATAAACAGAAACAATTGAACATTGTTAACGCGTGTATGTATGTTTGTGATCTGAAAATAGAAGAAGAAACGTTGTTTGTCATGCAAACTTTTACAATGACAACACAACAGGCACCCCAATTAGTGCGGTTTCATGTCGCTCTTAAATGTACAATGCAATCGTGTATAGCATTGGGAATTTATATTGTTGTTTACATTTTTAAAAATAGCTCACTTGCTTGTTTGTTTGTGTTTAAGAATTGCAGTTCGTAGAACTTGCAACAAATTCTAATTTTCAAGATACAAAAGTGAAGTGTCATTGTACGAATGGCATGTGATGAATTCCGAAGATTTAGGAATATTTCATGTGTCACTTTCGCTTTAAATATGATTAATTGAATTTTTCGAAATTTTGCAATTTGTTTATGTTTGTTCTGGTGATGTGGAGGCGTATGAGCATTTTTTTTTTTTTGAACATTTTTGGATTGTGTGTCGTAACATTTTTAACACATTTTTGTTGTGCTAGATGTAGTATTTGTTATCAAAATACAACTCAAATTGCAGAGCTGTAAAAGAATGCATTCTTTTGCGAATTTAATTTTTATGATTTTAGTGAAAAATGAATTCATTCATTGACTTCATTTTTGAATGGTGACTTATAAGTCTACATCACCATTCATGAAATGTTTGCATTCAATGAATGGCAGTCAATATTTCCATTCATTTACATGCATTTGAGGTCTTTTGCATTCATTTCCTTATTTGAATTAGCAGAATTCAGATTGGTTTCTTCATGGGCTTAGGATAAACTTCCAGAGAGCGAGGATCAGTGTTCAACATTTTTGGAGGAGGTAGTTCGGAGTTTTACTCGCTTTTCTACGGAATCTGCAGGTAACGTTGTTTTCTGGGCTCAGCTCCTTAAGATGTGTGGAGTAACTTAACACTTTCAGAACAACTTTTCTTTAGCAAATATTGAAAATGAATGCAAAAGACTTCAAATGAATGCAAATGAATGGAAATGGCAACTGAATGTAAAAAACTTCAAAAGAATGCAAAAGAGTGGAAATATTGACTGCCATTCAGTGAGTGCAAAAATTAAATGCTCGTTCAATGACTTCAAAATGAATGGTGATTTGGACTTATAAGTCGCCATTCAAAAATGAAGTCAATGAATGAATTTATTTCGCATGAATTCAATTGGATGCATTCATTACAGCTCTGTCAAATTGAACATAGGTAGGTAGAAGTGGTTGAAACTAGTGAACCTGCTAGGGACACAAGTAGCGCGGATGCGCCGTTTTGATACCACAACTCACGTGACCTGGATATTGATGGGCGTAGCTAAGAGTGTAGTTTTCAGATCCATCCTGTGGAATTAAGAAAATTGATAATGTTGCAGAATTTTCGGTCAGAAATCTCAGATAGTTCCTTGAAAAAGGGTTTGCCAAGTGTGCGACGCCTGACTCTGCAAAGTGCCGGACAGTCACAGAGAAGGAGGAATGTCTCCTTTTCGTGCGAATTATCACAACTACGACACTGGGGGTTGAACGGGATGCCTAACTTGGCAGCGTGTAGACCAATTGACCAGTGGCTCGTACTAATTGCTGTGATTCTTGCTCTTGTCTCGATGCGGTTCCTATTTATTTGGTCATTCGTTCTATTTTAATTGTAGACGAGCCATAACTGTCTGGATATGGCACATGTTGCAAGACTTTTCCACCGAGAGTTGGCAATAGAGAGAAAGTGTTGGAAAATGTTGCCCTTGATGAGTCCCATCGGGGAGCAGACTGACTCCGCAAGGGATGCATCAAAGGTAGAACCACATCTAGCTAACGTGTCGGCTCTCTCGTTCCCCTCATATCAATCAAAGTGAACATCTTCTGAATGAAACCGACTTGGATGATCAATCTATTGAGTCCTTTTTAATGACCTTGCTTCTTTCTAAACATTTTTTATGCTTTTAACGACAATTGGACTATCACCTCTGCCCCATCTATAGGGCTATCCAACATTGTTGAGCTGTCAACATTCAACTATCATTGCGACGATACACACTCGCAGAATGTGTTAAAATAGTGAAAATTCACTACAAAAACAGGGAAAATATCAGGGAAACGTTTCGTTAAGTTCGACCTGTTTTGCTTCATCATCAAGCGCCTTCTTGCACGTGAATGTGAATTTAATCGATAAAATTGAACGTTTCGAACAGTTCAGTGATGCGAAGACTCCAACTCGTGTTTGTCCACCAAAATCAGCTGAAAATATCGCCACCGTAACTGAGAGTGCAACTGAATACCCTGGTGTGTCCATTTCGAGACGATCACAGAAATTGGTCCTATCCGCAACCACTTTGCACCGTATTTTGCATTAAGATCTTGGCCTACATCTAGTTGAAACATCCGCTGATTAAGTGCTGAAAATGAATGAATTTTTACACAAAATTATTCAGATTCATGAGGCTCATTTCCATTTGTCTGGATACGTAACCATACAAAACTGTAGCATCTGGGCCTCCAAAAACCCAAGAGAAATAGTGTAACAACCTCTTAATCCACAACTAGTGACAGTTTGGTGCGGTTTTCAGGCCGGCGTTGTCATTGAGCCTTATGTTTTCGAAAATGATGCTGGTGCGACCGTTGCAGTGAATGGATTGCGTTACCGAACGATGTTGACAGACTTTTTTTTACCTGAAATTGATGCTATGGACGTGGTTGCCGTTCATTTTCAACAGGACGGCACCACATGCCACACAGCTGGTGAAACAATGGCTCTATTGCGTGACAAATTTCCTGGACGTGTGATTTCTCGAAATGGAGACGATCCTTTGTCGTACACCATTTATGGAAGAATATGTCTGCTAAATGTCCAACGTATTGTGTAAACGTTTGAAGTTGTTCAGTCAATCACTAATGTGGCTTCCGGTCCGGTAGATCGACGATAGACCAAGTCTTTACACTTTTCTAATGTAAGCAAGAACAGGACACGTCCAGAGGAAGTGTACAATAGATTATTCCTCTTTCTCCTTGCACACAATACTCAAACGCATGTCTGACTAGTAAAGAGTGTCCTCTAAAGACGTTAATTACTTTTGAGAGCTGGTCTCCTATTAGTCGAATAAATGCTTACAATCTTTTAGGATCGAGGGCAGATCAGATAAGTCTAGCATCGTTGCAAAAGTCAAGAACATCAAGTGTTTATCAAACGATAGACATAGGTAGGTGCTTTGACATGGTCAAAGTCCTTACCGTCTGCAGCTTGAGAGCCTTGTCTGGCCAATTCGTCGGCCGCACAAATCCCCGAAATGTCACTATGAACAGGGATCCAACAGAGTGTGATATAATCATTTAGAGACACCCGGCAGTCTTTCACTTTCATTCGAGTTAGTTATGAAGTTCACTTACTTCGAAGTGAACACCAATTTCACGAATGACACACCCTAATCGAGAAGACTCACCCTAGGAAACCGCTGCTTATTCGGTTTGAATTTCGAAACAAATGGATTCAAAAATCCTTATTCGGAAGACGCAATGCATGCTCTACAAAACATTGATCCTGTCAGTTCTGCTATATGCCGAGTCCAGGACGATAAACAGGAAAGTAGAGCAAATACATATTGAACACTTTCAAGGGAAATAGTTTTCATCATTTAGTCCCGCATGCAAGGATGGAGAAGAAGATACAACTACGAGCTCTATCAACTTTACAATGACCTGACCACATCGAGCGAATGGACACTAATGCTCCAGCCAAGGGAATCTTCAAATCAAACTATCCAGGTGAAGACGACAAGGAAGAACGAACCTCGGTTTCGACAACAAAACTATCGCGAATGACAGAGCGATTGATTGGTCTGGAGAACTAGAAAAAAGCATGCCCTGCTGTGTCCTTCTAAGAAATGGGGGCCGTTAAATAACAACAACAACTTTGGAGGTGAATTAGGGATCAAAAGATGCTCTGAATGTCCTGCTCCTACTGCCATAACAGATAGCCCTAAAATTATGTTAGCATTTGAAGACTTCTAAGGAATGTCCAATAAAATAACTTCTTTTCGTTCTATTGATGCATAACATCGACGTCGTAACCAACAGAACTCGAAACAACTGGCTTAAGTCAAAGCTTTCCTAAAAACACGAAGATATCTCGATATTTATGTACAATAGATAGTTAAAGCTGCAAACAAAACTGAGTCTTCCTACAGCACAAAATCAAACAATGTCGCACAACGTTTTGATCTTATGACATACGAATGTCAACGAAAAGACTGACGAACTTGTAAGAAGAGTGTCGGAACTAAGCAAAGGTTAATTACTCAGTCTTGGTCCTATATAGAAATGCAAATGCTCAAACATAGGCCAGCTCAGTTAATAGTCACACGCACTTAGTCTTGGCGACCTGTCCCAATTGAAGTACTAAAATTAAGCAAAGTTATAGATTTTCATAAATTTGGTAGCAAGACTGGACTTCACTCTCATCGTGGCGCACATCAAGGCCTTCATACTATGGTTTAGGACACAATTGGCAGCTGATCTCTATATAATGCAGATACATGCAGATCCCAGTGAGAAGGCAAGCTACAACCGAACCTATGTGATCAAAAATTAACAGCAAGTTAGTGTCACTACTGGCCACTCAACGTCGATCGATTCATGCAATAGGGCTTTGTTGCAAAGAAAGCATTGGACAACAGCTCCTCAAATCATATGCAAACAAATTTTTAGACAGTCAAACAGCCTATCAACCCAAGGGCTTCGCCGTGCTAAGCAACCTATCAATTTCTCAGACAATACAGAATCTAAGAACTGACCTTTGATTTTAAAATCAAGAAAGTACAGAGCGCGTCTTGTTCAAATGCATCGCTGTACAGGAGCTACATTTTCCCTATTCGACTTTCCTTTGTAAAATCGGTTCTTATTGCATTCTAATTTGACAGTTTGCAGTCTGTGGAGGTCTATAAATCATCCTCAACGCCGCTATCCAGTAACAGATCGTTGAAAGAAAATTTAGACGACAGAACTGTCTAAGACCTAAAAAGCACTTGAAGAGGAAAGAATTCCAATACAACGACCAAAAGGACGTACATGCATATCAGCAGCTTTGACGATGAAGAGCTCATGATAGAACTTGCTACCTACTGACATGAAGATACGAAGATCTTCCTTCGTGTTAAAAACTCGATAAATGGATGCTATGGGTGATAGGACTGAACGCAATGAGCTCTACAGAGAGTCATTTCGTCTGTTTGATCAACCAAGCAATGTGGAACGCCTTATAGCTTCAAATGCAATCAAATTCTAGTAGACTTAACCCAAAGAAGATCATGACAAAGTCATGCAAAACTAACATTGCAAAGTCCTTCGACTTGTTCCAATGTTTGCGTACAAAGTCCGTCTTCGATTATTTCGACTATCGCCGAATTGCCGGGTCATGAGAATGATACAGTATGCACAGTGCAATTGTTTACAAAACAATAAATCAAAATTTTGTGTAATTCATTTGTTGTAAACAATTTTATCTGGAAGAACTTTAAGTAAAGACGTAGATTTAATTGTCATTCAACTGATACAGGCTGGTCTATGTCCTTGTGTTTTCTTATGACCTTTTATCAAATTTTAATGACGTTCAAGTGCAGCCAATGACACTTTTCTTTTTTACGTTTTTCTTCTTTTAATTCGGGATCACGATTGCGAACATTCTGCCAAAGCAGAGCGTTTTGGGCATAAGTTTGGGTGACATGTTGATAATTTAAACCTTGAAAAAGTCATAGACTATAACCAAGTGCCCCCAGCCACTAAGGCTGGCAAGTTTGCCCTGGTGACTCCAAGATACTCTAATCTTTGGACTCTTTGTAACTTAAGTCTCTGCTCGTTTGATGTAACCTTTACTCGGATCTCTAGGGATTCACTGTGAAGACAAAGAGGAACCTTCTGTGTTAGTTCGTTGGTGAACATTCGGCCTCCCTGAACCATCCCGAATTCGTTATGAATTTGATAATGATTGTTGGTGGCTTCGCCAACTTCAAAGACAGATTAGGTGTTCCCCCTAACAATGTTTGTAGAAGCTGCAGAGACGAAGAGGATAAAGACACAACTACACACCTTCTTTGCTCATACCCTGCCCTGTCAAGGCTAAGGAGGAAAACCCTAGAAGACCTCAATGACCTAGCAAGGCTCGTCATCTTTAAAATTCAAAAATTTGTATGTGGGTCTTATTGGTTTTGCACTTAGTGTGACACAGGACAGGGTTTACACCGCTACGGTTACCCAGAACACATGTGAGGTCTCTGATGCTGGACACCCGGTTTTCTACGTGATACCACAATGGGCCTTGTTCTGGCCTAAGTATGTCCCTGCTTAGTAGGGGCAGCCACTGAACCTAATCTAACCTAACATTCACCATTCGCCGTCTTTCTTATTCTATATAGGCTGAGGCATTCGCATGGAAAGGTACGTCTGTATCGTCCCAGCCTCCATGCTTAAACGCATTCTTCTAAGGTGGGTCGCCAGTGGGTTCTGACATGTGAATGCTGTAACTTTCAAATGGTGGACGGTCCACTATACTACAGAAGCGAAGGTGAAGAAAGGTCCAACTTTCATGGTGTGGAGCCAATATGAGACCTTCGGTTGTAAACCTACAAGGTTTTGTCATACCCACATGACATTAGGAGATCCGGGATAGTGGACAACCCATCTATCAAGATGGGTATTACAATCTCATGCTGTTCTAACTTTTTCGTCACACATCGCTCTATACCTGAGACCATTCAAGGTAACGGTGTCTCCTTCCTCATTTCGAAAGAAATAAGGTCCGTGCCATAAACCGCACCAAACGGTCAATCTTTATGGATGCATTGATGCTTTGCCGAACACTTGTGGATTGTGTTCGCTCCACAATCACAAGTGTTGACATAGCCGCGCTGAGCCAAAAATGTACCTCGTCCATGAAGATGATTCTTTGGCCGAAATCCGGATCTCCGACCAACATTTCCAGAGCCCAGTTAGCGAACTCACGGCGTTGTCTATAGTCGTCTGACTTTAATTCTTGCGTCAGCACAATCTTATATGGATGTAGGCCCAAATCCAACCGCAAAATAAGCCGGGTTGACTCTCTGGCGATGCCCAATTCAGCCGATCGGTGCCGAATCTTTGAGTCTTCTTCGAAACTGACCGCTACGGCGGCTATGTCTTCTTCATTTCGCACCAATCTCTGTCTGGTCGGTGGATTATGGTCCAAAAGAGTGAACTCACACTCAAACTTTTCCACCGTGCGACTAATTGCCTGCACACTGAAGCGCTGTGTTAATAGCATCATAAGGGTATTCATAACCCCTTTAGCGCTAGTGAATTATATAAAAAAAAAAAAAAATGATGATGACTGACCCCACGACGAAATTCACGTTACGTAACGGTGCTGGAATTTCGAAAAGCAAGCGTGAAACGATGCATGATAAAATGGCAAACCTTACTGAATATTTTGACAGCTGAATGTCATTGGTAACTTTGACAGCTGCTGGAAAAAGTATCATTTCTTTAGTTGATCTAGCGATTTAATGAATTTCTCGGGCTAAATGTTCGAAACGACTATGAAACCACATCTGATAATGATCTCAACGGACCGGTTCCACACAAAGGTGAGAATATAATCACCCGAAGTATCTCACAACCGAATGTGTTTACTCGATCAGACTTATTGGCAACAAATTCAGTAAAACCCCTCAACTACCATCGCACAATAAAACACTCCAGTCTTGAAGTGCTTATTAATTGAAATCCACCAGCCCACGCCTGGAAATGGTGAAATATGTATCCCCATCCTGGATAAACAAGGCTACTGCTACTGGGGTGTTGTAAATTGTTTTGCTTTAACGACACCCACTATTGTCACAGGTACTACCTAAGTATTTCATAAATTTATGTCGAAATTGCTTTACGTTCTATTGCGCATTGTTTACAAATAATTTGTTCCCCCCCGTTCGCTGTTTTGATAAACAAATTACGAATGCAAAGACAATATGCAAATTTAAATTGGAATTTAAAATGCAAGTGTAATTAAGTTTTTTTTTTTTTTTTTTTTTGTCGTTCCTGTCTCTCACAACTGGTCTCGTGCTTTCAAAACAATTTCCATTTTTTTTTTCCTTACCCTGCTCGATGAACTAAGGAACACACTGTGAGAGGCAAGCAGGCAGGCAGAAATAAACGCAGTTTGGGTGCTCTACCCCTTAAGGTTGGCTTGGCTTTGGGTTGACCACTTTCAAGAGATGGAACACTTCGTCGCTTTGAATATTTATTTTGAATTTATCTTTTTTTATTGTTTAAATTCTTCTCCTATGACGCGTTGTCGTTCTCTTTAAATTAATTGAACGCGACTTTTATGACGGTTTTATTGGTGTTCGTTTTTTTTTTTTGCATGAGCTCTTTTGGAGTAAACAGACGCTGCGATGACTGACTGGTCTTAATTTTGGTGTTTGAACTTGAGCTTGAACCGGCGGCGGCGGCCGCGCAGTGTACATTTATTTTGGAATCAATAATTACTTCACCACATAGGGGAGAGGAAAAGAATTGTATCGTGCTTAATTAAGCCTGACAGAGTCGATATTTTTTTTTTTTAAGGGGTTTTAGCTCTAAGGCATGACCTGGTTCGGATGCATGTACAATATTTCCTGGTGCAGTTGTTGTTTTCTCTGTGAATAAACACTGCACGTGTCATTGGATGAATTTTATTTTCTGTCGTTGAATTTTAAGTTGATAATTCATACCGCTAAGGGAGTCTTAACGAACGCTATAAGGGTCTGAGCTTTTGTGTGAGAATGTAGAACAGAAGGCATCAATGAAACATCTGTATTTCTTCGTCGTCTTTTCAATATTCCCTGGTGCCTTGTGGACTATGTATTTTCTTAGTCTCCTCCCTGTTTGACTACTCATCATATTCGCTGAAGGTCTTACTGCAGGCTTTATGGAATGAATCTCTCAAAGTCGAGTAAATTCGACCGGACAGTCTTAATCTGTATCCCAATTTGTTCCTTAAGAAACCAAATGGGAAGGGAATGGCAGAGATTATGACGATAAAAGAACCCCTGTCCTGGCTTAGGTGGAATGTATTACCCACTCGGGATATTAGCATTTTCGTAGATGGTCAAGCCGCTTTAAGGTCTCTGGAATCAGTTTTTATAACATCGTGGAGATCGCAGAGCAATTCAAACATACGCCTCTGCTGAGTACCGGAAAACAGGGATATTCCAGAGAACTTTAAGGCCAATGAACTCTACAAGGTTGGTACAACAGGATGCAATCAGTAAAGCCAACCAAACCAGATAGTCAAATGGTACAATTTGTCAAACTAGCAGACAAATTTGGCCTTTGATAGACCAAAATCGCTCCAAGTGATTACAAATACAAATATTTGGCCCGACAGCTCATAAAGAGCCAAGGCTTAGCTTCCCACAACTTTTCATGTTGTGCGTGTTAGATTTTTCGCAAGAATGGAAGGGACTTATAGTTTTATTGACGACCGCGGAACGGCGAATTGAGAATTTTTTTCATGACAAACAAGTTTGTCTTGGCTGTAAAAAAGCGTTTGTTGGTTTTGAGGATCGAACCTGAGTCCTCTCGTTTAGCAGTCTAACGCACTTGCTACAAAGCCACAGCGACCACTGCTCCAAGAGATTGATGTCGCTAAATAGAATTACTGTGTCATTACAGTACACTGCTCTAAAAGCAGACATGCGACTCGACTGGGTCTCCCCGCAAATTCTGATTTCTGCAGAAGCTGCAGGAACGAAGAAGAGGACGAAACAATCCTTTATCTCCTCTGAACATGTCCAGCGCGTTCTCTTAAAAAACGAACCTAGCACAACAAGATGCCAACAACCTGGTTTGCTTTATCAAAAACTTCCAATTGTTCAACGAATAGGTGGAAGAACTTCTCCTAAATCTTGAGGTAAGCATGCCTAAGTGCTTCGACAGCGGTATACGCTGACCTAACCTCACCTGTCCTTACGAAAAGGAATCCATAACTGAAGCACGATCGAATTAAAAAACTCTAACATCACCCATGGACTCAAGAAACTTCCAGTCATCGGTCTCCCACCACTGACCAACATTAAAATATTATACCCCCTTCAGGATTCAATGATAAAACAGTTCGGCGTTGACAGACTTTGAGACCCCATAGGCAGACGGCATAAATGGCAAATGGAGGAACATACCTAGAACCTAGTAGTCTGAGCTAGCCAACGGATGGATTAAAGGTGGACATAGGTTGAAGAGGATCTCTACAAATCCGTTGTGTCCCAAAGGTGGACATAAGTGCAGTTGCTTGATTTCTTCGATCCAATTTTCCAATTGGAGATCCATTCCATTGAAATCTGCACCAGAATTCATCTTGACAAAGACGTCCTCTTATGTAGCCAAGCAGGACTTACAAGCTCTGGCTAGAAGCTCTATAAATGATGGCTGATCACTGATTTCAGTCAGTACTTCAGGTAAGGTAGACCCCTCTAGTAGTAGTCGAGCTACTTTAAACCCTGAAAAGGGAGAGCTGCAAAGTAATTGCCTACGCAGATAATGTTGCTATAGCTGAAGAGATCTGCTACAGATTGCTCGCTCTCTAAGCTCTCTAAATAGACTTCAGAATGTGGCCTTGGAGTAAATCCCCAAAAAACTGAATAAGTCCTGTTCAAAGCAAGTGGGCTTTATGTATCCGTCATCAGACGAACATTGGATGTCGATGGAATGCCTTGGAAAAAGCCATCCATTGAAACTATCTTTGTAGAGTACAAAGATATGTACCAGTGGAGCCCTCAGAACTACTCTAACAAAGGCTCTGGACATGCTGTTCCATTCGATACCCTTAGATATTAACAGCAAACAAGTGGTAGCCAACGTAGTTGTTCCCAGCTAAGACCTTCACAAATTGTCTAGTCTTGGTGCTGGACATTCACAATGACTTAGAGCTTAACTCCAGACTTGATAGGAAGGATGGTTTTGAGTTACAACGAAGGGAGTCCATCTACTTCCACACATATGGCTCTAACGGAGAATCGGAAATGGGTGATGGTATCTCTTCCAAGTATGTGAACGTTAGCATCTCCTTCCGTTTGCCTGACTACTGCAGTGTCTTCCAAGGCGAGATAATAGCAATCAAGGAGGCTCTTTGGTGGCTGAGTTATAATGTGATATCTACACGGGATATAACCATTTTGACTGATGGCCAGGCTGCGATCAAATCCCTAAAAATCCGTAACCTTTAAATTATCCCTTAACGAGATGACTGAACAATTAAAAATTCATCTTACTTGGGTGCCGGCCGGGGCCTAGGGACATTCCAGGCAACTCCATGGCGAACTCGCCAGACAGGCTTTATCTTTTTCGATTCTACCTGCAGGTTACTAATCAAAAGGAAGGCAATCGACTTCGCTAACCGCAGGTGGACGAAAGGCTCTATCTGCCTCATCACAAAGCAGATCTGGCCAAAACAAGCTAGGCCTTCTCTGTCATGACTTTTGTAGAAGCTGTATGGAAGAGATAGAGACAATTCACCACCTTCATTGTACGTGTCCAGCTCTTAGTTTGTAGAAAAACCTTCCTAGAAACCAGCTTCTTTCATAGTCTAAATGAACTGGCTGCTACTGACATTCTGAGTCGATGGTCGCAATTTTAAGAGCGCTTACTCCAATTTTCGGTCGTTATAATCGTCCCACCTAATAGGAGGCGGTGCGTGCTTACTTGCTTACTTATCAGGCCAGCTTGAACTAATGCCACTTTCCATCCTACACGGTCCCGGGCACGCTGCTTTTCTTCATGAACCAGGTGGCTGGGATTCACAGATCCTCTTGGCTGGAGCATTCTCGTTCATTCAGTGAACGTGACCGAGGCTGTGCAGTCGACGGATTTTTGCCTTTGTACAACTCATAGAGTTCGCGGTTATATCTTCTCCTTCATTCGCCCTCCTGAAAAATATTCAACGACTGCGCGTGCTATAATGGATAAATTCGAGTCAACACATTCACTATTGAATGTTCCTGTGCAAGTGAGACAACGCACCGGTCGAATTACCGAAAATATCGCAGCCGTTAGTACTTTAGTCCAAAATGAGCCAAATTAGTCGATTCTCAGTCCAAATTATGGCGAATTTTGTGTAAGATATTGGCCTACACCCTTACAAGATCAAATTAACTCAAGAACTGAAGCCTCTTGAACATTTGAAGCGTCGAAACTTCTCCGATTGGGCTTTGCAAAAATTTGAAGAAAATTGTGAAATTCATCGATGAAGTTAATTTTTGGCTCTGTCAGTTATTAGACAGCAACAAACCCCCGTGTGCTTCCAGAGACTCCATTGCAACCACAAAAAGTAACCGTCTGATATGAATTTCATGAAACTGATCGCCATGTCAAGATCAACGGAGTTCTCTATAGTGCCATGTTGGAAGACTATTTTTGGCCAGAATTTGATGGGCTTGACATCAGTGATATGTGGGTCCAGTAAAATGGTGCTAAAAGTCACACAGTTGGTCAAACAATTGATCTATTGAAGAGGAAGTTCGATAACTGCCCAGCTCTCTCCCGTAAAAGAAGACTCCATTTAGGGGAATTCTTCCTTAACGACAACAGATATCAGAAAACTCCTTCGCTTCATAAAAATTTCCAATTGGTTTAACGATTAGATATGGAGATCTCTTTAGATCCATGTGGTATCACAATGGACCTATCACTGGTCTAAGTGTGCTGGCAATTAGCTGGGAGCCACTTCAACCTAACCTAACCTAAGTTCGATAATCGTCTAATCTTTAGAAGTGGTCCTCGCTCATGCGATTTAACGCCGTTGGATTTTTTTTTTATGGGGAGTTGTTGGTTTATGCTAACAAGCCAACAACGTTAGAGGAGCTCAGGAACAATAAAGAACGTGAAATTGCCAACGTTCCAGCCGATATGTGTGGAAGAGTGGTGGAAAATTGACTCCAAAGAATCGATCGCTGCAAACGTGCTCGCACTGGTCATATGAACGAGATCGAATTCCATACTTAACATGTGTACTGCACCTGTTTTATTTGGATACAAAATGGTGATGTCCTTATTGGAAACCCCCTTAACAACCTACCACTCTTACCTATCTACCCCTTTATCGTCATGGAATGCTGACTTCTATCCATGTGATGCATCAAAACTATCTTAATAAATTCAAAATGGAGGAAAATTTAAAAAAAAAAAAACCTAGAATTCTTAGAAAACATTTGAAATATGAAACAAGCTAATCGACACGATTAGGTACTTCGAACGAAACAAACTTGATCTTAAATTCTAAACGTATGTAAATTGATATGCATAGTAAATTGTTTCAAGGCGTTTATGCAATCCAATAGCTACTACCCCTAGGGTACCTGCCACACATAAAAAAATAAAAAACCAAAACATGTCTTCCATCACGTAGATACTTAGAAAAAATTAAATTGATTTTCTCCATCTAAAGTTCTTAATTTAAAAAAAAAAAAAAAAAAAACACACTCTGCATATAGTGTAATAATTGGCAAAAAAAAAATATAAAAAAATAAATACTAGTTAAACACCAACACTTAATCGAGATAAAAGTATCTATCTGATACGAATAATTAAAATTGCTAATATAACTTCGATTAAAATAGCATTTTGATTTTTATCACATTTATCATTGGAAACGGATCGATAGACCGCACGATCGTTCCTAAGTTTCAGTTTTTTTTTTTTCGAATTAAATTGGGAAAAAACTGCTACAAGGAGATACTCATATACACAAATGAATGCGTTATTTATCGCGAGATAAATTCAATTTAAAACTTTAGAAGTGAGCACAATGCGCGTTATTATGACTGAGAGACGATCCTCAGTGGCGGCCGTTAAAATCGATACTGATTCTGATTCGCTTCAATTCAATGTCTCAATTCTGTTTAGAAAAAAACAACAAATATACGTATATAGATACTTGTACATATGTTTGCATAAAAACAGAGCCTGCCTTGCCATATTGACAGATACAACTCTCAATAAGAAGCTTTTTTCTAATTTTTTTTTTTTGTTCTCATCAGCAGCGAGTAAAGCGCGTTCCTCTCGTGTTCGCTTGTCTCTTATCAGTTAGAACTGATAGAAGTGTTTACTCTATTCCATCTGCCATACACCTTTATCAATTGCTACCTGACCTGACCGAATTTCGAAATACCGATAGAATGGGCTGTGGCCGGCCAACGACATTTCACATTTCACCCGTTTCTCAAATAAAAAGCACTCTTTCAGATACAATCAGTCAACAGTAGGGAGAATACATCGAAAAGCATTGAGATACACAAATTGAGAGAGCGAGAGAGTTAATTAAGCACAGTTTCTCACTCTCCACCCTGTAATTAGCATATGCTTTCGAGGAAGCTTATTACAAGCCCAATGGAGGTGAGAAAAAGTGAACAAAATTTGAATTTATAAGTGAGTAACCTTTGAGGTTGGGATAGTCAATTCAAATTGATATACATATGTTTGCAAATACAGGGTGTTTCATTCAGTAGTAATGCTTGACATTAAAAATACATTCAACACTATACTACCTCATGAAGATTGTCACTAACTACTTCACCAACAGGAAGCTGAGCTACAAGACCGATGATGACGTCAAGTACTTCAACGTTGCGACAAGAGTCGGTTCTTAGAAGTCGGAGTTCTGCGACTAACGCTGCCACAAGGAGTTAAATTGATCGGCTTTGCTGATGTTATCGCCGTGGTTGCTGTATGAATCAGTCGCCCGGATCAAAAATTGTCTACAAGACCGAAGTTGTCCTAATAGCCAACCAAAAGACTCAGAATATGCAAATTTCCAGGTTGGCAACCAAACTATCAGGTCTAAGGTGGCATTAAGAAGGCTGAACTTCAAAATGCACGTCGAATAATCTGCCAAATATAGGTGGAGGAGGATCTTGCTATCCAGTTCAATTCTTCTATACTCTGCTCTGAAGGCACTTACATATAACGAAGGAAACAAGAAGAAAGCTCTTATCAGCTTACAGGCTCTAAGCAATCAGAACAATAAACAGTTTGCAACTAATTTCGGGGGAAGCAGCCTGTTTTATAGACGGAATGGTCCCAATTGACATTCTCGCTAACGAGGCAAGTGACCATTTTTACCAAGAGACTCAAAGCTGAAGAAATGGCAAGATCGGTAGTAGTGCTGGAAGTTACGTGAGATAGCTCAGCAAAAGGCAGATGGATCAACAAATTGAAGTGGGATAACTGGCCAAAAGGCAGATGGACCCACCAATTGATTCCCACCGTTAAAGTCTGGACAAAGAGAACATGCAACGACTGCAACTACTGAAAATATCTCCAAAAATGTTGACACAATAGGTCGGCCATCTACCCAAAATGTCCAGATGAAGAGGAAGACGCGGAACACTAAATGTTCCACTGCAGGCACTTCACAGAGAAAAGAATGAACCTGCCAAGCCCGCAGCTTCTAATAATCCGTATGATGAAGTCAGAGGACAACTGATTGCAGTTCTGTTCCTTCATAACGAGCTTACAGAACAAACTAAGAAGAATGGAGAGCCAAAGAAGAGCCAAAGCAGCAGACGCCGTTGCTAACCAGCTCTGCGAAGTAATACCTTCGGGCAGTCCCGCTGGGAAAATTTTAAACGCGATATATTTCTGAAGGCTTTCTAAAGAAAGCTTACAATTCTCTTCTCAAATGCAAAGAAGAGACACGGAAAAGGACACACTGAAAGTCAGACCCATATTCACGGATTGTGTGGTGGACCGTATCATCACTACAGTAGCTCTACGCATTTCCTTATCCCTTGACGCAACAGATTAAATACTGGCAATCGAATGCCATTTTTAGGAAGCTACCAACCTTTAGGAACCACACCAAGAGATCAATTGCTTTTAAGAACGTGTTTAGCTTACCAGTACCTTTGAGGGTTCTCCTGGAATCGCAATGGACCCATTATTGTACCTAGGCCTTCGCTGGCGCGTTAACTATTTGAAAATGTATTTGTCCCTCAAATATACTCCGTGACTTTGGTTTTGATCAAATGTCCAATGACGATTGCGGATCCAACCAATCCAGCCCTGAACTCGAGAAGTATCTTTTGTTTGTAAGAATAAACCTAAAACAGAAAAGAACTCGCACGTAGCTCAAGGACAGTGTTTAATTCTCAACAATTCGTCATCGCTCTATTTTCGTCGCAGAAGATCAGTTTATAGCCGAAATAGGAATCCAATTAGCGAGCCTAAGACAAAAAAAATTATCACTTGAACTCTGGTCAGATTCTTTACGCATCATTCCCCAAGAGGAAGTCACGAAAAGCCCCAAATTTTGTCTTATTGACAACTGAAACGGATGATAATGTAACGAATTGTAAGTTGCAAAGAATAATAAGCCTCACGAGGCTGACAAGATCTACACAGACATACATATCCCTGCTCAATGTCGCATTGGTGTCTATTTGAAAGGCTTAAGCCGTTTTGAACAACATTAATCGGTACGTAGCAAATGGACTGAAGCAAATCCTTGAAAAGATCACTGAAATGCAGGTCAAAACACACCATCTTGTCGACGTTTTTATAACATTCATTGCTTGGAGCTCTACAAAGCAATGAATTAGCTCCGAGAATCCCGAAAGTTACCCGATATACCATGGAATTTGGAAAGATTTCCTGGGAACTATTCCGTCCGGTGCGTTGTCTTGCTATTTCTTCAATCTCATGTTGGAGCAGATAGTGCGTCAACAAGGAACGCATGATCTTTCATAGGTCCATCAAGCTATTGGAATACGTAGACGATATTGATCTCAGCGAGCCGTAGTAGAGGAAGAGTAGGAGAAGGAGGAGGAGGAGAAGGAAGAGGAGGAGGAGAAGGAGGAGAAGAAGGAGGAGGGGGGACAATACGTGTACAAAGATCCATCTGTTTAGGATAAAAGGTTGCTACTGTCAGCGATAACCTCGAATTAGTGAAGAGATTCACTCAAATCGGAGTTTAAAGTAAACTTCACTTTAGTGGAGATCCGACGTCGGTTAAGCAAAACATCTGAGGTTACAGCTTCTAACAAGAAGGACGAAGGGCATGTTCTATAAGACACTGAACCTGCAAATTCTACTGTATGGTCCCGAGTGCCTAACGATAAGCAAATACTGGGTTTCTTTCGAAGTAAAAATGGTTCATCGGACCTATTTGTAACAAAGGAGAATGGAGCGGGGTCCAGATATGGGTCTAATTCGAAAAGCTGAATCCCAAAAATGCTACAGCCAATGCTACATTGCTAAAAATGACCAAAAAGATCGAACTTACAGACGTTTGAAGGACCAAGGATACTAGAATAATTGATCACACCAACTGATAGTGGCATGTCCGGGTTAAAAAAAGATTGAAAGCTCCAGTTTCAGGATGAGTTGTCGATTGTCAAAGGGCTGTCTTTACTGAATCAAGATGTTGCCAAACATTTCAACCCGATAAGCTTAAGTGACATCACTGTCTGCGACGTTTTAGAGAGGACAATGAGATTACAGAACACTTCCTATATGATTGGCCGGAGCTTATGTAGTGAGTGCTGGTTACCTAAGCTCGTTATCACTGAAGTCTTTCTTCAAAAGACGAGGAGAACAAAGTTGAAGAGTTGTACCTGCTGGTAGTCTCAGTATTCCAACATGGTGTCCCAACACCCAGAGACGAAAAAGAAGTCCAAATATACATCGCAAAGCCAAACTAACCGAAAAGGTATGTAGAACAAAGTTTAACCAATCCTAAGTTCGCAATAGAATGCACCTTACGATGAATAAATCTGACAAAAATGAAGACACTTGTCCCTTTACTGTGACCCCCACTGTCACTGAGTTTGACATTTGGTGCAGCACACTAAAAATCAACATTTCCTATGCAAACAATGTCATTCAACGTTAAATTTGCTCAGTTCTCGGTACTGGACCCCATGCGCTTTACCGTTCACAATGCAATAAAACAACGACCGCCGGATACATGTAATTGGCACAAAACGCTAATTACGATTATATCATCGCATGAGCACATTACGTCTGAGTTCCTAGCATCAAATGATTCATTTGATTGATTTGGAAAAAAAAAAAGCAAAAACCACGATAAAATATCTACACACAGTAAACTTTTGTTTTTAATTAGCCTTCGACAAAGCTTACGCGTACATTATGTACACAACAAGCACTTCAATGACACGAATTCGGTCAAATCTCCCCCCCCCCTTGATAGCTTTCGTTATCAGTTGGAGGTTGTTCAAGTGACGATTCCCATCAACTCAACTGAAGCGTTTTTTTTTTTTTGTTCCAAATTCAACAAAAGTGCTCATCGGAGCTTAAGGTCTTAAGGGAGCCCCTTCGACAAACAAATTGAATTCAACGTCAAACGGTGTAATACCAAATAATGCGCTTTAAGTGAATTCAAGCATTTAGGGTGGTATTAACACTTGAAAGGTGTTGAGCTTTTTAAGACTCAACCAAGACTGAAAGACTGCATATGTCGTCGATCTTATCTGGCGGCAGATTGTATGATAGAAATAATCAACTTCGTAAATTTTTCTTTCAAAAGCTACATTTGTGAGGGGTAAAAGCTTTAAACTTTTGCTAAAAAGTGGTTGTATACTTTGAGGCGAATTGAATCAAGCACCTAGTTACAGTTAGAATAGTACCGTTATACCGCCATCTGTTGGAAACGAAATGAAGCATTATTGTGAAATTAAAAATGTGTCAAGTAGGCGAAAATTTGGAGAGATAGATATGTCGAAGCAGGCCCTTTTCATCATTCTTGAACGAGTAGACCCTCCCGAATGTGGCCCCCGGATTTCTTTGCAGTTCTTCCCTAAATACGATTCCTTGTGTCACCGTTGGCTGAAATGTATTTGGCTAATTCCTTTATTTGAAACCACTGGCAGTCCAAAATATCATTTTTTTCTGGACACTCACACAACATATGTGTAGCTATGTCCTCGTCTTCTAGGTACAGCCTGCAGGTATCATCTTCTAAAAGACCCATCTTCTGCCGATGGTACTTAAAGTTTTCATTTGCTGTGGACAATGCTACTAACTATTTAAGAGTTCCTCCACTTCAGATGTTCATTAGCAGCTCACTCGTCAATTATGTCCTTGGCCATTCCTCTATTTAGAGCAACAAATGGTTCAGGACTTAGAAATTCTAAGGCTGATTCCTGCCTCGCCCGGTCTCCGTCGATACCTGCGTGTCTTCTAACCAGTGGCAAGTCATTTTGAATTGCATAGTTAATGAGTTGACCACGATCTACTCCACGAGCATGATCACTGCTTTGTTGTCCATAATATGATCAATATCTCGCATCTAATCCTGATCCATAGTGGACAGAAAAAGTTAATTTCGACCACAGTCAACTGCTAACAAGCCACGGCTGCTTTCAAGCGCATCTATAGTCGGAGCGTCTTTTTTAACCCAAAAGACATCGGATTCTGCCACTAAACGAAATGCAACTGAAGAAGAGTAAAAAAGGAGCTAAAGCACATCGCTAATAACCGTACGAGATGGCGTGAAGGCAACGAAGAGGTTTAACAACCAACAAGGAGATGCAGGACATAAGTACTCGTAACTAAGTAAATAAAATGTGGAATAAGGTTACTTATACAGCAGCGAACATTCATAAAGAACTATGGCCATGAAGTGGTCAGGGAACAGAGAAAGTCAAGACCAGATTCAGGTGACAACTTGTATGGAATTAGTAGCACCTTCCTATTCTGTAAGGAAATACTGGCCGATGCATTGCTGAAGTGAGGAGAAAACGCTAATGATCCCAGTAGTCTTCGTCGTTAGCTCGTTGTTTCTCGGCAGTATAAGAGAAAATGTTCCAGATCTGTTATATTTTCTCCATAGTTCGTCAAAGTTCGGGACAAAACTGGGCCTCAACTAATAAATCTTTCTAGTTAGCACAGTCAATAGCTAACTGCCTCTTGTTGCGCAAGCTAGTTGAAATCCCCTTCTAAGGTGGTTCTGAGTTTAAACACGTTTTTGTTCGCACTTACATCCTCTGAGGTCGGTGCGGCGCTGCAAGAAAAGGACGAGAACTACTCGCAAATGAGACGGGAAGAACGTTGGCTTCTCCAAAAGAAGAAAAAAGAGCACGAGAAGCGCCGAATTGAAGATTTTGAGCGACTGTACTCCAGGAACAATGTACGGAAGGTTAACCAAAAGGTAAAAAAGGTCAGGGAAACCTATAGAGATGAAGAAAGAAACCTCATATTAGACTCACCGTGAGCTTGTGAGGGCACGTGAGTTTTGGTATTAAAACGGCGCATCTGTGCTACTTGCGCTTTCGGCAGATTCTACCAGTTTCAACCACGTCTACCTTCCTATCTACCAGACTCACCGTCGGTACTGAGACCCTTTTTGCAGACTGTTTAATGGCGACAAAGCCCAATATACCGCTGTCAGGCAGAACGAACCGTTCATTTTAAACGATTATTGCCAAAACTTCCGTCCATCTGACCAAAGCGAGGTGCGAGTAGCCGTATACAAACTGAAATTCAACAAAACTGCTAGATCAGACGACTCACCGACCGAACTATTTAAAGCAGTCGGAGATGACTTCGTAGAAAGCAGACACCACTTCGTCCCCAAGATGAAAGGAATCCCAGCATCGTTTGCCCGATCGACAAGAAAGGAGACTCCCCTCAACTGCACCAATTATAGGGGCATCAGTCTCCTGAACATCACGTATCCTATCCTATCTGCCATATTGTATAAATGCCTGCGATCCCTTATCAACAACCTGATTGGCTCTAATCACTGTGGTTTCAGGCCAGAAAAGTCCACAATCGATCAAATTTTCACACTTTGAGAGATCCTGGAGAAAACCGAAGAAGTTCAAATCGATACACATCATCTTTAAGGCCGCCTATGAAAGCATTTATAGGGACCAACTACACGAAGCCATGTCTAGTTTTGGCATCCCTGCCAAGGTTAAGTTATGTAGGAGGGTTGACAGGGAAATAGAGTCCTTTCTCCGTAACACTTAGGACAATGTAGACCCAGTTTGATGTCCTAGGAGTTGCAGCCCCTTTACTAGGAACCAGAAGCCTAAGTGCTATGAAGCCAATAAATCGGTATATGTCAATCAAGGACTTGTCGGACAGGTCGTCTAGATCCTGAAAAATGTGTCTTCCTACGATCTTAAATTTTATTTGGCAGAGTAATTGAGTGTCCTCATCTACTTCTTCGTCACCACATCCTCTGCATAGGTCATTCGTGTTCAATCCCAGTCTTCGTGCATCGTAGTTCAGCATGCTATGTCCGGTGATGATTCCTATTAGAGAAGATAAGGATTTGTTATCCATTTGCAGGATGCTTTCGGTTTTCTGTTGTAGAATGGCCATAGTTTCCTAGGTATTACACAGAAGCTGAGCGCATTCCACCTATCATTTGCAATCCTCGTCCACAAAACTCGTCCATATGTGCACGATGAGGATGGAGAATGAACGATGCTACATTAAGGTCCCTAACGATCTCAGCGAGACCTTTGATGTGAAAAAAGGATTAAGACAAGGTCGTACGCTGTCATGTGACTTTTTCAACACCAACCTTTTGAAAGATTGTGCGTCTGGTGTTGCACTGTGCATTCAGCAAGCTATCACCGTTGCATTCACGAGTACTGAGACAGATGCGGCCAAAACGAGTTTAGGAGGGTAAACAAGGGAAAAACTAAGCATTTGCAGTCTTCAAGAAGGGACACACATTCAACAAATCGGATAGACCCTCACAGTAGCCACCTATAAAAAAGACTAAAACCTTTTACTAGAATGATAATATACCGGTTATACTAGATACTAGAATACCCCGACTATAATCACTAAAACTGTGCTGTAACGATTTTTCAATTACATTCATAACAGATATATCAACATCAGTTGTTAATTGGCAATTTTAATGGTCATTAATCAAGCTGTACATGTGCATATGTTTCTACAAGGTTCCTTAAGCCAATTCAATTTGCAATTACATCAATTTTTGTGGTGATATTAGCGGAGACGGTTAAAGAAAAGCCTTATTACTCGAACTTGTAGCGATTTCTATAAATAAATTGTATGCCATTTGAACTGTCAATCGTAAAGCTACGATTCCTTGACAGCTGTCAAGACAAATCGAAAAAAGTACGCGTGTAACACAGAAAATGTTACGAAGAAGGAGTAAACTGTGGGATCTACTACGCGGTCAATAAGACTTCCCAACCATGGCAGTCCTAACCTCGGCGCTGGCGTCGCGGAAAACCATTGACATTTACATAGACAGTCAGGCCGCCATTAAAGCTATTTCATCCACAGTAGTAAAATTAAAAATTGTGAAACGTTATCGTGACGAACTTACAACCCACACCGAGAACTATAACGTAACACTCACAATAGGCCCACCTGTGGCTGCAGTGATAAGGGACTAGTGCCCGCCTCACCTTCTAATCTAACACTCTGGTGGATCCCGGCATACAAAGGTATCCACGGGAATGAAATGTAGGATAAGTTAGTTAGGAAGGGCTTAGAACAGGACCTATCACTGGTCGACCACTCAGTACAGCCCCCCCCCCCCGTAGCTCGCGTCAAATCTAGCATTGGACTTGACTTCCAAAGACAAGCTGACGAGAAATGGATGATGATGATGAGACTGCGCATCATGCCGCATCTCCAGGATGGTTAGGTTGATTGACACACTTAAGCCAGAACAAGGCCCATTGTGGTACCACGTAGAAAAACCGGGTGACCAGCATCAGAGACCTCACATGTGTAATTTCCTTAGGGAAGAAGAATAAAGTTGAAGTTGAAGTTCTGGATAACCGTAGCGGTGTTAACCCTATCCTGTTCCGCTCTTAGTGCCGAACCAATTACTGCCACATACAAATTTCTTAATTTTAAAGATGTCGAGCCCAGCTAGGTCATTGAGGTATTTCCAGGAAACTCTTTATCAAAGGCGGATGAAGACATCCTTTAGCGAAAAATTCTTCGTGAAATGTTCGGGCCCGCCCGTTTGCGTTGACGGGTTCTGCAGGAGGGCATTCAACGACGAATTATCAAAAAAAAAAAAAAAAAAAAAACTACGCATCTGTCGTTTAAGATGGCTTGAACATGTAGAACTAATGACACCCATGCTCTAGCCTGAAGAGTCTTCGAATCCAACCCGGACCGACAACGCAGTAGAGGAAGACCTCGCTTAAAGTGGCGCGCACAAGTAGAAGGGGACCTCAGCCAACTTGGTGTACCTTACAGGAGGCGGTTAGTTAAGGACCGGGCTAACTAGAGAGGCTTGTAAGTTGAAACCCGGGTTCTCTCCGATCTGAACCACCACTTAGTAAGTTCTCACAAATCACTGCTTCCGTGAGCCCCTTTAATTTGTCTCACCATCAACCTTAACCTTTACTTTGCACTTCGAGAGGTTTCCCAGTGGTTCTCCAATTCCCAATTCGTCTAATGTCTAGTTCTCCTTGATACTTTTGTGACTCGTTTGGACATCTGAGTTTTAGTTTTTGCGTTCCCTGACCAGATGTGATCTGGATGTTGATCTTTTGATGGCTTCTAGAGCTTCTTGACTGTTCGAAGAGATTTCTAAATTCTGCCTTCGGCCTCGAAAAACTTTAACTCGTCATTGATGTGGAGCATATGTACCACTCGGTCATAAGCTGAATGAACTTAAGACACAGACCAAACAGGACAAAGTACTTCTTCTTGACCCGATTGCCTTATGTGTGTACGTGTGTACCTATATAGGGAAACATAAAAACTGCGTCCGATTTCTGAAGAAGAGATTGTGACTTAACGAAACGACATAGCTCATACTCCCGCACTTTTTCGTCGACGTTGAATATTTGAAGATTGTGACCATTTCCAGAGCTACGACTCACCACGAAAAGTTAACCCAAAGCGAATAAGCACTCAAAGGATAGCCAGACACTTAAGAGAGACTAAACGCTAAAAATGCCATCAAAAACGACAATCGCCAAACACCAGGTCGATCCTCCAGTGTGTCACCATTAAAAGGCGGCAATCGCGACCACCTTGAGTGACCAACCCCAAGTACGGAATGGTATCGTTTGCTTTCTGAGGAAAAAAGAATGAATACTGATTCTTAAAACTGTAAAGTTCTCAAGTTTCCATGTCTAAGGAAGCACGACATTCAAATCGATGTGCGATAGACTTTTAAGCTGAAAAGATTCTTATACTGTGTCCCGTTCCAATACGAAGTTCAAAGTGTAGTCCAATTCTTCGAAAATGCATTTAGTTAGCAACAAGAAAAAAACTTCTTCGAGATGCTCTTCTAAGAAGGCCTTGTACATGTAAAGCCGAATCTTCAAAGAACGACGCGAGTCTGCAAGGAGCACTCCCAACACGGCAATGGAAACTTTTAGCAAAAACGTAACAAGTCAGAGGAGATCAGAGTCATAAGCTTTAACTGCAACCAAACAAAGATCACGGGTTCATTTCGTGGACTTCAACATGAGATAAGGCTTTTGTACTCTCAGCCGACAAGGATGGGAAGGAAATCCTTAATTTTCTTGGTGCATCGTGGACGACAGGACTTTCTCGATTTCGCTTGACAAATATCAGTCTTTCAGAATTGTTGTTCCAAATGAAGGTCTTGGCTATTCCTGAAGCTTCTGATTGACTTCAAATGGTAGGTTCTAGCAGTGACCATTGCCCCCCAAGGTAGGGCTCAATTTTAAGACCTGACCTTTGGAATATCTCTTACGATGATATTCTTCTTCCAGCTTTCTAGAGGGGATGCACAGATAATATCGACGCGGTGATTACAGCAAGAAGCAACGAAGATGCCCAGAGTAGGCTAAGCCTATTTGTGAGACACGTGCATGCCTGGCCTTAGTTTGGCGGCAAAGAAGACAAAAAGAAAACAGTAAGACAGAGATAGTCCTCCTGTCTAGGAGACAGATCCCGGCGGTTGTAAAGTTTCAAGTGGGGTCGGAGATAATAACCAGCAAAAATGCAGCTAAGTACCTGAGAATGGCCCTTGACTCCAAGCTCACCTTTTGGCGCAGATAAAGTCCAAATCGGAGCGAACTGCACGGAGTGGGTGATGGTGTTTTCAAAAATGTTTGAGTTTCTTCACTCTGATACGCAGTCCCATCCACGGGCATTCATGAGTCCGCCCACACCGGAAATGTCTTTCGTGAGTGATCCTGGATGTCTAGCCCAACTGCAAGCAAACGAAGACTTTTTGTGTCCATCAAGCACGCCATTCTCCGGTATGGTTGTGAGCTCTGGGCCGATACACTTAGACTAGAGAAATATAGAAAACAGGTGGCAGTAGTACGTGGAGCCCTCCGAGTGGCAGGACTCCCATTTATCTCCTAGCGGCAAATAAGAGATTTATCTACGAACACAAAGTTGAAAGTAGAAACAGAAACAGCAGAGGCGAAGTGCTCACCAAGCAACAGTGGCAAGGACGATGAAATTCTAAAACTAGAGGAAGATGAACGGCGAGACTGATTAGGAATGGTTCTGAGTGGACGGAACGGAAACATGTTTAAGTAAACATGAATCACGGCAATTATCACGGAAAATTGGCCAATTGGATACCATGCAACTTATACAACCCCCACTGCCTCAGTTGCGGGAACAGGAATGAGAAGGAAACTCTCTCCTATTTCCTGTGCAAATGTCCGGCACTAGCAAGACCCAGACTGTTTGCTTTAAACCAACTATTCTTCAAAGACCTCAACGACATCTCGGGTAAAGAGATACGAGATCTTATCCGTTTTCTTAACTCCAAAGGCTGTCTTACATCCTCAACCAGGTCACACGAGTAGTGGTAACAAAAAAGCAGATTCTAGTGCTAATTGAGTTCATGTTGAACCGCCACCTCTACCGACTTACCCATACCTCATACCTCCATACGATAAGAAAAGTAGGGAACCCGGCTTGCCGGTACAGCGAACATCCAGTAGATGGCGCAAACCACACTTTTGGGCAGCAGAAAAAAGCAAGCAGGCAACAGCACTCCAAGAAATGTGACAGGAATGATGATCTCGAGCAACCAAATAAGCTCCCTTATCGAGTCAGTCCTGCAAAGGAAAAAGAAAGATGAAGACGAAAACATACCCTCATGACACACCAAATGAGCGTAACAACTGCCTGACGGTGTATGATACATTCTCCGCGTGTGACTTTACCTACACCCCCTAAGGAAGATCCTCTCATTGATCAACAACTCTAAATGGTTTTATAGGTAGAATTCTTCTACAGAGAACTATATAGGCATCCCAACGGGCTCTGAGCCTAAGTGAGTCATATGGGACGCCTATTTACCTAACCTAACCTACACGAGCTGTCAGAAATTGCTTTATAAGTGTAGGGTCTTTCATTAAGCGCTTCCTGTCTTTAAATTTAAATAAAACAAAGTGTGTGCGAAATATCATCGTTTGAAAGGCCTATCGAAGCCATTAAGTGTGGAATATAACATCGTTCAAATGTCCGCCACGGGTTCTCTGGGCGACGCGCATCCGAAATGTCCAATTTTCCATGACTCTGGGGCATATATCAGGCTGAATTCGACCAATGGCATGTGTTATGTTGGCTTTGAGGGCCGCTGTGGTTTGTGGCTTATTCGCATAGACCTGCGACTTCAGAAAACCCCACAAGAAAAAGTCCAACGCACGATCTCGGTGGCCAGTTCACATCACCTCCACGTGAGTTGACCATGCCCTCGAATCGCTCGTGCAGAATTTCCAATGTGGCGTAAGCTGTGTGGCACGTAGCGCCGTCCTGTTGAAACCACATGTCGTTGGTGTCCATATCATCCAATTCAGGCCAAAAGAAGTTGGTAATCATCGACCTATAGGCCTGGCCAACGTCGTTCTCAAAGAAGTATAGACCGATGACGCCGCCAGTCCAAAATCCACACCAAACAGTGCATTGGACGCTCTTGGATCTCATGTGGATTGGTATCGTCCCAAATTCGACAATTTTGTTTGTTGACGTACCCACCCATTCATCCAGAAATGTGCCTCATCGCTGAAGATGATTTTTCGATGAAAATAAGGGTCAGTTTCCAACTGCTCCGTAGCCCATTCAGCGAACACACGTCGTTGTCTATGGTCGTTTACCTTCAGCTTTTGGGTCAGTTGAATTTTGTACGGGTGCAGGCCCAAGTCGCCAAGTTGTGGTCTGCGAAAGGCCGAATTCTTGTGAGCAACGCGAAATCAACTGCACACTCCCACGGCCAGCGGCGATGTTTTCGGCAGATCTTGCGTTTCGTCGACATAAGGGTGTTGGTTGCTCGTTTACTGAACCAATGGACTCAAATTTATCCACCACACTGCGAATAGTCCTCTCGGAAGGACGATTATGGCGACCGTAAAATGAGCGAAGTGCCCGAACAGAACACCCATTTTGATAAAACAATTTTATTGCTTGCACGTGTTGTTGAACGCTATATCCGTCCATAGTGATTTGGCAAAACAGACTGAATAAATGACAGCCAATTTGACAGATGTAGCTTCAACAATATGGCCGCTATCAACTGTCAAAGTTCGGAAGTCCCTATTGGAAGACCCTTTAGATGTCAACCAATGTGTGTTTTCTCTTTCTTTCGAAATTTGACAGCCAGCTACTTGACAGACAGATAGACTACAATCACTTCTTTTCCACCACCCTGTATCTCTTCAAATGTCAAAATCAATATTTATTTCGTGATTACAGTTTTGACAAGGGGGCTTCACTACATTTTATCCTATTAACACTCGATTCGTGCGAAAATTCCTTTAAAGATTTATTTATGAATATATTAGAGTTACACTAATTGAAACAATAAACAACAAAGTACGAGTATGTATTATTAAATATTTAAATATAAAAATAGAGGGCGCTTGTTTCATTAACTTTTCAAAAAAAAAAAAAAAAAACTTTTGGACAAAACAAAACATTTAACTTTATCCAATTTTGTCATGTGCCAAATGCCAAAAATTTCCTATAAATAGCCTAAAAAACTGCGACAGAATAACAGTAATAAAGGGAAAAAAAAAACAGTTTGCAACTATATTACACATCTTCTCTGGCTGTCTTCTATATAAAGTGATTTATTTGACTTTGATAAGCAAAGGAAACCCCATTAAACCTCCGCACTGAATACGGGCCACTTAAATTTTTAACGCATAAAGCTTCGTTTTTTTTTTTTTTTTTGAATTTTATGAGCAAGTCTTCTTGGCATTGGTCCCTAAATATTCTGGTAAACAGAAGACAGCTGGGAGCAAAGATTATCTTGTATAAATTTTTATTATGCGATACTCTCTCCTAAATAGCACTCTTGACGATGAAGAAACACTGAAACACTTGTTTGAGTATTAGTAGTTTTGTTATTGTTCGTTTTATTTTTGTGATTTTTTTCTTTTTTATCGTTCTCTTGTGTTCGTTTTGTGTTTTGTATTTTTATCTTCGATTGGCGTACGAATGTCTATGATGCTGTGTAGCATTATTATTATTATTTTTTACTTAAACATCATGTGATGCGCCGATATGGAGAAACCAGAGGTCGAAAATAAAATCAGCAAATAGAAATGATCATTGATTATGACATTTAAAAATAATTTCAAAAGAAAAACGTTGTTTTTTTGAAGAAAAAAAATAAAAAGAAAAACATATAAAATGAAAAACGAATTAAAACGGGGAAAACAAATATTTATACTCACGCGGTATGACGAGCGTGGAGATATGAAGTTTACCTAAAAAAAAATTTAAAAAAAATTCAAATTATAAAATTGAAAATACAAAATCCATATCCCTATCCCAACTATCCCTACTTTTATATATGTATCTGTGGCCACAAGGAAACACAGCATAAGTCACACAAAACAAGTCGACTTAAGTTGTTTTTCCTTGTGACCACAGATATGTACTTCCCACTTCACACACAAATTTCTCCAACAGTCGTTTAGAAGGAATTACAAAAGGACCAATCGACGCATAAGTAAAGAGCTATCTCAGCCTCTACAACCAAATCAACCAAGACGGCTTAGAACCACTTAGAAAGGGATAAGAACCTCCTGATTTTTCTGAAACCACCGACTAGGGGGTCCTCCAGCCCATCAAAGAAATTACTATTGAGAGTACAATACTGACAGCGACCCTAAAGAATACAACATCACCAGCAGCGTACCACAGGGCTCTGTACTCAGCCCGCTGATGTGATCGTCTTGACTGCAAAACTGTCACAAAAAGTTGATCAGTTTAGCAATACGACAATAGAGATTGTTCAGCAATGGCTTACTTCGGTTGGCAGAGCCTTAAACAGAAGCAGTGCTTATCAGCAAAAGAAAAGAGAAAGACACGGTTAACATTATAGTCGATGGACATTAGCAACAAAATGACAATTCCATGACTTACAATGAGCCTAAATGCATGCGTAATTCTTTATGACAGCTCAGCTCTATATGTAATCTAAAATAAACCAAAAGAAAATGGTTCCCATAAAAGTCTTTAAAATCTTGTAAAGGGACTGCACGTTATCTGCCACAAGATTCATCTTCTCATGCATTCCTCTCTTCAGCAAAACTCAAGTGTACCGACATCGCATTCCGCAATGCACGCGTACCACACGCTTAACAGAGATAAAAATCTTTTTTACTTGCGTCTAATATAAGAAACACTGAAGAATGCAATCTGTACGAATGCAACAATTTGAAAGAGGGTGGTTTAAAAGTTGTGGACATGGGGGGGCGGACTACACAAACTAGAGCATTTGGAAATTTAGAGCGAAAACTAAAGAAGCAGAGTAGATTGCTTTAAGCCAGGATGCCAGTCACTTGGAGATAGGGAACCCTGAAACTTTGAACGCTGCTAATTAGGCATCAGCTAGGGACTCGGATCGGACAAAAAAAGAACTCAAATTCGGTCTAAAGGAAGAAGTAGTGCCACCGTCCGTATCATCTAGGTAAAACCAAACAAAATACACAGATTTCGATGCTATGTTTGTGCTCCCTATACGGGCCCAACCATAAGGGCGTTCCTAGATCTTCCAAGAACTATGTAGTAATGCATATCCCCACAGACAATGTTTATCGCTTCTAGACCTTGATCAGATCTTGAGATCCGGGATCCGGGACAGGTGTCAACACATTAGATGCTATTGCTATCAATGCTCGTTCCCAACAAGCTGTCATTGTTGACAGCTACTATGCAATTAATCACAACCTCTTAGGAATCCGGTTTGACAAAGCCGAAACCGAAGGTGATGGATCAATGGTCTACCAGTTCTTCCAGATGTCATCGAGTGATGAATGATTAACTGAAGCCTAAGGCAGATATTAAGCTTCTTCGTTTAAAAAATCCTTCGTAGGCTGCCTTGATACTAATGTCAGCAGAGAAATGGATACCTAGAGCTGGGAGTTTCTTCGCGGTTGTTTCAGTTCCAATGGCTATCAATTCAATTAGTAGAGGGGTCCACATTCAGTTAGACAGTTTTACAGGAGAATAAGTATACGAAGCTTTAGATAACTGAGGAGAATCAAGTAACTTAGTGAAGCATTTTGCGTATCAGTACGTATACGAAGCCTTAGGTAACTGGGGATCAAGAAATTAAGTGGAGCATTTTGCTGATCAGGGCCGGAAATCATACCAATGCTCATCTTCGTCTTTCGAGTAGTCTTAGATAATTTCTAATCTAAAGAACGGTATATGATTCCTAAGATCTCCTTAAGAAGAGGCTAAGCCTTGTTGGGGCAGTGTGTTCTGAAACGCTATTGCGGACGAGAAACAGTCCCGCTCTGTTTCAAATAGTGTCAAACCTTTAACTCCATTTGACACCATCCACTCTCGGATCAGGGACCAGCTTTTTTATGTTCCTCTCCTGTTGCGGGTTTAGTCTTCTTGCCGGTGAGGCTTTCATTAGGCTTATGATAATCTCATGAGGGTATGTTTGGTGTTCCTATCTATTCTTTTCTTAGAAGGCGCATACTCGGTTCCAGTTTTAGTCGCCCGTTAACAGCTTTGTAGCTATGATAATTCCAGCGTACTTATTTCATTTTTCCATCTGCTGCAGGCTAAGAACGTTTAATTTGCGTCGTCCGCTTAAGAGTCGACGTACTGGCATAAGCTGGACTACTTGCTTTGCCCATCTTGTGGAGATACACGTTGAAGTACCCATCTCCAGTTAGAAACTGAATGACGTAATAGTTTAGTTCACCATGATCCCGTCTCTTTCATTCAGCAACGTTTGGCATCAGCCTAGCTGTCCATCGATCTCTGCTTTCTAAGCCTTCATCTCTCTTGCAACTGCTGTTTGGTGAGCTCACCTGTCTCCTCTATTGTCGCTTGCAATCCAATTTTCATCTTTCTCTCTAGCACGATTGGACACTCCCGCGATTACAAGAAAGGCTGGTTCCGACACCGTTCGGTACTAACTTGGAACTAGTAGACCTCTCGACATTAAATTGGTCTGTTTGGCTGTTCGTAAAAATGCTAATATCCTTAGTGGACTTTAGATTGAAATGGCTGCCAGCTGTTGGCAGCTTACTTAGACCAGTGATAGCAACAGCTATCTAAGTGGATGTTACGTTCCTCTTTAGCGAAGACAAGGCTTCTTTAATCGCCCTTATTTCCATCTGAAACACACTGCAGTGATAAAAGAGGCGGTAGGAGAGGCTGAGATTTAGCCAGAGAAAATACGCGGTCCTTGGTCTTGAAGCCATCTGTGTAGGATGTAAGGAATATGATGCCATTGTCCCATAAAAGATCTGTTAAGAGATCGTGACTTGGAAATGTATGTCGAAGTTGAGCTGCTGTAGGATGTAACCGTAGAATTGACAGTTTGGATACTAGACTATTGGAAGATGGCTTTTAATCTACTGGCTGCACAAGCCAAAAACGTCAAAACTTACTTCAGACAAAGAGAAGCCTGCAGGTTCTTAAATTCATAAAACGCTGAACTGGGGAAGATACCACGTATTTATAACCTAAGAATGCACAATAAGACCTTTTTAGGACGCATCAAATGTTACCCGACACATACAGTTTGTTAGATTGTTTCTAACCTTGTTTAAGTCAACAAAAAATTAACGGCCGACCTAAATAGGAAGAAGAAAACTTTTCCCAAAACACTCATCACATTAGTCACAACGCCACCCCCCCAGTCCAACCCATCAATGAACTTAATGCGGCCTTAATTGCTTTCTAATCATCACCACTTAATACAGAACATGCCTCCCGTTGCTCTGGAGACCGACACACTTAACAAACTCAAATGTCATTGCAAGGACATTTCACGAATAAAATGGAAAAATCCCTAATTGGCCATTAGAAGTGCTAAATGGCATTCAGTATCAATCTCCAAGACGCAATCTAATGCAATTCCATCCACAAAAGGTCACAAGACGTCGCGGTCGTCATCAAGATATGTATCTCCAAATCACAACGCATGTGATTTCTCGCATTCGATTGACATGAAAACCTCAAAAAACAGTCTTCGCCACGGTCATAGGCCGGCTTCTTTAATCCGTCCGGCCAATTGGATAATCACGTGGGTCAAATAACCGGCTTAGCCTGCGGTCCCCCGTGAACCATTTTCAATAGCTTTCCATCGCTCCACCAAGCATGACGACGCTTATGCCATCAAATTATTAACAAATTGTCAATTAAGTTGGCAGCATTTAACTCACGCAGCAACAGACAGACCGACACAGCTGGGCGTGTGGCAATGTGCGCGTTAGAGTGTTAATTACCCGCTCATTCCGGACCCGATTCGGTATTTTGACACTTTGCCGGTTTGACATTTTGGATGTGTGACATGATTCGCTGTCATTTCAAGATACAGAGAGAGAGCGAGAGTTAGTTCTGTGGTGTGACCAAATTGGATTACAGCGGCGTAAATGGATGGATCCCACAAGAGTGGCACCGGGGGCGGGGGCGGGAGCAGTCAAATTGAATTAAGTTTATGATTGAATCTAATTTAAGGTCTTTATTTAGCCGATAAAGATTGCGTTCAAGTGTTATTCGCGGATGGAAAGTTTTAGCACAAACACACACTCGGGTAGAGAGACGTCTCTGGGATTCGCAATGAGGAGGCATGGAAGCATGGAAAATCTTTGAAGTTATTCAATCAATCACGTAAGAGGCGTCTTTTTTTCGTTTTATGGTGGTTGTTCTTGGGGGTTGATGGTGGGTGGGTGGAACGATTTATGGAAGCGTAATTCAATTTTAATTTACGAATATTAAGGTCTTCAAGCAGAGAAAAGACCATCTCTCTCTCTCCCTTCCAATCGATGGATTGCGGGAAGTTCTACTCAAGCGTAGGCATTTTTCGAAATTTATTTTGGTTGAGAAGTTGTTATTACGGGAATCATCGTAAAAAATAAAAAAATAAAAAAAAAATCCGTGGAATACAGATTTTTAATGGCTTTAGCCATGAGGGTTATTATTTTCTTAATATTGATGTGCTTTTCGGAATCTGGCGCCGAATAAAAATGTCAAGGATTCGCGTTCGTGTTCGTTTTGGTAGGCGCGACGACCTTCACGGGAATGACTCAAGCGTTGATAATGTTTTTTTTGGTATCGGGTATGGGAGGAGCACAGAATTACTTTGTACTGACCACACATTGCCTTCGATTTCGATTTGGAATGTGCTTTGGAGAAGTGACTTGATGAGAGAAATGTTTTTATGGTCGTGATGTGAGTTCTAGGAATGCCAGTCGGTGACATGAACATGAGATCTGTCCGTCGATAAATAGGAATTCCACTCATAAGGAGTGTACAATGGATATGCAACTGAATACCTGGACGCACTTAGAAGAGAGTTCTGATGGAATGTGAGAACTGGGAAGGTATTTATGTTCTTCCGGCAGTAGCCCAACTGCCGATAGCGATAGCTAAGATAGTTCCGAACGGGATTAGAGAACGTTTACAGATGCATCTCTTGAAGTCAAACAGGCTGGTCTCCGCTAAGGATCTTCCTGCGTCGACTAAAGTAACACCTTGCGGATCATTATAGAGTACTACGTCGATTTAAGGTCTCCCCTTCATCTGTTTTTTATTTTTATCAACTTCAAGAAGCCAAGGTACGCGAGGTCTGCAAACTTTCACTACGGCTACTTCTGTTGGTTATCCGTGATGTTATCCGCGCAGCTTTGACGTAAGTAAGCCGAGGTTGACAAGGGACAATGACTACTTGAAACATTCTGACTACGACTGACAATATCTGCTTTAAAAGGTTCACAATTAGGCTTATGATTCCTAGTAAGGGGGCTGCAACCTCTAGGGCATCACAATGGGTCTACATTGACCTAAGTGTGACGGGGAAAGGATTTCCTTCCTTCTTCAACCCTCCTACCTAACCTAATCCAAAGGTTTACAAGCTAGCAACCGAGGCTGGCGAAGTAGGGCCAAAGAGAAATGCACCAAAACAAAGGCTACAAGCCTCAACTAAACATTTCTGGACAAAAGGTCGAGGAATTCAACTGATTTCTTAATTTTTGAAAGTACGGTCTTGACTGACGGTGGCACCGAGTAGGATGTAGGCAGCAAAGTTTTTTTTTTTTATAATAAGCGCGCGCTAAAGGGGATATGGCTACCCTAAAACTAGAGCACGGCAATTTTGGAAAAGTGATGTTTTCAGCGCTTAAACCAAGCTGAAGTTGTTCCGGTCCAACTTTGAATCAGGACTTCTATATGGGTTCAGTACTTGGAAAGTGACATCTGCTGTCATTCGTTAGCTGCAAACCTCCCTAAATATGTAAGGGTCATGCCCACTTTATGCGGCGAAGACAATTTCGTCGCGTAATATGTCATATCCAGTCAAGCAGAAAGGTAGGTCGCCCTAAACAAACCAAAGGCAGAACAGTTGAAGAGGAATCGAGGTCACTGAGGATGAGTTAGAGGAAACTAAAACACGTTACAGAACTCCACTCAAGATGGCGTGCAAAAGTCGTTGACTCTCCAGGAAGTGGAAGTATGATTTCAATGACAACACCTCCCTCAAAGCCTCGGAAATCAAAATGACAATTACCAACAGTTTGATGACTTCTATAACGTCTTGAAGACACATAAGATCTGGCAAAAGATTAGTTGGGTCCTAGACAATCAATTGCCACCACATAAGTCACTCTTGGGTGTCTAGAGCAAGAGTAGTGGACTTGTCCATCATCTGAGTATAGTTCCAATGTGCCTTCACTTCTCACCCTTCTCTTCATTAAATGTAAACATTTACTCATGCTGAAAACGATCAGCTAAAGACAACCCCAGGTGGAAGACTCTTACGACGCGTCAAGTCTCCAGACAGATCTGGCCTAAACTGGATCAAAGATGAAATAAACTGATTTTGCTCACAGGACACTGTCCTATAGGTAGAAGGCTAAAAGCCTCTTTTCAAGCGATTTTTACAGGAGCTGCGAAAAAGAAAAGTAAGACACAGCTCTATCTGAAAGAAAACTGCTCCATCTGGAGGCGCTTCTTTTCAACAACCTTGGCAACTTGGCGGAAACTTACGTCAGAAGCATTCCCTGCTTCATGCTTCGGAACTGAAGTAGCGAAACGCAAGCAAGAGTTCGAACGGAACGGTCATTCGCTCTACGAACTACAACCATCTGGTTTCGGTCTTAAACAAACACAACATTTCGAGCTCTAACAATCAGTCGTGTCCAGCGTCTTACCAGATGTAACGAGGTTCCTCAGGGATAATTCTTAAGTTTCTCAGTAGCTTTTCCGGTCTATCGAAGTGGTATCACAAAAGCCTAACTCCTTACCTAACCCTCCCTATTGCTATTCACATATCCAGGTATAGCACCAATAGACTCAGGGATCGCCTTGTTCAATGAGCTGCAACTATCAGCAGCAGTGGAAGAAGTATTGAAAGACGGGAGAAAAGAATTCATGCCAATGGACTTGCTTCGTAAGATGAGGATTCGTGGGAGTTTGAAGCGTCCTCAGTGCAGCCTGGCTGTCAAAATGAATGGAACCGAATAGAATGCAAAAATTGGGTCCTCCACCAGTTGAACCACCTTAAAATGATTCTCGATGCAGGTTTACACTCTGGTTCCTCTAAAATTGACTGCACTGCCACCCTGTTGAGCACAGGTTTCAACCTACCCTGGTCTTCTTCGACTTTGAAAAGGTTTTCGACTGCGATAACGAAAATTGCATGTGCCATAGCTTGCGTAGGTGAGATATTTCCGTTGGACTTTCACGTCAAAAGCAACGTACGACACTCAGGCACAATGGATCTTTCAAGTCGCTGTGCCATAAACGTCAGTCGCAGAGCCAATCTAACGTACGAAGCTAGTGAATTCTGGGGCCTCTACTGCTTTGAATGGATGCTAGGTTGAACCGAAGATATGTACGTCTAGGCAATGAGGTGCAATGAGCGTCAAGATTTCAGACTTTCACGCACTTTATGTGTAGGAACACTCCAAGAACACTCGAATAAAAACGACGAATAAAAACGACGTCGCTTATAACGACAAATGCACGTATCAATTGAGTTCTGAGATGAATCTGATAACCGCCGATGACTCAATCCTACCACCATTGGAACTGCAAACGTCCAGGATCACCGGGAAATTTCAAAACTCGCCAATAAGGGATGAAGTCATCCTCAAGGAAGCTTTGGACAGAAAGAAATCATCGCACTTAACAGAAGTCAGCTATCACTTCTTATAGGCATTATGACAGGTCACAACCAGATGACGGCCCACTTAAAGAAAAGGCGTTTAAGTACAACGGACGTGTGGAAAGAATGTGGCAATGTAGACGCCGAAGAGGAACTTCCTATGTGAATGCCCATGCATTCGCAGAAAAGAAAGTCAGCCTTCGGAGAACACTTTTTCAATGATCTGGACGAAGTGTCAAATAAGCCACCGAAAATCATCTCAAAATTTCTTCGGAACTCGGGTTGGTTCAAGGAGGCCAATCCAACGTACAATGTATCCTTCGAAATCCAAATGAGGCTGTACATTATAAAGTGCAGTCACCCCTACTACAATCGAAGCTATCATTGTGTATACATAGGCAGACGATGTAGTGCTACTTGCTACGGGCAAATTCCTAACCACTGCCAGTGAATCTGAACACGTTAAACGTTTAGACGAAACAATCTAGACTGGGGGTCAACCCTCAGAAAACGGAACTAGTGCTGTTCACAAACAAAAGAACGATACCAGCCTTCACGCTACCAACTATCGAGGGCACTCCCCTTAAGCTAGAGCTTAAGGTTCTTGGCACGCAATACAATGACAATGAAGCAGCGGATGAAATGGCCAAAAAGGGCTGAGCTTTAGAACGAGAACAAGCAGATGTCACGGTCAAACCTCCTCTATCAGTACCCAAGCCTCTGTCAACTCAGAAACCCTGGGCAAATTCTTCTTCGACCATATCGACGAACTGTCAGATGGATCACCGTCAAAACTGCTCAAATTCGCCAGGGCGTCCGGATGTCTGGAAACATGACGATAATACCACGTTAGGAAACAAATCATGGGTATCACAATGAGTCCAAATGGACCTAAGTGTGATGAGGATGTAACCATATTCATCAGTCTACTAACCTAACCTATGTATCCCCTACCGTTGTATTAAATATTTTTTAAAACGACAAAACTAACCTAAAACACGGAAAAACATAAATAGTTCGACTTGACTGATCACTTTATGGGACTTTGACTGTAATCTCATAATTCCATGAGCTATTAAGTACCGCAATTATTTTCGAACCTCACTAATCCAAAAATCTATTATTCAAAGCGGCTCTTCAACAAAGGACAACAGGACAGATTGTCTTTTATCAACGAACATTATCATTTAAACCACCATGTAAACCCAAACAAGCAAACAACAACACAAAAATCTTTTGTTTACAACGGTCTACCCCTAATCAAATGTAAGCTTGAAACCAAGGACTTTATAACAAACTTAATCGACACCCACACTAAAAGTGTAAACAATTCTACAACAAGGTCCCTGTCAAGACTCGAATAGAGAGATATGCTTCAGTTAGACTAGCGGTGATAGGAGATACATATTTACGTTCAGTAAACCGTTCCTAATCTATCTAACGAAACTGGAAGAGATATCAATTGAATCACGTTCAAGATAACCGGCTGTTAATGTCTAAACAATCACAATTTAGACACGTGATATACAAAACTTTTAAATAAAACCAACGAGACTGTATAACGGAGAAGCTGTGTAAAGATACATAATTCAGCTGATCGAATTCTTTATTTTATCTTCAACAGATAAGATGGGCAAAAAGATAGAAGATAAACATGGTCTTTCCGGTATGCGAACTCTAGTGATGTAATACATTTTCTTTTCGGCGCTTGCTTCTAGAGTTAAGGTCACGTATACGTTTTGTAAAAGCTTAAGATGTTAGAGGAAGGGGTGGCATCATCGCTTATCACGCTGAAGGTTCCAGGTTCGAATCCCGATGTCAAAAAAAAAATCGATCAACTGCGGAAAAAGCGGACGTCAACTCTACTGCATAGGCAGAAGGGAAGTCATACGGCTTGAAAGTGTTGATCGTACTAATGGCATCGGGATGTTCGAAAGAAATACTGAGAATTATAAGCAATGCCAACAAAACCAATAATTCTCCCCAGTTATTCTGTACACCAACCTCCGAGCAAAACGGCTAAGACAACTGGGTTTCAAAATCACTACACGAACACTAGCGCTGTGTGAATAGCATCATAAGGGTATTCATAACCCCTTTAGCGTTAGTGAATTATAAAAATGAAAAAAAATATAAAAAAATCGATTAGAAAGTCATAAGTCAGACTAGGTAGGTAGAAGGGGCTGTCTGGTATAGCTTTACCAGAAACACAAATAGCGCATCAACAGTTCGATTTCCCCCTATCAGTCAGGTTCAAGGCAGAATTTATAGACGATCTATACAGTTTTGACATCCTAACAAGACTCGTCTGGCTATGCAAGACGACAAAGACGAATGTCCGTTGCTCTCTTAGGATCGATAACGACCTAACCGAGGCCTTTGATGTCGAAAAAGAATTTAAAGATGGTGACGTGCTATCATGTGACATCTTCAATAAAATACTTGTACGGATTGTATGAAACTCACAAGCCTACCTCAGACGCATAAAATCAGAACTCGGTAAGTTGCCCAGAGCTTTAAGGCAAGAGCAGCCAAAATGTATTGTGACATGGAATCCATGACATATGGATTGGACAGTGAATAAACTGTCAACCAAAAAGGAACACCCAACATCGACGGCATCCCACTGGACACCTATAACTTGGAGATTGTAAGGAACTTTGTTGGAAACGACATTCCATCGGAAATTATCGCTTACAAATCGTTGTTCCTTTGAGGAACTAAGCAGACTCTACTTTACGATGCGATAGCATGGACTCTATCGAAGACAGATTGGTCATTTCGAATGAAAAATATTCGGTCCAGTTTGCGTTGACAAGCTTTAGAGGAGAAATTTCAACGACAAATTATACGAGTACTGAGATGGAAGCGGCGAAGATGGGTTTAACGATCAATGAAGACAAGACCAAGTATATGCTGTCAACAAGAACGGACACTCAACACCGACGTCTCGGACAGAACGTCACCTTCGACAAATATAACTTTGAGGTAGTTAAGGACTTTGTCTACCTAGGCTTCGCTATCAAATCAGACAACGACAACAGCGCTGAGATCAAACTAAGAATAACTCTTGCCAATCGCTGCTTCTTTGGGCCAAGAAAGCAATTGACTAGCAAAGTCCTCTCTCGAACAACAAAAGTGACCCTATATAAGACCTTTAAAATCCTAGTCCTGTTCTATGGCGCAGAGGGGCATGGACTTTATCAAAAATGGATGAGGGTTCTCTTGGCTGCTTTGAGAGGAAAATTCTTCGGGTGATTGACGGACCCGTGTGCATAGAAGGTGAGTGAAGAGACGAAAGAAAAAACTGTCTTACACCTTCTTTGCACCTGCCCTGCCTAATCAAGGCTTAGGAGGAAAAATCTAGAAGCGTACTTCTTCGATGACCTCAATGACCTAGCTGTCAAGCCTGCATCTTTAAAATCAAGAGTTTTGTATGTGGGTCTAATTGATTCCGCACTTAGTGTGGCACAGGATAGGGTTCACACCGGTACGATTACCCAGAGCTTTTTGACTCCCTCTTCCTCTAAGAAAAACGGGTGTGAGGTCTCTTATGCTGGTTATACAGATAATTTACATGGTATCACAATGGACCTTATCTCAACCTTACTGTGTCGCTGTTTAGCGGGGGCAGCCACTCAACCTAACCTATCCTAACGCAGAGAGACAACGCAGAAGATCTTAGCAAGTATCTACACCCCGTAAGGCACTTTATACTTTTTTTCATTAATTTTGTCGGTCTTTTTCTTCTTCTTTTTCTTACGTTTAATGTATTCTCTCTCTCTATCTCTCTCTCCAGGTGCACAAACATTTAGGAATTTTTTTTTTTATTAAACAAGCAAACAACAGAAAGCGCCGCAAGTTAATTACCTGAGAAAATCAATATTGTCTCGAGCTTAGTAGCCAAAAATAAAGAAAAGAAACATGCCTACGGGTACATATACGTATCTATGTTGTTTGCATGAACTTGTCTAATCGAAAATTAAGGGCGAATACACCAATACAGTCCAAAGGCTAGAAATTAATCAACATACTCATACTTGATAATCAAATTCAAGTTACAAAATACCATTTGAGAAGAAAAGTTTAAAACAAATGTTTAAATACTTAACAAAGTGTTCAACCCACACGCCTTTTATCTCAGGCACTCTCTGTTTGGTTTGATAAAAACAAACAGAACTGCGAATGAAAAAAGATATCTCGTAGCGGGCCCCCCTCTTAATTTTTAAGTGCCATTTTATTTACAACATCTGATAAAGATGTCAAAAGTAATTTAAAACGTGTGTGTGTTGTCTTTTTTTTTTGGTACAAGTACCGCTCGCAGAAAGGCTTAAACTAATCACGATACGTATACATCTGAATTATAATTCATGGGGATCGATTGATTTATGGGGAAGATTTTAAGGGTTGGAAATTAGTAAAAGTGTCAGTGTTGCACAATTGCTGACACTGTCTATGCTGAAAATTGTGACAAATTAAATGACAGTGAGTCGATTATTTGAAGCTCATTTGACTTGAAAGGTGTCAATTAGTGTTGCAAATGGTGGCTGATGTCATCCATAAGAATTTCGCAACGATTTTGCAAACCATTTGACACTAGATCATTTGAGCCTTACTAGGCCACGAGCAAGCTGAAAATATCGAACTTATGTCAAAGGAAAGCCTAAAGTTTGTTAGTTTTGCGTGATCCTTAGACGAAAAGTTGGTCCATTGTCATACCACTGTGAGTGTATGGGTTGGAGACTACAATCCTGAAACCATTAAGATTTCCCACTGCCTGGAGACAATAACCACCAAAAATTGTGAAATACTTGAGACTGAGACTGGATTCAAAGCTTACTTATGCGAAGATAACCTCAGCGTTGAGTAGGTTAGGTTAGGTAAGGTAAGGTTAGAGTGGCAGGCTGTGTCTGACCGCCACAGTTAGACCAGAGACGGTCCTTTCTCGAGAAAAACTACCCGCAAAATCAGTCGAAGCTTACTATGAGGCGTTAGAGCCTGCTTATGCTGGTATCAACCAGTTCGTTTAGATTTTAGAAGAACCTGGCTCCTAAGTAGGCACTTCTTCGAGCTGAAAATGCTGGACACTTACAAAAAAGGTGGAGAATCGTCTCTTAATACTTCTCGTCCATACAAAAATCATTACATACGAGGCCCAGCCCATTGGCGTTTCTAATGATGTCAAATGGAACAGTATGTCCGTTGGTATCGTTCTGAGGGCTCCACTGATACATATTCAAGCCGATCCTTATACTCGAACGAAATGGTTTCGATGGATGAAAGCAGAAATTGCCAGGAGCCAAGGAGATTACGGTGCCTCGCTGGCAACAGCGCTGAAGCAGAAACACAAAGAGTAGATGGACCGCAAGATTTATCTGAAACGCCACGGACTGAACGGGACGGAGGTGGCCTTACGAAATGGTTTCGATGGATGAAAGCAGAAGTTGCCAGAGACTAAGGAGATCACGATGCCTCGCTGGCAACAGCGCTGGAACTAAAAAAAACTTGGGGTAGATGGACCGCAGGAATTATCGGAAACGTCGCGGGTTCAACGCGAAGGCAAGAAGGCTTCACAAATGCTTCAAAGAAAATCTACGCAAAATACGAGCAAAGCATGTCAGTATGACGACTTGACTCAGGACAGCGCAAAGCACACATTCTTCGAATGCACCAGGTGGCTTGCAGAGAGACGAAGACTAGAAGTAAGCGGAATCCCACTGGACAATATCCAATTCCAATTCCAATTCCAAATGAGAAAAATTGGAATCAAGGAAGTGCTGACGATAAAGAGAAGAGAACAGCATACAAAACCATAGAAGATTAGAGCCCCTAGAGGCTAGGAAAAGAAGCACCACCCTGAAGTGATGCAAGAAACATTTCCGGATTTCGTTCGCCTGATGATGAAGAGGGTTCAGTGGGTAAGATTCCGACACACTGGGGGAACTTGGTTACCCCTTACGTCGAACCAAGCATTCTCTCTTAAGATCAAGGACAGAAGTAGACGACAGTGCTGGATCCAAGAAAAGAGCCAACAACTTCGACAAGACATGCCATTGAGTTGGGTATTAAATGAGACACCTCTTACATACAATCTGATAGATTTTGAATACAGCCTTGCTGAACTGTAGCAGAGGAAGTGTTCTAGACTTTCCTCCTCACAAAAGACACAGATCGTCGTTTCTTCTAGCCAAAAGCCGATTCTGAAGTCTTGTTTAGATTGATGTGTTCTCTCTATGATTTGAGGGCTTGTGGCGGGGATGTAGCTCCTCAGCATCTAGCAAAATGGAATACCTGTTGTCTTTACTGCTTAGGTATCAACCCTATCACTTCCTGATATACCTTCGTCTTCCTTCGGGACCTAACTGAGACAAACTTCTTTGAGATTTTCAATGATAACTTCGACGCTTAAAGCTACTTTGCTCTACCTTGAGTCGATGCACTCGATGTTAGTGCGCAAAGAAAACTCAACTAGGTTATGAGATGAGTTCTTCTCTGGATGGAAGAACATGGTCTACGACTGGCCACAGAAAATACGGAGAAAGTCCTCCTGACTAGGAAGAGGATCCCGACTATCGTCGACTTTCAAGTTGGGTCTGGAGGTGATAACCAGCACAGAAGCAGTTAAGTACCTGGGACTAGCTATAAATACGAAGCTCACTTTCTGGCAACAGATAAGGTCCGCATGGCAAATGTAGGTGGACCCACAGCCAGTAAACGAAGGCACTCCATTTTCTTGTATGGGTGTGAGATATGGGCCGATGCATTGCGACAAGAGAAATACAAGAAGCAAAGGGCGGCAATACAGAGACGCAGAGCCCTACGAGTCGCAAGCTCATACCGAACGATCTCGGAACCAGCCATCCTCGTAGTCGCGGGAGTGACTCCTATCGGCCCCCTGGCGGCAGAGAAAAAATACGTCTACGACAAAAAGACGGAAATTGGAGTAAAGGCGGCTACAGAAGAGGCAAATCAGCTTACAAAACAGCATTGGCAAGAGAGATGGAGTGCAGAAAACAGAGGGCGATGGACCGCGAGGCTGATCCCAAACTTTGCCGGATGGAAGGGACGGGAACACGGTGAGGTTAACTATTAATCACCCAGTTTGGGTACTTCAACGCGTACAGAGACGCGGAGCCCATAAGATGGGCAAAATAAGCCAGTACGGCGACTCTCAAGTGGAAGACACAAACCTCACGTTCTTCGACTACAGTGGATGGGAAGCTGAAAGAAGAGCACTAGAATCCATGATTGGCATAAAAACCCCGGACAACATAGCGAATGAGCAGAATTGGAAACGAGTATGCGCCTTCTTAGAAAAGGTACTCAAAACAAAAAAGAGAGAGGAAGACCAAACATACCCTCACGAAAGACCTACACAAGCCTTATGAAAAGCCTCACCGGCAAGAGTCAACCCCCAATAGGAGAAGAAAAAAAAATATGAAAAAGCTGGTCCCCAGTGGGGAAAGAAAACGAGCGGTCCCGGAGTTGATGCTGTCAAAGTGGAAAAAAAGGGGTTAAAGGTGGTTTTTTAGGGAGTAGGAACAAGTCTCAAACTACTTGAAACAGAGCGGGACTGTTTCTTGTGCGCATAAGCGTTTCTCCACCACCCCCTTAACAAAAAAAGAACAATTTCAACGAATAAGTGGAGGAGTTCCTACCTAGATCCTGAGGTATCACAATGGACCTACTACTGGTCTAAGTGCGAATGTATACATAACCAAGGAACCACTTTAAGTACAAAAGCATTACCCCACATCGACCTCAAATGATTCCTCCGACCACAGCAGTGAAATGAAATATTTGTTTTCCAATGGAATGCACAATTTTGAAATAACATACATTTCAGCGCTGTTTCGCGTTTTTAAATTACGAAAAAAAAACCTCGATTAACCTAAAAATGCCCGCCGTCGTTTAAATTCGTAATACGGCACCCCGCCACTCGGGAACGCCTTTAATTTTTCAAAAATTCAAGTGGAATCTGTCTCAAGTACATCGTGATCGTTAATTTTTCCTCAAATGTGCTTGTTTTGATTTTTATTTTTTTATTTTTTTTTATTTTTTCTAAAAAAAAGAAACAATTTTTTTGCGTGTGTTCTTCTTAAATATGTTTTCTTTTTTTTTTTAAACTTATATTTTATAAAATAAGACGAAGAAAGAATAAATAAAACAGCGCGTGTCAGAGAGGATTACTTTTTCAGTGATCTCTGTCCAAAATGTTTTCCACATGTCGGTTTTTTTTTTTTAAGAAAATTTATAAGTTTTCGCGTGACATTTTTTGAAAAAAAAAATAAAAATTCAAACATTTTATCGCATTGAACTACGTCGGTGATTCACCATCGTACAACTATCAATATGCAACAAAATTTGACAGCTGTCAGTGTCAGTGTCATGTCAGGTGTTGAAAGATTTAATGATGTTAACGTACTTCGCTTGAAATTAAATTTATTTTTAAAAATTTCATTAAATTATTCCTCTTTTTGGCAAGAAAAATAGAGGTGAGGTGATATATTTTTCACCGTTGGAAGATATTTTTACGTTTAATTTCGTAAATTTATAGCCCCGGCATGACTTTGAAATACAAAATATATAAATTGGTTGGAATAATGCAAAGAAATGGGCTTCCATCCAAAGTTATTCATTTTGGTGATAAACATTTTTTTTTATTTAAAAAGATGATGGTGTCCACCAAGTGACTTTTAAAAAACAATTAAGAGACCATTTTGTTTAATAGAAATACCACCATTTGGTCTTAGAGTTTACCCGAAGAACTGTGGAACTGTTAGACTAATGCTAAGACGGAAAATACCACCATTAAAACTTTGTCATCAAACTTAGGATCGCATATGACATATGTCAACGACATTTCATCAAGGTCGTTTGGAGATAGTCAGCGATGAGAAAAGGCAGCTCGGACATGAGGCAAAAAGCGTGCACGTCTTGAAGAATCTTTTAAAAATCCAGCGACCTATGGCCACAACTGTAGAAAGGCAGATCCACTAGCTTATCGGCTATGGGGAACAAGAAAATTCGCATCTTAATTGGGGTACTTGCAGGATATTGCGTAATCAGCTCAATGACCAACTGCATAACTGCCCAGACCACTGCAGGAGCTATCACCCGTCATGGCTATAAAGATGGAAAGCATCTATACAGCGTCCAACCTAATTAAAACCACCTCTACCTCCAATCCCTATTCTCTATGAGAAGGTTTTCAGCTGCAGCTCTTTGTAGCAAATTCTTGACCGTCTCACGTACATCCGGCATTTCATGAGAGCATGTTCTGCATTCTGGACTTTGCCTTTACACATTGGGGGCAATGCGGGTCATCCACGTGCTTGTATTTGTGTAGATGCTTTTGAAAGCATCCATGCCCCGATAGGAACTGTATCAAATAGAAGTTTATTTCCCCATGATTTCTACTGGTCCACTCCTCCAGCGTTTGTGTCCATCTTTCTTTGGGTGTAGCGTTCCATCTTGCTATTCGTCTAGTAAAGCCTCAATTGTGGTTCTCCTGCTATACGGCTGATTTTCGCTTAGAGCCGGGGATTTTTCCAAATTTCCAATTCGATAGGCATTCGGCCCTGATATCGTTCTAAAGGCGTAACAGACTCAAAACCATGTTTTCCGATCCGACGCTGGTGCCCCTATAAGAAACGAGAACATAAGGACCGACCCCCACCGGGGAACACAATGGATCCGTTGAGATCCGAGTAAAGCTGTACTAAAGTGCAGTCACCCCACAACCTAACCTAACCTAGGACCGACTTGCTCAACATTGCTAGCAGATTTGTTCTTTGAAGTTGAGCCTGTGATCCAGCAGCATTCCCATGTACTTGATACGTGGACTCGTCTTGATGGTTTGCTCGCCGACCTGTATAGTAAGGTAGTCAGGTATACGCAAGTTATTTTACGCTCTTACTATACAGCTATACGGCACAGTACTGCCTTCACCCACCCACGTGCAATGTCACACACCCATCAAGGTGCATATCAAGAAATAATATCGTTTCAAGTATCCTCACAGGAACTCACACAGAACGAGAAGAAAATAGAATCCGTACGACATCTGCTGTAGAACTTGCCACCCTGTTCTGACTGCCCCATCCCGCACTAGCTCCTAGAAGACTGAGTTATCGTCTTCGGAGACTGAATGAGATTCCTATCTTTTTCGACGTAGTTTCCAAGTTGGTCATCATTTTACAGGTTCTCTGGTCCTACTAAGTCCTACTAAGTCTTAACAAACCCAGAAAACCAACCAACCAACCAGAAGCAATGGAAATTCATGATAGAGAGCCACAACTTTAACGTAGTTAGAGACTTGGTCTGCTTATAAACTGTAATAGTGACACCAGTCCCAAAACCGATCATCTCAAGCCCTCTTTCCAGTGTAGATCCCTATCAAAAGTAGCGAAGGATGCATTTGGTTGTTTTAAGTGACCAACGAGTTCAAGACCCTCCTTAATCCACTCACGCCTGGATGATTGGTGGCTAGGGACAAAACTAAAGATTGCCTACATCAGCAAACCAAGCGCCATAAGAACCACTCCGACAGCAGCCCTCGAAATTATACTTTCACTCATAACGCTAGAACTTTACACGATACAAGGGGATGGAAAGAGCGTCCTAGAAAAAGCTGCAAATATATCTCACTTGTCAACCGAACATTTTTAAGACTCTTCCTATTCTTCTGGACCGAAGCCGTCCATTTTCACTGAAACGCTTAAAAATTTTTATGAAGGTAAGGTATAGGCTCTTGAATTCACTCAGAAGACCCTTCTATTCCCCGGTTAATGAGACCCCCACACCACGCCATGATGTTTCGAATGAGGCTGCTCGATATATAAGGCCACAGAAGCCCTTTACGGAGGATTGAGAAGCTTCTTCATGACGAGAGTTGGTTGTTTTTCTGAAGCTCAACCTGTTTCCGCTTGCTTAGCAGTCGAACCCCCATACCACTTAGCCATGGCGACCTACGGTCAAGATGGGAAATATTCTTTTTCAACGTGGAAAGCACAGTAGCCCCATAATCTCTAAAGAGACCCCTAGACTACATCTGCAGCCCTATAACCTAAGTAGTGATAGAGGCAGCTGGTTAAAAATTTAATCTGAAGGACCTAAGACTACTCGATAAAACTCTCAAATCCCAGATAATCCCTATAATTGATTTCTTCTCTAACCTTCTTCATTCCAAACAAATCTTTAACACATCTTCTCCCCCATCTGTTTACGAAATGATTGGTATTGGCCGTAAGGTATACATTAAAACAGCACATCGACAGATACCATCCCCATATGCTGTAGAGGGGATGAAATTTATGGGCGTTAAGTTCAAAATTGATGTGTTGCCATTTTAGTTTCGCAAAATATAAAATCGTTTCCTGTTCAGTTAACGCACTTGGACGATTATTAATAGCCTACAGGGGGGGGTAGTAGTATGAAATAACAAATTTTGTTTGAGACTTAATGTGGGCATACATCCATCCATGCTGAGGGGCTTCACGTGAAGTTTAAATTGTTTTGCTACAATAAATTGTGTGTAAACAAATAGATTGAGTAGCATCGTCGAAGACTGTACTTCCCGAACTTGATTTTGCATGACCATATCAGGGGATCATCATCGAGGAAAGCTTCGAATAGTCGTTGTTATATGACACGGTGTTGATTGCATTCGAGATAGCCAGGATTCATTTTTACATAAGACAGACTCAACAGATACTGGACATCGTCTACCAAGAATCTGGTTGCTGGACGTCCAAAACATACGGTCATGGCAAAGTTCGAAACACAACCGACTTCATCCTGGTGGAAGAAAGATATCCTTATCAGGCTTCCTAGCAACCAGGAATGAAAGAGCGGGTCCACCGATAAATTCAATGCAACTACAAGGTCCAGGAAGGACCTGTCAGTGTTGACACCCTTTTGTCTGTCCGACTTAGCGAGCGTATTGTAGATAGAGCTAAAGTTAAGTTAGGTAGGTAGGTGTCCCGCGAGACTCATTTAGGCTCAGAGCCTTTTGTGATGCCTAAAGAATCAGCCAGAGATACTATAGCAGCACAAAAAATATGTCCAACCATAGTCACTAGATACGAACGCATAAACGCAAACGATCTATCTTCACGGACAGTCAAGACGCCATCAAAGTTGTAAGTGAAACGCTCCCCGTTTGACTACTGGAGACTTGGAGACGGCACAGGTTCGAGCCCCAAAACAACCAAACGTTTTTTCACGGCACCACCTTTATGCAGGCATGACAAGCCTATAAAAGTATAATTTGTCGTTCGGAGTCGGCAATCGAACTGTAGTCACATGGATGGCTACGAGAATCTAGGCCCTGGTTCGCTATGAGCTGTCGCGCCAAATATTGATGTATTTGTGGAAATCCCTTGCCTAAATCGCCGCCTCTGAAGTAGTACCCAGATCATAGGAACATTGAAAGCAGTGAGAGCTGTCAAACTGGCGAAGAATGGCTCCGCTCTTAATGAATCCCTTGCAGAATCTGTATTTATTTGGAAGCCTCCTACCAGGAGCCAACCATTGGTTAACCATCTCTGTCATATCCTTAAACCTGCAAAGGACAAGAGAATTTATACGCAAGACGCTCACGCATATAGCCACAACATTTAGTACAAGTCACTGGGAGAAAATTTAAGATAATCTTCAACATCCACTGCCGCAGCTGCCACGTTTTCTTAGACGAAAAAAGAAACACTTGGACGGTTAGCAATCTTAGAGCTTCTCCTTGCAAAAAAACCTTCCATGCTGTAAGCAAGTAGAAAACCGACAGCGACTCACGGCCAAGAGGTAGCTTCGCCTCATGCAGGCCCACAATCCACACCAAACAGTTACTTTCTGCAGATGCATTACCACTTAGTGGACCTCATGTAGCATCGTCCCAAATCCAACAATTTTGCTTGTTGACATACCCGTTCATCCAAAAATGGGCTTCGTCGTTGAAGAGAATTTTTTTTGCTGAAATCGGAGTCCGCTTCCAATTGCTCTAGAACGCTTTTGCATGTGTTCCTCGACGCTGTAATTGAAGTCTTCATTTCAAGAAACCTCACCTCCAGGAAATTTGTCACGCAATAGAGCCATTGTTTCACCAGTTGCGTGGCATGTGCTGAAAATAAACGCCGTCCACGTCCATGGAATAAAACAACAGGCAGTCAACATCCTTCGGTAACACAATCCCTTCACTGAAACGGTCGCATCAGCATCATTTTCGAAGAAATAAGGGCGTGCCGGCCCGAAAACCGCACCAAACTGTCACTCATTGTAGATTGAGAGGTTGTTCCACTATTTCTCTTCTGGTTTCGGAGCCCCAGATGCGACAGTTTTGTTTGCTCATTTAGAATAATTTTGTGTAAAAAATCATGATCTTGTTCATTCACTTCCAGCACCCGGTCTCCTGGCTTCAATTCTTGTGTCGCCTTGACCTTATAAGCATGTAGACCAAGATCCTTATGCAAAATGCGATGCAAAGTGGTTGCAAATAGGCCCAACTCCTGTGATCCTTTCGAAATGGACACACCCTGGGTTTTCAGTCAAGCACTCTAAGCTACGGTGGCGATATTTTCAGCTGATTTTGGTGGACAAACACGAGTTGGAGTCTTCACATCACTAACCTGTACGAGACGTTCGAATTTATCGATTAAATTCTCTATAGCGTGAGAGAAGACGCCTGATGATGACCAAAAGCAGTACGAACTTTAAGAAATATGTCCATGGATATAACATATGCTTCAGGTGTAAACTAAAACCAATAACACAGCTGATGGAAAATCTACCGGCTCCTCGTGGACTATGCCACCCCGATTGATATTAAGATGTGGAGGGGACAAAACGCGAAAACTCTCAACGGCTACTTCGCCATTTTTGTGTGTATGGCCATCAAGGCTGTGCACGTCGAGGTCGTAAGTGATCGGACGACTCAGGGATTCCGAAAGTTCACCGCAAGAAGGGGTTTGTGCGTCGCCATGTTTAGTGACTGTGGCACCAATTTCGTCGGCGCAAACACCGAGTTGATGAAACTCCTGAAGGCAGCCCAAATTAATTGGAAAACGTGCGCAGAAACGAGGAAACCAAGTAGAACTTCAACCCAGCCGCTTCTCCTCATTTCGGAGGATTGTGGGAAGCCGGTGTGAAGTCCATCAAGTTCCACTTGAAAAGAGTTGCTGGTACCCAGACACAGTGGAATCCGCGATATTTTCACTGTTTTTGTAGTGAATTTTCACTATTTCAACACGTTGTGCGAGTGTGTATCGATCCATTTTTAACAACCTCAAAGTTTTAACTTGTCAAAAGTCATCGCAATAACAGTTGAATGTTGACAGTCCAACAATGGCGCGAAATTTAAAATGACACCTCTTGTTGGATGACCCCTATATATTTGCAAACTCAATGCTTAAGCACGTCACAGACAATAATTTGTGTGACTAGATCTACTGAACATGTTTTATAATTTAATTTATCTTATCTTGGATTCACAGTACAACAACAAAAAACTACGAAAAACCACTCGTGATTTAAAGTTATGTAACTTCCAACACCACAACCGATAGCATATCAAGATACACAAACAAATTGTATCCAAAGACAATACTTAGAACGTCATGGTGTCCCCGTCCAATAACAAAAAAAAAAAAAAGGTCGTTGATACCGAAAAAGCTTCTCAAATTTCTCGATACGATAATAAAATCAAAAACAACAACAACAACAACAAAATAACTCACCTGTTTGCTTGGAATTTGTTTGATAGTCAAGATTTTTAATTTCCGATGTATCGACATGGGGTGCAAAACCCTCATACAGATCGCTCTCCTCCTCAATTCCGCTCAATTTATCGGCATGCACCGATGCATCCCGATTGTATGGCATTTTTAAATCAATTTTATCCTCCTTTTCCCCTCCTCTCCCGTATGTGGTGTCTAATAATAATTAATCTTTGGTGTGTGTATTTTGATTGTATTTGAGTTACTCTGCCCGTCCTTTGCAGAGATAATAGATAATTTTGTATCTCGTTTGTTTATTTTTGGTTACAGATACTTTCTTTTCGTTTTTAACTTCTTTTTTTTAGAGTGTGTGACTAGATATAAATTGCAGTATTTCCGATACAAGTTGAGAATTTTAGATTTTTCTTTTCGTTTTTTGTAAATTTTGTGAAATTAATAATTTTTTTTTTTTTTTTTTTTTCTGCGAAACGTATTCGGATTTATTTATGGAGATAGAAATACTCCAATGCGATGATGTCGTGCTGAATTCATCATTGAATTTCGTAAAAATATTTTTTTTCTTATGTGAGATCTTCGAATAACATTGTTCGATGTTGGGGGTGTTGTCCTTTGATCCTGAAAATGAAAGGAAAAATAAGAATATTATTGATTTAGGGAACCAATTGAAAATCACTAGTAAATTAGAACACAGGATAGGCAATGAGGTAAGAGCAACGAAAAAAAAAAAAAAAAAAAAGCTGAAAGATTCGCAGTACATCTTGAGGAAATTTTTCAACCAAATCCAGGTCAACAATTGCAAGAATTTAAGCACCGGGGACCCCACATATTGGCCAACAGATCTCAAGAAAATTCCCGACCTAATTGACTTCTGTATACTTCAAAAATTGCAACATCGGCCAGAGAAAAAGAGATTGCGATGGGTTGCTTCCTGGATATAGAAGGTGCCTTCGACAGAGCACTCCCAGATATTTAGATGCATCCAAAATACAGGAGTTGATGACACAACCTGTAGATGGATCAAAAGCATGCTAGAAGCTAGGAAAATAAAAATAGCACTAGGTAGCGCAAAACTCAGCATCACAGCTGCGAAAGGTTGCCCCCAAAGAAAGTGTTCCCCCTATTGTCCCCCCTATTGTCCCCCCTATTGTGATCTATCGGGGTAAATGAGCTGCTAATTATTGAAGGTTTCTATGTCCAAGGATTTGCAGACGATATAGCAATCCTAATCAGTGGTAAATTCGAAGAAACAATCTCGGATCGTCTCCAGAGGGCATTAAATCTTTTGGCTAGATGGTGCATGAATGTAGGGCTCAACATCAACCCGAAAAAAAGCACCATAATTGCCTTCACCAAGAGAAGAAAACTGGAAAAACTAGGAAAACCGACACTCTTCGGTGAATCAGTAGAATTCTCAAAGGAAGTTAAATACCTAGGGGTAACTCTAGACTCAAAACTTACATGGAATACCCACCTCAAAAAGGTCATAGACAAAGCCAGGATCTGTCTCCTAGAAAAAGAATTGGGGCCTCAACCCCAAATGACGCTATGGCTACACACAGCTGTCGTCAGACCTATCCTCACCTATGCTGCACCGATCTGGTGGGAAAAGACCAAACAAAAGACCGCACAGACCAAGCTCAGCAAACTACAAAGACTAGCCTGCCTGAACCGCCAACCATTAAACGCCTGCGAAATTGTCTCCAAACTTGTTTGGGACAGTCTCCAATTACTCATAGCATTGGCTAGCACAAACAAAATCCATCTCATTTGGGTACCGGGCCATAGCGGATATGAAGGTAATGAAAAGGCAGATGAACTAGCCAGAAAGGGTTCTGCATCAACTTTTATGATGCCAAGACCATTCTGCCGCCTCCCAACAAGCACAGCGAAAGGCTGTATAAACAATTGGCTAAAAGACAAAGCACAACATAACTGGACAGCAACGGAAGACAGACAGGCTAAAGCATTTATACCAATCCCCTCCCAAAAAAGAACGAAACATCTTCTACAACTAACAAGAAGTCAGATTTGAATCGTCACAGGATTTCTAACCGGCCACTGTTGGGTTAAAAAACACCTCATCACGATGGGAATAGCACAAGACAACAGGTGTAGAATGTGTAACGAGGACGAAGAATTAGCAGAACACATACTCTGTCACTGTAACTGCCTCATAAGAACACGTCATCGTTTTCTAGGTAAACACTACCTCGAGGCGGAAAATATAACCACCAGCTCACCTGTCTTTGGGTAAATCGCCGGATTCATCACGCACTCCGGCATTATGGAGGAGCTCTAATTAAGAGGACATCACAATAGGCCCATCTGTGGCCGCAGTGATACGGGACTTTGGACCACCTCAAGTATTTAATCTAATCTGTATAACAAAAAATTTTGATCACAAAGAACTCAAAATAAAGTCACTCTTCGAACTATCCTCTGACCATTCTCCAATCCAACTAGACTACACATCGGAAATAATTCCTTCTTCTGAACCAACCCAACTATACAACAAGAAGACGGACTGGGATGCTTATTGTGACTTTAAAAACTCGCAGTCCACTTAAATTCAAATACGACATCAAAAGATATTCACTTGAATGACGTAATAAGCGAAGCAGCTATCAAATCGACACGAGCTAATAAACCAAAAATATTTGACTTCTCAACTTCTTCCGCTCCTATCGAAAATCTTTGAAAAGCTTTTCCTGGACCAACTAGAACCCATCTTAACAAATAATAACCTCATACCTGACCACCAATTTGGCATTCGTAGACTGCATTCAATAGTGCAACAAATTCACAGATCATAACGGAAAAAGGGGATCTTTATCGACGTGGTAAAAGCCTTTGACAGAGTTTGGCATAAAGGACTACTATACAAATTACAATACTTACTACCACCAGACTTCTATTCAATAATTGAGAGCTACATAACTGACCGCAGCTTCTATGTTTAAGTATAAAGACGAATCCTCAACGTTCTTCCAGACGAGAGAGCAGGAGTTTCACAAGTTCTAAGTCCACTACTTTATGTTCTATATACTGCAGACATACCCTTCTAATATGATTGCAAATTTTGTGGACGACACAATCCTGCTGAATGCACATAAGAAACTAACCAACAGCAATTGCACAACTACAACTCATGCTCAACAGGACTCTAAAATGGTTTGACGAACGGCGTATACGAAATCAAATTATTCCCAACCATCAATGTTAGTATCCGCACTAACATTATTGTAAAAGCACTGGAAGAGAAAAAATTTTGTTCTACAGTCTTCCTGGATTCGATAAAGTTTGGCACGAAGGACTGATCTATAAACTCGAAAAAGGCTCTTCCCAAACAACACACAAAGATCCTGGAATCCTATATCACAGACAGATATTTTCGTATAAAAGAACAGAGTGCGTATTCGGAACTTTAGGAAATTAAAGAATGTGTGCCCCAAGGCAGCATACTTGGACCAGTACTCTATCTTTTAAATACTTACAATATTTCATCTTTAGAAAATAATAAGAGGAGCTCGATATCAGATATAGAGGGATCTACTGGCTAATGGGAAGACATTCCTGCCTATCAATTTCTAACAAACTCCTACTTTATAGACAAGTAGGAGATACATATTGAGATACAGGATTCAACTCTGGGATTGTACTAACCAGACTAACACGGACATCATCCAAAGATTCCGAAACAAAATAGTGAGAAATATCGTTAATCCTCCCTGGTACGTGCGGAATGAGGACCTTAACAGAAACTTGGGTATGGAACATGCTAAAGATATGGCAACAAACATGAAAAGCGGCTCCGACATCACACGAACCCTAAGGCCCTTCTGGACCACACAAACCTAGTTAGGAGATTCGAATTAGCGCAGCACTGAAAACGTAAAAATTAGAAAATCCTCATTCATACGAGCGTTATGGAACGACAACAACGAGCGTAGGCGCTCGGAGTATCGTCACCTGGGATGTGTTATCTCTGGTACGTGCGGACCCGTGCTGAGATGGTGAAACTTGGATAAAAACAAAAATAAAAAAAGTCTAAGTGCTTCTCTATAGCGTTGAATCATGGATGAAGATCCTTGGTCGCTTCGAGTGTAAAATTGTTCGAAAGATACAACGACGGGCTTTGGAAGAGCAGGTTCGAACTAAAAGAGCTGTACAGCGACATCGGCTTAGTCTTAAAACTGCTCGTTGAGCGAATGAAATCCCTCTTAGTCAGAGTTAGAGGAAGGTGGAGCGAACGAGAAGAAGGGGATTACAATCAACTTGAAGTGAAGTAAAGCTTAAGACCGGGCTTGCAGCAGAAGCTTGTTTATTGAGGCTCAGGTTAACCCTGATGGATGGAGTCATCTAAGTAAGAATGACAGAGTGGATGCATTCGCCGGCATGGTCTAGAGCTGTTCTAGAGAAAAAGGAAGACCTCAGGACATTGTGGCAGTCCAGTTAATCTCGACTTGTTTGCGACTCCAAATTTCAATAAAGATTGAGAAGCAGTAGGGTAAGTGCACTAGTACCCGGCCACTCTCTAGTAACCGGCCACTTTTTGTCTTTTTTTGCCTAAAATAAGAAAACCACTTTACATAATCTAACAGTTTTAAAGACACTATGATTGTTCATATGTATGTCCCAGATAGTATCCCCAAAAAGTGTATCTATCAACCAAAAATTGTGAACACAGCACATACTTAAGTTAGCCTCCGTCAGTAAAGAGGTTAGTGGTGGGCGCAAACTGTAACGCAAGTTTTTATGCCTTTTTATTACAAAAAATGATAAATGCTTAGCTCTACTCTTCTCAGAATAAGAGCTAGTAACAATTTAAAGAAAAATCATTGCGAAGATTGAAATACTTTTCTTAAATTTTGGGTGGCCGGTTTCTAGTACTCGGATTTCAGTAAAATTTCAGAACCCGGCCAGGGGGGGGCCGATTACTAAATATTTTTTTTTTTTACATGTTTTTAGAATCCGGCCGGGATATAAAATCATCGTCATGGCAATCTTTTTATCTGGTCGCAAAGGCAATTTGGGGTTTTTTTTTTCGTGTATACTTACGCGTTGATTCCAGAAAGTCAAAACTTTGGAAGCGGGAACCTCTGAAAAAGAGGCATTACATTCAAACAGAACCAGTCAAACGTTTCAAGTTACCAAGGTAGATCCCATGGCAAATGATTTATATGAGATTCAACATTTTGAAGAAAGCATTCAAAAGGCTGCATTAAAGTATGTCATAGCCTGGTCTACTCTTCAAGGTCGCGACCGTGCAAACGTAGAGTGACGGAAGGTGTTTTTAAAAGGGAGTCGGCTCATTAAACAGTTGATTTGCTCAACATCGTAGGACAACAATTTGTAAAATACACCAAGGAAAAGACTCTATTCAAATATTCTAGACCACCCAAAACTTGGTTGATATTCATCTTCGAAAGAAACCCCGAGTTGGCCACAATAGGGAAGAGGGAACCTATTTATGTTGGCAACCGTCAGCTCGTTTATTCTCAGTAAACTTCAGAACCACCTTACTTTCTTCCAAAGCAGATAGCATCTGTTAGCAAAAGAACTGCAAGATGTTCTTGTCGAGTTCAAAGTACTCTAAATTCATCTGTATGGAATGAATACAATAGGGTGATGGAGCCAGTAGTCGGCCCCTTAACTTTTTTTTACGTTTAATTTGCTTTTAAAAATCCGTTATTATAATAAAGAATAGAATATTCAGCATTTCTGATTAATTGGAATGTCTTAATTATGAAATTCAAGGCATTTTTAGTGTATTTACTACCTAAAACAAATTATTTACAAAAATGTTAATAAAAACCTCATTTTTGAGTAGTCGGCCCCCTCTACTTCAGAAGTCGGCCAGTTAAGTATTTAGTAGTCGGCCCCAGTTTTTATACCAGACTTTAATTATTTTCACTATTTCACAGGGCGGCCGTCCCTAGAAGAATCACATTAAAAAATGTCTTCTTAGGTCGGCCTCCTCTCTTTTTATTTAAAATAACATTTTTTTTATATTTTTGTTCAATAAACAGTAAAAAGAATCTATTAATAAGATAAATATAATAATATAACGCAGTTACTGTCAATATTTCACTGATTTTAAGACTTTTTTGTAAATCACTTCCACTATTTTTTTACTACTAAAATCCAGACTTTTCACTTCAGACAAGAAGTTGAATCAAAGTGACAATTTTAACGAAGAAACTAGCAGCTGCATTGCAACAACCTTTTGCTCACAGACAGGAAAACCGTTAACCTTTTGGAAAAAAAATTTGCATGGGTGTTTTACAAACGCATTAACTTTAACGCATCATTTTTTGGAGCGGCGGCCGACTACTAGAGGGGGCCGACCTTACATGCCATCACCCTACCACCTTTCCGCAATTATTTTTTTTTTTTAACTCATAATTACATATCTACTTTTTGAGTTTTTTTATGTTTATTTTGTTATCTCTTTGTTTTTCGATAATAAAAGAGTTCAGGAAAAAGCTAGCAAACTAGATTTAATACATAAAACTTGCGCAGGCCGGGTACTAAAATTTCAGTGGCCGAATACTGAAATTCAGAAAATTGTTGTGGCCGGTAACTAACTCAGTGGCAACAACTATTAGCAACAGCAATTTAAGCGTGTTTTATTTTAATTAATCGATTCATATTATCTTCACCTATTGATAATGATACATAATATTTCGAAACTCCATATAGCTTAAGAACTAAGCTATGTAGAAGTTAAAAAAAAAAATAAATTAAGTGGCCGACTACTAGTGCCTTTACCCTAATCCGTAACAAAAATTTTATCCACGAGGCAATAGTTTTTGTTCAAGAACTTCGATTCGAAGCAAAAGAATGAGAACGAGGTTAGGAGGTTATTTGTTATGAAATCTCTAACTTTCATTTCATTAAGTAGCAAAAGAAACTGAATTCACAGTTATTGTATCCCATTGTGAGAACTTATTACGCATCATAAAATATTCAATTATACATTAGAAGAAATGTCGCCACAGAAAATATAAAGGATCTGATACCGTTCTTATTCCCTTTGGCAATGGCACAGCGCACCACAATCAAAACAATCTCCAATCACTCATGACAAAAACCCATGTACGGCAACTGAGAATTTTCTTTTGTGTGTTTCCAACGGGACACGTTCTATCCATATTTTCCGAAATTCCACTGAATAAGCTTCGTCAACCGATAATCCCATTGTAGTCGTAAAAATTTCTTTCACATTCCTACCGCACGTGTCCTCAAAACTGATGATGCTATCATTTCCCAAAAAGCTGGAAGAAAAGAACCCCATTTTCAACATCCAACTCTTGACTTGATTTTTGGGTTGAATAGATACTTTAAAGCAAAATAAAATTGTATCTTGACACAAAACGCGCTATTGCGAAGGATAAAGACTGTTGTCGCCGAGAATTGACGGCGCCGTCATAAGAACGAACTACAAAATTTATGACCAAAACTTTCCTCTTCGTGTGAGGTGTTGTTGAAATGGACAATCTCCGTAAAAAAAAAATTATTTTCATCATGCAGATACTTTTGAAGTTGAAAATTGAGATACATAAAAGCCGAACCGCCTAAAGCCCACTCGCGTAGCACCAATGATAAATTATTTGAACGGTTTAATTATAGAAATTTTTAGCTTTTTGTCGTCTTTGTATGTGTGCTTTTGACATTAATTGCATTTGACTCTTGTGTCGTGCTCTTTTAATTAATTTCTTAGATTGTTTGCGAATGTGGAGGGTTGTGGCGTGTGAATACTGAATACCCACGGATTTCGTTTGTTTTCTAGCGTAACTTAGCCAACAATTGGTAGTGGTGGTGATATCACGTAAAAATTTTCATATTTCCTTCTTGTTCTTGTTCAGAAAACAGTTGTATGTACCTAATTAGTATTTGTTTTGGTTTTGAATAAATAATTCATATTTACACACACACACATTAAATTTTTAGGGGTTGTTACAGGAACAGGAACTTACAGCTTGATATTTGCTTGATTTTTATTATTTGTTTTGAGTAGGTTATAAACACTAACAAAAATGGTCGTCCTGATTTGGTTGTGGGTCTATTTTAGGGTAAAGGACGAAGCAAGAAAACTAGCTTCTCAATAAGGCATGTCCGTCTAAGAACATTCGCGACAAAAAGTCACCGCCCCGTGATGGAGTTAAGAGCTTTCGTGCATGAGGAAGGAGAAACGCACACTCTTCAACGCGGCGAAAAGACAATACTGATGCAGAGTGGGAGAGTTACAAAGCCAGCCAAAGGAAATTCAAAGCGCACCTCCTGGCGTACTTTCTGCAGCAGCATTGAAAACACCACGGAAGCAGTGAGACTTAGGAAGATCCTGGCGAAAGAGCCGTCAGTGCCAGGGTATCTCAAGGACTCCAATGGTAATTGGACATAATCTTGTCCTGAGTCCCTGGTTCTCCTGCTTAATACGCATTTTCCACGATTAAAATTTGTACATAAGCAATCGACTGGAGTATGAGTCGGAGGTTCCAGCAGGGATAGTGACTGAAGTAAGAATTCTATGGGCAATCGAATCATTTCAGCCCTTCAAATCACCAGGCTCTGATGGGATTTTCCCGATCATGCTACCGAGAACCAAGCACCTAGTGGCACCATTTTTACAAAGAATTCTTCAAGGCAGTCTCAAATGCGGTTACATACCTAAAGCTTGAAGAAGAAGCTTGAGAAGTAAAAGTTGTCTTCATTCCCAACGCCGGGAAATCCAGCCATGCCACTGCAAACGACTACAGACCAATTAACCTCAGCTAAAGACCTCAGCAAAACTTATCGACGTGCATATATGTACGTAGAAAGCTCAGCCACACGAATATGTCCACGGCACAGCCTGCTTACACTAAAGGTTAAAGTGTAGAAACAGCGCTGCACGATAAAGTTAACACCATTGAAAGATCTCTGAACTATAAAGAGTTCGCACGTTGTATCACAATTGACTATAAGCCTAAGTGGGTTCCACGGGTCACCTATCTACCTAAAAACAGTACACCCTTGCAGCATTTCTTGACATTAAAGGTGCTTTTAACAACGTCGAAAAAGCGTTGGAAGACAACCACGGTGAATGCTCCGTTACAAACCTTATAGCCAGACTGCGTGCACTAAACCAACCATTCTTCAACGACCTTACAGACATCTCGAGTAAAGGGATACGAGACCTAATCGGTTTTCTAAACTCCACAGGCTGGATCGAGGCACCGACTGTCTCACACTTTCAACAACACTCAGCATCAACCAGGTCACGCGAGTCATGATTACAAAAAGGCACATCCTAGTGCTTCTTGGGTTCTGCTGAACTAATGCCGCTTTCCATCCTTCACGGTCCTGCTTCTAGTTTACTAGACCAAGATTTGTAGCATCCACGATTGCCTGATCTTTAAACCGGAGGTTCGGTCTGGCTTTTTTTCCTGCACCCAGCTACCCAGGGATTCGAAAACCCTCTTAGCAGGAGCCTTCTTGTCCATTCACTCGATGTATCCTCCTTCACTTGATTTAAAATTCGGTTTTGATCTGTTTATAGATGTTTGCAGGAGGTTAGGTCAGGTAAAGTTTTGCGGGCTGATGAGGATAGTCACATGTTTGCAGGAAGTATGACTTTTGTTCTACAAACCATTGTCACGTTCTGTCCTAGACGGTATTCGACGGATCGGTTTTTGATTCGAGAGCATGTGCTTTGTCTGCTCCCTATTCATCATAAGACCAACTTGTTTGACTTGTTCTTCAATCGCCGTTAAGGCTTCAATAATGACACGCGGGGAACGGGGAATGATGTCGATATTAAATGGATGCATACATTTTTGACGCCACAGATCATAGAGAGCCAAGGCCTAGCTTCTCGCAACCATTCATGTTGTGCGTGTTACATTTTTCCCTTCTAGACCTTCAGTTATATTGCCGACCCCGAACGGCGGATTGAGAAGCTTTTATCACGACAGATTATATTCTTGCAGGTTTGTCATGCCTGTGAAGAGGTGGTGTCGCGAAAAGAACGTTTAGTAGTTTTGAGGCTCGAACCTGTGTCCTCTCGTTCAGCGGACCCTTAGCACAGGATTAAAAAAATCATCCGACAGATCATCTCCTTGCTGGAATCCGGTACATGTTTGGAGTAATTCAAGGTTCTGTCTCTAAGCTGCACAGCCGGGTCAGTTTTTTCGCGAACCCGAATTCAGCCATCGCGTTATATACCTCAGTGCGATGAATACTGTCGTATGTGGCCTTAAAGTAGATAAAGAGATGCTGAGCATCAACTTGGTCCTCGTTGGCATCTTCCAGGATTATCCACGTTGTGAAGATTTGATCAATCGTCGATTTGCCAGGCAAGAAGTCACACTGATAGGTGCCCATGAGTGTGGTGCAAAACTGCTTTAGTCATTCACACTGGCATTGGATAGGATCTTGTAGGCTACCTTAAGCAGGGGGTAGTTCCTGCAAGACATAGGATCGCCTTTCTTGAAGATGGAGTATATAAAACTGATAATCCAGTTGTCGGGCATGCTTTCGTCCTCTCATACTTTATAGATGATCTGGTGCATACTCCCTACCAAAACATCGCCACCAGCTTTGAAAAGCTCTGACGGTAATCGGTCCGATCCCGCGGCCTTGGGGTTCTTCAGCTTCAGCCGACACTTCCTCTAGGCGTAGTGGGAGAACTACTTCATCGACTGAAGTTGAGTTTTCTTCATACTTGTCCTGATCATGCCCATCCAGCAGCTGTTGGAAATGCTGCTTCAATGCATCCACAATTCCCGGTGGGTCTGTGACAAGACTACCCTCACTGTTTCGAAGGGCCTGAGTTCCTGCCTGCTTTTAGCTTTTTGATTAAATCTTCGCATTTTCTTATTTCTCCTGCTCTCTTCGATTTCCTTGAGCTGGAAGACTGCGAAGGCTCTTTTCTTCTTCCTTCTTCTTGATCTGTTCTCATCGCACGGTTCCCGTCTTGTCTTCTTATATGCTTCATCTGTTGCCTTCTTCTTCTGTATGCACTCGTCATCATACCACGGATTTCTTGTCGGGGGTGGTTGGTAGCCTAGAGTCGTTTCGGCTACTTCCTGAATAGTAGTGGTCCAACGTTTGTGGTAGGCAATGTCATATTGCAAAGTCTTTTGTCCAGTTGTTCTCCGTAATCTCTGGCTACTTCCGGCCTATCTTGGATTGAACAAAGTGTTCCAAAACTGCCCAACTTAGCCCGATGTGACATAGGATTTCATGGGTTTGATTGTCTCTTGTGGTCCTTATCTCATGCCCCAGATGCTTGTACTCGAAAACTTGTTCAATTTTTGATCCGTCTTCAGTCTAAAGGTTTCCGCTGATTGTTTTCTGAGGGTTGACGTTTAAGCCAACACGACGTTTCTTGAAACTAGTTTGAGGTTGTCGTCGATAATTATCACGATATCATCAGCCAAACGAAGGTGGACTGTCCCAATGCAAGCGTTCGAAAGCGTTCTCCAAAACATAGACCGACTTATGCTCCGTTTATTTCCCCGTTCATTAGTCACCTGGTTAATCAACTTTTATGACATAAGATCGTTTTTTTCTTTCTTAAATGCCACTTAAATATGTTAATCACTTTTCACGCACCTTAATACACTGGAACCAACCCGCAAAGTGGTCTATTCCCTGCGGAGTGTACACCGCTTGAGACATTGCATTATAATTGCGTCAGGTCACGTACTGTGGAGGCATTACTTAAATGCAATCATTATTCTGAAATAGGCACGTACATTGCTGCCACAGTGACCACTTTCGATTGTTCGTTGTTCGTGTTACAAGCGATTCTTCTTGAAACCCAGAGTCACATGTGGTTTGGCTATGGCTGGCATAGTTCAATGAACCCAATGGTTGGAGCTTACAACTTGCAACTTGCAACTATGACGAAACAGCATTTCTGTGATCATAAATCATTTAATGGTTGAGTTTTACGGTGACGACGATGTGGCTCTGTGTTCAACGCTTCTGACGCATGCTGTTGCTACATCTCAATGGAGTTGGAGAGGCGAGGAATAGTGTTCATAAAATGAACCTTAAATACATGGTTGGTTCCGCTTTGTTATTAAATTGGGTTTGGTGCGGGTCAGGAGGTGGCGTTTAATGGTTATTTGACTTGGATAATTGCAGTGATTTTATAGATTTGATGTGAACCTCTGGCGAGGAGGCGTTTTGGTGAAAGGCAGGCAGGCTTCCATGACAGATGAGGTTAACAATGCTATATCGGTACATTATGTGCATGGAGCACCTTTTGTCTCGTCATCGATCCCAGGAACGTGATTTATAGCATTTTGTTCGCTTGACTTAAGTAAACATTTGAAATAGGTCAGGGGAAGTTGCAAAAATTCACAACTTATAACGGATGCAGCGAACGACTTTCAGAAGGCATCTCAAAAATATAAACTGATTTAGACTGTGTCCTTGGAATCATTTTCTCATAATTCGCTCTAGATTGCTGATCATCTCTCTTAGAGAGGGCGGAGCAGTTCAATGAGGCAAATGCTTCCAGATAAAGGCACCTTGGGTATACCGATCCCTATATGTAAACTTAAATGCAAGCTAGATGCTATCGAGAGAACAGATTCTAGGTGGACAAGTGGTACAATGTGTCCAACGACAAAACAGGGATCTGAAACGCTCTAAGAATTTAAAAATCTCTCAAAAGATCGCATATCAAGACCGTTATAGGTGTCATCACGAGTCACTGTCTAATAGTGCCAGTCCCAGACCCCCACCTTCTCGCCTCGCTGATTGCCAATCTCGTAGAGGGAATTGCCTATCTCTTTAAGGACTACCGATGGTAGAAACTTTGGCCCTAGTTTGGCGTTATACCCGTCTGGCATGCTCCTTTGTTTGAAGTTGCGTCTGTACACGACTTGTCCTACCTTATATTTAATGTCCCAACTTCTTGTATTATAAATCTTTGCAACCTTGTGGTGTATGTTGGAGGAGGACAAGAATTACCCCGTCCGTCCAGCCTAGCCGTGCAACCGCGAGCGTGCCGACGTTCCCCTCGCCTACACCAAGATGCCTCCGTGGCCCTGTCCTGGCTCATAACAACAAGCATACAACAAGGCTTGGCGTTTATTCAACCGACTTTTGCAGAAGTTAAATGGAGAAGAGCTTCTTTGTAGCTGCCCAAGTTTCTTCCACAAAAGAAGGCTTCGCTTAGATGAATTCTACTTTAACGACCTAATCGACGGACCTCCTTCACTTCTTTAGAAGCTCCAATTCCTTCAACGAGTAACTAAGGAGATCTGTCCAGATCCATGTGGTATAACGTATAACAATAGTCCTATCACTGATCTACGACCCTGAACCTATATTGGATTTGCCCATATCTTCGCTTTGGGCTTCCAACGATGGTTGGGTTTATAGCAAACACAAATGTAGATGGCATGACTCTCTAGAGATTTCCGATGTCTGTAAGAATTCAGCGACATTCTTGTTGTCTCTCAGCAGAAGAGACTGCAGACAAGTTACTACGTGACACTTCTCCTTTGCCAAACATCCCAATTCGACTAAAGCTACGAGCAGACGGTGTGCAAAAGTCGCATATATATGCGAGTGCTGACGTCAGGAAAAAACTCGAAAATGTGTCGCAAATTCTATACGTACGGCAGTGCTCGCAAACTGGCATATATAAAGACGTATTTAAACGATATGCGAGCAAAAATCGCATATGATGACGCTTAAATGCCGTCAGACTCGCATATACATATATGCGACTTTTACATATCGTCTGCTCGTAGCTTTAAACTTAAGTGACACCACTATCTGTGAGGCTTGTGGAGAGGGCGACGACACTGCAGAACACTTTCTAAGTGATTGTCCTTCCTTTGCTCGCATCGGGTGGCAAATTTGTCGAGCTAATGTGGTGACTTCTGGTAACCTAGGCTCCTTCTCGTTCTCTCTGAAGCTTTTGCTTGACTTTCTTAAAAAGAAGAAACTGAAAACTATTGTTCAGTGGATCTGCACTACTGGTGTTCCAACACTTGGACGGTCGCGATGGCCAAAATTCACGAAATTGCAGTTGGAATTGACAGACCACCCATCGTATTGAGCAGATCTAACCGTCTGCAATCGGTTTCCTAAGGCAACGCGCACAGTGATGCGATAAAGCAATGCGATGCGAGAAGCGTTTGCTTGTGATAAAACGGTTCACATGTATAGCATCGCATCGCTTTGTTGAGATTTTCATAAAATAAGCCGGTCTTCGCACCCATAGGTACCTATTTTGCAAAGCAAGACACCTAATACCATTTGGACGAGTTGAAAAGGTTGGAGAACCGCTGGAAAAGGTTTTTCTGTTTTCACAAATGACCCTCGTACATCGGTGATCCGAAAGTTGGAATGATAAGTTATTGCTTCATATCCTATAATCAGTGACAATTAAGTCCCAAAAAGTCCCATTTACCAACAAACTATTGTAATCGAGCTCCTTAGCCTAAGTAGATAGAAGTGGCTTAGTCCTACTAGAAACACAAGAAGCGCTTATGCACCTTCTTGATTCTACAACTGGATGTTCATGGTTGTAACTAGGAGGGGTAGTTTTCAAATCTATTCATCCATGTCAGAGATCTCGGATGATTCCTTGAAAATGGCTTTACCAAGTGTAAGATGCCTGGTTCGGAACAGGGTTTCCTTTTCCTGATTATTGTTACAGCTAAGGCAGTGAGGGTCAAAGGGAATGTCGAACTTGACAGCATGTGAGCCAATTGGCCAGTGCTAAACTTTTCAATTCTTGTTGCCTCGGTGCGAGTTCTGTTTATAAGGTCGTTCGTCCTATTTTCGTTGTGGGTCAGCCATATCTGTCTGGATATAGAACAGTTTTCTAGGCTGTTCTAGGCCGACACGCTATCCAGACGTGGCTCAATCTTTGAAGGTTCACTTGTGAGGTTAGTCTGCGCTCCAAATGTACTCGCTAGGGGTAAAATTCTCCAGCATTTTCTTTCGATTGCCAACTCTAGATGAAACAGCCAGTTTACTGTTCAAAGATTGAAGGATTGAGGGACGTCTGGATAGCGTGTCAGCTTTCTTATTCCCCTCTATGTAACTACGGCCGGGAACCCAGAGAAGGGTTATAAAGCGCTTACCTGGGTTATAACTTCCTTACACTGTTCTACTAATTTCAAGAACGTGACTTGTAAATGGAGCGCTTTGATGGCAGCCTAGCTGTCAAGGGACATTCCTATGTTGTTTCTGGTCTCTGGCCTCTCTAATCGCTAGTACCTCCGCTTGGATATACCCTCGAAGAGTCTGGAAGGTAGTTCGAGGGAACACACATGCTCCATCTTGGATCCTTCGGTAAAGATTGATTCTTGGTATTGCGATGGGAGAGACGTATTGTCCCATTCCGTCCTGTCCGGAACGTGGACTTGAATGTTATTATTGAATGTGAGTTAAGATATCCTGCAGTCAGTTATGATCGAGGACAAAGCCTTTGGCAGCAGATGAAGAGCATTGCTATGACCATATGGTTTCGCAGACTAGAGCCCAGATTCTCTGAATCGAATACACTGCACGAAACGATGTATTTGATGCGCATGTCCAGGGGCAGGCCGGCTGAAGACATTTGTTGGTTGAGGCCCAGGTCCACCCCGGACTGTAGCGCCACCTTAAGTAAGTCCAGGGGCAGGATGTTTAGGAGCACGTCAAGACCTGTACTTTCGATACCACCGATTCTTTGAACTCTTCTTAGTTTTGTTAATGTTGTAATGCCGACCACCAAACAATCGATCTATTGATAGATTTATCCAAACTTTCTCTAAGCCTTAGCTCTCTCAAGTTTGACTTGCAGTTGACAAAATCTTTTATTATCGTTCGAAAAAAAAACCGCAAAAAACCGAAAAACTTTCCTAATTTCATTCGTAAATAACTCGCTAACATTTGAAAGTGTGTACTCTATTTGTTAACTACATTTATCGCCTAAATTTAGCATAAACAAAGAAAAAAAGAAAACAGAAATGGTGTCAACAAGAAAATTGAAATAAATTAATTCCCCCGGCATATGATATCATTTTTTTTGGAGGCAGAACTTAACGAATGCAAAATATGATGTATCTCCATTGCTGGCATCCTGCCGAACTGGTTTCCATTATCTCAAATGTTTTCTATTTTTTTTTTTTTGAATTGAATTGATAAATGTGAATAACGTTAAGTTATATAGCAAATTTGTTTATTTGACATTCGTTTATTGTCTTTTTTTGAATTTAAATTTTGTGCATTACTCGCGGATAAATAATAATACGTCATAACGATTTAGATTATACGTATATCAATATCTTGGGATGGGAACCGGGTCGTGTGACAGTTGTTTACACCAAAGGCGCTAACACAATTAATTATTTATTTCTTTATTAATTTTTTATGACATATCCTAGTCGAATGACCGAAGAGGTTAAGAGAGTTTACTGACGCATCAACGATTGTCACGGTTCCAAGTTCAACTACCGATGTCAAGAAAGTCGATCAATTGCGAAAAAAGTTAAACAGACTATGCGGACGACGTTGCTATAGCTGTCTCAGGTAAACACCTCAACACGCGCAGAGACCTCCTGCTCTCCTTAAGCTATCTAAATGGACTAAAGAATGTGGCCTTAGAGTCAACTCCCATAGAACGGAGTTAGTCCTCTTCACTAGGAAATATAAAATTCCCCCGTTCGACCCTCCTAAACTGTGCGGTACAAGTCCTATAATTTCAGACAAAGCTAAATATCTGGATCTCAATCTCGACAAAAAGCTCAGCTGGAAGCCTAACATCTTTGAGCGAGTAAAAAAAGCCTCCACAGCTCTGTACTGCTGCAAAAAAGCAATAGGAAGTAGGTGGGGCCTACAACCACGTATAACTCACTAGCTTTGATCAATCCTAACATACGGCGTAATTGTCTGGTGGAAAGCCTTGGACAAAACCACCAGTCCTAACCATCTTTGTAAAGTGCAAAGATCGGCCTGTATCAGGTATCAGTGAAGCATTCAGAACCACCCTCACGGCGGCTCTAGACACACTGGTCCTCTAGATATTTACAGTAAACAAGTGGCAGCCAGTGCAGCCAAACGCATCAAAGAACTTCACCATTGGACACTCCACAATTACAACACTTTTCCTTCCGCAAAGCATCGACTACACCCTTCAACAACTCCTATTTGATAAAAACTTCGTTACCACTATATTCTCAAAGGACGTAAACATCTCTTTCCGTTTGCCTGACCATTGCAGTGTCTTCCAAGCCGAGATAATGACAATCAATGAAGCCCTATCGTGGCTGAGGTATAATGTTCTATCTTCTCGGGATATCACAATTTTTACTGAGGGTCAGGCCGTCAGCCCTAAATTGTCGTAAGTTGTCTAAATTAACGAGATGGCTGAGCAATTCAAAATTCACCTTATATGGGTGCCGGGGCACAGAGACATTCCAGGCAACTGCATGGCGGATGAACTCGCCAGAAAGGGCAAAACTCTACCAATTCTTCCAGAAAAGGGGAATTTAAGCATGCCCCTCGCCACCTACACATTGCTACTCAATAGAAACGTCACCAAACACAGGTGGAGAGAAGGTAACACCAGCTTCATCACCAAGCAGATTTGGTCGAAGCTGGATCTCAAACGCTCTTATTATCTCATTAGACGGAAAAGATTGCTAATGAACATCCTAGTAGGTGTCATAACGGGACACTGCATCATAGGCAAACACGCCTATTGGCTTGGCCTTCTCTACAATGACTTTTGCAGAAGCTGCATAAACGAGGAGGAGGAAGAGGCGATTCTCCACCTTCTCTGTACATTCCGGCCCTTTCAGCTCGAAGGAGAGAATACTTAGGAGCCACCTTCTTTAATAATCTTAGTGAACTGGCTGACATCAATATAGGCAGTCTCCAGCGCTTCATAGCAAGCTCCGGCTGGTTCTGCGGGTAGTATTTCTGGTTGAAGTACAAATCCATGTGGTTACCTTATCTGGTCTAAGTGAGGTTGCAATTTGCAGCCTGCCACTCCTACCTAACGTAACCTAGGCATAACACAAACAGTGTTCATATGGCTTGAAGTATCGATCCTACTGAGTAGTGATAATGGCATCAGACAGTTCGAAAGAAATACTGTGAATTATAAGCAATGGCAACATTATCAACAATTATCCTCAGTTATTCTGGACACCACACTTGAAGCAAAAACGGAAAACTATCACCTGAGTGGACCGCCTTAGATAAGGTCATAAACCGAAATCATCTGAGCAAGGTCCAACTTGACTGTCCATGAGCAGACAGCACTGGATATTCTGTTTCATCTGACACCCCTTGACATCTTTGACGGACAAATGGCTGCTTATTCAGCTGTTCGTCTTTCACAGTGGTTTACCAAAAATTTTGGCCACCCTTCCAATTTGAACAAATTCAAAATCTCTTATAGAGATGACGGAACAGTTCAATATTCACCTTCGTTGGGTGTCGGGGCATAGAGATATTCCAGACAACTACAAGGCTGATGAACTCGCCAGATGTGGAACAACCGTACTCGTGCTCACAGAAAGAGACACTCTGGGAATACCGATCGCTTACATGTGTAAACTCAAACTCAAGCTGGATGCTATCGAGAGAACAAATTCTAGGTGGACAAGTGGTACAACAACAAATTTGACCACAGCTGGATCTGAAACGTTTTAAGAATTTAATTTTTCAATTGATCGCGTACCAGATCCGTAATAGTTGTCATCACGGGATACTGTCTAATAGGCAAGCATGCAACAAGGCTTGGCAGTCATTCAAACGATTTTTGTAGAAACTACATGAACGAAGAGGAGAAGGAAACTATTCGCCACCTTCTTTGTAACTGCCCATCTCTTTCTTGCAAAAGAAGGCTTCATTTAGGAGAACTCTACTTTAACGATGAATTCTTTTGCTTCAAAAGAAGCTCTCTACGAACTGTCGCGCCTTATATTTGTTTCGATCCTTAAGTCTCACAGGAGGAAACATTCTGCACCACAACTGTGTTTCGACATCCAGTCCGTGGCATATATGATGGAAGGGGTAAAAAAATGCACTCCTAAGCCGTTTATCCGAATACAGCTTCTGCAATTCATATATACAGACCATCCACAGTCTGCCTAGATCATTTGTCTTCTAAAAATCTACGAAAACACCTGTAGGCAAGTTTGGCATACTTCCCAGGCCATTATGAGAGTGAAAAATTATCGGAAGTGCTTCTGGCAAAATGAAAACTGCATTGTTCATTTCCTAATCTAGGCTCAACCACAGTTCTGGAACTCGTTTCTTACACCTTAGCAAAGACTTTTTTCAAGAAGACTTAAGAGAGATACCCAATGAAACAACCTAACTTTCTAACAGCCTCTGGAGTGAAACAACACAATAGAATTTTGAAGAGAAACCAGTGCCAAGGGCTATGAACAACCCTCCCCCGAACAGACATTCCACCGTATAAGCACAGGAATAATCCGAGAGCCATTGCACTCCCTATTTGCCCAAAGCTTTGAGCATTTCCGGACAAATTTAGATCACACCACAAGATTTTCAAAAGCGACTTCCTCTACAGTGGGACTCTTTTCTGTTCCACTCAAGACCATAGGTCTGTCATTGTCAGTACCCTGTTCGGAATCGAGCATCTCTGAGAAGTACTCTTCTTCTTCGATGGCATTAAACTTCCTTCCTTTATTTCGGTGGATACTCTATCAAAACACCTGATTCACGATCTATTGTCGTGTTCCAATTTCTTGTCAAACTCCTTCCAAGACTGTTCTTCCGCTGCTTCATCAGCTCATTTGGAAATTCTTTACCCCTCAGTGTATTGGTTGTGAGTCCATACCTTAAAGAGTATGTTCTTCAAGCTCTGGAATAGTTCCGACGACGCTTTCCAGCATTTCGCGGATTAGTTTCCTCAGGATCCCTGGTTCTACCATCGCTTTGTAGAGCTCCAAGCTATTAATGCTTTCATATGCAGCTCGAGATTGTGGATTTTAACCTTAAATTTCTTGACCGTTTCCAAAATCGGTAAGTGCTACACTACGCTGGACAAGATTTCATATGCGACATTCAATCCTTAAACTTGTAAGAAACATCAAGCCCTTCCAGTACCTCAATTCTAGTCTACGAGCGCAGTTTAGGGTTCTACGTTTGGGAAACAACACCAAGAAGCTCAGGTATAAGATCAAAAGACTATCCAGCTCTGTCTGTCTAAGCTGCAGGGACATCTACAACGAGAACCAAGCTTAAGGTTCTAGAGTCTACAACTCTAATGGGACACCATTGGCCTATGCTGGGTACGAAGGTACCATGACATCCGAAAGGTGGGAACCACATCCCTCTACATTCACTCAGTTTTGTAAACAGTAGAATCGACAATAAGCAGATTAAAAGTGCGAAGGATTCCTACGGATTTTTGGATACAAGCGCAAATACCAGAATCCTTAGACTCATGTTCGCCAAAAAGAGATCCCTGCCCCTGATGAAACTTAGTTGGAGTGAAGCAGTAGCCATTTCAGGAATAGAATTTGTGGCGAGACCCGGTGTACCCTCCATTTATTGCCACAGAAGCTGTAGCGACGTGATGGAAGTTAAGTTCGTCCATCATCCGCTCAAGCAAACAAAGACTATGGACACGCGGAGAGGAGACCAAGCTTTTTTTTGTCTCGTCCTTCCTTTAAAATTCTTTGGCGAATGGGTATAATGGAGCCCCGAACTCGATGGAAACTCACTCCCGGCCTCAGATATGCAGAGTGGCACGCGGCAGACAACAAACAAAACTATTTTTTCCACTGACCTGCTCGTCTTTTCTTTAAAATTCTTTGGCGAATGGGTAGAATGGATCTTCAAACTTTGGACTCTTAGTAGTTGCTTCTTTGACAAGCTACGAGACCGGCTTCTTAGAGTCATATCTTTACCTGAGTGACTCTAGTTTAATGGTCTTTTCCTTCCCTTTTCAGGTTCTCACAAGTTAAAGAATCACATATGAACACACTGTTGGTCGACGTGAGCCTAACCCACTCACATCCCTCACTGCGTTAACAATCGCAAGGAGTAGAAGTAATCACCAGGACATCGACATGACACTGTTAGAATGAACAAGGATGGTCGATTCGAAGTTCAACTGCCATTTAAACGGGATCAAGACGCATGAAACTTCTAACACCCAAGCTGCAAGAGCGATATAAAGCATTCATCCACGAATATGGAGAAGAGGGACGCATGACAATGATCAAGAGATGTAATGTTTCACCAATTGTCCTCAATGCTATCTGTGCTACGAGAAATGTGTTTAGCTCTGGAGCATTTAAAGTTACGAGGTAGAGTCCCAACATCCCAATATTCCGCGACGAAATAAACAGAACTCCATCGATGAGCTGGCTATCAAAGCAGTGTACAAGAAATTTCCGAATCCCAGGATCCCTCTGACTCGTTTGTGGTCCATTGTACTCCCAGACAGGAACCACTGTTTTGGTGTAGTGGTTGGAGTTCGTTTCTCTTGTTATTTTCGGTGATTGTTGCGACCGTCCACAGGAACACACTACCTACGGTTCCCTGTGAAGGGTTCCTTAACTGTTGAAGGAATACTTCACTATTGGACCGAAATCAAACTGAAACACTTGATCTAAGGAGACATGTAGACCGATAAGTAAACAAAAAACTTCCTTAAAACAAAAATCTGTTCCATTAGTAGAACAAGAGAGGTATCTGCGTACCACACTCCTTCGTCTTTCAATCAAATTGCAACCCCCATTCTGCACCAAACAATGCGCTCAAAATCGCGCAACATAATTACAAATTAAAAGCGCGCTGAACAATTAATTACTAACGTTACACAAACAATACACAACATAAAACACGATTTCATTATGCGGTCAATGTTCTTCGCCACCTCATTCACACTCAAATGGTGATCTCATAACGATAGATACAAAGCAAAAGATACACACCAACGTTCGACATTGTGTTTGCCACTATGCAACAACGACGACGACTGCACGCTTGTATTATGAAATCTGTGCGCGGTCCCGCACACAACTTGTGACTTGTACTTCATTCGAGTGCATTCAGCCTTGGGAAGCTGGTTCCGCTACTTTCAACATTTATCTATCACGGTGAATTGCACACACAAAGTATCTGTGTTCCGTGTGTAAACCACGTGTAAGTATATCCCCCAACCACGCACTTATAGACATTCGACACGAGTTAAGGTCGGTCAGTTCGGTGCACTGATTCCAATTGATTGTCCACACATGCTAATTGATTTTAGATACATGTCAATGGATTGCAGTTCACAGATTCAAATTCAAAAGAGAAATGACAAGGGTGATACTTACAGGTAAAGTTGCTTAATTTGTTGCCGGGTTGTGTACCTGAAATGAAGTGAAGACAAAGACTTTGGTTAGAAAAAAACATTTGAAATGATCAGGACTACAAAAATGTATTAGATACGCAACGTAATTCAACAGATATGTGCTAATGAAAACGTATCTAACAAATGAATAAGACATGACGCAAACCTTTAAATATAAACTTGTAAGCTTGGAGTCGACAACAAGGTAGAATGTTCGAATCTTATCTATGAAAAGTTCTGTCTAAACGTAAGGCACAACGTAATGGCGATGGATCAGGCATGAAATGGCTTAAATTGTTGTCTGACTAATAGGTCTATTTTGAGAGGTTATTTTTAGTCACATCGGTCGTGGCGCCATCAATCAAAAAGCCGACTTCTGTTGGGAAATAACCTAACTTATCGATTGCTATGACAGACTGATTGTTTTTTTGTTTTTTGTTGAGGAATTAACCATCTACAGGCAATCGATTTGACTGTTAAAAGGATCGTATGACGTTTTTTTTTTATGGATGCATAAGAGCTTGAAAAGGCATTGCCCTGGCTTTACACAGAAAGTCGTAAGACTGTTCCTTATTTATGGCATAATGGTTTGGTGGCATAAAAGTTCTCGAGAAAGTCCAACGTGGGGATTGCACTACAGCACTACAGCACTACAAGTGCGCTGAGAACTTCTCCAATAGCTGAGCTTCAAATCTTGTTACACCTGCTGCCAATAGACATTTATGGGATACAGCAAGACACTAACGCGGCCCTAAAACTGAAAGAAACATACTGATGGTGTCAGTGTGAGAAAAACGTGGAGCATGCCAAAATCCTATCGACCATCACCACAGTCAATGACTTCAACATAGGCTACACCACGAAGTCCTCTTCAATGAGTCTATCTCTACCTTTACGGACGGCTATAAACCAGCCAAAGTAGTCGGCGCCAGTGTCTTGTCGAAGGGTCCTAACATTCTTGAGTCTCCCTCATCACCGTCGTATCTTCCAAGCCAAAGTTACGACAATCAGTCAGGCCACCGCTTGGCTAAAGATGAACCCAGTATCACGCACAGATATTGTGTTTAAGGTTAGGTTAGGTTGCAGGGGTGGCTGCATTTATGCACAACCTCACTCGGATCTCAATGGATCCATTGTGTTCTCCGATGTGGTGTGGGATACCTTAAATGGGTGGAAGAGATTATTATTTTTATCAGTTGGCCTCCCTGAACCAACCCGAGTTCCGAAGGAATTATAGGATGGTTCTCGGTGGCTTGTTATGAGTGAAGTACATCTCTCGTTCGCGAGTTTTGTGAATTTTGTGCTGATGCTGGACTTTTCAAGTTCTAATGGGGGAAAAAGTCATCGGCTATTATCAGATCCATCTCACAGTCTATTCTTGCGAGCTCGTCCGCCTTTTCATTCTGTCCCGGGACCCAGATGAGTGTGACTTTATGATTAGCGCTGAGTGCCTTAAGCTCGTCGTTGCAGCGTTTCACAGTTCTGGATCGGATTCTTGTGGATGTTGATGTGAGTTCTTGGGAGTGACTGTTGTGATAGTTCTCGTGAGGCCTCGGCAACACGCTGCTGTGATTCGGAAGTCTTATTGATCGTGCAATGCTTAGTTATGATGCATAGATCCCGGAGCCTACGCCCTCATCTATTTGTGACCCATCCGTGAAAATGGATATATGGTTGAGGTTAATGACCTCTCCTTCTGTTCAGCTCTCTCTGGAGGGCTTCAATGTTCAACCACTTGGTGATTGCTGTTCAGCTTTCTCTGGAGGGAATATTGTGATTTATATCGACGGCCAAACTGCGATCAGATTCCTTGTATCCAACAAAGCAAAATCTAAGGCAGTTAAGGACTTCGGGTATCTCTGAACACTCTGATGAGTTCTAGGTCACAGCGACATTCCAGGGAACCATGCAGCTGACGAGTTAGCCAGACAAGGTTCTAAGAACTTCCTTCAGAACATCAGCAGTGCTCACTTCTACACGTCTCTCTCGCGGCAAGGGTCCATAACCCGCTAGGAGCGGTTAAAGGCCAAATCCATTCACATTTCCTGTAGAAGGGAAACCTCCAATGGAGAGGGATAACCAGCTACCTACCTACGGTAAGAATAGAACAAAAGAACTCAAAAACAGAACCCGTCTAGATATCGCCAGTATAATGACATTGGCCAATTGGAGACCATGCGGCCGAACTAGGTATCCCATACACCCTCCACTGCCGCAGTTGCGGGAACGAAATTTAGAAGGAAACTCTCTCCCATTTCCTCTGCAAATGTCCGGCACTAGCAAGAGCCAGACTGCAAGCACTAAACCAACCATTCTTCGACGACCGAAATGACATCTCAGGTAAAGCGATACGAGATCTAATCCGCTTTCTCAACTCCACAGGCTGGATTAGGCACCGACTGTCCCACATCCTCAACAACACACATCACCAACCAGGGCACACGAGTCGCGGTAACAAAAAGGCACATCTAGTGCTACTTGGGTTCATGCTGAACCCGCTACCCCTACATACAATAAGAAAAGAAAGGAACCCTACTAACATCAACGAAAGACCGATCAAATATTGACAACCTGTGTTGTACCTTACCTTACGTTTGGTCCAAAAGAAATACCTTCTCCAACAAACTGCGATCCGAAGACAACTGAACGCCAATTGGCAACCTTGTCATTGAATAACACTCGAAAACCGAAGCGATAAGGGGAAATATCTGACGCAGAGAATAGACGTGTGTGAATAGTTCGAGAATCACCTTAGAGTGTCTAAAAAGCGACGCAACATATGACCATGACAGTGACATAAAAGTGACGATACGCTCACGTGTGACTTATCGCTGATCGAAGAAACAACTTCTCGTGACAGACAACTTGGAAATTGAATAAATTAAATGAAATGAACACATTGTGATTATATGAAACTGTAGTTCGACACTGACACTGACGTGGCTAAAATGTCGGATCATCACGATAACTTCTACTGTAGGTATACATTAAATGCCACGTCATTGTCACATTATATGCGACTTCACTGTGTTCAACGTTCGGCAGTAAAACAATCTTTACAATGAACAGCAATGAACAATAATGAACTACAATGAACCAAAATGAAAGACTCGTTGATAGTAGGAAGGTGAACTACGAAATCATGCACATAATGGGAAGAAATTTGTGAACTGCTTCGTTGTAGATGGATATATCGACTTTGGAAATACAAAACAGAATGGAACCCAAACCCTGCAAAACCTGCGACTTCACAAGCTTGAGCTTGAGAGACACGGCAGTTCCAGCCTCAAATAACTGATTTTCTCGTACAGAAAATTGTTTCTAATTTTGTCACCCCATTTCGGTAAGGAAGCAGTCAGGATTGCCTAAAGGAACCAAACAACTCTTATCGCTTTCGGATAGAGGGTTAGAAGATTCAACCATCTTTACGGGTTCATGGTCGAACGGGAGTAACCTACCATCTCAGTAGATCACTTGTGTGAGGATCAAGAGTGAGGTAATAATAGCTGCATCGGACCCAGAAGGACGGTCAAACATTGAGCCTTCTCCAGAGGTCTCTTATCTGTCTCAATGGTAGGGAGAAGTGATTGAAACTGGTAGAACAGGTCAGAAACCACGCGACGGATGCGCCGTTTTGATACCACAACTCCCGGTCTCAAAGAATCGATCGAACTCCAAATCAGCTGACAGGAAAAGAATCGAAAATGTTAAAATCAGTACATGCGGAGCCATAAGCTGTAACTTATCCTTTGCCGGGTTTTCCTTCAGTTCTCGAATCTTTAACAAGCAGCTTTCGAGCGCATCTTCTTACCATGGGCTGTCTCCTTCAAGCTGTTCTCCTAAAAAGCTTCGATTTAATTATGGTGGCGTTTCTTTTTACGTTCTTCAATTTTCTTGCTACAAGTGCTTCTCTTCTGCTATTTTCAATTGACGCGACGCTTCCTCCTGAGGACTCTGCTCCTTCTCACTTACGTTGTTCCCTTTCTCGACGATCTTTTGTCGCTGTAGAGTGCATGTATGTATGTTCCTTCTTTTTGATTTCATGACGTTCCTCATTTTAGCGGTGGCGGCTTGGTGCAGGATTTGTGAACGAATCTTTTCGGATGGCATTGATTGCAAGGACGGGCCATCTGTTCCGAAGTGGATGTAATGCTTCTGGTCGTCAAAGGTGAATCTACATGTCATTGTGACGTACACCATCAACTTTTCCAAATAGAAAATGTTGAAGAACGATGCCAGCTCTGGTAGAATTGCGATATTTGACACACAGAGGACACACAGGAATCGAAAGAAACGAAAAGTGGGACGATCTGACGAAAAAGGGCTCAGCATCTGAGTTTCTGGGTCCTGAACCATTCGCTGCCCTAAGTAGAGAAATGGTGACGGACATGATCGGTAAGTGGGCCACGATAAATGGGCAAAATGCAGACAAGCCAAAATGGCGATGAAAATGTCTGCTGGCTCCATCAAGAGAGAAATTTTAGGCATGACGCAAGGATCTCCCAAATGTGTAGTAGCGTCGCCCACAGGACACTGAAACTTCAGGTACCTTTCGAAGAAGATGGGTTTTCTAGAAGATGATACCTACAGACTGTGTCTACTTACTTACTTACTTAGGTGGCGCTACAGTTCGGGGTAAACCTGGGCCTCAACCAACAAGCTTCTCCCATCAGTCCGGTCCTTAGCTTACCGCCTCCAGTTACGCACTCCAAGCTAGTTGAGGTCCCCTTCTACTTGTGCGCGCTACCTTAGGCGAGGTCTTCCTCTACTGCGTTGTCCCTCCGAGTCGGATTCGAAGACTCTTCTGGCCGGAGCGTTGGTGTCCATTCGCTCTACTAGGTCGATGTCGCTGTACATCTCGTATAGTTCTTCGTTGAACCCTCTCTCTTCCTGGCTGTGTTTAGAGGATGAGGAAACAGCTGCACGTCAAACACTGGCTAGCATAACAAATGGATTCAACACCAGAAGATTGACACAAGGAATCGCGGTCAAGGAAGATTTGTGGAGAATTCCGGAGGTCACCTCTGACGTGGAAAAGAGGCACAAATGCACCCACTTAAATGGTCTGTAAATTGTCACATCCCTTCCATATCCACTCACTTCCAGTCATTTTACGGAGAAATAAGTTTTCAAATAAAAAAAATCGTGATCATCTACAACTATCTCCCAATCTCCATCGAACACTTTACCTCCAAATGATGCAATCTGCCTTCCAAAAGCAGAAAAAAAGTTAAATACCGGTTCAATGACATAGGAAACGACATTTTGTCCTCTCTAATCACACAACATTTTTGCCAACCACTAGTACCATCTCGTGGTTAGTATTAGCTCTGCCAAGTCTGTTAAGAAAAAAACCACGTGTTTTCAACAAGAAACCGGCTTCACCCCACTTCCATGGTTAACATTCCAAATGTCTGACGATTTTTCCTCTTAACAATTGAAGTGGAAATTCGCCATCCAAACACAAACACAGGTGATTGTAACTTCTTCCTGTTAAATATCAAGTTCGTCTTCACATCACATCACCTCTTTCCCGTCGTCGATCAAACGAATTCAAAAGTTCAAAACAAAGAGACGTGACAAACGTCGTCGTTGTAATGACATTCGAAGAAGTTTCTTGTTTTACTTCTCCCCCCCCCTCCAACCCTGTTCCAATGAATTTCTAATATGCCAAGTCAGACTGACTTTGTTTTTTTTTTTTCTGGATGAGTCACGGATTCATGTTGAACCGGCAAATTTATCGACACAACTACGGTATGAATAATTGTAGATACAGATTCTGTCAATAGTGGGATGAGTTGTGAAATGGGATTTTTTTTTTCAGTTCTGTCGTGTAGGAAAACACGATAAGTGTGTTAGGGAATAAGGGAAAACCAATATTCATTTAATATTAATTGAAATGTGACACACGATGAGACCGATTATTCTGTAACATACACACACTTGATAAATATAATTGGCTAAGCATTTTGATTAAGACATACACACACGTATTGTAACACATGATTGATGAGATGAAATTGTTTATTTGGCGTAGGCAGGACCTACTGTACAAAAAAAAAGTTAAAAATAGAAAAACCAAAATAGATGGATTGGTCATTAGGTGATTGATACTTTTTTTGAAGGGATTTTCCGCAAATTATTCCACATACGCCCGAGTACCTAACAATTTCATTTTTGAGATTTCTCTGGACTGAAACAACCAGTGCGATGAGAACAACGTAGACTGCGGGATTGGAAGCAGTTCTTTACCTTTTGCTTCGAGATCTTTACATGCAGGAGGCCGCAGCAAAGAGCACTCGTAAAATCAGCCAGTCAAAGCACAGAAGACCGAATACATATGGGCACGCTTAGATAGTTGCTAATGTAAACTCGGACTACACTGTTCCATACTTGGACTTTGAAAGACCCTTCTCGTGGACCTTTCCAAGCAGAGAACAGAAGGAGAAATATGAAGTATCCAAGGACTCCATCTATACCGATGGGTAAAAAATGGACATAGGTACAGGAGCTGGTCTCTTCTCGAAGGCACTAAAACTAAGCAGCTCCAAACGACTCCCAGATCACAGCAGTGTTCTCCATGCGAAGGTTCTGGCAATGACAAAGGCCGCCCAAATGGCGTCAATGCTGACAATATCACGGGAGGATATTACAATTTACATTGCCAGCCAGGCGGCTATAAAAGCAATAGCTGCTACGCAGATAACATCGAAGTTTCTTAAGAGCTGCCGCGAAGAGCTTAAAGTTCTTGGCACGCAGCACAATGTAAAACTCTGCTGGGTCCCTGGTCATACTTGGATACCAGACAATGAAGAAGCGGATGAATTAGCCAGAAAGGACTCAGCCCTAGACCGAGGACAAGCAGACAAAAGTAGAACCGGAAAACTCCTGCAAAAAAATACAGGAAATCTCTGTTAATGGTGATAGGAGTGCTAACTGGCGGCGCAGGGTCATAAGTCCACAGGCCAAAAGTCCACAATGGTCTTTTGATCCACATGAGTGGATTGTAGATTTATAACCTACCCAAGTGGGTCAGAAGTCCACACGCAATTTCTGTGGACTATTGACCCATCGATTGTGGTCTTATGGCTCACTGGGGTGGGTCGTAAGTCCATAATTATTAAAAGTTCATAACACCAAATGAATATAACAACAAAAACTTGTTGCTTCTCACCAATTTTGGACCGTAAAAGGACCGTAGCAGTACAGATTCCCAATATTTCAAAGTGTTTCAACAAACTCGCGACAGAATTGTGCACTTAAGGCCCACTTCCTTCTTAACATTGTGGAATTTTAACCCGAAATGTTGTAGACATTTGGACCACTTAGGTGAGTTATAACTTCACAATTGGTTTGTGGCTTTATAACCCACCCATGTGGGCCTGTGGACTTATGACCCTGCACCCTAATTGGCCACAACATGTTAAGATATCAAATGAAAAAATTACGTCTGACCGACGATTACATCTGCAGAGAATGCGGTGATAAAGAGGCTCATGAGGACACATCCCATTCCCTCTGTCATTGCCCAAACCTCCGCCAACTGAGAAATATAGGGTCTTCCAATAGGGACTTCCGAACTTTGACAGTTGATAGCGGACATATTGTTGAAGCTTCATCTGTCAAATTGGCGTTCATTTATTCAGTCTGTTTTGCCAAATCACCATGGACAGATATAGCGTTCAACAACACGTGCAAGCAATAAAATTGTTTTATCAAAATGGGTGTTCTGTTCGGGCACTTCGCTCATTTTACGGTCGCCATAATCGTCCTTCCGAGAGGACTATTCGCAGTGTGGTGGATTCTGGTTCAGTAAACGATCAACCAACACCCGAACGTCGACGAAACGCTGTCCGTGAGAGTGTGCAGGAGAATCTGAGGCAGTCGATTTCGCGTCGCTCACATGAACTGGGCTGCAGACCACAACTTGGCGAATTTTGCGTCGTGACTTGGGCCTGCACCCGTACAAAATTCAACTGAAGATAAACGACCATAGACTACGACGTGAGTTCGCTGAATAGGCTCTGGAGCAGTTGGAAACAAACCCTAATTTTCATCGAAAAATCATCTTCAGCGATGAGGCCCATTTCTGGATGGATTGTCGAATGTGGGACGATACCAATCCACATGAGAGCCAAGAGCGTCTAATGCATTCCGAAAAAGTCACTGTTTGGTGTGTGGCGTCATCGGTCCATATTTCTTTGAGAACAACGTTGGTCAGGCCTATAGGTCGATGATTGCCAACTTCTTTTGGCCTAATTTGGATGATATGGACACCAACGACATGTGGTTTCAACAGGACGGCGCTACGTGCCACACAGCTCACGCCACATTTGAAATTCAGCACGAGCGATTCGAGGGCATGGTCATCTCACGTGGAGGCGATTTGACCCTGTTAGACTTTTTCTTGTGGGGCTTTCTGAAGTCGCAGGTCTATTCGAATAAGCCACAAACCACAGCGGCCCTCAAAGCCAACATAACCCATGCCTACGGTCAAATTCAGCCTGATTTATGCGCCCAAATCATGGAAAATTGGACATTTCAGATGCGCGCCACCCAGAGGAGCCGCGGCGGACATTTGAACGATGTTATATTCCATACATAATGGCATCGATAGGCCTTTCAAACGAATAAAAAATGTCGAAGATATCTCACACACACTTTGTTTTATTTAAATTTAAAGATAGGAAGCGCTTTATGAAAGACCCTATAGAAACCTTGGCAAATTTTTCTTCGATCACATCGACGAGTTATCGAATGGTTCACCGTCAAATCTATTAAAATTTGCCAGGGCGTCCGGATGATTGGAACCAAGACGCTTATACCACGGTAGGAAACATATTATGAGTATCACAATGGATCCACATGGAACTAAGTGTGTTTAGGATGTAACCATTCTCATCAACCCGCAAACCTAACCTAAACAATGCTTCAATCGAACAAAGATCTAAAAATGACGTATGAATTTGCATTGGGATTTCTGTTAACTCACGATTTCTTCTAGCTCATCACGATCATTAAAAAAAGACAATGGGAGAAACCCCAAGTCATTTAAATCGATACCCACCATTTGATTATCATTTTTAACGTCATAACGTCAATAGAAAGGTGCAATGCCGAACAAGATCTAGTTTTTAACATCCCTGATCAATTGAAACGTCAGTGCAAAACAATGAAATAAAATGGACGCTTCTGTTTCAAAAAAAAAAAAACCCACGGATTTAGTTGATGGCAGTAAAGGCAACGTCGCACATAAAACCAAGTTGACAGCGGCATAATCTTTGAAGAGCTTCTGTACCGATGACACAAGATAAAATAGGAACAACACAACGGTCTGTCAATGGAATATTTTTATTTAAGTATACATGCTGTCAGCAAAAGAAAGGACATCGAACATCATTTTGATTTCCAATTCTCAAGGGAAGTCAAGTAGTAGTTTAGGTCGGCCCGGCGGTGTTTTGATACTTTAGACTCTTAAAGAAATATTCGCCTAAGGTGGTTTTAGAAGTAAGGGCGGGGCACACACAGAGGAAATGAACAATAGATTCTTACTCTTCCTCGTCTCTGCAGAAATCATTGCATACAATAGCACAAACCTAACCATGCCTGCTTAGGACAGAGTGCCCTGTAAGGACAGTGGTTAGTCTCTTTTTCTTAAGTCGAATTAGCGCTTTCGATCCCTTAGGATCCACGGCAGACCAGATTAACCTAGCATTGTGGCAATAGTTAAGATGTTGATGATCTATGATTTGCTTTCGGCAGATCGTCGGTGTGAATCAGGACTTGGTCGAGCTTCCCACTATTTGTACATTTAGAGCCTTGTCCGTTAAGAGTGTTCAGGGACCCGCAACAGTCCTCGATTTTGTTGTATTAGATACAAGAGATCTGATCTTAGCTTGGCTGTTGATATAAATACTGAGTTTCTCTCAGCCTAAGGGCCGCGTTAGTGGCTTGCTTCGTTACATAAATGTCTATTGGCAGCAAGTGTAGATTTGAAGTGCAGCTGTTGGAGAAGTTCTTAGCGCACCTGTAGTGCTGCGGCAAGCCACAAGTTGGACTTTCTCGAGTTTTCGGCTGAAGGGCCCATACCTACTGTTCATAAAGGTCTACCAGAAAAATTCCTGCTTAGAACCAACTGGTTAGAAGCACCTGAATTGAGATGGACATCTTAGAAGGTCCTGCAGTTTAATATTTCTTAAGTCCTCTCAGCTCGTCGATGAAGTGCGTCGACCAAGAGAGTTCTTATTCTTCTCTTAGTCCCTGCAGCTCCTGGGAAAGTCGTTAATCCAAACTGCATAGTGTCCAGTAAGGAGAAGGACGTCAGAAACAACTCGTGCATCTCTTCGAGATTAATCGGTGTTTTTGCTATAGAACTTCTTGCCAAAAAAAAAAAATAGCTCCTCTGCCGATTGCTTAACTAATCGATACTGACATTTCGCACATACCGCACGTACGTTCACATAACAAACTTGAAGATGCTTAAATGCTACGTGACCGATTGACTGTCGATGTGGACTTGGGGGGTTAACCAAGCGATAATGGATCCCAAAAAAAAAAAACTTAACACAATATTTGTTCATGTTACTATCATGTTTTTGTCATATTGATAGACCCAATAAAGATCCGCATAAACGAAGCCGGCAACTTCAACAAACACTGATCAAATAAAAATTATTCAAAGTACCTTCTAGTACGTGACAGTGAAATCAATTAAGTGTCTGTCTGTCGGGGCAAGAGAAGACTGAGTGAGACTCCCGCCAAAAAACGAGATTCACAATCAATTTGCACGTGATAAATTCCGATACGTTCTCTTGGGACGAGCGGCATAATTACCTACTAAAATCGTGAGCGACCCATTCATAAACAGGCATTAAAAGTTAAGACCGTATAAACATTTCCTAACGGATAATTACCCTGAGTAGTTGGTTTTTAGTACAAATTCTCACAGAAAATTGTTTGCATAGCATCATCTGGTTGGATGCGGAACACTATATCAAAACGCGTAATAAAATTGAAGCCCCCCCCCCCGGCCAAGAGCGACGTAGTTAAATTTACAACCCATCAGCAGAATTGCGTTAAAATTGTGAAATGATGATTTATTTTTTGCTTTTGCATATGTTCCAATTAATTAGTGCAAATTAATTACAAAAAAAAAAAAGATATGCTGCCTCAGCGGTATAACGTTTATTTTTTTGTTTATCAAGTAACAGTAAGGAATGCTATTTTCTTAATTGAAAAAATAAAATGTTAAATTACTTTTTATGCACAAGATGTACAAGTTAATTGAGTAAAATTTGAAAGCAGTCTACAAGCCTACAAGACATACATTTAAATGGGGGTGACAAATTATGTCAAGATTGTAGGGGTGGATAGAAGAAAAGACGTCAGATTTTGCAAAAGGAACCCCACTCGTACCTTTAGACCGATGAAAATACCTCGGATCTAGAGGGTTCGACGAGGGAGTTCTCTCATCTTCTGACAGCCACCAGAAATTCTGATGCTGCCCTTCAACATTCCTTATATCGTGCTTGGAAACCAACCTACTGAGTCTGAGGTGCTCCACAGTACTCTGAACGATGCACATCTCGACCCTAGTTAAGTCGTTTATCCACAGTTGTCCGGGCAAAATTAGCGCTAGTCTGTCCTGGATTAGTTTTTTCTGGTTAAAATACAGGAGAGCCTCTGGAGGGACTAAGCACCCTCTCGTGGCAGGAATGCTATCGATCGATATACTGGCAGAAGAACAACAGAGAAAGTTCCTAAACCTTAACCAACAGGAGCGGCGGTTATTGCCCAATGATGCGGACACAACAGAAAGGACCGCAAGCGTGAGGGAGTGGCAGCAATGCTGGAATCTTTCGTCTAAGGAACAGACTTATCCCGGACATCGCGACTTGGAAACGGCAGACACGGCAAAGTGAACTTTTACATTACACAATTGTAACGAGACATGGTTGTTTCCGGTCACCTCACTTGTCCATCTTGCAGTGATACTCCCGAGGACGTGGAGCATGTATTCTTTCACTGCCCAAGATTCCAGTCACAAAGAGAAACACTACGATTGCTATTGGAAGAAACACCAAATTCTTGAGAACATTGTGCAGCACATGCTAGGCTCGGAACATAAGTGGAGCACAGTGGGTTCCTACGCCAAAGATATATGCCAAGAGTTGAGACGACTAGAGCGAGCGAGCGAGGAGAGAGAGCGAGGAAATCGCAAGAAACAATCGCAGAGAACATGAGCAGACACATACTTGCAGACACGCGCATCCCTACAGAAACGCACAGACTTACAGAGACATACAGACAGACAAATATACGAACAGCAGAACGCAGACTCGCTTATAGGGAAAAGTAGCAGAGGGAAAAACTAGAATGTACATACATACACAAACAAGGACATTGACCTTTCGTGCAATGCACAAACATCCGCAGACGTACAGACTCACACAAATCTGTCGACAGGAGGCAGCTACAGATGAAAAAAAAAAAATGGTACGTGGAATGGCGGTAGTAAGCCCCGGAGATCAGGTTGTTGGTCGAGTTCATTGCCGTTGCACTGTATTCTCGAGTAAGGTTAGGTTAGGTTAGGTTGGGCGTCGGTCCCCAATAAGCAGGGACCCACTTAGGCCAGAATGAAGGCCCATTGTGATACCGCGTTAAAAGAACCAGAGACCAGCCTCAGAAACCTTACATGCGGGGATTCCCTATAGAATGGAGCTCTGGGCAACCGTATCGGTATAAACCCTATCTTGTGCCGCACTAAGTGCAGAACCAGTTAGATTCACATACGAAACTTCTAATTCTAAAGATATCGAGCCTGGCTAGGTCGCTGAGGTCATTGAAGAAGTACTCTCCTAATGTTATCCTCCTCAACCTTGATAGAGCAGGGCATGTGCAAAAAAGGTGAGTTAGCGTTTCCTCTTCTTCCTCGTCTCTGCAGCTTCTACAGAAATCGTTGGAAGGAACACCCATTCCGATAGCATGCCTGCCAATAAGACAATGCCCCGTAAGGGCTCCTATTATAATTCTAAGTTTCCTGTTTACGGACAGAAGTCTTCCTGTTCTCTTCAGATCCAGGTTAGGCCAGATCTGCTTCGACAGAAAACAAGTATTGATATTCTTCCACCTGCTGTTAGCTATTCTTCTAGCTTCGCTATCAAGGCGGGATTTTATCACTTCTAAAGAGGCCAGCGGTTCCTCCCTATTATCAGAGAGGGTCCGGCCCGAGTAAGCTTTAGCACGAAATTGTCCATTCTGATTAGGTCCGCCTTGTTGTAAAGGACTTCATTGGAATAGAATTTCTTGTACTCAGACTCTGGTGTTCTGTATAAGCGAAGGCAAGGCTTAAGACAAGCCATCTCAAACACCCGAATCGTTTCCATTAAGCTTATTCACACGCTGTACCAGATGGGACAACCATATGTGAGCATTGGTCGGATAAGGGCCGTTTAGCAGAGTACCTTCACCCTTGCATCGAGTTAGCTGTTGTAAAACAGTGTCTCCGTAAAGGGCAAAAGCAAATTTGATTTGATCCCAAGGTATCTGACTGCACTTCGACTCGCTAATGGTTGCCCATGTTGGAAGCACTATACAATGGCGTCCTAAGCAGAATGGTTTCCGATTTATTGAAGTTGATCTTCAACTTCCAGTCACACTGCAAAAGATTTACAATGGCCTCGATCTTGTGTACGCAATAGTGTGGTGAAGAGAGCCTATGAGATCGCTAGTGAAAATGTATGTTTCGAATGTACCAGCAGAAGTCACATTGCCATTTTTCACTATGAACCTTCTGCTGGTTAGCATGTTACATGCGTTTGCATCGACAGGCTCTGGAGGAGGAGGTTCAATGACGAATTATACGAACTGTACAGCGACACCAACCTAGCATTGATCGTTTAAGGGACATGTAAAGCGAGTGTACACCAGCGCTCTGGCCTGAAAAGTCTTCAAATTCTACCCGGAGGGACAACGCAGTAGAGAAAGACTTCCCCTAAGGTGGCGTGCACAAGTAGAAGGGGACCTTAGTCAACTTGAAATGCGTAACTGGAGGAGGAGAGCTAAAGACCGGGGAAGCTTGTTGGTAGAGACACAACTTCACCCCGAACTGTAGCGCCACCTAAGTAAAGTAAGTAAATCATTTAGTCAGTACAACAACCCAGACCCTTGTGGCCTTTAAAATATGTCAATGATGTTCGAAACGCGTTAGAAAAAAGTAGATGTCATCACTTAATGACAGAAGTGACAGTGAATGTCATAGATGACACTTTGGTGATTCAATTGTGCATCCATGTTGTTTGAATGAAAGAGAGGTCTTATGCTGTGTCAATCTGTCACTCTAATCCAAGATGACGTTTAAATATCAATAAAAATTAGAAAAAGTTGTAAAGACCTTCTAGAGATGGATTGTGTGCTAGGAGTGTCCATTTTTTTTATTATTAAAAAGCCTCAAAACTTTGACGCAGTAGATACATTCCTTTTTCAATCGAACACACCTCCAATGAATGTCCATAATTTAATTAGAATTTGATTATACACGTGCATATACTTCACCTGATTAATTGTCCACCATTTTCTATTCATAATTCTTTAATCTATCACGCGATTGTCATTGAAATGTCAAAACATTTCATGACTTAAATATTAAGCACTTCGAAGGCGTAACTAATCTTTACTTTGAGAACGCAAATGTTATACTTTTTTGTACAAAAGCCCTCCCCCCCCCCTCGTATTTAGAAACAATCCTTTACCTTGCCGAAATGACGTAATCCCAACACCTGGGGATAGTGCAAACAAAACGGTTTAACAATGACAAGACTCGTTATTAAAATAATGAACACCTGTCACGCTATCTCACAGAGAGACACAAAAAGTCCTTCGCTTTAAGACGCTTAATTGGCAAATAGCAAATGTACAATGAAAAGCCAACCGCCCCCCCCACTTGACATAGACTCCAGCAGTAGTCCTACTGCGAAAAATATCCTCCATCCGCAATGAGGACACGTTCACTTAGTAACCCACAGAACATGGCCCCCGCACTGACTACTGACACACAACACAACCAATGTCGCTTGCGTTGACAAATGCCTCGTCGTCGTCGTTCCCTGTCTCGTCCACCATCGACTGTCAAAGTCAATGGCCCCTTCGATAATTATACCCCTTGACGTCAACGGGAGACTTAAACCACCAGCACCATGGGGGCAGAATTTCCTTTGCCTTGTTGTCACTTCAGTTACTGTGTTGTAAAACATTTTTTGGAATGTGTCATTTCAAAATACTACGTCGTCGCGTCGTCGTCCACAGAAAGAAGAAAGCGTTTGGATCGATACTTTTACCAGTACACTCCCTCTTTCCCAGGCTACAGAGAAGACGACACACCACACATAGTTATGGTGAAATACGTATAGAAGAAGGTGCGCACATCAAATTGAAATGCGGAGATTTTTTTTCTCCTCCGCAGGACATTTGTAGAAACAACCAACGCCAAGCGTTCCATTCTTTTACGCAAGAGTGTTGGTTAGGTGTTCACAGGTTAGGTTTTTGACAGCTCTTTCGCCATTTTAAAACGGTAATGTGCGGAGAGGAAGTAGATATATTTTTAGTGTTAATGCGCAGTTATCAAAAGACGTCGTTGTCCTTGTCGTTTCTAAAAGCGGATACATTTCGCTATCGCAACCAATTTCTGTATTTGAAAATGCGGATCGGACTTTCGGAGGTGGTGTTGTGCGAGAGGTTAAAATGAAATTGAAACCATTTGATGGGGGTTTTTTTTTGAAGGGTTCGTTGTGTCGTGCTTTAACTTTGTGTATTTGATTACAAAAGGGACAAGGACAAGGACAATTACTTTTTTCTTTTCCAATTTTTTTTTTTTTTTTTTTTTTCGTTTTTTAGGTGTGCAAATCTTGTTTAAGACCTTTTTAACCTTTCTTGACGACGAGCCACTTGTAGGATAGTCCCAATTTTTTCTTATTAACAATTTTACACTGCGCCTTATTTTAATAAAAATCCTTATTATGGCAGAACAGACATTTGTGACATTTGTAAGGAAGCAGCGATTGAATAAGGACCTAGACATACCCAAAGACTTGACATTTAGAAAATGTATTCCAGTACCAGAAGTAGGTGGCCTTTAATGGGACAGAGAACTACGAAAAAAGGGATAGAGACTGATTTATGATTTATATACCGTTATAGGTATCAGTCGAGCACTCAGAACCACCCCCACGGCGGCTCTAGACACTATTCCATCTGCTTCCTCTGGGTATTTAGACAAGTGGAAGCCAGTGCAGCCATACGTATCAAAGAACTTCACCATTGGTCCGACCTGCGGATTGGACACTCCACCATTCTGAGCGAAGGAATATCGATTAAATCTGAGGGAGCTGGCAACGCCGTAAAAATGTATAAGTTTATAGCTTCACTGAGGTACTGAACTCAATGCTATCCGTCAACACTTACAGAAATGCGCAGCGACAGCGACTCAAGAACCAGTCAAATCTCATACATTTTTATGGCGTTGCCAGCTCCCTCAGATTTAATCGATACACGCGCAGTTTATCATTTCGTTACAAAGCTGACAGGCGGACCATTAGTAGAAAAATGTAAAAATACCCAAAAAAAAATGCCCACAAAGTTCTACACACACCGACAAGCTGTACTTAGAAAGAAAGTGGAGGCTTCTGAAAAATCAAAGAGTCCAACCAAGATACTGGCGGAGTGAAAAAGTGAGGAACGTATCCGGGAGAAGACGACAGGGAATGCCCCAAAATTGACTCAGGCGGCCTTACAACCACAACCATCAATTTCTCGGACCTCGACATCGCATCGACAGCAGAAAAACCAGATATCTGGGCTGAATATTTCAGCGCAGTAGATGACGATATAAAGGACATTGACAAGGAGGCTTTTTACAACCCTCCTGACGACACATTCCACGCGCTATTCGTCAACAACCTGTTCAGACGGGTCTGCGATGAGAGCGAAAGACTTTGGTTGGTATTTCACTCGGATCTCTAAGAATCCGATAAACAGGCGGCACTACATTCAACGAAACCTTCCAGCTACTGAGGTACGCAGACGATATCGACATCATCGCTCGGTCCCAGAGTGCCATTATTGACGCTTTTATGGCGATGGAAGAACAAGCCAAACGAGTTGGTCTCTCGATGAACGAGGATAAAACAAAGCACATGCTGTCTAACAAAAACCGATCCGTCGAACACCGTCTAAGTCAGAACCTAGCAGTTGACAGCTATACCTCGGAGCAAATATAAACTCCACAAATGACACTCTAGTGGAGATTCGACGAAGGATAACCTTGGGCAACCGCTGCTACTTCGGTTTGTCCAAACAACAAGGGTCCAAACTTTCAACTCGAAGGTCCAAAATCATGCTCTACAAAACCCTGATCTTGCCAGTCCTGCTTTATGGAGCTGAATGCTGGACGATAAGTAAGACAGCGGATCAGATCCTGAGATCCTTTGAAAGAAAAATTCTACGTCGAATATTTGGTCTAGTTTGTGAGGAGGGCGAATGGAAGAGAAGATATATAACCGTGAGCCCTACAAGCTGTAGAAAGATGTGGATATAGTCCGGTAGGCAAAAATCCGTGGACTGCACTGGCTCGGCCACATCGAGCGAATGGACGAGAATGCTCCAGCTAAGAGGACCTTTGAATCCGAGCCACCTGATTCACGAAGAAAAGAAAGACCGAACCTTCGGTTTAAAGATCAGGCAATCGCGGACGCCAGAAACCTTGGTCTCGTAAACTGGAAGCAGCGTATCCGGGACCGTGAAGGATGGAAAGCGGCATTAGTTCAGTCTCTGACCCTCCAACAGTCGCTGGCCTGATAAAATAAGGAAACAAGTTATCTATCAAGACTTCTCTGGAGACACGGCATGATGGATATGGGCTCTATCAGCTCCTCAGCTTATCTTTGGAAGTCTAGTCGTAAGTGGCAATGATCGAGAAAATTTTCTCCTATGAGCGAGATTGACTGGCCTAATTCAAACTGTGTTCTACTTCATTCCACGCATTCAACGCTTAAAATGGTAAAAAGGGGCGGCACTTGGCTCTATTCGTATCGTGAGCACCAAGCGACTGACAATCTTTGAGAGTGCAGTTCATAAAAAAGTGAATATATGCCGTTATAAAGTGTTCTTTTCTATAAAAGTTCCGTTCAGTTCTTTCGGAGTGTTGGAACACCACGCTGGAGCACTCAGACACAAAAACAGGTCCATTGTTCTAGCAGCAGTTAACAACCCTTTTCCTGTATTTTCTTCGTCCTTTCTAAGAAAGTCGAGTAAGAGCTTCACTCAACACATCAGCCCCGAAAATCTGCCACCTAAACCAAAAGCAAATGCAAGACAATCGCATAGGAAGGATTCCACAGTGTCTCCACAAGTGTCAGAGATGTTTGGCAAAGCCAAAGTGTCCCACAGCAAACAGCAAACCTACTTGGAGGAGTTTAGATACTGACGGCACCTTAGGTTAGATTAGGTTGAGGTGGCTGCCAGCTCACTTAGACCAGTGATAGGCAATGGACCTTTACCACATGGATCTGGGGAGATATCCTTACCTACTCGTTGAACCAATTGAAGCTTCTGATGAAGCGAAAGAGGTTTCTGACATCTGTGTTTATCAGATCGCCTAAGTTGCTTAAGTAGAAATCTCCTAAGTGAAGCCTTCTTTTGCGGGAGAGCGCTCGACAGTTACAAAGAAGGTGGGGAGTAGTTTCCTCCTCCTCTTCGTCCATGCAGCTTCTACAAAAATCGTTTGAGCATACGCCAAGCCTTGTTAAAGGCTTAAAGGCCTTTTCTCTGTTCCTTTTTTTTTATAATTAGCGCGCTCTAAAGGGATTATGATGACTACCCTTAAACTAGAGCACGGGCATAAGGGAAATTAGAAAAGAGACGAAGGATAGGACATCCACTCTAGTGGACCTTTTGCTACGGAAACCGTACTGCCGGTCATTGAGGAGTTTCCGTGAGTCGAGATATTTCATAAACTGACGATTTATCAGTGTTTCCATGACCTTGGAAAGAAGGGACGTAAGTGCAATGAGTCGGTAGTTGGAGGGAGAAGATTTGCCTTTTTTTGGACACGGGCTGGACAAATGCAGTTTTCCATCTACTCGGAAAGAGACTTGAGGAAAAGCTTACGCAGTGGTTTTGCCAAGGTGGAAGAACACCTCTTCAGAACTATGGGTGGAATACCATCTGGACCAGCGGATTTGTGTATGTTGAGACCTCTAAGTGTTCCTGCAACGTTACGAGTGCGAAAGTAGACTAGTCCCATAGAGAATTCAACGCTCTCGAGTACAGGTGGAGACAACGTTAAATCTAGGAGCGTTGAGCTGTCTGCAGAGTGTGCAGCAAGCAGATTGGCCTTGTCCGAGGAGCTGACAGCTGGAATGTCATTGTAAATGAGCGCTGGAATTGAAGACGAGGCAGAATGCTTGATGTTCTTCACGAATGTCCAACAATTTTTACTAACCTTGGGACACTGTAGTATTTTTTGCTTCAATTTTTGGCCACAGAAAAATTTGACATGTCGGATGTGCACATTGCAGTCATGTCTGGGGCTTGTTTAAACTTAATTCGGCTTTCCTCAGAGGGGTTGGCTTTAAAATACTGAAAGCAGCCTCTTTGCAGCTCAGGTCAAACCACGATTTTTCCTTTGGTTTGATGCTCTTCTTTCCGGTTAGGAATAAAGGAGCTCATACCAAGGAGAATGATATCAGTTATCATATCAGCGGCGACATCAACATCGCTATCGAGGAAGCATAGCGACCAGTTAAAATTCCTAAAGAAGCTGTTAAGGCCGTCCTTTCTGTTTCCTTTCTACTTTCAACAGAACGTGAAATTGTGCAACACAATTCTCAATAGACAAGCTACAATCTCCTCAAGCTCATAACACCGCCGCCGCCCACACACAACTTACACCCATTTTTGTGTAATCAAATCCATCACATGTCCAACAATTTCTCAATTGTTAAACATTTCCGACAAAAGTAATCCGTCCCGGCCACATTGGATCGTCTGCTTCCCCTCCCCCCCTACAGTTTCAAGTTCACATACATTTTGATAGCACGGAACTCTCTGAAAATAGTTTTTTTTTTTTTTAAACAAACAAACTGACGAACGGACACACATCGACAAATGAAGAACAAAAATCTGCTAACTACAACAAATTGTTTAAAAATATGTTACGCCTGTCACATTGGCTGACATAAACAACTGTTTTCTGTCCAGCACAGCGAAATTGTGTTTCCAAAACAACAGAAATCACAACGACGACATAGACGCGCAATTCCACCAATTCCACGGCAGAGCCAATTTATTAATTTTGTCCACTTCACTACACAGAACACAGAATGTATCTATGACAGTGGGGGTGGGGGTGTGTATCTGCGCAATTGAAACGAGCGAAGATTTGATAAAATGTTTTGCACTCTCAATGCGCGTTCTCACATCCGCCCAAGATGAAGATTACTCAATTAGGTCGCACTTCGCCTTGGATTCGCATCTCTTTTTTGTTGGACAAAGTGTCCAGCAATGGATGAAGGCGTCTCTGGGGTCAGATCCAGAACAGAACAGAGACGAGATAAATTGTTTTTTTTTTTTTTTCATCAAAAGTGGACACCAATCATGAAGCCACTGTCGCCGAGATGGATTCTTTCTTTAAATGGGAATTAAGGCGATGATGGGATGGTTCTCCTATCTGCATTCATATACTTGTACGTACATAAGTGTAACTGTGTATTCTTTAAGGGTGGGGGGGCCATTATTAATAATTCTTTATTTGTTCTGGTCAAGGTTAGGTTAGGTACGACTTGGTATCATCCCTCCAAACAGTGGGAGAGAGTTCATTAATTCAGTTTCTGAAAGCAAATGTAAGTGGATCTAGAGATTTATTTGTGTGCACATGTGTGTGTGTGTTTGTGTGGATGGTGATAGATTTGATTTTATTAACTTTGATAGGATTTATGCGAGAGCAGTAGAGAGTATTTGATGACAAAAGAAGCCAGGCCAAGAGGGATTTCCTTGTTTAGGTCGGTTTAATCCGATACAAGTTGATGTAATAAAAAAAAAATCTACAACACAACATTGTAATGCGTAATAAAAAATGCAATAAAGGACGGAAGGATTCATTTCTGAACTAGTTTTATTGTTGGGTGACTACCCATCTAAAGTAAATGAGCTTTCAATGGAATTGAAAGTTAGTTCTTATGGTGATGGACTAGATGGACTGATAAATCTTGGCTTGATGTAAACCCACACAAAACAGAGTTAGTTCTCTTCTCAAGGAAATACAAAATTCCTGTAACCATTCGGTATAAGGCTAACTTTCCCCAATGAGGGCAAATTCCTTGGAGTCATTTTCGATAGGAAGCTATGCTGGAAATCCACTATCACTGACCAAGTCAAAAAAGCTTTGGTAGCCTTTTACACTTGCAAGAGAACCATTGGTCGCAAGTGGGGTTACACGCCCAAAGTTACCCAATGGCTCTATACGTCCTTAGTCAGACCCATACTTCTTTATGGAGCTCTAGTATGGTGGACTGCACTTGATAAAAGCTCATATCTTAATATAATAACCAGGGGTCAATGGATGGCTTATCTCTACATCACTGGGGTCCTAAGATCAACCCCCTCTGCTGCGCTACAGACCTTCTTGAACTTCACACCTCTGGATTCCCTAGCTTAACAAGTTGCGGCAAACACAGCAGCCCGTCTTAAAGCAACTTCGCTTTGGACCCAACTCCCGTATCTTACACAGATTCCACAACCTACCAAACAAATTTGATAGAACTCTCCCGTTTAACTCCCTTGAAAGGGCATTTTAAGTCACAATTCCCATACGGGACAACTGGTATAGATTCCATAAATCTGTCAACAAACAAATTCACATCGAAGGTGTGGGCTGCGGCATCCACTCACACAAACTTAACATTAAGAAGGCGATCCACCTCCCTGATCACTGTAGTGTTTTCCAAGCGGAAATAATGACGATAAAGGAAACTTTATCATGGCTGAAGTGGAACATTGTATCCACCAAGGATATCTGTATCTTCAGCGACAGCCAAGCAGCTTTGAAATCCCTATCAAATGTCACTTACAACTCTCTGACGGTCCTCGACTGCCTATCGTCGCTTAGAAAGATGATTGAGCAAATAAACATTCACCTTTGTTGGGTGCCTGGACACAGTGACATCCCTGGTAACTGCAAAGCCGACGAACTTGCTAGATCTAGTACGACTCCTTCTCATACCTAAGGCCTGAAACTAATTATCAAACAAAAAATAACTACAGAGATTAACTCCAAGTGAAAAAGCGGGTCTTACGTGCCATTCCACCAGACTTATGTGGCCTGAAATTGACGACCATAAGTCAAGGGAGATTATTACTCTCAACAGAACACAAATTCGCACCATTATTGGTGTCATCACAAGCCATTGCCTACTTGGACAACCCGCCAGAAGATTAGGGGCTTTCTTCAATGATTTTAGCAGAAGCTGTAGGGATGCCATTGTCCAGTGCTCTCCCACAGCAGAAGAAGATTTCTTGCGCACTATCATTTCAATGACAACAGTAACCTAAGTCAAATTCCCCTAAGGAAGATCCTCTCATTTATCAACAACTCTCTGAGCCTAAGTGAGTCCCATGGGATGCCTATCTACCTAACCTAACCTAGTTCTAATGTTAGACTTTAAAAAAAAAAAAACTCACCAAAGGACACCTTTTAAATGTTTCAAGCCACAAGCTATTGTAGATATGTATTCTCACTCGGATAAGTGATTTCATGACAGTTGTTGACAGACAAACAAGTCTGCGTGGGAATCATCATTTTACAAGAGAATCCACTTTTTCAATAAAGAAGTTGAATTTATGTTGAAAACTTTATAATGGATGATGTGTGTACACAACGGGAGTTGCTGTCAAAAAATTGAATGAAATGACAGACAATGACTTTGATTGCCTGTGGGTAGCAAGTAAAATGAAAGCATATGCGCGAATACAAAAGGGGCTACAACCTTGGCAAGCAATCTAAGAATGATTCTTTGTATCATCAAAGGGAAGATGGAACTTCATCTGCATGTGACGCTTTGGGGGTTTCACTAATGACGACATGGCGATGGGAGGACGCATGCAATTGCCTGTCAAACATCATTACAAACGGATCTTTATCGACGGGTCCATGAGGTAATGCGGCGTTGGAGCCGGTGTCTTCTCAGGGAAACTGCGCGTATCCAAATCGTACCGCTCTCCAGACTCTTTGAGTGTATAGAGGTACTGTTGAGTAGAGAGGTTTTGCAAAATACTTAGTCTCAGTCTCAAAATTAATTAAAGAATTTGTATGAACAGGCAGGCTGTCATCAAAGCGCTCGATTAACACACTTCGTCTTTTAAATAAGCAGAACGCTGTAAGGAAATTATTACCCAGGTAAGCGCACGGTTAAATATCACTCTCATCTGGGCTTCCGGTCATAGTAACATTGAAGGGAATGAAAAAGCCGACAACTTTTGATGGTTCCCTTGCGGAGTTAGCCCTCTTTCCGATTGGAGTCATCAAGGGAAGAATTCTCCATTGCCAACTCTAGGTGAAACAGCGTAGGAAACTGTGCCATATCCAGACAGATATGGCCCACCTACAACGACGAACGACAAACGACCTTATCAACAGCACAAGTAACTGACAAGTTCGGTATTCCCTTTGACACTCATTGCCGTAGCTGCAACAATATACAGGAAAAGGAAACCCTGTTCCGAACCAGGCATCTTACACTTCGCAAAGTCTCTTCCAAGGAATCATCTGAGATCTCTGACATGGATGGATGAATTTAAAAACTTCCCCTCTCAGTCACACCCATCAACATCCAGGTAACGTAAGTTGTGATATCAAAGAGGCACATCAGCACTACTTGTGCTACCTACCTAATAATTCTCCTTCGACACGTTGTTCTCGCGCTTTACGTCTGCAAAAAGGCAATTGGTTGGAGCTGGGCTATACACACTCGTACCACACTTGTCAAGCCCATATGAATGTATATGGTGGACGGCTCTTGAAAATACCGTAAACCCTAATCTTTTAAGGAAAGTGCAAGGATCCACATGCATATACATGAACAGTGCACTAACAACCACTCTATCCGAAGCATAAGGTGTTATGTTTCATCTTTTTTAGAAGCCCTCACGGAGCATTTCAGAAGCTGTTGAGATAGGGAAAAGGAAGAAACGGGTACTCACCTTTTTTGCAACTATTCTAGGAGAGTATTTCTATGAAGACCTTGGCGACCTAACCAATCTCGATGTTAACAAAATAAGGAGCTTTGTCTGTTGTTATGGACGGTTCTGCACATAGTGCGGTACAGGAAGGGGTCTGCACCAATACGGCTTCCCAGAATATCTTCCTTACACAAGGTTCCTAATGCTTGAATAATACCTCTACATGGTATCATAATGGACCTTAATTCTGGTCTAAGTATGCTTCTGGTTAAGCGGAACCTTCATCGGTCGACCCTTGACCTCTCGGCAAATATTTAGATGGTCACCAATGCAGGCATTCACTTCATGACCATGATATAGGTACCAAACTGGCCACTCCTCTATTCCATGCCTGATAACACCGACTGCACACTTCCAGCCCGCGATGAGCGGGATAATGACCCCTCTGACGAGCTCTTTTCTACACAGATGGTTCCAAAACTGGAAGCTGTCTTCTCCGAAAAACTTAATTTGAACCCTTCGTGTTTTAGGCGGAAAAATGGAGATTAAAGAAACCCTGTCGTCCTGGCTTACATGTTATGTAATATCTCTTAAGGATATTTTCATCTTCACGGACAGCAAAGCGGCAGTAAAGTCGTCAGTACCTACTTCTAAAGACGCTCGTCTTTACTTGTTTTGGGTGCCGGATCAAAGAGCACTTCCAGGAAACTGCAAGACCAGAACAAACACCACTCCCAGAATTGTGCTGCTCTCACTACAGTGCTCCCCGGATAGCTGCCTTGCGAGTTTTTCTGATTTATTTAGGCACTTAGGAGGGGAAGTTACCTATCCATACCAGCTTACATTCCTGACAAGTTTTGAAGCCTCTAATTTTTGGTTAACAATGCGGGTAACGCAGCTAAGCGAGGGAGTACGTAGCCGGGTATTACTGTGTATTATGCAAACCCTTACTGGTACCAGCAAAGCCAACAACAGATGAGAGCATAACACAACATCTCAAGTGAATGACCTTTGCAGGAGCTACAGAGACGATGAGAAGAAAGAAGCACCGCACACCTCCAACAGCTCCTTTCTTCGACAATCTCATCGATGTGGCGGACATTAACGTCAGTAGCATCCTTCGCTTTATCAAAAGCTCCAACGGACTTAATTAGCCGGTAAGTGAGTAAAAACGAAATAGATCCAGTGGTATCCCAATGGATCTCCTCTGGTCTAAGTACAAGATTCACGAAACTCAGAAGCTTAACTCGAACCATCATTTGCTGTGCCAAAGATTCTACTGATTGGGTTCTCGGAACTGCTTCCAAACCACTTACGTAAAGTTATCACATTTCAGATTGACATAAAATATAATCTAGCGCCAGTATAACCTAATTTCCAACTAATCACATCTTCTTGATCAAAAATAATTGACCAACAAATGAAAGCTAACGTTGACAATTATAAATTAATTGTTCACACAAAATGTTTATAGTAAAATTGAAAGAAAATAAAAAACCAAACATTTCGATTCCTTTGCGACATTTCTTATCGCTTACATTGTTATCGCTTTAAAGTTATCGAAACAAGCGTTGTTCGTTATCTTTGTGAACTTGTTCAGAAATTACTTAACATGCTTTATAATTGAATATATCACTCGAATGAAATGTTTTATGCGGTAGTTTTGATGACATTTCCGATGTTTTGTTACGCCAATTTTGAATTAAAACTTTTTTTTCACATGTTGTACCTACATATTTCGACCTTCAAACATTCCGTTGTAAGTTGTTGTACTTCCATTGCCAATATTTAAACAATTTAACTTATTTTCAAGTACAAAATGTAAAACGAAAAATGTTGTACTTCATAAAAACTTAAAAAAAAAAAAAAAAACACGGCTGGCAACACTTTTCCCATCTGTCATCTGGTACTAAGTGGTTGTGCTATTTGTCAATTGTGTACTAAATCGAGGTTATAGTGGCAGCCAGCAAACGATTAAGATTAAATCAAAACTCCCAAACTCCCAAAACTCACCTTAAAACTCGAGGAGACCCCCCTCCAAGTCGCAGAAAAGACGAGATACCTGGTGTGCATCCTGGACCGTAAAATGACATGAAAAGAGAACATCTCAAAGCACGCAAGCATGCTGAAAAATGTTTGGTAAATACTGGCACCATAAGAACCATTCCAACTGCAGCCTTGGAAACTATTCTCGTCTTGATGCCATTAGACCTCAACCTTAAAAAAACAGCTGTTAAAGTGCCCTGCATGTAAAGCAATCCAAATTTTGGAAAACGGGCGATATGGGCCACCGAGAGATAGCAAAGTTGGGCAAAACTAGAAGCTGACTCGGATTTCCTCACACCATCTCCTGATTTTAGCCTAAACATAAACACGATCATATCCTCAAGAGACCAGCGAGTGGGCCAGCGGGAAGGCTATCAACACGACGAAATTTTCGATTTTCACAGACGGGTCAAAAACTGAAGGCGTAGACTCTGCGATCACCTCACTAGAACCCAACATAACGCGGCCAATAAGACTTCTGAAGCACAGCAGTGTGCTCCAAACTGAAGTCCTAGCCATCACCGAGGCAGGCCGTGAACTATCAACGAAGTTAGTCTCTAGGAAAACCATTGACATTAACATAGACAATCAAGCCACAGTAGTAAAGTCAAAAATTGTGAAACGTTGTCGTGGCAAGCTTAAATCCCTCATCGCGAACCATAACGTAAGACTCTGGTGGATCCCGGGACACAAAGGTATCCACGGGAATGAAATGGAGAATAAGTTAGCTTGGAACAGGACCTATCACTAGTCAACCACTCAGTACTGCCCCCTTAGGCTCTCGTTAAATCCAGCATTGCACTTGACTTCCCAAAGACAAGCTGATGAGAGATGGAGTGCACTCTGATCATGCCGCATCTCCATGAAACTCTGGACAAATATCAAGAAGATAAAAAGGGGACAAATTCTTGCGCTAAACAGATCAAACTTAACACTCTTCACAGGGATCATCACAGGCCACAATCTACTGGTAACCCACCTTAGAAGAATGCGTTCAGGGACAGACGATTTATGCAGAGGCTTTGGCGATACAGACGTGGAAGAGAGCACAGCTTGCTCCCTACACGAATGTCCCAGCCTACACAGCACAAGAAAGACAGCCCTCGGTGAATACTATTTCAACGACCTGGGCGATCTGTCTCAAAAAGCCACCAAAAGCCATTCTAAAATTCACAACGAATCCAGGATGCTTCAGAGGCCAAACGATCGCAATTACACTCACCCAGACCTTTCCCTTCGTTGTGTCTTTTCAGGGTGAACATTCCACGTCAGAGGAACACGATGGATCCGTAGAGATCTCAATGAAGGCGATACAGCCACCTACCTACCTTCCTAGATCAAAACCGGTCCATGATCTCGGGGAATTGTCCAAAGATTAACCCATTTGGAGCTTCGAATAAGACGTAGGGATCAATTGAAGAAGAATGCTCTCAAATGGAGCTCCGGGCAAGACACTTCGTCGAATTATGTACACGAGCAGTAGAGGGAGGAAGACCTCGCCTAAGTCAGAAAGGGCCCTTAACCAACGGGGAATCCGTAACTGTTAGCTATGGTCTGGGCTAACTAGAGAGGCTTGTTAGTTGAGGTACAGGTTCACCCCGAACTTCGCAAACCCTTCTATTTCATATTAGAACGCACTGGTTACATTCGGCCCGACCTTTAAAGAAGCAGTCTCCCTTGGCCACTCTACATCGGTCGTTCAGGTTCAAGTATATGCATCGAGCTTTATGGCAAAGAACCCTTTATAGGAAACAATTTGTCACCTTCTCTGGCAACCAGACAGTGATAAAGGTTAAACGCTTGCCTGAAGTGCCATAAAACACTCTCAAGCAACTAGCTTTGAGTTTCTAGTCACAAACAAGAATCCTAATCAACATTTTTAGGTCCATTAGCCTTATATGGTTTATCCACTAGCCACATAAAGTTGACTTCGACTTCGACAAAAATTAAAAAGTTCAACTACCCCTTAGAGCGTCATGCTATGCTTCTTATAGACTTCCTTTATGGAGACTGCTCACCCAACTATCATTTCAACAAGCTGGGCATGGGTTCCTCAGACATGTGCCTACTTCCTTTGGAAGACCAAAACTGCAACAACTCAAAGCAAATAAAAACATTCGTCCCGCAAACGCGATCCTAAGATTCCACCAGGACAACTTTGCTTTGTTTAAAATCGCCGTGGTTTTTAAATCTCCGCCAGGACAGATAGGAGGCACCAATAGAGCCTAGTTCCAAGGGTCTGCCATTCGACTCCGAAAATAAAAAATTTCACTTACAAGTTGTGACAATTTCGTTAGTAAAATGTACCTGCCTACCACATGACGGAATCCGCATTCCTGATAAAGTCGTTCGCACTAACTATTGTTACTACATATGTACAAACAGACGGCGGCTCACCAGTTTCAATCACTTCATGTACAAACAGAGGGATAAACTTTTCCATAATCGGATGAATATTGCCTTGAATATGTTCAGCAAAATTGTCCGCAACATCAAGGATGACGTCTTAAGCATACAAAGTTATATTCTGGACGTTAACAAGCAAGACGTCAACATCAAAATTCAACAAATTTTGTTAAAGATAAACTGGATCACACCGCAAAACTTATCAAAGGGGTGTGGTGAGTCATGCGTCTACCCCAGAGACGGCAAAAATACATAGAATTTCTCATTCTTAATGGAGCATCGATTGAGACGTGCAAACTGAAAAGAAACACGTTCCAATTTATTTTAGACGCCAATTAGGTAACCATCTCAAGCGAATTTTTTCAAATTCTAGGAAATCCTTCTTCAAACGATTACCAGTTCCATAACCACGATGACGCAACAATTTCCAAAATCGATAGTTTTTTTGTTTGCCATTTTGCAAGGTGACTAGGCCAATCCAATGGTAATCCTTCCCAAATGCTTACAAAGTTGCATGGCAACCCTTCATCAAATCCAATACTGTTGCACATCTGCAAATAAACAAAATGACCCAAGAGAGAACAGGAAAGATGCACTGGAAGTTGACTTATTTTTTTGCATCAACTAACACAGCCACAAAATTGTTGCTGCAATGTCAATGGAAGTTACTGTTGTTTATTGGAACAAGAGACCAAACCACATCCAATACAGGACGGAACAAAAAAAAAAATCCCTGAAACCTGTCAGAATTTCTTTATTCATCTCTTTCACTCGCTTGTGATTTTAGGTTTTTTTTTTTTTTTTGATTTCCCCAATTGACTGACAGCTGGGAGAATGCATGTGAATTTTTGAAAATTTAGGGCGAATGCACAGCATGTACTCTCACAAGTGAAATAAACAAAAAAAATTAAAAAAAAAAAATTCAAACTTTAATCAAGAAAGACTTACGTTTAGTTAATTGTTTTTTGTTTCAATTAAACCGGGTGATATCGGCTTGAAATTTCTTATTCCAATCGAGAGATAATCGATTTACACAAAGTTTCACATATAAATTTTCGATATTCGCACGGAATTTTTTTTTATTTTTTTCTACTTTTTCTCTTTGAATTCCCGAGAACTCACGTATTTTTCTGTGAAAAACTGACGAAGAAATCTATTTTGACGGCACACCGAGGTGGATATTCACTCACTTTTTTGTTACTTTTTCACTGACAAGGGACAAGAAATCGATTGTAGAATTTAATTTAATTTTTTTTTTTTTTGGACTCGCACTCAGCAACGAGGAGTAGATACATATGTAGATGATTCTCTCTGCTCCAGAAGAACTCCTTTTCTGTGGGATATTTCGTAATGAAAATGGATTTTCTTTTGGAAGTATAACAGATTTTTTTTTTACTTTTTTTTTTAATTCACTCACAAACACTGGATAAATTAACTTTTTTTTTTTTTTTTACTTTCGTTGGATAGATTTTCTCATTTCTTTTGAATTTCGCACTTTTCTCTCCGTTCCGATTGATAATTCCCTTGCGAATACTTTGACGGCGCGCATTCCAATAATCGTATGTTCTCTGTTCTCAGTTCTTTTGGGGTAAAGAAGACAATTCTTTTTTCTGTGTGTGTGTGTGTGTGTGGTTACGGGAATTGCCCATCATCTTCCATGCTGTGTGTGCCGAAGTGCGCATGTGTTGAATGTTGTCATGCGATACCTAGTGGGAAAAAGTAATATGTACTCAAAGTTCCCTTTGAAATTTGACAGTTTTACATTTGAGTGGGAAATGGAAGTAGAAATTCAAAAATTGAAATGTTGACATTTTAACTGGTTGATTGTGTGTCATTTGGAGACGTTTTTTTCTTTCTTAATTTCCCTGCCCAATAGGTAAGATGGGATTTTTGTGTATCGCCCAGTTCCAGAGGTACTGGTGTTGTAGAAAGAGAAGAACGTTTCAATTGTCGACGTAGGTATGTCAAAAAGTCTGTGGAGAGTTTGCATTGACGTTACAAACACTGACTCTCAAAATGTATAAAAATACAGAAACGGCCAGAAAAGTAGTTGCACATAATTTTTGTGATTCTTGTTGAACATTTTGCAGATTGAAAGAGTTCTGTGAATTTCTAAAAGTTGCAGTCCCTTAATTTTAAACGTCTTAAGCTAATGACGTGAGAATTTATACTAATCCCAAGAATCAATTGTGTGAATGAAGATCTTTTCAACGATTTGAAGGGAAAACTGAGAGAAGCTTATCTGGGAATGAGATTCGAAAACATGTCAAGCCCACAAACCCTGAACAGAAGCCTTCAGGGACGAACAGGGGAACATAGAAGTAGTAGTAGACTGTAACTGCATAGCAGTAATGACGATTCGAATACCGCTGTCAGACAGAATAAACAACTCAACTTGGACGATTTTGGCCGACAATTCTGTTCACTCGAACTGAATGAAGTAAACAGAAACTCATTTCGAACAAAGTCGCTGGAGCTGACGACCTAGCTACCGAGCTATTTAAATCAACGGGAGATGGCTCGTTAAGGAACATGCACCAACTCATCTGCATAATATGATCGGGCGAGAACATGCTCGATGTTTGTCCTTTTGTCCTTTTATCTGCGTCAACTTCATAGGTATAAATTACCTCAACATCGTCTATAAAATCTTATCTGTCATATTGTCCGAGCGCTTATAAGCCCTTTGTCAAGAACCTAATTGGTTCATATCAGTGTGACTTTAGGCCAGAAAAATCCACCACCGATCAAATTTTCACCCAGGAACTTCAAATCAATACACACCACATTTTCATCAATTTTAGGGCCGAGTATGAATCCATTTATAGAGATAAGGGCTATACAAAGCAATGCCCAGCTTTGGCATCCCTGCCAAACTCGTCCGATTATGCAGGATGGAGATGGATATTGCAGGTTGCTTCATCAAGGAGTTTTGGACAGGACGATGCACTGTAATGCAGAAAATAGCTCGTAATTCCCAGGTCAACGTATCAGGCACTATTTTTCACAAATCGGTACAACTACTTGGTTATACAGGCGCCATTGACATTCTGCCAATCTGGTCTGGTGTTAAACCAAGATAGAACGTAATATGTTGTATATGTTGTCTACAAACACCAATAAAACAACACCGGCGTCTAGGCCAGAACGTTACGATAGACAACTATAACTTCAAGATAGTGAACGAATTCGTTTGCCTAGGCTCTGCTATCAGTTCTGCCAACGACACCAGCGGGTGGATACAACTTAGAATAAAACTCGCCAATAATTTGTTACTGTGGTCATTAAAGACAACTATTTAGCAGGGCCCTATTGAGAAAAACCAAGGAGACTCTACCAGACCCCAATCAACCCCGTTCTGTTTGGATGAAAACGAACTTGGAGTTCTATGTCCGATTTATGATCCCAATTGTGTGGACAGTTCATGGAGAAGATTTAAACACGCTTATGTACAGCGACACCGACTTTGTTAAAAGATTACTATACAATGATTTATATGGCCTGATCATGTAGAACGGACCTAAAGAATCTTCGACTCCACCCCCAGGGACTACGAAGAAGAAGACGATCTCATTTCCCATGGCGTGCGCAAGTGAAGGGTGACCTCAACCAACTCGACATGCAAATCTGCTGGTAGCTAACTAACGATTGAGCTAGCTGTATAAGGTTGTTGGTTAAAGCCTTGTTACACCCCGAACTGTAACGTCATCATAAGTTAGTAAGTAAAGATTGATTGATGATTGATTTGCCTCCCTGAACGATTGAACGGGTCGCTAAAGAAGTGTGCGCCGAGGGCTGATTTTCTAGCTCTGCTGAGAGTTGGAAAGTCCTCTTTCGCGTCTATATAGCAACAGTCACTGCAGAGATCGATAGTTCTTAGACATATGTAATTAGATAGATCACCATTAGGTTTTGGCCTGATCTCCACTATCGATCAGTCGTTCCTATCGAACATTAAATACTGTATCGTCGTTAAACGATATATTCGCTCAGCAGACCATGCATTTATTGATCGAGATCTATGACAACTTCCCAACAGTCCAAGAATCACCAGTTAATTACCAAACTATTCAACTTGTCTGTATATACAATATAGTTTTTTTTTTGCGATAGAAAATTAGTAAATCTATAAATTTGTTCTTTAAATGCTTGTCTAGATATATGTATCCGTAGCTACATTTGAATACGTTCTGTGTTACAAGAGGTAGTCTTAATTCTAGTGTATATATTGTGCTTACTAGGAGAATATCATGTTACACATTTCGTTGTTCTTTTGATTTAATGCTAATGTGCTACCGGGCAACTTGTGTCCAACTTTGGTTGTGAGCTTCTTTGTGTACGACCATTCGTTTGTCAACGCAATGGACTTGTTATGTTGGTGCCTATTGGGAGGTTAAATATCTTCTTAACTTTTTCTTTAATAATTTGTTTGTTACTTACCACAAGACTGTCTCGGGTCTTCCAAGTTGTATACAGAGTTTGATGTCCGAATAGAAATCAATATCAGCGATAAGACTTATCTTTGGCTCGTTGGTTAAGGAAAATGTGTTTTCTAATTTCGCGAAAGATGTTCCTACGATCATTGAACCGACCACTCCGGTGCCAGAGCTACACGAGAGTAAGGATAAAACTTGAAAGCATGAGAGAAATAACTTACATTTGATTGATTTCTGTATGCGCATTACGATTCCATAAACTAAATTGCACTTGTCCATTAAGATCGATTGAACGAGCGCCAAATACTCGCAAATACACAGTTGATCCACTTGACAACATCACATAGTGTTCGTGATCTTGGACAAGAGTGGTCGCTAGAAATGCTGGTGTTGGATCTGATGCTGTTCCACTCCAAACATGACCCATCAACTCGGATTGACCATTAAACAAGACGAGTGGACGTAGTGTAATACCCTGCACAGAAATTTCCATACCAGCAGTAACAGGACTGTCATCATTTTCTTCTTCTTCTTCACTGCTGGAATCACCAACAAATGATGAGAGCCCACTTGTATAGATGCCGAGCTAAAGGAAGATGAAACTTAAAAAAATCCACAATGGAAGATGCAAAACTTACTCTAAAAGTGCTGATCTGCTCTTGGCCAGCACCCAAAATCAATTCAACACTTCCTCGCTTCAGCACTCCGTTGCTAATTTCCTGAATACTCAGGATACTTTCATTGAATGCCGGAGCTTTTGATAATTCACGATGCAAGGCTGTTGTAAGACCCTTTTGTCCAATCACATGGTAATTATTGATGGTTGGCTTTTCCGATAGACATGACCTGAGGAGTGCTGAGAATCTCGGACATTTTTCACTGATCATTCGAAGTTTTTGCAGAACGTATGTTTTAACTTCAAATTGACTGTCATTGGATCCCAAGTAATCTAGCAAACTGCTCAACTGATCCTTTGTTGGTTTCATATCTAAAATTATGTCGAGTGCTAGCGTTCGGGAGCTGGAGTCATACTTCCTTCTCGATTGATAGAAAATTGCTTCGAAGGTTTTGCGATTCTCGTCGGAGAAATTCTTAACAGGGAAACTGCGTAAGGCCTGAAGAGCCGCTACGGATATCTTCGCATCACCGTCTGAGGCTAGTTTGATCAATTCCGGAATTGTTGTGATATCTCGGAGATTCTGCAACGCACGAATGAATTGAGTTTTACATTCAGCAGAAGTGCACTTTGTAGTCAACTGATTGAGAAAATATTCTCGAATTTTTGCAACTAACTCATCACTTTGACCGAACGTTGATTGTCGCGCCAGCGATGCTGTTGTTTGTATAAGTGTATCAGCGATGTTTGCATTTTTTATATTCTCCGCTTCAATGCGGGTGAAGAGATCTTCAATGATAGCTCTATCAGGATGTGTGCCTACTGCTAGAGCTTGGAGATATTTTTCTATGTTGTCTGCGTTTTTCTTCTTTTCCACATCGAATACTTCGAAAAATGCATTGTGCGCTTCTATTGTTTGTGTTGCTCCGAGAAGATCAATCACTTGACTGCGAATGGATTTGTCCCATTCGAGGATCTGTACAAATTCTTGTGACGGTGTTATTCTTGCAATTGGAAGAAGTTTCACCAGAAGAAGTGCCGTGGTTTCTTTGCCAATTTTTTGTTCAGTGAGTTCTTCTTTGTGTGCGGAAATTTCACCCGTAAGCTGTGAATGAAAATTTAAAAGTTACCTCTTGGAATCTTGGAACATCAAATTTGTCACTTACTGTAACACCCTTTATCTCGCTGGTCACTCCGTCTACTTCGGCTGGTAATTCCAACGCTCTAAAGTTATCCAAACTAGAAACTGTATCGTTCAAGTTTTCGAATTTCAACTGCTCCACCGCCGACCCAGCAACATGCTTTAGAGTCATCACAGATTCCACTTGACTACCAGCGTCTGGTTTAGCATGTAAAGCAATGGAATGCGTTTCACGTGATTGTACCTTCAAAAGGCTGCCATCTTGAGCAAAATCATAGTTCACTCTCAGTGAAGGCTTCAAATCAACACCTGAGGGAAGACAAAGTTCTATATCTTCTTTGTGATTACAAGGACACGACAGGTTGAAGGCACAACAAACATCTTTCACTTACCCAATGGCACCTCAGATCGGTAGCTGACCTTAAGATCCCAATGACTGCAGTCTGATTTAATTTTCTCAAATTTCGTCGATGATTTTGCAGAGTAAAAGACAATACATTCGCCCGACACATCGACTTCTGGTACTGGACCATTTTCATAATGGAAATTCAAAAGACTAGCAATACTACGTCGAAGATTCAAGAGGTATGCATCCCTACTACGATCTGCTAGCAGTTCAATCACTTTACCATCTTCCACAACAATGTAGTAGGGTTTATCGATAATTTTTGGTACTTCCTGTGTAACACCAAGTGTTTTCACTCTCGGATTGTGCATGGTAATTAGAAGTAGTTGAGTTGAGTCTAGATTCCATATTGAACGAACTGTGACTGTTGTGGTTAGGGTGTAACTGCTGGCTTCTTTCGAGTTGGGATTCCGCAGATCAGTCATGGAAACCTGATTTTCAAATTCGAAAAATTGTTGTGTGCCATACGGAATGAGTTGTTGTTGCGATGGAGCTGCAAGAAGAATAAAGTTTTGTAATATGAGCACGGAGCAAGGTCTTAGACAATGAATGTGAACTAAGTTTTCAACAGATTCTAAACGTACTCTCTACACTCTACACGTAGTGACATTATCGAACAGTTTAAAACTGAGGAAGGAACCAAGGAACGTTTGCAACAAAAATGTGTGAAGTACAAGATATTCGCGATTCCGAGCAAGTTCGATGTTTGAAGAATGGAATAGTTGACTTCGATTGGGGAAATGTACCACTGACGAAGTTTATTTGCCTGCATCGAGCTATGGCAGGACATTTGCACAAAATATGCTTTGGTCTTCCAAACAAAGTCAGCAAATGTTCGAGTGAACTATGGCCAGCTTATGTCCAGTGAGGCTGTCCGTACGAAGCCTAACAGGACGGTTGCTTTGTGTGAGAATTTCTTGACTTCTCTTATGGTTCAAGTTGTCAATGAATTTTTAGGTTGTCGAAGTCGTGTTGTTTAGTTCTCGCAAGAGTTGAGCTTCATCTTTATGTAGCTGATAGAATGAAAATGGACCTTTAAAAATATTGATTGAGAGAATTGTCTGGCGAGTTCAGCAGCCCTTAATGCCACCGGATATCAGCTTGAGGCAGCTCCAGACACGCTGGCATTCGAACTCAGAGTTTTAAGGACGTATTCTCTGGTGCATAACTCGATTAAATATGTACCTCTACCTGAAAGACAGATGTAGAGCAGTCGAGAGACAAATTGCTTGAAATTCGGACCGTAGGAGGAGTTGTCTTGCACTACAATCGACGGCATTGTATGAGAATTGAGAATACATTTATTCTGACGGTTCAAATGGTTTATTGCAATGAAAATGACTGAATCCCTTTTGTATACAGTGCTGTCCACTCGATAATTTAATCGTTTGATGTAAAACACGCAGTCTATGGGGTAAAAACACTCACTGCCGTAAGTTAGCCTACTCCTTCTGAGGATAATGTGGAAGTATATTTCAATTTAAAGGGTCTCAGCGGTATGTTGACTTTTTCACGAGTAAAAGGCAGTATTCTGCTAACCTAGTACAGCCTGGAATCCACGCATAATGAGACGTCATCTTTGCAGCCATGCATTGCTACCAAACAATATTCTTTGGAAGCCTTTCATGGTGTTTCAATGCTCTCTTGGATTGTCGGTAACACCGTCTGGGAAACATCGTCAATGTCCGATTTGCGATAAGACTTTGGATATGTTCAATGTTTCCAAAAAGCAAACTTGCACGCGTCTATTTTTGAACGATTGGTGGTGTGCATAGATTACTGTGTCGTTGTCTTTACAACTCCAGCGATTATTGTTGCCGAGAGTACTTCCTGATAATTCATTGGAAAACCACTTTAAATTCGACACGTTGTCGTTTCCTGCAGGCATACACATGCATATATTTCAAAAATATGTATCAAATCAACTAACAAAAAATCTCAGCCGGGGGTCATCTCTTGGGTTATCACTGATAAACTCTGCAAGCAAAAAGTATTTATTTTCGAAGACGATTTGAGGCTCGCATTCAAACCTAATTAAGAACCTCCTACACAAAATTGGTAACTGGATAAATATGGCAAATAAAATTCGTAAAAACCGGCCAAAAAAAAGGTCAATAACCCATTATTACCACAAAAAAATAACAACTAATCTCTTGGAACAGAATGAATAATTCAACACAATCCAGAGACTTACCGATGAGTCCGACAGTGAATATTAGAATCCACAAATGAACTACAATTGACCAATTAAAGTGTGTCATGTTTGAGCAAATATTGATTGGATAGTTTGATCGTGTGCAATGTTTTATTCAATATTTATTAAATTAATAACAATTTCATTTTATCTTAAGATATCTTAACTAAAGTGACAGACATTAACACGACACAACAGTAGTGGAGAACAAAACAGACTACTTGTTGCCATCGTTGAATTTGTAATCCATATTCCATTCCTGATGGCTTGACCGTCAAAAAGTCTTATCTATCGAAAAGAGATGGATGTATGTTTTGTTGGAAAATCAAAAATCTCTACACTACAGTAGAGTTTGTAAATATTTGTTCAGACGATGTTGTTTGTCCAATTAGACCGAGAATCCATATAATCAGCCATAAAATACGAAAAAAAAACTGATTTGATGGCCACATCTGGCATCAATATGTGATTTGGCGTCTTGTTTAAGTTAATGACTAGTGATATGTTATCTAAGTATCGAATTACCGCCTGTAATTACAAAAGATAAAGAAAAAAACTTGATAAGAGACAGAAATCAATCAAATAGTTCAAACATCCTACATTTTGCCTACGTATGGATCTTTTTTTGGAAAATATTTAGAATTATTTTCAAATTTAAATAAAGTAGTAGTTGAATAAAAGGAGATAGTTGCGTTGGACTGCTAAGCAAAGGCACATGGGTTCCATTCTCAAAACAACCGGACGTTTTTTTCGCGGCACCACCTCTTCGCATGCATGCAAGAGCTTCTCAATCTGCCGTTCGAAGTTGGCAATAAGTTCCGCTTATCGGTTGTAATGAAGAAGCCATTAGGCCCATAATGATTGCTTGGTAGAGCATGAATATGCCACCCGGTGCACTGGATGAATCCTTTTAGGGCTGTTAGTTGTATTCATACATACACAACATACTAATCGTCCCTCTTAAAGGGCTGGACAGTAGCATAAGAGATGTTCTTAGTTACTTTTTCACTTACGGTCCTTAGCTAACTGCTTCCAATTACCCACTCTAAGTTGGTTGAGGTCCCTTCTACTTGTGCGCGCCACTTTAGGCGAGGTTTTCCTCTTCTCCATAGAACAGGATTATGATAATTAAGGTCTTGTATAACTTACTTACTTACTTAAGGTGGCGCTACAGTCCGGGGTGGACCTAGGTCTCAACCAACAAGCGACGCCAACCAGCTCGATCTTTAGCCAGCTGCCTCCAGTTTCGCACGATAGGTCTTGTTTAAAGTCTCCTCAATTTTTCAGGATAGGGCGACAGTTTCTTTGCCTTCTCAGCCCAAAGAAACGGTGATTGGCAAAAATTTGATTTTTGATGAGAAATCGTTTTCAAAAGTGATAACAGAGCGAAGGTAAAGAAAGTCCCTTACTACCTCGAAGTTATAGCTGTCAACTCTGACTTTCTTTCCGATTTGTTGATGTTGAGTGTTCCTTCTTAGCAAATACTTACTTTTGCCCTCGTCAACCGCTATACTGAATAGTATCAACTTGACGATGCCCAAGATTGTAGCTAGACATCAATTGTGTTTATTTTACCTCCAAGTGGTTGCCACTTGCTAAACTTATAAGCGCAAGTGCTGACCAGCAAACAAAAATAGCAGCGGATGAATTCCCCAGATGGAATCAATAGTAAAGTGTAAATCTCGGAACTGGACTACTCCACCGAGTTCAGGCCGATAAAGATATTCAGGACTAAGTTAGGTTAGTTAGATCCATTGTGATACCCTAGGGGTTGCAGTCTCCTTACTAAGAACCATAAGCCTATGCTCTATCAAGCCAGCCTGAGACGCTGATAAATCTGTGTATGTTGAATAGTTCTTCTAAATCCTGGAAGAAGCGCATTTCTTCTTATTTGGCAGAGTGTTGGATAGTGTCAATGAAAGTGTGGAATCCCCTGCATAGGTCATCCGTATTCAATCCCAGTCTTCTTGCGCAATAGTTCAGCATGTTATACCCGGTGATGACACCTATTGGTGTCCATTTGCAGGATTCTTTTGGTTTCTTGTTTGTTGTAGAATGTCCATAGTTTCCTAGTTATAACACACAAGCTGAACGCATTTTATCTATCGGTAGCAGTCCTTTTAAGTTTGCTCCCAATTTCATGTTTGAGATAACGGATGGGATTTTAGCAGTGGTATCGGTTTAATCGATGACTAATGAAGGTCCTTTCCTTGCCAGCTCATCAGATGTTCCGTTTCCAGTCTCCTCTTTGAAGCAAGGGACCTGCAAAGTCTTACATTGTGCTGCCTGCCAGAAACACGTATGTAGCTCTTCGCGACAGCGACTTACAAGCGTCGATTTAACTTTTATGGTAGAACCCATATTAAGGACTAAATCAGAGTCTTGGAAAATAAAAGGGTGGTGGATGAACACTTATTGAAACAACAACAGCGCTTACACCCCAGAAGTGAGTTACTGGCATCGGTGTAACAGACCCCGCGGCCTAGATGTTCTCAAAAAAGAACTGGTCCTCCAGGTTTGGGGGTTGTGCCGTAGGGGTACTTGTTACGCATGGTGGCACCAACTAACTTAAAAAAAAAAGATCCGTTCGTCATATATTTGTAGTTTCATTTAAAAGTATATTTAAATATTTTCAACGTCTTGATTATCTATGCATGGCAGTGCCGTAGGCGTTTAAAATAAATTCCCGCCTGTTGCTTATCAATTTGAACGAATGCCACCTTCGTTGAGTGTTGTTGCGTCTTGTGAAATTCTAGTCAAGAAATTCGGTACAAATACCCGGTGCGGATGTTTTTTCATCGCGTATTCGTTTAATACACTTGTGTTCGTTTAAATGTCTATCAATAATCATACGTAATTTAAATTCACGTTGAAACTTGCATAGAAATTTTGTTTATACTCCAACACCGCAGGGGAAAAGGTGAGTTGGTTGCTCGCTTTGACGTTTCGTACAATTTAAATAATATACACCCAGCCAAGCCAGCCCGTTGTTGTTGGTTAGATTTGCTTGTAATTGCGTATATAACTTGAAATATTTACTAACATTTTACGCACTTTATCGATTTATAATTGCCCCCGGGTATATTAAAAGTGTTCGCCCGCCAATGACATGTTTTCAATTTCATTACAGAAACTAGCATAATCGAAAAACTGTCGTGCTAAGCATTCCACATTCGCAAGCAAATCGAAAGGTTTTTAAAAAAAAGCTTGTAAGTACGCTGCAAATAACTTTATTGTCAATCGGATTTCATAATGGACATACTGGAGTTACCGTTCAAGGCTGAGTATGCCAAAAGTGGCAGGTCAAATTGTAAAGGATGTAAAACATCAATTGGAAAGGATACCCTTCGCATCGCAGCAATGGTTCAGGTGAGTTTTAGTTATGAAGAGGAGCTGTTTCTTTATGAATTTAATACTTTTCTTTCCACATTTAGTCGGCTTTTCATGATGGCAAACAGCCAAATTGGTTTCATCACAATTGTTTCTTCAACAAGCAACGTCCGGCATCAGCTGGAGATATCGAAAACTTTGAAAATCTTCGATACGAGGATCAAAAAGTAATTAAGGAGAAAATTGGTAAGTTCCTCATTTGTCATACTTTTCATACATAACAATCCATAAAGCACTTTCCTCAAGCTGTTTGAGTTTTTTTGCGGATTGTTCGGTGCTTAACATTGCGTGAGACATCGGTTTACCCCACGATATCTCTTTTAGAACTTAAGCATATCTTTCACTAGTTCACACGTCTTTATTCAAACCATTCAATGTATACAAGTTGCTGCTTATTCTTTACTAAGACGAATGTCGTCATCGTTATACGTTTGTTTAAATGTATGCTTGCCTTTCACACGGAACTTTGATTTACTGATCGAGGTGTGGTTGGTCAAAGTCAGGTAGGTAGGTACCATCTGTGATTTAACGCACAAATCGTCGGATACCTGGAAATTTAAGCTACTTAAAAGCGAAATTTGTGGAGGTTGACTACGTCTGTCTTGATATTCGTCACGCCAATATTTACTTATTTTACCTTAATGACTACCAATGAATGCCCAACACTTCGTTTGTTTGACGCTGAACACTTGTATTGCGCCAGTTTGGATTTATTTCCTTCTTTCCTTCTTCTTTTTCGCTGATTTTCTATTCGGCGTTTGGCAAGATAACCTACCTTTTAGAGCAACACACGGACCAGCAAGATTCATTTATTTTCATATCCATATTTCTCAACAGATCTTTCACTATTTTGATTCACTCAAGAATGTGCAAAAACCTTCATGACTTCGGCTACTGACCTCTGCCGAGGATGTGTTGCTTTTGTCCACGAATCTAGTTTTATTTCTGTCCTCATTCACTTCCTTACTCATTGCTTGTAAAAATAAATTCTACACAGCACTCCTCACGGTGGTAGAAATAGGTCCGGTCCACTCCCCTTGCTTCAAGAGAATGGCGCTTCAAGACGTCTCTGTTTCAATTTAAGTAACCAATAGCATTAAATTTTTCAATTATTAGAGGAACTTGGTGCTGGTGCTGTTGTTGCTGCTGATACTGGCAGTGGCAAGGGTAAAAAACGTGCCAAAGCCCCAAGCGGAGCACTGAAAGACTTTGGTATTGAATACGCCAAATCGGGTCGAGCAGCATGCAGAGGATGTGAGCAAAAGATTCTTAAAGATCAAATTCGTATACGCAAAACGGTTTACGACACCGAAGTTGGAATGAAATATGGTGGTCAACCACTGTGGCATCATGTTGAGTGTTTTGCCCAAGTACGTGGTGAACTCGGTTGGTTGGCAACTGGGGATAATTTGCCCGGTTTCAAAAGTCTCTCGAAAGAGGATCAAAAAACTGTCAAAGATGCTTTGCCGTAAGTTGAACAATTAAATTTCTTGTAACATCTCACGATCACGTATTTCCCATAAAGTGCCGCCGAAGATGCACCTGATGCAAAAAAAGCAAAGCTGGAGAAAAAAGATGCAAAGGAAATCGCCGAAGAAAAGGAACTAGCGGAAAGGGTCAAATCTCAAACCAAGCTGATTTTCGAATTGCGCGACAATATCAAGGAGGAGTTGGAAAAGCAAGACATTTTAGCTCTCCTGAATGCGAATAATCAGGACCCAGTAGTTGGTGATTCAGAGAAGCTATTCGATCAACTTGCTGACATGTTGGCATTTGGTGCTATACAGCAGTGTAGTGTTTGTAAGGGTAAGCAGATGCTGTTCCAGAAGTCTGGTTATTTGTGTAACGCTCAACTGACGGAGTGGACCAAGTGTATGAATTTGGAAAAAGAACCCAAGAGAAAACCAGTTGTGATTCCAGCCGGTCTGAGATCAAAACATGCGTTTTTAAAGAAAATTAAGAAGAAGGTGGAAGTACGAGCAATTCTGTATATTGCACCCAGTTCGGCTACAATTGCTAAGAATGTGGCTATGAAAAAAGAGGATGAGCTTGTTGGGTGAGTTTTAGATGAATTTGTTGGCCGTCTGTTCTATAGACAAACACTTTCTTTTTTCATTTTCCAGTCCCAAAGTAATACGTGAACGACCACCAATGTATCTCTTCCGATTCGCCCTTATTGGGCTAAAAGATCTTGAACCAGATTTAAAGAAAAGAATCACCAAACTTGGTGGAAAACTTGAAAAAAAGATAACTGAAGAAACGATTGCCATTTTCTCGACACCAGAAGAAGTAAAGAAAAGCACCGTACGAATGATGGATGCCAGAGATTTGGGAATTCATATTGTTCCAGTTGAATATTTGAAAAGTGTTGAAGATGATCCCACTGGTGCTGTTAGGTTTATATCAAGCACAAGCATCTGTGACTGGGGTACAGATCCATCGTCGCGTATACCACAAGAAGAAATAAAAAGCTCTAAATCGAAAAGTATTTACACCAAATCAGTTCCAACATCCATTAAAGTAACGGTAAAAGATGGTTTGGCTGTTGATCCAGCCAGTGGATTAGAGAACAGAGCCCATGTTTATGTGTTTGGAAAGGATAAGTACAGTGTTGTGTTGGGTCTTACCGATATTCAGCGTAATAAGAATTCCTTCTATAAGCTACAGTTGTTAAAATCGGATAAAAGTAGCGAGTAAGTGCTTTCGGCACTGAGTGAGTATTTCCTCTTATGAAAGCTTTCTGTTCTTGCAGATATTGGGTTTTTCGTTCATGGGGACGTATTGGTACAACCATTGGTGGCAGCAGGGTAGATACTTACTACACTGTGGATGAAGCAAAGAAACAATTCAATTTTTTTTACCTTGATAAAACTGGCAATGAGTTTCATAATAGAGAGCATTTTGTTAAGGTAAGCTTGTCGTTGAAATTGTTGTTAAGCTATGCCTTCCGTTCAGTTTCTTTGGTTGACATACATTCGAATTAGACTTGTGTTGGCAAACGGATTTACAACTTTTGTCTCTTTTTTGTAGGTACCAGGAAGATTTTATCCCATCGATGTAGAATTCACTGATGAAGCCAAAATTGATCTTAACGCTGTACATAGTGTCAAATCGGAATTGAAACAACCCGTTCAGGATTTGATAAAGCTCATCTTCGATGTTGATACAATGAAGAAAACAATGTTAGAATTTGACTTGGATATGGAAAAAATGCCGCTCGGCAAATTGAGTCAGAAACAATTGCAGTCTGCATACACAGTCCTTACTGAAGTTCAAAATCTCATTCAAAATTCCGGTAGTAATGCCCAATTTATTGATGCTACTAATCGGTTCTACACTTTGGTACCACATAACTTTGGAATGCGAACTCCTCCATTGTTGGATACGATCAAACAAGTTGAGGATCTGTGTACCATGTTGGATAATCTCATAGAAATCGAATGTGCTTATAATCTCATAAAGACCGAAGATGCTGACGACAGTGTGAATCCAATCGACAAGCACTATGAACAGCTGAAAACAGAAATTGAGCCGTTGGACAAGAACAGCGAAGAATTTGCTCTGTTGAAGAAATACGTAAAGAATACCCATGCAGACACTCACAAGATGTACAATTTGGAAATTGTCGACGTATTCAAAGTGGTCCGACAGGGTGAAGCTCGTCGCTTTAAGCCGTTCAAAAAGTTACACAATCGTCGACTTCTATGGCACGGTTCTCGTCTTACAAATTTTGCTGGTATCTTATCGCACGGTTTGAAAATAGCACCGCCAGAGGCTCCTGCCACAGGTTATATGTTCGGTAAAGGTATTTACTTTGCCGATATGGTTTCAAAGTCGGCAAACTATTGTTGTACCTCTCATCAGAATTCCACGGGTTTGATGTTGCTATCCGAAGTGGCTCTTGGTGACATGATGGAGTGCTTGGGAGCCAATTATGTGACCAAGTTGCCAAAGGACAAGCATAGTACATTCGGTAAAGGTCGCACCATGCCGAATCCAGCTCAATCTCATATCAGAGAAGACGGTGTTGAGATTCCGTTGGGTAAAGCAGTGACAGACAATAAAATGCAATCCTCGCTATTGTACAATGAATTTATTGTGTACGATGTTGCACAGGTTAACATTCAATATTTGCTACGAATGAACTTCAAATACAAATATTAACTCAGGTGAAGTTATTTATTCCAAAACTTTGTTTATTGTTTACGTTTTTTTTTTTTTTGTTTTATGCTTTTTTGTGCACATCACTCTTCCATGACTATGTGGTTCAAAGTGAAAGTTTTCCTCTTACATGTTGTATAATTCGTACAATTTGGTAATAACTACTGTTGCGCTTCGTTATATTCGTTATTTAATAAACCTATTGCTACCAAAATCAAATGCTATATATTTTTGTGGTGAAAGGGTGTATGGGTAAGCGGTAAGATTGATTTTCTTTACTGGCGTAATCGTCTCATTACTTGGCTATTTGAAAACGATAAAAAAAGATGGGCGTAGAGCGCATATCACTTAAAGTTCGAAATGGCATAGAGTAAAGAATTGCTACACCCAAAATCGTATCAAGTCGCTTGCTGGACAAGCAGAGAAAGCACTGAGGTGTATAATTGTGTACAAAATTGCAACGGATCTTATAGGTATAGGTGAATAAAACTCTCATCAACAACCAACAAGTGAAGAGGGTGGATGGTACCCTGCTAACATAGCATGAGGATGAACTCCAGAGATGAAATGAAAGGAACACCTACCTCAACCGTGCAAATGATAGTGCTGTGTATCTAGACTCGAATGACAACAGGGAGATCTTCAGTCAAAAGACTCGAGAAAAATAAAGCTGTTAGGTTTTATGGCATTCCTATAAGACTCTTCCTAGCGGCGCCAAACACATTAGATCTGCAGCATCCACTCATTGCGCAAGTATGAGAAATGGCAAGCGTTTTGGACGAATGGAAGAAAGGAATGTTCATAAAACTATCAAAGAAAGGCAGTCACAATAATTCTGCAACGCAACTATGAAACGGCCTAGGAACCTTTATACATTCCAATAAAGTGAAGAAAGTTGCAATGGATAGACAGTGGAACAACGGATCCCCTCCTAGCAATCCTAGAAGTGAAATCTGATAAATTGTGGAAACTGGCAATGTTTTTGTGTTCTCTCGGCAGTAACCAAACTAATAGCTGGGCAGAATCAGAGAACATTTACATTAATCTCTTGAAATTAAACTGGTTGCCTTCCGCTCAGGATCTTCCTGTTTGATGTAGCATAGGTCTCCGCTTCATATGGTTTTTATCGACTTCAAAAAGGTATCCGACGGCATGCTCCAACATGGCTGCATACTTTCAGCAGTATTTCTGGTGGTTGTCATTGATTATATCCTTGCAGATTTGACGGAGAAAAGCTGAGGTTTACAATGGACTTCCTTGATACATCTTGACAACGCTGATATCTACCTGTTATCGCGCAGAATAATCGACTTATATCAAATGGCGCACAACCTGGGCTCCTACTCTGTAGGTATTGCGATTCTTAAGTTCGAGTCGTTCGAAAGCGGACATTTTGTATGGATTTTATGAATTGTGTTTCAAATTGCCCATACAAAATGCCCGCTTTCGAACGATTTGAACTTTAGAATCGCAATACAGAGTAGGGGCCCCGGAAACATAGGCAATCAGAGAAAAACTAATGGGTAATGTAACATAAACGAAGGCCCCAAGCGTTTCGAACTTGAATGCTCAAGTAAACATGTTGTGGGTGTAGTTTTGCTAGACACGAGGTTGAGAAAGTCGAAAGTATGGATCGGTAGACGTTGGCAACGAAGTGGATGCAGGCAGCAGTATCTATTGACAAAGCAAAAGCTGCCTTTGGGAGTTATCTAAAATTTGGAAAAACCGTGTTTTCAGCACTAAAACCAGAGATAAGTTATAAAGTTGAGTTTCTAGTTATGACTTATCTCTGACTAAATCCATGCTGGAAGTGTTCCGCTTCAGCGTTTTATCTTTACTTCTTTACGCCTTCGTTATACTAAGGATTTTTAAGCCGAACAACATAAACAACATTAATTGAAACAATTTGCGAACACTAACTAACAGCTGATTTTCTGATTTCACCTCGTTATGGGGAAGATTTAAATGTCAAAAGCAAAACATTTAACCCGCCAAGTTCAAAATAGAACCACCGAGTTTCTTAGATTAAAGATAAAAATGTCTTGAATTGCAACTTGCAAGGTTAACTTTAATCACAGAACCCAGCCTACAAAATGCTGCCATCCAATCACTTTGAAATGTTACAAAAAGGTTTAAAATGCGGCGGGGGTGGTATTCATAATAGAAACCCACCTCGTAAAAATTGTTGTTGCTTTTGGTCACACTGTCAAAAGATTTCTGGGAGTGGTACAACTACAACAATGTAAACAAATGGTTCTCGAGGGGATAGACGGATAGAAGTTGACTATCTCTTTTATTGTTTGATTTCTAATTTAGACATGATGCCGTCTTATCTTGCTTTTTGTTTTGTTTTTCAATCAATTGATAAGAATTTAATTAAAGTTTAGTGAATTAATTATCTTGTAGTGTCCAAAGAAACAAAAAAATGGCTCCATCGGATACAATGCGTGAACAATCTTTTATCGTTCGTCAGAGTTGTAAAACCTACGAGCATCGTGACTCCCTGGCCACTGCCATGTCCGTGGACTACACAGGACAATGGGTATTGCTGGCAGGAAGGTTCGTTTGATCAATTTGTTTGATTTTTTTTAATGTGTTAACTTTCGTAGGCGATATCTGGCGTTGCAACGATTGGGACAGGATGATAGCACTTTGAGAAAATACCATAGGAACTCGAAATATGAAGTCTCATCGGCCGAATTTGCCATTTGTTCAGAAAGACAAGAGTATTGTGCTATTGCGGTAAGTTTAAGATGCAAATCAATCTTACGAGTATATTGCTGGTTAAGTGTCGTCGGACTACAAGCAAAATTGCTTCCTTTCTTGACTGGTTGTGGAAAGAGTTTCATTGTGATCCTTTTTTGTTGGTACAATCAACCACAAATGCATTGAAATCAATACGGGTATGCTTCTACTCAAATTCGCATTTTTACCTGCAAGTGGAAGTCCATGTTCAATTTTCCAGCGTTTTTGGGGTATTTTTTGATGCAACATAACTTGGACAATCATATGAAGCATCTGTTAATGTAGTGCAATACGTATCTATTCTATATCTACTGAAGAGACTTCTGTGATGTCTATTCTGTAGTCACTTTTACACTTGGTTGGTTATGTCCTGTTTCCCCCTGTGGGTCGTAGGTCCCTTCTTACTACAACCACATTATGTTTTAGCTCTCTCGAAACTCTTTCCCAAATTGCCATGATTCCGCACCATGAATTTCTCGGTCGACCACCTCTTCTGCCATTTTGCGTTAGCGGATTCCATTTCATTAGACAAACGATTAGGCCAGAAAATGCTTAACGCGCTTCGTAACTTTCCAAATTTCCAAATTCGATCTGAACAGTCATAGCTTGGAGTTTAAGTTGCAGGCATTACACAGATGTCTACAATTTTCCAGAAGAAGTTTGTTAACTTCACACAGCTGCTTACCAATCCTTTTTCATTTCCTCCTTCCAATGATATTGTCAAATTTTATCTTTCACAGACAAGTCAACTTATCGAAGTGGTAACATGGGGTTCCACCGAACCAAAACTCATTCATTCATTGCGTGGTCACACGCGTTTGGTCACAGATATTGATTGGCATCCGAAGAATCCAAATCTACTTGTAAGCTGTTCAATAGATACATTCTCTCATATTTGGGATCTGCGAGACGCTCGTAAACCACAATTATCACTGAGTGCTGTATGCATGTGTAAGTTTTGCAATAACATTTCGTATCAAGTGTTTCAAATTTCTCGTATCCCTCTTTAGCTGGAGCTACGCAAGTGGGATTTAATAGAGATTCAGGAAATCTGCTTGCAGCTGCCCATGATGGTGACTTAAGAATCTGGGACATAAGAAAAGGAACTTGTCCCACACATTACATAACAGCACATTTAAATAGGTTCGTATGAATCTAGCAAATTGTAAATAGAATTCATGTTCGGATTTACTTGGCTAGAGTTCACGGAATCAACTGGAGTCATATGAGAGAAACTTGCTTGGCCACTGCTAGCCAAGATGGGACTGTGAAATACTTTGATGTAAATAATCCAAGAAGAGCGGAGAAAATTATAACAACATCTTCGCCCGTATGGCGAGCTAGATATACGGTGCGTTAGAAACTGTGTCTAAAATATGTATTTGTATATTAAAATGTCATTGCAGCCGGTAGGAAATGGATTGGTCAGCATTGTTGTACCGCACCTTGGTAGAGGGGAAAACAGTTTATTACTCTGGAGTAATAGTAAGCAAACGGATCCTGTGTGCTCATTTGTTGGACACACCGATGTTATATTGGACTTTGATTGGCGGCCAAATCATGAAAACTCCTCCGAAATTGTAAGAAATTTTCATTTTGAAAATTGATTTCTAAATTAGCATTCTGTTTTCTTAATCCCATAAGGAACTGGTAACCTGGTCACGGGATAGAACACTACGAGTATGGAAGATTGACGACACACTGTTAAAGTTGTGTGAACCAATTTCATCAGATATTGAAGAAGAAGGTACTGTTGAACATTTCTGTTATTCTTTTACTTAATTTTGTCTTTAGTTGAAGCTATGGATGCTCTCCAGATAGCACGTTCACCTGTGAAAAGTGAATCAATTGCAAGATCCTTAACAGATCAACCAACATGTTCATTGCATCATGAGTTCTCGTTGTTCAATACCAACATTCCACATGTTGAAGTGGAAATCCTTGATGCGATTAAACGTTATGCGATTTTTAAAATATCCGCAGCCGGTCAGGTTGTGGTTTTAAGGGTAAATAATTGTATACAAGTTTTGTTTTGGTTCACAGCTAATTATTGTTTGATAAGGTTAACTTTCCAATGGAGTATCCAAGTCCAAATAATGGTCCTGAGTTTCAATTTTGTCAAGGCACGACACTTAGTGATAATCGTTCGCTCTACTTACTGAAAGTGTTGAAGACAAATGCCATGCAGAGAATGAAAAAGTCGCGAACTTGTCTGGAGCAGTGTATACGTGCATTGATTACAGCTTTGAAGAAGGTAAGTCTCACTCACAAGATGAAAACTGAATACAAATTAAAAATCGTTTTTACAGGCCATAGTAGGTAGTGATAAATCACAAATGCGCCTGCAGTCACCACGTTTAGAGGGAGCTCTTAGCGGTGCCCTGCATGACGCTTACATACCCTTCCCTCGGACGTCGGGAGCTAAGTTTAACGCCACTGGAATGTTGGTCGTATTTGCACAAACGAAAAGACTTACGCTGCGCAATCAGAATGTCACCCCGCGCACCTTGTCCGCGATAAGTGGTGGCTGTCTCCTGGGCAATGTTATGGGCCCCCAGCCAGTGCTCTATGCACACCGTGAGAGCAATGCCTCGTTCTATCTGCAGGAACGGTTGGCTAAGTCGTCGAAGAACCGAAGTCTACACAAAGCCACAACAAACGCTGTGGTTCACATATACGATGCGCATAAAATTCTCAACATCAGTAAGGAAATGGCACAGGAATACAAGCTCAGCAAGACAGACGTCATTGGTGCGTGCCAACACAACAGACAAGTGGCAGAAAACCACGGACGTTCGGACCTGGCGCCGATTTGGAAACTCGCCGAAATGATTGCCACTCCGAATATACCGAACGAAACCAATTGTGAAATGCTCTTCCTTCAGGATCCATTTAAGAAGTTCCTCTTGGAGTCACTAATAACGCATTACGCGGCCAAGGGGGACCTACAGACTGCTGTCATGTTGTGTTGTGTCTTCCACAAATGTGCTCCAGAAACTGAGCCGGCTATCTTAAAAATCAATTTAACGCCAACCGCATCGCCATACCACACTGTGTTACCTGGAGACAAATACTCGTTCTCGAGTATAATGTGCATGCTGCCTAAACAGATGCGCAGCAACTCATGGTCTGATCCAATGGGTTGTGTCGATTCGAATGTTATCAATTCGGATAACTATTCCTGTTCTCTACTAAGAAAATCCAAGATGCCATTGTTTGATAGTCTGAAAAAGATGTACGGGGACGTACTCTTCGCCTGGCAGCTTCTTCCAGAAAGAGCTTTGGTTAGTAAGCATGAATGAATTTGATTTAAATTAACAGTTTGGTGATGAAATATTATTTTAGATACTGAAACATACAATGTACCAGAAACCTCCAGAACATGACGTTGACTTTGTGACTGAATGTTCTGGGTGCAACAAAACGAAACGAACTGCTTCGTGTGGACCATGTCAGAGGCTGGTTTTGTTTTGTACTCTGTGTCGCCTGCCTATTAAGGGTGCAGCAAATGCCTGTTTGGCTTGTGGACACGGTGGTCATGTAGAACATATGCAGCAGTGGTTCGAGGTAAGTTTAAAATGATGCTCAGGTTAGAATTTTGTTTCATTTGGATTTTTCTTTGCAGAAACACGATGTTTGTGCTTCGGGCTGTGGATGTTGTTGCCTTAAGGAAAGTTTCCTCTTGTTAGACCATTTAGATTAGAACTTCAAAACTGAATCTTTTCTTTCTTATTTATGCTGTGTTATTTTGTTTTCCATAAAATGCAAAAAAAAAAAATATTTGTTTACATACATATATGTAAGTAGGTGTTTCTTATTTGTTTACTTCAAGTGTGGACTGGAGCATTGTTGTCCCATCGCTCGATGTGTTTCTTTTCGGCCTCGAAGATTTACTTCCCAAATAGCTTCAGAAGTTTTATTTGAAAATATTGACACTCGCAGCGTAGTGAAGTTCTTCATCCTTCCCCTTCTCCGTTTTTACCACAGCATGCATGTCATATGGTCATGAACAATCAAATCAAGACTGGTAAAATCCTGCAAGCGATTACTCAACAGATCAAAACCAGGGGCCAAATCGTCTCTTCCGTGATCGTATAACTCGTCACGTAAAAAACGAGCATTATTACATACAGAATTATCGTTTCTACGTAATAATGCTCGTTTTTACGTGGCGATTTGGCCCCAGATCTGTCAATCGCCTTTTCTTTTGTACATATTCCAAAACTAAAATTTTAGACAACGCTAATGTACGCTGGACAAATTTGAAAACGTGCGTTAAGAAGAAAGAAAGATATTTTTATGATTAGTAGTAAAGATGCACAAGTGCCATTAGTGATAATCACGTGGAACGGCTCGGGGTACCTCTGTTCGGCGCCTGCTTTTTGAGTGTCCTACCTTAACTAGAAGAAATAGAAAGAAATAGCCAGGCCGCGATCAAATCCCTGGAATCTGTCGCCTTCAACTCTCTTAACGAGATGGCTGGGCAATTCAAAATTCACCTTATATGGGTGCTGGGGCACAGAGACATTCCAGGCAACTGCATGGCGGATGAACTCGCCAGAGAGGGCACAACACTATCAATTCTCCCAGATAAGGGGAATTTAAGTATGCCTCTCGCCATCTGCAAATTGCTACTCAATAGGAACGCGATCAATATCGCCAATCGTAGATGGACAAGTGGCAGCACCTGTCTCATCACTAGGCAGATTTGGCCGAAGCTGGATCTCAAACGTTCCTATTGTCTCATCAGACGAAATAGACTGATAATAAGTACCTTAGTGGGTGTCATTACCGGACACTGCACCATGGGCCTCCTCTATAATGACTTCTGTAGAATCTGCATGGATGAGGAAGAGGAGGAGACAATTCTCCATCTTCTTTGTACATGCCCGGCCCTTTCAGCTCGAAGAAGAGCACACTTGGGGGCCAGCTTCTTCAACAACCTAAGCGAACTGGCTGACATCAATATAGGCAGTCTCCAGCGCTTCAAAGCAAGCTCCGGTTGGTTCTGCGGGTAGTATTTCTGGTGGAATACAGATCCTGGTGGTAACACAATGGACCTCTGGTCTAAGTGAGATTGCAATTGCAGACTGCCACTCCAACCTAACCTAACTAGAAGAATGATGACTTTTTTCACGAGCAATAACTACCATAAACGGATGACAACTGCAGGCATAATCACTATGCTGTGCTTGAAAAGGTAAAGTGAAAATAATTTTCACTCAAATCTAGTTTGCGCCTACGCGTATGTGACAAATAGTAAATGTTTCACTTTTTTTTAACGCTTCGATTTTCTAACAAACGAAGATTTACTTCAAAAACTCCATATTGGATGCTCGGTATGGCTTTGACATGTACACTGATTGGACCACAAAGATCGGTATCACAGAGTCTTCGAAAAAAATCCGAGAGCGACGCAGTTAAGAAAAAGTAGAAGGGGACCTAAATTAACTTGGAGTGCGCAACTGGAGCAGTTTATTAAGCGTCGGGCTAACTGGAGAAGCGTCTTGGTGTTGGACATGTACTCTTTACTTAGGCCTCGGTTGGGCTCATTGTCATTCCGCTCGAATAATTGCTGAAGAAATGTTTGTATGAAGCGGGGGGATAGATTACAAGAGAGAAACTATGGAGTGTGTATTACTTCTATATAAAGTTGGGAAATCACAAAAATCTTCTTGTGTTTTTGGCAAATTCCATGACTTTTTGCTGTTTAGGTGCGTTAAGTCTGATATCCACAGAAACGTGTTGCCCAGGTTTACCGCGATTTGTAGCAGTAGGCCACATAAGTAAACTGATATTGAAACGTTTTTAATGAATTCATATTTAGAAAAAGTAAATATATGTAGGTTTTGTTTCAATTTTCGTTTTATGTCGTTTTGTTTCTTACATTTTACAAAGTTTAACTTTTTTCCTGTCGCTTAAATTAGCTTAAATATAAAACTTTCATTTGCAACTAATTTTCGTTTTTTTTTATTTATTTTGCACGACATACGCTTAAAGATTTTTGCTGTATTTTTTGTTTTAGACGATACGTCTTATGTTCACTAATAAAAAAAAAAAAAATGGAAAGTAAAATGTTCAATTCGACGAATAAAAAAAAAATAACATAAATCAAACAGTTAACAAGGATTTGTCATGGAAAAAGCGAAATAAAAAAGAATGTAACTTAAAACGCGATTTTACGAATTCTATGGAAACTGATTTCTTGTCGATCTTTACAACAAAAACAATGAAAGTAAAATAATTTTGTGTTTTCTTTATATAAAAAAAAAAAGTTCTCATGTTTGTATTAATTTTTCGTGAAAGCATCCTGCTATCAATATAATTTATCTGCGCTTAATCCCTGAATGGCCTTCATGAGCATACGAACGTTGCTGCATTGTGGGTTCTTGGTTTGTGTAAGCAGGAACGCCTGGCAATTTCGGTATAACTCTTGCATCACTTTGGGTGCGTGTTCTCGTGTGATTGGATCATTTGGATTTATACTCAAAATGGCATCGGCTAAATAACTGGAGGGGAGGCAAGTTATTCGATTGATTTAAGACAAAATTGTTGTCATACTCACTTTTGTTTAAGTTCATTGTGATTGCTCATATCAGCTGAGATTTGCTGTATGAGTGAGAGCAATACCTTTTGCTCGAGCAAACACGGATGAAATACTGCATTGTGGTCTGCCCTTTGGATTGTGAACTCGACCAGATTCAAATCGTTGGCTAGTAGTGCTTGATGGAAGGCCTTGTTTATTTGACCCGTACTGAGGAGGAGTTTTATTTGATCTTTGATGTCGTAAATCGATGGAGCCGGTGTGGTGGCCTGTGAGCGAAGTGCCACCGTTTGGGATTCGAAACCTTTTCGGACCTGCAAAGTAAACAAAACGAACAAAAGTGAATATTTGTTTACTGATAACAAATTATATTGATTAAAACATTCAACGTAAAAATCAAATGCCTACAAGCTTTACACATGGAACTGGCAAATTAGGAAACAGAACCAAACAACTTTTACTATTAATCGGTTGGTAGACGTTTCCATTGTTAACATTCCACTCAAACGTTATCCACTAGTGGATTAAGAATGATTTAAGCTTCCTTCTTTAGCCGTCGAACAAAATGTTTCATCTCTACTCGTTACAGCGCGGCGTACGCCTCTGACCAAGCTGACTGTTGAATTTGTCCCCTTATGGCTTCTATACTGAAAATATAATTTATCAGGCATGCCTTAACCCTTTCGACCCGATTGGAACAATGCATCCCAAAACAAAGTACTAGCGAGGGGTCGAAAGGGTTAAGTAACATGTCCCAACTATGTACATCTCATGTCATCATCAAAACCATACTTTGAGTTGTGATCTTTAGTTTAACAGACTTAGGAACCGCTCTTAGCTCTTTATCAGGAGGAGGAGATACAACGACGAACTGTATGGATCGACATCGACATCGACAGCCAGAAGAGTAAAGTTTCAACGACTAAGGTGACTGGGTCATTTAGAGCGGATGGACACTAATGGTCCGGCCTGGAAAATCTTCAAATCCACCCCCGCGGGACGGTGCAGTAGAGGAAGATCGTGGCGTACGCAAGTGGAAGGTGACCTCAACTAACTATGCATGCGAAACTGAAGGCAGCGATCGAGCTGGCTGAAGACGCTTGTTGTTTGAGACCCAAGTCAACGACGCTTTGTAGTGCCGCCTTAAGTAAGCTCTGTAAGTCTCTTTCATTCGTGCGAAAAATGTAACACACACAACATGAATGGTTGGGAGATACGAGGCCTGAGTCTTCTAAACACTGTCGATCCACTTTTAGAAACCGTTCAACTCGATCAGGTGGCTATCTGTTGGAATTACCCCATCTTTTCAGCTTGGTCTAATGATTTTTTCGGTTTTTACAAATTCTGCGTCAACGCCTAAGAAGATATAGTGGCTAGGAGGGCCACCAGAATCCTTATTATTGCGAGAAATACCGTGAGTTAAAACATCCATAGGTGTTCTCTCTACACCTTCACTAACTTGTTCCTCACCTGTGATCTTTACAGACCTTTTAAGGCAGAAAAATACTCAAAAACAATTAAAATTCTTACTTCAGTTCTAACGACTTCAGCTATTTGTCTTGTCAGTGTCATTTCCATGTGTTTAACGTCCTTCTTTGTGTCCAGCATTGATTCCTGTACAGTGTTTCTGTGTTTTATAAGAATCGAATCCAAATGTTGTCTAAATCCTGAGAATTTATTGAGAATCTCTTCGGTGGAATCTTGCATTGGTTGTAGATGTGACAGATAGTTATCGAATTGCTCCATAACTGTAAAAATAAAATACAAGAACCTCTCTTAAAATAATGTGTAACCGTTGGTAAATTATTTAAAACTTACACTCTTTAATACCCACGGAGAAAGCCTCATGCAATTGTTTAAACATATTTTGCGATGATTTCTCGTAAGCAGGTATCAGTGTACTCGACATAGATTCAATAAACGCGGCTTGCAGACTACCCTGGACACCAACTAACACAGATTTTCCAAATGCATCAATTATGTTCTGTGAATAATATTCGAGTATTTTTTGTTATTAATGATTCATCACCGACAGAGGATTTAGGAAACGTACCTTACTCTTGCACACCTGTGCTATGTTATCTTTCAACATTTTATCAAAGGCGGCCAACTTATTGGCTACATCCATTTGAATTTGTTGCTGAAGTCCGTCGATTTTAGCCGCTAACATGGGCATTATTTGTCTCTGGATTTCAATGGCGATAACCTTCGAAATTACCTCCGTTAAGCGTGTGAGGGTGAACTGATTAATTAGCTGCACAAATGTATCACGGAGTTCACGATTTTGTGCTTCCCTAACGAGAAAAAGAAGAATAGATAACGAATCGAAAGCATAGTCAAATCACGAGAGAAACTTACTTTCCAGCCAGAAACGCACCGAGCTTCTTTTTGTGCTCATTTTCGTAGCGTTTCAAATACTGTTCCATTAGCTTTGATAATTGCATTTCAACCTTGAATGAGAAGTCTTTCATGTCCTTGTAGGTGCTGTATGCATTGCCAGCTTTCAGTTCGGTGATTTCATTTTGCAGTGAGTCGATTTGAAGAGATTGCTTTTGCACCAAATCTATCCAACAAACGATGACAGATACGATATAGAACACAAACTATTTTTGATGTTTAAAGAGATCTTACCCAAGATTTGACTCATTTTCATATTTATATCACTCAAATCGTTGTTGGGCTGTGTTATGAGGTTTTCGGAATTTTGAAGTTCTGTTGAGTGTTTTGTAACTGTACGAACGTCCGGAACCTTTGGCCAACTGGCGGTGGTAGATGGCGGGGGTTTCTTTTCAGCTTCTGTGAAATGTGTTTCAAGTCATTTTTAACATTTTGTCATGCATGACAATTGCATGTAGCTTACCTAATTGATTTTCCGGTAGTTTGTTGAGGACTTTTGTTGAAGGACCATTTTCTGGTTTAACTTGATCTATCTCATCGCCACTGTACGAGTTCTTTCGACAATCGTAATCCTGAAGGGACATAATTTCTTGAACCTCACGACTGGGACTGGAATTTCCGCTAGTTAGATTTTCTACATTATTGCGGTTGGCACTGTTCTCAATTGCTGAAAGGAAAACAAAACACGGTTAGTACTTAGAACAGAGATGACTCGATTGTTAAGGTGTGTTTTTCAGAAGTGCTTCGAGAAAAAGGCTTGAACGCTTGATAAAGTCGAAGGGAAATGACCAAACTTATGATTTTTTTGTAAATCGAAGACAATGACTGCCAAGAAGTTAGCGAGAGTCTTCTTCTCATTCACCTTCTTGATGTTGGCGTTTGTTAGGTAAGACGTCATGTAAACAGCGCACGGCAGAATGAGCTATATAATTTGGTGAGTAAACAGTGAAATATTACTGCATGCAAACAACCTTAAGCTCTTCATTGCAGAACCGTAGAAACTTCAATTTTATTTCTACAACAGAAGTACCTTTTATTGCAGCGTAGTTATCAATAAGAAGGGTAATACCATCACTTGCTATTGCCTTCATAGCGGCGAGAACCTCAACTTGAAACACAGTGCTACGATCTGCAAGCCTGATTAATGTTAAGTTCGGAGAAGATCCGTTCCTCCCAGTTAGTTGGAGATGGATGTAGCTGTTAGTGTCCTCTCGATGGTTTCTCATTACATTTTTCTCGAAAATGTGCTGTTAAACTGTTTTAAAAAGCAGAATGCAGGTTCTTGTGTGGTGTGGTGCTACTTAAAATTAACACTTTTAAGGTGATACGCAAAATAGTTGTCATTTCGTATAGTTGCCTGCAGTAGTTTCTGCTGAGAAAGAGCGGACTTGTCACAGGCGTCAGGAAGTACTCCTTGGTCCACCTTATGTTTACCAGGAAGCAATTCATGAATGGAAGGCATAACCATAATCTGGGCAAACCTAACATAGGTTCACGGTCAGTAAAATTCTTCTATGAACTTTGCCTTCCAACGTTATCAGAGATCTGACGTCCGGTAACCCCGTTGTGTTCTGGGACAAGACGTAGCAGTCGTTAACAGAATTCAGACTAATATTTTGGAGCTGGTCAGAGGATTGAGCAAGTCCTTAAGCACAAATACGAGAGGTACGAGGGGAGTATCTGTGCTTGATTTTCTTATGCCTGTATACCTACAGCTAAGTGTAGTCAAATGTTGTTGTTTTCTACAAAGACTGGGGCAGCTAAACTATCGAGGTTCGAGAGAGCCAAGATGTCTTCTGGCAACTTATCATGTTATGCGTGTAATATTTTTGGCAAGACCTACAGATTGAGAAGCGTTTACATGACAAACCAAGAGGTGGTACCACAAAAAACTATGTTAATCAACTAACCCAGCTCAATCTGCCGAAAAGTAGTCTCAGACACAAGGCAAGTCGATCGAAATCATGGTATTAGATGGTATTCGTCCCGCTTTAACACATCGAATTACCAAAACAATCTAGCCAAAATGATTTTTGAACCTCTTATTCCCTCTTTCGATTTAAAATGCCAAACATAACAGATCAGTGTCAGATTATGTGATCGTGAACGTTGAGAACGTTATTTTAACAAACACACAACGTGCTCGTTCTTTACACAGAGGTTAAAGTTCTTCTAAGCCAATACTATTCACAATTCGTAATCAATAGAGAAATGCTAACGAAAATTATAATTTGCATGCAATGAGGAACATCTTGACCAAAAAAAAAAAAAAAACAACACAAACTTACCCATAAACTTCTTTTGTGTTTCCATTGACTGCTTTATTTTTTGTTGTTCTTGATCTTCGATTATTTTATTGTTAACTAAATTTAATAAATTTATATTATCAGGCTTGTTTGCTGATGCATTCGACCCTGTGACACTAGCCAGCATAAGAATTGTATTCAAAACTTCAGAACTCACGATTTCAGGACTTTTCTTTCCTGTAATTGCAAGATATTCAAACAAAAATTTTGTAACTATTAAGCTATGGTGCACATAAAAATATTGAGAAGGTAATCTAGTGACATATAGTAAAGGTAGTCTATTCCACAAGAGAGCATCAACGTTCAATGTTAGACCGGGGGTTTCCCTGCCACGAATATTCACCTTGTCATGATGCCGGGGCTTAAGTAAAGCTATGCTAGAACACCACATCGAACGTGCGTTTCACTTCGAATAGGAGATGGTCCCAACCATATCGCAGTGGTGGTGTTACCAATTAAGCCGTGCCCAAGGATAAAAACTTCGTGGTCGAGCTCTCATAGATGCACAGGCGACGGCAATGATATAACTTTACTCTGCTGACAGTAGGGTCTGTCAGAACGGATCATTACCAAACTAAGAAGTTTGTTTTCCAGGCAGACGCTGTAGTCGCGCCCAAAACAAAGTCGCTCCACGCCATCGCCATACACTAGTTGTTTGTGGATTGGACCTGCGGCTGGCGCAATGGACGAAGAGATTTCGGACGTTTTGGAGACAGTTCAAGGCAAAAAAGTGAGCCAAAAAGAAACATGAAACATCTCTGCAGGCATGCAGAGACATTAAGGCATCCGGCCCAACGTTTGGCTCCAAAAAAAAACTGGAAGGCACGTGTCTCCTTACACATTGAAAGCAACTCTTTCGGAGACAGACCAGATCAGAAAATGATGTGTTGTGTTTTGCGGTTATTAGAATATTTGTTAACTAATTCCATCACACATTAAAGGGTATCAGTGGGTGGCCTGTCAGACACCTTTGGATACATTTGAATCTGTCGATTCCTTCTCTTAAGACTGGCTACTCACGTAACAGATATCTTCTCAGAATTCTTCTGCAAAGATTGCATTAAACAATACTTCTTAACTTTAATTATTTTCAGGGTGATATCAACTTCCTGATTTTCCTAAAAACCCTAAACAACTAGATATTAGAGCAGCTTCCGGTTCACTTCTACAGGAAAAGAGAAAATTGAAACAATATAAGTCGTTTTTACTTACCGGTGGATGAACTAAATGCATCTGGTGTCATCAGATTGACCTGAGTAAAACTCTTATGACTACTAGTGGTGGACATTTGTGGCGACGGGTTTGAAGAGTCAGTCTTATCAACGACAGCATTTGTCTGAGCGTTCGCCACACGTTCAAACAGCGCTTCCAGGGGGCTCTTCTCACTTGTAACAATCGCGTGAACAATGCCATTATCTAAATCCTTATCATTTGATTTTTCATTCACATTTTCTATAAATTCCTTTGTACTACTATCATTGGAAATGCTGCTCTTCACATCGGTATTGTCATCGACTGTGGGCTGGTATAATATATGACATTCTTGTACACTCTTCGGTTGGACAATAAACATTCGCACGACAACACAATAAATCGAATTCGTTTCCTCTTCATAATCATCCATTTCATCTGCTAAATAAGTGTCATTTGCACATTTATATCGACGAACAGCCGCATCAACAATGGAGAAACTTAGAATCGGTGACGATAGTGGAAACTCGGAAACACTCTTTACATATACACCCGCAGTTTTCTTCTTCACCTGATCACAGTCTGTGGCATTTATTGAATTACTGGAATTGTGTACAATTTCACCGGTGGTTGTTACAGTAACTGGCCTATCCAACCATGGACCACCATCTGGTGCTGTTATAATCTGCAGGACATACATGACACGAGTCTCTAAATTCGATATAACTAAATACGATGAGGTTCTATCGATTTCGGCAATGAATTTGAGTTTTTTATCTCCACTGGTTTTTAGTGTGATCGTTTGCAGACACTCCCATGTGCCGCAATCCCAAATTTTAAACTCTGTATTGTCATCGGCACCAGTTAGAGCATACTTCCAATAAGAACTGAAAAAACAAATAAACAAAACACATTAAATAGAATGAACATCTGGTTGCATCCGGTTTTTATATATATCACTTACTCTGCTGATGTTTTGGTTAAGTTGTCCAGAAAGAAAAAGGAAGACACTGGTCTACCGCCATGCGGTTTCCACTGATGCAAACATCTTGGTTCTTTTTCATGGAAATATACCTGAAAATATCAATTATCTCGAATACGAGTGCTAAGGTAACGGGTATATGAAGTTTTACCTGATAAAACCTAATAATACCATCTTCACCGCCAACTCCAAGCGTTGTACCATCCGGTGACAGGGTTACCCATGTAATTATTAAAGTCGGCTCGAAAAACTTTAGATAGCCTGTGGCAATATCAGGTGGACAGAATTTTCCTATCTGCTGTATACAAAACAGTTAGTAAACATAAGAAGCATTAGCAGTTAATATAGACGATCGGACAAAACAAATGATAAGTCCTTGCAAAGGATTAGTTAATTTGAACAAAGAAATAACCAATAAACTTTGCTGCCATGTTGACTTTAGTTCAAGCGTTGAAGATCTTTCAAGCCACGCCAACAACATCTGCAGATTGATGCATCAATATGATTAATCACAAAGCTGCAACTTTTCCGCTCACATTTTTAGCAATCAACAGTAGTAGAAAGGTGTCTAGACTATTGCAATACATACAGATTGTTGATGTCGCCTGCCAGACATACGTATCCTCGAACTGCGGATATTAAAGGACACGAACAAGGGCTTTCATTTAATTGCACTAACTCTCATCTACTTCTAAAAATCTGAGGAAGGACTGGCGGCATATTAACAATTTGATTACTCACTACCAACAATCAATAAATTGATTTAGACGACTAATTGGTTGCACCGAAAGTATAGATGCATAAATAAGGTTTAACGTCAAGGGAGTTCAATCGGAATAAACTGCTAGAATTGTTGCCAAAGAAGACCAATTGCAATGCAGTCTGTAATCGAAAAATGCTTCGTTTCGTGTGCGTTGGTTCGACGGTCGATCTATTTCGTCGTAGAAATTGGAAATGTATTGCAAAGGATTATAGCTGTTTGTTGATTCTATGAGTACAGAAGGAATGAAAAACAAGTGCGTGTTGCGAAAAACAAAACAGAACCCACACAAACTCAAGAACTACCTGTGCTTGTACAAGCATTACAAAGTTTTGACGCAACGCAAATGAATTTTAAAACAAAAATATTTCCTCCGCAAAGACGCAGTACCTACTCCTACCAATTTTAACTTACTCACCCCATAATTAATATTTATTGTATTCACATTGAAGCACTGATAAATGCTCCCTCTTGCCCAAACAATCAACTGATTGCTCTCTTCATCATCATCACTGGAACAATCCACATAAGGACACCACGATATCTTATCATACTTTGGAGTGTAATTGGTTAAAGGGTCTTCGATCTTGATCAACAGATTGCAGACTAAAGTATCACCCATCATATCGATTTTGTGCACATACAACGAACTTGCATCGATCGATGCCAGTATTCGTTCATTCTCAATATGTGCAAACTGCAGATCCAACACTTCACCAGACATTCCTTTGATCAATGCCCGTAGGCCGCTAGTTGCATTCACAACTCGTACCATTCCTTCTGTTCGGGAGATTTTGTTATTCACTAGAAACAGAGAAATATAAATTTTTTTCCCTTTTAATCTTACACCCACGACATACCATTTATAACATAAGCTATGTGCTTTCCATCAATATGAACAGCAATCAAGTGACCAGGATAATTTTTTGTCTCCCACTTGTAATCCACAATGTTTTTCAGCTTTACTTTGGAACTGCCATGGTCATGATTGCCGGTACTACCGACAATTGTTACATTTTGATCGTTAATTTCATAGCAGTGCTGTTTGTCGCCGGTCTTGAAAACACTACAAAATAAACGAGAAATAATAAGCAAGTCAAAAAAAGTTAGGTGCTCCGCCCGGCATTTTTTACTCACATAACATTCGACGACTGGATGTCGCTGGGTTTTGTGAGAAAGTTACTCATTTTATTGCTTTGTTTCTTATTTAAATTGTTACACGGACTTTCCGCACGGTCTTCTTGTTTGAAATAATAACTAAAAGTATTTTTTAATAATAGTAAAACAGATAGAAACGCTATTAACATAACACATTTAGAGAGTATCAATTCCTATTCGCAAATTGAATTCAATCTCTCGTAGTTTGACGTGGGTTTTGGGAGCTATTCGAAACTCTTGTAATGTGATAGTACGAACTTTGTTTTTTTGTTTTTTTATTTTTTTTACAAAACTACTGATGCATAAAATATATTTTTTCCTTTTTGCGTTTTTATAGCGAAAAATAATTCACCTTGCATATGCAAGCGCCCCGTTTTCTTGATTCTTTTTTGTCTTGAGTTTTTTTTTTTTTTTCAACTCGACTGATGGATTTTGACAGTTGGCGAAAATTTTCTTTGCACAACCGCAAATAATTAGGGTGGTGTTAACACTTGGATTATATTTAAGGGTGTGTTCAAAGATATTAATAAATCTGGGACAATCGAATTACACTGGTTTTTGAAATGAGGAATCGTTTTTTCTTTCAAACAAAGGAGAAGTTATTTTTTATAAGTTAAATGTGCTTACTCAGGGTAAAGCTGAGCATAAGTTATAACTTATCTCTCGACCTGAGCCTCAAACAACAAACCTCTCAATCAAGACAGATAACTTGATATTTAGCTGCCTTCAGTACTCGAACTTCAAGTTGACTTAAGTTCATACTACCCGTTGCAGCACCTACTTATGTTTAATTGAAGTTAGGCTATCAAGTAAATTTATGTGAAAACGTTTTCTATGACTAACTGAGCTGCTGTCTCATAACCCTGTAGAGAAGATCAACAAACAAATTTGTCCATGCTCTAGGGAGAAGCGATTAAGCGCAATATTTCATATAAAAAAAAAACCAAAAAAAATATCCCACTTTTAATGAGCAACCCCAACCACTCATCAGAAAACATTTTAAGGAAACGCTGTCATATACGTACGAAATGAAATCGTGTCACTTTTGACAGGCGATTTTGGCCAATCAGTATAGACCACGCATATTCAGTACAAATTCGATCCAAATAAAATTGTGAAAATGAATCGAAACTGATAGCGTAAACACTTTTCTGTAGATAAATTCCTTTCGTAATAAGTCAAACTAATTTTAGTTAATAAATTAAACTCATAACAATGCGTGCGTTATTCCTTTCTATTGCAATACAAATAGTATTTTGTGTACTTTGTACGGCGGCTGGTCGAGATTTCTATCGCATACTTAATGTGAAAAAATCCGCATCGACAAATGAAATTAAAAAAGCTTACAGAAAACTAGCCAAAGAATTGCATCCGGATAAGAATAAGGATGACCCGGATGCATCAACTAAATTTCAAGATCTCGGTGCAGCCTATGAAGTTTTATCGGATGCAGATAAGCGGAAAACCTACGATCGATGTGGCGAGGAATGTCTGAAGAAGGACGGTATGATGGACAGTTCAGATCCATTTGCCAGTTTCTTTGGTGATTTTGGTTTTCATTTTGGTAATGGAGATTCAAATCACCATGACACACCGCGCGGGGCAAATATTGTCATGAATATGTATGTCACACTGGAGGAATTGTATGCGGGTAATTTTGTGGAGATTGTTCGAAATAAGCCGGTACTGAAACCAGCATCGGGCACAAGGAAATGTAACTGCCGGCAGGAGATGGTCACCAGAAATATGGGACCTGGACGCTTCCAAATGATACAACAGACCGTTTGCGATGAATGTCCCAATGTCAAGTTGGTCAACGAAGAGCGAACATTGGAAATTGAAATCGAAGCAGGTATGGTGGACGGACAAGAGACACGATTCGTTGCTGAGGGCGAACCCCATTTGGATGGTGAGCCTGGTGATTTGGTAATTGTGGTGCAACAAATGCCCCATGCAAGATTCCAGCGCAAGGGTGATGATTTGTACACAAACGTCACCATTAGCTTGCAGGTTAGAAAGTGAACGTGTAATTAGGTTTAAAATGGTTTCTAATATTTTTTTCCCTACAGGACGCTTTGATTGGATTTAATCTTGATATTGCGCACTTGGATGGTCACAAAGTTCCAGTGTCGCGAGAGAAAATCACCTGGCCTGGTGCCCGCATTCGTAAGAAGGGCGAGGGAATGCCCAACTATGAGAACAATAACCTGCAAGGCAACTTATACATAACATTTGATGTAGAATTCCCAAAAACAGATTTGGCAGATAGTGATAAAGAAGGTAAATTTGTTTGACACTTGGTGGGCGTATCAGTCGAGATTTTTACACGAATTTTGTTTGTTGTTACAGCCATTAAGAAGATATTGGATCAATCCTCGATTAACCGAATATATAATGGACTCTAGATTGCCAAGATTTTATAGCTTAAGTTGTAGACATTAATAAAATGAATGAACGATTATTTATACGCACATGTCTTGTGATTAAAATTGATTGTACACATGCAAAGTCTTGTAAGACTACGATGATTTTGAGATGTCTGAAGTGTTACACATTGATATTAGTTTGGAATAAACTCTTAAACATAGTTGCTAACAGCATCGTTACAAAGTGTAAGATTAGACAATTGTATGCAAAACTGACACTGGCATTACCCACACATAAGATTGCTACGATATTCGATTACTAGAATTCTGAGTGCTGCCAATTATAGATCACATCTCTTTATTAGTATTAAGCAACAGAACTGAATGGATAAACACATGTAATGACTTCGCTTTGAATATGGAAACCATCCAACCCAACTGGGGCTGTTAAGATTGCAAGTATGTAATGCGTTCCAATGCATGAATATTTTACGATTGCCTTACCAATTACGTGAAAAAGTGTTTCCGCGCCACCTAACAATAGGTATTCATCTACTTTAACATCCCTATGTTTGTGAGTGGATAGATGTCCATCTGCTCTACACGTCCCAACGATCTTAGTCGCATCTATTCAGGGGATGTATATCAACTTGAATTATACAGGAATTGTACCTGGTATCTCGCTTGGTTAAGAGCAATCAGAACTTTACCCTGTATGTGCATTCCCATTCCATTGGAGGAGTTGAATTCACCAACTCACCCTTAGGTGGCCAAAATTAAATACATTGCTCCCAAAAAAGGAAGCGTCTAGTCAAATTGCTTCAACGGGTCAGAAATATACGCTCAAGCCATAAAAATTAAACCGCATAGACGTTAAATTGTATCGACATACCGACTCTGCTCAATTAGAGTACAAAGCGCATTTATGCGCACAGGATCAGATGCCTGTGTAGTTGCAGGATCACTCTCAATTGACATATTGCACAAGGAGTATACGTATATGAAATACGGAACCATAAACCCACAGCGAAGCAACCTCATCAGAGAGAGCAACCAACAAAACAAGTGAAATTGTAGTCTCATCATGCCAAAAGCCATTATGAAGTGAATTGCTTCATAACACAACTACCATGTCCACTAAGTATGGATGTTTTCAAGCGCATCTCTACAGATTTAAGCACGACAACTCTCCCTACTGTTTGTATTCCAAGCTGAAGAAGATATGGAACATGAATTCTTTTACTGTCCGTGGTTCAATACCGAAAGGCAAACGTTAACGAATAAGCTTTGGGGAAATACGCAGGAGACATGGAGGAATTATGTTAAAAAAATTACGACAAAGCTAAGACACCTCGATAAGGTGACGAATACCCAATAAGATTGTGAACTGTGTTGTCCCCCCCCCCATGTCCCTTCTTTTTGACAGCAAATGTTTAGTTTTTCCCTCGTTAACTGCTATACCCAGTTTAGCCACTCTATCACTGAGTTCTGCCGATTATATCAATATCGTCAGCGTACGCGAATAGTTGGACAGACTTTTGAAAGATTGTGCCCTTGGTGTTGGCTTAGAAGTTTTTTTTTTCATGTTTCCAACTGTCAGAGCTACCTGGACTGTAGTGATGGGCTGACGACTCGTGTTTTAAGACATCTCAACTTTGATCGTTGCCTTACTTAAAAATGTTCTAATCTTTTATAACAGAATTTTTTTCTTTACATTCATCCATTTAAAAATGTCGTTTAAGTAATTCCACATCCTTTTCCTGTTGCACCGGATATCCGATGTGGAATGTAATTTCCATCCATTATCCCAGAGCACAACCAAAAGAGTTTTTGTCTCAACTAACTGCACCTCATACACAATTTAAAAAATAAAAAAAACTTTCAAGGATAAAAAGGACATTATCTAGCTTTCTCTTTCTTTCACCCTTATTCAGAAAAAAAAACTCATCGAATCTGACAAATCCTTGCATGCATTCCCAACCCCGGTGTTGAGTGTGGAAAAGTCTTCGTTGCTCCAAACTGTTCTTACTGTGTTCATATCCTGTGTTTTTAAATCAGCACATAATTTAATTTAAACAAAAAAAAAAAAACCTCACAATACATACGTATATCCTTCAAATTAAACAAAATACATTTGAGTACACGTTTTCGGGACGCAATTATATTTTTCTGCATAGTTCTCGAGAAAGGGTAAAAGACTCTTCAGCTATCTTGAAATATTTCCACAAAACAAGTGTACTCCAGTTGTATTATGAATGTCGCCCAAATTTCTAAATTTTGAGGTAAGTACTGGGACAAAACAGGACACAGCGATGGAAAATTCCTCAAGACATGAGTTTATTGATTTTTCAATTCATAAATTGACCCAAAAATATTCGGTTTTCTTGTTGCCTCCCTCTTGTCATGATTTTCAAAAAAAGGACATAGGCACATTGTGCCTCGAATTGGAATACTTTTTTTTTGACATAGATACAAACGTTGAAGTGGAAGGCTGTTGTGCGCCAGAGGAGTGCATTCAAGTTATAAATAATTCGGCTAGTTAATGGCATAGTTGAGAGGTGTTATTATAATGAAATTACAACCGACATTTTTCGACAGAAGAGGGGGGGCTTCATATCGCATGTTGTCCAATGGGTTCAGAGTCTTGAAAACATCACCTTGTAACTTATTTTTTTCTTCTTTCAGATTACCCTGATTTATGTTTTATTGTTGATACCATGGCCTCATTCGAATGTTATAAAATTACTTTGCTCGAAAGATAACAGTCGGTTGGTGCGTAAGATTATACGCTCCAAATGGACTCCAATCCTGGATAAGTATCAGGTGAGTTTAAGTTTGCATAAGTTGTAGTTACATCTGAAGAATTGTTTACTTTTAGGTTAAACTGCCTTTAGAGTGTCCTATACATCCTTTCCGGGATGTATTTGGACCACGACAGGATGCAAAGAAGCGTGACCGACCGACACAGTGGACGTGTCGGTTGTGTGGCAAGAGTTTCTACCAAGAACGTTTTGTGGATATACACTTTGAGACACGGCACAGATCTGTCCTTAATGAGGTTAGTATTTGTTTTTAAACTTATTGCCTAAGACAGGCCGATTTTTCAATTTCGTCGATCCTGGGCACATTACTTCAAATTATCTAAACCAAGCGCTCGCTCTTCCATCCGCAGTCGTTTGGTCATTGAATCGAAAGTTACGTCTTCCTTCTGCATGCTGAGACCCGAAGATCCTCTTGGCTGGAGCATTGTTTATTCGCTCGATGTGGCCGAGAACATGTGTCTTTTGGACTACATCTACTGGATACAACTCGCCCTCCTCGCACACTAGATCTAATATTCAACGAACAATTTTCCATTTGAACGTTTATAATACTTGGTCTGCTTTCCTGCTCACGGACCACCATTCGGAATCATAAACTTGAGGGATTAACGTCCACAAGGACATACATTTTGTCTTTCGAATAAGGAGTTTTGACACCATTTGTTGTGCCAAACCGCAGTACAAAGGGTTAGTCTTCGTTGAATCTCTGCTATTGTATCATTCGGGGAGATGATGTTGATTCCAAGTTAAATGAATGACTTAACTATCTCGAAACTGTTGCTATCAACAGATTCATGAAAGATGGTGCCTAACGCGTCAACAATAACCCTGTGTACCATCTGCTCCAGTAAGTGATTGAAGAAGTTACATGATGGGGCGTCTCCTTACCAAAATTCGATCCGTGGTATACCTCTTATCTTCTTCTACTGAGGTTCCTCTTAACTAAGTCCCTGAAGACAGAATTAACCCACAAGGAGAATGTTTCCAAAGTAATTAAGTTCCATGGGACCAAGATTAAACAGACACTTAAAAATATGTGACACACCCATGCATAATGATGTTCTGTTGACATCATAAGCTTACATAGAATAGCTGTTGAGATCATTGTGCTATAAAAGTACAAACGTCAACATATGTACCAACAGTCTTGATGCAAATTGTTGCGAGGGGCTCACCTGAACCTTGCGACATCTTGCCCAAATCTGCTTCCAACGATGAATTCACATTCAAATAGGCTCTGCTTTTGTCGTTGATAACAATAGCTGTAGTAAATGTCGCAGTCTTTCATCGTCTTTTTGCTCGGCCACATGGATGGCGGTCATATCGACTTTTGACGCAATTCAGGGCCTCCGATTACTGTTCGGCTGCATGTGCCTTGAAATTTGTTATCTCTGTTTCGTTTGTAGGAGTCATCGACAGTAAATCCGTCCATATCCGAGGCTTTGTCACTACTTTTCTTTCGTCAGGCAGTAGCCCCGGCGATACAAGCCCAACTTGGAGGTCCAGAGCCTTAATGTACACTCCTAGAACGAGGAGCCGGTTAACCGCTCTTCGTAGGCCTTAGCTCCGAATACGTCGTAGTAGCCGATTAAAGCTGTTCACTAAATAGTTCGATGTCAAGCAGCTCTCAAAGCACTGGGTTCCCATTACTGTAACTCAAAGGCCGTTTTAGGCTGCTTCAATACTCTCCAGGACCTCTTAAAGCGGAATAAAGTCAAACTCTGGTGGGTACCAGGGCACAGAGGCATTGAAGGCATTGAAATTGAAGACCAACTTGCTGGGAAAGGTTCTTCAGGAAGGTGTCGAAACTCTTCTGCGACATCCCTACTTCCGCGATCAGAATGAGTCTGGACAGCTGGGAAAAACGGAACCTCTTATCCTACTGAGACAACATTCAAGGATTTAGACAGGCTAAAAGAGCCATCCGACCATCATAAAAGGGACGATATCAGAAGGCTTGTCGGCTTCCTCACCGGTCACTGCAGCCTCAGATATCACTTACATAAACCAAGTAGAGTTCAGGAATCTGAATGTCGAATTTGCTTAGAGGAAGACGAACCAGCGGAACACGTACTTTGTGATTGCGTGTCTGTCTGCAGAGTCAGGAAGCGTATTCTCCATAAAGAATTCCTAACACCGGAGGACCTTCATAATACCTCGACTGGAGATATCTTCAACTTCATTAGGAAGATAGAGGAACTCCGTGTCTAACTGACTCCATGCACAACAGATCTTTCAGGTCACAGTGCCATATGCGTCAGTCTCAGAGCCTTATATAATAATAATAAGTAGTTCAATCTAACAACTTCGAACTGTGGACGCCACCGTTAATTCCATCTGGAGAATTCTTCCGTTGCTATCCGGATCCAAGAAAGAGTGCCTCAGTGGAAGCACCCCTTCACTCTACTCTCCTTAGTTGTCACTAAAAAACTCCCTAAAGAGGTTGAGACTCAATTTCAACTTGAGGTATTTGGCACCCAGCGTTCACCGCACGGAGTGAAAGTAGGAGTTAATAGATAAAGGTTGGTTTGGGCAAACCACTGGACGCTTGTGTCCTCTTGAATGCGCAAGCGTCTATCCTTTGAACGCCTGTACGGACTGTGGCGCCACTTTATTATTATTATTATTGTTTCGAGAAAACTGATCAGCCCTTGGCACTACGGTTTCAAACGAATCCTTTTGTGCCATCCCTAGTGTTCCTAGATGAATTGTTTCACTCCAGAAGATATCAGTAAGTTAAGGAAGGCAGCAGGCTGTTCTGTAGAGACGAATTCGTCGCCTAATATTCTTTTTCTGAGTTGAATTAGAGCTGGGCATTCCGTTAAGATGTCAAGAGAGGTCTCTTCACTCTGAAGGCAGAGTCTACAGCTTGAATCTGTTGTAAGATTCATGCGATGTTGGTGGGTTCACAAGGTTCACAACAAAGTTTGATTTTCTTTGTAATGGTACCGGGAATAGCAATTTTGAACATGCTTGCCCTGGTGTATTGACCCAGGCTTCTCTAGATTCTTGCATGCAAAGACCTTTTGCGTGTCTCGCGAAGAGTGATTTGCCTACCCCGCAGAAGGGTTCGGGTCCAAAAAGATTTGTTGACGCACCGTCTTACGCTTACCTTAAGTAAGTATGTGTACCAACAGACGGGTAATAGGGAACAACATAATTATGAATGTTTGGCGTCAGATTTTACGTCTTGCAATGAATTTCAAGATTATAACTAACCTTACTTACGTAAATAGTTCTAAAAAAGGAATACAAGCTTAATATTCGGTAAAAAGCTGGCTAAGAGACTCTTGGCAATGCACTAAATACAAATTCTAATCTTATCTCAATCTGTAGGGAATTCATTCTGTCAGAACTCGAGTACACCGCTTACTCGTACATTTGGTCGGGTGTTCCAAAAACTGTCCTCCATGTTCTAAATAGAATTTTATAAACGTGCGTTAACACTTATAGGTAACAGGGACATTGTAAACTCCATAGACTTGCTTGGACACCAAAGAAATGTTTCCCATCTCTCAGTGTCTCGAATACAGTGCTCTAGCAGTTCCCTTCCGCCCCGTTCAATATTTCACCCGCAATACGCGCCATGTTTCGAATGCACATCAGTTTCGAATGTACTGTTAAATGCAGGTATTCTTTCCTACAATATAAGTTTGGAACGATCTATACAGTTCTGTGTTACCCACAGGCATTTTAAAATTAAAACCAATGTGCATCGGTGACTCTTCTTGTCCCTTCTCTTATTTTCCTAACGCTCATGTTCTTGTTAAGGCTCATAAAGGTCATAGCACACGATTCACTTAAAACTAAACTAAACAAAAAAATATATATATTTTCCTTTTTCAGGCTGAAGATGCTGTGTGTTTTGCAGACTTTTGTGACATAATGCGTTGTGAAGTGTTCCAATCGGAAGAGTCCAGTTTAACAGGCGGTGATACTCACATAGTCACTGACATTGAAGTCTGGGGAAATTCATTGGGACAAAGTTCAGCTTTAGCTAAAGCCAATGCTGCTTATCTTAGTTTAATTCCATTGAGGTAATATTTTAAATAATTATTTTCAATGTAACCTATCTTTTCCCAGGATTAATCCTTTAATAGATATATTTTGTAGACTCTGGTGTCAGTTAGGATTTCCTTAGTATTAGAAAGGAAAGCAAAGCACTTGACAGCGAAGCTTTCTTCATAGCAAAGCTGGAGTCTATCCACTCAGTGAAGTTCCTTCTCCGAGCGCTACAGCATATATTAAATTTGGTGGGGGCAGTAGTGCGGGGTACTCGCTATTACCAGCTAGTAAGAGTTTTGAACTAAGAGTTTATCGGAAACATCATGACGTTTTTCAATAGACTGTAGGTTGATCAGTTTCAAACGTTCTAGATAGGGTGGTAGGTTAAAGCTGTCCACTGTTATGACAGGATTCGATGCTGTGACTTTTCGTCCTCTTCCTAAGCGAAACGGCCAAGTGTAGATCCTACAATTTGACCATCCGCCCTATCAAATCCGGCTATCGATTTTTTTTTGTCCGGCTCTACACTTGGCAGTTCCGCTTAGAAAGAGGACGAAAAGTCGAAGCATCAAATCCTGCCATTACACCACCTAAAGAAGACCACTCAAGACAAAGCGAATAACCCTACGGCTGGACGGCTTCGATTCGAAGAGTATGATTTTCGTAATACTTGCGAGAGTATGTGATAGCTTAGCCAGATCAAATAGGACCAGATCGGAAACCTATTTAAATCCTGTTGAAGTAGGCGAGCGTCATCGAGGCATGATATGGCCTCCCGATTTTTAAGTCGTCAGCGTAGATCGATATCAAAGAGTCTTTGATGACACAATCAACATGATTGATCTACAAGATGATGATCAAGATGACTGCCTTGGGGGACTCTTGATGTGGCTTTAGTAGGGTCAGATACGGAAGATCGAAAAAAGACTTTGTACCGGCGATCTATCACGTAAGAGTTGATCTACTTAATGAAACATGAAGGAAGACCATGAGCCTTGAGTTTTAGGAGAATTATATTGCGCGAAATTTTGTCGAACGCTTTACTTTAAACTAGCTTCAACAATCTTAAATCAGCTTAAACTTAAACGTAAAACTTAGACTAATTGTGGTGGCTAAGGAGATCGAATTCAAGGCAAGTAGTGGTGCGGTTGAAGTCAAAAATGGTCATGTTTGAGTTAATCTTTCGTAGCATACGGGAAAGTGGTTGGTTCGGGCCCTAAGGGTTCGCGCACAGTGAAGCGACAAGGCGATGCAATGCGAGAACAGTTTTTTCGCAAGAAAACTCTTCTCACATTGCAAATTGCAACGCTTTACTGAGGTTTGGTGGGTCGGTAAATAAAAGAGGCGAGGCTTTCATAGATTACGAAGGTTATCGTTGAAGAAAATAAAGTTGTGAAGGGAGGCACATTCTACGTAACCTAAAAGGAGTTGAGTAATGAAGAAAATGTTGGGAGCATCCCTGCGTTTCTCAAGGGTATTCAGACTAATGAGCTTCAAACGGTTTTGATAGGGAGGCAGAATAAAACGGTCATTCCAGGGCAGACCTCACGCTAGATGCTTTCGTTTCTCGAAACATGAACATGATTATACGAGAACCATACTTGACCGGCGGACTCTAAGTAGGGGGCAAACAAAGGTAATGTAGATGGATCTGGTTGGGAAGCTTTTTCCCATTTTTCAAAACCAAGTGCAGAGTAAAGGTTGTCTCCAATGATCAAATCAAATGAGCTGCAGGTCTCTTCAAGGAGCTCCCCGACCCTTTTGTCATTTATCGCTTCTAGCACGTGCATGCCAATAATGTGTTCGAAGGCGGTGTTGTCAATGATCATGATTTCACCTTTTTTTGACTTTGGAAACTTTGCATTCTTTCTCCTCGAGTTCTGTAGGGTACATGGTTGGATATTGGTGACGTTTCTGGCATGGATTTCCATTTCATTAGGGATTTAGTTGTTTACTTTGTTAATTTTGGATACATTATCTACTAAACTACTAAATTGTTGGATAAACATTTTTTACTTCAATTCTTTTTCAGATCATCAGCATTGGGAGCATCCAGAGCTTCAAAAGTTCAAAATCGCCAATTGTGTCAGGATAAAAATAGCCAAAGTAAATTTAAAGATATTAGTAAGGAGTCTATTAAAGGTATAAGTTTTTGAATCCTTTATAACGTACTATAAGAACTTTTTTAAACAAAATTGTTTTCTTACAGCAAAAATTCCCAATGAAAATTCAGATAAATCAAAAAAATCTTCATCATCATCATCTTCATCCGCCAATCATTCGTCAATGAAAATTGACAATGTAGTACAATCGAATGTATCCGAAGAGACCAACAATAAAACGATTAATGGGAGCACACTAAATATCCAAAAGGTTCGAGCCAATTGCCGTACGGAAGATCTAAACAAATTAAAGTCGAAATGTGAATATTTAGTGCGGAGTTGTATAGCTGGACTATTGTTACAAATGACTGATCATGCGTTTAAGGAAATGGAAGGTAATGTACATTTTGACAAAGTCTCTAAAGAAAGACTGAGTGCCTACTTACACATGACTTACTACATACATACTTACTTTAGTTACAGTCTAGGATTGACCAGAACCACAACCAACAAACCTCTCCATACAGCTCAATCTTAATCTTCGTCAACTTAGGTTGGTAGGTAGGTTGAAGAGGTGGGTGCATCGCGTGATGCAGCCTTCACTCGGATCTTTCATTGTGTTCCTCTGACTTGGAATGTCCAGTCTGACAAGACAAAAGGAAAAGAAAGGTCTGAATGAGGGTTATTACGATTGTTCGGCCTCCCTGAACCATTCTGCATTTGTAGTGTAAGCTTGTTCTGTTCTGTGTAGGCTGTGATATTTGCATAGGAAGTGAGTTGTGTTCTCTTCCACGACCGTGCTTAAACACATTTTTGTAGGGTAGGCCTGTAGATATGATAGAGTTTGATCTGTTTAGCGCAAGAATGTGTGAAGTGATTCCGTGAAATGCAACGTGATGAGAATGCACTCCATCTCTCGTCAGCTTGTCTTTGGAAGTCGAGTGCAAAAGTAATAGGTTTTGTATCGAGTCGTTTCTGGCTAACTCATCCCACATTTCATTCCCGTGGATACCTTTGTGTCCCAGGATCCACCAGAGTGTTACGTTGTGGTTCGCGGTGAGGATTTTAAGCTCGTCACTACTGTGGATGAATGGCTTTAATAGTGGCTTCACTGTCTATGTAAATGTCAATGGTTTTTCCAGAGACAAGCTTCATTTATAGTTCTCGGGCTGCCTCGGCCATGGCTAGAACTTCCACTTGGAATACACTGCCGTGATTCGGAAGTCTAACTGACCGGGTAATGCTGGATTCTTAGAGAATAAATCCCAAAGCCCACTCCTTCTTTGATTTTTTACTCTTCTGTGATGAAAACACTAAGCAGACACCTGAACTTGACGGAATCTATCCAATAGAGCTGCAAGAGGGCTTCGATATTCTGAACACCTGGCTTTAGTCTATCTTTGGAAACTGTCTGGCGTTTGGCTACGCCCCTAGCTGCTGGAGGAGGGTTAAAGTCGTCTTTATACCGAAACCTAAGACTTCACACACATCTCCTAAGGACTTTCCTCCGATCAGCCTATCCTTCTTTCTGTTAAAGACACTAGAAAGGCTGATCTACATTCATATACGTTCCAATCTGGACTATAACCTTTTATCTAATTCGCGACATGCGTATTGCAAGGGGAAATCGGTAGAAATATCTTGTCAAGAAGACTTCTGTTACCCTGTATTCCTGCCTGCCACTTTAGAATCGAAAAAGTCTCACCTTGATACTAAAGCTAAAAGAATAGCTAATAACAGGTGGAATCAATACTTGTCTTCTATCGAAACAGATTTGGCCTAACCTAGATTTGAAAAGAACAGGAAGACTTCTGTCCGTGAACAGAAAACTTATAAGAATTATAGTAGGAGTCCTTACGGGGCATTGTCTTATTGGCAGGCATGTCATCAGAATGGGTGTTCCTTTATATGATTTCTGTAGAAGCTGTAGAGACGAGGAGAAAGAAGAAGAAACGACACACCTTTTTTGCACATGCCCTGCTCTATCAAGGCTGAGGAGGAAAACACTTTCTCAATGACCTCAACGACCTAGCCAGGCTCGACATCTCTAGAATTATGAGTTTTTTATGTGGGTCTTATTGATTCTGCGCTCAATGTGGCACAGGATAGGGTTTACACCGATACGGTTACCCAGAGCTTATACTCCTTTTTTTCCTAAAGAAAATTCCACATTTGAAGTGTCTGAGGCTGGTTTACGGTTTCTACACGTCGTATCACAATGGGCCTTTGTTCTGGCCTAATTGGGGCCCTGTTCAATGGGGGCAGCTGCCCAGCCAAACCTAACCTAACAGAGTAACAGTACAGTGAATCTCATCATCAAACAAAATATAACTAAAGAAACTAACTCCAGGTGAAAAAGTGGCCACTCCACCAGACTTATATGGCCTGAAATTCTCGACTATAAGTCAAGGAAGATCATCTTCCTCAACAAAATACAAATTCGCACCATTATTGGTGTCATTACAGGCCACTGCCTATTAGGACAACATGCCAGGAGAATAGGGACTCTTTTCAATGATTTTTGCAAAAGCTGTCGAAATGAGGAGGAGGAGGAAATCACAACTCACCTCATCTGCCACTGACCAGCACTATCTCACAGTAGAAGACTTCTTGGTCACTTCAATGATAGCAGTGACCTAAGCCCAAGATCCTATCCTTTGTCTACAACTCTCAATGGTTCTATGGGTAGAATTCTCACAAGAGAATTCTATGGGCATCACAATGGACTTTAAGTCTGAGTGAGTCCTGCGGGACACGTATCTACCTAAGGGTATCTTTTTTTCACCAAGTTTTGTTGAAGGATCTTTCCAACTGTCACAATCAAATAACGCTCTCAGATTAGCAATAAGAACCTTCTCTTTGGACTTCACTGACTTTTCCATCATCTAATTGCAGAGGAAATGAATAAAGCTGTTTGCTGGTACCTATCCTGTGATCGATACTGGGAAGATGGACCACTTGAACCGCGAGCATTTCCCTGGGGACTGATCCTAATACTTGTTATGGTACTCTCATTGGGTATTTGTTTTTGTTACTACATCATTTGGATACTTTTCGAGTGAGTATTCAACCGTTATTATGTTTCAAACTTTTAATTGGAATAAAATTTTAGTTCCGAAGAGACGACAATCAGCAACAATATACATCGCTACGATTACCATCACTATCCGTCTCAGCACCATAGCAGTCCACGTTATATTGCTGGTCCTCCACCACCAGTTGGACATCATTTAACGCATCATCCGCAACAGGAAATTTATGAGCGTCGCGAAGTCACAACTCGACTTCCATCAACAGCCGTAACAATGGTTGACTGTGATACAACAATTGGTGGAAAGTACTCAACGGTGGGTACCCTAATAGATTCATCGACGACAATGCGACCGCCATCGTCGACAGACATCCAAAATGATTTGGCACATAATGAGCACTACATCTATGTGACCTATCCGCCGGACTTAAAGAAGAGATTATTCGAGAAATACGAATGAAACGGATAGGAACGTCTGAATAGGGAATTGGGAGAATTTAATTAAAAACAAAAATTGAAGTCATTTTTAAATTTAGTAATTTTTTTTTGCGTAATAATAAATCAATTAAAAAAGAAACAAACAAAAACTGGTAGACTTGCTTTTTGTAGGTTGCAGACCACGGAGTGTTTTAAACCTCTAAAAGATCGTTCAATTTACGTTTAAACATAAAATTTTGTCGCTTCATTTTCAAAAGGGTTCCTTAAAACCCTGCCATGTGTCGACATCTGTTCTGTGGGCTATTCAATTCAGCACAATCGACAACAAACGTTGAGGGGATTCACAATGTACACATAGTCCTAGATATGACAGCTCCATCTGAAATGGGCCAACGATAGGAAGTGCCAGTGAATTTTTAAGGACTGCCCATCACCTAGTCAGTTCATCAGCCTGTCAGTTTCCATTTGGCCGTTCACTCGGTTGTTCGCCTCAAATCAATTTCACAGTGGTCTACCAAAAATGTTGTCCACGCCTCCATTTCGAACAAATTCAAATTCTTCCCTGAAAACATAGGCTACACCACACCCAAGTTGCCATTCCCTCCAGGTCACTCCGGGAGAATAAGTCATCAGGACAATTCGATCCACTTTTACACCGACGGATCTAAAACCAATGAGGGTGTAGGTGGTGCTGTTTTCTCCGATAGGCTTAATCTCAGCCTCTCTTTCTGTCTTCCAAATCATTGTAGCGTGTTTCAGGCGGAAATATTGGCGACCAAAAAAGTCTTATCTGAAGAAAAACTTAATATTTTCCACAGAAATACTTACGTATCTTTTCAGATAATCAACCAGCGATCAGGTCCCTGGAATAAGTCTCTTCAAATTCATAAGTAGCTCTAGATTGCCGATAATTTCTTAAAGCGATGGCGGAGCAGTTCAATAATCACATTTGTTGGGTGCTGGGGTATAGAGACATTCCAGGGAACTGCAATGCTGATGAACTCGACAGATATGAAACAACCGTACCCGTGCTTACAGAAAGGGACACTGTGAATACCGATCGCTACATGTTAACTTAAGCACAAGCTGGCTGCTATCGAGAAAACAAATTCTAGGTGGACAAATGGTATAACTTGCCTAGCGACAGAGCGGATTTGGCCACGGCTGGATCTGAAACGCTCTAAGAATCCAATTTCTCTGAACAGATCGCATATCAGATCCGTAATAGGTGTCATCACGGGACACTGTCTAATAGGCAAGTATGCAACAAGGCTTGGCGTCCATTCAAACAATTTTTGTACCTAACCTAATTTTAACCTAACCTAACCTAGTTTCTAATCCCAGTCCTCCTCTACGGCGCAGAGGCATGGACTTTATCAAAAGTGGATGAGGGTGCTCTTGGCTGTTTTGAGAGGAAAATTCTTCGGGTGATTTTCGGTCCCGTCTGCATAGGCGGTGAGTGGAGGAGGAGATACAACGACGAACTGTACGGACTGTACAGCGACATCGACTTAGCCAAAAGAGTGAAGGTCCAACGACTGAGGTGGCTGGGTCATGTAGAGCGGATGGACACCAATGCTCTGGCCCGAAAAATTTTCGAATCCGCCCCCGAGGGACAGCGCAGTAGAGGAAGACCGCGACTCAGGTGGCGCACGCAAGTTGAAGGGGACCTCAACCAACTTAGCGAGCGAAACTGGAGGCAGCTAGCTAAAGATCGAGCTGGCTGGAGACGCTTGTTGGTTGAGGCCCAGGTCCACCCCGGACTGAAGCGCCACCTTGAGTAAGTAAGTAACCTAGTTTCCATTGACAAAATTGTTTAGGCAGGCATTGTTATTATTGTATAGCTCTTCGAACGTTCTGCTATTCTTCGGCTGTTAGGTCCACCTAAAAAATATTAGCAAAGCTTGGTAGGTGAAAGGACTTTAATTATGTTCAGCGTTCCTAAGAGATTCCTTCCACCGACCCTGCTGTCCATTCATGTCAACACTTTCTTCTAATCCCCTTCGTTTGAAAAACGTGCAGCGAAATTCTGATTGAAGTTCAGTTCAGAATATTGCTGTAATCGTAGCCCTTGGGTAGTCCCGCATCCAGGTTATTAATGCATTTGACTACGCTGTACATATGTTGAGAGGTAGAAGTCGCCGAGATAGGGCTAGAGTATCTAACTTGCTCTTCTTCTCCTAATGTGATGATAATTGTGACTTAATGTGGATCTCAAGACTAATAACTTTACTGTAGACAGGTTTAATATGCTTTGTAACGAGGATGATACCAAAGTAAATAACGCTGGTGGATAGTGAGACTGTTTGACCGTCTTTAAGAACACAGAGTAGGGATCTTGACAATGTCAAAGCGCATTTGTCATTTGCAAAACACCTGATCCAAACCGATACTCCGTCGAAAGTAAATCATAGATGGTAACATCTTGACTATTGGAGCATTGCTAGGCTTATTTAGTTTATACTTGATCTTATGAGAGCGTTAATTCGACGTTATAACGACAACCTTTCCAGACTAGCTTAGGTTATAATTGGGCACTGCATCCTAGGTAGACGTTCTGCAGGAGCTCCAAGAATATATCGTACCTGGTGGTTCTTTTTTAGAGGATCGTTCGAAGTTATAACAAACGATTGAAAGCTCCTCTATGTCCAACAAGGTAGCTAAAGTAAATCTCTTATCGTGAACTGCTTGTTGAGTCCTTAGATGCAGAGCTTTGCTCTTTGAGATACATATGTACATGCGTGCTGAGAATTTGAATTTTAACGACATGTCATAGAGTGCCAAGGTTTATGCCCCTATTATAGTACACAACTCAACTCAGTTGTGTTCCATCAAGGAAGTATTGCAGACTTCGGACGAAGTGCAAGTGAAGGTACTAAGTCTGGAGAATAAGGCGGATGCACTATTTTTTCCCAACCGAACTCTTGTAACTATGTGCAACAGAAGCACTGTGCAATCATCGATTCTTTGCTGAATGTGCCGATGGATGGTCACATGACTTACGTTGAGTTCTCTTGTGTGAGTATATGCAACTGTTCCCCAGATTCCATTACACAGACCAAGGTCAGGTAAGGTAAGATACGTGAGCCGGCGTAGAGGGGTTCCTCTGCATCCCATTCATGTCTGAAAGACCCATTATGATAACCATAAGGGGAGGTCCTATCCTTAAACGCTACCTGTATAAAAAGTATTCTATATAACTTACTTACTGCGTCTGTGATACAAACCATCCTGTGGATTTGATAAAATTGTTCATTTCGTTCACTGGTTTGCCGGATAGTTCCCGGAAGAAGTGTCGTCCGAGGAATTTGTGTCTTAGAGAAAGTGGTTTGTATCCAAATACTTTTGAAATATCAAGCGTATTATTATTATTATCATTATTGTTTCGAGAGAGCTGATCAGCCCTTGGCACTACGGTTTCTAACGAATCCTATTGTGTCTTCCCTAACGTTCCTAGATGAATTGTTTCACTCCAGAAGATATCAGGAAGTTAAGGAACTTCTTTGGGCGGATGGCAGCTGTTCTGTAGGGATAACTTCGCCGCCAAGGATTCTCTTTCTAAGTTGAAAGAGAGGTGGGCATTCCATTAGGATGTGTTGAGAGGTCTCTTCAATCTCAAGGCATAGACTCTGCTCTGCCAGCTTGAATCTGTTGTAAATTTCATGCAATGCAGGTGCTTGTTCAGGTGGCAGTGACCGCTGAGAAGTCCAATTAGTACTCTAAGACTGCTTCTATCGAGGTTCACAATGAAGTTTGATTATCTTTGTGACGGTATCGTGAATAGCAGGTTTGAATATGCTTGTGCTGGTGTATTGAGCCAGGTTTCCTTAGATTCTTACATGCAAAGTCCTTTTGCGTGTCTCGCGAAGAGGGATTTACCTACCCCACAGAAGGGTTCGAAAGAATTTTGTTGACGCACCGTCTTTTGCCAGTAAGTCGGTTCTTTCATTGTCCGCAAATCCACTGTTTGCAGGAACTCCCTGAAGGATGACCATGTTGTTCCTAGCAAGGTCCGAAATAACTTTCCGGGTTTCTAGAACTAGTTTGGATATAATAACAGGCGAGTCGAGCGCTTTTAGGGCAGCTTGACTGTCTGAGAAGATGAATATGATTTTCCTCATAATGTGAGAGGACTGATTTAGTCTCACACACTGATTGATGGCAAGGACTTCGGCGTGGAATATGGACGCAAATTCACCAAGAGAATTCGTGTGAAGTTCGCACCTGATGATTCTCCGAAAATTCCGGAACCAGTTCCTATTTCCATTTTCGATCCGTCCGTATACCAGACGAGGTCTCAGAAGGTGATGGTTGGAGTTTGTGGTTCTCCCAGTCCTCCCTTGACGGGATAACTATTGAGAAATTCTTGTCATCTGGACATGCATGCTGAAGATCGTGTTTTGCCCCAATGTTTCAAGCAGGGATAAGTGTCCTCCTCTATAGGACTTCGGGTCAAGGTTGCTTGAGGGGAAAAGTCAATGGAATGCCTTATTTGGCTTCCATTCGTATGAAATTTCGTAGTTGTGGTAAACCCAAGATGACATTGAGTGCAGCAGTTGAAGCTGTGCGAAGACATCCTGACATACAGGTTTCGGATAAGCGTTGGACGCGTTCTAATTTCTTAACTGTGGTAGTTTCGTTAGTTTTTGTCCATTAGACAACGCTTGCATATGCGATCATTGGTCTGAAGATCAGTTTGTAAAGCCAGAGTATCATCTTGGGTTGTACTCCCCAGTTTTTCCCGCAGATTCGGCGACAGGTCCATAGTGATATGGTGGTTCTGCTTATCACTCTTTCGATCTGTGGACATTTTGCTGTCCAGGATCATTCCCAGATATTTAGCTTCTTATGAGAATGGGATAGTTTTGCCAAATAGAGAGGGGCGTTTGAGAAACGTAACAATCTTACTTCCACCAAGGTGATGTAGAGATTCGTTCCACTTCTCGGTGAGATAAGCCATTGGCACTGAAAATCCTTCCCTCTTGTATTAAATAAAACAAATAAGATTTACGATTTTCATAACATTGACAGAACATTTATTTAGAGGGGAAAAGAAATAAACAAAAAATAATATTAAAATAAATTAAATTTACTTTGCACAACAACGATAGAATTTTATTTCTTAAAGACTTAGGTTAAAACGAACATTAAACTATAAATTAAAACAAAAAAGAAAACGTAAACAAAAACCTTAACTTATAAAAAAAAAAACTTAGCTATTCATAATTTTTTATATAATATTAGATATCTGTCTCCTTTTAAACCACATCCATTACACTAAACAGTAAAATCATGCACATATACATATATTTTATTACACTTTTGCATATAACAATTAAAACAAAACAAGAAAGAACAAAAAAATATATTAAACAACAAACACTTCCAACATTTAGTACAAGTAGTATATAATATATAGATTTTCACAAAATCATTTTGATTCAGTATTATTACACAATAATAAAAGTTAATAACAGATTTGGTCCATTTCGACTTTTGGAATGTATACAATAAAATTTGTCTTTTCTTTTTTGTTTTATACACATATTTTCCATTTTTAATAATTTTTTCTTATATAAATGTTCAGACATTTGATTACTATTTTTTTTTTTAATATGAATGTATGTATATATTTTTATTTTTAATATGCGATTTGAAACATTCTCATATGTATGTATATATAAATATCTTGTAAAATATGTTATTTCATATATAATTTTGTAATAACAAATATCCACATTAAGTTTTGATTTAAAAAATATCCATTTTTGTTTTTTAATAAGCATATGTATATATATATTTGTTTTATTTATATAAAATATCAAGTGTTTAGGTGTGTTTTTCTTCCTTTTTTTTTTTGTATACATAAATTGTTTTTTATTTTGTATATATTGAATAAAGATATTTATTTATTATAGTGTTCTTAGGAATACACATTAAAAAATCAGCCCGAAAAAAACTACAACATCTATGTTTAATTGCACACGGTGCACAATTAAAAATAAAAAGGAATATTATATGTAGTATCTAACCAAATCAAAAATATGTAAAAGTGGTATGTGTTAAATTTAACTATAAATATATTTTCTTTTATCTTAACTATAAATAGTATGCCTATGAAAAATAAAAAGGGTTTTTACTTAAATGGAATAGAGAAAAAAAAAAGATTTGTCTAACAACGCCACAGGAGAATATATTTTTGTAGTCTTCTGCTTTTCTTTATAATAAATATTTTTGGTTTACAAATTTTTGGTAAAAATTACTTTTAATATAAAAATTACTTAAAACTAAATGAATGTTTATTTAATGTTTTTTTTTTTTTGTATTTTTCAACACTTTGGTACTCTGTAGAAACTCGAAGTTAAAGTTGATGGGTCTTGTAATGTAGTTTGGTAGAAATATTAAATGAACGTTAGAGATTCTTTTAAACAAATTATTTAGTTTTGCATAACATATTTAAATACCAATCTGATTGAGCAAGATACAATCACCATGTCGCACTGTTTAGCGAATCCATCGCTACCGCCACCGACCTTTGAGGATGGTGGTTAGCACCAAACTGGTGAGCTGCAGTGATCAGAACTCGGCCAATTTCATCCAGACGGCCATCTCCCAAGTCGGAGCTCTATGACCTGGAGCCAATTTGAAGGCCATTGTCAAGTCCGGGATCCCCGTTCGGCCGCGAGCTAGGACGTGGGCACCTCCAGGGCCTACTGACCCGAAGGACATTCTCCAGCTCATGAGGAAATTGGAGGGTCATCAAGGCATCAAGGTCACATTTATTTTAAAGTCGCGATTGATTGATAATGTTGTGGTTATTAAAAATGAGACTTAGCGAAGTTATTTTGTCGGAATCAAGTGACAAAGCAATGAAAAATGCCGGCCGTGTATGATGTCATCAATGCATTTGAACAGTGTCGAACGGGCAGCCGAACCTGGTCGACCAAACCTCTGCAATTTCCAGAAGTTCGAAAAAAAAACATCGGCCAGGAACCCTAAAATAGAAGGGAACGAAAGAGTCGACGCGTTAGCCAGATGTAGTTCTACCCTGGATGCCTCCCTTGCGGAGTTAGTCTGCTCCCCGATAGGGCTCATCAAGGGCAACATTTTTCAACACTTTCTCTCTTTTGCCAACTCTAGGTGGAAAAGTTTATTCAGACACATTTGGCCCACCTACAACAAAAACAGAACGAATGACCTGATCAATAGGAACCGCATCGAGATAGCAAGAATCACAGCAATTAGCACGGGCCACCGGCCAATAAGTCAACACGCTACCAAGCTAGGCATTCCGTTCAACCCCCACTGCCGTAGTTGCGACAATTCACACGAAAAGGCAAGGTTATTCCACTTTCTCTGTGTCTGCCCGGCAGTTGTGATTGGTGACAAATCATCACCATCTATCATGCAAGGTGTACCGCAGGGATCAATTCTTGGTCCTATTTTGTTTTGTGTATTTATCAACGACTTGTCCTTAGTGTGCCAACATGCTTCAGTCCACCTATACGCTGATGACGTCTAGCTATATTTGTCCCGTCCTATGAACTCTATTGCTGAACTGACGTGTAAGCTAAATGAAGACTTGTCGGCAATACATAACTGGTCGGTGTTAAATGGACTGTTACTTAACCCAGCTAAGTCACAAGTAATACCCATCTCTAATAAGACATTTAATACTTCTCTTGTACCTGATTTATGGCTTTCGGACCAAAAATTAAAGCTGGTAGAATCCTTGGCAAGCCTCGGTTTTGTCATTAACAGAAACCTTTCTGGGTACAGCCATACAAATGTTGTCATAGGTCGTATCTACGGATGCCTTCGGAAGCTTTGGCTTACTGCAAGCTTTACCCCTATTGAGACTCGACGGAAACTTGTAAGAATTCTTGTCGTACCCATAATTATATATGCCGAGGCTGTGTACAGCGATCTTGATTCGCTCTCCCAGCGAAAACTCCAAGTAGCCTTCAACGATACAATCCGGTACGTTCATGGGCTCCGTAGATATGACCATATTTCCACCTATTTTAGAAGTTTGTTAGGTTGTACCCTCAAACAACATATGAATGCGCGCAACTGTATCTACCTTCACCGCATAATCAAAACTAAATCTCCACCATACCTCTTTAACAAAATTCAACTTGCAAGGTCACAAAGATCACTAATTGTAATTATGCCCCAATTTAACTATTTAAACTCGTCACGTTTGTTTTTCGTTCACGCTACAAGGCTATGGAATTCTTTGCCCCAGTCCATCAGGGGTATCTCAAATGCCACAAGCTTTAAAAATGCAGTCCTACTACACTTCTCTCTTCAACCCTAAACTCTTCCTTCTCTCATCTCATCTTATCTTCTTGTTGTTACTTTCCTCTCTAACTTTCTTTACTGTCCTTTTCTTTCTTCCTTCTCACTTTCTTTCTCTTTAATTTTAATTAGGTATTTAATTTAAATTAATGTAATTAAATGTTAACTTCTGAATAATGTTATGCTCAGTACTATAAAAGAATTTTTCTTAATGTACACCCGAATGTTAGTAATAAATGAATTGAATTGAATTGAATTGAACTTGCCAGAGCCAGACAGCGCGCTCTTGGAAAACCCTGTTTCAAGGACCTTTCTGAGATTTCTTATATAAAATTCAGCAACATTATCAATTATCTCATTATCAATGCGAGAGGTGGATCCTCTCTTTACATTAAAGACTGCATCAAGCACTCTGAAAACATAAAAATAGAACTTGATTCCATGCAAATAAGTTCAGTCTCCGTAAAAATAAACCACTTGGACTACCACATCGGATCTAGTTACTTCCCACCGGGATATAGGCTAGTAGATGACGACCTCGTTCGCCTTTTTGATACACTCGGGCCTAACTTTATCATTGGTGGTGACTTTAACGCGAAACACACTTTCTGGGGCTCAAGATGCTATTCAACGAAAGGCAGATTACTGTATAAAGCCAGTATGAAACGAGGGGTGGACTTCTTCTCAACGGGAAAGCCAACGTGTTGTCCAACTGACAGTAATAAAATCCCTGATCGCGTCGATTTCTTTATTGCAAAAGGGCTTAATAAGGCGAGGGTTGTGATAAGAAACTTCGTGGGAGCAAACACCGAATTGCAGAAGATTCTGAAATCCGCCAAAATGGACTGGTGAGCAACGCAGCAAAAACAAAGATGATACACATCCGTAGTCCGCATCATTAATGGATCTTAAACAAAGCACTCCGATTCCATTGGCACGTGCACCAACATCTTTTTAACTGAAACATGTGTTCGAATCAATCTTGACAGGAAATACAGAAACAGAACAGTCAAGCAGCTATCAAAGCACTTGAGGCCCATGTAATTCAATCTAGACTTGTGTGGGAATACCTACGTAGACTCAATGAAATGAGCAGGAGCAACAGAAGCCGTGTTTTTTTGAGAGCTGTACACGCAGCCCAGTAAAAGTTTACACACAAAGCAATAACAACACACCAAGTGGCGATAGCTTTCCCAGTAGCAGCAAGTGAGGATAGACCTACATAAGTTGACCACCAGAGCGCGAAAAATCTCATAAATTAGCTCTTAGCCGATCGTATTTGTTGCTTTTCCTCGGTTTTGACATTTGCAAACTGTCAAATGAAGAAAAAGAAATCGAGCCGCAAACCAATTGGTTGGTGCGGCTGCTACTGTGGATGAAGTGAGTATAGATCGTTTTTTTGACCGGAGTATAGTTATCAAAAAAAAGACGGCTAGAGTTACTGGATACCCGGGCACGTCGGAATTGAGAGTAGGAAGCAGCAGACAGCCTAGCCAGATTAGGGACTGCTTTATTAGCTTTTTTAGCCCTCAGCCATTCTGCGGATTAGGGGATCACACCCTAAATGAAGAGTTGAAGAAAACGGAGAAAGAACAGGACCAAAGCCTGGAATAACTTTCCAAGGTCATAGGCATGCTAAGAAAACTTCTAGGGAACTACAACCAGAAAAGATTCAAGGCATGCATCAACCTAAACAAGAACCGCCTACGTATCCTAACAAAATTCCAAACGGGGCACTTGAAACTCAACGGACACCTAAGAAAACTAGGGATAGTAGAAGAAGACCTCTGCAGATACTGCTTTGAGACCAATGAGACTCCAAAACACAAGATAGGGCATTGGTCCACAAAAGAGCGAAATATTTGGGTTCCAAATGTCAGATAGGGATGTACCAACTACACACCCATTTCCCTTCCTCAAATTTTGTAAGGAAACTGGAAAGTGGAATATTCTGGCCGAGGCTAAGTAAAATTTTGTAAGGAAACTGGAAAGTGGAATATTCTGGCCGAGGCTAAGTAAAAGTATATATGTAACTCTCCAAGGGGAATTCTGACGAGGGAAGCAAACCTCTTCAAAGTACCAGCAGTGCAATACCCTTATCAATAATAATCATAAATGGTGTCCTACTTTGGCCGTCATTCAGCGAAAATGTTTCTGAAAGGAAATCCGGTACGTTTTGGGTTCGAAGAAGTGGTGCCTGACATCAAGCGATGGATTATTGTATCGGTTGATGCCATATAGTCGAAAAAGTTAAGGAAATTTGGTCCCGTTGGGTAAGTTGTAATAGATCTCTTGAAAATTATATCAGGTTGGCAACTAAGTAATTGCCGATTTCACTCATAGAAGATGGTGTAATCTCCGTTGCACGAAGTTCATAGCTTCGACGAAACTTGAAGCGCTAAATAGCTGGAATACCAGCCCGCTAAGGTCCAAAACTTGGACCGCATTAACCGAATAAAGAGTTGGTTACCACCATGCACGGTACCTTGATGTACGAAGTTCGTAAACAATTGCGTCAAATGAGCAGATAAGGAAGGATGATTGGGTACTTCTCAGTGTACGAAAGAGTGGAACACACAAGTCTTCCGTTCACACGCATAAGTTTATCCGAGTCTACTTTTCCTTGAAATGGGTTGGTTGCCAATTAACGAGGAATATTCGTTAGGAAAATAAAGCCTTTGAGTGAGGCGTATAAGTTGGGTTTTCGTGTGCACACATTCCTCCCATGACAACGAGCAGTCGTAGTAACGGACACTTGTCCTTGAATGGGCCCTACTCTTATAAATGAATCGATTTACATAGCTCATAACACGAATCATTTTGGTCCACGAGGAAAATCGCTCGATGATAGATTCAACATTCGTTGTGTGGGTATTTACATATGATTGCACATGACGAACTTCCAAATCATCTACATTGGGAGAGGTTCTGGAATCAATGAAGGCCAATGATTTTCAGATCGCGATAACCAGTCGGGGCCATACCACCATAAATGACTTTGTTGAAGTTCGTTTGGTGTCAAATCACGCGTTGGAAGATCCGCCGGATTATTTGCAGACGAAACGTGATTCCATGCCTTGTTCCCAACATTCACTGAAATTTGCGAGACTCTGTTCCCGATGAATGTTTTCCAGGTGTTTGGAGGTTTCCTTAACCAAGCTAGAACGATCGAACTGTCGGTACAAAGAAACAAATGCGCTTATTGAGTTGCGGCATAATTTTCTTACCAAGTTTGGAGAGGAATACCGCAGCGCATAGCTCTAGTCTTGGTAAAGTGAGCTTTATTTCCGACTGTAAAATCGCACTTGATTCAGTTTTTTTTTTTGCCGAAAAAGACTAGAAGTTCTACGAACGTGGAATGATGAAGTTGCCAGAAAGATGGCAAAAGGTCATCGAACAAAATGGAAAATATATCATAGATTAAAGTTCATTCGTTGTATTTAAAAAAAATTTTATTGATCTGAAAAAATCGGCAATTACTTAGTTGCCAACCGATAATTTGTTTTCATTTTATTGCAATACTAGCCGTACCTATGTATTCTCGCCTTGCTTCGCCCCGCCTGCTGGGGTATAATAATAAGTAAATTCAGAGATGTACGTAAATTTAAATAGTACCTAGTATGGTATTTTTGCAGTTAAAGTAGTTCTTTGTATACAAAATTTGTAGTTGTACCATTTGAGGACAATATAGTTAAATTTTCTTGTTTATTTGTTCGTGAGCAGGCCACATAAAGCTGTCCGTGGGAAAAGCATTCATTAGTTGAATCAATTCCGGTATATTTCACGGTTTGTCCTTGGGCCTTATTTATAGCATAACTTTAAAGGAAATTTCAGTCTTTTAAAGGCAAATGGGTAGTCGGAAGGTATCATTGGTATTCTGGGTATAAAAACATTCTCATCTGTGCCTGGCCCTGTTATAATAGTAGCTTCAATTACATTGGGCCTCAAAGCTTTAACCAGTAACCTTCTTCCATTGCACAGCTTTGGGTGACATAAGTTTCTCAATAAAATTATTGGCACTTCAACTTTTAACGAAATTAAGTGCCCTGGTAGTCCTGGCGGATTCGTTGAATTTAAAAATTTGATTGGAAAATGAGCCGAATCATCCGTATTTACAACCGTGTCGATGGATTTATAAATTTGTGAAACACCATCAATTTTCCTTACAATCGGTTCATTTATATTGGACGCAGTATCATTTCTTGGTGTAAGTATAGCTCTTTCTCTAAACCAAGAAGGGGCCTTGCACGCGTTAAATACATACTAAAGTTTATACTAAGTCGCTGGAAATCGTTTGTCCCTATGGAACTTTCAAAGATAAAAGGTAGCAAAAAGTGTCACCATTCCAATATTGAATTTTTGAAATCCGTTGAGAAGTTCCGAAGCTACTTTAAGATCCATCAAACCAAATCATCGTTCTGTCTCGTTCCCCGTACCTTTACGCAACTCAACAAAGAAAAACAACACACGATCACAACGATGGCTACGGTTGCGCATACTATAAATCTGCAAACTTTAATACTCTGTATCTTGGCCTAGACTAGGTTAGACTAGGTACGCTTCTTTTAACCTCAACAGGTTCTAGATATCTATTTTAGAATTTTTAGTTACGTTAATCATTGATCCAATTGGATTTCTAAGTGCTCACCAAAACTAAACAAATTACAGATATCATAGTTCTAGGATGACATTCTGCAAGACTAGGTTTCCTAAAAAGAGTCGAACGTTAAAAAAAAAACACCGTTTGTTCGTAGTTTACTGTGTCAACCCATCACGTCAGTTAGTACATTTACAACATTCCACATCGTGACAAAATTTAATAAGTCTGGTCGTGACATTCGAATCCATGTTACACTTAACCCGATTTATATAACATTGTAAAACTCATTTAAATTTAATCATAAGGATGCTAATTGAAAACCAAACTTGAATTTATTTACTTCCGAGAAGAATGTTCTTCTTCGTGCAAGAGGTCACAGAATGGACAAAGTATGCACTTTAGTCAGAAAGTGCTAATGAAGTACGGCAGTTATATAACAAGACTTATATAACGGTGCATTTTGTTTATATAACAAGTATTGATTTATGATGAAAAGAAAAAACTTCGTGCAGAACGAACAAGATTGACAAACAAGTAGTATTCGTTGGATTCCTAATCGAATTCTCCAAAAAGGCATTGGACATGTTTTTTTTTTTTAAATTTGGTACCGTGCTTAAATTTACTTATCTGATCGCAAGCCTTACTATAAACATGGATATTTCAGCTAAATATAATAGAATTGTAATGCGATTAATAGTTCCGTTCCCTTTATATGACATGCGGACACGTGGAGATGGAATAACCTATAGTAAAAGTCATTTGCATGTGAGGGTTATTTTTTTGTCACGAAACGAAATAACGCGTGCTTGATGTAGGCTTGGTGTCAGTATGTCATTATTTGACACGACAGCGATTTAAAGTTAGTACCTACAGCCCTTATATTAATTTACATAGTTTTTGTAAGGTTAGCGACAACTAATGAAGGGCCGATTATAGATAATATTTGAACTTTAAAGTGTTGGCGCTCCAACTTTTTCATTTTCAAGAGCGTTTGTCGGGTGAATTTTTCTAAGAGCTCTTGAGAAGTCTAGCTGAGCGACAAGTAGGAGCAATAAGAAATGAAGCGACTGATGTGTTACGTTTTACCTCTGCACCTGCGAAATACCACTGATTTGATGCTGAATGCACCCAGGCATTTGCTACCTATAAAGCGGCGCTGTAAAAAAAAGGACTAGCAGAAAAGGAGAGACGATATGCACGTACTCAGATCGAAGAGATGCAGAAATGTTATGGCAGGAAAGAGAGAAAAGATGGCTAAGATTTCGCTACCCAAACCAAAGTTAGCACAGAGTATATGGAAAGACTACTTTTGCAAACTGGAAAACGGCGACGGAAGCCGCCATTGACAGGCAGTCTCAACTTGGAGGACAACCAAGCACTACAACTACCGGAGTGGAATGAAGTCCAAGCAGCCAAAGTAAGACTTTCATCATACAAGGTCACAGGCCCAAATGGCCTAGGAGCTGAGTTATTCAAAGCAGCAGGAGATGGCTTGGTAGGGTACATGCATCAACTCATCTGTAAGATATAGCCCGACGAAAGAATGCCCTAAGATTGAAACCTTTGCATCATTTGCCATATCCATAGGAAAGATACAGGACACTGCACCAGGTTATGAAACGAATACATCTCTGGATGGAAAAACATGGTCTAGGTCTGGCCATAGAAAAGACGGAGATAGATCTTATAACTAGAAAGAGTATCCCAACTATTGCGGATTTTAAAGTTGGGTTTGAGCTGATAACCAGAAAAGAAGCGGTGCAATACTTGGGGCAAGCTCTTAATACGAACTGCATCTGATAGAGCTGCAAAGGTCACAACGTCTAAGCAGATTATTGACAAATGTTGGTTCTTCGGCTTGCAAATGAAGGCTCCTAATAATAATTTTTCACGCCATTCTCCTGTTTGGTTGAGAGATATGGGCCGACGCACTGCGGCAAGAGAAATACAAGAAATAAATGGCTGCAATGCGAAAAGGCGGAGCTTTACGAATTGCAAATTCTTTTTGAACGGTGTCGAAACCGGTCATCTTCGTAGTCACGTGCGTGAGCCTTATGGATCTCCTTACGGCGGAGGGCAAGTACGTCTACGACAAAAAGACGGAAATTGGAGTGAAAACGACAACAGAAGAGGCAAAAGAGCTCATCAAACAGCAGTAGAGATGGAGCTTAGAAAGCAGAGACTGATCCCAAACGTTGCTGAATAGAAGGAACGGTAACATGGTGAAGTAAACTACTTCGTCCGTCAGTTTCTGACCGGTCATTCGTATTTCTCCACAAGATTGCCAAAATAAATAGTCCAGCTTACCAGTACGGCAGCTCTCAAACGGATGATGCAAATCACACGTTCTTCAGCGTTTTGCAGCAGATGGAAAAATGAAAGAAGTGCCCTGGAATCACTGATTGGCATAATCACCCCGGATAACATAACCACGAAAATGTCAACTACCGACCAAAACTAGAACCGGAAGTATGCACCTTCATAGAAAATGTACTCAAAACAAAAAAAAGAGAGGAAGATCAAACATACCCTCATGAGATTATTATAAGCCTGATGAAAGCCTCACTGGGAATAAAGAGCAAATCCGCGACAGGAGAGAAGAACATGAAAAATTCGGTTCCAAAACGACACCTTCTCTGAAGTATTGCGAAAGCGGTTCCCAAGTGGATGGTGTTATAAAACTATCATCGTCATCATCATGCACAAATTGAATGTCACTTATGTCACAACAAAATTCTTAAAAGGTGTCAACTTGCATTCCAACGTTATTCGTTTCTTTAAATTAAGTTTTAACAAATAAAGAAAACATATAATTAGGCCAATCGTACACTGAACTACTTATACAATATATATATCACTCATCATTCTTTCGGTTTAGATACCTAAAAAGCAACTGATTTTATCGAGGACCATGACATGAGCGTATACTCAAACATTTTTTAACGTCAACGTTCTATTTTATGACACACTAATTTGTTTATTTTTAATAACCATAAAATAACCGTCTGCAAGATATGAACGCTAAATGACTTGGAAACAAATAAATAACAAACAGTTTTTCTGTTTTCGACCTATTAAGCGCTTTAATGGAGGTTTATTAAAATTGGATTGGAATCGGTTGGCTTTCGGTTTAAATATTTCGGCTAAAACGTGTTTAAACAATTAGTGTGTAGAATTAAAAAAAAGTGATGGATTCGATTTGGGATTTGATCTTTGGAAGAGATACAAATATTTGAGTTTTTAGAAATACCTCGAAAAAAAAAATTCATTAATTGGGATTCTACCACTTCTTACCGACGACATTTTTAAAACTCCTAGTAGGCCATGCATTTTCATTTAATTCAAATTAAATGTCGAAGTAGAAGTGTCATTTGTATTTTGATGACGTTTCAGTTTGTTGAATTATGCTGCGCAAGTGGAAAATGAAATTTCTTTAGAGTTTTCGTTGTTTTAAATAAAATATTCATTTTTACAAGTGAATTCGGTGAAACAAATTACTGACGTTAATCAAGGTGTTCCTGTGTCTGATAGGTTGATGTTAATTTCAATTTTACGTGGAAACGTTTATGCGGGGCATTCTATGAAAAATAGAATAAAAAAATTGACAATTTTCAAGCACTTTCAGTAGATTTTACAGCTCAAATTTTCCTCTTTTACCCCCAGAACGAGGATAGAATGAAATTTGTAAAAATTGCACTCAAATTGCCATATGTCAGTTTATCGTTACAAATTTTGATTTTTGAGTTATGGTCCCTTAGTTACATGTTAAGGCCTAGCTTTGTGCCAAGTTTCAAGTTCCTAGGTCTCCTAGAAGTCCCTCAAACTGTTATAAACACGTTTGTTTCCTTAAACCTCAGAGGGTGCAACCAGTGTAGCTGGGAGCTTGATATTTGTTAAAAGAAAAATAGATATAACTTAGCAACGTTAGGGCCACAAGGAAAAACAGCATAAGTAACACACAACACAAGCCGACTTATTATGTTTTTCCTTGTGACCACAGATATATTCTCTACTTTGTACGTAATGGGCTTTTCAATAGCTATGTCCGAACTTTGACAGCTTATTTCTCTGACATTTCAAGTGGCAACGCTGTCATTCTTTGACGTTTGTGTTCTGTCATAGTCACTATTTTACCAAGAAGCGCTACACCATTTAACAACGTGTCGAAATTGTTAAAATTTATTATAAAAATGCATGTTCTCTTCGATAAACTTTTCGCGAGCTACGAAATATTTACGGCCGAATTGATCGTCCAACCGAGCAGGGAAAGCAGTTCGGTTGCTGATCGAGTATTCCCCGTACGAAGCCGAAATGCGCGGTCAAGCGAGAATATTGCTGCTGTTGCTGAAAGTGTGGCTGAAGACCCAAACTTCTCGATTCCTCGTTTTGCACGAGGAATTAGCCTTTCGCGAATTTTGCAAAAAGACTTGGACATGCATCCGTGTAAGATCCAATTGACATAAGAACTGAAGCCCCAAGATCACCAATCTCGTAATACATTCGCTGATTGGACTCTGGAGCAGTTGGAACGGATCCGAATTTTGGCGAAAAAATCATCTTCAGTGATAAAGCACATTTTTGGTTGAACCGCTTCGTGAACAAGCAAACTTACCGCATTTTGGGAGAGAATAATCCACAGCAGTATCCAAAGTCTCCATTGCATCCAGAGAAATCTACTATTTGGTGAGGATTTTGGTCAGACGGCGTCATTGGGCCATATATCTTCCGAAACGAGAACAGCCAGACGGTGACTGTCAAATGGCGAATAGTATCCAATAGACATGTGGTTCTAACAAGACGGCGTAATGTGCCAAACATCGCGCGTAACATTGGAGACAAGTTACCAGAAAAAGCGTTACTTCCAGAAGAGGCGATATGGAATGGCCGCCAAGATCGTGCGATTTAACGCTCTTAGATTTTTTCTCTGGGGCTACGTTAAGATGCTGGTTTATGGCAATTAATCAACAACAATTGACCAACTGGAGAACAACATCATTCAAATCATTGGTGAGATCCAGCCCGACTTATGCAATAGAATCATACAAAATTGAATCTCTCGGATCGAGTCCTGTAATTGAAACCGCGGAGGCTTCTAGCTAATCCAGCAAATTAACTTATTAGGCCAACGACCCTTGGACGGTCTGAGCCTGAACTAATGCCGCTTTCCGCCCTTTACGGTCCCGGGCACGCTGCTTCCAGTTTACTAGACCAAGGTTTCTGGCATCCCCGATTGCCTGATTTTTGAACCGGAGGTTCAGTCTTCCTCTTCTTCGTGAACCAGGTGGCTGGGATTCGAAGATCCTCTTAGCTGGAGCATTCTCGTCCATTCGCTCGATGGACGCAAAATAACATGGCATCGTTATATATAATCGATATGTCGAACTGTGAGACCTAGTCAGTACAAATGCGCAGTGTTTTGGTGCATGAACGTGTTTGGAAGGTGATGAGTGTAGAGCAGAAAGTAAAACCCAAGGAGGTTGAAGCTTGAACCACGAAGGATGAGAAGGCTTAAAGCCAACACAACTTAACTACATTGAGAAATGCAGAACTGCAGTTAATGGATGTGTACAAGCCAAAGAGCCCGGTACAAAAAGTGAATTTGTACAAGCAGCTGATAAGCATGCGAATGCTAGATAATGATATAGAATGTCACGAGAAAGCTTATTCCTTATTTACATTTAGACTAAAAGACTAGTCCCTGTATACTACTAGGTAGAGAACTGCATTTTAATGGGTTTTTTGAATTCATTTCCGGTGATCTAGACTCCTTCGAGATAATTCTGTGCCATGTTTGCAATGCTCGACACAATATTTAGTCATACAACACGCCTAAGACGTTATGTGTCAGTTACATCAATATTTCTAGTGGTCTACCGTCTACCCCACCGAACATAGACTCGGAATATTACCAACACAATGCACCGTGCAGTTTGAAAACCGAACCTTCGAATTATTCCAAACATGCATCGGATTCCGGCACGGAGACGTGATATTGTTTGCAAACAGTAGGAGTCTGGCACACCAGATGAGGATAACAACCGCCTGATGGTGCATGCTGCATCCTCCTCCTCTTTTAAAACAAAACGAAAGCATTTGAGGAGTTGAAAGGTTATTTGTAATAGAATAAATATATAGTGGGTAGCTAGGTAGAAAGTGTGAAAAATTGAGAAGCTAAGGAAGGTTTAGAAGTCGATCAAACCTACTGTTTCATCGTGTGGCCAGAAACGATAATATGAACAGACACAGTCTTCTATAAGTCCAGGAGAAAGTAAATAGTGCGACGCTTTCACAAAAACCCAAAAAGCCTGGCCACAGACTACATACCGGAAACCCAGGTCCTTTTAAACAATGAGGGTAATCTTGTCACCAAACCTCAAAGAATTGTTAATGTATTTAAGCAGCCGCTTGATGGGCATGACTAAGAGAAAATGAAGAAAACCCAACTTCCACCCTGAATAGAAGACGTCGGCATAGCTATTGAAAGACTGAAAAAAATATGGCCGCTGGCTCGGATAGATTACCGATAAAGCTTTTCAAAGGTGGTGGCAATGTTCTGGTAAGAAGCATGCACCATATCATCTGTAAAGTTTGGAAGGATGAAAGCATACCCGACGACTGAATTATCAGCTCTATCTGGCCCATCTTCAAGAAAACCGATCCTATGTCTTTAAAGAACTAGCGAGGCACAACCCGGCTTAATGTTACTTTCAAGATCCCATCCAGTTTACTGTGTGAATGACGAATGCCACACTCATCATCGACACGAGTTCCAAGTCGATATTCACCATCTTTTTAGCGACTTCAAAGCCGAATACGACAGCATTCATCGCACCGAGCTATATAACGCGCAGCCGAATTCGGAATCCGAAGAAAACTGATCCGGTTGTATCGCGCCACGGTAAAGAATCCGCTTGGAACCAAAAACACTAAATCATCCCAAAAATGCACCGAAATGCGCTGTCATGTTACTTCTTCAATCGTGTGCTGGAGCAGACACTGCAAAAGGCCGTCATGAACTCAGAAGGCACTATATTTAACGTATCCGTCTAGATTTTAGGGTGCGCAGAGGATATTGACATCATCGTCCGCCGTTCCCAGTGTGGCAATATTAAAGCTTTTACTATGATTGAAGAATAAGCCAAAAAAAGTTGGTCCTATTATGGAAAAGACAAAGTATACGCTGTAGACCAACCGTCTTGGACAAAACTTGACAATCGACAACTCATCGGGGATCTACCTCGGAGCAAATATCAACTCCACAAATGACACCCTGGTGGAGATTCGACGAGGGATAACCTTAGACAACCGTTGCTACTTCAGTTTGTCCAAACTTCAAGCTCGAAGGACTAAAATCATGCTCTACAAAACTCTCATCTTGCCTGTCTTGCTTTATGGAGCTAAATTCTGGACGATAAAAGGAAGACATAAGAGCAGATATTGGGACCATTAAAAAAAAAGAATTCGATGTCGAACATTTGGTTCTGTCTACGAAAAGGGGAATTGAAGGAAAAGATACACCCGCAAACTCTACGAGCTGTATAAAAATGTGGATATAGTCCGGAAAGCAAAAATCCGTTGACTTTACTGGCTCGATCAACTCGAAAGAGTCGCTGGCCTAATAACATAACAATAACAATCGCAGACCTTGGTCTAGTAAACTGGAAGCAGCGTGCCCGGCACCGTCAAGCATGAAAGACTCTGACCCTCCAAGAGTCATAGGCCTGATAAGTAAGAACAACAGACGCAAACTCCTAGATTTATAACCGGAAAAACCTTTGATTCCAGATAACTACATATGTCGCAACTTTCAAAATCCATTCCAGTTTGAGCTGACTTCGACTGAAATTTCCCCTTCAACACACGAAATAACCATGAATTTTACAATTTTAAAGATTCTACCAACTTGTCTGTTGTGAAGATTATTTTATTCGAATTTGGATGACACGTTCAACAAGTTCTAGGTAAATAAAGTTTGAGATTCCTTTCTCACACAAAAGCAAACAATTTAGTTTAAATTATTTGCTAACACAAAAAAAAAACGGCACACTGTTAACATAAATACTGAATTAACCAAAACAAAAAAAAAAAAAACAAAAAAAAATACGAAAATACCTGATATTTTCGAACGCAATAACGTGCCACATGCTATGACGAGCCGGGACCGACCCTCCACAACACTTCTCCCACCATCCCTAACTAATTGCCAATCTAATTGAATTACACCAGAGTGTGTAATAATGACTAAGGAATATTTCCACTTAGATAATTTCTTAATCCAATTTCATATATAACTAACATGGTAATACAGGGGCAATATATTTAAATAGATAAAACATCAGTTAAGATAATATGGTGTCAGATATAAGACAAAGATACGTGTGAACATTCTCACATCCAAGGCAAGCAGTTCTTGGTGTTTTAATCTTCTAAGATATACAAGAGATTTACAAGGAAATTGTAAATTATTTTCATTGTAAATTATTCAAATGTGTACACTGTGCAAGGATATTGAATAATATGTTCGAGTTAATATCCGCAAAACACGAGTTGTGTTGCACGATCATGGATCGAGTTTTGCTACATTTTATCCGATCCTTCTTGACGCATGTAAACCATAACCATACATCAATAACTAGAACGACTTCAACCCACGAAATTGAGTTCCAAAACGTCTATTGGAGATGATTTGGTGCAGAGGCCGTTTTATACTCAGTTGATTCTTAGACGAAGTACAAGATTTTCTCGGCGAGAGTCATCAGTTTGTGCGGGATGATGAAAACGTTCACTTATCTATTGAGGCTTCATATGCCTCCAGCAGTGTCAGACACTCTCAGATGACTTCTGTCATTATAAATCATTTTTTGACGACCATTTCCATCTTACTAACCACTTCAACAAGCTAAATAATCGCTTCCATAGCAATGCTTGATGACAAAGATTTAGACATGCTGTCATATGACTCCTTCAATTGTGCAGTTGTCTCACACTCAAACACCAACGGCACAATCTTTCAAAAATCCGTGCGATTACAAGCATCCGCCAAGGATTGAGACAAAAGCAGCGAAGATAACTTTCACGATCAACGAGGGTAAAATACTGTCAACTAAAAAGTACAATTAACCCTAACATGTCGGACAGAACATCACCGTTCACTTGGAGTACCATAACCCACTAACGCACTTAAGACGGCGCAACAGTCCGACGAGGACCTGGCTTCCTCCAGTTTCACACGCTAAGTTGGTTGAGGTCCCCTTCTACTTGTGCGCGCCACCTGAGTCGCGGACTTCAAGCATTTTCAACGCCGGAGCTTGTGGTGTCCCTTCGCTCTACATGACGCAGCTACCTCAGTCGTTGGACCTCTATTCCTTTGGTTAAGTCGTACAGTTCGTCATTGTATCTCCTCCTCTACTCACAGACAAACAACGACACCAAAGCTAAGAACAAACTTTCAATAACTCTTGCCAATCACAGTTTCTATGGGCTAAGAAGGCAATTGAGTACAAGACCCTGATCATCGCAGTTGTACACTTTAGTGCTGATGATGCTCTCGGATGTTGTGAGAGAAAAGTTCTTTAAGTGATCTCTTTTCCGTCTGCATAAACAGTGAGTAAAGTAGTAGATACAACGATGATCTGTATGAGATGTCAGAAGAGTCCAAATACAACGACTTAAATGGCTGGGATATAAAGAGTGAATGCAAACCAATGCTACGGCTCAGGGAGTCCTCGAATCCACCCCAATGACAGCGAATTAGATGGCGCCTGCAAGTGGGAAGGGCGTACGAAACTGAAAGCAGCTGGTCTCGAACTGGTGGAAGACTATTGTTGGTTGAGTCCCTGGTTCATCCCAGAACGGAGCATCATCATAAGTTTGTTAGCAGGATGACAATGCCGCTCCGTAATGCAAACAGAGTAAATTACAAGTTTCTTTAGTCAGAAAACGTTATCTAGGTCAACAAGGAACTCAATCTAGACAGTAGAATAGGTGAAGTAAAAGCCCAATTCAGCATTCTATCCTAAATGTAGGAAAGCATTGGTATTGGCATAAGCACAAAGCTGCGACTGTTTTGTCTATAACTGTCACTATACCTATAGATGTCTATGTACCACTTTCAGAATTTTCTGACTGAACCGTGTCTTAGTGAACATTTCCTTGTGAAAATGGGCCAGAAAATGCAGAGGATCACGGCTTTACTTTTTGCGCTTTCATGACAAATTATAGTTTTGGAGAGGAGATAACGAGAGGAACTGCCGCGAAAAAACGTTTGGTTGCTTTACTGAGATTCAGTTGGCTTATGCATTCCAACGTACGTCTACAAGTACTGCGAAGGGAAACCCCAGAGCGCAAAGCATGTGCTGATGGTATGCCGAAATTACATACATAAGTGCAAGAAACATCTTGGAAAGAGAAATTGGCGACCAAGTGATCCCAAGAAGCTTGATCACATTCTTGCTGGCGACGAGCGAAGGCTTAGAGGCTGCAAGTGAAGTTATCACAAGCATTATGGAACAACAGAGAGAAAAGATCTGGCAGTTGAGCAAGAAGTGACGAAATGTCACGCCTGTCCCTGCGAAGGAATGCCTTGACTGGAAGTAAAGATGGGAATTAGTCTGATAAAGCGAAGCTAAATGTGATGTCCAGATATCGGAATTTGTTCATGTGAACTGCAGTGAGTATTTGGCAGCTTAGTTTAAGAGTACATGAAGATTCAACTTGATTTCATCGCTGAGAATCTGGCAGCATGCTCGTCTTAGAATATCGCACGGTAACCCTTGCTCAACCACTTTTTTATTAATATACTCGGGGTTAAGCTTGCCAATTAATTTATAAACAAATACATAATCACATTGAATTACGAATTAACAGTCGATCAATTACCATTTTGTATAAACAAATTTGAAGAGTTTGTTCAACTCTACGCAATTTAACTAAACCATTGAAATGAACTACAAATAACCACACACTCACTGGAAACCTTGATGACATGTGTACAATGGAACGCATTATGATAAAAAATAAATAAAAACCAGAACACATTTAACAAAAATCTGATACGTACTAATGACGCATTGAGCAATTAAATTTAAAAAAAAACCGTTTGTTAGTCAATCCTACAAGACAGACACCACAACATAGTACAAAAATCTATCAATTCTCCGTTCAAAGAGAGTGATTTAAAAAACAACAAACGTCTGCAAAAACACTACAGAGAAACCAATCCACAAAACTACAGTACATCGACACTCTGAGATATGTACCGACACCAGTCTACCGATTCAACTCATCGTACAATATTCAAGAGTTTCTTAATTATACGCTTTTTGTATTTCTTTATAATTCGATTCGCATGATAGAATTCTGATAAGTTACCCTGCACGTATTTCGCATGCAAATACTTTAGAAACTTTTCATTTTGAAATTTTTTCAAGTTATCAGGTACAATCTCTTCATGGTGGATAGATGGAGTGGCCACTGCGGTCGCCAGTAATAGCTCATCGTCCGTTATAGTATCACGACGACGATCATCTTCATCGATATTATTAATATCGTGTACAATTCCGGACAACATTAACATTTCGTGCAATTGTTCGTGCCCAACTGTGATTTGTTGTGTTGGACAATTTTGCTCAATCAACGGCAAAGAGGGACAACACAGCGCCGCTGGGCATGAGCTAGAGCACGGAGATGGTGGTGCAAGGGTATTTACGAGAGGATTAGTAGTTGAATTTAAATTGTTATGCTCGACTGCATTGCCAAGCGGCAAATTACTTACCTCAGTGACAGAACAACAGCGTTTTAGCTCTTCAATTGTTGGAGTTATTGGACTGCTGTTGGTGTTGGTGATCATTGTAGCTTCACCATTAAGCGCTGTTGTCGCATTGTAATTGCCACTGGTACTGTTAGTGCTAGTGCTGTTATAATTATTATTGTTATCATTTAATATTTCTACCAGATCATTATTATTATCGTGCGGTTGTTGTTGTTGTTGTGTGGGTTCTTGTTGTAGTTGTTGCAGTTGTTGGTCTACGTAGTTCTCTAATATATTCTCATTGATATCACATTGAACAACAAATAAATTATCACTATCTAAGATTTCATCTAAATTAATAACTAATACATCGCGATCAAAGGAACTATTTAAGGCATTCTTACAAAGGTCACTTAGCTTTGGTATGACTGAGGATGATGAGATGTCGCCGCTGCTGCTGCAGTTGGTGGCTGCTAATGCTACTGCTACATCAATGTTGACCTCATTGTCGGTGGTAAGGTTGATTAAATTATCGATTTCATTAGGTCCGAGAATTCGATTGCGAAATTTATCGGAATTTATCAACGAAACACAGAGACACTTTAGGGACTGTGGATTGAATTGCAATCGCGGCGGCGGCGGTTGGGTGGGAGGAGATTTCTTAACGCGACGGATCTTTGGGCGTAATAGCTTTCGAGGAACTCTTGATTTCCTTTGGTTACGCTGGGTTAGTCGCAGCTTTTGCAATTGCGAAAGACGCTTGCAGCGAGGGAATTTTCTGCGGTATTTGCTTTTTTTTCTATTCACCTCGGGTAGTTTCTTTGGAGGTTCTGTTGACTTTTTTTCTTCTTCTTCTTCTTCTTTTTCTTTTTCGTCCACTTTCTCTGGTTTCTCCTGTTTAATGAGAATTTCTTCGTTTTCGGTCTTTGGAATGTTAGCCACGATTACATCTTCGGGGAGGCTAACAACGTCCTTGCTGGACTTTTCAATATCAATTATAATATCAGGCAAATTGATGTACTGGTCCGATTCGACTGTACTGTCCACGGTGATGCCAACGTGGATCTTTGGTCTGGATGAGAATGAACCCTTGAATTGCAGATGATTCTCCACTATGTGGTTTGTCATGCCATTATGTTGTTGATCCTGGCTCGGATTGAAATGATCGGCGGTCAGATGCAATTGCTCCATGAATGGAACGTCTGTGGAATTCATCGTACGGTCGGAGCACTCGTCTTCGTCTTCGTTCCACGAGGTAAGGAAATCTCGCAAACTTTGACTTTTTGTCGTGATACCGATTTTTGTGTCCACTTGCTGCTGGGCGTACATTGTCTCCTGCGGCTCTGCGGTAGAATATGTCTGATGCGCATACGGATGAAGATTGTGGTAGTAGTGGTGATTGTAGGAGGACGTCGATGATGTGGATGATGATGAGGGTGAATCGGTTTGCTGCTGTTGTAAGTACCTGGTGTTATAGTCGAGCGCTGAAGCCGCACTGTAATCGTTCGGTTGATGATATGACACCGATGACGTATTCATTGATTGATACGCATTAGCTTGCGGTTGAACGTTGAGATCAGTGTAGACTTTCGCCGATCCAGATGCGGCGGACAGGACTGAATTCACTTGAGAGTTGCTGTAGAGATCATTACTGCTGCCGTTGAAATCCATCGCCGTAGATAGGGACTGCACTGGATGCTTGACATATTGCTGCGGGGTATAGTAGGTGGCTGAACTTTGTGCCGGTGGACAGCAACTCTGATTTGCGACTGCGGCGGCGACAGGATAACCTGTGGGCATTGTATTTTGATATTGCATCGACATTGAAGGCCACATGGTGGTTTGCTTTGCTGCCGAACTGTTCACATACGCGGGATAAGCACTTCGACAGCTATTTTGGTAATCACTGCCATTACTGCCACTCCACATCCATCGGTTGTCATCGCAGACACTTTGGCTTTGATATGTATGGTGTCCCGCTGAGACGGGTGACTGGTAGCTGTGTGGGTGATAGGAGTAATTCGATGGATATTGGGGCGCACGGGCACCACCCACTGCCGCCGAATGTATCATTTTACTGCTAACATATGGCATGCCGCTGGCATCTGACATTGTTTTCATTACACCGACACCACCCTTCTGCGTTGGATGATGGTAATGAGGGTGGTAATATGGATGCTGCAGATGGTGGTACGGCGCATATCCATACTCGGGCGGTGACATTTTCATTGCGTTCACTACACTCACTGCACCTGCTGCCAAACTTTGCTGTTGCTGATGATATTGTTGTTGTTGTTGCTGTTGTTGTTGAACGGCTGCTTTTGCACTCACATTGTGTTTGTACTGTTGTTGAAGTTGGCTTTGGTGGTACTGCTGTTGCTGTGAATAATGATTATGCGGATCGTAGGCGTATGCGTAATAATTTGCACTTTCAGGAGTCAAAGCTGCGGTGTTTTGGTTGTAACTCCCGTAACAGCTGTTCGTATTGTACAAATGCTGTTGCTGCATCTTAACACTATTTGTTTGTGTATTTCCCGCCATTTGTAGGTGTGTCGCCTTCACCTTACCCATGCCAGTTCGTTCCTTAAACTCCGCCTCGGCATCATATGGATACATACTAGATGAACGGACGCCTGCAGTGACACCACCATATGGATCGTACGCACTGTATGAGGCACTCCTTTGACAATTTACTCCATTGTACCTGCCACTCGCTGCGACTCCAACTGCTGCTGCAGTTCCTCCCCCGCCAACTCCACCACCTGCATTTGCATAGTTGGAATCCATTATCGGTTCGAATCGGACATCTGATTAAGATTTTCGCCTCTATACTGGAAATCTAAACGCAGATAGGAAAAAAAAAAAACAAATTATAGAAAACGAAACGCAAACCAACACTAAATAAGATTTAGGCCAAACCAAACACATAACACTGATACGATGATACGAGCAGCGTGGAACGCTTGTTCTAATTTTAGAGGATTTGTTTTGGTTGCGAGCGCACCAACTTATCTATCTATATACGCGATTATTTTATTATTATTATTGCTTGCGCCTCTGGCCCTGTGTGGCCATAGCAACTTGTGTGTGTGACACACAATCGAAGAAAAATGATTTCTTCTTCCAGTGGCAGGCAGTGGTGCTCCCCTTTGGTGGGCACTGGGCAATGGTAAACAGAAACATATTTTCCCATGAAAATGCATCGGAAAACATGCTTTCGGAATATTTTTTGCAAGTAATTGGTGGCAAATTGAAGGTATAATTTGAATATTTACTTACCGATTGCAAATTTAATTCGTTTCACGGGAGATTTTAGTGGGAATAGAAATTCTAGACGTGTCAGCAAAACACACGAAAAGGTGTACGACGTTTGTTGAGTACTGTGTGTGGTGGATAACTTGTATGCTGCTGCTGCTAGAGTTATGTCGTCGTCGTTGTCGCTTGTCGTCGTCGTCGGAATCGGAATTTGAATTTAATGTGCGAGTGGGGCGAAGCGAAGGTACTTTTGTGCCTTGTTTCATTTTGACATATGGCTCCACTAAAAAAAAAAAAAAAATTGCTGAGGGTGCATTTTGTTATGACAGGTGATGAAGAAGTAATGCCAAATCTTGAATGACAATTTGTTATTATTTCCTACTGTTATACTCACTTATCGAAAGATGAATTAATTGGAATGAAACACAAGATAGGTTTTGAATGATCAATGGTCTGTGCGATGCGACTCATTGAAACAAAAACAGTTATCGCATCCACATAGTAATTTGGTTGACTTTGGTTACCAAATAGAACAAGTAATTACCGATGCAAAACCATAAATCAAAATTTTCGACTCTGACAACTTGTTAATCGCCGTTTGAAGCTTTGTTCAAATGTCCCAAGGAAAGACAGCTAAGTATTTAACTGATGCACATCAAATCAACAAAGAAAAGAAAGGACTACGTTGTTCTATATATAAAGTTGATAAACAATTAGATTAAGATCTAATTCCAAATGTTATGACACCCTTAAAAATGATTAGCAAATATTACTAACGAAATTTGGCAGCACTTAAAAGTAATTAAGATAATTGTTAGAATTGGCTGCACCATGATATAAAGACATTTTTGTGTTGATAAAAGGTTTTGGTTTTTGGTTTTTGCTGCAGTTGTGTTTTTTCTTTTGACTAAATTTTATTTCACCAGTTTGACGAATAATTTTAATTATGACAGACGATTGGCAAAGTCCTAAATTTCGACAAAGCGTTGTCGCAAAAATGTAAATTAAATAAATAAATCTTATGATCATCTTTTTAAAAAAATTGTTTCTTTGTTATGTTTTTCGAAAACAGCAACGAGATGCTGCAGAGCACCGGATCGGATCCATCCAAGAATGCAAGTGTTATGGAGAATCATATCTATAAGAAGGCTCGTTCCAAAGAAGAATACCTTGGACTGGTGGCGAAACTATTTATGCACTTCAAAGAGATGGTTAATCGTAAGTAAAATGGAAAAATTCAAGTGTTTTTGCTTTAACAGAAGATTTTGTGTTTTTGTAGGTGGACCTGCTGGGAAGCCACAACAACCTCCGAATCCTGATATGGGTAATACCAGCGGTATGCAGGATCCTCTAAATGCATTGCAGACTCTGGCCAGTCAGGGAAATCGAAATGCACAAATGATGCCGATGGGTGGGGGTCAACCAAATCAAATGGCACCTGGTGGACCTGTAAATGTTGGTGTAAATGTTGCTGCTTCGAATCTTTTACAAACTCTTAATCAGGTAAGTGATTAGATGCTCCATGACTCCCATCCCCTATCACCTTTCTAAAGCGTGTTTCCCAGCTACCTTTGAATATTTCGTTTGGAGAAGAGCAAACACTTGTCGTTGACGTATAATGGTCATCATTCAATATTCCTTTGTTATTTCAGCAACGTCCGGGACAACAATTACAAAATATGCAAGGAATTCGCGGTCAGATGAATGTTCCGATGGGCGCTAATGTCCCCCAGGGCAGCGTCGGTCCGGGTAATATGGTTCCACAAATGGGAAACAATATGGGCAACGTGAACGCCAATCTAAATATGAACGTAATGGGCAACCAACCACAACAGATGGGTAATCAACCACAGCAGATGGGCAACCAAATGGGAATGCCGGGACAAATGAACCAAATGGCTGGCAATCAAATGCAGATTAACTCGAACATGCAAGGTCAAGGGCCAATGAACTCGATGAATGTCCCCCAGATGCCAATGAATTCCCTAAACCAGAATCAATTAAATGTGAGTACTGGCTTACAGCCCTTTTGATGTGTTAAGGGAATAAATCTACAATTACAGATCGGTCTCAATCATCCGCAACTGAATCAGATGATGACACGCATGAATGTTGGACCTCAGGCTGTTAACCAGGGAATGCACAATCAAATGAATGCCGGACAAAGTATGCCCAATATGCCACAACAGGGACAAATGCATCCGAATAGTGTAAATGCTGGACCACAGGTTGGAATGCCTCAGAATGCTGGCCAAGGAGGTAAGTCACCCCGAATCAATCACACTGGCAGTGGTTAACATTGAAAATACTTGCTGTTTCCAGGAAACATCAATCAAATCATCAATATGCAACAGAAACAGAACATGCCCATCAATCAGGGCGGTAGTATGTTTCCGGTTAATCGAACTGTGGGACAAACACAATTTCTGCGGCAGAGTCCAAGTCCTACAGTGGCTTCGCCGGCTGGTATGGGTCAACAAATTCCACAGCAACAACAGCTTCAACAACAACAATTGCAACAGCAGCAGCAGGCTGCTGCACAACAACAAGCTCAACAGCAACAGGCACAACAACAACAACAGCAGCAGCAACAACAACAGCAGCAGCAACAACAACAGGCACAGCAACAACAACAGCAGCAGCAACAACAGGCTCAGTTGCCAAACCCCCAAATGATACCAAGTCCAGCATTGGTCCCTTCATCAAGTCCACAAATGTCCAATCTAATGAACAACAATCAAAGAGGTAAGGATGCCAGCCCTAGTTTCTCAGCCCAGCTCAGTGTTAATTTTTCTATGGTAATCTCTTTCCAGCTCTTCGTCAGTCTCCAAATGCACCATTAAACACTCCTGGACAGGTGGCTGCAACCAGTCCATTCAATTCCCAAGAAGACATACTCTATCGTGAAAAATACAAGCAATTAACAAAATACATCGAGCCTCTTAAACGCATGGTTGCAAAGATAGGAAACGATGGTAAGTAGATTTACTGCGTCCCTTTGACGTTCCTTTAACTAACTGACGTACTTCCTTCACATAGATGTTGAAAAGATAACCAAAATGAGTAAACTATTGGAAATCCTATGCAATCCATCACAAAGAGTGCCTTTGGAAACGCTAATGAAATGCGAAATAGCTCTTGAGAAGATGGACATTGTTTCGTCTTATGGCACACAGTTTGGCGTAAGTAAACCAAACTTCCTCCACAAAACTATATCAATTGAATTGTTTAAATTTTTTCATTTAGAAATCTACAAACCCACTTGTAGACGTCATAAATACAACGCTCCAAAGTCCTATTGCCAATCACACGATGCAAAGAACATTCAAACCAAGTTTGGAGCTGCTCTTCGGCACAGACATCAGTGCTCCGACACCAACCAAACAGGCGCGTATCCACTATGAAGAACCACCACAAGAAATCCCACACGTTTTGCAGGGAGAAATTGCACGCTTGGACCAGAAGTTCAAAGTGTCACTAGATACATCCGCACAAAACAACAACAAGACAATCAAATTAATTTGCTGTTTGGACGATAAGCGATTGCCGTGTGTCCCACCAGTTAGTGTAAATATTCCAGGTAAGCGATCCCAACCAAAAGATTGAAGTTTACATAATTTATGTAATCTTTTTATTTTTCAGAGGAATATCCTTTCACATCACCCAATTGTTCGCTCACCGAACAGGAGTACTCGGCTACTCCATTCTTGTTGGCTGTACAAAACGCTTTAACTGCTAGAATTGCCAAGCTGCCAAAGTGTTATTCCCTGTCGCATCTATTGGATACATGGGAAATGTCCGTACGTCAAGCGTGCTCTCCAAACGCTGTCGCCGTTAATGATTTGACTGCGATTTTTGGAATGTAAAGAGCTCGTCGAATCGAATATCAATAATAATCAATTTGTTTTGGTTTAAGTTTAGTCGCAAATAAAAGTGTTTAATCGTTTGTGTACGGAATAATGCGGGTTTTACTAAAAGCATTTTACAGCTTCTGAACGAAAACGAGGGGGAAGCGGAACTTTAAGTCAAGTTGTCCGTAATTAAATCCAAGTTAGTCCTAGAAACCCTCAATGTGACCTAACTTGGAACAACATGGTCATCTTTCACTTGATTCCTGCACAAAGCATAGGCCAAATCGTCTCTTCCGTGATCGTATAACTCGTCACGTAAAAATGAGCATTTTGTATGTAATAATGCTCATTTTTACGTGACGAGTTATACCCAATTCCTGCCCAAATCACGGAAGAAGCGATTTGGCCCCAGATTTGCGGACAATGAAAAAGCTGACTCACTGGCAAAAGATGACGCATCAACAACATTCATTGGACCCGAATCCTTAAATGGGGTAAAGGTCTTTGCCTGCTGAAAAAGAGAAGCGTTATTAAATAAACTACGACAAGCATGCTAAAAGCTGCTATTCCCGATAACGCCACACAAGTTGTCTAGTTTCACTGTGAATGTCGATAGGAATAACTATAAAGTCGTAATCTACATCGCATGCAACAGATTCAAGCTCTAAACTCCGTCTTGAGAGTGAAGAGACTTCTCTATATATATTCTAACGGAATGCCCATTCCTCTTGCAGCTCAGTTGTCCCTATGGAACAGCTTGCTGCCATCCATCCAAAGAAGTTCTTTAACTTTCTGACATCTTCTGGATTGAAATAACTCATCTAGAAAACATAAGGGAGGACACAAGAGAAACTGCAGGGCCAAGGGCTGTGAACAATTGAATGGGGTTTTGCATATATTCTCCAATCCACCAGATCCTTCAATAGAAGCACATACAAAGAGTTGAAAGGAACATCCGCATTGAGGACAGTTAACATGGATCCGGACAGCAGTGGTAATTGCACTAGGTAGCACGAGGACTTAACACTTTGATCAAAGAATACCCTTATCAGATACTGTTCAGAGAGATATGCTTAACAGACCACACCTTCGAATCTCTTTGAGTAGGTAGCTCTTCAGTCATAGATGTCCTCCGGATTTCTCCGCAGTTCTTCCCTGATTGGGATTCCTTGTGAAAAATATTTGACTAATCATCCGAGAACCACGATTTATTCCACCGGGCAGTGCAGGACACTAACACAGTATCTGTCCAACTGCGCCCACATCCTTTAAGGTGTCATCTTCTAAAAGACTCATCTTTTTCAGGTGGTACCTGAGACGCTTGTAAGTTGAGGCTCAGGTTCACCCCGGAGTGTAGCACCACCTTAAGTACCTGAAATTTCCGTGCGATGTGGACGATTTGAGAATTGTGTGGGCAATGCTTTGATATGCTCCGTCGGACATTTTAATCGGCATTTTGCTATGCTTGCTAACCTCAGATGTTCATTTGTTTCCCACTTTTCGATCATGTCCTTCAGCATTCCCCTACCTAGAGCAGGGATTCCCAGGCTAGCCCCTCTCAGCATTTTCGTTTTGTGCCTTCAGCGCCTATGAGTCCTACATACGTGAGCCATTCTACCGTATCTGAAGGCTTCTGTCTATCAGTGGCCTTCTGAAACTCTCCACCGCTGCCCTCAACACTCCCATTTCTGTCAAGCAGCATACAGGAATGGCGATAATCTCAATTTGTCGAGCACTTCGGAATCGTAGAAAGGTTACCGCTTTTTTTCATCTTGTTCGCTTCATTTGATCCCAGCTAGCTGACGGACAACTCCAGAGCCTCAGTAGACGCTAACGTTAGAGTCACTTTGTAATAGAATCAATGAAGTTGCCAAACTTCCCAGACCTTAGGTTAGGGGTGGCTGCACTCATGAACAGCCTCACTCGGATCTCAAAGCATCCATTGTGTTCCCCGGTGGGGTCTGGAGTACCTGGAAATAAATAGAACATGGATTATTATTTTCGATTGGCCTCCCTGAACTTATCCGAATTCCGAAGGAATTGGAGGATTGTTCTAGGTGGCTTGTTTGTTGAAACCCCCGGATCTTTAAAGAAATGTTCTCTGAGGATTGCCTTCTTGTTTCTTCTAAGGCTTGGGCATTTGCATAGGAGGTGGAATGTGTCCTCCTTCGCATTTACGTCGCCGCATGCGTTGGATGGGTCCATTGTACTCAAACGGATTTTCTTTAGGTGGGCCGCTTTCTTTAGGTTGTGACCTTTTTATCTTATTTAGTTCTGTCCAGTGTCCAGAGCGTTCTAAAGATGCGGCATGTTGTGAGTGAAATCCATCTCTCCTTCGCCAGTTTTTGGAATTTCACGGTGATGCTGGACTTTTTAAGTTCTAGTGGGGATAGGATTGTTTCATCGGCCATTACCAGATCCATCTCAAACCCATTCTTGCGAGCTAATCCCCCTTTTTATTCCCATGGATGGCCTTATGTCCCGGGACCCCAATGAGTGGGACATTGTGATTGACCTCATCGTGGCAATGTTTCAGGGTTCTGGATCTGAGTGTTGATGGCTGCCTGACTATCTATGTATATGTCGATGTAACTTCTTGGGAGTATCTGTTGTGATATTACTCGCGAGGCCTCGGCGATTGTTAGAACTTCTGCCAGGAACACGCTGCTGTGGTTAGAAAGTCTTATCGACCGTGCGGTGTTTGGTTCCGATGTATAGATCACGAAGCTTACACAGGCATCCGTTTTTAACCCATCCGCAAAAATGGATATGTGGTCCCAGACCTTAGTTCACTTACTGAAAGACCCCATTGAGAATCATCAAGGAGAAAATATTGGATCGAGGTCAATCAAGGATGACTGACCAGCTCAGGGTGAATGTGAGTTTTAAACAAGAAGCCTCTAAAGCAAATTCGAAATGTAACTGCTTTTAGCTTTGTACTTGTGCTCGTTACCAAAAGTGATGTCGTTCGCTATCGATTGGAAGTGTATTCGAAGACTCTTCGAGTGTCCATTTACTCTATTTGTCCTAGTCACCTTAGGCTAAGAAGCTGAATTCTTCTGAACTAAGTGGATATCACCATATGTCTTCCATAGTTAGACACATCTTCCCCTACATTCTTCGTCAAGACAGATGGTATAGGAAATCGCTCGACGACTGTTTCTTACGAAACAAGCGAGCTCATTTTGCTCTAAAAACGTAGGATACTTCTGCGTTTTGTGGTAAAACCTGGCTTTTGAAGTTCTTATACACGAAGTCCCACCATAAGGAATTGACAAGCGTGGATCCTCATCGGATATCTGCACTATTGGTGTCGTACTCACCATTACTCCCTCACGCCATTAGCTGTGATCTTCTGTTCGATATGCCAACGTTGAGTATCATTTTTCAGAATTGTGATACTCACCGTCACCTTAGTCTGTTCTTAAGCCCTCTCTTATGCACTCCCGCTAACTGCAGCTCTTCACAAAAAAAACGGAATCAAGTGGAGTCAAATTCGTCAAACGTTTATGCCCAATACAGTCCGTTGACACTTGACAGTTTAACTGAAGTGATACAAACCTTGAATTTACAGATCATACGGAGCCTGTGCATACACATCCTCCGCCTCCATTGATTAACAATATCCGTACAGAGTTTCCATCGCTTCAAGAAAACATGGACAAATACTTACCAGGGATGCAGGCAAGGTTTCTTAAATGTTTTATTGGTAACCTCTTATGCTTCTGCTTTATGAAGCTCCCTTTTGACTACAGTTTTTGACCCTTTCAGCTCAAAAGAATTTGGAAAAAATTCCATGGGCTGAAGATGTGTATGAGCACATGCTATTTAATACTGAAGAGGATAAACCCTATTGGGAAAAGTACAAACATATGGAAACATACCTAGAACCTCTTCAGTGTATGATCGCAAGCGTAGATGTCGATGGTAAGTTAAACCATAGGACTAGGTCGCATTTATGTTTTCCTTCATCTCTTCTCAAGAAACCGACAAGATAAGACAATTGTTGAATGCAACGTTGGAAATTCTCTGCAATCCAAATCGAGAATTGTCATTAGAACAACTTGATGACTTTATACAAATTTTGGAAAGAATTGTCGAATTCTACAATAATAACCAATTGGAGGTGAGTTCAACAAGAACAACGAACAGACGTTTGTTTAAAAGAAAAACATTTTTTTTTTTTCACATGTAGGAAGATGCGGATCTCATTCTGGCATCGATCAAGGCAAGTCTTGAAAGTCCACTTGCCAGTCATACAATTCAAAGAACTTTCAAGCCCTATTGGGAGCAATTTTTCGGATCGAATATAAGTGCTCACAAACCTGTCAATCCGTCAGATGTCTGTCCCAAGGAACCACCACAAGAAATACCACACATAGTACAGCGGGAAATTGCTCAATTGAATCAGAAATTTAAGGTATCTCTGGACACATCGGCTCCGAGCAATGCAAAAACGATCCAATTGATTTGTTGCTTAGATGATGAGCTTCTGCCTTGCGTGCCTCCAATAAATGTAGTTCTTCCAGGTAAGAGCTTCATTCAAAAATGTTAAGTCTTACAACTGTTTACACTTGTTGCAGAAGAATATCCATTTGTCGCACCAAATTGCTCTCTCCAGGGACAAGACTACTTGGCCACCCCATTCCTTTTGGCGGTGAAAAATGTTTTAACTAGTAAAATTGCCAACCTACCCAAGTGTTACTCTCTGTCTCGTCTATTGGATGTTTGGGAAATGTCCGTGCGTCATGTGTGCTCTCCAAATGCTGTCACCGTTTACGATTTGGACACGATTTTTGGAATGTAGAAGTGGATGCAATCGAAGATCATTAATTAGTTACGTCCCAATTTATACATAAGAAGTCGCAGTTTTTAGGTGTTTCATCAATTGTTTGTATGATGTTTCTGTTGTAAGATGCAAGGTGATCTAAAGTTATATAAGCACGCAAATGCCGAAAGGATTAGTCTGGTGAACTAGAAACGACAAGGATGAAAAGTTGTGTATAAACCCACGCCTAAACCCACGGCAACTGATCTCTAACGATTCCTCAGTCTAACACTGTAATCCCAAACCAAGCATCTTTGATATCAATCTGCGAAAAATACACGGTTCTCATCGCACTTATCTATCAGTGACCGTCACGAAATCGGTCTCAAAACAATTTTTTATTATTTTTTTTTTTGTTACCGAAGGTGAACATCTCGAAAGACACTGAGGGGTTAGAAACCCAGAGTAGTGTGGGACTCATTAAGTTTAATTCGCCATCGTTGCGTCCAATTACAATCTCGTTAACTGCATTTTGTAGCTTTTCTGTTGCTTTAGCCACACATCCATCAGTTGCTAGAAGAGCAGTATCGTCTGCGAATGTGGCTATCATGGTATCATTCGCATGTGGTATGTCACTAGTGTATAATAAATATAGGGTGGGTCCTAGAACACTTCCCTGTGGAACACCTGCCTGTATTTCTTTAAGTTCAGAATACGCTGAACCATAGCGAACTCTAAAGAATCTGTTTTTTATATAAGATTTGAGTATCTCATAGTACTGTCTAGGTAGATCTCTATGGAGTTTATACTCTAAACCCTTATGCCAAACTTTATCAAAAGCCTGTGCAACGTCTAAGAATATTGTAGAGCAAACTTGTCTTTCTTCTAAAACATTAGTTATGCGATGCACTTGATCTATTGTCGAGTGCTTATTTCTAAACCCAAACTGGTGGGTGGGAATAAGCCTTCCTTGCTCTATAATTCCGTCTAACCTTTTAAGAAGGAGTTTCTCGAAGAGTTTTGACAATACTGCCAAAAGTGATATTGGCCTATATGAGGTGACTTCTGATAAAGCCTTATCTTGTTTGAGTATAACAATAATTTCTGCTATCTTCCAGTGAGGCGGAACATATTTTTGTATAAAACAGGCATTAAAAGTGCTATGTAGGGTAGTTCTTTCAGGATCTGGGCAGTTATAAGATCATAGCCTAGTGGTTTTCTATTGGATAGTTTGTCAATACATGCGCTAATCTCTCTTAGCGAAACATAAGGGATGACTTCTTCATCTACTCTATCAATGAAATCAAGTTCGTTTGCCACACTAGGTGGAAAAGGTTTAAAGACATTTATCAGGTGCTCAGAAAAAAGTTTGACCTTTTCTTTTGGGTTGCCGATCCATTTTCCATCGGATGTTTTTAACGGGGGGTCTTGCGCTTGGGGTCTCTTTAGATGTTTGGCAGCCTTCCAAAGGGAGTCGACTGTGACTTAATCAGAACTCAAGTTAGAAAGATATTTAGTTAAAGCACTATTTTTCAATGCACCGATACTTTTTTTAAGTTTATTATTAAGTTTATTAAACATAGGTCTATCGCTGGGATATCTTGTCATTTGCCATTTCCTGCGGGCTCTTCTCTTTTCTAATATTAGTGGGATACTTTACCGATGCTTGTTTTTTTTTTTTGTTGGTAAGTCGGTGTACTATCTTCTGCTGCCTGTTGTATATCGGCAATGAATTGTTCCACTTCAATATCTATATGTTTTGTTGTAACCAGTGGAGATCTAAGGTTAATAAATCCTTCGAGTAACTCTTTGAGTCTTGCGTTTTTTATCTGTTCTATTGACATGCGATTGACCGTCAGGATTACGGGTGTATGATCCGACGATAGGTCATCACTGCCTTTAATTTTTACTTCTTTTCTATTGATTCCTTTTGTTATAAAGAAATCAATAAGATCTGGTATTTTCGCTGGGTCAGATGGCCAGTATGTAGGCGATCTAGACGAAATAAAATCAAAGTTAAAATTTCGCCCTGATTTGTAACGCTTCCTGCCTTTTGTTGTTATTAATCTTGACCCCCAGAATGTGTGTTTTGGTCTCAAAATTGCAAACAAAATCTACACGAATCGTGCTCTTTTACCTCCAGAGTGCCTGAAACTTTTCCAAAAAACCGCTTCATTTTCTTAAATCAAACGCATTATTTAGGATATTTTGAAAATATATATATTTTAAGTTTTTGTTTTTGCTTTTGTTCATTTTTTTTAATTCATATATAGTTTTTTTTTTTTTTCTTATTCACGTACGATATAATATAATTTTTTTTTTTTGTTTTTGATTTTATGTTTTACATTTAATTCAATAAATTAATTTGTTTGTTTTTTGCAAAGAAAAAAAAACTTAAATATCACAGTTTTACAAAGATCTTAAGATTTTGTTTTGTTTGAGACCCAATCCCAGGGGTGACTGGGATTCGGGTACATACGCAGAGAAATTCAAAGAAAACGAGAAAGAAAAATCCAGTTTTGCTGCAGCCGTGTGCCGATTTGGTGGCACGTACGTTCGCGATCAACAAAATCCCAAATCGTTTGGAATGAAAGAGAGAGACGACGCCCAGCGCATTTATAGCTTACTGTATCAATTGGAACTCTGTTCGGAAATCGCTGACGCCACTGCAGTTACTGCTGCTGGTACTGCTGATGCTGCTGTTGCTATTCGTGCAGATTTGTACATGAACTGGTGCTGGAATGATTGGTCGCAGATGGATAATTTGGCTGTTGGCTGCTGCTGCAGCTGCAGATGTAGCCGGTACGCCTCCCTGCTGGGATTTGTCTTTACCATGACGCTTCACGTGCTTCGATAAATGATCACTGCGCATGAATTTCTTTTGGCAAACGCTGCAGACGAATTTCTTTTCACCGGTATGGGTGCGCTTGTGACGGGATAGCTCGTCGGAGCGTGAGAAACGTTTGTCGCAGTTCTCCCATTTGCAGATGAATGGTCGTTCACCGGTGTGGACACGCTGATGAGCTTTTAAATGACTGGACTTGAAGTAATTCTTGCCACAGTTCGGGTGTTGACATTCATAGACGCGTCGACGTTCTGGAACTGTCGCAGGTGCAGGTTGCGCTGATTGCGCAGATTTTGTTTGTGGTGCAGGCTGGAGGTTTTGCAAAATACCACTAGCCGAGTTGAAAAGCAACAGATGTGTGGGTATGAGAGTTGGCTGATTGTGATGATGGTGAACTGCCGACGGTGGTCCAGCTGTGGCAATGTATATACTTTTAGGCGCAATCACTTGATACTGTGATCGCGGTTGTTGCTGCTGTGATGATGGTTGTTTTGGCGGCGACGTCGGTGAAGGCAGTTGTATATTGTACTGTTGTTGTGGTACTTGTTGTTGTATTGGCAATGACATGGATTGAACTGTGTGCTCCTTGTTTTCAATATTCTGTGAATTTTCAGTTTTTGTAACAACAGCCGACGCTCCATCATTAACCATTGGATTGCGTCCCATTTTGAATTTTAATTTCCGTACAATATTCACCGAATCATATTCAGGATCTGTATTAGTTGCACTTGAATCTGATGTGGAACCATCCAGAGATGAGCAAACTCCGGAGCGGCTAACGTGCATTATAACACTTGCACGCGATTGCAGTGCATTTAAATCGAAATTCACCTCCGGTGGCGGAGTCAACGCCAAAGTGGGGGTAATTCCGCAAAACTCTTTCGTCTGGAATTGCTTCGACTGTGAATCTTTGTCCAGACGCTGTTTCTTACACGGAGGCATATCAGAATCAGAGTCCTCATTATCTGATGGCTGTGGGGTTACAAAACCCGATTGTTGTTGTGATGAAATTTGAGACTCTAGCTTAACTTTAAGGTAGGCATCATCGAGTTTCTGGTCAGCCTGGAAGAAAAGAAAAAAATGGGAAATTAGTTAATAGTTCATAAAAGGGATTTAAAATTGATTCATTAAACTTAGTTAACGGAATTTTAACGCAGATTAGAACCGGAGGGTGATCATATGAATTCGTTAGCTAAGAAATGTCTCTACGTAAGCGAAAGGATTCTGTGTTAAATCTTGCAATATGGCAAAAACTTGGCGCCTACGAACGACAGCCGACTATGTCAGCCTATTACAAGTGTTTAGTGTGAACGACACTTTAGAAAGCGATCAAAAATAGCCTCAAATTGGTGCCAATTTGTCTGCCACCATTGAATACAACCACTCATATCTAAAAGTGGAACGCGAAATCTATTTCCATTCTCAAGTATATAGACATGCAACTGCGCTTGATCTTGCATCAGAAAAAGCACTTTTTAAAAATCAAAAAAATTAAACCAAAGTAAACATTGAAAACCCGATAAATCAACTAGTTTATGAACAACCCCTCTCTCTCTCCCACCCCCCCCCCTGTGTATTGGGTAAAACGAGATAAACAAAAAATAAGAGAAAATATCCTCAACTCGATGTATAAATTTGAATATCACACGCAAAAACAAAATCTGATGCAATTCTACGATACTATTTGAGCATACATATTTCCGTTTTCTTTGCCACAAATTGATGTGAAACGTGATCTTTTTGCGCGGCATAAAAACCAGAATTTAATATTTTAAAAGGTACTTCAGCTCAACCATTGAATAAATGGGTGTGGTCAAAAGAAATGTGATGGGAGTTTAAGAAATAAAAACCAAGTGGATACAATTTTATGGCCATCAGTGTTGAGTTTGGGGCGTGTTCATAAGTTCTACTTTGGCGGGGTGAACATGAGATGAAAAGGTGGTTTGCAGATGGGAAAATTCTAAGCAATATTCATGGAAAATGTTAACAAGGGTGTACTAGAGATTAGTAAAAGAGGGCTATTAGGGGAAGCAAAACTGGTTAATCTTCCAAAAAAAAACGGACAGAAGGGTTCAGATTAAACTGTCTGGTCTAGATATATCGATGGAGAATCGAATTTTCTGAGAAGAGCTCAAAGATTGGAAACTTTCTAACACAAAAGAATCATGAATCGACAAGATTAAAACACCACGAGAGTCAATAAAACAATTAATTTACATCTCTCATCGATGGGAAATTGAAGAAGAATTGTAAACACTTCTTCGAAGCTAGACATGCCAAGGTTAGATTAGGTTGTAGGGATGGCTGCACCTTATAATGTACAGCCTCACTGGTATTTCAAAGGATCTATTGTGTTCCCGGTTTGGGATACTTGAAATAAGGATTGCCGATTCGTTTCTCTGAACCAACCCGAGTAGCGAAGGAATTTTAGAATGGTTTTCGGTGGGTTATTTGACAATTCGCACAGATCGTTGAAAGAGTGGGCCGCGAGAAAGTTGTGACTTTCTGTATTCACGTAGCAGGTGAAATACAGATCCAAGTGGTAACTGATGTTGCAACCTGTTGCCTGCCACTCCTACCTAACCTAACCTAGAAGTTGAAATGTTTCCTCCTCACCGTCTACGTCGCTATACTATCTGCATAGGTACGTATTTTCTTAAGGTGGCCGCAAGAAGGTTGTGACCTCTCATAATAGGTATTAGAAGTAATGGGTGACTTCTATGCAATGATTTCTTTTGTTTTCCTTTAATTTAGTTCTGTCATTCTTGAGGTGTGGCAAGTCGTGAGTGCACTTTACCTTCTAGGACTGAATCATTATCAAATCCATCTTAGAACGCATTCTAGAGAGAGCTCATCCGCCTTTACATTCCCATGGATTTAAATCTATTCAGAAAGCTTCTATTTAAACAATTCATGAGTCATAACTCCTTCGAATTGATAAACATGATAAATTCATTTTCATTTAAATTAAATAAAACTTGTCCACCTAAACCTTAACGCACAACATTGTGAACGCACCACACTTACGATCTACTTCTACGATCTGTCAAAAGAAAATTTTAACTTCCGTTCGCCATTTGCTTTTCAAACAAACAAACAAAAATCGTTTTACTTTGAATTTTGAATCGTCATCCTTCTAATTAATTACGAATTTCTCATCAAAACAAATGAAATTTCTCAAATTTGTTTCCCCAATTTAATTGATAAGAAAAGCAAATATAATAAAATGAAGAATACACGTCGTACGACATCTAGAAAATCAAACAAAATCAAAAAAAAATTGTTGAATTTGATTTCACAAAAATTTCGCAATTTTTTTTTTCTTTTTTCTCTTTGTTTTCATGTGATAAAAGAAATATGTGTACCATAAATATTTATTTACATATTTTTTCGTGTTATCAACAGTTTTTTTGTTATATTTTCTGATTTTATCAGTCATGGCACTCGTAAGTGTAGACTGCAGCACACCCCAGAAAGTGTGGAAAAAAAAAAATGGAAACAAATAGAAAAAAGTAGAAAAAAACAAAATGAAACAGAACATTCCATGAGTAATATGTTATATTTTTGGGAGTGTTTGTCGCGGAACTAGAAGAGGAGAAAAGAAAAACCAAACCGAATGAACTTTGAACCAAAATTTGAAGGGAATTTCTCTGCGTGGTCATGTGATAAGAACGTGGTTATTCGATGCAACAAACGGAAAGATACCACAACTGGATGTAGGTACCTACGTCATACAATTTGCGTCGCATAGAGTCAAGTCGAACAAGAAAAAAAAATAATCAATTTTAAGGTCGCCCCCTAAATAGGTGGTTTTTTGTTTGTTTTGTCCAACGTCACGCAGTGTACCTGTGGCTACGTGATGGAGCTAAAGTACATAGAAATCCCCCCCCTCACCAGCTAGTCGCTAACCTATAAATGTCAAATGAGCACTTGAAACTACGTCATAGCCACACACACACAGCCTCTCACAGGTCGTAGAAATATCCAAAAATATCTTTTTCTCCATTCGACGCCCCTCCACCCCCTGTCAAGGTTGTGAAAGTAAAAAAAACAAAAAAAAGGGCAATCCACATGGAAAACGGGGGGAAAAAGAAGACGAATAATGTCTTCTTTACCCACCCACCCTCCGATTTTGTTGCCATAAATGTCACTTCACTCGAGAGTGTACACTGTACAGTGTGACACAACTCTATTCGTGTGGGTTTTCCCCCCGAATTTTCCTAAGAAAAACCCACAAGAAATGAAAAAAGGGGGTGGGTTGCGCGCTCACTCATCATGACTTCTTCATTCCCAATATCTGTGTACACGCGACCTCCACAAACACCAACATCAACACACACACTTATACATCCCTATGCCATACAATTTTTTATTTTTTTTTATCACTCATCACTAGTCGAGTACGTGAGACGCGTCAAACGTAATAGCGCCCCAGGCCGGATGAATGCCATCGCGTCAGCAGCCAGTCAGCCATAGTACATGCTGTGTTCACGTGAACACCAGCTGATACATGGACGGGCACTGCGTGATCGTTCAGTGAACTGTGAGTGCAAGCGAAATGGCCGGAATTTGTTTTTAGAAATTCAATCAGAGTAAATGAGATAGTAAATATGGCCTGGTCTGCTGCTGGTGTCGTGCTCTGTGTACAACACCTACCTACTTACCACCTACCTACCCGCGCTATATGGGTTAGCCATTTCTGGGGCTATCGGGTGGTAATTTATTGTTTTATTTTTACACATTTTACATGCATTTTTTCTTGTAAATATTCCACTTGTCACTTGTTAAATTTGACATTTTGAGTGAATTTTCTTTAAAAAAAAAAAAAATTATATTTTTTGAATTTCCTTGGGGGAGGGTTGCCGACTTGAGTACTTTCACTTGAAAATTCCGTTCTAATTTTGATGTTTCAAATTTTTAAACTTACATTTTTGAATTCACATAACGGTGGTGTTGCTGGCGGTGATGGTAGAATTGTGATATCCATTTTTATTTTTATTTTTTACTTTAACTTGTAACGGTCTTGCACTTGCAATTTATTGTATATTTCACTTCACTTTGATGGAATTTTTGTTTTTTTAATTCAAACACTTGGTTTTTTTTATTTCTTTTTTCACTTTGAAAAAGGGGAGAATTGCGAGAACGTTATAGGAAATTATTGAACCTTACCGTTTGGAATTCAACAAACGAATGAAACGCTTTGCAGATTCGCATTTCGTGTTGTTAGCTAGCTTGTTGAGTGTTGAGTCAGTCAGCCAGAGAGTGTTTGTGTTCAGGAAGAAGAAGACAACAAAATTGTATCTAAATGTTAAACACAGATATGTGTATACAGTAAAATGGGTGTTTGGGTGTGTGTAATGTTGTCGTCATCCAATGCTGCGGTGCCATGCCCCTTGATGTTTGTGTGTTTGATTGCGCGCGTATAGATGAGGGTAGGTGTGTGTTTTTATGGAAAAAGGCAGACAGGGGCGAGAATTGACAAAAACACTGTATAGGGTGTGTCTTATTGGAGTGAAGGCTGTTTATAAGTTTGTTTATGTAGAATTATTGTATCTTTGGGAATTCGTTACAAGGCCGTTTTGTCGTGGCGAAATTTTTCGAATTGGACTGTGGAAAAGTACTCTTGATTCTTGGCAACAGTTTATCCTTCGAATTGAAATTTGATGGTCAATGGAAGATATTTTTTTGTGTTCTTCTTTTACCTAATCGTGCGACAAGGGAAATACGAAAATAAATTGACCTTATTGTGGCTATCGAACACGGTTAGTCAATTTATTTAAGCTTCATTTTGCAAGATATATTTATTTCTGACCTACGGCCAGTCCCAGCAAAAGCACCAACCTAATACCCATCACAAAGGTACAAAGACTAGCGTGCATTGACTCTACCAGTGCAATGAGAACAACATCTACAGCAGGACTCGAGGCTATCCTCAACCTGCTTCCGCTAGATATGTATCTTTGTACAACTATCACCGGCCATTAATGCCAATCTGACGGCTGGAAGTCAAATACAGTGGGTTACACCACGATCCTTGAGAAATATCTAGGTAATGTTCCTACCACTGATTACACAACGTCATATCTAGACTTCGAAAGACCATTCTTAAGCGCCTTTCTAAGCAGAGAAGAAAGGAAAAACAGTCAAGTACCCAATATGCAATCGATAGCCGTCTACACTGACGGATCTAAATTAGACATTGGCGTAGGTGCAGGACTCTTCTGCGAACCGCTGGGAATAAGCAAATCTGTCTGCCTTCCGAACGACAGCAGTGTATTCAAGCGGAGGTCTTAGTAGCGACAACAGCCTCCCGTGAGACTGCAATGAAGGCATTTTTCATTAACAGCCAAGCAGTAATAAAATCAATTTCTGTTATAAAAATAAAATCGAAGCTGTGATATTGTCAAGAAGAGCTCATGGTTCTTGGAACACAGCACTAAGTTATGCTCTGTTAGGTCCCAGGGCAGGAGGGCATATCGGGGAACAAGAATGTTAACGAATTGCCTAGAAGGGGTTTGGCACTAAGTCTGGAACTATCTGGCAAACCGGTGAACGACTTAAGCAATTTTCCCCTTATGGGTATCACAATGGGTCTTAGAGACCTGAGTGTGTCGCAGAGGAACTCCTTTACTTATGATGGCCACAACCAACAAGCATTGTCAGCTAGCTTGATTTTTAACTAGCTCCCTCCACTTTCGTACGCTAAGTAAGTTGAGGTCCAATTGCGTGCACCATCTGTGTCGAAGTCTTCCTCTACTGTGCTGTCCCTCAGCCCAAGTATGTATCAAGTTTCAAGCACAGATATTGGTATGAATTGACAGTCTAGCTGCGATCAGATCTCTTTTTGTCCAAAACAACAAAATCTAGCGCATTGAAGGAATGCCGCGTGTCTCTAAACGAGATCAGTAACCGGTAAAATGTCACTCTCAGATCACAGCGACATTCCAGGGACCGGTGCGGCTGACAAATTAATGAGACAAGGCTCTTAAGGTACAGACAGAAGGAAGCTCGAGCATGTTAAAGCGACTTTGTCGTTTATGAAGCACCTGAATCACACCGATGGTAACATCTTGACATCTTGCAACAAGGCTAGGCTTATCTGGCATGTTCTCGATTCTAAGAAATCGAAAGCGTATTTGTCTAAAAAGAGAGCAGCTCTCGAAATTAAGACACTCAGGACACAGGACACTCCTTTCTAGATAGACATACTCAGCGTTTGGGTATTGTTTGCAACGATTTTTGAAGCTGCAAGCACTCATCCTTGCACACATCAGGAAAACTTCGATCGGTGAATACTTCTTTGAAGATCTTAATGATCCGAACACCGATCTAAACCGCTACGTTAGGAAATCGAAGTAGTTATAGGAATAGACTCAGGTCCAACCCTAGTACTTACAATGAACCTACTTTTGGTCCAAGTGTACCTCTTCTCAGAGGACGATAACAAACTAACGATGGCGTGGCGTCTGATTTGGCAGTAAATTGAAAGATATTTTACTGTGACATATCAGCTCTGAGAATGAAGGTAGTGTAAGTCAATTCAACGTCATTAACTGGAGTAAAGAGTGTTGACTTTGTTGCTGTCACACCACTTTGTCGTAAGAAAAGCAAAAAAGCACCTTCCCTTCATAATTTTAAAACAAAATTACAACTTCTTTGGACCACCCTGTCCCGCAAAACTGGGCACTTGCCCACCTACATACATACATATAAGGTTGTTCCATGTATTGTTTAGCTCGCGCCAAGAAAATCCCCCATCGTATAACCAAATCTCCTCCTTCTACACCACTTCCTTTACAAACCCACAACTGAATTGAACACTGCTTGCTGCTAGCCTAACAGCTACAGCTTACACTCTACAGCTAGAGCTACAGCTAATGCCCGATGCCGATGCCGATGCCGCGATGAGAACCTTTAGCACACTTATCATGGGAATTGGGTTGCTCTTGCTGTGTTCATGCGCTCGCTAGTTGATCAGAATTCCGACGAGTCGTTGGGCGTCACTGTGTGTGAGTGTGGGCTCATTCTTTGAATGTGTGTGTGTACCTCTCTCATTACGTTACTGGGGCCTGCAGCACGCTGTCGATTGAACGCAATTGTGCCCGCTCCACCCTCCCGCAACACTCTTCATCGACAAAAAAAAAAAAACACTCCTAATTCTGATTCATAACTACATACGTAGTGTTGTTGTTGGCACTTTGTACTCTTGCTCTCTTCATAATGTCTCTCATTCTCAGCAAAGTCTGTGTATAAAAAACTGGGGGCTCGTTCGTCGTAACCAATCAGAAGTCAAGGCGCCGCCGTTTGCTGTTCACGCGTTGACCTCATGCTTATCGGCGAGTGTTCACGTGAACAGCGAGCTGGTTCGAGCCAACTGTTCAAGGGTCAATTTCGTTGTTGTTGTTGGTGATAGCACAGCAGCAGGCGACGTGCCGTGTGTGTGGTGTGTGGTGTGTTGCTTGTTGTTTTTTGGCGCATTTTCTCATTTCTCAGAGCAACAACAACAGCAAATTGGAATGAAAATAAGAAGACGAAGAGAAGGGAAAAATCCCACAAGGCTGGCTACGACGGACGGTACGGATTTGTGGGTGTGTATGGTGTTGGGGTGGTGGCCGGTATTTTTTTTTCTTGTTGTTGTTGGATGGAGTACGTGAGTTGTGAACAAACGACACGACGATGATGATGATGCCAAGGATGGAGAAGCCAGAAACGATGAGTGTAAGTTGGAGATTGCAAAACGAAAAGAAGACGTAAACAGATGAAGTCAAGTGGGTGTTTTTGGACGTACATTGTAGGAGTCGTGGAAAGGGACTGAGGAAATGGAAAATTTTCCGCAGGAAATTTGAGACAGCGGGGGAGGTTTTTGTATATTTTTTGCAATAAGGTGAGAAGGTAGTGCAGAGCAGAAGCGTGTGAGTGGGAGAATACTGTATTTGCATACCATGTCATGCTTTTTTTTTTCAACATTCCTGGGTAGAGCTAGAGATGTGTAGCTGTGCACGTGGTCTCTTGGTGCCGTAATTAGCCTGTTGAACTGAAATTTGTTTTGTATACATACGTCTATCAAGATACGTAATGAAATGTTGAGATTGGAAAGTGATTTTCTCTGCTATCAGTAGAAATGACAAAGAAAACATTTGCACTGTCACGATTGGTCAGATGTTCCTTTGAAATGCGCATTCGTATGCATTTTTATAACTAGAATTTTCTATTTATGGAGAAGCTATAGATAGAAATGATTGAACAGGGTTTCCTAGCTAATCAAACTACTTACTGTAGGAATAGTCTCTTTAGATATTCTCAACTATTGAAAGCAAGTTTTTTAAAGAAATTAACAGCTGGCAACTCCTTTCTAGCAAGTGACAGGAAATGACAACTCAATCTGTCAAATAGTATGCATGTCATTTAAATATTTTCATTTTGACGGAGAAAAGTGTAAGTGCAACAGATTAACCAGGTTCAGGACGTTCCAAAATTGAGGATCACTGGTTGAAAGTGGTTTGGATTAAGGACGTCGTAAGTTCCTCTTACAAAAGGAGTTGTAAAAATGTTGCTTTAACCTCGTGGAAAAGCAGATGTGTATACTTCCCAGGGCTGACGTCTAAGCGGAAGACTCCCCCAGCTGCAGGGATATACAGACGATATCGATATCATCGCACGATCTCAGGAAGCTGTCGTAGAGGCATTAACCTTCAGAAATGTGCTCAACCTACATGCTTAGGGAGGATGTACCCTTGAAAACTGATGTTACAGTAGGAAATCTAACATGAAGGGCAAATGTGAAACTGATCTTAATCCTGACAGTTCTTCTATATACGCTGAGTGTTGGATGATTAGCAGGAAAACAGAGCGGATACTGGATTCATTTCAAATAAAAATACTTCGTTAGATATTCAGTCCTATTTGTGAGAAATGGTGAATGGAGGAGGAGACATAAACGTGAGCTCTATGAGCTGTACCAAGGAAAGGTGTGGATATTTCGTTGGGAAACCGAAGTCTCGTCGACTGCTTTGGCTCCGAAACATCGAGTAAATGAGTAACAATGCATTCAGCCAAGAGAATTTTCGAATCGCGGCCCTCAGGAAGACAGAACTGAAGCTGGTCTTGACAAACTGATAGCAATATGACCGGATTCGAAGAAGATGAAAGACTGCGGTGTCTTAGGCAGAGATTTTCGGTCCCGTCTGCATAGACAGTGAGCGGAGGTGGAGATACAATGACGACGTCGACTTAGCCCGAAGAGTGAAGGTCTAATGACTGAGGTTGTTGGGCCATGTAAAGCGGATAGACACTAATGCTCCGGGAAATCTTCAAATCAACTCCTTAGGGACTGTGCTGTAGAGGAAGATCGCGACTTATGTGCCACACGCAAGTTAAAGAGGATCTCAACAAACTAGAGGCAGCTAGCTAAAGATCAAACAGGCTGGAGACGCTTGTTGGGTGAGTCCCAGGTCCACCCCAGACTGCAGCGCCACCTTTAGTAAGTAAGTAAGTCTCAGGCGGAGACTCTTCAAGAGTCAAGAGCGTGTGGGATGTTGCTTTTGATTAACTTTGAGCACTAACCTCAGGTGACACCTGTGTGGAATTGGACGAAGGGATGAGACTTGGATTCACTACTATAGAAAAGGCTAGGATTTGCAGACTGGACACTTCAAAAAAAATAGTTATTTCCACTGATCCCGGATCCTTTCCCTTGATTTTCTTTAGTGAATGCGTAGAATGGAGCTTCAAATTCGATAAACACTCACTTCCGTTCTCGGATCTTTATCCTGGCCACTCCAGGAGCAAAGAAAACAAAAGAGTTTGGATCGCCGGATCTGGAGATGGAGAAAGAGTTAGATCTTTTGATCTCTTGAAGTTCGGGCAACTAGAGACGTTGTGCGCTCCAAGCTTGGGGCCTGTTCGGATGGTGGAAGTCTGTAAAAACAGAGAAGACGTTCTAATAAGAGGTTGAGTTGCAACAATATATTGTGAAAGGTACATGGCCGAAAGCGTACCTATAACCTACATTGAGAGGAAGAACAGAATCCAACGTCTAGGTGGTGTAAACAACTAGAAAAGTTGAAACCGAATTATGAAATAGCTACGAGAGGAAAAAAGTGGGCTAAAGGATGTTGTAAGACGTCGAAAAAGGGAGTTTTGTTGCAAAGCTTGTCAATCAAACTTCAGACAATCTTCAGATATTCAGTTTCGAAAGTTGGACTCATTCTTTCGTGACAGAAAGAGGCATAAAGCGAAGATTATGGAAAATCCCGATGGGTGTTCACTTTCCTGACTAGATCAATTTTGGACTCTTGAGAAACGGGAAGCAAACAGAAAGGGTAAAATCGAAAACGGAAGGGTAGTACGGTCCCATCTTAAAGCTTGACCTCCCAACTTCAGGTCTTTCAAATACACTACTCAAACAAGGCAATGCCCCCCACATACCTACTCGTACTTAATCGGAAACTCTTGTTCCGTTTTTTTTTGTAAACAAAAACTTTAATCAAATGAAACAATTAAATTGTTTGCATCATCCAATATCGGTTCGCGCTTACCCCGTTCGCCTGAGAGGGTGGTGTCGTCGTCGTCGTCGTTGTCGACATCTATTTCAAAATGTTTTCCCAACTATTTTTGTCGACAATTAATGAATGGCGGGTGGTTTGTTGAACATACCTCAGCGCGATACTGGTGTGACTCTATGACGCCAGTTGCCACTCATTGTACATGTGCTCGAAGAGTGACCATTGAGGAAACTATTTACGTGGGCAATTGAATGCCTCTGCGCTCCACTCATAAGCAGCAGCTCCCAGCCCACAAACAGTCTTAAATAAATATTTACGGTCGCGTCATGTGAGCGCAAATAAGCTTTAACCATAACCAGAGATAACTACATATCTAATAGTCTGTGGATGGGATGGGGCTGACTGCGCATATCTAGAGGTGCAAAGTGATATTGCAAAAGCCATGCCAATGTTTTCCCAGACTGATAGTGGCGGCGGCGGCGTGATGGTTCCCCCCCCCCGTCATTTATCACCTGAAATCAATTTTTTGGCACAAAAAGAGGAACACAAACGAATTCCTCGAACCAATTGGCAGACATTGATGGCAGGGCCGCGCTACACCATGCCACTGCCATTTGGCGATAGCGATAGCGTGTGAAGTTAAATCACATGAACGCTTGATAGTGTGCCTGTCCAACCAACAGATTTGGGTACACGCTGGCTTCGCTTGATACCCAACAAATGTTGGGTCCAAAGTAGCTCGCAAGTCGTTTGCTCGTTACTCGTTGCTCCCCGGTCCCCACCCGACGAGCGACGCTCGCGCTGCTGGACGAAGATGAATTTCTCCATGGAACACGTTTTGTTTTCGTTGAATGCCGTGATTTTTTTTTATATCTGGCACGCCCCTATCACGTTCGGCAAACGTGATCGATCCGACTGGCACCCGGTGTGAGTGTGTTCGTCAAAGTGGGAAAATTTATTCGCACAAGCCCACTATTTGTTGTTATGTCGTCGTCGTCGTCGTTGTCACATTCGCCGTCGCCGTCGCCGTCGATGATTGTTTGTTTAGTTAAATTATTATTTATATTTAGTTCTTGGTTTCGTTGAGAAAGATTATCATTTTGGGGTGGTGCACCGAGAGAAATAGTGTTTGAGGCAATTGCGCGACCGATTGATAGAGTTGTTGACAATAAGACCAGTCATGATGGAATATCTTAAAAAATGTTTATTAGCTTTGAGTACGTAATTAACGGTAATTGATTTTATATATAAACATGGCAGCAGGTCACTTCAAATTCTATTGTTTCCACTGAACTGACATTTTTTTGACAGCTATATGTGACGTAATCGGATGACATATTCATTTAAATGGCCACCGACCCTTTGAGGGTTTGAGCATGAACTAAAGGCCCGTCCGACCTATACAGGTCGGTTTTCTATTACTGCTTATGGTCATGAATAGAATCTTGATGCAATTACAAAGGGAGTTGCGTACACGGACGACGTGGCAACCCTTATGTCAGGGAGAGCACTCTGAATAAAGTAAACTCATCGGACATCAGCTGTGTCTTCGCAGTTAATCCGGACAAAACTGAAGTGATGTATAACGGATTGTCATTCTCATTATCTTCCATTGCTTAGTATAACCTAACCTAGGTGGAAACATAACATTGAAGATCGCATCAAGAAGGCAAGCATAACCTTTTATGCCTGCAACAAGAGTTTCGATAAAAATTGTGGACTTTAGCCAAAATAATCCCATAGATGCACACAGCTATTGTGCGTTCAATTGTCACTTAAGGCGGCATAGTCCTGTGGCCTGCTCTAAGTGAGAAATACAACATCGAAAGAATTAAAAAAAAAGTCCAAAGAACGGCAGGCATAGACATCATAGATGCGCTGAGATTTTTCCCTACAAACGCTCTAACTGTGATCCTACATCTTCCATCACTTGGCAGTGCAGTGACAGGCTATGAGAATTCGTGACCGCAAAGCCCTATGGTCATAGTAAAGTTCTTGTTGCGTCCTCGACAAACTACCTAACTCCAAAGCTAGAACTTAGATAATGTCTTTCAGTAAGGGCCAACTAGGGCAGACTAGAAGAACGGGACAGTGATGAAGGATTTTGATACGCTTTTCTACACGGAGACGGCTTGAAAATTGATTGTGGAGTTGGTGCAGGTATCTTCTCTGTTGAAAATACCGGACTTTGTTAGTGTCTTCCAAGAAGAGTTCTCCACTATCGAACAATCGATGTAAATCAGGTGTTTAACAAACGAAATGGTCGAGCTTCCTACAGACTGTACATTGTGGGCTTTATCTGGAGAATTCGTCAGCCGCGCAGTTTCTTGGAACGTCGCTCTGACCTGGAACCCAGCAGAGTGTGACATTATGCTGGTTGGCGATTTCGTTTAAAGACACGCGGCAGTCCTTCATATAAGATATTCAATTGCAGCTGGACTGACTTGTACGTCAGCCAAGCGGAGGACTGACTGATAGCCATGATTGGGGAGACTGAAGGAGTGATGAATGTTAAGGGCTTCTGAAAGGACACCAGCCCCGTCTCATTTGGATGTTTTAGAGCGGTCCGTAAAGGTAGAGATAGACTCGTTAAAGAAGGTTTTTCGGTGACTCCAGGAGCTTCTGTCCGATATTGCGTGCTTGCAGCCCATGTTGACATCATTTTCAGTGCGCAGCATATCAGTAAGGTTACGTTAGAGGGGTGACATCCGATGTTAGGCCCCGCCTTACTGGGATCTTCGTGGATCCAATGTGTTCATCCCACATGCGTGTACCTGTTTGGAAGCAAGAAGCGGTTTATCTGTTGGTCGCCTCCCTAAAGCACCCCAAATTCAGTATGAATTTCAGAATGACCGTGGGTGGCATGGTTGACAGTCAGCTTGGGTCGCTAAAGAAGAAATAAGCGCATAAGGTTGACTTCCTGGTTCTTCTGAGACTTGGGCCGTCGGAGAGGAAGTGCATTTTGTCCTCCTCCACGTCTATGGACGCCACAGCTTCTGCAGTGGTCGGTCGCACTTAGTGGCATTCCCTATGGATGGGCCGTCAGTAGGTTGCGGTCTGCGTATATCAGTTAATTTAGGAAGACTGTGGTGAATCAATAAGATTTTGACATGCTTTTCCACACCATTTGTGGGTATCTCTCAGCCTTAGGACCGCGTTAGTGGCTTGTTGCGTATCATAAATATCTATTGGTACCGGGTAGGTAGGACACTGCCTTCGTGTTCCCCTAGCATGCAATGTCCAGTCTGAAAGAGAAGACAAAGAAGAAAGGTCTATGTTAGTTTGTTGGTGATCGTTCGGCCTTCCTGAACCATCCCGACTTCGTAACGAGTTTTAGAATGATTTTTGGTGGCTTCTAAGACAGGTCGTTGAAGTTGTTCACCAAGGGCCATCTTTCTGGTTCTGCATAGATCGGGCCATTCACATAGGAACTGAGCTGTGCTCTCTTCTACCTCTGCATCGCTGCAGCAAGGTAGGTTGTGGCCTATGATAATCCCTATGAAGAGTTGTGCAATTGGATCTGTTAAGACTAAGAACGGCCTCAAGTGCGTCATTCCAAAAAGTGTTCGATGAAGGGAAGTTGGCATTATTTCATTGAATTTCTTAGAATTCCAATCGCGGAAGGATGAGATATGTAGGGACTCCTTACTTAGGCTTCGGTTGGGTCCGTTGTAATTCCCCTCAAACGACTGTTTTGAAAAAGTTTTGTATGGAATGGAGGGATGTGTTTGGGGATAAGGTTGACGATTGAGGGGATAAACTATCGAGTGTCTATTTTGCTTCGAGAATGTGTGCCTGTGTTTTTGGTTAACTCTAGGATATCACCGATCTATTTGCTGTCTAGGTGCATTAAATCTGGGGCCGAATTACGACATCAGTGATCGAGTAACTCGTCACGTAAAAATGAGGATTATAACGTATTAACGATCATTCCGACGTAATAATGCTCGTTTTTACGTGACGAGTTACTCGATCACTGATGCCGTAATTCGACCCCTGGTTTTCATTACTCTTCGACGTACATAGTCTTGCAATAGCTGGATAGGTTCTTCTCTTCCTACTCGTTTGTGCTTTGTTGCATTTCATCGCTTTGGTCTGGTAATCTCGGATCTTGTCACTCTGCAGGTCGTCAGGTGTACCCAGTAATGGTTATCGATTTTTGTCTTGATGACCGATGGTGGGACTTCTATTTTGTCGTTGTTTCTGCTCCTTTTCTCTCCAGTTCATCTGCTTTTTCGTTTCCTGACTGCTGACGAGGTTTAGCAAATTCTTGCGTTCTCGCATGGTGGAAGTGATTCGGTCACTCCGGCTTAAAAAAGTCTTCTAATTTACCCCTAAAAGATGGCGTGGTAGAGGAAGGTTGTGACTCAGGTGGTGCACGTAAGAGAAAGGGAACTTCAGCCAAAACTGGAGTTAGCTAAAGATCCAGATGGTTGGAGACGCTTGTTGGTTGAGGCCCAGGTAGCGCCACCGAAAGTAAGTAAGCATACCCGCATGAGTAGGGATTTTGATACAGGGTTTGCTTACGCTTTGCTATCAGAGTAGATGTCTATATGTGTTTTCTTTGAGTGTGGTATCCCATGAGCGGCACTACTCTCATCATGTTGTCGAATTTTCACAGATGGCTCCAAGACCAGTGGAGGCTCAGGTGCTGGAGTCTTTGTGGAAAGCGACAACATAAGACTGTACTTTCCCCTAGGTATTTATGCATCTGTCTTCCAAGCGGAGATTTTTGCAATACTTATGGCTGTGAACTATATTGCGAAAAACCAGTCGAGGGGACGGAGAATCTGCATCTGTAGCGACAGTCAGGCTTCGCTTAAGGCCTTGCTCAATCGTCTTACTAGATCCAAAATAGTTCGAGAATGCAGATCTAGTTTAAATTCGGTTGGAAGACTGAGTTTGCTAAGACTTTTCTGGGTCCCTGGACACAGCGGGATTACCGGAAATGAGGTCTCCGATGAGCTTGCCAGGCAAGGTTCAGAAGAGAACTTCTCCGGCTTTGAACCCACGTTAGGTTTGCCCGTATCTTCGGCTAGGGCTTCTATCGATGGTTGGGTTTCTAGCAAACACAACTGTAGATGGCAGACTCAACAGATTCTTCTCGACGTCTGTAAGAAATCCGCGGCATTCTTGCTGTCTCTTAGCAGAAAAGACTGCAGACAACTTATTGGCGTTATTATGGGACATTTCTCCTTTGCCAAACATCTCAACGTGTTAGGGTTAAGTGACACCACTGTCTGTGACGCTTGTGGAGAGGACGACGACACTGCCGAACATTTCCTATGTGATTGTCCTGCCTTTGCTCGTATCAGGTGGCAGATTTTTGGGGCTGATGTGATGAATGCTGGTAACTTAAGCTCCTTATCACTGAAGCTCTCACTCGACTTTCTTAGAAAGACGAAGAAAACACAATAAAAGGGTTGTACCTGCTGGTAGTACAATGGACCTGTTTTTGCGTCTGAGTGCTCCAGCGTGTTGTTCCAACATCCCGACAGAAAAAAAAAAAAAAAAAAAAAAAAAAACTCATCTTACTCGCGAAGACGTCTGCCTGAAACACTACTATGACGTGAGATTCGAGATGTATGGTGAGTTCGATTTACGCCACTTATTCGTTCACGATATTGGAACCGTCTATTTCTTCGTGGTGTCCTGTGTTCCTATTGTGCATCCTTGACTATTTTTTTTTTTTACAATTCACTAGCGCTAAAGGGGTTATGAATAGTGAATACCCTTATGATGCTATTCGCACAGCGCTAGTGTTGGTGTAGTGATTTTGAAACTCAAGTGGTATAAGGTTTAATTTTTTTTACTCCGAGGTTGGTGTTTAGAATGACTGGAAAGAATCATTGATAATGTTGCCTTTTGCTTATAATTCACAGTATTTCTTTCGACTTCCTCTTCCGCTAGGCAAAAGTCGTTAAGAATCTCTCGCTTGATTCATCTATCAGCGGTGTACTTTCACATTGCCCCGAATCCCGGGAATACCCGATTGTCAAATTTTTTTATCTGCTATCAATTTTTGTCAATCATGACTCAATTTTCTAAACAGCTGTGTACCGTTTACAATTAACTGGTTTCGTTCCAGTAAAAAACATATTCATTAGGCTCATAATAATTTGATAAACCTCTGGACTCCAGATCAAAGGCCAGTCGACTATGGGCTATTCAGTCAAGACTGGGTGGCCATTAAGTTAAATTAGCGACAGTGTTCTTCAGTTCAAGTCAGGGTTATCTATAAACAAAATGAAAACAAAATTAATTTGTTTTTCTTTTTAATTTTCATTATAAAAACCATTTAGTTAGTGAATAATTCTATTGCGAATGTTTTAACTCTTCGGGGGGCTATTATGGATTTTTCCATTCACAAAGTATTGGCGTTGTTTTCTAGGAAAACTCAAGTCAAGCATGCTAAATCTAAATAATTGTGACGGTATACAGGTATACCTACTCGGGGGAAGATATTAAATGTTTGAACTTACAATTCAGTGTCAGGGTTGTTTTTTTTTTAAATAATAATCTTGCTTTCATTGCGAAAATTAATCACTCAACTTAAAAATATTGAAAATCATGTGAACTCTCACAAAGTTTTATATGCGCAGATAGATAAATATTCAACTATATTACGAACGTGTACATTAAAATCGCTTGATTGCTGTGGGGCTGTGGGGATGCTTTTCGAAAAAGATAATTCTAATCAAGTGACATTGTACACGCTTTATTCACGTGGACTATGTTTCCATTTGGTCCGCGGAAAAACGTATTTATAGTTCGAATCTACTTTTATCTTGGATATATTTAAGAAATAAAATAAAATAAATTTATACTCTGATGTAGTGGACTTAAATTTAACATTTAATGCGCAAATGGATCATTGTCAGAGTGAAATTTATCAAAAAGTGTTTTGAAGTCTTTGAAGCGTGTTTTGAATGATTGTCTTGTTTGTTTCGACAATATCTGTCGGATTTAATTGTGTGTTAAGGAAAATGTAGAATTTGACTGTTTAGCCTTGTTGTTCTCATTGCAGTATTGTCGCAACAACTCAGTCATTTTCATTCTCAAGGAAGTTCAACGTTTAGCATGCCTCGGCACAAGAGGTGCGATGAGGACTTCTCCAACAGCTCCGCTTTAAACTATGGTACATTTACTGCCAATAGTTAAAACAAATATGGAAACATCTAAAGGGTCTTCCGAACTTTGACAGTTGATAGCGGCCATATTGTTGAAGCTACATCTGTCAAATTGGCTGTCATTTATTCAGGCTCTGGAGCAGTTGGAAACTGACCCTTATTTTTATCGAACAATCATCTTCAGCGATGAGGCCCATTTCTAGATGTCAACAAACGAAATTGTCGAATTTGGGACGATACCAATCCACATAAGATCCAAGAGCGTCCAATGCATCCCGAAAAAGTCACTGTTTGGTGTGGATTTTGGGCAGGCGGCGCGGCTTCATCGGTCCATATTTCTTTGAGAACGACGTTTGCCATGCTATAGATCGATGATTACCAACTTCTTTTGGCCTGAATTGGATGTTATGGACACCAACGACATGTGGTTTCAACAGGATGGCGCCACGTGCCACACAGCGACCTCGGCGGCTCTCAAAGCCAACATAACCTATGCCATCGGTCAAATTCAGCCTGATTTATGCGCCAGAGTCATGGACATTTGGGATGCCCAGAGAAGTGGCGGTGGACATTTGAACAATGTTATATTCCATACATAATGGCATCGATGGGCCTTTCAAATGAATAAAAAATTTCGATGATATCTCACACACACTTTGTTTTATTTAAATTTAAAGATAGGAAGCGCTTAATGAAAGGCCCTTTACAAATAGTGTCATGTGTTTGGCCAAAACTAGAAACTGACGCTGATTATCTCGTATCAGCTGGTGACATTAGAGGCGGTTAGCTAAGAAGCGAGAGGCTTGTTGGCCGACGCACAGATTAACCCCAAGCTGTAGCGCCACTTAGTAAGTAAATAAATAAGTAAGCTCCTGACTTAGCCTCAGCATCATCATTTCCCCACAGGAGATGACTCGGTTAGAGGAAAGGCCATCAATCGGAACAAAATTTCGATTTTCACAGACAGACCGAAGAAACAGTGGGCTCCGGGATTCACACACTAGTTCTCAACATTTCTCTGTCAATAAGACCCCAGCTATCACAGAGGCGACCCGAGAATTATGAAGGAAATTGGTCTCTAGGAAAATTATTGACACTTACAGTCAAGCCCTTTAGAAGTAAAGTCAAAAATGTTCCCGTGACGAGCTCAAAACACTCACTGTGTGTAACACGGTACACGGTACAATGGTACCGATCAAAACGAAATGGTGAATGAGTTAGCTAGGAAGAAATCAGAACAGGACTTATCATTTGTCGATCACTCAGTACTACCCTCTAGCAGTCATTAAATCCAACACAGTACTTGACGTTCAAATGGACTTTCATGCCGCATCTTTAGAGAATTCTGGACAAACATTAACAAACAACAAAGCTAAACAAAGCTTAATGGTCATCATAGGGATTATCAAAAGCCACAACCTACTGACCGTACACCTTAGAAAAATACGATTTAGGCAGGAGCTATGGCGATGCAGAGGTAGAAGAGAGCACAGCTCACTTCGTATGCGAATGCCCTGGTCTATGCAGAACCAGAAAGACGGCCCTTGGTGAATATTTCTTCGACAACTTGGACGACCTGTCTAAGAAGACATCAGAAATCATTCTAAAACTCGTTATGAAGTCGGGATGGTTTAAAAAGGCCGAACAATCACCAGCAAACTAGCTAGACCCTATCTTCTTTGTCTTCCCTTTCAGACTGGACATTTCACGCTAGGGGAACACAATAGATCATTGGAGAACTGAGTGAAGGCTGTGTCCTACCTACCTGGTGCCAATAGACATTTATGGTACGGAGCAAGCCACTAACGCGGTCCTAAGGCTGAGAAATACTCGCAAATGGTGTGGAAAAAATGTGGGTCATGTCGAAATCTTATTGATTTACCACAGTCTTCCTTAATCAACTGATATACGCAGACCACAACCTATTGGCGGCTCATCCAAAGAGAATGCAACAAAGCACGACCGACGTCTGCTGAGGCTTTGGCATCATAGACGTGGAAGAGGACAAAACGCACTTCTACAGCCCAAGCCTCAGAAGAACCTATGCGCTTATTTCTTCTTTGTGACCCAAGCCAACTGTGAACCATGCCACCCAAGGGCATTCTAAAATTCATACTGGATTTGGGGTGCTTTAGGAATGCGACCAAAAGATAAACCTCTTCTTACTTTCAAACAGGTACATGCATGTGGGATGAACACCATGGTTCCATGAAGATCTCAGTGAGGCGGTGCCTAATATCAGCTGTCACCCTTCTCACATAACCTTACTGATGCCACTGAACATGGCCTCAACATGGGCTACAAGCACGCAATATCGGACGAAAGCTCCTGGAGACAGCGTGAAGTCTTCTTTAACAAGTCTATCTCTATGTTTACGAACCGCTCTAAAACATCTAAATGAGACCGTGAAGACCTTTGCATCCACGACCCCTTCAATCTCCCCAATCAACGTAGTATCTTCCAAGTCAAAGTCACGGCTATCAGTCAGTCCGCCGCTTGGCTGACGTACAAGTCAGTCTAGCTGCGATCGAATCTCTTATATGAAGAGCTGCCACGTGTCCTTAAACGAGATCGCCAACCAGCATAATGTCACACTCTTCTGGGTTCCAGGTCAGAGCGACGTTCCAGGAAACTGTGCGGCTGACATACGACATTACACCGATGCTTTTTCGAAAGCAAATCATAGGTGGCAACATCTGGACTAATGCAACAACGCTAGGCTTATCTGGCCTTTCCTCGATCCTTATAAATCGAAAGCGTTCTTTGGACTAAAAAGAGACAAACGGGTCGAAACTAAAAAGGCATTGCATCCTAGATAGACATGCTCAGCATTCGGATATTGTGTGCAACGATTTCTTCAGAAGCTATTGTACACTTGGTCTGCACGTGTCCCGCCCTTGCAAACTTATTGAACCTCGCCAGCACGGTCGATCTAAAGCTAAACCTAGCTTTCTTTAGGTCTAAGTGTACCTGTTTCCAGAAGATCACTTCAAACTAACTAACTGCTTCCAAAGACCCTATGGGTTAAAACTCATTCCTAAGGGATGTCAAGTTGCTAGTAAAGTAATTAACTGTAAGAACATACAATTTGTTTCGTATCCGCAACAATGTCACGTATACACATCCGCAACATACACGTACAATGAAGTGACATTAAGGTGAAAACTTGTAGATAAGCGAAGAGTCTGCGATTGAAACATCGCAGCGTCGTAGAATCTTCGCAAATTCCAGACACAAGACGATGTCGTTATCGTTTTTTGTTAGGTAATGAACCACAGTCTTGTATAATGCACTCTCAAGGAAGTAGGTATACAAATTGATAAGTCAAGCCTCAGATCAAGGCCTTTTCTATTGATCTTTTGAATTGCTTAACCTATTTGGAACTCAGATGGGACAAGAACCATTTTGACTCATGATATGCTCGTAGAACTAGTAGACAGCTCTGAGCTGTGTCGTATCTCTTATAAATTGGCAGTCAATTCACGTCTAGGGGTGAGAGATTATTGACAGGGGAAGAGGCACACTACAATCCTATTGATGCATCGTTACCTTTACTGTTTATTGAAAGCGGTTCTTATTTGGACTACAACTCCACTCCTGAGGGAACATAGCCAGATGCCTTTGCATAAACCAGGCGAGTTGAAGACTTTTCGTCAGTTTTTAGGTTGTGCAAAGGCGGGGAAAGTCTTTTGGATAAGACCCATCTGACCATATGTCTTGGTTGCTCTTAAGGTCTGTATAAGTTGCTCGGGAGCTTACCCTATTATATTTGGCTTCGATTTTGATTGTGTTCAGGATTGGCTGTGTGTGGCCCAAGTCTGAACCTGGAAAGGTTCATAAGTCGTGATTTTATGGACGAATTCTAGAATTCGTGGAACGCGACAACTTAAGTCTTCACTACACTTTGGGTAAACATACATCTGTCTGTCAAGCGATCACACATCTGCGGACTATACGCAGTTTTAAGGTCTATATCGGTTGTCAGGCTTAAGACTTTGGCCAATCCAATGGGAAGTTTCCTTAAATTTAGTCGGAATCTTGTTTGGGTTTCAGAATACAACATCTTGCTGAGATTTTTCATGACCTAAGCTCACTTTGGGTGTTGGCCTTGATAAGGACTTCCTTTGACGTTTGGATCGCCAGTGAACACGAAAGTGGCATGACTCTTCAAAATGCAGACACACCAAATGAATACGCCTCGAATGTCTGTAGAAAATCTCCGGCAGTCTTGCTATCTCTTAGCGGGAATAGATTCAAGGCGCATCGGTATCTGTGAGAGAGGACAACGACACTGAGGCCTCAAATAAAGTGGTGAATCTTTGAAACTGATGTGGTGAGGCTGCTGACAACCTAAGAAGCTCTTCATCACTAAAGCTCTTTGAAAGACGAAAGTAAATGGACAAGTCTTAAAGTTTGAGTACTCCAGTGGGATGGAGTAGACGATCTAGCAAAATTCGTTTGCATGCAACATCGTGGCGCCTATTCATCGAATATCTTCTCAAAGCCAAGACGTTCAAGAAGGCTAACCAGGAATCTGGACTTTTGGAAAATGATAAAAGCTGGTTCAGAGAAAGGTCTACTGAAGTGAGAGAACTCAAACGAGAAGACGCTCTCCCTCTTAAAATACGAACGCTATAAACGGCCAGCACAGTATTCTAAACGGAAATGGCTCATTATCTGTAGCAGAGATGGCTCATTCTACAGAAGTTCTAGAAAAAGGCACATTTGGTGATAACTTCTTCGACGATCAATGGATCTTTCACTGACAGATGTACGATGACTAGTTGCGGGGGAGACTACTCGATTCTATGTTCCTTAAATCTTGGGAGTCTATAGTTGCAACCCTACAATGTTTCGGATTTTAAAAGTTCCAAAAGACTGATAAAATATATGACTTTGCACAGCTTTTCAAACTTAAGGCACTCGGTTTCCCACCATGGTTTGCTTCATGGATTCAATTTCATTGAAAAGATCGCAAGTACAGTGTACAGTGTTAGATCTTCTGTCTCAAACCCAGTCACATCGTCCTTAGGGGTACCACAAGGTAGCCATTAAGGACCTCTGATCTTCGATTTGAGCATTAATGATGTTGAGCATGTAACTCTACTATCTGACCTTGAGAGGACATGAGAATCACTAAGCAAACCTTTTTGCGGATACGGATATGTCTCTGACGGATTAATACACGTGCATGATGGATAGACTTGGTCAATCCCAATTTGAAGACCTGTGTCTGGAGACGACGTTCCAAGAAATCCTCGATTTCAAACACGTAATCGAGCTTCATGCGGCACTCATCCAACACACTAATGCGCACCAAACGATGGAGCAGAGCATTACCTTGGAACAATCTCTTCTTGTCCTTGTCATCTAAAGTAAGGTGCTCACGAGCAGCTATACGAATCTTGACAAGAGCATGTCAACTTGACCCTCCAGACCTCACGCTTGTTACGGAGATCATACTCGCCGATGATCTTCAATTCCTGATCCAAACGTGCCTTTTCATAGGGGCGACGTGGAGTCGGCACATAAGTCTTCGAGAAGACGGATGGAATACGTCCGTTCACCATTTTGTCACTTTTCTAAACGGATTTGTTCAGTTCAGCTGTTTTGCGATGAAAACAACCGCCTTCCGCCTTCCCCATCACCGTACTGACTATGACACAAACGAACCCTTAACAAGAATGCTCCATAAAGCAAATATATTTCCCAATATATTCGACCTAAACTGCACCAAACCAACCCTGAAACATGCACTTCGTAACTTACCTCAACCCTTAACTCTTTTTTCTCTTTTGACGTAGCAACAGCTCCTTCTAGCTCCTAAGGAAGACCTCTTCTTGAATGCAGCTGTTGTTCATGTTTAGCAGCAGCTAAGGGTTTATGGATGGAATCGCTTTGAGAACTTCGTCTGGTATTTCGTCAGGCCCGTGTGGTTTTCCGTTCTGCAGAGTTTTTGCGGCGAGGATCAACTTTATAGGATTAGTTGGCAATAGCGTGCCCACTCTATGCTTTCTTCGCTGAGAACAAGGCTTACAGGGCTTGTGTATTCTAGATTTTGCATTATAACCTTGTAGCCTAGTCCACAGGGGCCACTGTTGGCGTCTCGGTCGAGATTCTCCCACTCTTGCTTTTTGTTCGCAATGACGGCTTTCTTGGGGTCGGATCTCATGGTTCTGAACTTCGCTGGGTGTCTACTGTAGGCTCAGTGTGTTTTCTCCTTCTTCTGGTGATCCTTCGTCGGAGCGCAGCTAGCTCATTGGTCCGCCAATACATTTGGTTTCTGTTTCTGTGTCTGTTGAAGCTGTTCATTTGGGTCATCGAGGCATCACATGCCAGCCGTATGAGATCCATCGTGGCTTTAGTCTTGGTTTCCGCATTGTACCACGGTGCTTGGTTTGGTTTCGGTAATAAGCCACTTCGTAGATCGAAGACGATGTACTGGTGACCTACCGAAAACTCTCCAGTGTTCAACTTTTTCGGATGTCAATTCCGATTCGTACCTTCGTATCCAGGTCTCCTAAAGATTTACATTTGCTTACATTTGCTAGGTTAGGTTAGGTTGTAGGGGTGGCAGCATTTATGTACAGCCTCACTCGGATCTCAATGGATCCATTGTGTTCCCCGGTTTGGTTCCACCTAAAGTAGATGGAATAGATTTTTATTTTTATCAGTTGGCCTCCCTGAACCAACCAACCGGTTTCCGAAGGAATTGTAGGATGGTTCTCGGTGGCTTGCTTGACAGTTCTCCCAGATCATTGAAGAAATGTTCTCCGAGGGTTGTTTTCCTGTTTCTGCTAAGGGCATTTGCATAGGAGGTGGATACATCCTCGGCGTTGCCGCGTTTCACAGTTCTGAATCTGATTGTTGTCGATGTGATGGCTTTGATGGCTGCTTGACTGTCTGCGTAGATGTCGATGTGACATCTTGGAAGTGACTGTTGTGATTGTTCTCGCGAGGCCTCGGTGATTGCTAGAACGCTGCTGTGATTCGGAAGTCTTATTGACCATGCAATGCTTGGTTCTGATGCATAGATCCCGGAGCCTACACCCTCATCTATTTTTGACCCATCCGTGGAGATGGATATATGGTTGGGGTTGATTACCTCTCCTTTTGTCCAGCTTTCTCTGGATGGAATTTTCAGTTCGAGGCTTAGGCTGAATTCCAGAATTGGTGTTAAATAGTCAGTTTTGGTCTCGGTGTTCAACCTCTTGGTAATAGCTTGGTGACCTACCCTTGTTGTAGGTACATTTGCTATATATCCCGTTGAGACATAGCGACATTGAAGAAGGTTTATCCAGATCATTCGAAAGGAAGAAAGAAGCACAAGGACTTCAGTTTAATCGGTGCATATCTTGTATCAGCGTTTATCACTCATTAAGTACGTCTGGTCATAAACTATTTAAAAATAATTTTTTTGTTTAATTTATGACCAATCGCTGCGAAAAGTCTTATCTAACCCACATTCCGTTATCAGCAGTAAAACTGTCAAACATATTTTAAAGCCCCATGCAAACTTAAATCGCACTACACCCGACCTTTTCTGTTTTATTTTTCAAATAAAAATAAGCGGTATTGCGCCAAAAATTTCTTTGATGCCAAGGCAGTATCAAGGTCGTTTTACGTCAGGCACAAGGCACAACAAAAGATAAGATACTCACACCACAGAACCAAACGAATTTTTTTTTGCTATCAAATCGAAAGTAAAGACCAATTTCCAAATTCAATATCTTAGAGACCTACTCCAAAGGGGACTTCTATTTCAAAAGATTACAAGAGCAAAAGATCTAGATCAATCAGTCAGCAACCTATTCAAACTAAGCGTGTTGTGGCTGGAGATTGTGTTGTGTGTACTCCATTAGTCCATTCCAATCGTTACGAGTTTTATTTTTAAGCATCCTTACCTATTTTTAAAGCTCACCCCTTGGCCTGTCTATCGCGACGACAATAGATAATTCCTTGAAGTAAATTTTGAGAATGAAAAACGAAAACGAATTTTAAAAATATATTTTGCTGATCATGGTACCACGCAAAAGTTTGATTCTTTACTACCGCCCTCTTGATGTCACACTGTGTGTGTTGTTGAAGGCCAATAATAATCCAATTCATTGGATGACAGTACTACTGTAAGCCTTACTAGTGAAGGGGAACTTTAACAAAAATTTGGCTAAAAAAAAACACCGTCTTTAGCGATAAGGTCGACTTGTCTATTTGTTTACTCATAACTGTACACTTTACACGATCAAAATAAACAAAGTACGCGCGCATTTCGATACGAATACTGTACGAGAGACTTCCTGGATTCAACCAGTTTTTGTTTTCTTCATGCGAAGTTTTGAGATAATTACACACGGCCTTGTTGGGATTTTAACCGATAGAGGGCCTATTACAGCACGAGACTTAATCAATAAAACTAACATGCGCACGATAAGCGAGTAAGATCACCCTCAGAGGCTTTATTTTTAGAATCGATAAAAAGTAAAGAATTCCGAGAACCGCAAGAAAAAGTGACGAAATATATCCGGCCTATGTCAACAGAAAATTCTTTGGGCGAAACGCCAACAAATGTTGGTTGACTAACCTACGCAGGTTAATTTGGTTTCCCATCGAATTTTGTTTTTTAATGGACTGATGCGTCATATCTCAAGTCCCAAATTGAAAGGTATAAACAGTTTAAGTTTGCATGCAATACAGGCATGGCCGAGGATTAAAGATTGAGAAAAAAGTTTTTTCTTTTTAATTTTTTAATTTTTATCGGTTTTTTTCCAGAGAATTTGCTTAAGGTGGGGCTACAGTCCAGGTGTTTCCAGCCAGCTCTATCTTTAGCTAGTTGCCTCCAGTTACCTACCTTTTACTTGTGTGAGCCATCTGAATCGTGATCTTCCTCTACTGCGGGGTTTTCCGAGATTTTACAGTCCGGGCGTCTCCAGTCAGCTCGATCGTTAGCTAGTTGCCTCCAGTATCAACCTTTTACTTGCGTGAGCCATCTGAGTCGTGATCTTCCCCTACTGCGGGGTTTTCCGAGATTTTACAGTCCGGAGTATTGGTTTCCATCTGCTCTACATGACCCAACCATCTCCGTTGTTGTACGACTCGTACAACTCATCGTTGTATCTCTTGCTCCCGTTTATGCAGACTTGACCGAAAATCACTAGAAGAGTTTTCCTCTCAGAAATAGCCAAGAGCCAACCCCATAATTTTTTTTTGCATAGAGTCCATGCCTCTAAGCTACGCCCATCAACATCCAGGTCACGTGAGTTGTGGTATCAAAATTTCGCATCAGCGCTACTTGTGTCTCTGGCAGACTCACCGGTTTCAACCACTTCTACCTACCTACCTTCCATGTCCCTGCGCCATAGAGCAGGGGTCTTGGGTTAGGTTACGTTAGGTTAGGTTGAAATGACAGGCTATAATTTGCAACCTCACTTAGACCAGATAAGTTAGGAGGATCTAGAAGAACTGTCCAGCAAGTCGGTGCTTGATATTCACAGATTTATCAGCGCTGCGGGCTGTCTTAGAGCTTAGGCTTATGGTTCCTAGTAAGGGGGCTGCAACCCCTAGGGCATCGCAATGGGTCTACATTGACCTAAGTGTGTTGGGAAAAGGACTGTAACGAAGTTTTTATCGAATAGGAGTCGTTGAAGGGTGTAATCAGTGCTTTGCGGGAGGAATGCTAGATTCACCATTCAGAATGGTTGAGTGTCCAACACGCAGGTTGGACCAATGGTGAAGTTCTTTGTTTACTGTATATATCTAAAGGAAACAGATGGAACAGTATATTTAGTGCCACTGTTGGGGTGGTTCTGAGTGCTCCATTGATTCATATACCGGCCGATCTATGCATTTTATCGAGATGGTTAAGATCGCGCTGTATATCAGCATTGGTCTGATGACAGATACATAAAGCGGTCTTCCAAAACGCTCCTTTGCTGTTCGAGGAGGGGCTTTGCTACTCAGTTGCCTTCTTAGACTAAAGAAACAGCGATTGGCAAGAGTAATTCTTCTTTTGATCTTCAGCACTCACTGGTGTCATTGTCCAAGTTTATAGTAAGAGTCTTGGTAGACAAAGTTCTTAACTACCTTAAAGTCACCATCTGTCACATTCTGGCCGAGACGTTGTTGCTGGGTGTCCTTCTTTGCTAACAACATACACTTGGTCGTACTCTTATTGAGTGTTAAGCCCATCTTCACCGCCTCTATCTGAATACTCACGAAAACACCACCAATATCACGTTGCGTTCTTCCGATTATGTCAGATTGAGCAAGGTTGCAGAGGGATGACCAAGTTCCTTCATGGTGTCGAACTCTTACCAACTAAACCCTCTCCATCTTCCGGCAAACCAACCGCGGCACTCCTTCTTGCATTACTTCAGGATGTTATTACTTTTCCATGCCTCTATGGGCTTGAGGCTTCTTAGGATTTAGTTCCTGTTCTCTTTTCTGTATCTAGGAGCACACTCTTTTGTTCCAGTTTTCTTCACTCCTGTGCATTACCAGAACGATATTGTCCGGTGTGACTTCGCCTATCTCCGTTTCTAGACATCATCTCTTTGCAAGGTATCTGCTACATTCGAAGAATATGTCTTTGGTCGCCATACCGACATGCCTTTGGCACGCTGTTTCACCCTGTGTAGATAATTGTTGAAGCACCCGAATCCGATCATTCTTGAAGTCCATCATCTCATTGTTTCTCTTTTCCAGCAGTCCGGCCAGCATTGTATATTTCCTTCCCAACCTCTGCTTTTCCCTTGTATATGTTTCTTTCTTTAGCAAGGAGATCGATAGGGACTACTTCCTCGACCAGTATGAGCTCGCCACCCGGAGAGTTCCTCTTCGCTGTACCGCTGCAATTTGCTTTCTGTATTTTTCTTGGTTAATGGAAATAGGTAGCTTCCCTTTGATCCTTTCAAGCCATTTATCTGAATATGGGAAGCAGATCATATCTGCTATCGGTGAATATATTGATGACTACCCCCTATCATTGGTCAAAGTGTGCTGGCTTAAGCTGGCAGCCACTTTAACATAACCTAACCTATACTGCCCGATGGAAGAAGTGTCAGTACATGTGTCAAACAACAGCTGTCAGTTGCATTTTTTGTAAGCTACAGATAATTTCATAACAAAACCTAAATGACATTTCACGAGCTATATAAGTTGTAGCAACCATTACAACGTGTGTTGCAAGTTAACATCTAAAAGTGTCACTATGTTACACTTTCATGTTGCAGACATCTTAAGTTGCATGAAGTGGATCCTCAATTTTGTTAAAACTAGCATCTTTTGCATGGATACACATTCAATTTAACCTTTCAGACATTAAATTCTCTGACATTGGAATAGATTTTTCCCAAATTCATTTACATAAAATCCATTAGTGATGCCAAGTCTACAAACAAATTACAAACGTCAACAATGGACGATGACTACTGACGCTACCGGGAACAATAATATATTATTTATGCTAGGTTAGTATGTTTTTTTTTTTGGATATTGTAAACACGACCTTGTCTACGAAATAATAGATTAAATAAAATAAATTAAAAAAAAAAAAAAACAAGAGTGTAAACAAAAATAGAAAATATGACGGAGGGGCGCGTCCAGATTGTTGTAACTTACGACAAATTTTGTTGGCACGATGGTATTTCTGGTAAAAATAAACTATTAAATAATTTTATACAACGTGTTTACATTTTGTCTTGTTTTGTAATACAAATGAAAGCTGTTATTTTGTTTTTGGCAAAAATGTTTTTATGTGTGGGAATTTTCGAGAGAATTTGGTGTCATGGAAAGTTTTGTTTTTTTGTATTTTGTAACATCTGGCAATAAAATAAGCGTCCTTTGATTGTGGATTTTCTAAAAATAGACATGAAAACATTTGGATGGAATATTTTCATAATTTTATACAAAAAGGCCGTTCCATAGCTGATGAAGGACGTCGAAGTGCGATTGTACTTGCAACGATATAAAACTTAGCAGAGTTCAAAGAACAGCTGAGATTGGAACTAGAGGAGTGCTACAATCAAGTCTGACAGAAGCACTTAAACTGCCCTTGGATCTACACATCAAATACAGAGAATCTGACATATGGTCCAATTTGCTGCAAAGGGCTTTAGACTCGACCATTCAAGAATAGCGTTCCAGTCCACTTTTTTTCATAATTAGCGAGCGCTAAAAGGATTATGACTACTCTTAAACTAGAGCAAGGGCATAAGGGAAATTAGAGGAGAGCCGAAGGAGGTACCGTTGCATGTTGGTTTTGAATGTTTGTAGGTTGTTGTGATGAGGAAACACAGAGCTATGTGTGGTACGTTAACCCTTAAACCTACTTTCGGACGTACTGTCAAATATAGAGATCCTTTGACGGTATGTCCGAAAGTAGGTTCAAGGGTTTACTGATGTGTATTCGAAGCATGATGAGTATTTCGGGTGAAATGTTGCAGAGGCTGTAGCACTTTTTATAGAAACAGAGAGAGACAGGAAGCGAATCGATTGACTTTGCAATGTTTCTGTCACCTATAAGCTTTAACCGTACGTTCTTGAATTCTATCTAAAATGTGCAGGACGGTTTTTGGTGCAGCAGACCAGATGTGAGCGTTATACTCAAGCTTTGGGCGAATAAACGTCTTGTAGATTGAAGCCAGATCAGAAGGGGTAAAGTATTTTTTTGCATCGTTTGGTTCTTGGTGACATCGAATGGTCGAGATCGTTGTTAACACACACATACCGAGTATGGAAAGGTTTTCTGCTTCGGCGATGCAGGTTCCATTCATGGATAATGATTCGAGGTTTGGGCTTAAGAGACAGAAGGTCATTCTATTTATAGAACCTCAAGGTCAGAATATAACGAATAAACATACATACTTTGACGTTCCTCTGCTACGTCCGAAGAGCAGGGACATGAGTTAGATAACGAATATAATAAATTGAGGGTACTGTCAGCGGCAGTGGTCGCCGTGGCCTAGGGGTTAGTGCGTTGGACTGCTAAGCGAGAGACACAGGTTCGATTTTCAAATACCACCAAACGTTTTTTCGCGGCATCACCTCTTCGCAGGCATGACAAACCTGCAAGAGGATAATCTGTCATGAAAAGCTTCTCAATTCGCCGTTCGGAGTCTGCATTAAACTGTAGGTCCCTTACATTCGTGCGAAGAATATAACACGCACAACATGAATGGTTGTGAGAAGCAAGGCCTTGGCTCTCCATGAGCTGGAGTGCCAAGTATACCTACATACTGTCATCGGCGAAGGCATGAATTGGGTTAGATGTTGCAGACAAGAGATCATTTATAAAAATGAAAAAAAAAGTCGGAGACAAAACGGAGGATTGGGGGACACCAGAATTTATATGGTCGATTGCAGACTTGAAACTCTCCAAAATAATGTGGATTGAACGGTCTAATCCATTGAAGAAGAGATTTATCGATGACATATGCACGCATTTTCGACAAAAGAGCTTGGTGCCAAATGCTTTTGAAATATCAAGCGCAACAAACTTACTTTCACCAAGATGATGTAGAGATTCGTTCCACCAAATTACCACTTTCCAGATAGGGCGGCACGGAAAATAACTCACTTCTATCGAAATACCAAATATCGACCTTAAAAGAAGGCTCTAAGATGAAATGCGGCATTGGAGCTGGTTTCCTTTCAAAGGAATGCAAATGGTACCGACCTCCCAACTCTTCTAGTGTGTTCAAGCGATAAGAGTGGCCTGCAAGACTCTTAGTCTCAGTTCTAGAACCAAAAAACAACAAAGGAATCTTTATTGACAGCCAGGCTGACATCAAAGCTCTTCATTCATACACCTTGTCCTCTAAATTCTTAGAACACTGTAAGGAAACTATTATCCTGGTAAGCTGTCGGTTCATCTAGGCATTCCACTCATAGTAACATAGAAAGGAATGAGAAAGCCGACTATCTAGCCAGATGGGGCTCAACCTTTGATGTTTTACTTGCGGAGTTAGTCTGGTCCCCGACTGGACTCATCAAAGAAAGAATTTTCTAGCCAACTCTAGGTGGAATGCCATAGAAAACTGTACCAGATCCAGATAGATATGGCTCACCTACAAAAGAAATAGGATGCACGACTTAATCAACAGAACTCGCAGCGAGACAGCAAGAATTGTAGCAATTGTAGCCAAGTCAGGTGTCCCCTTCAACACTCATTGCTGTAGCTGCAACATTACACAACAAAAGGAAACCTAATTCCACTTTCTGTGTGACCGCACTACCTAGAACCAGGCATCTCAGACTGGGCAAAGCCTTATGAATTATCAGAGATTTGTGTCATAACATTTTCCAACTTCCTCAACTCCACAGGAAGAATTTGAAAACTTCCCTTCCTGGCCACATCCATTATTGGTTTTGCTTAAGGCGGGACACCAAACGAGGTAAGAATGGGATCAACTACGGCAGTGTACATCTAGAGGACCATCTTCGATTGGAGTCCACAACTTTTACCAACAACGACTAGGCTATCAAGGAGAAAGGTGACAAACCAGCCACCTAAACAGCGGACATTATCCGAGATGAGTTTAGCGAAGGGACTAACAGTGCAAAGTCTACATAGAACTAAGTTTACACAGCAAAGACACTTCTCAGGAAGAGGAAACTGTTGGAAGCCTGCTGTAGCTCAAGGTACAGCTAGGTCTTAAGGTTTCTCTCAACCTTGCAAGCCATGCAACCATGCGAAATGTATGGATACGATCAGAACGGCAAAAACTAAATTTCGTTTAAAGTCCACAAAAGATTAAGTGGTAACACAAGTTGAACTTGTCTGCGGACTTATCATCCACCAGATTAAGCCATAAAACCATTTCAAGTATCTATGGACTTATGACCGTCAATTTAAACAAAAAAACAAATTGTGAAACTATTTCATGACGAATTAAGAAGTTGTCATTGAATTTGTTTGTATAATGAAATTGCTGAGTCATTTTTAGACTTAAGTGGATCCTAAGTCCAAAATATATCGACAGCGGTCGTGGACTTCATTGTTTTAAAGTAATTTAGTGCAATGAATCATCAATAACGAAAGGGAAAGTACACTGTATAACACAAAGGCTGTGTTAATGCTAAAGCACCTGATGGTCTCCAGTCTAAGAGTCTTACAACTTCAGTGCTTCGCTCTTTCGTGAAACATATTTATGCAGCGGTTTTCTGTTTTAAGGTCTTCTACAAAAAAACGTCAGTGGGCTTCAGGATACGACAATAGGAAACAACACTGGAAGACCACACTCAATTGTTGTAGTTTCCGTTAATAAAGTAGTTGCAGCTACCAAGAGATTTAAAAATAGAAAATCACCTGATGGCATACCCTTATTGAAGGGGGGTTCCCAGAATGATAGAAGAAGCAAAAACTTGTATTGATCTTCAAAGGAAGCAACGTCCCTGGAATTTCTCGTCTTATAGCCCATACACCTTACTACATGCTGGATAGGTAAGGTTAAGTTGAAGTGGCTGCCAGCTATTGCCAGCACACTTAGACCAGTGATAGCTCCATTGTGATACCACATGGATCTGAAGAGATCTCCATACCTACTCGTTAAACCAATTTTTATGAAACAAATAATGTTTGATACAGCCGAAATCAATTCTGAAACGTATCATCACCAACAGGCTGGAAGCAGGGATTGAAAATGTAGGAGGACTGACACAGTACCAATACGAAGGTCATGGTCAACGATAGGTGCTATCTATGTGGTCGTTGGCACAGAAAAAAAAGCTACAGAAAGTAGAAGATTGAAGGGTGGTGCAAAACAGTATTGTGACATCAAAAAAGCATTCTATTCCGCAAAGCGGATGCACATCTTTAAAGTCCTTCGACATGTGAGGGTGCCAGCATACATCATGAAGATAGTGACGGATTGCTTTAGACAAACGATCCTAGTATATGACGCAGATGATGGCCCGAAGGAGTATACTGTCGCAGGAGGGGTGCCCCAGGGCTCGCTGTTGGGTCCACTTCGATGGAACCTTGTGCAGGAAGAAGATCGTATGATTTGTGGACGTTATTGCAATAGTCCTAGACGTCAAGCTACTGGCAGAAGTGGTCCAAATCAGCAACGACAAAATGGCCACTAAGCCAATACCCATGGGCTTCAAACTAGCAGAGTATAAGACAGAAGGGGTGTTAATCAACAGCAGAAATAAGAGAGAAACAATCATTCTTACGATAGAAGGACACAAGATTACATTGAAGCACGCCATCAAGTACCTAGGCGTCATAATCGACACAAGACTCTCGTTCAATGAACATCTGGAGTATGTTAGTGTCCAAGTCTCACGAGTAATCGCATCCTGTCAAATCATGGAGGACCGACATACAGTCGAAGGACGCTCTTGACCAGTGTGGTATTGCTGTAAGGAGCAATCAATATGGGATGAAGCCATGAAAATTAAGATAAGTAAGTGTAATTTCAGGACTACTTCCTTGACATACCTACTGGCGGAGGAACACATAAAGTTATATGAAATGAAGAATCAGGGAACTGGGTTAACTGTTGACGAAGCAAACCCACCAAAGAGGACAGACAGTATGACGAAATGGCAGCAACGATGAAAATGTTTTCAGCAAAGGCCGATGGGCTTACCGCGTTCATTGTACGCGAAACATGTGTTTGTTCACTGTCCGCGTATCGAAACGAAAAGAAATGCACTCAGGAATGAGCTTGGGGAAACACCAAGCTCCCAACAGGGACATGGAATGCTGTGAGTCATTGGGTGAAACAAGTAATGACGCAGCTAAGGAACCTCGAAAGAGAAAGGCGACAGACTTGTGAGCACACTGTGTTTAGGTTAGGTTAGGTTGGGTTGCTGTCCACACTAAGCAGGGACCCTCTTAGGCCAGAACGAAGTCCCATTGTGATACCGCGTGTAGAAACCTCATATGTGGAATTTTCTATAGGAAAAAGTAGTATAAGCTCTGGGAAACCCTATCCTGTGTCGCACTAAGTGCAGAACCAATTAGACCCACATACAAAACCTTTAATTCTAAAGATGTCGAGCCTGGCTAGGTACTCTCCTAGTATTTATTTCCTCAGCCTTGATAGAGCAGGGCATTTGCAAAGAAGGTGTGTAGTCGTTTCTTCTTCCTCTTCGTCTCTGCAGCTTCTACAAAAATCGTAAGAAGGGAAACTCATTCTGATGGCATGCCTGCCAATTAGACAATGTCCCATAAGGGCTCCTACTATAATTCTTATTAGTTTCCTGTTCACGTACAGAAGTCTTCTTGTTCTTCTCAAATCCAGGTTAGACCAGATCTGTTTCGACAGAAGACAAGTGTTGATGTTATTCCAGCCGTTATTAGCTGTTCTTCTAGCTTCGCTATTAAGGTGAGACTTTATCGATTTTTAGAGAGGCAAGCCGTTCCCCTCCATTTTCAGAGATTGCCTTCCTTTGCTAGTTCGTTCGCTCTGCAGTTGCCCGGAACGTCTCTGTGTCCTGGAACCCAAGCACAGGGAGACGTCGCATCTGTCAGCGATCTCATTCAAAGACCTGCAGCATTGCTTTACCAATTTAGATCGCACTGTCGGTGCTTCCAAGGCTTTAATCGCTGCTTGACAATCTATATATAGTACAATAGCGCTACCATCTACCGCGTTAGTCGAAAGCCAAGCCACAGCTTCTCGGACTGCCGTAATTTCCGCCTGAAATACACCACAGTGATCCGGCAGTCGCTTATCAATACGTTAGGTGGACTGGAGAAGACTCCTGCCCTCATACCATACGCTGTTTTAGATCCATCTGTGAATATCTCAATCGCAGATTCATCTAAGACCCCACCAGATTCACAAGCACTTCTACTAGGAATTCTTGTCTTGAATTTGACGTTGAAGTCTATACAGGGGACAATATAAAGGATACCCTCGTGACCCGTATTATCACTGGCTAACTGAGTGGATTCCGTTTAGTTCTAGCTCTAGCTGCCATTTGCTTCCTATAGATATCAATAGGAAGTAAATGGAGCATTGTCTGCAACGCATCCGTTATACAGATCCATGATTGTCCCTGGATCCTCGTAAGAAGATCCAGATTACTCTTGTTGTCCAATACTGTCCACCAGACTAGTACAGCGTACATTAGGATGGGTCTCACTATGGCTGCTTAAATCCTGTATATAATTTTAGGCTGAAGACCCCATTTTGAGCCTAGAGCACTACGACAGGAATACGCGGCAACAAAATCCTTTTTGACACTCTCCAAGGCATTAAGCTTCCAGCTCAGTCTATTGTCAAGAATGACCCCCAAGTACTTGGCATGCTTGGCATACTTGTCGACCACAATAGTGTTTTACTTTCTGTATAAATATTCACAAAGTTCCGACGAGTATGGCGAGAAATATAGGTCCAAACCTGCAGAGCTCTCGTACAGGTGTAAGGCTAGATACTATGAGAGGTCACCCGGTATCTTATAGGGACATTGCGTTTGCGATGCACATGTTTGATTCCCTGCATCATTCAGCCCTCGGCACGTATTCCATAACACCTTGGCTTGGGAAATTGTTGTCTCTTGGTCTGCGGAGGTTTAACCCTCAATCCTGTATAGTTAGGTGTGTGCCAAGGTTAACAGAGTTTCCTCAAATCGCCACTTGAGGACGCACAGGGTCGCCTGTGTAGCTCGTGTTTTCCCGTGGGTTGCTCTTGGTTTCGTTCTAGGGACAATTGAGAGACTGTAAACATTCAGAGGGTGGTTATTTGACCTGCCCCCTGTTGCTCGCGCCTCCCACATGTCTCGTAGATTTACTACAAGCCTTTCCGCCCTGACAACTCAAAGGGTAAGTGAATCGCTTAGTTAAAGTCTCGCTTTGCAAAGTTATGTATGAATCAGAGAAGAGGGCTCGCGTAGAAGCAAATATCGGATGAAGTTCATTAGTCACTTCAAAGAAACTAGAGGAAGACTGAAAATCCTTTTCAGTTTGTTGCACTTTCCTCGAGAATAACAAATGCCACTGGTGGTTTGTATCACATTCAGTGGCCCTTGCAAGCTGTTGGGTGCTGCCTAGCCGGCCACTCAGTTGAGGTGGGTTAACTTGCTGTACGCTTCCTAGTGCCAACAAATGGATGTTCGGTTTTTTTCCCTTCAAGGGCGCCACCCAATCTTTTTATAGGAATTGGGAACCCTGCGAACTGTTTGTAAGAAGATGAAGACACATTTACCACGTTATAAGGCTCCGTGGGAGAGACGGTCGATTTATTTTATTCTGGTTGTTGGTGGGCAATTGCAAAGTTTCTATCGACATTGGATTAGCCCACTATCGGCATGTTCCGAATGTATAGTTCGGTTAAAGGGGTCGCGTGTCCCAAAATCTCTAGGAATAGGACCTAGCAACAACCTACAGGAGTTTTTTTTACTTCACAATCACTAGATTCTACCCGACTCTAGAATGATTGGACAGTACTTCCTTTTTCCCCTTGGGTGCTACGCTCTGGACTCGACTGGGCTGTACTCTCCTGTCACTTATCTCCTCGCACTCTAGTAGGACCGATCGCTTGCTCACTTGTTTAGTTCTGATACTTTCGCTGCCCAACCAAGAAGTAAATTTGGATTTTTTCCTCTTGTCCCTTCTTGGTCCCACTTGACCCACTAGCCTCCCCCACACATACTCAGCATCCCACTCATTCAGCCACAATGGGCCTCAATTACGGTCTTATGTAGAGCACTCCTCACTGAAGTGTGTCACCGTTCTTGAAACCCTGCTATGGGTTCAGACTTGCTGAGTTGTGTAGGCGATTCAAGCATTGGTCGAGTTCAGCTTCTTTCACCGCTTTCTTCTTATTCTTGCGAGCAAGCGATAGATTTTTGCTAGCCAAGTCTAGGCATTCTTCCAACATTTCACCGTGGTTTTAGGAGGGACTTGTGTCTGTTATTTCTGTACCTACCCGTCGAGCCTAAGGAAGCAGTTGCTGCCTTACGGAACTACCTCACTCCGGTGGAGCTTTGTGAAGATTTTGGGGGTAGGAACTTCGCTATAGTGTGTTATTTAGTACATTTCGTAAATCTGTAGGGTGGGCTGTCGGCCATTGATGGTGTCGTGTTATTTGGGTTTGTGCATTCTATGACTAGACCGTCCGTCTGGTTGGGGACTATCCGTCGCTCGGTGTTACGAGACCGTCCGTCTGTTTTCGGGCCTAAGGCGTTTTGTTTTTTGCATGGAGACCATCTGCCTCTTTTCGAGGCTTAGGTGTGATTTTTCTTGGGGACCGTCCGTTTACTTATCTTGTTTGGGCGTATTTGTTCTCAAGAGACCGTCCATCTGCTCTTGCTTTACGAGATCGTCTGTCTCTAGTCTAAGCCGACCTACTCGTGGTTGTTCTTCAAAGAGACCAGGGGACTGGATCGATGGCTGATGGGGCCATGGCTGCCCTCTCCTCTCCCGGAATTCTGGATGAACAACAGGGTAATGGGGACGTAAAGGAATGGCCAGGGGCGGCCTTTGTTGTGATACAATTTACCGCAACAAGTTCTTGTAGGAGTCCCAATTGAACATAAAACTTAGCGGTACGATTCAATGGTAGAAAGAACATGAGGACACACCCCACTCTCCTCCAAGACACAGATTCCCTGCAAGACATACAGAAAAAAAAGAAGCACAGATTCACTATTGCTTCAGGGTGGTTTGAAGTCCTTAATTGTTCGGAGATATTTTTAAGGGAATTACTCCCCCCCCGCTTTGGCCCACATTGACCTTAGTGTGGTGCAGGCTTTGGAAAACTCAGACACTACGTAAGAATTCTTCCTTTTACGCACCTGAAATCGCCTTTGAATCACACACTACAACAAGAAGACTTTGTGCCACATGAAGTCTTTCCTAAATACTTACTCCTCTCTGACATTGCGTCTGTGAAAATTACCCTGACAATCCATAAGAAAACACCAAACATCATCCGGGTGACCTAAAAACTGCTCAAAAATAAATCAACAATGAAAACGTACACACATGCATCGCGTACCCACACATTGACGTATCGAAATAGTGTAGAGAGAGAGCAACAATTGTTTATAATTTACCCACGGTCTCACGGTCAAATATGAGCACAAAACAAGACCCGCAAAACCCTCGCTCGTACATGTACTCTGAGCGAGAGACTATTTTTAGCGGACACCTATTTTAATGGGCCAGACACTGCGCCAGTACCGGCACCGCGCACCTCCATTCTACCATTCCACCGCTCTTCGGTGTGTGTTGAAACTGAAACAATGGAACTAACCAAGGTGGGTGCAGGCGATTATGACATCATCGTCTGTGTATGGGAGTGGAAAAATAACGAGGATGACGTCATTGCTTTACAGGGCAAACCTGCTGAACACAGTCGCCCCCGTGAGTGGGAAGAATCGATGAGCTAACGCGCTTTGACCTTTTTTTTTGTTTTTTTGCACACACTCTCTCTGTTTGTCGATGAAAAAAAAAAAAAAAAAAAGGTTACGTATACGCCCTCATGCAAATCGAATTCACTTAGCCGTATTTCCGGTGCTTCAGTTACACAGTTTCGTCTCTGAATGTGTCGGTGTTTGTCTCTGTTGTCGTTGTTTGGTGTGGCATTTCGTCGCCTGCATCTGCGTTTCGTTGTGTGTTGGATTGGAAGTGCAGAGATTTAAAGACCCGCGTAAACAATGAAATACATTTTCACTGCACAATTTTTGTTCTTTTTGTTTTCGTTTTGGAATTCTCTTTCTCTTTACACACTCGATTCGTGGGTAGGGCGTGAAAAGCTGTGTTAGCTCCTTTTTTTTATTTTATCGCCTTTTGTTTATTGTTTACGTTGCTAAGCTGTTTATTACTTGTTTTATGAATTTTTTTTCTCTTTTTGGGTGTTTTTTTTTCATTCGTCTGACCTTGATTCGATTGCTAGGGTTTTAAAGCATTTGGTAGGTTGTATTTATAGTCTCACCCCTTCGTTCAAACAAAAAAGGCCATAGCGACCGACAACAAGGCAACGGAATTTTATGTGTGGGAAGTGGAAAAGTTCAAGAGAGATTAAGAGCAAAATGTGTATCTTGATTGAATGTGTTTGGGGTTATGTAATTCGTGGTGAAAGTGGGCGTTCAGCAGTTCCAGGAATACAAATTGTATATTCATTTTCTTTTGAATCTATTTGTAGACAAGTGTTAGGGGAAATCTGTACGTGGAAATGTATGGCAATGATTACGTCAATGGTTGGTACGTCATTGCCTCTGGAATATATAAAATGTTGTCCTCATGCACAAGGACGTGGGGGCCAAACGATTGAAAACGTGTTGTTTTGGTAAAAAGAAAAATAAAATGGAAAGAGGATGGGATGGGGGGATGCAACAAGGTAGTGGGAGATGGGAGAGGAAAGGTTATCTGATGAATTTGGGACCAAATGGATGATTTTGATAAATCTTTCGATTATTATCAGTGAACCTGGTGAGCCTGGACTTCAACCAACAAGCTTCTTTAGATAGCTTGAGCTAATCGCCTCTAGTTACGCATTCCAAGTTGGTTGAGGTCCTGTTCTATTTGTGTCATCTTAGGTGAGGTCTTCCTCTGCTGCGTTGTCTTTTCGGGCCAGAGGGCTCGTGTCCATTCGCTTTTAATATCCTAGACATCTCAAATGACCAACGCGCAGATCAGGTCGATGTCGCTGTATAGCTAAGGATATTGGAATTGCCTTGAATAAAGGACTTGAGTGTTACGTGTTGCATTGCATTGTGGTTGTAAAAATTTAAGACAAAAGTTGAGACTAAATGAAGTCATAAGCGAGAGTTATATGGTTTTGTGTGAAGGGTAAAGGACTCTTTAACACTTAATGAGGGATTTTTCCAATGGAATAGCGAGTCGTTTACTGCTCGAGGTTTTCCATTTCACAACTGCTGAAGTTCATCCTTGAAAGGAAAGAGCGAAATTTCACATCCTGAAAGAAGTTTCCCGACTTTTCGGCTATAACTCACAAAACAAATTATTACAATGGAGTGCCACAAGGCACAGTCGTAGGTCCTATACTTTTTTTTTTAAATTTTTAACATTGACGTGGAATTATTGGGTTTAGGATCGGATTCTACCGGAGAAGGGAAGGCTCAGCATGCCTCTCGCTACGTGATAAGTGTTACTTAAGCTGGATACGAACACCAAAACCAACCATCTTCAGTCAGAAAGGAACGGACCACGTGGCAAGCTACAAGACTGTTTTGATCCGAGATGGAGAAGAAACGATGTAGTTGCCTTGTTTCGCTGAAGGGATACCTATCACTGCCTCATTGAAAGGCACGTCAAAAGGCTTGGTGTCTTCTGTACTGATTCCTGTATGAAGTTGAGGAACGAAGAGAAGGAACAGACAACTTTTCATCTTCTCTGTACTTGTCGGAACCTTAGAAATCTTTCAACATTTTACAGGAAGCTGGACTCGTTCTGCGGGTAGTTTAATAGGAAGCACCTAAATACTTTAACTTACTCCTGGTCAAAGTATGACTGTGCCTAGATGCAGACAGCCACTCTAACCTTACCTACTATCTGAACTAGATATGAATCGTCATAGAGTTAGAACTCTATTTCTTCTTCGTCCCCAATGCTTCTTCCAAATTGTTTCGCGTGAGTTTCTGCTGAGAGTCGATTCAGACCGACTATGCGACAGAGGATTTAATCTCTAAATCACTAGAAGGGGGAAGGTAGCTTCGGGAGTTAGGCTCCTTCCAATCTATTCGCTACTCTACAACAGTCTCTATGTTGTAAAGCTGACAATCTTGCCATAAAAGGTGCTTCCGTCAATATAGCGTGCAACATCTTGAATTTCAAAATCTTCTGTGGAAGAAGGTATGTAAGAGTAGTCTTTCTATAAGCAGGAGAACCAAGGCACACCAGCTCAACACAATAAGCTAGGTCGTAGATCGTCGTTTCTTTTGAAAACTTTAGAAAGACATCGCCTCCAGAAGTCATTTACTACCTCGAAGTTATAGCTGTCTACTGTGACAGCTGTGAAAGGTATTTTGTCCGATTCGTCAATGTTGAGTGTTTCTTCTTGTGGACAGAAAATACTCAGTTTATCGCTTATCCCATTTTGGCGGCCTCTGGCTCAATACTCAGTGGGTAGTGACTTGAAGAATTACATAAACAGCTCTCTTAGCTGAACGTGAACCCCTTAAGAAATATGTAGAGGGTGAGGGTTAGTTAATTTGGTTCAGTGCATACTAAATGGTATTTTCCCCCCAAAAGCCTTTCCCTCTAGGCATGCTTGCTGCCTATTATTACAAGCAGTAGGACAGACCTTTGACTACGAAGTGGATTTTTTCCAAGCTGGATTCGAAACGCTTTAAGGGTTTGACTTTGTTGAGCTGATTAAACACTGCTTGACACTGCCTTTTTAGCCAAGCACGCGACAAGGCTAGGCCTCTACTCAAACGATTTTTGTAGGAGCTATAGAGACAAAGAGGGGGAACGTCCACTGCAGGTGTTCCGCTCTCTCCCCCAAAAAAGAAGTTCCATTTGGCAGCAGTATTTGGCACAAATAAATCCCAATTGAAACTCCAAGTGGTTTCACGATTAAATTTGGGAATTCCCCCAATTTTATGGTATCAGCTGACGCATGCTGTCTGCCACTACAACCTAACTTAATCTAGAAAAGACCTCCCTGTATTTACGTCCGAAAGAAGAAATAGGGGTCTCTTGACTTTGTCAAGAGTGGACGCAATTGTCCTTGATTTCAAGAGAAAAATTCTTCAAGTGATCAACCGTCCCGTGTGTGTAGATGGTGAGTGGAGAAGGGGATACATCTACGAGCTGTATGGGTTGTCAGAAGAGTCCAGATATTATAACGAAGTTCTCTGGCCTGGAGCGTCTTCGAATCCACTAGTGGAAAGGAGCATCAACCAACTCGACGTTCGAAATTCTAGGCAGCTAGCTCTGAAGGCGCTTGTTGGTTAATGCACATAGGTCCATCCTGGACGGGAGGGATTTCATAAGTATGACAGGATTCATAAAGATGTGCTGGGAGAGTCATGGCACGTCTGGCTGCGTTGGATGACAATGAAGTATGTCGTGTTACGTAGAAGTCAGCAAAAGTAGACGGGCTGTCATCTCAAGATTTCACTAAAATTGTTTCCAAAGGAAATCGGTTTGTTCAATCTTCTGCTGGAGCAGATAGTGCGAAGGGCTGGCATAAACAAATCCGTCCAGCTGTTGGGGTACGCAGACGATATCAACATCAACGTCCGTTCCCAGCGTGCCATTATTGAATCTTTTACCGCGATAGAAGAACAAGCCAAATGAGCTGGTGAGCTTATGATGTCTGAAGAGAAGATAAAGTACATGCTGTCGACAAAAAAAAAAAAAACCGGCGAACACCGTCTAGGACAGAACTTGACAATCGACAGCTATAAGGAAGGAGTTCATCTACCTTGGGGCAAATATAAACTCCACAAATGACACCCTGGTGGAGATTCGACGAAGCATATACATACTTAGGCAACCGCTGCTTATTCGGTTTGCCCAAACAGCTGGGGTCAAAACTCCTAACTCGAAGGCTAAAAGTCAGTCTTGCCTTATGCAGCTGAATGCTAGACGACAACTAATACATCGAATCAGATCATGGGATTCTTCAACGTCAAATAGTTGGTCTTGTCTACGAGGTGGGCGAATGAAGAAGAAAATAGTCTGGAGAGCAAAAATCCGTCGACTGAATCGGCCACATCGAGCGAATGGATGAGAGCGCTCCCACAAAGGGAGTCTTGAATCCCAGCCATCTGTCAGAAAAGGGAGACCGATCTTTCGGTTTAAAGATCAACCGATCTTGGACGCCAGAAACCTTGGTCTGGTGAACTGGAGACTTTGACGGATAGAAGGCGGCGTTAGTTCAGGCTCTGACCCTCTAAAGGTCGCTATCCTGATAAGTAAGTAAGTAAGTTTCTGAAGTAGTATGTCATCTTCCATCAAATGGACGGAATGACAGAACATAGTTATCTGTCAGTGTTGTGTTGTGTGAGTTGTCAGATTTATTAAAAGACGTCATCTGGAGAAAACAAAGTTAGTTGAACAATTGCAGTTGTCCCCAAGGGATCCAAGTTGTGGTACTTTTTCTGAGTTACTCACCAAAGATTCCTTTCAAGCACCCTCATCTAAATCCGTGTGAGTAAATCAATTTTTTACTTGCAAATGTTTAACCCCCCCAACAGCTGTTCGTAAAACGTCGAATGAATCAGTTTCAGGTAAATTACCGCACCCCATAATGCTCGCAGAAAACTCATTTTTATTTTCTAATTCAAATTCAACAATTTATTTACGTTTTTGCCAACAGGTAGACCGTTCAGGTGAAACACACATCATGACTCAAATGAAATTTAAAATTATTTCTCGTTTCGTTAAGTTCTTCTGAATAAATGTTTGTTTACGACAATTGAAAACGATTTTAGCGGGAAACACTTCCCTTTTTTCCACGTCATTTGTCTTAATTGGACAACCATTCCAGTCTTTTAGTTGCAACTTGTTTCTGTGGCTGGCTACTGATTCATTTTGGTCACGACTTAGAGTTACAGTTTGTTTTTCACTTATTTAATGGCGACGTCACACCGAAGCAAGGCGCATGTGTTTCCACTTTCTCAGTCGAATTTCTGACACGAATGTGAGTGTGAATACCGTGGATGTTAATGGAATTGACAGACACGTTAATCGAATATAAGCCCTTAGCGATACAATAACAATGGAACGAGTGAACGAGGGACTATGGGATGAGATGTAGTCTCATGATCATTGGCATGAATGATGACTAGAACTTGAGCAGTAAACACATGTCAACTTGACATGGAGTGGAGACCTTTTGACATTACGAAGGAACACGTGTGTCCAGGGCATTAGATAGAGAGTTGGTGCTACTTAATGAACTGCAGTGGGATTTTGCAAATGGTGATACAGTAGTGTGGTGTCAGCACTAGATTGACTACTAGGTTCCAAGAACTTTAGACTGAATCTCATGCTGGGATTATTCTCACCGTAATCACCAGCAAAACGCATAGACCTCAGGAAGTACAGGAGATCCCACCAGTTACGCAAATGGAACTGTTCGATGTATGTAGACGATTTGACAAGGCACACGGATTGGACGGTATAACAAACAAGTCTCTCAAGCTAGCCATAAAAAATAGAAGACAGGACTGTCACAGAAGTGCCTAAGGGACGATGGTTTTCCCAGACCAATGGGAATAAACTGCTGAATGAGCCATCGTCATACTGTCCCATGGAACGAATCATATGCAACTGACTGAAGGCAGCAATTGATGAGCAATTGACCAGAAAAGCTTGTTCTACAGTAGATTCTATAAGGAGAGTGACTACAACCTCAGAAGAAGCTATTCAGGGCAGGAGATGTAGAGTAGGAGCAATGAAATGCATTCAACTCTGTAATCTAGGAACTTATAGCCTTAAGTCAGTGATGGTGCTAAGGTTCTTAATCAGAATAGTGCTACGCTACTTTAAGAACAGGCTTTCCTACTCTTCGACACCGAAAATGGAATAAGGCCATCCCATATCTAGCGGAGTTCCACAAGGGTCGGTGCAATGATGTGGTTTTTTGCTGATGATATCGACATTGTTGTTGCGGCGAATCATCTGGAAGAAATAGAGCACATCTCCAACGAATATATCCAAAGAGTTAGGGGGTGATTGGCATCAATTGGGCTAGAGCTAAACGAGCATGCAGATGAACTGGCCACGCAGGGTTTATCTCTAGACGGCTCACTCGCGGTAAGGGTCCACAAACTTAACTCTCTTCACAGGGATCATCACAGGCCACAAGCTAATGGCGGCCCATCTTAGAAGAATGCGTTTAAGTACAGACGAGTTATACAGAGGCTGCGGTAACACAGACGCGGAAGAAGACACAGCCCAATACAGAACAAGGAAGACGGTCCTCGGTGAACACTTTTTCAAAGACCTGGGCGACTTATCCAAGCCATCAAAAGCCATTCTAAAATTTACTAGGTATTCGAGATTGTTTAGGGAGGCCGAACAATCGTAACCGCACTCACCCAGACTTTTCCCCTCTTTTTTGTCTTTCCCAGAATGGACATTCCACGTCAGAGGAAGACAATAGATCCATTAGAGATCCGAGTGAAGGCTGCATCACGCGATGCACCCACCTCTTCAACCTACCTACCTACCTACTGTCGCAGTTGCGGGAGCGAAAATGAGAACAAATGTCCGACACTAGCAAGAGCCAGAGCGCGTGCACTAATTCAACCATTTTTTGACGATCTTAACGACATTTCGGGTAAAAGGATACGAGATGTAATCCGGTTCCTCAACTCCACAAGTTGGATCTAAGCAGCCTTACATTTTTAACAACCCACATCATCAACAAGGTCACACGAGTCCCGGTAACAAAAAGGCAAATCCTAGAGCTACTTGGGTTCATTTTGAACCGCTACCTCTACGTACCTACCTTCCTGGGCTAGAGCTTGCAGAAAAAAAAAAAAACCAGAAGCAGTACTAGTGAGTAGCCGCAAGAAGATAAAGACAATTACCATCAGGGTGGGCGAGTACTAGACTTTCGTACAAGGAACACCTAGAAAGATCAAGCGCAGCCTTATCCACAATAATATTGATTACTTGTGGACCCAGACGGGAGGCTACTTTTGGTCAAGCGACATTAACTTGGGCCAAAGCAACGACAACTAAGTCTTACGACAGGAGGATTCATTTTATAAACCGACTATGCACGCTGAGGGTGTGCTTTAGTACCGTGTCGGATGAAGCTACATATCGCGGGAATTCTACCAGCAGAAAAACTACAGAGGTCCTATGATGTCAAAATTTAGGAACCTCGAGCTTCAGCCAAAGACATTAAGCTCGAAGAAAGACAGGGAACCATGAGACCATGACAGGAGCTATGGATGAACTGACACCTCGAAGTAAATCGATTGTTACCTCAGTCAGCTTCTGATCGGACGTAACTCAAGAGATTTCCGTCTAAACCCACAGCGAGGCCAGACAAGATGCCCAAAAAAATGGGAGAAACACCAAAACTCCTGAGAATAATTGTAGACCATAGGATGGCATCGAGTGTAGAATGGGATGCGGTGAAACTGGTAACAAGGCCTACCTAGGCTACTGTCATTGGGAAGATCTCTTGAGAATTTTCTTTTTCCAAGACACAAACCTTCGAAAACCAATTCAGCAAACTAAAAGTTGAATTTGCACACAGTCGCAGTCCTAATCTCCTTCCGGAACCCCTAACATCAAGGCCGATGGAGTCTTTCTATTTAAAATCGCCCTTAAGACATCTACTCTGCGGTCGTCAGTCGATTGGAAAGTATAGTTTTGCTTCAAAATGTTACCCCATAGCCTCGTGATGTATCAACGACTGCTGAGGAAGTGGCATAAGCCCAAATGGTGTGCTTCCTTCAATTCATCTTCATTATTGCGTTTGAATTACCACATCCTGTATACCTTTGCTGAATACGATTGTCAAAATATATGCAAAACAAATGAAGATCGAACAGGAAATGTTTTACAAGCTCCAATAAGCTTAACGTTAAAATTTATTGAACTCATCGATTAACAAATGGTCCTTTCGATTGCCACCGGCTTTCTATTTACATAACTGAAGGCAGGTGGTAGCGTTCAACACCGGAAGCGAGAAGAATATTTAAATGAGATTTTGTAGAAAGTTTATCGACCGAAATGAAGGTGTTAAACCGTAATTTAGTTCTTTGAATTTGGAATACAGACCTGGGGAGGAATAGCACATGCGTTTTTTAACATTTTTGAATCTGGATGGGGGTAGAGAAGACATGAGTGCTAGTGCTGGTGATCTAAATGCCGAATTGCTAGCTAGAAATAGATGACGGAATCTTATGTCTCGTGAAAGGTAGTGTGCCTGGTTCTGGGCAAAGTCGGGCAGTCACAGAGAAAATGGAAAAGGGTTTCATTTTCTTGTGTTTTGTTGCAGCTAAAGCAATGAGTGTTAAAGGGGTGCCTTACTTGGCTCCCTATTGGCACTTATCGCTAGAATTCTTGCTGTCTCTGTGCGGGTTCCGTTGATTAAGTCGTGTGTCCAATTTTTATTGTAGCGTGGACCACATCTATCTGGATACGGCACAGTTTTCTATGCTGTTCCACCTAGAGTTGGCTAGAGAATTCTTCTTTTGATGAGTCCAATCGAAGAGCAGACTAACTCCGCAAATGAAACATTAAAGGTTGAGCCACATCTGGCTAGCTTGGCAGCTTCTTCATTCCTTCTTATGTTGCCATGGGCGGGAACCTAGAGAAACCGACGGCTTACCTGGGTCATAGTTTCCTGACAGTGTTCTACGAATTTAGAGGACAAGGTCTCGATGGCAGCCTGGCTGTCAATAAAGATTTCTTTGTTGTTTTTGGTTCTAGAACTGAGACTAATTGTCTTGCAGGCTTCTCTTATCGCTAGTACTTCCACCTGGAGTACACTCGAAGAGTTTGAAGAGCGGTACTTTTCCGTTGAGAGGACACCAGCTCCACCCTCGCATTTCATCTTGGAGCAGTCGGTTAAGATCGATAGGAGTGAGTTATTTTTCCATTCTGTCCTATCTAGAGAGTGGACTTGAATCCCTAAGCAGCAGATCAAGAGCACTGCTATGACCATATGGTTTCATGAACCAGATGTGTCTAATTGCACCACACAAGTTGATGTAGGTCCAGAGGCAGGATAATTAGGAGCACTCTTGTGGTTCCAATACCAGCTGTTCTTTGAACTCTGCTTATGGCTTTGCTTAAGGTGGGCGACCAAAAGAGCGATCCATAGGAAAGAATGTGACGATCTACGGCAGTGTACATTTAGGAGACCATCTTTGGTTGGAGTTTCTCCCTTTTACCAAGGGTTTTACTGCGTAGACGTAGAACAGCAACACATACCTTCTTTCCTCTAGTTTCCAGTTGAGCTTTGGGTCGAGAAAGACACCAAAGTACCTTTCACTGGAGGAAAGGGTAAGCTTGAAAGTCGGTACTTTATACTTGGGTTCAGTTTTATGTGGATTAACGCCAAGTCCACAACTTGTGGCCCAAGTGCAAGAGTCCTTTCTGTGAGTTCAATAATCCCTGAGAGGAACATCATTGACACTAAAATAACCTCGTCGGCCGTATATGCGCCTTGATACCAATGTTATCAAACTCCGGCACTAGAAGCCTTAGAAGAGGCTTAATAACTTCGTCCTGTGGAATGCCTCTGTCTATGGAATTGGTTATGAAGCTGTTCCCTAGGTGCGACTAGCATCCCATATATGAATGCCCAGGATACGTTCTAGGGTTTTAAGCATGAACGATGTAAGGTTAATGGGTCTGAAGTCCTTGACCGAATTATGACTTCCCTTGCACGGTTTCAGGGATGAATACGATTCGAACTCTTCGCCAGGTCGAGAGGATGTGGTTGAGTCGTAAGGGTAGTACGTTCTCCAGGTTCTTTTGAAGGACAATCGATCAAATCCCATCGAGAACTGGTGACTTATAGAAGGAGAAGCTCGCGATTACTGAGTTCATTTCATTTCAAGGTGCGGGTTGCATATCGCTTGGTGTTTGCACGCCAGCGCCATAATCTTTAGATCCCGAAAAATGGGTGTTCATCAGGAGATCCAGTGATTCTTTAGTTGAATCTTTCCATGTTTCGTCTTTGGACACTAGCTGAATCCTTGACAAGTTTCAATGGAATGACAGTTCTTTGCTAAGGCAGTCTTTGTAAGGTTTTCGAAAAATTATGTTTATAGCAAAGCCCTCTCTAGAACAACCACCCTTATAATCCCAGTCCTGCTCTACGGCGCAGGAACATGGACTTTATCAAAAATGGATGAGGGTGCTCTTGGCTGTTTTGAGAGGAAAATTCTTCGGGTGATTTTCGGTCCCGTCTGCATAGACGTTGAGTAGAGGAGGAGATACAACAACGAACTGTACGGGCTGTACAGCGACATCGACTTAGCCAGAAGAGTGAAGGTCCAACGACTAAGGTGGTTGGGTCATAATGAACACCTATGTTCCGGTCTACTGCGACAGCGCAGTAGAGGAAGACCGCGACTCAGGTGGCGCGCGCAAGTTGAAGGGGACCTCAACCAACTAAGCGTGCGAAACTGGAGGCAGCTAGCTTAAGATCGAGCTGGCTGGAGACGCTTGTTGGTTGAGGTCCACATCCACCCCGGACTGTAGCGTCACCTTAAGTCAATAAGTAAGCAGATCCTGAAGGTATCTCTAGTCAATTTACTTAGATCGGAAGGATCTTCATTCCACCAGAGTTTTTTTTTGTAAATTTTATTGAAGGCTATTTGAATAGCTTCTTCGAGGGTCCGCGTACAGTGCTTCCACCGATTCAAGGATCGGTCCATTGTACGACCAGCAGGTACAACCCTTTTACTGTATTTTCTTCGTCTTTCTAAGAAAGTCGAGTAAGAGCGTCAGTGATAAAGAGCTTAGGTTACCAGCACTCATCACATCAGCCCCAAAAATCTGCCATCTGATACGAGCAAAGGCAGGACAATCACATAGAAAATGTTCCACAGTGTCGTTGCCCTTTCCACAAGAGATGATTGGCAAAGGAGAAATGCCCCGTAATAACGCTTATAAGTTGTCTGCAGTCTTTTCAGCTGAGAGACAGCAAGAATGCCACGGATTTCTAACAGACGTCAGGGTCTGTTTAGTCTGCCTGCATTCTGGAGAGTCATGCCATCTACAGTTGTGCTTGCTAGAAACCCAAGAAGTTCTCCTCCGAACCTTACCTGGCAAGCTTCCTCATTTCCGGTAATTCCGCTGTGTCTAGGGACCCAGACAAGTCTTAGCAAATTCAGTCTTCCAACCGAATTCAAACTAGACCTGCATTCCCGAACTATTTCGGATCTAGTAAGAGGATTGAGCAAGGCCTTAAGCGAAGCCTGACTGTCGCTACAGACGCAGTAACTCCATCCGCTCCACTGGTTGTCTTAGTTTGGATACTCTCCAGTTATCTACAGAATTATTGGTTGTAAGTGTGATGCCGATTGCCTCCTTCTGACAGAAGACAATAACTGATCGTTTACAGTGTTCCAACTACCCACCAACAAGCTTGCCACAGACGAAATCCTTGTTAAGTTCTGAAAACAATTCAACACCGTTAAGCTTTCTTCATTTGCAAAAAGTCATTTCGTGTTTCACTTAAAGTTCATTGAACCCATTTAACATCCCTGTGTTGTTAAATATGACAGCCCACTCAAACAGTTGGTAAGTGCACCAATTCATTGGTAAATTTTGGATTCAAAATGTCATGCTTATAACCTTTTCATTGAAAATCAATTAAATTGTTTCCGAAAGCCGGTTCCTTTCTGTTGATTGTTGATTGTTGAATGATGCAAGCTTTGTGACACATTTGTTCATCTGATTACGATCACAGATGTCTCTGAAGACTGTGTGTACTTCAAAATGTCCAATTTTGGATATCAAAACATGTATCTCTTGTTTCATTGCGAATAATTTAAAAAAACAAACGCCCATTTCATCGCGCAAGTTATGACGATGACTTATCCGAGGGCGGGAACGCACAAGCCTTGTGATTTTGACATAAATTTCCCACCATCACGTGCGTCAGTCAGTGATATATATGTGAGAGGCCATTACTACTAATTTTATAAGTTGAACTTTGTATCTTTTGAACAAAGAGGTGATGTATCTAGAGATTCAAAGCACTTCAACGAGACGTCTAAGCACACGTTGGACGTCGTAAATAAACAAAACAAATCGCGGCAAGGCAGTTGGCAACAACGTGCGGGTAATTAAATTTATAAAAATCGTGCTAAAGGCCTACTTAGAGCACCCGGCGTGGTGATAGGTCACATGACGACTTAGGTGGATGGGTGCTATTTGCGTAAATATCTTTGTGTCTTTGGCGGCTCTGATCATGTGAACAAACAGCACGACATCGACGCGTATAATCAGTTCCACAAATATCCACTGTTTGCATTGCAATGGGGTGGTGGCTGCTGTATGCCGTATGCCATAATGTCGAAGCTTAAGTAAAGGGGGCTCGCATAACTTCCGGCAGATGAGGCTAGCAGGTGCAAGTGTGTCTGAATGGATTCTGATCGTGACTGATCGTTAACAAGATGAGTTTAGTGGGCACGATGAGTTCAAATGAAGTCTAGAGCGTATGGCCTTGATTGTTTGACTTGGTCGAGTGGTGGAATATCGCACACAAGTGAGCCTTCAAAATGAAGGGGAAAACCAGCTGTGTCCAGAAGTTCGATGTTATTTATGGAATCGAAGGTCAAGTGGTATCAGATGTATACAAGTGTATTGTACTCTGACTTGCTGGGGAACCACAAGTTGTTATGGATCGCACTGGCCAAGATCAGAGTTGCATGAGATGATTCAGCTGAAATAGGTGGTTCACAACACTAGACGGGACAGGACGACTGCCCATAGAATTTCACTACAAAATCGACGGAAAAAGAGGAAGGAACGAGTGGCACAGTTGCTTGAATCCATACTTCTGGACGTCAAGGCTTCTATATCTACTTGTGACGCTCAAGAAGGACGACTTTTGATCAGGACGACTGCGCCTAATTTAGAAGAGAAAAACAATTGAAACCCTCTGAAGTCTCTAGGGGATTCAACAGGCCTCTTAAATTATGGTCACGGCTCAACTGTATATGGGTCTACTGTAGTCTTTATGAGGATATATTGTTTTTCCAAGACTCAAACCTTCAAAAATCAATTTAGGAAGTGAGAACTGCAGTCCAAATCTAAGGGAATCCATTGAGACCCTTCATCAGTCTGAAGACAGTTAGTTTGAAGTGTAATGCGAGCAGGGTTTTCTTTCAGTAGACAGCGGGGCCCATAAACTTAAGTCAGCGTTCTGTGGTAGTTCTTGTGAAGTTTCACTCGGAAAGGCTGTTTATCGTAGTCTTGCCTTCGTAGATTTAGCAAGACTTCATCAGATTTGGGCTATAACAGTCTTTTCACTTAGATTAGGATAGATTAGGTGGGTGCCTAGCGAGTGAAGACACTACACTTGCATACTATCTGGATAGAGATGTAAATCTCATAAGGTCTCTAAGCTCACACATAAGATAAGTCTTCAAGCTCGTCAAAGACTCCTTTTGTTATGAGTTCTCATTCTTCTATAAGCCAGAGTTAGACACTTGTAAAGTAGGTGCCAAACTGATTTCTTCTTCTTCTTGGTCTTTGCGGGTCCTGAAAAAGTCTTTGTGAGGTAACCCGTGAATACCAATGCCAAAGTGGTCGGTAAGGATGCATCTGATTCTAATCAGAGGAAAGGCATTCTTCTTATCGAGGATCGGCCAAAGAGTTCTTATTTCTAGATTTGTCCAGCGTTAGGAAAAGCTACTGCTGAATGAGTTATGTAAAAACGAAAGGGCCAATAAAGGCCGGATAAAGGCCTGACTCTTTTCTCTCAAGTTCATGAGCTCCTTCAATGTCTCTGATAGTCATATGATCCGGTATCCAACCATGTTTCCTGAAAGTCTTGATTAAATTGTTGACGACTCCAGAGTCTTAATGGCTGCCTGGTCGACATATAAGAGTGATAGACTGTGCCTTCAGTTTAGTCCTAGTACCAACGTTCATTTTGGTCAGCTCTTTGTCGTTTAACGCAATCTGCACTACGAAAGGATGGATGCTTGTAGTTGTTGTCCCATTGACCATAACTCCCCTTTCTTAAGTCTGGGTGCGGTTTTTGCAGCTTAACGACTGCAGCAGTAGAGACCCAAACGGATGAGATTTCATACATGATCTTCAGTGCGGTTGTGGGTATCTTAGGGATTCTGTTGCAGGATGCGTCTTTTGGATGTCGGTCAAACTGGGATGATGGCATTTGTTGTTAAGGGTTTTCCTTCAAACTGCCCATCATGCTGCCTCTTAAAATGAGTCTAAGAACCGGAGTGTGTAACCAATGTAAGAACCACACTGGATCTAAAGCCCCAGGCGTTTCTGAATGGTCCGTTAGATGGATAAGCAGAAAGGAGAAATGTCTATCGGGGCATGGATGCAACCTTTCCAAGTACAAGCACGTGGATGACCGATTCTGCCAACACTGTGAAGGGAAACCACAAAACGCAGGAGGGAATACAGAAATTACCCAGCCAAGGCTGGGAGACTGCTAGTGAAGTTATCGCAGATGCAGCAGAAGTATTTAGAGGAAAGGCAGCAAAAAATGAAGAACCGGCTAGCACTGGCAGCTAAGAAAAAAGTGACGAAATGTCAAGCCTGGCCCTGCGACGGAATGTTTTGACTGGCGGTGCCGCAGGGGACAAAGAGAACAGAGCAACAGGAGGAGGTGTGTTTTAAGCATGAAGACATGGAGAAGCATGAAGTCAGGCTTAACCGTCACGTTCGTTCCTTCCACTTTTTATTTAGATTTTGTGGTGAAATTTTATGGGCAGTCTTCCAGGGGACATTCATATTGAAAAAAAAAAGACTGCGATCCATTAAGTCTCGGACGTTTGGATAAAGCTTACAAGAGCGTAGGGATGGTATTATATTTAAACGCGTGCTGCTACATACCGTCTCCTTACGATATAAATTCAGCCTTTAACTAGTTCTCCAATCCTTATTTTTGGATATTTCTTGGAAGGCGTCGAAGAGGAGTTTGCCTAGACTGCGTTGTTATGGCCCACGCCAGGGCTAAACATTTACACAGAAAGTGGTACAGATATACCTTTTCGGTGTTAGCCTTGTAGCTGTGGTAGAAAATGTTGTGATTTAGACCTAGCTTGGCTGCATGGTCCCTTATCGGCCAGTGGCCTCAGCTTCGATTCTAGCAATATCTGGTCTTGATCTGCTTAGTAGTTCGCTTGTTTTTGTTTTGTTGTAATCGGGTCAAGTCCTGCTTGCAGCTATCTAGCTTATTCCACTCTTGGTTGGCCAACTTATATAAGTGATGGTGAATATGGACCTTAACGGCTCCTATTGTGAGCCCCATTTGGCCAGTTCATCAGCTCTTTCATTGCCGTCGACCTCACTGTGTCCTGGAGCTCAGGGGAGTGTCAGTTCTTTCTGGCATTGCTCTGCCAGTTTTGAGGATGCAGTGGCTGAATCAATGGCTTTGATGGCGGCTTGGCTATCGTTAAAGATAACATTGTCCAGAGAGCTCTTCTTGGAAGAGGAAGGATTTCGAAATCAGTTTGTCTGAGAATATACTTGCGGCAACTCCACTGTTCATTTTCGAGTCGTTCGTGTAGATAAGGATATCAAAATTCTTGATCACTTTCCCGTTCTTCCAATCTGACCTTGCTGGGAGCCTTACTAAAAAATATTTCCTAAGGTTAAGCCTGGGAGTTTGGTAGTTAGGATGGAACCAACACGTTTGGTATCGTCTCCAGGACTTTAGAATGACCATAAGGCTTTTTAGTTTCGGATTCCCTGAGCCGGATTGCACAGCATGTCACCACTTTTTGATATCTAGGTCAAGTGGTAGAAGATGTGGGATCACAGTAGAGGTGGCGGTTCAACGATGAACTCAAGTCGCACAAGAAAGTGCCTTTTTGTTACCATGATTCGTGTGACCTGGTTGATGAGATGTGTGTTGTTGAGGATGTGCGACAGTCGGTGGCTAGATCCAGCCTGTGCGATGAAGAAAACGGATTAAATTTCGTATCCTTTTACCCAAGATGTCGTTAAGGTCGTCGAAGAATGGTTGATTTAGTACATGCACTCTGGCTCTTGCTAGTGCCGGACTTTTGCAGAGGAAATGGCAGAGAGTTTCCTTCTCAATTTCGTTCCCGCAATTAAGGAATTCCTAGTTTGGCCGCATAGTCTTCAATTGGCCAAAGCCACGTGATTATCGCCGTGACTCTGACGATAACTGGGCGGGTTCTGTTTAGCAGGTCTATTGTTCTATCCTTATCGTAGATCGGCTACGCAGTTGGTTAACCCCCTCCACTGGAGGTTGGCCTTCTGCAGGAAGTGTGATGGGATTTGTCCTTTAACCGCTCCTAGGAGAATGTGGACCTGTGCCGGGAATGAGCTGTGTAGAGCTGAGCCTTGCCTGGCCAGTTCGTCTACGCGCTCTTTTCCTTCGATGTCACTGTGCCCTTGAACCCGGAGCCGTGTGACCCTGAACGCCCAAGCGTTCAAGTTAATTCCGGCACTCCAGTTTGGAGGATATAGTAGCCAAGTCAATAGCTTTGATGGCGGCTTGGCTGTCTTTGAGGTTAGCAATGTTTTGGTTATGCATTTTGTTGCGTCCTAATTGCGTGCAAGCCACACGCAGCAGTTCCGTCTGAAAGACGCTACCAAAATCCGGCAGGCGGTATGATATTGATATTTCCAGGATTCAGAGAAGGCACTGGCCCCCACATTACAGTTCATCTTTGATACATCGGTGTAGATGACAAAGTCCTTAACAACTTCATTTTTCCTCCACTGAGCTCTGGTAGGACATCCTACGTGGAAGCCTTGTTTGAAGTTCAGTTAGGGTATGATGTAGCCGGTTGAAAACGTGACCATGTCGTTTGGCAGTGAGTCAAGAATGTTGCTGTGGCCTTAAGGTCTTGTAGTCCAGCACACAGATTCTTTGAGTCCGACTGCGCAGGCAACACATGCAGGAGCACAATAATGGCATCCTTTGGGGTCGACCTCACTGCAGCCGTGGTGCCTGTACTGGCTGTTCTTTGAAATCTGTGTCGTGAGGTTGTAGCCTTTGATCAACACTGGCCACCATACTAGTGATCCGCAGGTGAGAATTGGACGCACTATGGCTGCCTTAGAACTGCTTGTGATGATGATCTTTAAACATTTTATCGTGATTCATCTGTAACTACCCAACAGCTGTTCGTCTGTCAAATTTCTATTCTGTCACTTTGTCAGTAATGCCAAGTTAGTCGCAGTCTCTCGTTCAAAGTGAATGCTTGCTCGCCACTACCTTGCTGACGGTATTTACCTAACAAAGCACATTTTCCCAAAAGTGTATGCCTCAAGAGTTATTACCAAGGTGTACACACACGACTCCCGGCATAGGTCCAGCAAAGGTGAAACTTTAATTTGAAAATTCTGTTACACCCTCAAGCATCCATTCCAAGCCGATATTCGAATTTATTCTAAAATATATCACAAAAAAAAAGGATGTTCTTCCTTTTAACACATATTCTCCAAACATATAACATTTCAAGGGATTAGTTGGACACAAAAACCTTTTTCTATACCGGAGACTTTATTTCCGTAACTGTCAGCATTTGGAAAATCTATGCGCGGTGGTACTCCACAATATATGCTGCGGCAGGGATACAAAAAAAAAATATCCTTCTATGCACACGCGGTAAAGGAATTCCTTCCTCTTTTGCATTTAATTTCCTTAATTACGAACATACACATTTTTTTCCTCCTTCATTTTTCGTTTTCGTTAACTTCTGAGCGAATTTTAATGGAGAATTGTGTTGCCTTCCTGTGTGCAAAACAGTTAGAATTATAATCTACTAAATTTGACGCAGTGAAAATGGTAAAAAAAAAAGATAAAAACTAACTGCATGCAGTTAATGTCAACGTAAATGAAAGTTCTAAATCAAAGTTAAATCGGAAGTGTCACGTAGATTTGCATAAATGGCGTTTGCATTTCCTTAAACAGAAAAACCCGATTGACGTTTGTCTGTCATTTTGACATGCAAGTGGTTTTCACATGAAAAGTGTCGTGCATTTTAATTGCGAATAAATTTAGAATTTGTGGATAAAAGTGGATTTATTGATTCGTAGGTGTCTGATTGATGATGTGATTGACGCCAATTCAAGTTCACACGACATTGTCGGTGACAATGAGTTAATAAATTGAACAGCAACTTTTTTTTAGTTGATTTGTGCTAAATTTGATTTGTATATCGTTGTGAAATGACGTACGTTTTTATGAATTGTTTAGTTAAATCGAATTAGTTGTCAGATAAGTGGTAAATACGTAGTTTTTTGTTGATAAAAGCAGACTTCGTGACAGTCTGCGAAACAAGCATTTTACAAAAACTGGATTCTTACGAAAGAGGTTGGTATGTCAGTCGTTAATATTTTGACATATGATCATTGACCAGCTTAAAACAAAGATTTCTTGTTTGTTTAGACCTAACAATTGGAGTTGCAAACAAGAGCAAGAGCTGTTCGCAAGCAAGAGCATAGGCTTCTCTGAAAGATGAAGAAAGAGCACAAGAAGCGCATGATTTAGCGGGTGTACCATACAAACAGATGCTCCTCTCTAGAGAATTGTGTCATCACAAGGAAGTTATGGAAGAAGGACCGACAGAATTATGCAAAAAGAAAGAAAATCGTTTTGCACCCTTATAGGTGTGATTACGGGGCATAACACTCTGCGGTACCATAGGAAGGGGCTACAACCCACTTCATCTGTCACTGTCCTCGCCTTAACCACCTTAGACATTGATTCCTTGGATGTCACTTCTTTTGGGATCCCGAGGAGCTATTCGACAAACTCGTGAACAACTTCACCAAATTCACAGGGTGGTTTGTACCACAGACGTACAGTTTACGCTCTTTAAGCGGGTAGAGTAACATTTCCTTCAAAGGGTATCACAATAAGTCTATAGAGATCTGAGTGTGGCGCAGAGCTCTTCTTCGTCGGCCCTCGTACCTAACCTAACAACGTATAGAAGTTTCACCAGAAGGCAAAAAGACCGTGTTAGGGGAACAGAATCCGTAAGGAAACGTATAGAGATGAAGAAGGAGTATGGAAAACCCACTTCTGCAAACTGTATAATGGCGACGAAGACCATTTGTCAAGCAAAACAAACAAAACTTCCGTCCAACTAACCAAAGTGAAGTGTGGATAGCAATATCCAAACTCAAATCCAACAAAGCTGCTGGATCGGGCGAGAGCTATTTAAAGCAGCCGGAGATGACTTCGTAGAGAGCATACACCAATTTATCTCCAAAGTTTGGTCAGACTGGTCATGTATGCCTGATGAATGGAATCTCAACATCGTTTCCCCCTCAACTCCGCAAGTTACGGAGACCTCAGTCTCCTGAATACCATGTATACGATCCTGTCTGCCATATTATGTGAACGCCTCATTAATTGGCTCCTATCAGTGTGGTTTCAGACCAGGAAAGTCCACAATCGATCAAATTTCCACTCTTCGACAGATTCTGGAGAAAACCCAAGAAGTCCAAGTCCGATACCCACGATCTTTTTATCGATTTTGAGGCCGCCTATGACGGCATTGGTAGAGACAAGCTATACAGAGCTATATCCAGTCATGGAATCATTGGGAAACTCGTCCATCTGTGCAGAATGACGATGCAGAATGCTCGCTAATCCATTAAGGTTGGTTACGTTCTCACCGAGACTATTGATGACAAAAAAGGATTTAGACTTGAAGGTATTGAAAGCCGCCACACAGCTCTTAAGCTTGCGCAAGAGGTATAGCCTTGTAAAATTCTGTGCAACAACTCGCGTGTGCTAACGATATTGATAATGTCGCCAGAACTCAGGCAGCATCCACGAGTATTGAGACAAAAGCGGCCAAAATGGGTTTAGAAGTTAATGAGGGTAAAACTAAGTATTTTCTGTCAACAAGAAGGGTAACTCAACATCGATGAATCGGACAAAATGTCTCAGTAGACAGCTATAGCTTCGTGGTAGATAGGGACTTTGTCTTTGGCTTTGCTATCACTTCTGGAACCGACAACTCATCAGAAATCAAACGAAGAATGATCCTTTTTCCATCGCCCTTTCTTTGAGATGAGAAGGCACTTGAGTAGTAAGGCCCTATCATGGAGAACTAAAGAGACTCTTTACAAGACCTTAATCATTCCTATCCTATTCTCTATGGCGCTGAAGCATCGAAGGCGGATGAAGATACCCTTGTTCGCTTTGAGCATTTGCGTCGACGGAATGCAGAGTAGGAGACTCAACAACGAATTATACGATCTGTACACCGAGGAGGTGCCACGCAGTAGAGAAAGATCTCACCTAAGGTAGCACACTTCAGCCAACTTGCGGTGCCTAACTGGAGATGTTTGTTGCATGAGGCCTAGGTTCACGCCGAACTCTAGTGTGACTTAAGAAAGCAAGTCATCGAGAAAATAGAATCGGTAAGACTCCTGCTCCGATACTGTTCCCTACGAGCCACCAGAACATTGAGTACTCCCTTGGTAGCTTCTTCGATGGGCTAGCTAACCTCTGAACATCTAACTTCAAGAAACTATTGAGATTCTTATCCCTTTCTGCCGCCTTCGTACGGTGGAAAACCGGCTTCATGGGCATAAAGGATCTTTGCAAACCAGCACGGTGATGGCACCTGATAACTAGTCATAATCTGCGTGAATTTGGATGAATTGATGACAAGTCTTGAGTCCTAACTTTGATGTAGTTTTCGATGCTTACTTTAGGTTATTCTTTACGTAATGCATTTGCTCTTTTGTTCATTTCTATGGCACAATGTCAGAGTCAAGCAACTTTCAGCTGAATTCAAACACTTAACGTAGCCTTTCTGAAACATTGAAGAAAGTCTAATCCACGAGATGCAACACTAAGCAGGCATCAGAAAGAGAGAGTAAAAGATCAATAAGAGGACACAAGCCCAAATTCAGTCAACAAAGAAGCAGTGCCTTCTCTTAAAATAAAGACGTTGGCGCAGCTATAAAGAACCTTAAAAAAACCCAAAAGAGACCCGGTCTCTAATGGCTTAGAGGAGATTCTTTAAGACAGAGGTAATGCTTTGCAAGAGGGTATGCAGAAAGTCAAGAATGGATCGATGACAGTATGCTGGATGACTGGATAATCAAATCTGTATGAGCAAGAACTTCCAAGGCATATCCCTGCTAAATACAAGATCCTTTCGTCCTTTCATTGAGCATGCTCAGCACTCCGTTCATGTTCACCGTCTTGACTGACATAAGGAGAACGTATTTTGTGAAACTATCCACTAAAACGAGAACATACCTGGTTGCTCCTTTCGAATCGTGTCGAATGTTAGAGGTACCCGCTCTTTCTCTTCCCATTTCCCATTTCTCGACGCCGTCCACCAGCCGAAAAAATCGTAACCCTTCTGCAGCAACTTATTTTTCGTTGCCTCTGGTAAGTGTAGCTCCTTCACAATTTGTCGCAGCTTTTTGTCTTGCCACTGCAAGTCCAAGACAAAAAGTGAGGCCTCCTCCATCTCCTTCACTTCTCTGCCTCGCAGTCGCTGATATCCTTTAACTCCTGGCCCAGAAGGTCAACTCGTCATCGTTCCAGACTGTCGACAATAGGCAGAACATCTATACCTCGTAGGAGTGATACTTCTGCTCTACTGTCATCAGTTAAGGACAGCAAATCGTGCTTTGCGCGTTGGAACAGAATTCCAGTGATCCCAACTGCTGACGCATAGGAACTGACAGCTCACATTTTTTAAGAACCTTCAGGAACCGTTTTAGCTTCTTAAGACACTCGTTCACTGTTCGACTGGCGATGATCGAATCGTTTAAGTACACCTCTGAACAGAACGTTACTTTTGACAACTGTAAAGCAGTGAAGGAGTTCACAAAAGACACCCTTAGAGGAGATTCAACGAGTTTGGCGAAACAAATAGATTCAAGACAAAATACACTGATCCTGTCAGTTCTGCTATATGGTGCAGAGTGTTGTAGAACAACTCAGAAAGCGGAGAAGATATAAGGTCCCGTGTGTTAAGAGGACGAATAAAGGAGAAGATGTGCATGCAGTCCAAAATGCCAAGACATCGAGAGAATGGACAACAATGCTTCAGTAAAGATCTTTGAAACGCAGCTCCTAGGTTTAAGACGACAATTATAAAGATCAAGTGATGATGGATGCCAGAATGCTTGATTTGGAAAGGCAGAACCAGTGCGTCCACAATCAAAGAGGATGGAAACTTGCATTGTACCAAGCAGAGAGTCTTTAAACCAAAAGTTCCATCCCTAGTGCCAGAAAGACTTTTAAAATCTGTTGACGATTCATGTATTGTGGTGTATTGGTTGAGGCTGGTACACGAAAGATGCCGCACCCCCAGTGGGAAGGTTCTCCATAAAATGGTTACCTCTTGGGGGCCCAGTTTCATTTGTTGTCATAACATTTCTCTTTCCGCCGTTGTTGTATACCAAGATATGACTAATAACTCCATAAGTTCAGATTCAACAGGAACACCAGCTCTTTAGATGGATACTGAATTGAGGCCGCCCTCTGTGGAGAAACAGATGCCTTTTGTAGCCGCCCAATATGGGAAACAAACACTACTAGCTGTTGCCGTTGCCCTTACAGAAATAGGCTCATCAACTGCCGGCAGTTCATCAGCCCTTAATGTTGGTTTCCCACGCCTAAGAACTAACAAATTGCCCTGATGGGCAGCATAACTAGTTTGATTGCTTATTCTGGATGTCATTCAGTTTCCCCCTTGTTTTGCCATCAAGGACGTTGCTCGTCCTCTACCACGTGGAGGTGAGAAATACGGATTTTCACCTCCATCAAGATCTAAGACTAATTGGCATTGGAATTTCATAGAACTCTCTAGTTGAAGGAACTTGATGATGAATAGCAATAAAAGTTGATTGTTTCCACTACAGAATCAGACAATTAATAGGCTTCACTGTCCCAAATCTATTTTCAGGCCGAAGAAAACGTTCAACAACTATAATTCAAAAATTTGAAAATAACGACGATATAGCCAACGCCATCTTACGAAAGCAACCACGAATACCCATCTCAATCATCTAGTACACTAGTAAAATATTTAACTTTCCAGTCGCCTTCAAACTGTGCACACAGCATATTTCTTAAAACTAACACAATTTTCTGTTCCCATTCGCGTTGTAAGATATATGTCACATTTTTATCAACGAAATCCACGACTTTATTCATTTAAATCTCAATCTACACGGTTTTTCTGTAGAAAATCATCAAAAATATTCTTACATCCCACCTTTTAGAAGCACTACTATGGATCTACTACATTCCAACCAACGTCACATTGACAATTCTTTGACATTTCAAAGTTTTTTCTTTTGTGTCTTCTTCTTTCATCATCAATCTGTCTGTGTCCGCGAAAATAACAAAATAAAACTCGCGAATTTCGCTTAAAATTCCATCAAACCCTCACCTCAAAACAACCCCCTTTGGTGCTACAAACTATCTAAAAGTGATAACATCCCAAAAAATTGTTAAATCCCACCGCACTTCATTGATATTTCCCATTTTCTGTTCGTGGAAACCAACAAAAAAAAAATCGGAAAACCTTTTTTTTTTTTGTTTTGATCCTTATCACAACAATTCTTCTTGTCGTGTTCGTTTTGTTTTTGTTTTCAATTCTTCATCGTTCCTCACTCAATACGCCGCTGTCAAAATAGAGACTTTTCTCCTCGTTCCGTTTCGCAACTTCCACTCAATTGCTATCATTCAATTCGATTCATTCAAAATGCGGCAGTCGTGAGAAATTCGTCGTGTGTTTAACTTCGTGCTGCGGGTTTTGGATAAAGTTTTGCGCGTTTTGCCGTTTAATTTTGAAAAAAAAAAAAAAACTAATTAGATGAAAACGGTTTTTTATTTTCCTTGTAGTTTTCGGTGTGTGAAAAAATCCTTTTCTAAATGGGATACGTCCCCAAATCTCCTTTGGTTTCGTGCGCTTGACGTCAGTTTCTTGTTTGGGGTGCGTGCCTAAAAGTGATTTACCAGAGTTGTTCCAGTGCCTGTGACTGTGTGTGAGTTAGTGTCGCGCCGCGCTTTTTTTTTTTTGTTTTTTTTGCAACCGGCAATTTTTGTGGATTTAATCGTGGAAAAGGGAATTTTTTCTTTGATCGAGCACCGAAGTATCAGGAGAAAACTCTTATTTACATGTAGACTGGGGAGGAATCCATCCTGAGAAGTGAGGCAATAATGTCCAGAAGGAAGCAGTCGAATCCGAAACCATTACTCAAAAGTATGTTACACTTAAACTTATCGTCTCTCTATTATGTGTGTGTGTGTGTAAAGTATCTAAAGTTAAGATTGTTATCTCTAGGGGAGGGCAGGCAACCTTGCCCTGGGGACATTCGACACTCGACACTCAAACTCAATTCAAAATCAATTTCCAATTAATTGTGATGTCATATCAATCAGACAAGACACGATCATAAAAATAAATGCAATTATAACGGGGTAAAACGAACAAGGAGAATTAATTCCACAACATTTAGTCGCATAATGCGATTGAGGAAGGTGACCAACACGAGGTGGAGGGAAAGATCTCCCACTACTGTCTGGCTGTGCTTGACTTGACACTCTTGTCAGTCTGTTAGTCAGTTAGTCAGACGGGGCTCGAGGTTTTTTTTTTGGGAAATATTACACCCAATAGCAATCGCTTCGCCACAAGACGACGACGGAATGGAATGCATTGAATGTGTGTGGTGTGGTGGTTAGAAAACTAAAAGGCGACAACAACTTGACTGATAACAATCTGCCCAGCTCTCGACCAAGTATGCTAATTGCGAGTGCTTTTGTTGTTTCTTCACATTTGTGTGACTTGAGGAGGGAACTGACTCTCCACTACCATCACCCACCATCGACGACGACGAGAACAACGACAACCGACGACCAACAATAACAAAACAAACAGTTTCGGCGACAAGCAAATTCAGCGGAGCACTGGCTGGCCTGGAGAGAACTGCCATAGAGTCTTTGTGCTGTACGAAGGGTTTTTGTACAATTCGTAGAAACTCTAGATATCTACAAAGATATCTCGAGAATATATCTGTGTCGCTGTGCGGATATGAGACTTTGAAAATTGTTTTGTGACTTGTTTTCGAAATGAAATAAAAAAAAATCTTTCGTTGTGTGGTGCACGAAACTTCAAATGATTGTGTCCAGATTCAGCTCCAGGGAGATTAGAGGGACTGGAGAGGGAACTGGGACTGGGAAATTTAACTCATTATAGGGCTTGCGTTAGGAAAGCTGGAAATCTGAAGATTTGTCATGTTTCAGTGAGTCAGAGCTGAGAGCATGTTGATCAATAGGATCGCTTCGTTGTGACAATACAATACTGAAGTGAGTTAAAAATATTCCCGCGCAGCTTTCCTAACTGACAGGTGATTTGAAACGAACGAACTCTACCCTCTTCTGGTTGTGTCATCTACCACCTAGTGTGACAAAATGCTTCAAGTGAAGGCTTTCGAACCGGCAGAGGTGTGTTGTAATGGGTATGCACCGAACCAATCTTTTTCTATCTAGGCCCGCTTTTGAGAGGGTGAATTTAATTTTAATTGTATCGTCTTCCAAGGTTAAGACCATGTAATTCAAGACCTTTATTCTCCATGAAGGGACTTCGTTGATCAAAGAATATGAAACCTTGTCATACCCCATTTTGAGAGTTACTGGACGATTTTTGGTGGCTAGGACCTGACCTGGACCACGGTATTTGATGAGTCTGTGATCGATGCAGGGGAATCCTAAACCTTGATTTTTGATCAAATGTGTTCCTTGGCACTTGTCCTGTTAAATGGAACGTTTACCAAAACAATTTGGCTGTATACAGGAAAATTCATGGCACGAATGTCGTCAGGTCTGTCTTCCAAGCTACAAATAGAAACATTTGGTGCGACAGCATGTAGCAGCTTAACATTGATGTTGTGCGTGGTAAATTGTTCGCACTCAGTGGATGGGACTTACATAGGAACCTGCAGTTTGCTGACTCCAAACGGCGGAATTGTAGTCTCAGCTCGCTTAGCAGTTCATTGTAGTAACCATTGAGCCACGGTGACCGTCCATCTCCCAAATTGGTTTAATTTTTCAAGTTAATTCTCATCAGAGATCTTCAAGGAACCGTGTGTCATGCTTGAAGCATTAGGCATATTAGAGCCTTTGGTGCGACAGTTCATAGAGATCTCTAGGCAGCCCTTATTTGTCGCGATCTACAGTCTTCATTGTCGGCTTTGAACGATGGATTAAGAAGCTTTTTTCATGGTAAATTATACTCTCAAAGGTTTGTCGAGAGATGGCGTCGTGTTACAAACGTTGACCCACGGCGACTACCCGTCCCTAAAGTTCGTTCAATTTGTTAAGTTACTTCACATCCGAGCTCTTGAAGTTTATAACATTTTTCCTTGGCTTCCAGCACTTCTATATTCTTCGTGGGGCACCTCCTATTACTTTTCATCTATAACTTACTTGTGCATTGCCTTGTGGGTCCTTTATCTTACTGGTGATCTGCTTTAGGTCCTTCTAACTTCTCCTCTTCAACTGTTCTGTGCCATGTAGTTCTTGGAAGGCCAGGTCTTGGCTGTAACTGCCTTTAGTTGATCATTTTCTTTCACTGGGAAAACTGCTATTTGAATTTAAAGCAAACTCCCTATAATTCTTCTCTCTAGTTAGCCCTTACCAACCCCTGTGACCTATGGAATCGGTAGGTTTGCCCGTTGGTGCGATTGTTAAGTATTAGCAAGCAACTTTGGTGCAGATGAGGAGGATGGTGGCACGCTTGTAGTTATTTACCACAATCTTGTCCCAATTCAAACTCAGTAGTGGAAGATAGAAGAATAGCTTCCCCAAATCCCTAATTCGACTACAAACGGACGAAAAAAATGATAGAAGAAGAGGAAGAGAATTATCTTAGAACCTTTAGCAGTAGGTGTCTCGGAGAAAGACCGGAAAAGAGTAGGTACAGGGCTGTTTTGTCTCGTCAAAAAAGTCATCGCCAGAAAGGACATTTGAGATTTAAAAGCTTAACCTAAAACCGAAAAGAGTCGTTACCATGTCGCTGTCCAAAGTGGTGTTGAGCGCTGGACTTTGGGAGCTTGACGTTTTGAGCACTCTGGTGACTTCGTCTGTGGGACACGATCATTGTGTAATGGTTCTTCCGGCACGTAGTCCCATGACAACTTGATAAGGTTGTGTTCAGATGGCGTTGCAGTAATTGGTGGACAAGAGGTCTAACTCTATGCAAAAACTGAACTCAACTGTCACCGAGCTATCCTTCCATTTCCAAGGTGATAAACTGCATTGCTGTCCCACAGAAATACACGGTTACCTCTTCGTAATTTGTGACAAAATTTCCTCTTGGACCTCAAAATGGACTTTGACTTGATTAAAAACGTAAGAGGATCTATGTTTTCTAGCTCATGGTCCTTATACTGTGAAACGACATCTATCGGGGGATGCTTGCTCCATGAGGCATTTGATTTACGTCACTTACCAAGAGAGGTTTGTTTTACAAATTGGAAAACTCGTCTTTCGGTTGATTTTTTTCCTGCAGAATTCTGACAGTTGTTTGACAGTTAATGGATGTGTTCGTACAGTGTCGGGAAATGTGTGACATAAAGTTAACAGAAACGTAGTAGATGGTTCTCGATGGTTCTTAGAAACCACTCCAACCCACTCTTGCTTTTACAATCCAAACCACTCCCGATTGCCTTTCGCATTTTAACTTGTGTATCCACTTCGAGGTGACTTGTGCATGTGTGGCGCAATATATCAACGATAGTCCGTATCAGTTCATTAAATTCGTCCCTCATACCTGCACATAGTGGTTTACGCTTGACGCACTGCCTACCAGTAGCTCAATACTCATACATTCGTTCCCCTATCACTAATTAATTTCAATTATCGAAAGTTATGCTAATTACACAACACTGGAGTCACAGTCAGAGTTTGAGTATCTATACCTCCACCTGAAACCCACTGAGTCACAAAAAAAATTGTTTAACAAACGCGCCATGCTCAGGGACTCTACTTACCTGCGTAGTGCTTAGTCTTTCTTTGTTTCTTTGATGGATAAACAGAGTGTCCATAAACGTAGGGCTACTTCGGGCTACACACGTTTGTATATCTTTTTTTGTGTGTCATTCCCCGATAAGTAAACTCACAGAGTTTTGACATTATTCTTCACAAAAAAAAAGAACATTTGCATGTGAAGCCAACATGTCACATAGTTTTGGTATAATTCACGCCTCTTTGTGTGCGCGTCATTGAATGCGAAACGAAAGGAGACTCCACGGTGTGATTGTTCGGTTTTATCAAGGGAGAAATAGAGTTATTTGATAAAATTTCACCCGAGTATGGGTAGTTGGTGTTTTGTGACTGGAATGTGTAACATAGCCACCAAATCTGACATTTCTGTCAAAAAAACCAAAAAAAAAACTTAAATTGTCAAACACAATGACAACCATTTTCTATCAAGTGCATATCGGTTTTGACAATAAAAAAAGGAGTTGACCATGAAAATACCGTCATTTGTCATTACTGTCATCCTTTCACTTAAGTTTCTGATTGGACTGAGAGTACAAATTGTGACCAAAAGACGACTTTGAGAACGTTAGAACGTTTCAGAGGGAACTTTATACGGAACAGGTTTCACTGACAGTAATCTGACAGAAAACGATAGGAATGTGAACAAAGTTATCATGCAATTCACGGTTTTCAACTTAATGTACACGGATCTTCTGCTGGTAGAAGATAGTTTTAGAAGGTTTCAGCAAGACTGTGAAATAACAGCAATTTGTTGTCAAAAGTTTCTCTTCTACGAACACTCGATGTGAATTCGCCTTAATGAGTGTAAATGACGTTTAGGGATTGTTCCTTTGCTCGTAACGTCATTTGGTTCCAGATGTCAACGTTTCATTTAGTGAGATAAATTGAAACTTAAGATTGTGTTTATAGCTTAAGATTTCGGTGTCAGTTTTTTGATCGTTTCGACAAGTTTTAGGGTCTCAAACCATCCTCTGTTTATCAACTCCTACTCTCACCTATAAACGCAGTGAATCCTGGGTGCAACTTCTTTTGAAGGTTATTGGAGGCAGTTAACGGAACGGAAGTGGAGACACTCTTCCTTGGATCCACATAGCGGAGGAATACTCTCGATGGAATCAATGGTGGCGTCTACAGTTTCAGTAAGACCAACTTATTCGAGCTATACTTCGATTTATTCGGAGCTTAGCCCTATAAGGACGGATGCAACAACACCCTTATTTAGGCTCTTGGCCAATTGATACATGCAAAACTGGTATGCGAGGTTGGGGCAACCATCAATGTATTCATCGACAGTCAAGCAGCGCTTAAAGCACTGAGTTCTTATAACTGCAACAAAGTTCAACTATTTCGGGTACCAGGACACTGTCTAACTAGCTAGGAACGCTTTTTTTCGCGGCTCCGCCTCTTCACAGGCATGTCACGAAAAAGCTTCTCAATCCGTCGTTCGGAGTCAGCAGTAAAGGCTGAAGGTCCCTTCCATTCGTGAGAAAAAATATAACACGCACAACATGAATGGTTTCGAGAAGTTAGGCCTGAGCTCCCAATGAGCTGTTGCGCTAAATATTAGCATTTGTAGCTAGGAAAGGTTCTTCTGAAAGGTATCCCTTTGGGGCATCCAGTCTAGACAGAAAAAACGGAACTACTTGTCCTATTGGGACAACATACAGGGACTCATCAACAAAACATCCTTAATCACAAAAGGAAAGTATATCAGAAGGGCTTGCCAGCTTCTTGTTCCTCATATTGTTCAGGAAACTGAAGGTCTAGGCTCTAGAGGAAGACGAATCAGCGGAGCACTTACTGTGCAACAAGAGACTCTTTTTCCTCAAGAAAATCAAAACACTTGAAGACATTAGAAACGTTTCGACTTGTGGCATCCTCAACCTTCTAGGACCTCCTGGTCTAACAGACTCTCGGCCCAATAGATCTTATAGGTCGCAGTGCGTCTTGCGTTGGTCGCAGAGTTCGTTCCCTTCAAGTATGGAATGCCGAGAGTTTTTTGGTCGCAGATAGGAGAAAGGATAGGTTTTCTTAAACGTTTCAGGCCAGTGGCAAGTTCGACTAGCGAACTGTTACAGAGTCCTTAAAGTCAGCACACTCCACGACAGCTGAACCTTGTCAAAATCTCATTGATATCCTCATGAATGTCCTAGTTTATACCACAGTCCATGACCAAGTCTAGAACTTCCACAAATGTCATCAGGATTTACGCTTCGACTAAGTGGCTTACTCCTAGGTCAGTGAAGGAGATCTAGTATGATCTACGAACATTCTTCATTAAACATGACACAGTTAAAGTGTCTTTGGGACAAAGCACAAGGAAGGATAGAAGGAATTGTCCTGCTTCACAGCTAAGTCTTAGACTTCAAGACTTACTCGCATAAATCGGGCTCGATTCTACCATTTACGAGTATGATACTGGTCTTGAGTACTCCTTGATACTCCAATTGTTTCACATAATCTCACAAGGAAAAGGAATTGAGCCATAAGTCTACCGTTGATTGTTTGGCGTGCTATGTGGCATGTAGCACCGTCTTATTGAAAGACGGACCCAATCAAGGAAGTGTCAGTTCAACCAATGGTCGTTTGACTTAAACTCCTGCTTTAACTGGATCTTATACGTATGCAACCCTAGGTTAGAGAGGCGGCGGCGGCTTAATATTAAGCATCACCTCGTACGGATCCATTGTGTTCGGTAGGGTAAAATTCTCCAAGTGAAGGTCTGCGAAAGGTTCAGTTCTTGAGATCGCCACGCAATCGAGACACACTTGCACACATTCACCGGTTTGTATTGCAAAGAGTTCGTTTCTAAAAAAAATTTAACAGCAGGCCTAGTTTGGAAGCCTCTGGGATACCATTTCGTGCAAAATTTGTGTTTTGTAACCTCAAAATGTGCATAAATTATTCGAGGCTCGAACTAATTAACAAAGCAACCATCTTGCATTTTGAAAACGATATTTAAAATGGCGGGTGGTGGGTAACTTGGAAGTTAAGCAAGTACTCAAACCAATTCAAAATGTTAAACTCATTCAGCACTTCTTTTCATAATTTTATGAACGTAGTAAAACCGTAAGAAGGAAGGCAGTCCTGCAGAGTCCTATACAAATCAATATCAGAACCCACTAACTTCACGTAGAATGACATAGCTACGCAAGTTATGTGCATTTCTGTTACCGAAAAAAACAATAAAATCCACAACATAGCTCAGCTGTGTGTTATCGATAAATCTTCGATATCGGAGAGTGAGTACGTGAATTACGGTATACACAAGGCAAAGAGGAGAGAATTTACTCGCGCCCACCACCACTACCACACACACAAACACAACTGCAAAGAACAAAGAAAGGAACAAAAGCAAGAGAAAGGTAACGAAGAACATTTTTTATCACCAGAAATCCAGGAAATGGCACAAGATAAGGACTCCTCAAGAGTTACATACAATGCTCCTCAACTTTATTTCTCGCTTGCCGTTCCACCCCGGCCAATGTGACTTGAGTTACTGTATTATTTGACATTCAGCAACGCGTGTATAGTGCCTGCAATGGTTGGACGATTGTGTGTGCTGCTGCGGGTTACTCATTTTAGTTTGGGAGTGTGTATGCAAAACGAATTGGTTGTGACCACAATGTGCCACACGCTGGGGAGAAGAACATTTTTTCGGTGATAGCTGCTGAGGGTCAGGAGTGGGACACCATGCTGGTTAGGGAAATTTTTTTATTTTTATTTTTGACGGCATACGGTTGTCTGTCATCGTATTTGAGAGAGAGAGAGAGAGGAAAAGAGTGAAAGGTAGCGATGTCAATTAACGCCGCCACTGTGGGTCGGCGGACTGTGAGTAATTAGCCTCAAATTGCATTGTGATGTCATTTAGGGACCGACATTCGGGATGTGGATTGTGACAATGAGTTGTCTCGTCGGGTAAATTGTTTTATTACTTTTTCAGGTGTACACGTGGCGGCAATTGCAGTCAGTCGGTGGTGACGTGTCGTCGACTTCCTGAATCAACTGACATATGGAATGAGTGAAGGGTACAAGCAGGTAGAGGAGGATGTTTGAATGCTAGCAATCTGATTTATTGAAACGTTTTCACTTTTGCAATCTCATGGAGCAAATCCTTGTTAAGACTTTTAGGACGAGGAGTTGGATAGATTCTAAATATGTTGTCACCTCGATTGTTGTACTAAATATCTCCTACAGTCTCAGCTGGAGATCTATTTATAAGTTCGTCTGGATGAAACGTTACAACTTGGCCATTCTTTCATCCATCTCGTCCTCGGAGCATCCGTCGTCGCTTGTATCCTTGGAGAGCCCTTCTTCTGGAAGTTCGCACCACGGCTTCATTCCGCTGGTTTCGCTACATATTGAGGGATTTTCTCCACCACATATCGGTCGTTTGGTAGAACCCTGACAACAATGTAGGGCCATCGATTTCATAGTTCCAACCTCCGAGATTTACCTGTGGTTGCCGACTCGTTCTCTAAAAACACGAGATTTCCTGTCTGGTACTGGGTCGGCTGCCTATGCTTTGTTGACTCTGCTCGTAGTTTGCGAAAAGCCTCATCTCGCCGTCGTTTCATCTACCCACCATCCACCATCGTCTACTCAAGCAACAGCCTGTCGTCCGGAATGCTCCTTGGGAGTAGAGGCGAACAGGAGCTCGTGTGGATTCGTACTCGTTGTGCTGGTCCAACCGGTGTTCAGTCCATTGGATAACTCGCAGCTGGCTTGCCCAGTCTAACCTATGTATGTACTTAGGTTAGGTTAGGTTGGATTAAAGTGGCTGACAGCTGTAGCCAGCAGACCAGTGATAGGTCCGTTGTGATAACACATGGATCTGGAGAGATCGCCTTTCCTACTCGTTGAACTAATTGGAGTTTCTTATGAATCGAAGGAGGTTTTTGATTTGTCAGGTCGCCCAAGTCTCCTAAATGGAGTCTTCTTTTGCGGGAAAGAGCTGGGCTGTTACAAAGAAGGTGGGGAATAGTTTCCTCCTCCTCTTGGTCCATGCAAGTTCTACAAAAATCGTTTGAAAAATCTGCTTTGTCAGTAGACACGTTATACCACTTGTCCACATAGAATTTGTTCCCTCAAGCATTCAGCTTGAGTTTGAGTTTACATGTAGCGATCGGTATAGCCAGGGTGCAAGAGGTGGGTGCATCGCGTGATGCAGCCTTCACTCAGATCTCTAACGGATCCATTGTGTTCCTCTGACGTGGAATGTCCATTCTGAAAAGACAAGAAAGAGGGGAAAGGTCTGGGTGAGTGCAATTACGATTGTTCGGCCTCCCTGAACCATCCCAAATTCGTAGTGAATTTTAGAATGGCTTTTGGTGGCTTGGATAAGTCGCCTAGGTTGTTAAAATAGTATTCACCGAGGGCCGTCTTCCTTGTTCCCATAAGCTTCGCATAGGAGGTGGGTTGTGTTCCCTTCCGCGTCTGTGTTACCGCAGACTCTGCATAACTCGTCTGTACTTAAACGCACTTCTTCTAAGGTGGTCCGCCATTAGTTTGAGGACTATTCGCAGTGTGGCGGATAAATTTGAGTCCACTGGTTCAGTAAACGATCAACCAACACCCGTACGTCGACGAAACGCTGTCCGTGAGAGTTATGCAGGAGAATCCGCGTCGCTCACAAGAACTTGGCCTTTCGCAGACCATAACTTGGCGAATTTGCGTCGTGACTTGGGCCTGTACCCGTACAAAATTCAACTGACCATAGACAACGACGTGTGTTCGCTTAATGGGCTCTGGAGCTGTTGGAAACTGACCCTAATGAGGGCCTTTTCTGGATGAATGGGTACGCCAACAAATAAAATTTTCGAATTTGGGACGATACCAATCCACATGAGATCCAAGAGCGTCCAATGCATCCCGAAAAAGTCACTGTTTGGTGTGGATTTTGGGCTGGCGGCGTTATCGGTTCATATTTCTTTGAGAACGACGTTGGCCAACATAATCCATGCCATCGGTCAAATTCAGCCTGATTTATGCGCCAGAGTCATGGAAAATTTGACATTTCGGATGTGCGCCACTCAGAGAAGCCGCGGCAGACATTTAGGCCTTTCAAATGAATAAAAAATTTCGATGATATCTCACACACACTTTAGGTTAGGACATGTACAAAGATGGAGGAGAATCGACTCTTCCTCCTCTTCGTCCATGCTGCTTTTACAGAAGTCGTTGTAGAGGAGGCCCAGCCTATAGGCGTGTTTGCCAATCGGGCAGTGTCCCGTTATGATACCGACTAGGGTGCTTATTAGCAATCTTTTCCGTCTGATGAGACAGTGGGAACGTTTGAGATCCAGCGATCTCTGGCGATCTCATCAGCCATGCAGTTGTCTCTGTGCCCCGGCACCCGTATTAGGTAAATTTTGAATTGCTCAGCCATCTCGTTAAGGGACAAGCGACAATTTAGGGCTGTTTTTGAGTTGAAGGCGACAGATTCCAGGGATTTTATTGCGGCCTGACTATCGGTAAAAATTGTGATTTCCCGAGCGGATAGTACATTATACCTCAGCCACGATAGGGCTTCCTTGATTGTCATTATCTCGGCTTGGAAGACACTGCAATGGTCAGGCAAGGAGATGTTTGCGTTCACATCCTTTAAGAATACACCCCCACCTACTCCAAAATCTGTTTTAGAGAGCCATCTGTGTAGAAGCAGATGGATCCCTCTCGTTGTAGCTTAAAATCGTCCTACCAGTCAAGTCTGGAAGGGTTTTCAATGGTGCGTACAAGCGAATGTAGGGCCGTTTCGACCGATTTCCCTTTGTTATACGCATGTTGAGAGGCCGACAGCCTGTTTGGATCAATGCTGTGGCGAATGTATATATCTAGAAGTTTCTCCAGAGTTTTCAGCAGAAACGATGATAGACTGATAGGTCTTAGATCTTTGGAATTTACGTGTGAGCTTTTGCCTGCCTTTGGTATGAAGACCACATTGACCTCCGTCCATACCTTAGGGATGTTGATCAATTCTAGGCAGCTCTTAAAGATGACAGTTAGCCAAGGGAGGATTAAATCCATTGCGTGCTGAGGCTCAGCAGGTATTATGCCATCTGGTCCTGCCGACTTAAATGGTTTAAACCCGCGTATTGCCCAGATGATTCTATTTTTGGCTATAATGTCTGAGCTACAAGGCTTTGATCTTGCAGAGGTTGACCCGGGATCATTAGTTGCCATGCGTCAGTTGGGGAAATGAGTGTCCATCAAAAGATCAAAAGGGATTCGATATTTGAGCAGGTCTAAGAACCATCAGTTCTTTTCAGATGACTGGGAGTTCTTGGAGTGGAGGATAGGATGTCTCAGAGATCTCTTCCACGTTTCCGCAGAAGAGTCTCCATGACTTCCGTTGGGCTTTTCTACACACACACACTTTGTTTTATTTAAATTTAAAGATAGGAAGCGCTTAATGAAAGACCCTTTACATGCAACGATTTGCATGTCGTATACTATAAGGCTTAATACTCAGACTTTGGATTTTGTTTAGGATCTCATCCACGTAGTCTCCAGACTCTCATTGTTGAATGTGACTCCATATGGTCACAATCAGTACCAATTCCAACTTCAAATCAGCATTTCTTTCAATTAATCTGACCCGCAAAGATTACAATATACAATTTCGATTAAAAAAAAAAAAATTAAAATAATTAACGAAACGTCAGCAATCCTATAAATATTAATTACCTAATTCTTTCTTAAATTTCCGTCACTCACTATATATGCCACAACTGAGAGTAAAAATAAAACTCCCAACAGCGCAAGGTCAACTTTCATTTTCATGGTCAACCGGTCGGTTGCAGTGCCGATACATTGTGTATCTGAGGAGGCCGGTCGGTCGGTCGGTCGGTCGGTGGGTATCTCTGGAAGTGTGTACAAAACAAATCAAATCAAACGTCGATTTTATAAATGAGTTTTGTAGCCCAAGCCGCCAAATGTTGGAAATTTATACAACCCCTCGAGCAATAAAGATCGCTTATCTCCGTTTGCCGTTTAAGTGCTTCAGTTTCTGGTTTAGTTTAGAGCTTCTCAAACTGATTATCAAGCGATAATCGATTTGATTTCAAATACAAAATACAAATACCAATCCGTTAGATGAATATTCAAAAGCGTCAGGTTGCTTGAGAAGTTGGATTTCTCAAAAGTCTAGATCTGAGAAGATTGTTATCGTTGCTTGGTGGTGTTTGTGTGTCTTCAAATCGCAAAAAGATGATTGAGAATTTGTTTGCTTCTAGTCCCGTCGTCGTCGGTCGTTCTCTTCCCTGATATCGGACAACGATTTGACTAAGATTTATTGGTTAGCAGATAAGTTCTAGAGATAGGCAAAGGCAAAGGTAAAGAGGCACATTGCAGGTTTATTTGAAGTATTGATAAGCCTCCTACTTGAGCCACTCCTGGTTTCAATTAGTGACCGTGATTTTGCTACGTTCTGAACTTTTAATTGTTTTTTTTTTTTTTTTTAATTGCAAATTGTAATTTGCATATTAAAAGAGGTGACGTTTGTGTGTATACACGTTCGAAAGATCAAAAGATCGATAGGTGTAGGTTTTTAGATATTTTTTTTTTCGAATCTGTTAACGAGACTTAAGTGAGTCGGTTTAAGGGAGCGGCCTTTCGCATTTTCGTATAAGATTGTGGTCACCTAATGGATTAACTGTTTAAGTTTAGAGATATTTATTTTGCATTTTTTGTATTGTTTATCTTTATTGGGCCGGTGCGGCGTCGTCGCTGACTTGAGATCATCAAAAGGTTGAGAGAAATAAATTTGGGAAGACGATGTTCTTTTGCCACTTAGGCCTGTGGCGGCAGGTTTTTTGACGAGTATTTTGCATTTTTCTTTGGGATTGACGTTGATCGCGAGTCCATAAATGGAAAAGAATGGATCTAGAGTTTGACAATGAAGTATCTAGACGGCGCCAAGTGTCATGTGTTATCTGTGACTTGATCGGAGACTTTTCGATAAATTACACGTTTGTGCTAACAGCTTGACTATCTAATGAGGTAACGTTGTAAAATAGCGTCTAAAACAATAGGATACAGGCAGACAGACAGACAGATAGTATTTACGACATCCATTCCTTTTGCCAACTAGTGACGTACGTGGGTGTGGTAGAATGACGACTAAAATTCACATAAAGTTTAGAAAGTCACGGCAATAGTGTAGAAGTTCTACTTGCCGCTGAAAATCTCCGCAGGGCTTTCTTAAAAGAACACTCTAATGGTGGGTTTCTGCTTCCTAGATCTAATGACACTTTTACACCTTTACTTACAGTCCGGGGGCGTCTCCAGCCAGCTCGATCTGCCTCCAGTTTCGTACGCAAAGTTGGTTGAGGTCCTGCGTTATTTGAGTCGCGGTCTTCCTCTATTATAAAGATTCTCCAGGCCAGAGCACTTGTGTTCATCTAGCCGGAGTATTTATGTGCGCCAACTGAGTCGCAGCCTTTGTCTACTCTACTTTCGGGCCGCATTTGCTCTACATAATCCAGCCGCTTGAGTCATTAGAACCTCACTCTTCTGACTAATCTTGATATCGCTGTACAATCCATATAGCTCCTTGTTGTATCTCCCCCTCCACTTACCGTCAATGCAGACGGGATCACACGAATTTAACAAAGTCGATGGCTCTGTGCCATAGAGCAGGACTGGGAGTGGCTTTGCTACACAATTGCCTTTTTAGTCCAAGAAAACAGCGATTGGCAGGAGTTAAGTCGTTAGCAGCAAAAGCTTTACTTTGTTCACGTCGGGTGGTCAGAATTGTTGGCTCCTATCGTCCATATTGAATGGTTCATCCTGCCTGACAGCCGGAGTTCGGATCGTCGTCGTCTGCAGAAATTGATTGCAATTCTTCGACTATGTACACTTGCTCGTCTTTGCAAGCTTCCGTTCAGGTTTTGTAGCTTTGACATGCTGTTTCCAACCTTAGTCCTGAAGAAGAATCTCTTTATTTCCAAGGCGCTTCTTATGCTCCATTCTTATGCCTTCTGAGAAGGTGGTGTTTATCCCTTGTCTCCTGCTTTTAGAGTTCCCGAGCAGCTCTGGTCGTTCTATCTCGGTACGCCTCCTGCTTCGCTGCATGTGTATGCCGATGGGTTTCAGCAGCAACCCAGTACATCAGATGTGGCATCTCTGAAGGCTTTTTGACAGTTCTGCCACTGGTCTTCAGTATTTGATGCTGTCAGCATAGGACCTCTTGAGAGATAAAGGTGCCATTCTTATAGTATTCCTTGCCTTTGCTGTGTTCCGGACATCCGCAGCTGTACCTTGGCTACAACAAGGTAGTGGTCCGACTCGATGCTCGCTCTTTGGAACGTTCGGAAATTCATTATCAACAATAGTGGACAATTGATTGATCGGGAGACTTCCATGTCCCCTTTTGAATGTTGAGATATGGGAGCCCCACTACAACGTCGCGTGGTGTCGTGTAGACAGTACTTTTCGATATAACTACCCTCTCTTGCGTTTAAATCGCCCGTCATAGCTAGGGCTCTGCCCATAAGTCTTGTACAAGAGCTCCTAGAAGCTATTTTTGGCGTCGTCGTCTTTCTTCTCTGTGCGGTCGTTTGCGTAGATCAGGCTTATGTTGTCGAATTTAGCATGGATTGTCATGAGACGCTCGTTCACGTGTCTAAACCGCAAGACTTCTTGCCTACATCTTCCTCCAGTCGATATCAACCGCCGGCTTATCCCATCGCAATTCTTCGGCGCTGATTATATCTGATTTACAGCAGATAAGGCCTTCGCTAGCTATCCAGCTGCGCGCGGTTTGTTAAGAGACCTATCATTCCACATGCAGATTTGAAGGTCGTTGTCCTTGTTTCGTTTGCAGGGGTTCGTCCGTATCTGACGTTTATTGTTACATCGCTTGTTCTCTTAAGACGAGGAGCTGGATACCGGTCTTTAAAGGACTGAACCCAAGTCCCAAGTTGACCCAAATGAATACTCGTACATCGCTGCCGTACAGAAAATTGAATCATCTCCACAAGGAATGACTTGACACTTCAAAATCCTTTGTTGAGACTGCTGTCAACGGACTCGACGGAGCGAAAAGTTAAGAGTTCAGCTAGAGTTTACGTTGTGTACGGTATATACGTTGCCTAATGGCAACTTCTCATAAGCAATCTCATTCAATCGAGCTGTCAGTTGAGTACGTCGACGCGATGACAGAGCGAACGGGTTCTATAGGTCGGCCCCTTGAGCTCCGAATAAGTCGAAGAAGCCCGTTGATTCCATCGAGCAAAAATGTCTCCGCTCTCGCCCGGGTCCAAGCAAGACTGGCTTAGTGGAGACATTCTTCCTCTTCTTTCTTTAGCTGCCCTCAACAATCTTCCAATTGTTGTACCCAGTGTTGAGCACTTCGTACGACACCCCCTGTAGCACTGGACATTCTGTTTCATCTGTCGCGCCTCGACATTTTTGGTTGCTAGTTCAGTTGTTCGTCTCAAATCTATTTCACAGTGGGTCTACCAAAGATTTTGACGAGGAAACACAGACTACTCCAGACGCAAGCTTCCTTGTCACCACTCCCTCTAAGAGGTTGAGGGGCACTTCGACAGGACAATTCAATTCACTTTTACAACGAATGGATCAAAAACCAATGAAGATGTAGGTGCCTCTTTTTCCGTCTTCCAAATCATTGCAGGGTGTTCCAGGGCGGAAAGATTGGAGTCTTCTCTTGGTTAAAGAAAAACGTGATATCTTCCACAGATATCGGGATTTTTTCCTACAGTCAGGGCCTTGGAATCGTTAGTAGCTCTAGATTGCCGATAATCTTTTATAGAAATGGCGGAGCAGTTCAATATTCACCTCTGTACTTTGGGTCGTATAACGATCGCTTAATGTAAACTTAAACTCAAGCTGGATGCTATCGAGAGAACAACGCAGATCTGAAACGCTCAACTGATCGCGTGATAGGTGTCATCACGGGACACTATCTAAAAGGCAAGCATGCAACAAGGCTTGGGCTACATTCAAACGTAGCATTTGGAAAAGCTGCATGAACGAAGAGGAAGAGGAAACCATGGTAGATAGGTTGGTAGAAGTGGTTGAAACTGGTGAACATGACACAAGTAGCGCGGATGCGTCGTTTTGATACCACAACTCACGTGACCTGGATGTTGATGGGCGTAGCTAAGAGTTAAGAAAATTGATAATGTTGCAGAATTTTATGTTAGAGATCCCAGATAGTTCCTTGAAAGAGGGGTTTTCCGAGTGTGCGCTGTCTGGCTCTGGATAGTGCTGGGCAGTCACAGAGAAAGTGGAATATGGTTTCCTTTTCGTGTGAATTGTTGCAACTGTGGCAGTGGGGGTTGAACAGCATGCAGCGTTTGGACCAATTGGCCAGTGGCCCATGCTAATTGCTGTGATTCTTGCTGTCTCGGTGCGGGTCCTATTGATTAAGTTATTCGTCCTGTTTTTATTGAAGGATATGGCACAGGTTGCTAAACTTTTCCACCTAGAGTTGGCAATAGAGAGCAAGTGTTTTTGCCTTGATGGGTCCCATCGGGAAGCAGACTGACTCCGCAAGGCATCCAGTTAGTAAGTGAATGGGGCGCTTTGATGGCAGCCACGCTGTCAATAAAGATTCTTATGCTGTTTGAGGTACTCGTAGTAGGGCTGAGGCTTAGTATCTTGCAGGCTTCTCTTATCGCTAGTACCTCCGCCTGGAAGACACTCGAAGAGTCTGGAAGGCTGTACGATTTGGAAACGTTCAGTTCCGCTGAGAAGACATCTGTTCCAACGCCACACTCCATCTTGGAGCCGTCAGTGAAGATCGATACTTGGTATTTCGATAGGGGTGGGTCTTTTCGTCCTTTCCGGTAAGAGAACAGGTCAAGAGCTTTGCAGTGACCAGATTCCAGTCCTCAGATTCTCTGAGTCTGATAGAACTACACGAAACGATGTATTTGATGTGCAAGTCCAGGGGCAGGATATGGAGAAACACGTTAAGAGCTTCTGACGGGCTTGATCGAATCGTTCCTGGGGGGTAGCTGTCCAGCTCTCTCCGGAAAAAGGAGATCTGATAAACACAGATGTCAGAGATATACTTTGCTTCATCAGAAGCTTGAATGGGTTCAATGAGTTGGTTAGGGGGCTCTCCAGATCCATGTTGCATCCACCACTGGTCTAAGCTAACATACACCCGGTGTTTCGGAGACAAAAAACCATAAATATACCTCAAAACTTGTTGAAAAAATAGAAAAACCCACAGAAAAAACCGGACAGTCAAAGTTTAAGCTGTAAACACAATGAGATCTCGAAAATATTCACTTCATTTATCATTTATTATTATTGGTCTCCGAATTGATTGTTCAAATGATGGCAATAAAAATTATTTAAATTCTCCCTCTCTCTCTCCACTCTCCACTTCGATCCATGTCTGTCAATTCACTCCGCGATGTATCAATTTCTAACATCATAACTGGCGCCATCAAGATTCCTAAGGAAGAAACACTGAAGGAGACTCCATCAAAGATTTTGATTACCACAAGATACTTCGTATCTTCAGACAGACTTCCCCCGACATCTCTTCGATACTTCGTCGTGTTATTAGATTTCAAAATGAAAAAAATTATTAAAATTTATAACCGCCGCGCAATTGTAATTATCATATTCACTCCAAAAGAATAGAGGGAGAGAGGGGTAGGTAGACCCACGATGACGAGACCGAGACATGAAAATGAGGAATGTCATCCTTAGCCAAAGCCCATTCATATATAGATACTCCCGGAGACGGAGACTTATCAGCCGAATGATTGATGCTAATTTCAACAAAAGGTACGATAACAGCGCCTCGCTGCGGTAATAATAATAATTTTCCTTTCACTTAACTGATAAACGCACACACACGCATACACAGGCGAAGAGTAAAAAGAGTGATACAGAGGCGCCACAGTTCGTAGTTCAGAAAGGTGCTTGATTGGTTGGTTTGACTGGCACTGGACGACAATGTCTGAACGCCTGAATGACAGACAAACGTGTTACCAATGGTGACTGTCAGTTTGTTTTTTTTTTCGGTGATAATTGCAATTAAGTAAATAAAACCAGTTAATCACAATAATTATCATTTGGGAGTGATAAATCAAGTTTCTCGCGGGGGTAATTATCTGCAGAGGCACGACCCGTTGTTGCATGTGTTTTGTTTCTTTTGTCGTTCGTTGTTGTATCGACAAAATTTCCGAACGCAGAGAAAGAGAGAGGGGCGGCCTTATCTGATTTGAATTTGAGGTTTTTTTCCTTTTTTTTTTTTCGGTGGAAATTGGAATTTTTGTGTCGGTATCTACGTATTACATGTAGCGATTGTTTTGTTTGTAGTAGCAGCGGGTTGATCGGGTTTTATTTCCACTTTTAGGGGAGTTTCCGGTGTCAGTTTGCAATCAATCTGGTCTAACAAGCATCTGTCTAACAGGTGAATTGACCACAATTAAAAAAAAAAAATTCGGAACGTCTAACTGAAATCTCTTTGCACAACTTCAACTGCGGTCCTCATTGTAATCCTAGGGTATACCTTCCACCATATTGCAAAAGTTCGTGAATAAGGCATCCATTGACTCTTTGCTTGAAAGACTGGAGCATGAGCTGTACAGCGACATCGACTTAGTAAAGGTTCAACGACTGAGGCGGCTGGGTCATGTAGAGCGGATGGACACTAATGCTTCGGAAGATCTCCGAACTCACCCCCGAGGGATGGAGAATTGAGCAAGACAGGAACGCGGTTGGCGCACGCAAGTGGAAGGGGACCTCAACCAATTTAGGGTGCGAAACTGGAGCTAAAGATCCAACTGGCTGGAGACGCTTGTTGATTGAGGCCCAAGTCCACTCCGGAAGTGTTCAATGTCTGTTCTGCTTTCCAGCTTATCGTCAAGCACTCGGCACCATTTAGGAGAACTGGCACAACCAGTGTCTTGTAGGGCAAGCATTTCGTCTTCCCGAGTAGGACGTTTGTACCCATTTTGCTTCCTAGGGTAAGTCTTCGTCTAATCTCCATTGACTTGTCATTCGTGGAGTTGATGTGAATTCCGAGGTAGATGAACTCCTTAACTATCCCGAAGTTTTAGCTGTTAACAGTGACATTGTGTCCTAGGCGGTGGACCGATCTTTCACTTCAAGATCAACTGGTTTCGCCTGTCCTTCGATTGTCGTAAAACCCTCGAAGACGGCGAGCTGGGAACAATTGATGATGTCCATGTCGTCTGTGAATACCAGCAGCAGATCTGAACTTCTATTTTTTAGCACGAATGGTAGGGACCTATCGCGTTTCTTGTTTGCTGGCTCCAGATTGAGGAGCTTTTTCACGACAAATTATGGTCTTGCTTTGTCATTGCCTGCCTACATCATCTCCGTGCCCTTTCACTGTCTCAACATTATTCCCATTCGCTTGAACTGCTGCTTATACACATTTGCGATTCATTGGGCTTCCTTCGCTGCCTTAAAGAGCCTGAGTTCCGGCCTTGAAGCCAGCCAGCTGCCAATTGCTTGACTTATATAACTTCCGAATGTGGTTCCTGTCGGGCGACTCCTTGATTTTCTTGTGCTGAAAGACTGCGTAAGTCCTTTTCTTTCGTCACCTCTCTTCTTCTGGCTCGACACTCTTCCCTTGTTGTCCTTGCTGAAGCGTTTTGTTGGTGTTCATTCTTTGTCAACTTTTTCTGGTGTACGCACTTGTGATCATACCATGGGCTCTTTTTGAGGGCGTTGCTGGTAGCCTACTGTGGTCTCGGCTACCTCTTTATAGACCATAGTTCCTTAAACAAAATTTCCTCTCATAGGAGCTTCAAACGAAATGATCCCACAGTCGCCAGTTGTTGATCCTTCAACCCTTGCTGTGACATTTCATTGTAAGATGACATCTGTCACTCTTCTCATAGGTGAATGGACACCAATGCTTCGGCCCGAAAAATCTCAAATTCACCCCTGAGGGACGGCGCAGTAGAGGAAGCCCTCAATTCAAGTGGAGCACGCAAGTAGAAGGGGATCTCTACCAACTCCCCTTTTGAGGCCTTGTTCACTATATTGTGACACAACGAAACAAAATGGACTCTAATTGTTACAACTTTTTCATGACCATAACCACACAGCCGAGGATGGAACGCGTCATCCAACACGCCTGGACATCATTGTATCTACGAAATGCTTTTAGTCAAAGTCGAAGCCACTATTAGCAATGGACATTATCACCAACAAACCGATGACATGTGTACATATCGAAACATCTCCTCTTCCTTCTTGTTCTTATCCTCTTGTGGAATGTCACTTATTACGTGAATCATCCTTCCGCCCACCGTAACCGTGTGTGAGCTGCATTCAACAGAATTTCCACAATCAATCCCGCGCCACCATGTGATTGGCAACATGGCCCATGTTACTCTTACTGTTTCCTTCTGTCCTTCCTTATCTGTCACCCTCTCTCTCTCTCTCTTTTTGTCTCTCTTCCTTCTTTATGTATTTTTAAGTTGAAAAATTCCATAAGATAACAGCCGCAGACAAACTGTCCATTCGGACAGACAGACAGACAGACACACAAACAAAGATATTTATCGGGCCTTTCATACAAAATTCCCTTAAAACTCATATCGCTGATATCGCATCCAAGAGTGACTCTATACTCTCTTGACGAAGGATGATGATGAGTAGGAGGAGGAGGACGACGAGGAGGAGTACAAAAAAAAAAAAGCGTCCGCGTTGTGCATTCAGCGGCGTGCGAGATATCATCATTCGCATCATCGTCATCCTCTTGCCGTTTGTCCGTCTGTGACCATTTGTCTGACTATGTCGCAGTGAGTTGGAAACACTGTTGGCTTTGTGATTATGTTCACTGTTCACATACACATACATACATACGCTGTTTGTTACTTCCAAGCTTTTAAATAATTTTTTTGATTTTGTTTTCCTTGTTGCGGTTGGTTTTATCAGTTGATGCAGCAGCTGCTACGTTATACGGTTCTACCCACAAATTTTTAAGACCGGACATTCGTATCTGATTTACCAAGAGAAAGGTCAAAAATAAACTGTGTCTGTGGGTGTGTGTGTGTGTGTGTTCACAAATGCTGTACTAAAAATGTGACAGTCAATTTGACTCATTCGAATTCGATACTCGAAATTGTGACGAAATTGGCATATTGAAACAATCATATTCGAAAAAATTGACAACAACTGTCAAAATGACAGCGCACACTCTTATAGCGGTTGAAATATTCCACAAGGAATTCTCAAAATGCAAGCTTTGTGGTGAAACTCAACCTCGAAATTGCTTAGGGAAGCATGAGTGGCTATTGACTTTGGCTGCCCTTTCCCAGAGGCGAAGATGTTTCTATATTCGAACTAGGGTTGGTACCGGAACACAGGGGCATTGAAGGCAATGAAATCAGTGACCAACTAGCTAGAGAAGGTTCTTCTTAAAGGTACATAGGTGCCGAAACCTTTTGTGATACCCCCAATGCGACGATTAGAACTAGTCTAGACAGCTGAGAAAAATGGAACTACTTATCTTACTTGGACTCAGATAGGTCAAAAAGGTGCATCCGATCTCTGAACATCCTTAATCACAAAAGAGACGATATCAGAAGGCGTGCTAGCTTCATCTCTAAACTGACTATAGACTGACAGCTTCATCTCTGAATGTTCACTAGCTTCAACTGAATGTCGACTTTGTCTAGAAGAAGACGAATCAGCGGAGCATGGACTGTGTGAGGGCATGGCTCTCTCCAGCTCTGTAGATCTTGATGTGACTTCAACTCATTTCTTGACATTGAATTCATAACAACAACAAACGTCTCCAGTCAGTTCGATCTTTAGCTAGCTGCCTCCACTTACACACGCAAAATTGGTTGAGATCCCCTTCTACTTGCGTGTCCCACTTGAGTCTAGGTCTTCCTCTACAGAGCCGTCCCTCGGGGATGAATTTGAAAATTTTCCGGGCCGAAGCATTGGTGTCCATTCACTCTAAGAAGAGTGACAGATGCCATCTTACAATGAACTGTCACAGCTTGGGTTAAAGGATCAAAAACTGGCGACCATGAGATTATTTAATTTGAAGATCCTTTGGGAGAAAATTTTGTTTAAGGAAATCGCGTGGCATAATGGTCCCCAAATGGTAGCCGAGACCAAAGTAGGCTTGCTGCAACGCCTCCAAAAAGAGCCCGTGGTATGATCATAAGTGCGTACAGCAGAAAAGGGTGACAAAGCATGAACACCAACTAAAGGCTTCAGCAAGAAAAGCAAGGGAAGAGTGTCGAGCCAGAAGAGAAGTGATGAAGGAAAAGGACTTACGCAGTCTTTCAGCTCAAGAAAATCAAAGAGTCGCTCGACAGGAACCACATTCGGCAGTTATACAAGTCAAACAATTGACAGCTGGCTTCAAGGCTGGAACTCAGGCTCTTTAAGGCAGCGAAGGAAGCCCAATACACAGAGAATCGTTAATGAGTGTAAGCAGCAGTTTCAGCGAATGGGAATAGTGTTGAAAGTGTGAAAGGGAACGGAAATGATATAGGCAGGCAATGACAAAGCAAGACCATAATTTGTCAATCCGGAGCCGGCAAAAAAATAAGTGTAGGTCCCTTCCATTCGTGCTAAAAATAGAAGTTCAGATCTGCTACTGGTATACACAGACGGCATCGACATCGTCGGTTGTTTTTAGGTCGCCGTCTTAGAGGGTTTTACGACAATCGAAGGACAGGCGAAACCTGTTGGTTTTGAAGTGAAAGATCGGTCTACTGCCTAGGACACAATGTCACTGTAAATAGCTACAACCTCGAGATGGTTAAGGAGCTCATCTACCTCGGAGTCAACGTCAACTCCACGGATCACAAATCAGTAGAAATTCGACGAAGACTTACCCTAGGAAACAAATGGGTTCGAAAGTCCTAACCTGGAACACGAAATGCTTGCCCTATAAGACACTGATTGTGCCAGTCCTACTATATGGTCCCGAGTGCTTGACGATAAGCAAGAAAGCAGAGCGGACATTGAACCCTTCCCGAGTTGACCTAGACCTTAATTAAAGATGTCAGACTTTTGCAAGGTTGTGCCTCTCCTGTTGGATTGTGAGTTTCTTGCAATCTATTCAAAGATCAAGAAGTCTCATGACAGCGCGTCACTTTGTCTAAACTCCTTCTGACATCAAAGGTCGTTACCCACGTTTTTGGAGAAGAAAGCGTTCTCTATTGTCAGATATTCAAAAACTAGACACTGCTCTGTAAAGCTCGTCGCTATAAATGGTGTCGTAGACGGTCTTCAGATCAATGTGTTTCCTAATCGTTATGTATACGCGGCATCTGTCTGGGATGTCTAAAACCTCCCCACAAAGACTGTCTAACTAGCTGAAATAGTTTCTTTAAAATCAGCTTAGCAGTTCTGAAGTTATAAAAGAACAAACAAACAAAACAGTTTCACACGTGACTCCCACTTGTCTTAAGACCCAAGTCAAGGTTTCTCATTAAAAAAAAAAAGCTCGTAATCTCGTATTCAATTAGAAAAAAACCCCACGAAACCAATAAGCAGCCCAAAATATGTGTACACCCAAGCGAGGGGCTTCAAGATCCAAAGATTAAAGATTCCATTATTCCTTAGGTCCACGTTTTCGCATTTTTAATTAGAAGAAGCTGAAATCACTTCTATCAATCTGCTCTCTCAACTTATCTTCGATAGAAGTTCATCATCAGAGGTCTTGTTATCTAGTCCCAGCCATCTTTGAATCTCTCATTGATCCTCTCCTCGTCCCAGCAATCTTAATCTTCTTCACTCGAAAAACAGAAACCAAAAACCAGCAGTTCAAGTCGAAAATAATTTTTGTTTTCTGCTTTGAAACGAATTTTATCAGCGTGATTGTGATTCCATTCCTTCGCTCTGGATGCTGGTGATGGTGATGGTTAGAGTGGCCAATGATCTTGATGATGACTCGAATTAAAAATAAATTTTTTAATTTAATTTTTTATTTATTCATCTTCCATCATCATCATCATTTTGTTGGGCATCGATCGATAAGAGATGTGTGTTCAGTGGTCTGGGTTCGGTTCTGAGTTTGGTCTATTGGAGGCGTATACGACGACGAAACCGATAACAGATACTGAAATAGGAGACCGACACGAAAGAAAGGAAAGAGATCTGGCAAAGATCAAACTGGGAACGTTCGGTGGAGGCGATAAGCAAATCACCGATGGTGTGCATGATTTTGTGGAACGAAATTCTTCATCTTTTGCGTCGTCGTCGTCGTCGTCGCACATAACGACCAGTTTTGTGGACGTTTTTTTTGAGCATTGTGCGTCTCGATGAATGCTAATGGGTTGTGTTATGCTTATTTTGAGAACAAAAAAAAAAGGGTGATAAAAGTTTGTCGACTTGTTAAGTGGTATGTATGCGGGTGATAAGGTTCTAGTTCGTTGTCGGGAGAAAAAAAAAGAAAAAGGGGGCGTTCAACGACAATCGAATAAGTTAAGTTGTTATCGGTGGCGATATCGGGAATGATACGCCCTTTAACAGTTCAAATGAGTCGTTGTTTTCTGTTTTTTTTTCGAAAGTAGTCTTGAGATGACAAGGAAAAGACTAGACTTATGCGAACATTTTTCCGCAAACTTTTTTTTTTGAAAGAAAAAAAAATTCCACAATAAGGGGGTGTGGACAACGCTTCAGGTATGAGATATTGTGTCATAAGCTTTGATGTCAAAAAAGGATTTAGACAAGGCGATGCGCTGTCATGCGATTTTTTTAATATCATTCTTCAAAAAATAGTGCAAAATTCACGCGCCAACACAAGAGGCACAATCTTTCCAAAGTCCGTCCAAGTACTCGCATACGCCGATCCTATTGACAGAATCGGAAGAAAGCAGCGTGATGTCGTGAGTATTTATACGGAAGCGGCAAAGATGGGTTTAACGGTAAATGAGAGCAAGACCAAGTACCTATACGCTGTCAACAAGAAAGAACACTCAATACCGACGTCTCAGACAGAACGTCTCTCTCGACAAATATAACTTTGAAGTAGTTAATGACTTTGTCTACCTAGGCTCCGCTATCAATTCAGACAACGACACCAGCGCTGAGATCAAACGAATAATAACCCTTGCCAATCGCTTACGGCGCAGACGCATGGACTTTATTAAAAATGGATGAGGGTGCTGTTGGCTGTTTTGAGAGGAAAATTCTTCGGGTGATTTTCGGTCCCGTCTGCATAGACGGTGAGTGGAGGAGGAGATACAACGTCGAACTGTACGGGCTGTAAAGGTCCAACGACTGAGGTGACTTGGTCATGTAGAGCGAATGCACACCAGTGCTCTAGTCCGTAAAATCTTCGAATTCAACCCCGAGGGACAGCGCAGTAGAGGAAGACAGCGAATCAAGTGGCGCACGCAAGTTAAAGGCGACCTCAACCAACTTAGCGTTCGAGCTGGCTGGAGACGCTTGTTGGTTGAGGCCCAGGTCCACCTTGGGCTGTAGCGCAACCTTAAGTAAGTAAATAAGCTTCAAAAGGGCTATAAGGTCGTCTGTCCACCATGAGGATTTATTCAACCTATAAGAACTGCACCATCAAGTCAGCTCTGTGGCTGGCGCGTGAGGCACTGCGATCCTCGATCATTTTAATCAAGTTGAGGCTGTCCCCAGTTGAGGCGCTTCTAATGTCTTCAGTTGTCAGGATTTCGTTGAGGAAAAATATCCTCTTGATGCAGCAGAGGGTCACTTACTCACACAGTACGTGTTCCGTTGATTCGTCTTCCTCTACATATTCAGTTTCTTTAAGTTTATGTAGGTGCTATCTGAGGATGCAGTGTCCGGAGTGGAAGCTGGCAAGCTTCCCTTAAGAATGTTCTTTGCCGTTTTGTTCAGGGGTCTAACGACCCTTTTGGCCTGTCCGTCTGTAGACTTGTTCTTAACACAGAATTAGGGTTCCGCACCTATGTATACCTTTGTGAAGAACCTTTCCTAGCTAGTTGGCCAGTGATTTTGTTTCCATTAATGCCTTTCTGTGGATGGAATACCTACTGTAAATCCATTGAAGTCAGCAGGGATTCGGTGAGGATTAGATATTTCCACAGACACTCCTCCGTGTCCAGTCTTTGTCTAGTCTTTCTCTAAGCCGTCTAGTCATTCAAAGATCATCTTGAGTCTAATCGCCATACTGACTTGCTGGGCTTTCTATTTTTCCCATCCGCGATGGATTTGATCAGTCTTGCAGTCCATCTACCCGTAGTTTCAATGTTCCAGCGTTCTTTTCAGCGACGTATCATGGTCTCCTTTTCAAGTTCTTGAGTGCTCCTTTCTTAATCCATATCGCTTAAGGGATTAATCGCCTGCTCTTTGAAGTGCAGTCAGAGACTTTGAGCGGAGTACCCTCAATGGATGGCATCTTGAATTCCTTTTGTGGATGAGGAGACAAGCTCTGTTTTCTGCGGGTTAACTGCAAGTCCGCAGAGCTTGGTCCAGGTATTTGTTACCTTCAGGGCACTTTCTAGTTGGTCACTAATTGTGGAAAGGAATTTGCTTGTTGCTAGTACCTTGACTCCACTAAGGTTAGGTTGAGTGGCTGTCTACTAGGGACACACTTAGCCTAAACTTCACAAACTTGACTCCACTAAACTTCAAGGACTTCATTCACTACAAGAATCTAGAGTAGGGGAGAGAACAGTCCTCCTTGTGGAGTGCCTCTAGAGGCTGATACTTTCACTTGTATGCCACCGAACTCTGAGTTAATGTGTCTGTTCCTCAGCATGAACACTAAGATCGGTTCCCTTTATTGCATCTACGTGGACGTTGTTGATAGCGCCCTCTATGTCCAGAAAAGGTTCTCGTAAGCTGTTAGTCTCAAATGGCGCAGGATCTTAAGTCCACAGGCCACCTGGGTGGGTTATAAGTTCACAATTAATTTGTGGATTCTTTCATGAATTTTTTTTTTGACAACAGTCATCTGACATTTGACATTTCAATGACATTTCAATCACATTTATCAAGTCTTTTGACAGCGCTAAGTTAGGTTAGGTAAAGGTAGGGTTGTGGTTGAGCTTCATATAGACCAGTATTGGTCCACAACTCTCCAAAATGAATTAATTATCGTCGCTGACAGTTCTCAATTCTTGGGATGTGTTCGTTATATGCTCCAAATTTTCCACAACTTGCTGCCTTGAGTCATTTTTTCAAAAATACCTTGTGAATGAATTCTACAATTACTCAGCGAAAAAGATACCGAAGACTACAGTTAAGTCATTTCGGTCTAAAATAAAGCTTGCCCGCTGTATCGTAACTATCGCCGTTCTTATCATCGAATCAAGGTATTTAGCCATTCCATGCCATAACTCATACAACTTGTGATCATTTCTTTGAAAATAAATAATTATGGACTTACCAATGTGGGCCCCGGTCGAACTCAAAGGCCATGGCTTAATCATGTGAATCCGGTTGATAGATACCTTGGGATTTGATGATATTCAACCACAAAACACCAGTGATGCCAATCGATTCGATAATAATCAAAAACTGACAACAGCACCGGATCAATCAATCAAATTGTGTGTCCAAAACCTGCCTTTGATAGGTGCAAAGGTTTCGCCTTCGGTCATGAGTTTTCTGCAAAAGTTCTGAAAGCGTTTCAAACAGCAGCAGTCTTTTGCTGTAAGTTTGGATCGTTTTTTGTTTTTTGGTGTGACTTCCTGAAGTTTGTTTCGTGCTTATCTGGACAACAGCAATTAAAAGACTCATTCGTCATAGATAAGCGTACGCGCGTTGCGTTTGTTCAAAAGTCGTGTTGTTTTGAGATATTATTCGAACCCCTTCCAATGGTTCTTCTGTACTGTAAGTACTTGTAATTATGATAGCGCGTTCGCTAGGCTCAAGAGAAATCGATTGCTGAAGCTGAACATTCGAAATTAAATGACGATTAGTTTCGAATTTTAATTTGATACTCCAGATAAGATTGCTAGTTCTCGAGTGGTAGCAATAAATGTTCAAGGGGTGGATGTTGTTGTTTGTCTTTGGGTTGTTTTCCAATTAAAAAAAAAAAACAAAAAGTGGAAGCGAAACGATTTATTTTGTTTATCTTTACCGATCATTTGGAGTCGCTACATGAAAACTGATATTTGCTGACTCAGACATAAGAACGGGAAGAGATACTTTTTGACTTTTTGACAATTTTTGAGACTTTGTAGTGTTTACAGTTGTAAACGTTGTTCTTTTGACATTTTTTTTTTGAATTGACGACGAAAGCATTTTAGTGAATCACTTTTTGTAAGAAAGACGCTGCAAAGACTGGCTTAAGCACATCAGAAAAGCAAGCTCAAAGTTGCTTTACCCGAAACCGTCACAGTCTTTGAGTTCTAAGGGAAATTCTCAGCGGACACAGCTATCTCAACAAACATCTAAAACCGCATGAACCTTGCAACGGGCTCTGTCTTGAGAGTGAAGAGACCTCAAAAGGAGAACAAACCTCTAGAGCTCCACCTTAACCTTCGTCGATACCCCAGCTAACACTGAACGGATGCTATTTACCCCTTAGTATAAAACACCGACTTTCAAGCTTCCACGTCTCAACAACCAAACACTTTCATTATCTCCCAGTGCAAGGTACCTTGGCTTCATACTTGACCCCAAGCTCAACTGGAAGAAAGCATGCGTCGCTTTCTACGCCTGCAGCAAGACCTTTGGCAAAAGGTGGGGTCTTCAGTCCAAGATGGTCCTCTGAATACACACTGCCGTAGTTCTTCCTATCGCTCGTGTGGTGGCCCGGCTTAAGCAAAGCCTACAAAATCACAAAACTAAGCAGAGTCCAATGAACAGCTGTTATTGAGACCTCAGGGGCGTTACGATCGACCCCGATAGAAGCTCTTAACGTGCTCCTCCATATGATGCCCCTGAACTTGCACATCAAAAAAATCGTCTCGTATAGTGCTATCAGACTCAGAGAATCAGAGTTCTGGTCTTCGAAGCCCTTTGGTCACATAAAAGCTCTTGATCTGCTGCCTAGAGATCTGGTCTCGACCATAGCTGACTGCACGATTCCTAAACTCAAATTCAACAATAATATTGAAGTTGATCTTCCGGAAAGGACGGAATGACCCACCCTTATCGATCTTCACCGACGGCTCCAAGATGGAGTGTGGCGTTGGCGCAGGTATCTTCTTAGCGAAGCTGCACGTATCCAAATCGTACCGCCTTCCAGACTCTTCGAGTGTCTTTTAGGCGGAAGTACTAGCGATTACCTACCTTCCTACCTATTTACCAGAAAGAGAATCCTTGGCCCCGAAGTTGTCCCAATGTTACAGCTTGCCTGCCATCCACTCAGAGAAGTTGCCTTACTTCTTGACATCTTTTGGAGTTATACAACTCATCTGGGAAGGTACAATAAGATTCTGAAGAGAAGCCGTAGTGTCAGGAGCTGTAAACAACCCTCCCGAACACACATGTTAGCAAGTCTGTCGAAGAAGAGGCTTTAAAGGATCAAACTTGACGAAAGTTAGTCTTTCTTCGTTTCATTTCGCTTTGAGGTAGACATGTACCTAATTTTTCAGGACTTCTACTACTCGTCGATGGTTTTTGCCTTTGTATCTCCATTGGTCTTGGTCGCGCTACAAACCAAATTTTGTTTGGTATCTCCGAATTCTTAATCTTTGACTTAAACCTTCGATTTTCTTTAACTTTAAGGTTGTTGCCTGGAATATTGTTGTACAACTGTTCAATGTGTCTCTCATTCTCATTGTCTATGGGGTCCCATGTAGAGTCGTTTTGAAATAGTTTAACAGTTGCGACCAACATTTTTGGAATAAACTCAAGGCTAGGTTCACCCTGAACTGTAGCGAGACCTTAGCAAACTCATACAAGACTCAAAGAAGGGACTCTGGTGGTTACACACACGTGTTTTTTTTTTTTGATGAAATTTTTGATGAGATTGTGGAATAAACTCACCAATCATCGTTGGAACTCGGCCTTGAGTTTAGGATTTCACGAAATCCCATGAAAATATGTCCAACGACATCAAATCGTATAATCTTGCTGCCCAGGTTCTTTTAGACATCATACAGCCTGGATGTGATTGTCGCGACAAATCGGTTGTTTCTTGCAAAGTGTTCCAGTCGCGATGCCTCGCTGGAACTTTGTACATGTCATCAAGGCCCATATCGATCAGTTGAGGCCACAAGAACTCTATTATCAAACCTAAACAGCTTGTCCAGTTCTTCCTTTTCTTCGCATCTGCAGCTTCTGCAGAAATTTCTTGAGAGACCCTGTGTTGACACCTACCAGTGATTGTAAGAACCTTTGATTGGTTTTACTGCCTGCATCCTGCTGTTACCCAGCGGTTCTCCAAGATTCTCATTCTAGGAAGAATTGTTAGTGTAGTACCAACCTTGGCAAGTTCATCAGCTTTTGCAGTTCTCTGTAATGTCTCCGTGTCCCGGTACTGCCATCTCCCCGACAGACGAGCGGCAATCAAGAACAGTTTTTGATGTTGCAAAGACTGATTCCAGAGTCTGTATGGCGACTTGACCATCTGTGAAGATGCCAATATCCCGAGTAGATATTGCATTCCAGCTCAGGCAAGACAGGGCTTCTTTGATCGCCATAATCTCCGCCTGGAAGATGCTACAAAGGAGAAGCTTAAATCATCAAAGAAAACATCTCCTTCTACATCGTCTTTGGTTTTGGAATTCTCTGTAAGCAGTGTTGACTTTTCTGAAAGATCTCTCGTGAGGATTGCAACTTTAAAGTTACTTTTCCATGTGGTCATGGAAGTGTGTCTACTGATCCATTGAGGGGTGGCTCTAAGCCTTACAGCTGCACATGCAACCATCGATGACTAGGAACATGTCAGTCTCTGTATTTTCCTACAATTTCTCCCCAGTCATTCGGAACACCACTCTTGGAGCAAAGACTGAAACCTTATACTGCCTGAGCTTCAAAAATCACTACATCAACGCTAGCGTTGTATACACGTATTCGTAAGCCTTTTTAGCGCTAGCCACACCTATCAGCTTATTTGGAGAGCGTAGGGACCTCGTTCTGAAGCGACTAGCTCAGGACATAAGGATATATTCCAGCGACTACATCAGTATGAGGCCCAGGTCCTGTGTAGGCAGTCACTTTCTAGCCCTCCCGTTCTAGGATAAGTAGAAGTGAGTTAACAACTAAGTTCCAGTGCACAGGAGTTGTTTTCACCACATTTCGAGCCGGGTAAGGAATGTAGTCCAATTTTTAACAGATGGCTCCAAGACTAGTGATAGCTCAGGTGTTGGAAAGACTGCACTTTCCCTATGCCTCTGTCTTCCAAGCGGAGATTTTTGCAATACTTATGGTTGCAAAGTATCTGCGTCTGTAGCGATAGGCAAGCTTCGCTTAAGGCCTTGCTTAATCCTCTAACTAGGTGCAAAATAGTTCGAGAATGCAGGTTCGGTTGGAAGACTGAACTTGCTAAGACTTGTCTGAATCCCTGGACACAGCGGGTTTATCGGAAATGAGTTCTCCGATGAGGTTGCCACGTTAGGTTTGTCCGTATCTTCGGTTAGGGCTTCTATCGATTGTTGGGTTTTAACCAAGCACAACTGTAGAAGGCATGACTCTCCAGGATGCAGGCAGACTATTATTATTATAATTATTGTTTGGGCTTTGCGACCTGAAAGATCTTTTGTACCTGAAGCCAGTTAGACAAGGAGATCCTGTATCTTACTCAAGTTGAGGATATATCCAGTCGAAGCATTACGAATGTCCTCCAGTGTTAGGAATTCTTTGTAAAGACAGTGCTTCCTGACTCTGCAGATAGTCACGCACTCACATAGTACGTGTTCCGCTGATTCGTCTTCCTCTAAGAAGATCGTGTACATGATATCTGAGGCTGCAGTTAGGAAGCCGGTAAGTCTAGTGATTTTGTTTAGGGGTCAGATGGCCCTTTAAGCCTGTCTAAGTCCCTGAATGCTGCTCCATTAGGATGGGAAGTTCCGTTTTTCCCAGCTCTCCAGACTCATTCTGAACGCGGAAGTAGGGATGCCGCAGAAGGGTTCAGCACCTATGTATCTTTCTGAAGAAACTTTTCAGGCAAGTAGGTCCTGGTACCCACCAGAGCTTCACTTTATTCCGCTTTGAGAGGTCTTGTGGAGAGCATTGAAGTAGCTTGGAACGGCCTTTGAATTACAGTAATGGGAACTCAGTGCTTTAAGCGCTGGTCTCCCCCTCTATCAATGGCATGTAGTTCTGCCTAAAAGCCACTAGTGCCTTTGAGACTTTGTGATTAGGCCCATAGCTATCGGTACCAAAACCGGAGTTCACCTTTTATATTCACAAACGGATCGTCAGTTTCTTAGTAATTGCGATTCGGGATCTCTATCTCGAACTTCCTGCCAAAACAGAGTAATTTGGGCACGAAGTTGGTTACCGTGCTGATCATTTCAAGCTCGTAAAAGTCAGAGAGGATAGCCATGTGACCCATAGGTCTGCTTGGCTAGATTCCTGTAGAGTGTTGGAGGTTAACTGCACTGCGAATCGCCAATTTTTTCTTTGACAAAGATGTGCAAAAGAGTTAGTCCAACAACTGCTTCTAAGGCTGCCGTAGGTTCACATAGTCCCGGTGATGCCGTGACATGCTAAGTCGTTATAGCTTTATTTTTCCTTGACTTTGGTCCATCAATCTACGGAGGCGTAGGTGATGATGTTAAGCCATTATGTGACCTAGGGCTGTAGGTCCTACCTTACAATCGACGACATACCCCCATGGCATTAGTCGCTTTGGTAATTTAACTGTTAACGTGTAATGCCAACTAAGCTTTTCTTGTCTAGGACAATTCACTTCATCTGAGAGGTTAATAGGTTTAGGGTAACTGTACCAAAGTTCAGTTTTCTTCTTCTAGTAAATGGTTCAAGAACTGTCTTGTAAGAGTTGATAGATAAACCCTCTGACACACCCCAGTCAGAGACAAAATGAAGGGCCTTTTGCATGTCCTCGCACAATTTACGTTCATCTCTTCTCTTATCAGGCCAGCGACCCTTGGATGGTCTGAGCCTGAACTAATGCCGCTTTCCAGTACGTTCATGCCTTCCTGTTATGCTGGTCACAAGATCGTCAGTGTAGCCAATGATGTTGCTGAGTTTTGCGAGTAGGTCCTAAATGACGATTGACCATAAGAGAGGCGAGAGGACGCCACCTTGTGGACAGCCTTTTGTTGCTGATGTTGGCACTGTGACCTCTCTAGAGGTGACTGAGATTCTTCGACTTCCAACAACTGTCATGTCAAAATGTCAACAACAACAAAAAAAAAAAGACATCTGTCAAACTGTCAATGAGAATTCGTAACAATTAACGAACGCATCCCGTAATGGTGGTTCCATTTTAAATTAAAATTGACCTCGTTAACTCCGCAGTCCTGCTTCCCTATTTTTTTTTTTACCAAATTTTTCAATGTTTCCCCATGTTGCGTCTACAACAAGAACACAAGACAAAAAAAAAAAAAAACCAAACGCCGATGCAGCTCGCGATGGTGGTCTTATTTTTATTTTTTTAAAATTCCGCCGCAACGGCCGGCACACGGCCTCCACACCAATTACAGCATACACAGCACATTATAGCGGTAGGCAATAACAACATTTAACGACTTAAAAACACCCATCAACAGCTTGACCGACAAACGAGGAGTGAATTCCATGTTTGACCAAATAGCGCCGGTTGCTCCGTCATTACCGTCGTCGTCGTCGTTGGATGGTGCGGTGGTTCGAGTTCTCTCAAAAGCCGCCAAAAAGAAACGCGCATAAAATGTGAACGAGAAGAGTGTGAGCAGGGGGGGGGAGACAACAAAAAAGGAGGATAGCGAGGAAGTAAAGAACAGGAGGCGACGACGACGACGACAACAACAACAACATACAGTTAATGATGTTACTTTGTGTGTCAATAAAATGTTTCATCACCGAAACCTGTGTAGGGCTCTACGGGGGTGAATTATAAAATCAGTGGTATTGGTGGGCTCTTGTGTGGTATTGGCTGCGTGGTGGCGACACACTTGTGTCAGCGGCGGCGTCCAGCAACGATGTGTGGTGTGTAATAGTTGTTTTGGGTCGATTAGTGGTTTTTTTTTTGGAGTCCGACGTCCCATGGAAGTGGGATAATTTCATTAAACAAAATGTGACACTTGGAATGGGTTTCGTATTGCGACATTCACAGGGCTTAACGAGGAAAGTGTGTGTCGTCCACCGTGCGTCGTCGTCGCCGGCTAATTGAGCAATTAGTGGTGCCGCATGGAATTTAATCGTGGAGGGATATTTTATTTGGGTGATCCTTTTGAGAAATTGTATTCAAGAGTTTGACAGGTAGAATGAAGTGTCAAAGTCACTGAATCTTAACCAAAGAGAAGCATCATTACTCTCGTTTGTCTTCATTTTTCTCCGCTCCACTTGCCACTCCCATGACTACTTTTGTCCTTATCTCTGCGGTTCACCGCGCATTTAACTCTCCCATCCTCCAATCTGAAGAGACTTGCAACTCACTAACCGATAAGATATCGCATTCTCAAAATAGTCATCCATCAAATCACAATCAACGAACATACCCTGGCTGCAAGATAAGTCATTGTGACAGATGTGTTGGTCTAAAAGCCAAAGATACTTGCGATAGGATTCTGTCATCCAACAATAACAATATTTTGAATTTTTCTAAAAGAAATCGCATCCGTCTGTTTGAGATAAGCTGGCAAAGGTCACGGGGTTAAAGTATCAAAACAAAGATTGAATCGAGGCCAGTATTTCGAGATGTGATTTCTTATTTTTGTTTGTTTGTTTGTTTTGTCATTTTGTCCGTCTCCCACTCGTTATTTTTTTTTTTTAAAGAAAACAAAACAAAACGCCCCTATTCCAGTTCTATTACTTAATCGAACGCTTAAGTGCGGTCCAAAGTGATAAATAACACGGAACCCCTCTGTAATTACAAAAATGTCCAAACATTTCTTTACGCGAAACTATACTTGGGAGGTGTGCACGCACGAAAGGCAACACCATCATCCAGGGTCCGGTCGGTCCAGAAACAGCAGCCAAGAAACATGGAATAACATAAATTTCTACATCAACCAGAACACACGTTGCTCCTGCTGATGATGCCACCACCGCTACCGCGCCGGGGGGCACGGTAATTAAAATGTAAATATCCAATTTCCCAAGTCGCGCCGCGCACACACTCCAGAAAATTGATTCGGGAAAGGGGCACGTTTATTCGTTTTTAATTTTTTCCCCCCGCTTCTCGTCGCCGCAGAAGTGTGTGTTGAACATGTTTCTCTGTGAGACAAACGAGGATGACATGCAGAATAAAGGACAAGAAGACACACAGAGAGGGAACACATTAAACAAACAAACGATCAAGCACCGGGACGCATTTGAAATTTGATGAGGAGGATATTCGGGAACGAGAGCAGAGCAGTGGAAGCAGAAGCATTTAGCACGCATGTGCAACAAGTTCAGCAGGTTGTCGGCATGAGAAGTTGGAAACTAATTGAACACGGTCCTGGTCCATGTCATCCTGTCTGAGGTGTGCATTTGAATGTGTAACGTGATAATTGTAGGCTAAGACATCGGTGAGTTATAGATGGTGAGGCTTTGCCGGTCCTTATCTATTGAACCAGAGTTTTGACAGAAGCTTTAGTTTTGTCACTAGGACTAGTGACCTTTCATCAATCGCAAGCAAGTCCCTTGAAATTCGTGACATCTATTCGAAACGAAAACCGCCTCCTTTTTGGTAGGCTATCCGGTGATGCTTCCTAAGACGAAGGCTTCTTAACACAAGTCTCAAATTTCGCTGCCAGTCTTCGGGCAATTGCCATTTCATATGCCCAACTTGACTGTTTCTCTTGTGCGAGGCAAGTAACTTAGAATGCAAGCTTTGGAACGCAGCGGGGTAAGCTTCCAGGCAGTAAACAAAAAGTAGGCTTAGCCAGTGCTGATGTCGATGAAGCACTTTTCACAGGAGGTGTGTGTACACAACTTAAAATCGAAGTCACCGCTGCAGCTCAGACACATTTATCCCAAGACGACCCATCTGAGAGGTACCATTTGATCTTATCTCATGGCATGGCATTCATGACTCGTCTTGGAAGCTGCTTTTGGTGGCATGCGCACTATGTGACCAAACCATCCCAAGTAGCTGCCCAATACTGAGTTTCTCGTATTCTAATGTTTCTCACTCGATCCCTGGGCGTTGTTCCATCATTTAGGCAGCTTGTATCCGCGGTCTTATGACCCAAGATGAGAGTTGGAACAAATACCGAGGTAAAGACCGATAACTTAACTTAGTTGATCCAGCCTGACCAATTCCACAAGGCATTTTTTCCTCTATCAGTCTTCCCGTGATACTTGAACTTCTCCTCCTTTTTCAACGGGACTCCGCACAGACCGAACAAGCTTTCTGGTAGCAACCATCCTCTCTGATTTGTTTACGTTTGCCTTCGTTCCATCCTCATCATGATGACGGGCCTTTCGAGTGCACAATGGTGCTCGGTTTGGGAGGACTCAAGTGACTAATTCTCAAGTCTCCCAGTCCTGAGGACTGTAATATCTAGTCCATATGATGCAAAGTGCAAAGTGAAAGACCTCGATTTAACGCTGTTTACCCGAACACAGGTTCTTCAATTTGTATACCAAGATCGAATGGTCCTTTACCAGCAAAGCACTCCAAAGTTTGCCTTGGGAGTGTCAAGTTAGAGATCTCTGACACAAAATGTTGCAACTATCACTCTTAGTGTCATCCATTAACATCCAGGTAGAAGTGGTTGAATCTAGTGAACCTACCAGAGACAAAAGTAGCGCGGATGCGCCGGTTTGATAAACATCCAGGTCACGTGAGTTGTGACATCAAAGGCGCACTACCACTCAATTCTACCTACCTTGCCTCGAGAGAACTGTTCGTAGACCTTCTCCAAAATCTACAAAACACCTCTAGACAGGTTTGGCATACTCCCACGCTTTCCCAAACATCACTCAAAGAGTGATTACCTGTTCGGTAGTGCTTCTGTCAGGACAACAGTCGCATTGCTCATCCCCTAACCCAGATGGAACCACAGCTCTGGAACACGTTTCTAACGCTTTAGTCATCCCAGCTTTCCAGTCCATTGCATTCACTCATTACCTAGAGTACACTAACCCCGTATCATCGTGTGCATGCTTCGAGAATCAAAAGCATCTTTCGAGGTCTGCCCTAGAACCCGTTTTCCTGCGTTCCTATCAAAACCGCATTAACTTGAATATCCTTGAAGAACGCTCCTTCAGCTCACGTTGAATGTGCGTCCCGTCCCGTTCGTAGTCTACGAACTCCTCGTCTCTGCTATCTACCGACCTACCTCTCTTATGGCTTGAACGAACCAATCTTCCGTTTAACTCAAAACGGAGTCTAAGACTCCCAGAGTCTCTTGGTTTTCTCTTCAGTTAATCCTTTCCAATTGGTTTTCGGTCTCGTTACCATCTACGAACATTCAAAACCAGTGTGTAACGCAACCTCCTTCTTGAAGTTCTATATCGATCGCGAAGGGTCCATAGCCTCTTGAACGGGTGCATATTCTAAAAAAAAAAGTAAGACCAAGCTATAGGAGATGTCATTAAGGCTACGCGTACAGTGATGCGATGCGAAAAGCCTAAGAATACCTGTGTCTGAGCAGTTTGAACCCAAGCAAACGCGTCTCGAAACGCATCGTTTTATCGCATCACTATGCCCGTTGCCTAAGCGTTCTAGAAGCATCTACTTCGATGCAATTTTTCAACCGAAAGTCTATCACACTCGCAAAACAAGTCCGTCCCGCCCTCCTAGTTCCATCATAATTGCATACCTCTCCACCGAGTAATGAAAAATCATCTGCAACACAGAAAAGTGACACGATTACAACAGAAAATAAATCTATCTAGATACTCATCCCATATTCCATACGGGATTACACTTCTGCACTGGCTGTGCGTGTAGAGAGAGAGCACTTTAATGATACTCCGCCTGCGCGCCAGCCACTCTCGGTATGTGACACTTGACAACCCCTAAAGCGATACGAAACATAATGTGCAGCAGGATAAGCGCCACCATCAGCCAAACACACACACACAAGCAACACACACACTGCTCTTGTTCTTATCTAAATGCCAGCCTTTCAGTCTCTATTTCCATTATGATACGCAGAAGATACAAACAAAACGAACGAAACATAACATTCTAGATGGGACGCAGGATAAAATGGCGGGGCTGTGACTGCGGTAAAAGCAAGCGCTCTAGCAGTGGAAGATGAATTCAAGCGCCGCGTCGCGGTCGGGGCAATAATAATCGCAATAATAAAACCACAAAAGGTAATAAAAAGAAACTTAAACAAGCGAATAAAAGAAGCCAATGAAAGGGAACGGATTGCTGTTGCTGCCGCTGCTGCATGCTGGTGGAGGAAGATATGAAGTTATAGGGTGTGATGGAATGTTTCTCAAAAGATTTGCTTCAATTATTTGTCCCATGGAACACAGAGACAGGGAGGTGTATGAATTTATGGAAAATTAAATGAATTTACCGTTGTAGAAGTGGGTTCTTCTTTAAAGCCTTTTCGCTTTGAATGCTACTAATTTGCACTTGGCAAGACTGTTTACAGACATACTGTCAAGACACCGGACGAAAGACTACCCTGACATGCATTTGCCTCAAGTGGTACACAGTTTGAAAGTCTTAGAAAGCAAAATGGGGTTCTCAGCCTCGTGGACTCTGCTCAAGTCAGCATTGCCAGACAACATATTGAAAATATTACCAATGCCTACCACAGGAAGCAGACGAAGCAACTCTAGGCTACCAACAACCCCCGACAAGAAATCCGTGCTATGATGAGGAGTGCATGCAGAAGAAGAAGGGAACAGACGAAGCCTATAAGAAGGCTTTGCAAAGAACAACGGGGTGAGTACAGAGCCAGGAAAAGAAGAGCCTTCGCAGTCTCCCAGCTCAAGGATATCGAAAAGAGAGCAGGAGGAATAACAAAATGCGAAGCAGGTTACAACCAGGAACAACCCAGGCCCTTCGAAACAGTGAAGGTAATTTTGTCATCGACCCCCAGGGATTGTGGATGTATTTAAGCAGCATTTCTAACAGCTGCTTTATGGGCTTGACCAGGAGGGAGTGCTAGGTTATGAAGAAAACTCAACTTCAGTCGATGTGAAGAGGAAGTCGGCACAGCCATTAAATAGCTGCCGAACAACAAGGCCTCGGGCTTAAACGGATTACCGTCAGAGCTTTTCAAAGCTGGCGGCGATGTTTTGGTAAGGAGCAAGCACCAGATCATCTGCAAAGTATGGAAGGACGAAAGTATGCCCGAGAACTGGACTATCAGCTCTATCTGCCTCATCTTCAAAAAAGGTGATCCCCTATGTCTTGTAAGAACTACCGAGGCACATCCCTGCTTAATGTAACCTACAAGATCCTATCCAGTGTACTGTGTGAACGACTAAAGTCGTTTATCACCACACTCATCGGCATTTACAACCCGGCAAATCGACGATAGACCAAATCTTCAAACTACGGCAAATCCTGGAAAAGACCAACGAGTTCCAAGTCGATACACTCACCATCTCTGCGTCGACTTTAAACCCGCATACGACAGCATTCATCGCCATTTAACGCGATGACCGAATTCGGGATCCCGACCAACTCAGTTGGTCGAGATTCAACGAAGGATAACGGCGATCACTGCAACTTCGGTTTGTCTAAACAACTAGGGTTCAAACTCCCACTCGAAGGTCCAAAATCATGCTCTTTAAAAACCTCGATCTTGCCAGTCTTGCTTAACGGAGCTGAGAACTGGACAACAGTGAAGCAGATCTTGGGATCCTTCGAAAGAAAAATTCTACATCGAATATTTGGTCCTGTCTACGAGAGGGCGAACTCTACGAGCTATATAAAGATGTAAATGCAGTTCGGTCAGTCACATAAAATGAATGGACGAGAGTGCTTCAGCTAAGAGGGTCCTTGAGTCCCAGTCATCTGGCTCACGAAGGAAGACCGAGAGATAAAGCAATCGCAAATGTTAGAAACATAGAAACCTTGGTCAAATAAACTCATGGTGAAGCTTCTTATCCTCACTTGCCCATGCGTTTGAGATAGCCCTCTCCAACTCATAAGACACCTTTACTAAGGGCGGTCCATTCTTTTGTCAATTGAAGTGGATTCCATTGCATGCCATCATTTTTAACAGAATTTTCGTCTTAGCGTCCTTCACCGAATTGTGACAGTTCGGGCACGACATGACCTACAGAAGCTCTAACTCTACATCTACATTCAAATGGAATCGTTCCACCTTCGTTTTGATGGTAAAAATATTGTTTTCCCTGATTTTGGACAGCCTATCGGGTGCAGCTTTTGCAAGTTCGATGTCGTCGTCTATGAAAAGTTGGTAATACTGTTAATCTGGTGTCTGGCAATGCTTATTTGAGTCCATGAGGCTGAGTGCCCCATTTTGCTTTCTAAGACTTTCAAACTGTGTACCAGTTGAGGCAAATGCATGTCAGTGTAGTTCAGACGTTTTAGGGAAGACGCCACTCCCTGATAACCATCAAGACCTACATACCTACTTACAAATTCGTATGTAGGTGGCGCTACAGTTCGACTTGCCTCAATAAACAAAACTTTTCAGTTAGCCCGGTTATTAACTATGTAATTCCAGCTGCGCCCTTCAAATTGGTTTAGGTGCTTTCCCATTTGTGAGTGCCACTTAAGGCGGGGTCTTCCTCCACTGAGTTGTCGCTTTGGGTTGGATTCGAAGGCACTGCAGGCCGGAGTTAGTGTCTATTTGCTCTACATATATACTTACTTGCTGGAGGTGGCGCTACAGTCTGCGGTGGTCCTGCGCCTCAACCAACAAGCGTGTTCGGCCAGCTAGCTGACTCTTGTTTCGCACACTAAGTTGGTTGAGGTCCCCTTCCACTTGCGTGCGCCACCTGAATCGCGGTCTTCCCCTACTTCGCTGTTCCTCGGGGGCGGAATTGCTCAACATGCAGCTAGGTAATCCAGAGGTGTGAGATTCAAGATGGTTTCTAGCACAGCAGAGGGGGTCGGTCTCACGAGCCCTGTTTTGTAGGGACAGGTCATTCTTTGAATCTTGTTAAAAATGTTAAGGTTCGAGTGCTGTCTGACCGTTAAGAGTTAGAAGGTAACTTTTGGCATCTAGCCCCAAGCTGTACGACCAGTAGTTCTCTGCTTCCAAAGCTTCGTTATAGGGTTTTCAAGGGTTGGACCAAAGGTAGGTATATTTTGATGGCCTTGGAGGGTTGATTGCAGGGATTTTATATTTCCTAGAGAAGAGAAGCTCGGGTTTATTTTACGCCCAGATTTGTCGGTCTATCTAGTTAGAATAGACAGGGCTTTGCACATCAGTTCATTGAGAACTACATTGCAATGTCATGCGCGTATGCAACCACAATGTAGTCAGTCCTTTAAAGCCTTGTTCCAGCTGAAAGGTGAGAGGATCCTTATTTGAAGAGTACCTTTACTGACAGATCTTTGACCTGTGGTGTCATCCATCTTAATATTGACAACTCTCTCACAGAGGGACGCGGTTAGTGTCTCACTTACTCCTAGGTACAGCTATTGGATACAGTTTGACGTTGTTGAAAACTCAAGGAAGGCAGGTACGGTGTATTGCTGGTTTTCAATGGACCTCTCGATAGTTTGAGGCTTGTGTAGAGCCTGTTCCAGTCGACTCACATTTATTTTTAGCATGTGGTGTAAGTTTGAGATTATGGTTTGACTGTTTATGGTTGATCTGAGGTGGGTTTCAATGATCCCAGGACGAAGTGCTATATATTAAGATGAAGAAGAAGAAAAAGAAGGTTCCTTATAGCTGGTATCTTAGTTTCTCTACTTTCTCTCATGTTTAAGGGTGTCATCCCTCAAAGAAGGCGTGAAAAGTTACAAGAGTTACAAAGGTTTTATAAAATCTGTTCTCTAAGACTCTCAAACTTTTCTGTAGTATTTTTGAAATATTTTGTGTAAATCTACGCCTAAAAAGTTGTAATTTTCTTTTTTCCTTTGTTTCAGGTAAGTGATTGAACCGTTAAGTGAATATTTAACATTTTTCTTGTTCGGTAAGTTAACGTTTTATACTTTACCTACAATTTACAATCGTTTATTACTAGAAGAAGAATAGTGTAGACCTTTTCTCGGTTCAAATGATACCACAAATGCCAATATATACTTACTTGTCAGGGCAGTGACCCTGGGAGGGTCTGAGTCTGAACTTATTCCGCTTTCCATTCCTTACGCTCCTAGGCACGCTGCTTTCAGGTTACTCGATCAAGGTTTCTAGCGACCGCGATTGTCCCTCTTCTTCTTTCTCTTCTTCGTGAACCATTCTCTCGATGTTGCTGACCGGACTACAACCACATCTTTATACAGATCGTAGAGTTCGTCCTCCTCGCAGACAGGACCAAATATTCAACGTAGAATTTTGCTTTCGAAGAATCCCAAGATCTGCTCCACTGTCTAACTTATCGTCCAGCTCTCAGTTCCGTAAAGCAAGACTGGCAAGATCAGAGTTTTGTAGAGAATGATTTGGAACCTTTGAGTTAGGAGTTTGGATTACTAGCTGTTTGGACAAACCGAAGTTGTAGTGATTGCCTAAGGTTTTCCTTCGTTGAATCTCGATCAGGGTGTCATATGTGGAGTTTACATTCATCCTCTAGGTAGATGAGCTCCTTGCTTATAGCTATCGATTGTCAAGTTCTGTCCTAGAAGGTGTTCGACGGATCGAAAGCTTCAATAATGTCACGCTGAGAATGGGCGTTGATGTTGATATCGTCTACGTACCCCAGTTGCTGGATGAAATTGTTAAATCAAGTTGCCTTCAGTGGTTATGCCGACCTTTCGCTTTATCTGCTCAAGCACAAGCTTAAAGAAATCACACGACAGCGCGCCTCCTTGCCGAAATCCGGTGCATCTTTGGGATAATTCGACGGTTCTGCTTCCAAGCTGCACGATGGCGGGACACATCCGCCAACTTCATATTTAAACACGCTCAACTTAAGAAGTCCAAGAGATTCTTCTACAACTGTCAAACTGTCATTTTTGAACTAAGCAAAGTTTCAAACCTCGTTTGGATGCCATTTGCAAATAAAAATCCAGTGTTACTACTTTCTTGTTTTGTTCGATAGTACAATGATAGACTCTGGCCCCAAAGCACTAGTGTCCCAACAATCTCAGTCGTGGTATTGGAACTCTTCTGATTAGGTCGATGAACAGCCATCACAGTTCGTTGTTGTGTTTCCTCTCAAAACGCTTCATTTATGGGGACGGGATCGAAAGATTTTGCTCCCAAAACAACCAAGGGTAACTTCATCCATTCCTGACAAAGTCCATGCCTTCACGTTCTAGGGAAAGGAATGGTTTTACTACTCAATTGCTTTAGCCCATAGAAACAGTGATTGGATGGAGCTATTTTACGTTTGATCTCAAGGCTATTGTCGTTGTCTTCGTTGAATACGACATGTGAACTTGATATTTCGTCTGAAGAGTCTTCGAAACATGGGATATATCCCTCCACGTCAACTGTACGTGGAAAAACATAATCTTAGACAGACAAATCTTCAAGGCATTTAGGACTAGGGTCTAGGGCTTCAAAACTTCTCGGTGTGGTTTCAGAGGCACTAATGGGAGTACGAAGACAAACTCTCAAAGTGGAACTCAACGAAAGGATTTCGACAAGTTCATCAGCACAGTAAGCGAAGTCAAGAATTGCTCGCATTTACCAAGCGTGATTCTAAGCTTCTGATGGACTTCTTCGGTGAACACTGCCTCCACTCAACTTCCATCTCATGACAAGCCGGTCATAAGTAATGTGGATATGTGCTGACCAAGAGAGCGCTGATCCATACCTCGAAGCAGTCAAAAACAGTTCCGTATGGGGTTCATCTCTCTAGCTATAGTCAGCCAGTGCATGTCCGCTAGCATGATCCTGAGGTTCCTCCGTGGTATGGTGCCGATCTTGCTCAGGATGATGACATACTCCAGCTGTTGGATGACTTTGTTTGGCATAAAAGATCTTTTTCGTTGCAGTGCTTTTGTGGTCTCCGTCTGGAAAGGAAGGAGGCTACATCGAGTTTCATTTTGGCTTGGTACCAGAAGATTGCATTTCGATTCGCAAGTGGGAGTTTCCACGTCAAAAGACTTTAACCTGCCGTGTCCCTTCAACAACCTCACTACAGAAGCGTCAACCAAAGAGCCGACATACAGTGGAAAATTAATTCTCTCCCGATCTACCCTTTCCTTTCAATTCAGTCATGCAACACTGTATTGCCGACTTCTACGAACACTTCTCTCTTCGGTTGCACTGACCTCCTTCGAAGCAATAGAACACCCCAAATAGCGTCATCGTTCACTTCACATTCCACCACTGGAATCCACTTCCATTAGGCTCCTCCATATCCAGAGTGATCTGTGAATTATCATATCAAACAGACGGCAGACACCCGGTGCCATACGTTTTCCACAAAAAAAAAAAGAGGAAATCCTCTCTCTTGATCCCTATCACTGCGTCTAATCTTCGTTCAAAATCTATGAGTCACTCCGGGAACCATCTCAAGTGTATCATCGTAGATAACTCAAGTGTGCTTGGTCCAATTCTTTCCCAAAATGTACCCACAATCGGAGAAACGCCTTTTATTGCACTCCGAACAGGCCATAACGATTGTGCTACCTGGCGACAACAACATTTCCAGTGTTAGGGGCATCAGCAAGGACAGCTCATTCGGAAAGGATTTTTCTTCTCTCTGTGTGTGTGTCATCAGCAGAAGCGGCAGCACACCATAATCACCACCACCACCATCACTGCCGCCATCGTCCAGAGAGCACTAGAACCCCAGCACCAGCACTTGCCAGACAACGAGATAATTTTGAAAGATTAGCTGAGTGCAGCGCAGAGATAAGCGTTCCATTCCGCCTATCATAACGAAAACCAAATATCTTGACTTGTAGCTTTTTCTTTGGGTCTTCCATGTGTGTGCGCATTGGTCCTGGACTGGTGGACTACGATGCGAGATTCGAACAGAGGCCGGGTGGGGTGCAATTCACTGATAAGAACCATTGCGCGACGGTGGAGCACGCAGGGTAAGTGGTTGCCTCATGTGTAATCTCCCAGGATGATGATGGAGGAGCAGAATGCCACAAGGAAAAAAAAAAAAGGAACCCACAGAGATACATCCCAACGAAGGTGAACCGAAACAAACGAAATTATGGCGAAAAAAAATCACTTTATCTCGCGTTTGCTGGTTGAGATGCATGCATGCATTTGGCCACTATTACCGCGTTCTGCACAAATACTCCGATAACATCCACCAGAAGCAGCAGAAGCAACGGAATCACCACCTGCCTTGGTGATGGTGTTAGTGTTGTACATCGGGTATATCCCGCGGATTGGCAATCTGTGAAGATTTGAGTTTCCTGATCCAACATTAAAGCTATCAAGGCTAGGGGTGTATAATTAGGAACAGTTAGGCGTTAGGATGGAAGTTTTGGATAGTATTTCACACCAAGTGGTGAGGTCTTCCATTCCCAATTGTGAAGCCGGAGTTTGAATTGTGAACCAAAGTTTTGGTGGAATCAGGTCGAGACATTGTGGTGGGTATCTGGGGAATCTTCCAACAGAATCTTGTCTGTGGAAGGTAGGCAGTTTGGGTCGAGACGAGAGAAGGAAATCAAGTCCAGCCAAGCCAACCTTAAGAATGTAGAAGTGAACTTTTGTCTTGGAAGTGAAGCTCTGTATAGCATGTGGCTGTCAACTTTTGACCACCATTGCTGATGAGAAGATCGAAGAGATGAGGTAGTCTTGGAACCAGAAGCGATGGATTTGAAGAGCACTAGAAGACACAGAGGGACGGTATCGAATTGCTATCTTCTTTGACTGAGACGAGAGGCGCCTAATTATACTCCCTGTCGCCTCCTATCTATCCTATGCCAAGCAAAGTCTTTCTTCAATTGGAGAATGCTGTGATCCTTGATCGTGTTTGTAGATGGATCGTTGACCACGGCCAGAGAGATGAACCTCCTGTCGAGGTGTTTCTTTCTGGTTCCAGCTAGGACGGGAGGTTCGAAGAAGATATGCTCCGCAGTGTCTTTGTCTTCCAAATAAAGTCGGCATATGTCTGAGGGACTTATGTCCAGCTTGTTGAGGTGGTAGTTGATTGAACTGTGTCTAGTAAGGAAGTCCTTGAGAGGCTTTGTATAATGCTTGCTCAGTGTGAGAATTTGCTGCATTTTGAGAGCTTCTATTGGTGCTCTCTAGAGCTGAGCTCCAATTTTATGTGTCTGGTGGATGAGATTCAGAAGGGAAGGGGGCTTGTGAACCCAACAGATCGTGGTTTCATTGTGAGCAGCTACCTGATTGACAATATTTACACAGCTCCAGACAGGCTTTGAGTCCAAACTGTGTGAACTCGCTGCTTAGCTGCAAGAAAAGATGATACCTGTGCCAGGAAGACAGATGTAGAGCAGGCAGCTTCCTTGCTTCCTTGGAAGTCGGCTCTGTCTTCCTTGTTTGAAAGTTAGAAATGTTGGGTTCAATGTGCCATAGTTAAAGTTTTGCACGCCTTTCTGCTTTAAGGTTGCCTCAGTCAGACCGGCCCAGAAGAGCATTAAGTCCAATGACAATGTCACTGATCCGCTGTTTGAAAAACTCCATTAAACACTAGACTAGACTCCAGTCCTTTCTGATAAACGTTACCAAGAATGTCGCGGGTTTCTTCAAGACATAGAGGCGCATTCGTTAATTTTGTCTGCATTCTAGAGACTCAATATTGGACAATCCAACGAAGGCTAAGGTCCTAAGAAATCCTCTTCTGGACCTTTTCCAGCAAGCTTATCAGGGATCTCATTACCATCAATTCAGTCTTTCGATCGAATCCAGAGACGTTTTGTTTCGTGAAACTATTTTGGAAGTGGTTAAGCGGAGCCTGACGTCCATTCATTCTTTTCTAGTTCCAGAGTGTGATTCGAAGTTAAGCCTTGAACACAAGGAAAGTCGAGTTTAAATCGGTACTTCAGTCAGAATTCTGGTGCGTCAAACGGTATATCCAGGTCCCTTCCTCGTAGACTTACCATCGCGAAAGGACATCAAAACTCCAGTTGTTCCACTCCTTTTTAAATGAAAGGTAGCTCTGAGGTTCTTTAAACCGTTCACAGCAGATAGGTGCACTCGGAAGAGCTCCCAAGCTGGTAAGACAGACCGGGACTTGGCGAAAGCATTAGCAATAACACTAGTTCTACTAAAGCGTTGCTTAGGTCCATACAAGTGTCAAGTTCCCTGTTTTTGCCAGAAGACTGACAATGTTCGGGAAGTCTTCAGGTCGATATTTGTTTTTTGTCTACAATTTCTTCTTCCTTGGGTAGGTGGACAGTACCGCCTTCTAGTTCTGGCCGAGTCAGACCAGTTTGGAGAAGATCAACTAAAAGTAAGTTTCCATCGCACGAGTTGTTGATCCCGCCAAGCTCCGATCAGCAGACATTCGCTATGCAGGAGGGATAAAAGAGTAACATCATCGGTATAGGCCTGAGCCTTTAGGCTCAACCGAGAGGGAGCATGCATATATAATTCACTAGTGTTCACTAAAGGTGTTATGAATACCCTGTACTAGTGTTGGTGTACTGATTTTGAAACTCCGGCGGTATTAGGTCTTTTGCTCCTAGGGTGGTTGTCCAGAATGACTAGGGAGAATTATTGGTTCTGTTGCCATTGCTTATAATTCACAGTATTTCTTTCGAACATGCCTTGCCTTGAGAATACAATCCACAACAATCCGTATTTTCACAGCCACATCGACCGAATGGATGAGAACGCTTCAGCTAAGAGGGTCTTTGAACCTCAACCACCTGGTTGGCAAAGAAGAGGGAGACCGAGCGTTCGGTTTAAAGACAGTTAACTGCCCGGGACCGTGAAGTATGAAAAGCGGCATTAGTTCAAGGTCGCTGAACTGATGAAACTTTAGAATGACCATTTTCCAGAGTCCGAGGGGATGTTCATCATTACTGGCTGCCAAGATTCAGCTTAAGGTGCTCTGGAACAAAGATTGAACACGAGGGTGTAGCTTGAATCTCTGAAAAGTTCTGCATTTGAGTATTCCAGAGATTTCAATCTGAACTCGTGTTTGTCGGTGATTGCACTAGATGGCGCGATGTTAGGTTAGGTTATAGGGCTGGCTGCAACTTAGAATGTACAGCCTCAGTCGGCTCTCAAAGGATCCCTTGTGTTCCCCGGTGTAGAATACCTGAAGTAATGAAACAAGGATTACTATTGTTGATTGGCCTCCCTGGACCAACCCAAGTTCCACAGGAATTTTGCGATGTTTTTCGGTGGCTTGTTCGAGAATTCGCCTAGATCATTGAAGAAGTGCTCTCCGACAGGCTTAGGCATTCGCATAGAAGGTGGAATGTGTCCCTCTCGGTGGCTACATCGCCACATCCTCTACATAGGTCCATTGTACTCAAACGCATTCCATTTAGGATCGAAGTAGATATGGTGGTGGTTGTCTTCGATATGATGACACGGCGGCGCGGGACGGGTGGGAAACACTGATCAATTTCGTATTTTTTTTTTTATAATTATCGCGCGCTAAAGGGACTATGACTACCCTTAAACTAGAGTACGGGAATTAGGGAAATTACAGGTTATGGCTCAAGACTGACAAATGATCACAGATTTAGCTAGAAATAGAACTGGAAAGTTGGTCTTCTAGATTTTTGGTGCAAATTGCTTGTTTCAAGTTCCTCCTTCCCGTCGTATTTCAAGACGTTCTTTGGGAGCATTCAAATGGCTGACTTCCTGGCTTTCAATTCAGGGTTTCATAGCAGCTTACTCCATTTCATTTTCACTTTCTAAAGTTTTGCATGTCCAGCCCAAGAGAGAGAGAGAGATACTTCATCTCGCATGCTCTGGTTAATGGATTTACACTCCATTTTCCCTTTTGCTGCCAAAATCAAGTCCCCTATTCCATTGCAATTTAAATGCAAGACAATTGCAAAACATCCCAACTGTTCGTGATTAATTTACACCTCCGCTGAGATTCTCAAGACCAGATTGCACACCAAAAGGTATCACAAATACCTAGTTGGTGCTCCGAGAGAATATCTCCGTGAAAAGCAAACTATATCCCCATATCGGTAGGGCAACACAAGCTAATTCCTAACACAATCCGAAATCCCCCAAAACCCAAACCCAAACCTAAACCCCATCTCGAACCCGAACACACTTATCACCATCAATAATAGCGAAATTGTTTTCGGTGCAATTCGCACCTCATAAATCACGAATCGTGTCTAATTCCCATTATTTCGCGGTCCACCAACGGCAGCACCAGCAGCAGATACTATTCCGGGGTGGGATGCCAGCTTTGGCACCATCACCACCATCGCACTACCGTCATCATAGCCATCCTCATCATCATCATCATCATAATCATCGTCATCGAGAGCGGGAGTTTGTGTTGCTAATCCGCGAACTATTTGTTCGACAATTGTCCGCCGGAGTCTCCACCTCAACCACCAGGTATATCTTACCGCGACACCGTCAAGCAAACTGTTTGGTTATGTTGAGCAAACTTCCATAACCCCTTCGATTGCGCGACGAAGGGGGAAGAGTGCACGTTTGGTCTTTAGGACCCCAGTACGGCACCAGCACCCCATATAATCACCCGAGATCTTCTCAGAATGCATTGTTTCACAGATACTCCATGCATTCCTCCTCCGCCTCCAGAGGGAGACTGGTGGAGCACACTCGAAAGGTGTTAATTTTCGAAGCCTTAAATATATATATTTTTTTTTTTGTTATTACTGCGAGCGTGTCGGTTCACTGGGGTCACAGTGTGAATGGTCTTTTGTTCGATTTCATTGTTGTTGTTGTTGTTGTTGTTGTTGGAGCAACAATTTGTTGTGTGGCAAATCACCTGAACCTATGCATGAAGGAGAGGTTGTCTGTGGTGTTTGTGGGTTTCTCAATCGCACGTCCTCGATGGATAAGCTTCGTGTTGCAGAAAATGATTGGCACGACGATGACGAAGCGTAGTATTTATTGCGAGAGGTATAAGGCGCAAGAGGGCTATCTATCCCTCAAAGCGTGTCAGCGTGTTGAGCTCACGATCGTTTGAGCAGTTTGGCGTTACATTTTAATTATGGTTACCGACGACGGTGTTACTCCGGACCCAATGGAGTGTGAAGTTGTGCAGATCTTATGGAAATATGTTGACGTTCGTTGTAACGTGGGTGATTGTTGCTTTCTACTAAACGGAGAATTATTATATAAATTTGTAACTGTACTCTCTGCGAGCTGTCACTTTGACAACATAATAGGAATTTCAATTAATTTGTTAAAATACATGTCACGTTGGAACACATATTCGCTGCTGAATGCTGCCTAAGTGGGGTAATGAAAGTCACCGGGGTGGTTGACATCTGTCAGTAGGTAAATGACAGATGACAGATATTCTAAGGTTAGATGTCAGATGTTGTAACTGTAATAGAACTACACTTGTAGTCGAAGTAGTTACTCTCATTCTGCAACGTTTCCTTTTGCGATGTTTTGGAACATTAATGACTACTTTAAGCGATTAGTTGAGGAGGATAGAGCTGCACAGTCCTTGATTTCTAGGGTGATTCCCAAGACACCACTTAGTCTAACTTCATTCTTCTTGAAGACGCAGGACAAAAGTGTCTGATCCAAGGCAGGAAGACCAATGAAGATCGTTTGGTAGGAACTAGCCTACAGAATCTGTAAAATATCGAGGTCAACGACCCTCGGAGGGTCTGAGCCTGAACTAATGCATGCTGCTTCCAGTTTTCTAGACGAAGGTTTCTAGCATCCGCGATTGGCTGGTCTGGTGGCTGGGATTCAAGACCCTCTTATCTTGAGCGTTTTTGTCCATTCACTCGATGTGGCCGACCGAACTACATCCACATCTTTATACAGCTCGCAGAGTTCGCCCTCCTTGCTTCGCTGTCTTACATTTCGTCCAAGCTCTCAGCTTCTTAAAGCAAGACTGGCAAGCTCACAGTTTTGTAGATCATGATTTTGAACCTTTGAATTAGGAGTTTGGACCCTAGCTGTTTGGACAAACCAATGTAGCAACGGCTGCCTAAGGTTATCCTTCGTCGAATCTCGGCAAGGGTGTCATTTGTGGAGGTGAACTCTTTCCTTATTGCTATCGATTGTCAAGTTCTGTCTTGGGCCAGATATCACTTGAGAATAAAGGAACTTCTGTCCAACAAGAGGCAGTTCTTAGCTCCTTTACTCCTCGAGAGGAGCTGTACCTAGTGCTGTAGTAAAGGAGGCACCATGTGCATTTTATGAGGGTATTGCACTGCGACCTCATGGTATGTTGTGTCCCCTGCTGATAACTTCTTTTCCTTCTTATCAGGCCAGCGACCCTTGGAAGGTTTGAGCCTGAACTAATGCCGCTTTCCATCCTTTACGGTCCCGGGTACTTGATCAAGGTTTCTGCTGGTAACTTGGAGAGGTCTGTTCCTTTGTCAGAGTTCCCCTCGCGTTTTAACTCCTCTGGAGTTATACTGAGAGTCCCTTGAGAGGCTAGATTATTGCATTCCAGAGCACCTTCTCTAGGCCAATTTCTCTAAGGAATCTCAGAATGAGCAGTTGGTATATCCTTCTCTGACATTTGGAACCTGACCAAATATTTCCTTTGTTTGTGACTCCAGGATGGGTTCTGGAGTCGCACTGGTCTCATCGCAGAATTTGGAAGAGTCTTCTTCCACTATCTCTAGTTTCCACAAGTGTCCTTTGAGTCTACAGTGCTTGTTAAGGTTGATGCATGCTTTGAATCTTTTCCGGTTGTAGTTCCCTTGGAATTTCTGGTCATGTTCCCTTTCTCTGTATCCCTGAATTCTTGCTTTAGAATGAGATCCTCTATTCCGCAGAATGGTTCAGGCCTAATGAAAAGCTTAAATGCCCCTAGTCTGGCTAGGTTGTCTGCTGCTTTTTTACCCTCAATTTCGACGTGCACGGGTAGCCAGTAGAGGGTAACTCTGTTGTTGCTGCCCAGTTCGTTGAGTCTATGTTGGATTCGAGAGAGAAGACTGAGAGAATCATTAGCAAGTGGTGCTCCATAGTGCGTCTAAACATCTCGAAAACCAAGACCAATGTGGTAAAAATCCGAAAGTTATCATGATTCCAAGAGTGAATGAGGAGACATTAATCTTCATGAAGAGCAACAGAAGTGTCTGATACCTCTTTCAGCTTGGTACTAGCTAACCGAATCTGTAGGGACATCACTTGAGGTTCAAGGAAAGATGCTGAACATATAGACTGTAGAGACAAGGATAACAAGAAACTGTCGGCAGGAACCTCCGTGAGAGGCTAATAAAATCAGAGTCTAAGCTCGAACTACTAGCTAGAGGCAAACTCGAAGGGCAAATTGAAGACCACTGGCGCTTCTTTGTGTGTCCAAACATCAATCTAGAAATGTGAACCTGGTACCTAAGCCTGAATGTACCAACAATCCTTTTCGACGCTCTAGCTTTGGCCAATAGAACCAAGCTTTCCAGAAAACGAAGAAAAGGCTTTGGAAAGTGTAAAGATTGACTTGCTTGTGTAAAGTGAGGGTAATGACTTCACGTCACAAGGCAGCATTAAGGGGGCAATCTTGAACCTGACAGCTTGCCATCTCGTATGAGAGAATGCATCGATTTTAAGGGGCAATCGTGAGGGTTGCAAAAGGCTTCATAGGAAGCAGGCTACGAGGCTCTCTCAAACATTGGTACAACTGAGGGTGCCTAGACAACCTCAACAGCTTAGATAGAGTACCAGTCTACCCTGGAGAAGAGGCTAATGGAGGGTTGCGCTGACATTATTCGAAGACAGCTACGAAAGGAGGACAATTTCAAATGAAAAACATTCCAACGATTGTGCAGCTCTAAGAATCCTAATGAGTTTTCCTTGGACTCGTCGTTGTAAGCTCACAGAAACCTGTAAACGGAGGCAATCCTGGAGACTGGTAGTCCTTTTAAATTTAGCAAAGAAGTCAGTCAAACTGCGGTACCGTAGGCTTGTTTCTAAAGTGGAGAACGTGCTTTTATCTGAAAAGTTACTCGGCTAATAGCAGGAGGTGTGACACTTACTTAAGGTGGCGCTTCATTTTGGGGGGGACCTGGGCCTGAGGTGTTACACTATCGATCTTTTTAAGTCATTGAACTTAGGTCGTGCCACAGTCCGGGGTGAGCCTGAGCCTCAACATACAAGCCTCTCCAGTTCAAGTTAGTTGAGGTCCCGTTATACATACTTTTACGACGTTTTCTATTGCTTTGTCCCTTCGGATTGGATTCGAGGACTCTGCAGGCCGGAGTCATCTCAAAGATCCAATACGCAGGTCGATGTCACTGTGTACAGCTCGTGCAGTTCGTCGTTGAATCTTCTGCTGACAAGTCTGGTTTTCTTGAAACACTTTGCTTTAGCGCCGTAGAGAAGGACTGGGAAGACCTTGGGACAGGACTTCACGACAAAGTTGCCTTTTCAGCCCAAAGAAACAGCAATTGGTGCGGTCCTTTGATATCTGATGAGATGTCGTTGTCAGAAGTGATGGCAGAGCCATCGTAGACAAAGTTTCTAACTACCTCGAAGCTATAGCTGTCCATTTTGACAGCAAATACTTGTTTTTGTCCTCGTTAGTCGCTAAATCCATCTCTGAAAGCTCGCTGAGTTCTGATGTCAATATCGTCAAAGGAGAGAACTAGGTTAGATTAGGTTGCAATCTTACTTAGACCAGATAAGGTCTTATGTGTTACTACATGGATCTGTACTTCAACAAGAAATACTACCCGCAGAACCAGCCGGAGCATGCAATGAAGGGCTGGAGGCTGCCTATGCTGATGTCAGTCAGTTCGTTTAGGCTGTGAAAGAAGCTGACTCCTAGGGTCGCACAGAAGTAGTCTCACAGACTTTTGAAAAATCGTGCATCTGGTGTTGGATTGTCAGTCAAGTCTGATCAAGAAAGTCACAGGACACAGGGTGGCCTTTTTTCGACATCAAATATCTCGAATCTTCATCGTCATCCTGCACAAATGGAAAATTTTGACAGGCATGTCTAAACCAGGCTTGGGTTTGTATAGTTCGCTTCTATAAATGTTGTCATGGGCGGTGCTAAAATCTCGAAGGATATCGATTTGGACTTCTTGGGCTCTCCCCAGGATCTGCCGAAGTGTAAAAATTTGGTCAATTGTGGACTTTCTTCGTCGAAAACGGCACTGGTAGGTCCTAAACAGGTTATCGATGACAGGCATTCACACATTCTGTAGTTGCCCCAGTTAAGGAGTCTCCTTTCTTATGAATCGAACCTCGCCTCACCAAGTCTTAGAAATTAGTTGGTGTAGACTGTCTATCAAGTCATCTTCAGCTGCTCGTTAGGTCCAGCAGTCTTGTTGGATTTCACCTTGGATCGTGCTATCTTCACTTCGTTTTGATGGGCTGGACGAGAGTTATGGCTAGGTTGTCAAGGTGTCTGACAGGGGTAAGTTGGTCGTTGTCGCCATTATAGGGTTTTGAAAAGTAGTTTCTCTGCGACTGTGACTCCTTCTTCATCTCTTCAATTCCTCAAAGGACTCCCCATCACCATGAGGCTCCACAACTCAATCAATTTTGCGAAAGTACCTCGAAAAGAGTGTCAAAACTCCAGTTTGTCATGTCTGAACGTCCAGTGTGTCACAGTTTTGAGGATCTCCAAACCACTTGAAGCTCCTGTTTACACAACTTCCTCTTCCAACCGTCCAACTTTGAAATTCCAATTCATTTGTCATCCCCAAGTACATTCAAGTCAACCTCCCACTCCATCGTTCATTCTCATCTCATATCGAGTCGAGTTCATGTCCACCCACCTCACGTAAATGCACTTCGCCTAGTGATCCCTTTGCCAGAGAATCCGCCTTCTCCACTGCGAATTCCAATAAATATAACCAATACCGGACTGATCAATCAGCAAATAACATCCAGCCTAACACTTTCACACCGCCGCTGCCGCGTCCATATACATCCTCAGATTCAGGAAATCATATCACGAATCTAAAGCGAATTCTCTCCTCTGGGGGCTCGCAACAAAAATCTGCAAAAGGAATCACAAGACCCAGATAAACCTAAGAAAATTCACAGGCAATTTGTAAATTCCTTAGAAAATATAAACAGATAACAAATTAGCAGTCAAAGACGGGCCAGGAAGGAGCACACACACACACAACGTCCGAGAAGCGCGAGTAACGCACGGTGAAGATGAAGACTGTCCTGGCACCACACACCACCAGTAAAAGATAAATAAAACGTAATAAATAAAAATATCGAGGGGTTCTCCTTGCTGCAAAACAAAGGAAGGACCCAGATGAGCATCTGGCGATGGCGATGGTGGTGGAGAAATGAACTCGAAAAGAAGAAGCGTAACAAAATAAAACACCAGAACGGACAACAGAGAGTCCCGAATCCCCAACTTCCCAAATCACGATGGCAGCAGATTTGTTCACTTGATTTGGAGTGTAGTTGTGCGCTCCTCCTCGTCGTCGTCGTCCTCGTCGTTGTTTGTGGTCGTTTTGCATTGTAACACTTTCACGGCTCGTTGAGTTCGAGATGAGTTTGTTGGTTGTTGGCTCTCGAGGCTGACCGGCTGGCAGTTTACACACGTAATATATTTGCTGGCCTAAGCTGGGTCTCGGTTCTAAGACCGCGCCAAGATTTAACTGATTACTGTGCACGCGATTCTACCGAATACAAAAAAAAAAGGCAAAAAGGATGCGAGAAATGAATCAAATCGCGCGCGATCTTTCCAACCCAAGTGGTGTGGAACAAACGAACTAACTACCTCATCGGCAGCATCATCATCATCATTTGCACTGAAGTTGCATCCTAGGAGCATGTGCTCCCCCACTCCAAGGAGTCTAAATCGAAAATTAAAGCCAAGAAGGAGGCTCTTTCTCGCTCCAGATTAAATTGGCTTTTTTTTTTTTTAAATGAGAACCCAGCTCTGGGTGTAAACGTTGAGAGACTTCAATAGCAACGTTGTGCCAGCTCTAGCCGATTGATTTATCAGCGTTGTAGGGTCCATTTGACAGCGGAATGGGCTTGCTAAACCATCATCGCTGGTTGACCATGAAGTCGGAAATAATTAAATTAATTTAGGACACGCTACCGAGAGATGAAGACGCAGCTATTCAAGGTATTGGAAGTCGTGATGGAAGTCATTAAGTGTGAAATGGCATCAAGTCGGTATGGCAGTGCGATGGAGTCGAAGATAATTTTGGTTCGATGTTCTCACATGCTGCCATCGGCTCTTGTCCTTTTTTTTGGTCTTAAGTCGAGGTTAAGGAACTTGGAACTCGGTACTTCCAAGCCCTTGCTATAGTGAGGTTCTGTAGCAAGTAGTTTTTACTGTAACTCCTGTGTCCCAAGCCTTAAAGATTGAAAGGTTTGTCAAAATTCGGTGCTCTGTTGGCTTCAGACTTTACGCGACATCAAAGGATTATCGCCTTATAGAGCTTCAGATGATAAATGCTTTCAGTCTTCTGCAAGGCACATCTAGTAGCAGTGGGTTCATGCTGAACCGCCAGCTCTACCTTTTGCAGGTTTAGACTTGACTTGAAGAGGTTGTCTTTTCTATGGCTGGAGGCTCGTCTTCAGCGTTTACCACCGACGTAGGTCGGTAGGAACTTCTCCATCTATTTGTTGAACTAGTGGGAGCTTTTGATAAAGCGAAGTAGGTTGCATCTTCTTTTGTCATTAAGATGGTTCCGTCTTTTAAGAGAGACCCCTGGAGATATGCTTTGATAGTCTTTGAAAGATCGCTTTTGGACTTAGGCTTGTCTAGGCTATTTTCTGTTTGTGTCGGCAGTTTTGGACACCATTGGGTCTCGGACGACACTCGATCCACAGCTCATTAGTGATGGTGAACTCCGGGATATAGGGGCATTCCAGGTTATTGTCGACGAACGTGCCAGGCAATCGCCATAACCAACCGCAGGAAGACGGATGATTCCACTTTCCTCATCTCAAAACAGAGATTTGACCAAAGCTGTATCACAAACGTTCCAAATGTCTTATCAGACAGAAAAGGCTGCTTATTGAGTGTTATAATGGGACATTGCTTCATTAGCAGGCACGCCAATAGGCCGGGCATCATCTGTAATGATTTAAGAAGCTATAGGAGCTGTATAAACGAGGAAGACGAAATGAGTCTACACCTTCTCTGTACGTGTCCAGCTCTTTCAGCTCAAAGAAGAGTCTACTTAGGAACCAGATTCTTCTACAGACTTAACGATCTGATTGACACAAGCATAGGCGGCCTCCAGGGCTGGTAGTTTTCTGGAAGAAACTATAGATCCATGCGGTATCACAAAGGACCTTCTCTGGTCTAGGTGCGGGTGCATCAATGCAAGCTGCCAGTCTAACCATGGATGGCTCACTGTCGAGCAAGGGGACAGGTCGTATCTTGTTTCCGTTTGACATTAAGACTATGAATCGAGGGTGTGTCCATCAAATGGTTTGAGTCAAGGTTTGTTCCTTAGAAGGCTTTTACTTGCAAAGTGTCGAATTGTCGCCTTGTCCCTTGCATGTGGTTCATTTGATTTGCGGTTAGGCCAGTGTGCTGATGCCGATCGAAAACAGATCTGTGGAGGTGTCTTCAGCTCTCCATAAGACCTTCTTGGTCGGGGACAAAAAGACAACTTTGTACCCTCTTTAGACAATTCTCTAATAAGAAAGGATTCCTGTTTGAATGTGTCGGTTTTTGGCTTGAAAAATCGACTTCAGTCTTACAGCAGAAGCTTCAAGATGAAGACAGCCACTCGAACCTTATTTTATCCGAGATATGAGACTCTTTTGACGAATCGGAAAGGTTTTTGACCTCGTCAAGGTTTCAACATACAACTTATGATCTCTGACTTAAAGATTTACGGGGCTAGTGTCAGAAGTGGACCTTCATACTGCTAAATCGCTGTTAGACATCTTTAACGGATATTATTGGTCAGCTTTTGGTCGGGATTTCTACCGAACTCTCAGTTTAACAGGCTTTTGACGGCTTGCCAGTGTGGTGTCAGAAGTAGATCCATGTAATTTCACTCATTCGCATAGATTGGGTGTGATTTATCCCAGACTCTCAATTAAAGAGGCTGTTGACGACTTGTCAGTGGGGTGTCAGAAGTGGATTCATACAAATGTAAGCATACGGACAGATTAGTTTAGTGTTCGGCAGAGATTTATCCCGAACTCTCAGTTAAAAGGGCTTTCGACGACATGTCAGAAGTGGATCCATGCAACTGCGCCCATTTGGATAGATTTGACCCACGATTGGTTCAAAATTCCCAATTGGACAAGTTTTGGACCTGCTGCAGCCTACTTCCCTCTCGAACTCAGAGTTTTAAACTAACGTTAGGGGTGTCAGAAGTGGATCAGCACATATCTGTCTTCTCACGAACATATTGGCTCAGTTTCTTCGCCGCGATTTGCCTAGCATTTACCCTTTAAGTCCAAGTTTTGCCCAGTATTCTACTCCTATCGTCTTTAAGGAACGTAACACTTGGTGGTGGTTGGTGTCAGAAGTGCATCGAATGTCAATTTCGTGGCGTAAAAGTCGCAGACAAAACTTTATCTTTGTCCATCGCAACCTTCGGATAAAGGAAGACTTCCACGTGAGATAATTAACTTTGCAAGCGATCTCGGGGCATAAAGCCGATTTATTTCGCAAGGACTCAGATCGGATAACGAAATCAGTTGTCATGCAACATTGTCACATGCCAGGAAATTGACTCGATGAGGAATTGCATCATTCTAACAAAATCCGATTACGAATGGTTATTCTCTTCCTCCTCCTCCGTCATGGCTTGTCCGTTTTTTTTTTTTTTTTTTCTTTTTGCGAACAAGCTTTTCCCTCGCATTATGACATAATGCGCGCAAATTATTAATGATTTCCAACGGCGACCGGACCAGTGTGTCCTTTATTCTTTCGTGTTGTCTTGCAATCACCATCACTCATAGTCATAGCCTTTCCGTCCTGGTTCTCTGGTGTTATGTTCCTAAATTAAGCTATGAGCATGGAATAGTTGATGAGGAGCTGAGGAGGATGCGAAGAGAAAAAAAATCCTAGAACGGATATTTGTTGTGCGAAATCTTTTCAATCTTCTCTTCTTCCGCGCGTCAATGGGAATTCCAGAAGTTGAACAGGTTGTTCATCACTACACCAGGAGAAGCAGAAGCAGCATCGCTTGTTGCTTCACTCCAAACACACACACATACTCTTATACCGTAAAAGGTCTTAATCGCATGGGATGTGCATATTTACACTGCCAAGTGTGGATAGAACTGAACTGTGCCCGTGTGGAGGATATCGCATCCAACCGCATCGAGGACTATTTAAATTCATCAGTTTGGAGGGGGGTAAACTCCTTTTTCCATGAAATCAGTCAGTTTCCATCTTGTGGAGTTTTCTTCTCACACACACACACACACAGACATGATTGGTGGGAGAATAGGAGTCATCCTCACCGACCACAGAATCAACGGAATGATAAGTGATGCAAACACGACACATTTGACCATGGTTACACGCTAAAAGAATGTCCATTCAGTTCCGCTGTTCCACAATCTCTCCTCGAGGGGATTCTTTCTGCTGGCAACCGGTAGCATAGTGCTCCATCGTCCAGAGATTGGATTGGAGGGAATCAAATCCCCCCCAAATGAACTTTAATGGTAATTTCGAATAATTACAGCGCACATGGATTCCTTCTTAGTGGAACTGGTCACCAGTTGCTGCGGGTGCTGCGGGTGCTTGGTCTTTTAGTTTCTGTTGCTGTTGTTGTTGTTGGTGGTGTTGACTGTGTAAGGAACTGTGTATCTGTGAATTGAAATCGTGTTTTTGTCGATTTAGTTGTCAACCAGTGGATTGGCAGTGGTTAGACCCTGAACGGTGTTACGTTCTGTGAACACTTCTCGGAATTAATGTGACAACTGTCAAAAAAAGGAAAGGTTTCTGGTTTGTTTGACAGCTGTCAGAGATGTGCAAATGGTTGGTAGTGGAACAAGTTTGTGGAATTGTTACATTAGATGGCGCTGCAGGTTGGTTTTGGATCTGAACCATAGTCAATCAGCAGACTCTTGTATGCGCCACCGAAGATGAAGGAAAAATGTCTTTAAGCTGGTCTTCCTTGGTACAATGATTTGGACGCATACATTCCTCATCAGGTCCACGTCACTGTAAAGCTTTGTTCTCCTTCGTTCGAAGAATATGATGAACTTAATGCAACGTCTTCTTGGACCTTTCGCTTCCTTCCCAACAGGTTTCGTAGCCCAATTCCGCGTTTTGACCCACTTGCTTCAAGCTTAAGATCTTTTGACTCTGTAAAAACAGTCTTGTCCCGCTAACAACAATGGATACCAATTGAAGCTTCAAAAGGTTCGACGAGTAGATTGGGGAATTCCCACCAAGATCGTGATACCATAATGGAACCCTTATTGGCTTCCACTATAACCTAACCTAATCCGAGCTTAAAGTCAAGATGTTGGTGGTGGGTATCGATCTTCTCAGTGTGAGTCACTATTAGGGACCGATAAGTTCGTCTGCATGAAGCTTTCAGCAATGAATTGGCCTGTGCTCTTTAGAGGGTCTAGGTAGGTAGAGGTGGCGGATCAGCGTGAACCCATGTACCTTTTTGTTTCGACAACTCGTGTGACCTGGTTGGTGATGTGTGTTGTTGAGGGTGTTGGACTGTCGGTGTCTAGATCCAGCTTGTGGAGTTTAGAAAACGGATTGGATCTCTTATCCTAGAGAGTCTTCTTCTGTGATTTTTAAGTCGTCGGAGCAAGTCAGGCAGCCTGACGCAGGAAAATGAGCTCAGATTCTGCAGATCACTTCCTCATCTGAGCTGATCCTCATTCCAACCAATCTGTCGGCAAGTATCGTATTCACTGTACATATGCTGCTTCATCAGCTTGTGTAGGAAGCTGTCAGCTCGTCGGCTCATCAGCACCATCTAACGTTCGGTTCCAAGTGCCTCCTTGCAGTGTCTTCGCTTTTGAAATCATAAAGGACTTTGGACATTTGGTCCGGAATGAGGAGAAGATGATATAACCTCGAACTTTATAAGTTGCAAAGGAAAGCAAAGACCGATCACGTTGCCATCGAGCAAATTAACAAGAATGGTCCAGCTTGAATGAATTATGCTTGGGGTATGGTGTAGGAGCTCTCACGGGGCATTGTTTGATAGGTAGGCACGCCACTAGAATGGGTGTATCTTCCAAAGATTTCTGCAGAAGCTACAGGAGATGAAGAAGAGGAAGAAACAATTATTCAACAGACAAACATTGGGAGAGTATTTCTACGAAAACCTCAGCTATCTAGCCAAGCTCTGGTTCTGCACATAGGGCGGTATAGAACGGGGTCTGCATCGATTAGTCTATCCATGATATCTTCCATGTAAAGCAAGGTTCCTGATGTTGGTAATCCCTTGCTCTACGTTCTATCACAATGGACCTTCATTCTGGTCTAAGAATGTGCTTGCTTAAGCGGGGACAGCCACCTAACCTAACATAAGCGCACTGCGGCCTAACAGATCTATTGTGTCGCTTCCAGGTACCAGCCGAGGTTTTCATCATGCTAAACCACTTTGTTTTTCCTTAGGAACTTGGCTCTAGGGAAGGAAGGTCTTCCCGCTCTATCTGGTACATTCTTCGCCATCCATCTCGACCCGTTGTCACTAATTCTGTATCATCAGGGGAAATCCTCAAATAGGTTAGGGAGAGATGTAGGATTTCAGGACGTCACTTATCTGATGACACGTTTTGGAAGCTGTTTTGGGAACATGCGCACTACGTGGCCAAACCATCGGAATATAGATCCTTCCGTTTGGAGAAGTACCTGCTTTGCATTGAGTTTCTCACGCATTCTCGTGGTTCTCAATCGTTCCCTGTGAGTTATTCCAACAAGACCACGTCGTATTTCGTTGGTCACTATCCTGAACTCATGACTGTGGAACAAGAGTTGGAACAAGCTTTGATACAAAGTCCAAGCCTTTATTTTAGAAGATCGAAGCAAGCTCACTCAAAGATTGACCAGTCCTACAAGATAACTATGCATTGCTCCGTCCATCGGTTTTGAATAAGACCCCGAGATCCTTGAACTTCTCCATCTGTTTCAATGGAAATCCACTGAGATGTAGATGGCACTGAGAACAGACCTTCTGGTAACGACCATCACTTCTGAATTGTGTACGTTTCACCTTCATTCCATCGTTATCACAGACGCCTTTCGAGTCGGTCTGGGAGGGTCCAAGGGGAAGTAGAAGTCTTCCAGTAGGAGACATTCTTCGCACCGGCTATGCTGTAACATAGACTCCAAGGCCCACAGTGAAAGGCATCGATTTAACGCCGTTTATCCGAACATAGCTTCTGCAGTTTGTGTACCAAGACTGCAAAACACTTCAAAGTCTGCCTCAAGGTTACCAATTGTATGCGTTCACCAATTTTCTAAAGCAGCTGTGGACAGGTCACCATTTTGAGTGTGATGTCCTAAGGACCTCTGTCAGGACAAAAGTCGTATTGGTTATCCCCTAACCTAGGTGTGACACAAATTAAGTTGCGAAGAAACTAAGTAAAGGACTTCTGGTAAGGGGCTGGTTAGCCTCCTAGGCTATGATTTCCTCTATGCCGTTTCGTGTTCCTATAGGCGTTCAACACTATTGATTGGATCGGCTTCTGAAATCGCTGAGTATGCGCGCACTGCCACGTTACTAACGATTGGTCTCTTAGATCGATCCTTTCGAATGCGTTTTCTAAAACATTTTCCCAATGTGGACAGTTTTGGAATAGTTTCGTGTCCGGGTCTGAAGAAGAACCCACTGAAACAGCCATGTCCCATGTCCTGCTTCAATCGTACCTCGATCACTGGAATAAAACTATGCGTCCATCTTTGTTTTAAGAGTCCGTCCCGTACTTTCTTGTTTCATCATCTACCCGGGCATTTCGGACTCGTTCGCTTCTCAGTCTTTTCATTTCTTCAGCGAGTAGGTTAGGTATGTCGGAAGCATTGAAGATACGACGAAATGCACTGGCTACCTACCCTTAGTGCGCTTAGACGGTAGACGAATTCAACGCAACGCGTGTAGGACTTAACCTTCGAGGCAGGTGATCATTAGAAGCTCGTGCAAGAAGGAGACTTTTCTTCTGTCAAAAAATAAGTGTCATATGTCAGATGTCAAATGAATGACAGAACAAACATGTGGACTTACCCCATGCACAGTTTGTTGCTTTCCCCCTCTCCCTCTCGGAGAGTTGACTCTCTTTTTGAGCAAATTTGACGTTTGAAAAGTTTTGTTTGTAAATAAAAGGGTTTTCAATAGGGGCATAATAATTTTGTATTTTAATACAAACACACCCTTAAATTTTTTTTCATGATCTGTCAATGTCAAAACGTCAGTCAAGGTTTACATTTTTATCACGGTGAAGTTCACGAACGAGCAACGTTTGGAAATTATTGAAATTTACTATCGAAATTCCGAGTCGGTGGTCGACACTTTAAGAGCGCTTACTCCAATTATCGATCGTAATAATCGTCCCGCCAGACAGGCTGTGCGTGCTATTGTGGATAAATTCGAGTCAAAGTATTGATAAATTGAATGTTCCTGTGCCAGTGAGACAACGCACCGCGTCGAAGTACCGAAAATATCGCAGCCGTAAGTGGTTCAGATCAAAATGAGCCAAATCAGTCGATTCCATGCCGTTCACAGGAATTGGGAATCTCTCAGTCCACATTGTGGCGAATTTTGTGTAAAGTTCTTGGTCTACACCCTTACAAGATCAAATTAACTCAAGAACTGAACCCTCTTGATCATTTGAAGCACCAAAACTTTTACGATTTTTGGCCAGAATTGGATGGATGGGTATGATGGTGCCACATGCCACACAGCTGGTCAAACAATTGATCTATTGAAGGGGAAGTTCTCGACAAATGGTCCGATCGAATGGCCATCTTGCTCATGCGATTTAACGCCGTTGGACTTCTTTTTATGGATCGTTACGTTAAGTCGTAGATTTATGCCAACAAGCCAACAATGTAAGAGGTGTTCAGGAACAATATCGAACGCGAAATTACCAACATTCCGGTCGATATATGTGTGGAAGAGCGGTGGGAAATTGTCTCGATCGCTGCAAACGTGGTGGTCATATGAACGAGATCGAATACCGAATACTTAAATTTAACATGAGTACTACACCTGGAATCAAAATTCACCTTGATATCTCAATTACTCTGTGATTTTTTCAAAAACAAAATTGTTATGTCCTTATTGAAAACCCCCTTAATTGTGTGACATTTTGCTTTGACGCAAAGTTACAAAGTGTTCATGGACATCTTCTCTGACCAAAAGTCTCCACTTCCTTGTACTTTCAAAGGATAAGTCATGAGTTTTATAGCCTTCCACTTTCCAGGGTTGTTAAAACTTGAATTGCATTCTAAATCGTAGATCAGGACTTTTACTCTGAAACAAGCTGTGAGTAGGCATCCACCCACAGTTTGACTGCTCCTGTTGTCATTTTCTGTCAGTTGCGTGGGTTCCCTAAAGCAGTTTTATCGTTCCGTCAACCTCCTACTCTTCGAAACTAAACGTCAATTATTCCAACATGTGACTAAACTCATCACAAAATACGATGACATCTGTCAAAAAATAGATTCCTAAAGGTCCACCCACATTTCGTTGTTCAAATTTATCAATCAAGAGTAGACATTTGTATCCGTAAAAAAAAAGAAGAAAAATTCTAAAACCGTCGGCATTTATTGACAGCAGCCACCTCTAATGTCACCCAAATCGCATAAACCGTGTGTGTACGTATGGTGTGGCATCGGCACGGCATGATGACATGCATATGTATGTAGGGGGGGGGGAGAGACACACAACTTGCCAAGATAAAATGACGATAACTCTGTTTTTTTTTTTTAAGTTTGGTTCTCGAATAAAAAACAGATATGGGCGGCGCCATACCAATATTCCAGGCCAATCAGCGACTTATTTTTCTTCGTGCGGTTAACGTACGTTTCCAACTGATTACGGCGTCGTCGACTGGTTTGCTGCGCGCGCGAAAGAGCACAAGACACCGGGGGTACATCACGTTGTTGTATCTATAAGATACACTGGATGTAGCTCTCCTCGGGGCCATGGTTGTGATATGCACGACTAATGCAAGCCTGGGAAGTTGCTTTTTTGTCTGGTTAAACGATTCAGTTCGTTTTTTCTTTACTCGAACTTGGAGATGCAGATACATCCGAACGAGGTATAGGTACGAGGTACTGGTACTGGTGGTGGTACTGGTAGTGGTGGTGCATGCATGCTGCCGCTTCGTGTTTTGTATCTTTCGCACATGCAGTATCGGTTTTTTTTTTCTTTTTGGGGGGATGTATGGGGGTGCATTAGGCACTTGTCCAACAAAGTGGTAGTAGTAGACATGATGATGGTGGTGGTTGTGATGCTGATGGTGGTTCGCAAACAGATAAGGCAAGTAAATGAAGTGCATGCATGCATTTCTTGCACTTTTGTGCATCTTCTACCACTCTACGTTGGCTGGGGGGGGGGGGGTATATCCTTCGATGATTTATTGTGTGTGTATGTGCCACCAGTTGGGGTTGTGTGTGCCAGTGTGGAACGCCTACACTTAGCCGGCAATGGCTTTTTAAGGACATCTCTGTCGCTGTCGAGACCCCAGTTTGAGAGTGCCTCATGGAAAATGCATGCAGAATGCGATAACGCGCTTTTTAGTGTGGAATTCGCATCGATTTATCTGTTCTGGTTTTGATTGGCGGGTGAAATACGCTTCTTGTGTGTTGGCGTTTGGTTGTATTGTGGTGGCGACGGTGTGTGTGTGTGTGTGTGTGAGTTGGAATGAAGATAGGAAATGTTTCTTTGATTATCCGTGGTCTTTATCTGCACATTTATGGGCGTAGTTTCTTTATGACGAAGATAACGTGCTGGTTGAAGTAATTTTTATTTGCCGGTGGATGGCAAGCAAGTTAAGTTGTTTCCTTAAGCCGCCATATTGACGCTGGCAAACGGTGGATGGTTGTAAGGTTTTAAGGGAATTTTTCGTGGAGGTTTACTTAAGTGAATTCATTTCTTTCTACGACTTGGGTTGGGGTTTATGGTTGATATTGCAGTGTCCTACCAGTTTCGGCACCTTTTTCTCAAAGAAGGCTAGTTTGGGTAAAGGAAAGTGCTCAAAATGTGGCCAATATCCGAAAGAATCACTTAAATACTAGGCTGTCTGGTTACAACTTAAGACGCATTGTGGTCTTATTCAAACATTTTGCTTCCAAAAGGACCTATTCTGTCGCCTCTTACCATGGATCATGGCAAAGTGGATTTTAATCCTTTCTGTCAGCGAACCTCTGCACCTCTTTTAGTCGTTTGAGTCCTTAAAGGTCTAAATTGCACGAAATTTTAAGGATGACCTGTGAATTCAGCCTTTATCTTGGAAAAGTCCCTTCCAAGGCAGACTTAAACAGTCACTTAGAGCTTGTAAAACCCTAGAAAACTACACACTTCTTCTTAGGTGTTGCAAAGTGTCATTCTGTTGTGGTCCCGGTGGTGAGAGGCATCGATTGCGATAAACGGGGAAGAATAGGATAAAAACTGAATCAAGAAATTGCTAGACTTACACTTAGACTTCTGGAAACTTGCCAATGAGAGATGGAGCACACTACTTTCATCTTATTGTGTCATTCCTTGATGAATCTCGAGCTGGTTGGTGACTGCAAAGGTTATCAGGAAGCCAGAAATCTTCTCCGAGTGACTGTCATTGCGCTTTAAAGAAGCAGTTCCACAGACTGAATCTATTGCCGGACCTAATCTGTATTCCATGTCTGGGGATTGATGAGATTTCTCTACATGTTCTCATGTTCTCTCACGGTCTTACCCCAAGTTGTCATTCACTGGCAAACTTTTGTGGAATGATTGACTTCTGACAGAAATGTCAATGCTGATCCTTGAAACTGTGTGCAAACTCAAGGAAAGCCATTTATTCTAATCGTAGGCTGCACCTGTATGGCTACATCGTTAAGTCCCTGCTCGATGAGGTCCTAACGTGAAACCTTTTTGAATTTCTGTCTAAATTAGCAGCATTAACTTTCGCCGCTTCTTGCGAAATAGATCCTCACTGCTCCTGTGGCTCTTCTCTAGAGAAAAGTGAAAGCGAATCACGTTGTTGAGTCCCTTTTCCTTTGACTTCCAGAACTCATTTAAGTCAGACTTTTCCTTATGATTTCGGACTCGATTCGTCCCGTCATCGTTCTCTCCATTTTGAGTATTCATGTTCTTTACCACTTCCTTGCCCAAAGCAAGGCTTTCTTCCCGGGGCGATCGCCTTTTCGTTTCCTTTGATTTGATTGTCATATTCTAGCCACAACCTTCTTAATAGAGGCAGGCTGCAGGTTGCAGTCTCACTTACACAAACAAGTGGTTTATTATTTTTTTCCAAAGAAACTTCCTCTACCGGCTCTATCCAGTCTTTTGATTGTTATTAGTTTGCAGGCCAACTGAGGTTATTTGTTTCCATTAAATTGGAGGTTTAACCATAACGTCTGCTTGTTCTTGGTCTAGGGCTCAACACTTTTTAGCTAATTTATCAGTTTTACCTTGTACTTCGTTCCATGAATCCCAAACTCTTCGCGACAACACTTTGGAAGCTTCGATGTTATCTGCATAGCACCTGACTGTGGTATCCTCTTGTCCCTTTTATCACTGCTTTGGAATGCTGCTGTGATCTGGGAGTCTTATGGAGCTGCTAAGTCCTAGCTCCTCAAAGAAAAGTCTCGCTCTTATGCCTACGTCCATTTTTGAGACATCGATGTACATATGTATATGGATTTGGATTCCTTAGGCCCTTTGTTGTTCTCCCACATGTTCAGATGGGTCATGGACATGCGTCTCAACGGGCATATTGCAAGAAATGGCGTGCATCATAAGGAGTACACTATGGTAGCATTCCTGGACGTAGAAGGAGCGTTCAATAATGTCAACACATCAGCAATCGCAGATGCTCACTTGGCGCATTGGTTAATTTTCTGCCGTCCAATAGGATTATACATCCAGAGCTGGGTGGGATATCTGCTAGATGAGCAGCTGGATGCAGACTAGATTTAGTTGTTTCTCTTGGTTTGTCGTCTTGTTCACAGGCACTAGATTAAGCCCCTCCACCACGGCAAGGTAAGGATCGAGGAGGCTCTATATATAAGTAATAAGACTGCCTTACATAAGGCCATAAGCTGAGATCATCTGAGTAAGGTCCAACGATTTGCATAAGTGGAGCACTTTGCACTACACCCTGTGCAGCATTGGACATTCTATTTCATCTGACACCTTTCGACATCTTTGTCAAACAAATGGCTACCAATGGTCCACCAAAGTTCTGAACAAATTCAAAATCATCCCAGGAAACACAGATTATTCCACACCAAAGCTAAGTTTTCCTTACCACCAGTCCCTCCAGATCATTCTGGAAGGATGAGGCATTTCTACAGGACAATTCGATTCACTTTTACACCGAATGTACCAAAACCAATGAAGATCTAGGTGGTGCTGTTTCCTCTAATAGGCTTGATCTCAGACTCTCTTTCCGTCTTCTAAATCATTGCAACGTGTTCCAAAGCGGAATTATTGGAGTCTTCTTTTGGTTAAAGAAAATCGTGATATCTTCCACAGATATCCCGATCTTTTCGGACAGCCAAGCAGCAATCAGGACCTTGGAATCTTTGACCCCAAATTCGTCGGTAGCTCTAGATTGCCGATCATCTCTTATAGAGTTGGCGGAGCAATTCAATATTCACCTTTGTTGGGCGCTGGGGCACTCAAACTCGTCAGATATGGAACAACTATACCCGTGCTTCCAGATAAAGTCATTTTGGGTCGAACACCGATCGCTACATCCAAACTTGAATTTAAGCTGGATGCCATCGAGTGGACAAATTCTTGGTGAACAAGTGGAACAACGTGTCTAGCGACAAAGCAGATCTGAAACGCTCAACTGATCGCATAGGTGTCATCAAGGGCCACTGCCTAATTGGCAAGCATGAAACAAGGATTGGGGCACATTCAAGCGATTTCTGTAGAAACTGCATGAACGAAGAGAAAGAGGAAACCAATCCTTATCTCTCTGAAGCTGCCCAGCTCTCTCCCGCAAAAGAAGGCTCTTGATAAACACAGATATCAGAAACCTCCTTCGCTTCGTCAGAAGCTCCAATTGGTTCAACGAGTAGTTAAGGAGATCTCTCTAGATCCACGTAATGGACCTATCACAAATAGGGGTGGTCATGGTGTAGTGGTTGCATCATCGCTTGTCACGCTGGAGGTTCGAGGTTCAAATCCCGATCAACTGCGAAAAAAGCTGACGTCAACCCTACTGCATATGCATTACACTGGCAGTAGGGCGGTCATATGACTTCAAAGTCTTGATCGTACTAATGACATCGGGATGTTCGAAAGAAATGCTGTGAATTATTAGCAATGGCAATAGTACCAATAATTCTCCCCAGTCATTCTAGACACCAACCTCGGAGCAAAAAAGATTAAAATCTATGTTTCAAAATCGGTACACCAACACTAGCGCTGTGTGAATAGCATCATAAGGGTATTCATAACCCCTTTACCACTAGTGTATTATAAAAATAAAAAAATACTCACTGACATCCCTGATCTTAACTTGACACATCTCAACTTTGCTAAATACATGTCAAATCGATTGAATTTTCAAAAAAAAAAAAAAAAAAAACTTCAAAACACTCAAGTGTCAAACTGTCTAACGATTAAGCGCTAATATGTAGTTTCCTTAATTTTATTTCTATTTTTGTTTAATTTATTCACTTTTTCATTCAGTTAAAATCCAGAACCAGTTCCTAATGCTGCCCCCCACACACACACACGCATTTGAATTTATTTCTTTGGGGCTCTGTTCGAAAAGTATACACTTTTGCGCGGGCTATCTCTGTTTTCTCTTATCTGAAATATCGCGCGTAATAATTTATTTTATTCAGAAAAAAATGCCAAAAAAAGATAACAAAAAGGATTCAATACGGTTTTGGATATTAATTAGAATGCTATTTAGCTGTTTTGGTAAGATTTGGACTTGTGATAGCAGAAAAAAGAGAGCGCACTCTGTTTCAAATAGTCTATCCGTGTGACCGTTGTTGATGACAAATTTGTTTGGCGCGCTAAAATAATCAAAAATATGTATCTAGTCGGTTTTAGAATCGACAAAATACACGTATATTTATTGTTTAGTTTTAGCTGGTATTGTTATTAATTTAATTGAATATTTTTTTTGTGTGGGGAAATTTATGGCACGCAATATAGAATGTAAATTGGAGGTGATGCAGTAGATTCGTTGGAATAAAATTGGGAAAACATCATGGTTAAGGGCTCAGAGAATGCTTAGAAAGTAAAGGGTTTTTGAATGCTATTGCAGTTTTAACAACCCTGGAAAGTGGAAGGCTATAAAACTCATGACTTATCCTTTGAAAGTACAAGAAAGTGGAGACTTTTGGTCAGAAAAGATGTCCATGAACACTTTGTAACTTTGCGTCAAAGCAAAATGTAACACAATTAAGGGGTTTTTCAATAAGGACATAACAATTTTGTTTTTAAATAAAACACAGAATGATTGAGATATCGGGATGAAATTTGATTCCAGGTGTAGTACACATGTTGAATTTAAGTATTCGGTATTCGATTTTGTTCATATGAGCACCGCGAGCACGGTTGCAGCAATCGATTCGTTAAAGACAATTTTCCCACCACTCTTTCACACACATATCGACCGGAATGATGGCAATTTCGCGTTCGATATTGTTCCTGAGCTCCACTAACGTTGTTGGCTTGTTGGCATAAACCAACGACTTAACGTAACGATCCTTAAAAAGAAATCCAACAGCGTTAATTCGCATGAGCAAGGTGGCCATTCAATCTGACTATTTGTCGAGAATTTCCCCTTCAATAGATCAATTGTTTGACCATGAACCACATACCCATCCATCCAATTCTGGCCAAAAAATCGTACAAGTTTCGGCACTTCAAATAATCAAGAGGCTTCAGTTCTTGAGTTAATTTGATCTTGTAAGGGTGTAGGCCAAGAATTTTACTCAAAATTCGCCACAATGTGGACAGGGAGACTCCCAATTCGCTGTGAACGGCGTGGAATCGACTGATTTGGCTCATTTTGAACTGAAGCACTTACGGCGGCGATATTTTCGGTACTTCGACGCGGTGCGTTGTCTCACTGGCACAGGAACATTCAATTTATCAATACTTTGACTCGAATTTATCCACAATAGCACGCACAGCCTGTCTGGAGGGACGATTATTACGACCGACAATTGGAGTAAGCGCTCTTAAAGTTGCGACCACCGACTCGGAATTTCGATAGTAAATTTCAATAATTTCCAAACGTCGCTCGTTCCTGAACTTTGACGTTATAAAAATGTAAACCTTGACTGACATTTTGACATTGACAGATCGTAACAACAGTTTTAGGGTGTGTTTATATTAAAACACAAAATTGTTATGTCCCTATTGAAAAATCCTTTACTAACACGACAACAGGAAGAGAAAGGTGGCAAGCAATGTAATTGCCTATGCGGACGATGTTGCTATAGCTGTCTCGCTGCCATGCTCAGAGACCTCTTGTAGAATGCTCTCTCTAACCTATCTAAATGGACAAAAGAATGTGGCCTTGGAGTCAACCCCTATAGAGCGGTATTAGTCCTCTTCACAAGGAAATGCACAATTGCCCATTTTGAGTCCTTCTAAATTGTGCGGGACAAGCCTTGTCTCATTCTTAAATCGCTCAATTGGGAGCCAAACATTGAGTAGCAAATCCCTTTCCCGGAGAACTAAGGAAACTCTGGACAAGACCTTAATCATCCAAAAAGCGGATGAAGACACCCTTGGTCGCTTCTAGTGAAAAATTCTTCGTAAGATATTCGGTCCCGTGTGCGTTGACGGGCTCTGGAGGAGGAGGTTCAACAAGGAATTATACCACGCATTGGTCGTTTAAGATGACTAGGACATGTAGAGCGAATGGACACCAACGCTCCGGCCTGAATAGTCTTCGAATCCAACTCAGAGGGACAACGCTGTAAAGAAAGACCTCACCTAAGGTGCGCACAAGTAGAAAGGGACTTCAACCAACTTGAAGTGCATAACTGGAGGCAGGGAGCTAAGGAATGGGCTAATTGAAGAAGCTTGTTGGTTGAGGCCCAGGTTTACCCTGAACTGTAGCGTCATCTAAGTAAGTAGGTAAGGGAGCCAATCATCCTCCAGGGAGTGAACAAAGCCACAAAATCAATAGGAAGCAAGTGGGGCCTACAAGCACGAAGAATTTGCTGGCTTTTTGCATCTGTCATCAGACCAATCTTGACATATAGCGTGATTGTCTGGTGGAAAGCTCTGGATAAAGCCATCAATCATAACCAAAGTACAAAGATGGGACTGTATATGCATCAGTGGAGGACTCAGAACAACGGAGGCTCTAGATACACTGTTTAATATTTACAGCAAACAAGTGGAGGCCAGAGCAGTCATACGCATTCAAGAACTTCACCATTGGTGACAGTCAACTATTCTGAATGATCTAGAGCACCGATTATACCTTACAACGACTCCTATTCGATAAAAACTTCGTAACCACTATCCCTTACAGACTTGACTGGGCTTGACTTTGAGCTACAACGAAAGGGATCCATTTGCTTCTACACAGATGGCTCCTAGGATGTGAACGTGAGCATATCTTTTCGTTTGCCTGACCATTGCAGTGTCTTCCAAGCCGAGGTAATCAAGGATATCACAGTCAGGCCGCGATAAAATCCCCGGAATCTGTCGCCCTTAAGTCATAAATGGCCCTTAATTTACGTTTGTCCCTTAAGGAGATGGCTTAGCAATTCAAAATTCAGCTTAGATGGGTGCCAGGGCATAGGCAACATTCCAGGCAGCTGCATGGCTGATGAACTCGCCAAGGAGAGCACAACTTTACCAATTTTAACGGAAAGGAACTTCCGAATCGACATCGCCAATCACAGATGGACAGAGGGTAACACCTGCCTCATCACCAAGCAGATTTGGCCAAAGCTGGATCACTAACGTTCTTACTGCTCATAGAAAAGACTGCTCACAGGTGTCGTAATGAGACACTGCGCCATCGAGAAGCATGCCAAATAGGCTTGGCCTCTACAATCACTTTTGCAGAAGCTTTATGGACGAGGAGACAATTTTCAACCTTCTGCGCAAGAGTCCGGCCCTCTAAGCTCGAAAAAGAGCAGACTTAGGAGCTAGCTTCTTTCACAACCTAAACGAACTGGCAGCCTCCAGCGCTTCATAGTAAGCTCCGGCTGGTTCGGGTTGCTGGTAGTATTTCTGGTTGAAGAACAGATCCATGTGGTGACACAAATGACCTTATCTGGTCTAAGTGAGTTTGTCACTCAAACCTAACCTATCCTTTGTCACTACATACATCGATTTCTTCAATTTATGATAAGTTTTAGTTAAACGTCACTTTTGACAGCTTAAAAGCATGTGACATGCTCAACTTATTTTAGTACAATTTTCTCTTCTGTTTGAATGACAATTTTCATTTGTCAGCAACACTGACACTGACAAAATGACAAACGTCAAACAAATTCACATTGTTTACTTCCGGCCGGCACTGTGTATACAAATTGCCACCGCTTCAGGTGGTAACACAATAATTGAATTAATAATTAATAAACCAAACACAATAAAATATTTTTCGTTTATTAAAAGACTCATGAAGACAAAAGGAAAACAAATAAATAGAAGCGTCTGTTGTGCTTGGACGTTTTGTTGTCTGCCATTGTGTCACTTCGTTGTCACATCCGTCGCGTCATCGTCATCAACGTGTGTAGTGTTGGAGCTTTTGTTCCGCTCATCTGAAATTGAAATTTCATCGCGAAATGTGCAGTCGCAACCAGCTTCGGTTACATTTTAATGAACATTTAAACGCGCATCGAGACCCTTTAGTATCCTGTCTCCTCCTTCTACCTGCAACTTGCAATGTCAAATCAGCAACAGGATCAGTGTGGACAGCAGAAGCATCATAATTCCCATCATCACCCCGTCATCATTGTTGGCGCACATCAACAGCATCATCATCAACGTTCGTCGTCAGTCGAGGAATAGCTTGTCGATGTGGAGTGGGGTTGCATGCATGCACGCAAGGGTTCTCCATCGCATTCCGTCTTTTTTTCGTTCCATAATTCGTTTTTTATTATTTTACTGTTGTTCCCTTTGTTTGTTGGTTCGGGGGGAGGGATACTGTGTGTGTGTGTGTGTTTGGATTTTTTATTTTTATTTCATCGCGAAAAATCATTTAAAAATTTACAATACTATCGGCGTATTTAAGTTCACACATCAGTGCATTCTTGGCGCTATAAACTGCGAGAGGGAACAATCAAATTGCCGACTTGAAAAGACCAAGCGCTCCCCCCCACCTTTGCAATTTTATGACCAATGAAATACCCACAAACACTGTCACGTGCAGTGGCTGCTATGGAAGCGGTTTTTACGTGCCATGGAGGGTGTCTTTTTGAATGCATTCAAGGGGGGGTTTTCGTTTTATTTCCAATCGTGGTATCGTCTATGAAAGAAGGGCTTTAGGGTTTGAAGGCACTGGTTGATGATCGAGTGTGAGTCTAGCACTTTTTGCACTCTACGTTGACACTGCTGTCATCAGACATAGTTACAACAACGCAGTTAGCAGAGATTAGCCTTAATCACTGGTCACTGGGATCAAGGGAGATCACTTTTATGATCGTTTAAGGATCGACGTAAGAATTGAAGCGTGATTGGCCCATTGTAACTTACTATTGCCTTTGATCTGCGAATAGAACTTAGTTTGACAAGTGGCAACACTGGCAGCTACTGTCACTTGACAGACACGGTTTAATGAAAAATTATGGCGAATTCATGTCGTCACTCATCAATGCTTACACAAGTATACTTACTTACTCTGTAGGTGCTAAAGTTAGGAGTGAATCAAGGGCTTAAGCAACGAGCCCTTCCAGTAAGCCCGGTCTTTAGTTGACAGTTGACTGCCTCCAATTGTGCACTTCAAGTTGTTTGAGGTTCCCTTCTACTTATGTGCGCCAGAGTCTTTCTCTACTCTGGCATCCTTCTGGCAGGTTCACCAGATTCAACGACTTCTACCTTCCTACCTACCTGCCATCCCTCCGGATGAGATTCGAAGACTTTGTGGGGTTGGAGTGTTGGTATTCATTCGCTTTGCATGTCCTCTTCTTTTAAAGACCGTTTTTCGTTCGAAGCAACCAAGGCTATCTTTATTCGCATACGATAGGTTCTATGCTTCAGTTTCATTGAGTAGACCTAACTACTCAGTTGCCTTCCCTGTCCAAAGAAACAGGGATTGGCGGGAATTGTCAGCCTAGATCGAGGAAATTCATCATTACGTCGAAGTTCAAGCTATTCACTGTAACGCTCTGTTCGATTTGAGGATTGGGTGTTCCTTCAAACACTTGGTTTTGCCCTTGTTCATCGTTAAATCCATTTTGGCTCCTTCTCCCTTAATACTGACGGAGTGTCATCGGAAACAACTCGCTGAGTTCTGTCAATTATGTCAACACTCTCGGCGTAGCAAACTTTTGAAAGGTCGTGCCTCTGATGGTGGGTTTCGCGCAAATCGTCCCTTTTATGTGACACGATAAGCTTGTCACCTTATCTAAATCCTTTTTTGACATCGAAGGCCTGGAAGGTCTGCTCTCTTGTGCTTTCGACTTTCATAACCTTTCGTTTCTGTTGGTCAGTTGCAGAGGAAGTGTGTCAAATCTTTTTTCTAGAGGTTAGGTTAGGTATACCTGCAGTTGGGTCTTGTGTGCCCATTGATTGGTGATAGCCTTGAAAGAATCTCATAAGGTACCTCTCTCGGTACCCAACATAGGCCCCTTGAAACTCCCTTGTAGAGTTTCACTAGCTTCAGCAGGCAGCATGGAGATACCTTTCCGGATTTCCTCTCTCTCAACCTCTAAAGCTATGTTTATAATTGTGAGCAGTAGCTCAGTCGATTTTGTTGGGTTTGCTCGTAAGGGCTCCCACCGACTTGAAACTTTTCAGTGTTTCAATCGCGGTAGTAATCTTGCCCTTACTTAGGGTTATGGGGCGTGTGTCGATTCCACCACAAATAAAGTACATCTTCGGACAGAGCCGGAACCTACAGCCTCGGGCATTTGTTTTCACCACGTGCACCTCATTCAGACTGGGATGCATACCAAAATGTTCCTTTCATCTCTTGAGCTGTTCCAAAGCAAAGAACCATTTAAGCCTTTCAAGCCTATGACCAGCTGTCGGATCTTTGGTGATCCTGTAAACGATTCCTCAGCTTCTTGATGTAGTTCCGCTTGTTATGTCGGATAGTACACGTACTTTCCTCATCTTCATACGATATAGGGACTCAGGCTTGCTTCTTTTTGCTTGAGTAGCTAGAAACCAAAACTTTTAGCTGTTCCCGTTCGTGGATCCAATGGTCCACATATTACTTCGAAAGATGGTCCCTTAATTGTTGGTGCACGTAGTTCGTCAAGAACACAATCCCTTGAGATCCGAATGATCCCCTATAACCTAACCTAGATTGTCAATGTTGAAACTCGACATTCTTGTGTTGTAGGACCTTCGAACTATAGTGGTGCGTAGTTGGACAGCAGGTATCATAAGAAGGTCATCTCGTACTATTCCCATATCTGCCCCTAGTCTGTGTCGGAAGTACTAGACCAAAATGGTCAATAAGATTAAAGATCGCTTGTCTGCCAGTTGGCTTTATGGCAGGTCTTGCACTCAAACATGATGCCACCGACCACAAGACCTTAGAACTTTTGAGAGTTTTCATCAGAAACGGTAGTAAGCCGGGCTTAAGCTAGATTTCAGTTTGATATCTTTCGACATCTTCCACGTTTTGTCTTGTCTGTTTGGTTCGACTTTCACGACTTGTGTTGTATGTTATTGGTCTCTGTACAGTGAAGAGAGTTGTGTTGTAAGAACACTGAAGCACGACATAACCTTCAGCATATTCCTGGAAGACATCCTCCCTTATACCCCAACCATTACCTTCTTATCTCGTCTAGTTTACGGACGGATTCAAATGGAAACAGTTTTGGAGAGTCATCATGCGCGAACTTCTCAGTCAATATTGGTACATACTTGTCCAAATTCTAAGCCGAGGTCTTTGCCATCAATCAGTGCGTGTCCTAAAGTGCTTTCATCAAATCCAAGCTAGTTCTAGAACCCCACAATGACATCTCGGACCTAGCTAGGAACAACATAGTCATCCTTCACTGGATTCCTCCTCATAGAGGATTTATGTGGTCAACAACATTCATTGGACCAAAACCCTTCTGTGGGTAAAGCAAATCACTGTTCGTGAGGCTTGCAAACAGTCTTTGCATACAGGAATCTAGAGAAGTCTGGCTCAAGACCGTAGGACAAGCTGTTATTCCCAATACAGTTTCATTGTGAATCTCGATGGGAACAACCTTTGAGTCCTAATTGGGATTCTCAGCTGACACCACCGCCTGACCAAGCATCTAAACCGAATGAAGCTAAGGTTAGGTTAGGTAGGAGTGGCAGGCTGCAGGTCGCAACCTCACTTAGACCAGATAAGGTCCTTTGTGTGACCACATGGATCCGTACTTCAGTAGAAATACTACCCGCAGAACTAGCCAGAGTCTTGGAGGCTACCTATGCTGATGTCAGCTAGTTCATTTAGATTGTGAAAGAAACTGGCTCCTGAGGATGCTCTTCGCATGAACCTGTAGACCCTATAGACTCTGTCTTGAGAGTCAGAAAACCTCTTTGAACTTAGAAAGTGATATCTTGGCGACGATGAAACAGCTCAGAGAAGTTCTCTAACTGGAGTGAAACAACTCATCTGGGAAGGCACAATAGGATTTTGAAGAGAAACCGCAATGCCAAGGACTGTGAAAGTCCCTCCCGAACACACATATTGTTTAGGTTTAGGTTTTGTTTCTTTGGAAAGTTGAAACGTGCTGTAAAATAGAAGGAAGAACGGCAACAGTAACGACAGGAAATGCATCATTTTGCATAATTAACTCGCTCCAGATCGACTTAAATTGTTTAAAACACCCGTGTCATCGATTCTTATACCTCTTTCATCCGAACAGGTGTAATAAAAGCAAAAAAAAACTATAAAACAACACATAACCAAACAAAATTTTAAATAAAAAAATCATCATGAGGGAGCCCATAATCGGTCAGAAAACGATGAGGCAAAGTGCCCATCACAAGCTGTATGAAACTTGAATGAATCACCGGAGCCCATAAATAATTATCGGCTTCGAATGCGAGACGAGAAAATATTTCCGATATCATTCGGATGCAACACAGTGAAACGAGATGCTGGAGGACGACGACAACGAGGAGGAAGTGGTTACACTCAAGTGTGCGTATATTACTCGCTCAATCTCAACCTTTATACAATTTTTTTTACTCCGGTTATCATCGAAGACAATCGCTGACATTACTTAGCGTTATCAGTCGCGCTCTTAACAAAAAAAGATGGAGCCGGAGCCTATTTTGCATGTGTATACTACACCGACAAAGTTGTCACGGCGCCGACCATGTCGCGCAGAGTTCGTTGTCTGCTACGGAGAGTCTGCGCAGACACAAGCGATTACCACAGAGAAAAAGAGAGAGACACACAATTTTTGTTTGATTTGGTCGCACTGTCGTCGGCGACAAAAGACCGTAATCTCAACGAAAATAAACCAATAAATGAGTTGTTGATATTTTTTAATGGTTTGACAAAAATGTCGGTGAAGTTATTTGGTCGTTCCCTTGTTATCAAGATAGATGTCACAATTGCTCTTAAAAAATGCGCGGAAAGTCGGACTGTCAGGTATGTAGGTGAACGGAAACAAAATAAATCCAAAGCTTAAAACGTTTTTTTTGGATAAGACTTATCGGTAATCTTAAATTTGGACTTGATTCATGGTCAGGTTGGTAATTACGGTGGTGGCATTCGATTTGACAAGAAGCCAATCACCGTTGTGTGTCAGAGAGAGATGCACTTCCGGTTCTTATTGTGGTTTATGTTATGCGATGGCCAACCTATTGGTGTTTTTTATTTGACGTTTTGACGTTGACAGCTGTCAAAGTTTGTTTTTTGACAGTTAAGCAGGTGTTTTAGGTTAGGTTAGGTTGGGTTGGTGTCCCCACTGAGCAGGGATCCACTTAGGGCAGAACGAAGGTCCATTGTGATACCACGTGTAGAAATCGGAAACCGGCCTAAGAAACCTCACATGTGGAATTTCTTTTAGGAAAGGAAAGGGTAACCGTATCCGTGTTAACCCTATCCTGTGCCACACTAAGTGCAGAACCAATTAGACTCACATACAAAACTCTTGATTCTAAAGATGTCGAGCCTGGCTAGGTACTCTCCTAGTGTTTCCTTCCTCAGTCTTGATAGAGCAGGGCATGTGCAAAGAAGGTGTGTAGTCGTTTCTTTTTCCTCCTCTGCAGCTTCTACAAAAATCGTTAGAAGGGATACCCATTCTGATGACATGCCTGCCAATAAGACAATGCCCCATAAGGACTTCTACTATAATTCTTATAAGTTTCCTGTTCACGGACAGAAGTCTTCCTATTCTCCTCAAATCCATGTTAGGCCAGATCTGTTTCGATAGAAGACAAGTGTTGATGTCATTCCATCTGTTTTTAGCTATTCTTCTAGCTTCACTTTCAAGGTGAGACTTTAGGGCAACAGAAGCCTTCTTGACAAGATATTTAGCTTCCAGCTCAGTCTACTGTCAAGAATGACCCACCAAGTACTGAAGTTCCATGCCTTTAAGCCTTGGAGGGGCGATAAATGGAATTTTGTACCTTTTTGTGTAAACAGGACTGAAAGACCGACCTTATCCGTCCATAAAACTAGTTTGTTGAGAGCCGCTTCCATCAGATCTCTCTAATTATATTTCATTTTGCAGGCTTCTCCATCCCGGATGTTCTTTGGCGAATTGCATTCCCTTCCTTCGGTGTCTTGTGGTAAGAAGTGACACTTGTCTGGGAGATATTGGTCCTTGAGTCTCCTTGGCACTGTTCGGAAGAGAAGACTCATGTTTTATGTCGTAAGGGGTCTTGAGATCTGATCCGCTTTCAAAACCCCGCAGGCTGGATCTTTCACCGACTGATCCTCATCCTCAACAACTCACATCATCAACCAGGTCGCACCAATTGTGGTAACAATAAGGCACATTCTAGTGGTACTTGGGTTCATGTCAAACCGCCACATCTACCTACCTACTCTAAAAGGATCCTTCCTTAAACGATTTTTTTCTTGGCCTGTGACCATGCAATTCGTCTTTCGATTTAAGAGTTTCTAACCCAATTGTTTCACTAAACTGAAAGCAGGGGTTTCCTAGGGTAAGTCTTCTTCGAATCTTCACTTGGGGTGTCATGTCTGGTGTTGATGTTTCCTCCGAGGTAGGTGGATTCCTTAGCGGGACCTTTTCTCCGATGTTGCTGATGAATGCTGGTTTGTTTGTTGACAACATGTTGACAATCCGTTTCGCCTGCTCTTCGCTGACCATCAAAGCCTCTACGATGGAATGCTTGGAGCGACCAATGATGTCGATGTCATCTGCAGCCACTGTCTGTTCCAACACATGACGCATCTCCTTGCCGGAATCCGGTGCATGTTTGGAAAGATTCAGAAGCGTGCTCTGTAGCGTTCCGCAACCCAGCTCAGGACGATGAATTACATCATATGCAGCTTCGAAGTCGATGAAAGCTTGGTGAGTCTTGACTTGAATTGGTCTATAATCGGTCTGCCGGTCCGGAAGCCATGCAGGTACGTGTAGATAAGTGAGCTGCAGAAGTGTTTCAGACGTTTAGGACACGATGTTATATGCAACACTTAGCAGGAATATACACATTCGCATCCCTTCCAAATGGTTCTACGGGTAGAATTCTCTCTTAGAGAGACCCTAAATGAGTCCCACGGGATACCTATCTACCTAACCTAACCTAACCTAGCAGTAATATGCCTTGTTATCTATTCGTCTGGACTTGGGTAACTAAAAAATGCAGCTGCTAAGCCATCAAGGCTATCTTAGCTTCTGCAGAAGCTGTAGGGACGAGGAAGGCGAAGAAACTGTCATTCACCTTCTTTGGACCTGCCCTGTCCTTTCAAGGCTAAGAAGGTACACTCTAGGAGAATATTTCTAAGAGCACCTTAAGGGCTTTGTCTGTAGGTCTAAATGGTTCTGCACATAGCCTCACCTGAGCCATCAAGGGCGTCAGTCTTGTTGTTTTTCAGCTTTTTGATAGTTACGCTTGCTTCTTCTATACTGGAAAGGGGGTATTACTTCTTCGTTGAATGGAGGTGCCCCAACACTCTCACAACATTGTACCTGCAACTCTTGAAAGTCCTGACTAGGTTAACTATCACGGCTCTATTTGGACTTGAATGGCTGACTTAAACAAAATGACAGAAACCGACTATCTGACAAAGCGGGATAATTGGCAAGACCGGTTCTCTGCTATACCGACGACGCACGGTTCCAAAGTAGATATTTGTACGAGAGTTGCTTGTTTTTTGTGAACCTTTAGACTGTCTTAAGTCTTCTCCTGATTAACGCCTTAAACACACCTCAAGACCGAAACCTAATGTCATTTTGTCTCTTTTCTTTCTAGGTAAGTGCAACTGAGATGAAAATGGATTATGTTTTGATGGCTGACGGTAAGAACCAAAAGTTGTTGTTTAGTTTTTTATAAGTTCAACTTAAATTTAATTTAAGCATATGTATGTATAATTTAAGGAAAAATAAGTTTTATAAGTTATAAGTCGTCATCTTAGTTGATACTAGCCGTCTAACCACATGATTTTGTGACGTTACTTGGGTCTTTTCATCGTTTGTGGAGGGTTTCATCAACACCATTGAACCTGGAAGTAGGCGGATGACGGTTTTGCCACAGTCTAGTTCGGTAACGTGACAAAAAGTCACTAGTTACGCGGTCGGTCTATAAGAGAGGGAATCGTGTCCAAAGTTGCGAAATGCGTTGCAGGTCTTACCATCTCCGTCGAAAAATCATTTCCTTCCATTTGGCCAGTTCAGATGATGCGAAGCCAGTTTTTTATGAAGAACTGCAGCTTGGGAGTAACAGCTGAGAAAGAGTCTCCCTACCAAAGAAAGTTGTTAAGCGTCTTCTACCTCTTTTTTCTTACTCCTGGTCCCACATTGTTTCGGCCTTCAAACTGTGGACTGCATTTGATGCAAGTCTGGAATTCTGTGTGACAAAAAGCAGACCTCTGTCAAAGTAGTCTGTAACGGCTGCATGGCTTGTATTCAGAAACAATGGTGATCCTAACGTGTAGCCTTGTCCAACTTCGTCAAAATCCCAATCCCAGACTTTTGTTCCATGCAATGCGTCATGAACCTCCCGCATAGTGTTTAGATTGACAGTCGATGGAGGGTGATCCAGATGTTCTAAACCTTATTTCAGTGGCTACACCTTATAATAGACAGCCTCACTCGGATCCCAAAAGGATCCATTGTGTTCTCCGGAGTGGGTAAGCTGGAAAAAGTAACTCGGATTGCTAGGCCCGCCTAAACCAACCTGAGTTCCGAAGGAATTTTGGGATCTTTTTCGGTGACTTGTTTGACAATTTGTCCAGATCATTGGAGAAGTCTTCCCCGAGGGTTGACTTTCTATTTCTGCGAAGGCTTAGGGATTCACATAGGAGGTGGAATGTATCCCCTGCCCTCCGTTGTACACAAACACAAACCCTTTAGGTAGGGGTTGTGCAGGTTGTGCCTATAAGAAGTGACAGGTTCGATGAGAGCGTCCTTACGATGCAGTCGTGAGTGCACTCCTCCTCTCATTCATAAAGTTCTGGTGTTGCTCAGAACCCATTCTAGCGAGCTTATCCACCTTTTCATTCCCATGGATGCCCTTGATGTCCCGGGACACAAATGAGTTGTCAGCTGCTTGCGCTGTTTTCTCTCTTCCTCTCTACGAAACGGACTCTTCTTTAGCTCATCATGGCAGTGTTGGCAGTATTGGAGGCTGCTTGACTATCTACGTAGATATCGATGCATCTTTCTGGGAGTGTCTGCTTTGATAGTTCTTGCGAGGCCTTGGCTGCTGTTATATCTTCCGCCTGGAACATGCTGTTGTAATTTGGTAGTGTCATGATCCCACATCCAGTTTTGGTTGGAATTTATGACCTCACCTTCTGTCTTGCTCTGTCTGGAGGGAACTTTGAGTCCGAGGTTTAGGCTGATTTCAGGGAAATTCAGTCTTAGACTTCCCCAGCTTTTTGCAAAGAGTGGCTAGCAAGGTTCTGCAGCCGACAGAAGAAGGGTCTTCGACAGAAATACCCATAGGTCCAACAGCTATCTTAACTGCATCTCGTCCGTCTTTTGAGGGATCAGTTCGAGTTCAATATCTTGAAGTGTCTTACTGTGTGTTGTATGGAGCTTAGACCACCTGTCTATAAGGGCTTCTGTGACTTACTTATTAAGGTGGCACTACAGTTCAAGCCTCTCAAGCCTACAACTACGCACTCAAATTTCATCGAGGTGCCCTTCTACTTGTGAACGACACCTAAGACAATCGTTCTTTGTTTCGATTGAATTCGAAGACTCAGCGGGTCAGAGCGTTTGTGTCTATTCGCTGTACATATCCTAGCGGCTCCAAACGTCCAAAATGCACTTTTTTCTTTCACGCTGTACACCTCAAAGTCCGTTGCAACGAAGGTTAGGTTTGGTTGAAGTGGTTGCCAGCCGTCCATTGTGATGACACATGGATCTGGAGAGATCTCCATACCGTCGCAACTTAAGCCGGACCGAATAGCTTGCATAGCATTTGTTGCTGGAAATCAGCAAGGACATCCTTACTCCCCCTTGATAGAGTCTATGCATCAGTGCCGTATAAGGATCTTATGTAGAGTTCCCTTAGTTATTCGGGACAGGACCCCAGAACTCAGTTGCCTTCCCAGCAGAAACAGCGATTGACAACTGTAATTCTTCGATTGATTTCTGATGAGATGTCGTTGTCAGAAGTGATAGCAAGGCCAACGTAGACAAAGTCCCCTGTAACCTGTCTACTGTATAGCTGAGGTTCTGTCCGAATCGTCGCTGGCTTTCGTCCTTAATCCATTTCATCCTTCACTTCTGCATCTATATTTGTGAATTGTCACCGGTGACACCTTACTGACTTCTGCCAATGGGTTCTTCCGTTGGGTTATCGTCTTGTCGTGGCGAAAGGGCTTGTAGTAAGCCTACGGGACATGTCAAGGCGTAAGCAACAAAAGGGGCGGTTGCAATACTACCCTCCGAATTCCTACAGGCACTCAATTGTCCCTAGAACGAAACTAAGAGCAACCTAAGTAGTTGCGAAGACTTTTGAAAAGTTGTGCCTCAGCTGTTGGCTTGTGAGCTTGACTAAATCCTGTCTTGACATTAAAGGTCTCGTTGAAGTCATTGCCGACTTTGATGGAGTAGCGAACATTGTCCATCGTAATCGTATACAGACGGGCGACTTTTGCCAGGGATGTCAAAACTAGAAATGGGTCCATAAAGCTTGTCTCTATAAATATCGTCAAAGGCGGCCTTAAAATCGATGAAGAGATAGTTGGTATCGATTTGGACTTCTTCGGTTTTCTCCAGGATTCGTCGAAGTTTCGCCGGGTTATGGTCTTTCAAGACCTAAAGCCGGAAGGTTTTAGACACATTATATCAGATAAGACCTTGTACGTGATGATGAGCCGACTGACGAACCTGTAGATGGCGCAGATGAAGGGGTCTCTATCTCACAATCAACGCCTAAGTTTTTACAGCAAAGGCTGTAACGTTCCAGTTCCTCCCATTTCATGCTGAAATGTCTGCTTTTCGGTCATCTGTTTTTGGTTGTCAAATTGTCCAATTTCTTGGTGAACGTGGGCATTCCAAGTATATTAAGGCGGTCGTTCCGACATTTTCGATGGTTCAGGCTGTGTCTTCGAACTAATGAAGGCACACTCTATGAACGTTGTTATCTTGTCTGCTGGCATCTGCCTTAATTTGTGACAAGAGCTCTGCTACTGCTTCTGCTTCCTCAATCTTAATCAGAAGCTCTGTGAAGTGGAAGACTAGATTATCGTTACTCTTCCAAGCCTTGTGTGCACTTTATCGTTGTAGTTCCGTTGGCATACTTTGTTTCAGATAATGAACCACAATCTTATGTTGCTCGTACTTACCGCTATATCGCTCCTTTCAAGGTCAAAAAAATTATTTAAAAAAAAGTCTCCAAAACCCAATGAATACATCATTCATCCTTCAATCCTGCCTCCCTTTTGTATTCAACAAACTGAAACAAAACAGTTCACCTCATTCACCACAGTAAAATGGGCACCATTCTCTTTGGAACATTACTTACAACGCCTTGAACCCGCCACCATCTAACTCATCCACCTTCCTTCGATAAGAAGTGCAAAAAAAAAACCATATTAGTTCGCTTGAAATATGACTAAATCCCGCCCGCCATCCTTGTATATCCTCGTGTGACTTTTGTATCCTTTCGCAGCTTTTAGTGCACACACTCCACAAAAAAAAGAGGAATTACCCCCCCAAAACCCACCACGAGTTCATTTCCATTCCATTCCACTTGGTCTACTGCTGCAACAGCGAAAACATTATCACTCGCGTAAGCACTCCGACTAAGGGTGGCTCCCGCTGACTGGTACTCCTTCCCCTACAAATGGGGTGGCAAATTTTTATGTTAATTATTTGGCTGGCAGTTGATGGTGGCAGAGAGTCTTTCGCGCTGCAACTCATATAAAAGCGATACCGAGCGAGAAGTCCTTATCAGTTTTCCGCACGATCGCTACTACACACAGACATAGAGAAACCCACCCCCCTCTCATCCCCCTGTCACATTGTAAGCAGCAACAGTGGCACAGTTCTTACCCCTTTTTGGGTTGTTCTCCGTCTTGTTAGGGATTTTCTTTTACTTTTCTTGTGGGGGATGGAGTTTTGTGGTGGTTGTGTATGAAATTCCTACCCAGCCCCTGTGTTCGCCTCAATTGATTGTTGTAGGACTCCGTTTTGTAGACACATCGTCCTTTAACGATGCTAATCGGAGTAAAAATTCATTCAAGTTTGAAGTTTTATGGATTCGATAACTTTCTTCTGCGGGGGAGTTGTGGTGGCTTGGTAGGACAATAGAGGAATCCTTTTTGGATTATTCTTGTTGGGAAAGGATATGGAGTTTGAGACGAGCTTGATTTGACATAACATACGTGGAAGACGAAGACTCCTTCTTCACAGGCTTCCTCTTCACTGAAATTCTTACAATAGTCTTCTGCGTTTCAGTTTTAGCTTCTCCAGAAGTCTGTTGGTCTTGCCTTGCTATTTGAAAAGGTGTTTAGCGCCTCGTTTACAGAACTTGGTCAGGGGTTAAAGCAAAGCCCCTTCTTGTCATTTCTTCAATCCTGGTGTGTCCTTATGTTCAGTTTCACTGGCGGCTATTGCCTCTGCTACGGGCTTGGAAAACACAGCTGTTGGCTGGAAGCCCTATTAAGCCTAACCTGTCCTAGAAAATGCCTGCTTCCACTCCAGGGTACACCTTAGACTCATCAGTGCATGTAGATCGCTTCATTCTTTTCCTTCTCGGGAGTAGGTTAGCAATACGAACTGGAAAGCCTAAGTAGGGCGTTGTAGTAGTCTTTTGGTGCACTTTTGATCGATTGAGCTTGACTCCCACTTGACTGATTCTCAGAGTCTTGTGGGGTCCACCATTCTGTATAAATGATCTAAAGAAATTCGGTTTTGAATACCCTCTTCGCTCGCTGTTGGTGTGGTTCTCATTGTCCTTGTGGCATCGAAACCCTTCTCCTATTCGTAAACAGAAACAAGCTAAGGTTTAGGCGTCCAGTATCTGAAGACCTGTTGCTACATCCTTCGCATAGGTTGTGGCTTTGACCCCGCTTAATCTAAAGTTTTGGAGCATTTTGTTCAGAGCGGGACCAAGATTCTTCAGTGTGCGGGGCTAAGCTTGCTACGAATGTATTTCCTTCGAAAGTCTTTAGGACAAAAAAGGTGAAACTTTTCGGTGTTTGATTCTTTTGATCCTTTCTACCTGAGCCGTCCCATACATCCTTCATTGATGCCTAGGTCGTCCGCTGACTAGAAGTCTCAGTGATTCTTAGAAGTTCCTGTGCGAGCTTTGTGTCAAAGGCTTTCCTGAATCTTTCAGATTTGGTGGATGTCATTGAAGGACGATGTTTGGCTCTCTTTGTCTAATTTTCGAAAGAACAGCATTTGTTAGGACGTTCAGGACGGAACTTCTAAAACGTCGACTGATTGTCAGATTGGACGTTGATTTGCCTGTCAGTTGACACTCAGCTGATTTGGTGGTAGGATTTGTGCTTAAACATGGTGCTCCCCATGCCTACCGTCATTGTGATCGCCGAGGCTGTGTTTTTTGAGCTTTGGTTCCCTACCTTTGCATTCAGATCTCGTTGCGTTGCTTGATTTAAGAAGTTTTCATTCACGGGTCCTTAAGGGTGCGCGTAACTGTGGTTATAATTTGTCTTACTTAACTCTGGAATCATGCTGTACCCGGTCTTGGAAGTTCTTCCAAGCTTGGAATCTTCCTCCTACTGTTGGTTTAACTCCTCTCTTTCTGGTTGCTTACCCCTGTCGACCCACTTTCCTTCCAAAAAATGGAATAAAGGAGGCTTTTATTTTTAAGGCTCTCTTTGCCTGAATAGATTCCAATCGTAGGCCTTGCTAACTAGCCAAAGGTTGTCGACAAAGTATCAGTCTGTATTAAAGGCTTGGTTGTCCATCGCAGACAGAGAATTCGGCAGACCAACCAACCCATTCCACCTCACAATTTCTGAAGAAACCTTCAAAAAGGCGCCACAAGGAGACATGGAGTAGAGCTTACTAACTGACTAATAGCCGTCAATCATCTTCTGAACTCCTTCATGTAGTGTCATCTCATGTGCGTCCTTGATGACCAATTTTGTGAAAAGGGTGCTGTTGGTCAAATTCTAGATCAGCGTTTTGAAGTCTATCGTTCGGTGGAGCCTTTCACTTTTCGGAAAAGTTTCGTTCTTGAATAAACTTCAGGAGGAGCTACTTCTAGACAAAGCTTGTCTTGGGCATGAAATCCAGTATCCTACTGAGCATTACCTGCTCTGGTAATTGAGTGAGATAGGTCGTGGGGAGAGTTCTTTTTCTAAACGGAAAATTTGATTCCAAAGTCTTTGGTCGAAGAGGGGCTTTTACGGAACGTTTTGCTTCTGTTTGTACATCCGCCTCGTCTCGAGTTCACCCGCCTTCAAACTTCGTCTTCTAAACTTCTCGCTGGCTTCGCGAACAGAGTTCAAATTGTATTTGTCTCGGGTAAGTTAAAACTTGCAGGAGAGGACGGATCAAATGTAGAACTTTTTGCACACAAAGAGCTAGAGCACACAAAGAGAGAGCTCGAGGATCAAGGAATCGATAATGGGGTCCCACAAGGCTGCATACATTCACCAAACATAATTTTTATTCGAGATATTCTAGGAATTTCATCGACTCTTACATCCGTTGTGGTTCCTTAAGACTTAAGTCTTGCAAAAAACTTGTCCACTCATGGGACAACTGATTAAGAGAGTTAAGGGTTTTCCATTCCTATGAAGTAGTGGCTTGACCTAGATGGTGGAAGCGAACAAGACGTTAAAACAAATTTTGCGTCGAGAATGTGGTCCACAACAGTTGTGATCCCATGTCCCAGGAGTAGAGAGTTGGAGAGACCTAGCAAGTCACTAGAAACCCCAATAGATGGTGCATTTGCTTGATGGATGATTCAACAGGAGAAGCAGGGCTTAAGAACAAGTGATTTTAATGGGTGATAAGTTGCGCTGCCTCGAGAAATTCACCACACCACAAGGTGACCGTTTATTTCTTCTTCTGCGTCCTCACACAGGTTTCATCCAACCACATGGAGACATTGCACACTAAAATAGATTTTCTTTACAACCTTCCACACAAGGCTAGGATGTCAGGATGTCTCCGACATTATTCCCTACGCCACCCCCCCCCCCCCACCAATATACTTAAAACATTTCATTATGCCACACATCACATCAGTCATCCGGAATCACCTAAAGGATCAAACCAAACCAAAGCAAATCAACCCAACAAACCAGTTATAAACTACATATCCTCACACAAATCGTCCATTCAATGAACAAGAGAAGGACGACGCAAAGGGATACCGAAGGTCCTGGGCAATAAAAACCCTGAAAGATACTGGCAACAGACATTAATTTCCATTTCGCTGATAATAATTTTCGTCTACGAAGGCACTGATAAATCAAAAAGTGATATTTTGTACCACCCCCACCCTCCAGCTATTCAGTGTGAGAGAGTTGAGATTGTGCCATACTACCACCACCACTACCACCATCATCATCAGTCTTGCCATACTGCCATGCCATGCCATTGCTGTTGCTGTTTTCATGGACAAAAAAGAGATTACAGAGCAACTATACACTCCATGTGTATGCAGTTATCCTGCCTAAATACACACACACACGCATGTAGAAGAATAACAATACAATACCGAGTCATGCCTGCATATAGAGTTGACACACAAAACCATCACCTCAACCACCACTATTCAGTACCAGTACACCAGCCAACAGATAGCCACCCCCCACTCCTCCCCAGTATGCCTTATCCTTCGTTCAAACGAAAGCTAAAAAGTGAATATAAACGGTTATCAGGACAACAAACCAAAATTCCAGCAACATTTCGTTTTATCTATCGAAAAACACCACCCACCCGTCCACTAAGGCAGCCCATCATCATTCCTCATCGTACACTGGGACCTCACCTCTCTCTCTAGCCTGGTCGCTCTGGGTGGCTCATGAAAAACTCCTTTTATTATCCTTTATAGTCATCGGGAAAACTCTTATATCGGAGCTGTATATCTATGGCAATGGCATGGCAAGGACGAGATAAGCAAAGCACCACACAGCAGCAAGCAAGCAACCAGCGATAGAGCTAAAGTCTATGTGTGTGTGTGTGTGTGTGGGAATACACGAATACATTTTCACCGTACACCATCAAACTGGAACAGCAGACCATTGACAATGAAAACTGTAGAAAACAAGTAGTGACGGTGGCGGCAGATCCTGAGCATGCATATGTGTGTGTGTGAGTGTTATCTTCTCAACAGAAAGTCGACTGCAAGGACGACAGGAGAAGGTTTTTTCCAAAAAAAAAACAAACGAGACTGAGTGAGTGTATGTATGAGTGTGCTGCAGCACCCTTCATTTAAAATCTTATCTCACTTCCTGATTGATGGGAATAGATAAGGGTCTTTCGCTCTCAGCCCTCCCCCTCTCAGAGTACCTATACCATGCTCTGCCTGGCTATGGTTGAATGGTGGCTGCTCCCGATTGCTGACTGGTTGGATGGTATCAGCCAAGAGAAAGAGTGTATCCCTCTTACCCATCTCGCCCACACCTACGAACCGAAATTCATTTGGTGCAAAGTGATAAGAGAATAAAATATAGCGGAATGTCCTTTTTGTGTACCTCTTCCTCTTCCCCTTCCCCCCTCTCGTGGCACTCTCTCATTTATCATAGAAATGCATAAATATGATAACAATTTATATGCTTATGGGTTTCTCTTTACATTTTTTCAGAGAGTCCCTGCCTGCCACCCTTCCACCGATGGGGGGATGGAGAACCGTAAAGAGATGAATGATGTGAACAACAGTGGCGTGCAAAAAGTTTCAAACGATTTTTTTTTTCAAAGTTTTGGTTGATGGAGGAAAGAATCTGCTAGCTATCCCCTTGAACCTTGCAAAGTCTGGAAAAACTAATCCTTGACAGACAAGGCACTGATAGGCATGGACAAGGCAAATTTTTAAGATACAAGGGAAGACAGCTCCAAGGTGGACGTTTGGCAGAGAAACAAGAAATGTTTGAGCTCAACTAGGCATACATTGTTTCTCAAGGACTGACAATGATTTAAACGTTTTTCAAGCTGAGGTTACAGTCATCATTGAGGCTTTACAAATCTTCAAAGAGGACGACCTTATTGTCGTGACAGTCGGGACAAATGCCGCTTTAGTGAAATGTTAGCAACCAATCTTTTGGCACAAGCTATGTGGTCGTACATGGATATCGTGGTGCAATTGACTTTGAGCTGATTGGTCCATGAGGACATTTTGGTCAAAACTTGACAAGAGGGCATACCTTTCTATACATCTGCCATTGGTAGCGGAGCCCTCAGACACAAAAACAGGTCCATTGTGCTTTCATCGTCTTTCTAAGAAAGTCGCGTAAGAGCTTCAGTGATAGGGAGCTTAGGTTGCCAGCACACAATGAATCCGTAAAGATCCGAGTGAAGGCTGCGAGATGCAATCACCTCTTCAACCTACACTCGTTACATGGGTCCCAAAAATCGACCACCCGGTACGAGTAAAGGCAGGAAAATTACATGGGAAGTGTTATGCAGGGTCGTCGCCCACTCCACAAAGCCTTACACGTTGAGATGTTCGGCAAAGGCTTAGTGTCCCATCATGACGCTGTCTGCAGTCTTTTCTGCCAAGACACAACAAGAATGTATTCTTACAGACGTTCTGGAGAGTCAAGCCACCTTAAGTTGTGTTTTTTGGAAAGCCAACCATCGATGGAGGCCCCAACCGAAGAATCGGGTAAACCCAAGGTAGGCTCAGAGCCGGAGAACTTCTCCCCTAAATCTAGCCTGGCAACCTCATTCATTTCCGGTAATCTCGCTGTGTTCAGAGACTTGGACAAGACATAACAAATTCAGTCTTCTAACTGAATCTAATCTAGTCCTGCATTCTGGAACTAGTAGGAGGATTAAGCGCATCTTCACTAACGCTCCTCCACTTGTTTTTCTGAATACAGGTCGCAGCCCTTAATATTCCATAAATCTTTGTTTGGAAGATAGAGGCTCCAGCACCTGAGCCATTAAAGGTTTTGAAGCCATTTGCCGAATGACTTGGTGCAGTCTATTCTATAAAACAACCGTAGGAGTTGCAAGGATTCGGAAGAGATTAGATTTGTTCGTCCTCTTAGGTAGGTAGGTAGAAGTGGTTGAAACTGGTGAACCGGCCCGAGACACAAGTAGCGCTGATGCGTCGTTTTGATACCACAACTCACGTGACCTGGATGTTGATGGGCGTAGCTTAGTGTGTAGTTTTCATATCCATCCTGTGGAGTTGAGAAAATTAAGAAGCTTTGGTCTTTTGTGGCTAAATGAGGACTGAGGCGTTGGGTTTTTTTGATGGGAACCTCTCGAAGTCGACTCTTGTCTTCGTCATTTACTCCTAGGATCTCAAAAGGTCGCCTATCCGTTTTACACGCTTTTTCGCATTCGTTCTTACTTAACATGGCCTTGGCCTCTTCAGTCAGCTTACTTCCTCTCGTTTCATTATTGCGCGCTACCTGAGTCTAGGTCTGCCTCTACAGCGCCCGTTCACCCGGTTTTGAGTAAAACTTCGAATTTATTCGCTTTACATGTCTCGGTAATCTTAGTCTTTCCATTTGGACTCTTCTGACTAAGCCGGTGTCCAATTTCCCTTCCAAAACAACTGAGGGCGACCTCAATTTATCACTTTTGACAAAGTCCATGCTTCTAAGTCGTAAGACAGGACTGCATTCCTTAGGGTCTCGTATAAAGTCACTTTAGTTGTTCTAGAGAGGGCTTTGCTACTTAATCGCCTTCTTAGCCTAAAGAGACAATGATTGACAAGAGTTACACATTTCACCTCAGGGCTGATGTCATTGTCAAAAGCGCAGGTGGACGAAGTCTTGAACTACATCTGTAAGTTAGAGTGACGTTCTAACCAAGAATTCGGAGTTTGGAGTGTCTTACGCGTCACTCCCAAAAATAGTAGTGACAACGACGGACAACCTTGTGGGACTTCACTTTGGACTTGAACCCATTTTGAGACCTATATTGCCTCGCAAATTGGTTTGATAATGGTCAAACATTCTATACAGCCGACGCGACTTTTGTTGCGCAATATGAGAGACGCGTTCAAAGTATGCTTTCACGAGCTTGAGAGTGCTAACGGCTCATCGGTTCCTAAGCCCGTATTTCAAAACTTTTCCCGGTGATAACGTGTCGATGTAAAAATTCTATCAAGCCTTGCCGCCCTATAGTCTTTGAGTGTTAAGTCAGGAGCTATGGTACTGCTGCTCTTCGTATTTATCTTTATCATTCCAACAGAGGGGTTGAATGGGGATGTCTTTGTTGCGATGACGATGATGCCTCTCTAAGCATCTTGAAGTTCAATTAGACTCTAGAGAAGAGTCTTCATCACTGGCAAATGCGAAGTACCAGGATGCACCGACCTTTCAGGAAATGCACAGATCTACATCACTCCGAAGCCCTCGTCAAGTGTGAGGAAATATGCAGTGGATCCAACTGGACACACGCGTGTCTGTTGAGAATCCCTTGGTCCATCGCTGCCCTCAGCTTATGCTTTCGGCTTCCATGGGGAGAAACACGGTTTTCATCACAATCACTTCTCTGGAAGCTCCATGGATGAAGAGGTATTTGAATCCGTTCGTCATCTTCTTTGTGGATATCCCACTCTAGCCAACAAAAAACGAAAGACCCTGGGGAACCCTCTGAGGTCTGGGTTGGTCTTGTTCAACTCTGTCTTCTTTTTAGGTTCTTACAGACTGCTTGTCCACAACTCAATTCAAGCTCGGAAACATCCCTAAAGGGATCGCAACTGGTTGTCCATCTGAGCCGACAAGATACATGATAGATCCACTTGAACCTTCCACAAGGAGTTCTTCTCAAGTTGTTATTTGGTGACTCCTGCGTCATATCCGGTGACTTCTTCGGCTTGTGTAGCTAACGTCTTGAAATGATTTTACTTGCTTCACTCACGTTTCCATGCGGCACCTCCTTAAACTGCGCCCATAAAGATTTCATACACGAAAGTTTCCTAAGTCTAGGTTAAGTTAAGTACGTAGGCTGGCGAAGAGGAGCTACCTCCACGCCACACTCAGGTCACTGTAGGCCCATTGTGATACCCAAAGGGGGAAATCTTAAGGAGTATAGAACTGTTAAGCTTACTTACTGTGTCTGTGGTACAAACCATCCTGTGGACTTGATGAAGTTGTTCAGGTTGTTCACCAGTTTGTCGGATAGTTCCTCAAGATCCTGGAAGAAGTGACGTCCGAGGAATTTATGTCTTAGGTGGTACAAACCAGGACAGTGATTGAGGAAGTTGGTTGTATCCTCATGAACTTCCTCGTCACCACGGCCCCTACACAGGCCTTCTTCCGTAATATGGAGCTTCTTCGTGTGGTACCGCAGAGTATTATGTCCCGTAATCACACCTATAAAGGTCGAAAGGGCTTTTCTATCTTTTTGTATACTTCTGTCGGTCCTTGCTTCCTTCTGATGACACAAGTGTCTAGAGAGGGCCATCTGTTCCTAAGTCTAAACCTTGACTCTTATTTCGAGTCAAAACTCCTGAACAAAAGTACTGAAGTCTGTTGTAAACAATATTGCGAGCCCTTAGCAGAGTCCTCAACTTAAAGTGACAGCAACAGGGCTTTGTATGACATTTATCCTGCTCTTGTCCTAAGTTAGCCGAGTATAGGCCGTCTGAACGTTTTCACAAGTTACACTCAAGCTGGAGATGACTGCCAAGTGGTCGCCATGGCTCAGTGGTTGGAAAATTGTTGGCTTAGGGTTCGATTCAAGTTTTTTTTTTACCGTACAGCCATGGAAAGAGAGACAAAAAGGGATTCCCATCGTGGTCTCTTTGGAAAGATGGCTAGCAGCAAGCTCTTCAGAGCTTGTAAAGTGAGTGAGTCACTGCTCTGATGAAACCCGTCGAACAATTTTTTTTAAAAATTCAAAAAAAAAAACTTCGTTTGGTTTGAATTTTTTTCATCGCCACTGTTCAACTTGAAAACTGTCATAAAAAAAGGATATCATTCAGAATTTCAAAAATGACAACAAAATGTTAAGAGCCCGAACCATAAGGCGCTGGATACTTGGTAAACGCTGATAACCGCCTCCAAAAAGGTCCTCAAATTCGAATGAAATAACTGCGGTGCGCGGTTTTTATTCGGACAAGGACAAGGACGACGACGACGATGCAAGGATACGAGTAGTTTAAGAGTTGTGTCACCACCAAACCATGTCGTGGACGAACTGGAATTTCATGAAACGTGTAAAATCAAAATGGCATCAGTTGGAGGAGTACTCTCCTTTTTATTTCTTGGTTCTGCTACTGCACAGGACTAGGTCGATAGTGCAAAACCATTGTGAACTCTCATCGTCCTTACGAGACTATGATATGGATAGCAGCAGCTAGGAATACTGATAAATGGATCTTAGTTGGTATGGGTGGTGTTCTGTGCTGTGAGGAGTGACGGTTTATTGTCAGCATATCAGTCCCTTTTCTCCAGGACTATTGTTACGCTTGGCATCATCGTCGTCGTCGTTATGTGTTGTCTTCATTTGCATCTCTCTCTCTCTGTGTCTGTGTGTGTGTAGGACATTATCATTTATTATGAGAATATTATTGTTGCTGATATTGCTTTGGTGCGCCTTGCTGTTGCTCTTCGTGTTTATCTTTATCATTCCAACAGAGAGCTTGAATGGGGATGTCTTTGTTGTGATGACGATGATGCCTCTGGGAAGTCACTCAAAACGGATGTTGTTGTGTGCTCCTCTGAGTTGGAGATAGTTTTTTGAACGCTTATCAGTAGTGTACCAGATGTTGAACTAGGATATGTTCTACTTAATCAAGGCTTGTGGTTGGGGGGTGTATATGTATGATTACTTCCTGTTGTCCCACATCTAGATGGAGAAAGAGAAAAATTGAAACATTATCCTTGAGAGACTGACGTACATGTGACTCCTGCTATCGTTTTACAAGATTGGCATCAGACGTATAAATTCATAGATGGAGCTGTAGAGTTACAATCAAAGAGCTCAGGTCTCAGAGTCTCTGTTTAGACAGACAAATTGAAAGGAAAGCAGTGCTTGCAAACTCCTGTGTTCCAGGAAGTTTGCATTTTTAGACTTGTTGGCTCAAAATTGAAGCCAATAAAGGTTATTTCCAGGATTTCTTACTTAGGTGGCGCTGCAATTCAGGGTGAACTTGGGCTTCAACCAACAAGACTCCAGTTAGTTCGTTCCTTAGATAATCACACATCAAGTTGGTTGAGGTCCCCTTCTACTTGTACGTGCTACCTTAGACGAGACTTTCCTCTACTGCGTTGTATCTTCGGGTTAAATTCGAAGACTTCCCGAGCCGGAACGTTGGTGTCTTGTTTTTGTAAGCCTCGACAGAAGGAGAAAGGGTTCCAAATGGAATTTTGTATAGAAATAGCTGCTCTGTGCCTATTAAGGGCTTTCAAGGCTACAATGGGCTGTGACATCACACTATAGGGAGAAAGTGGCTTGATTATAGCTCGAGCAGTGATTAGAAAGTGGAAGCCTAGGTTTTATAAAAAAAAAAGTGGGGACAGTGGACAAAGAATGGAAAAACAGTGCTGACAATGCGCTATGGGGTGAATAGCATTGCTCAACTAGGTCTATCTCTCAAGATTTGATTTGTCTTCCAGATTGTACCTTCCTAAAGGTATAACCCAACGTTTTTACGAGGCTTTTCGTAGATGCGGACTCTTTAAGACCGTAGAATGGTTATTCAGAACTAACCTCATAGCAATGAGCCCTATAATGGCCACCTTTTTTGTCAGTTTTTTTTTTTTTTTTTTTTAAGTAGGGCATATGGTCCTTGCAGCCTCTTGATGTAGAATTTGAGTCCAAAAAACCAATTTCCTTCTCAATACTCGGTTGTTGGTACTGACAAGTGTCAATAGCTCAAGTATAAGCCTACTTAAGGCCGATTCCCTTCTGGACTTCAAACCTTTGAGTTGTACATAGTCTTTGGACAAACTTGTGCAAATGAAACATCTTTTCATTGAGTTTCGGACCTTAAGGCGGACTCTTTCGTATGTCGCTCCCTATAAGAAGAGTCGCGGAGTAGTTCCTCTTAAAGCTGAACATCTCTTGAAGCCCCTAGTCAGAGCTTTTCCTACTTCAACGTGATGCCATGTGCCATGTTCTTTTTTAATGAACATCATGACATCTGTATGAAAGTAGTTTTGGTAGTTGGACCAACAGCCTTGACCCTTCAAAGTGGCATGCGATTTCTTAGACTTCTGTGTCGTCAACCTTTGACTATCAAAGGATATTTACTTTAAGTTGAAGGCCTCCTTAGATGCCAGACTGTTCTGACTAAAACGAGAATTGATGCGTTATAGAATGGCTATACATAGATGGCGCTACAGTGTAAGCTTGGATGCCATTTTAAAGTTAAACTGTCTGTCTGTCTATCTGGTTGTGAGCTCGCCCATTTTGACCTGTTTGAAGAAAGGACACATCCCCCAGGATATGGCACAGTTTTTAAAGCGCTGTTCCACTTAGAATTGGACCAGGGACAGGAGAAGAAAGCACTCAGTGGAATGTGAACTTCTGGCTTTGTGAAGGGTTGATCCTTGTCCATTAGCTTAGCCTAGAAGAAATTCACCTTAAATCAACAGCCCAACTGAGTTCCTTCCTGCACTATGCTACCAATTTGAAGCTTTTTGATGCGTTTAGTTTGCGTGCAGTATTGTGTCTAATGGTCAGCTGCGCCTCCCGAATTGCCAGCAACTCTACCTGGAAGACGCTTGATGAAGCCACAAGGATTTGAGTATATTGATTGCTTCTAAGAAGGTTTATTCTCACTCATCTCCGTACTGGAACCGTCAGTGAAGGTTTCTGCAACGTGCTTCTATATCTTTCTCGAAGGGAAGCTTATGGTGAAGTCTTTGAAGTTTCATTTGGATGGAGTTTAGTCTGCTGCGGTTCCCACCGGGCCTCTTGGTAGATGATTCTCTTAATCTAATCGCGCTACACGATGTAATATTTTTGATATGTACGTTAAGACGGAGTAGATCTAGGACCATATGCCACGTGCAGTGCCTAATTCCGCTGGTTTGTCAAGTTTTTTGATGCTGTAGGCTCTACTTAACGCGGAGTACCTCCTATGTCTAGGAAGTTATCCAAACTGTATTGTCTCGTGGTCATTGGTCTTACCTACCTCGTCAAGAGCCTTCTTTGTAGATTTTTCATTGAGGTAGGCATGTTGCGACTTGAAGGACGATGATTCTTTTCGAAGAAGGTCAAGCTACTTAAATGAGCTGTCCTAAGACGAACAAATCGATAAGGCTACCCATGGTATCTTTCATCATGCAAGGTTCCTGATGTTGGTAATCCGAGCCATAGGAGCCTCTTTGATCTGCTTAAGTCCAGGTCTGGCAATGGAAGTTTGACAGTGTTTCAGTACTCTAGATGGTTTCATTCACAGATTTCCTTTATTAATGCTTCAGAATGGATAAGGAACTTGGCAAAGGACCTGCTAATTCGTCAGCTGGTGCGGGTTCAGTTCCCTGAAATGTCGGCTAAGCTACTTCGTAGAGAGACGAGGGAGACGACAATCTTTCACTGTCTTAAGCTTTCAAGATGCCGATATCGCCTTCTCCTTCTACTTCTACAACTTAAGAGTCTCCTGGAGTCGAATCCCCTTTCGTCATGTCGTCAATATGTCCCTAAAGGTCCGTCTCACCACTTGTTCAAAACGAATTTTCATAGTTTCCCATCCATTCTTACAAGACTTTATCTATCTCTGGACGTTTAAAGGGTCAAGAGTGTGGCCTTCTTTTTCTATCTCTAAACGCTTTCAATTTGTTCACCAATTAATCACAAACAAGTCCACCCCTTGCCCTTCCAAAAAGAAGAAACATCTCAAAAGACTTCCCTTCTTACAAAGGACTACCAAAGGACACCCATCAAAGTGACGATTACTCGTTGAAAATTGACACCACCACTTCCAAATCATCATTGCCATCATCAACACCATCATTACCTAACAACCATCACTCCCTCTGTGTCCCCCTTAAACACGAAACAGGGTTGGAAGTGCAAAAAAAAAAAGGAGAAGACGAACGGAAATGTGGTTTGCTTCCTCCTAATTCTGAACCAAAAAAAAGGAGATCACACATGAAGATAATAAAACACCACTCGCGTGCTGCTGCAAATTCTCTTTCACTCTTTTGCTATTCTGTCAAGGAGTTCATATACAATCTACTAAACGAAGGATGAAGGATGAAGTGGGGTGTACTTTTTGACAATTGTGTGGTTTTTTTCATCCCTAGTCTTCTCAATTGTCTATGATTTTGTTGTTCGTAAGTACAAGTCGTGAATGTGCGACAATGATGACGACAATGACTGTCTTTATTATCTTCGACCAGCCAGTTGTCATCCAAGAGCATCCCACAACCACAACCACAACCATCATCATCTTCACCATCATCACCATCATCATCATCGTCGTCGTCGTAGTCGGTTGTCATCGTCCTCATCATCCTCGAGGATGATTTTGTGTGGGAAAATGACATAGCAAGTGTAAATTGAATAAAATGACAAAAGGAGTCGAGTTAAGTTGTGTATGTGTGTGTGTGTGTGTGTGTTTGTGTCGTGAAGTTGATTCGAAAGGAGCAGCGCGCACAAAAAAAATAAAAAAGGGGTGACAACGGTCGATTTGCCTCTTTAAGGCTCGCTATTCGCTCCCTTTTTGTTCGCTTTTTTGAGAGTTCACCAAAGATAAACATAACCACAACCACACACGTCGTTTTGAGGGTAGTTCAAGTCTTAAGAGGTTGAGACCCAGAATGACATATTCCCGAACGTCAAACAATTATCCTGGACAAGGGGTTGATACATTTCTTCTTTTTTTTGCTGATTTGTTGAGATTTCCTTTTCAATTGTTTCATCCTTTTGGAGTGCCTATCTCTTGTGCGTTCCTTTTCCGGTTTTCTTTTGATCTTCGGATTGTAAGATACCATCCGTAGCCAACTATCTTCCAATCAAACGTGCTTTTTGCGATCAGAATATCGAAATATGTAAGCGATTTCAACGTGCCTTATCACTTGTCGATTCGTCTAAACACCTGTGTTCCATTTCAGACTTGTAATGAGCTTCTAAAAAGAGGTTGTTGCTAATTTGTTGTAAGCCTCGACAGAAGAGGAGAAGACTGTGCCTTTTAAGGACTTTCAACGCTATGATGGGCTGTGATATCACACTTTTGGTGGAGTGTGACTTGATTGTAGCTCGAGCAATGATTAGAAAGTGGAAGCCTTGGTTTTATAAAAAAAGCGAGACAGTGGACACAGACTTAATGGAAAAACAGTGCTGACAATACGCTATGGTTGCCCCATTGCATTGCTATACTAGGTCTATCTCCCAAGATTGGATTTGTCCTCCAGATTGTACCTTCCTAAAAGTATAACACGACGTTTCTGCGAGGCTTTTCGCAGACGCAGACTCTTTAGGACTGTAGAAAGGTTATTCAGAACTAACCTCATAGAAATGAGCCCTGTAATGGCCACCTTTCTTGTCAGAATCTTTCCTTAAGTACGGCATATAGTCCTTGCAGCCTCTTGATGTAAAATTTCGAAGCCCTTCGAGTCCGAAAATCCAAGTTCTTTCTCAAGATTCGGTTGTTGGTCCTGACAAGTGTCAATGGTTCAAGTATAAGCCTACTTAAGACCGGTTCCCTTCTGGACTTCAAACCTTTGAGTTGTACATAGTTTTTGGACAAACTTGTGCAAATGGACCACGTTTCCATCGAATCTAGGACTTTAAGGCGGACTCCTTGTATGTACCTCCCTGTAAGGAGAATCGCGGAGTAGTTCCCCTCAAAGCTGAACATCTCTTGAAGTCTCTTGTCAGAGCTTGTCCTACTTCAACATGATGCCATGTGCCATGTTTTTTTTAACGAACACCACGACATCTGTATGAAAGTAGAGTTAGCTTTCGCTTTGGTAGTTGGACCAGCAGCCTTGAGCCTTCAAAGCGTCATGGAATTTCTTAGACTTCTGTGTCGTCGACCTTGGGCTATCAAAGGAGATTTACATTTGAGTTGAAGGCTTCCAAAGTTGCCAGACCGTTCTGACTTTAACGAAAGTTGATGCGTTATAGAATGGCTATACATAGATGGCGCCACAGTTCAGGCTTGGATGACATTTTAAACTTAAACTGTCTAGATGTACCCTCCCAGTTGGAAGCATTCATGAATTCTTGGACGAATCAGTGTTAAAAACTTTGAAACGTCTTTAGAGAAGTTTGTGGAGGGTCATCAAAGCCGCGAAAGGTTTGTGAGCTCTAAAGCACCTGACAGCCTTCTAGTTTGACACTTGGCCGACATACCTACAGTTTCAATCATTGAAGTGCCTATCTCTTGTGTTTTCATTTTCCCGTTTTTTCATGCGCGATTGCAAGATACGTGCCTTTTACGATCAAAAATCTCCACGTGTGTTGTCAATTTTTTTGTTTGTTTTTGTTTTGTGAATATCTTTCGAAATATCAATTTCTACGTGTGATATTTCGTTTCGATTTGTAATTTTTGAAGCGAAGCCTTATCGAATAAAGAATATAATGTCCAAAACGATCACCTGTCGATTTATCTAAACCTCTCTCGCCCAATCGCTTTGAGAATTTTTCTTTTTTCAAACGATTTATCAACACAGCCCCGAAGGTAATACAACACGTACAGCAGTGTTCCACATTCCAAAAAATCAAGAATGTGACAGTTGAGACGAACAAAACTTCAAAACGATACGCGAATATACGATATTTAGCGAAAGAGATCAGATTTACGATAAGAAGAGAGAAAAACAAACGAAAAAAAAGAATTTGATTGATACGATTGGAGTGGATAAGATGCGAATGAGAGATTAAGAGAACGTGGGGGGGTTATCTTTAGGCCGAATAAAGTCTTAGGTTCCACATGTCTAGAGGAGATGTAATCGGTAGAAAATTTTCCATTCGAAATCCGATCAACAACCACACCCTCGAAAAGCACTTTAAAGTCGATAACAAGCGTTTGGTCTAGACAAGTTGTCTTCTTTGGATGCACGATAGAGATGTTGAACATCAACGGACTTGACATCATCTCCAAACTGAATTTCAGGAATGATTTCGTAGTCAGACTTCCAACAAGGGAGAATGGTTTGTTATACGTGGCAAGCAAGAAGTTTTAAGCTTCCCACATGGCAGCGACATCAGTCTAATATGCGGTCATGTCCCCCACATGATGGGTTCTAGTGGGTTCCAGGCCGAATCGGATGTCAATCTTAATTCTTGGATTAAGGATGCAACCCTCAACCGATGGTCAAGTAGCGCTTCAAGAGACTGAGTTCCCATTATCTTAACTCAAAAGCCGTCGAAAGCTTCTTCAGTGCTCTCCAAGACTTATCTAAACGAAATAAAGTCAAACTCTGGTGGGAATCAGGACACTTAGGCATTGAAGGTTATAAAATCTGTGACCAACTAGTCAGACAAGGTTCTCTCTGCTCGGCTAGCATTGCATGGTGGGCTCCTTGGCATTTGCTGTTGCTCTTTTCTTTTTTAACTTGTGCTTCCTTCTCGTATAAATGTTTCCTCCCTCCTGTTAGGAGGTCGATGGGGAGGCTATACACCTGCATCACATCTAGTGACCAAAAGAAAACAAACCAAGTCCTTAGTAGAACTTGTACCATCACTACTCGGTTCGTGACGACATGCATGAGTAAGCGGGCTTCAGGGAACTATATAGCCAGGCATGACATCCCGGATAGCAAAACCTTCAAAGATGTGTTTCACTTTCTCTGCAGGTATCCTACCCTGACTACATCAAGACACAGTTCACTAGGCAAACCTTTTTTTGACGACCTAAACGACTTATAGGGTTCTGAGCCTCGTCTTGCCTATTCAGGTTCTATTCAAGAGTTTATAAGACGTCAGCTCTAGTTTTACATGTCAGATGGGCAAAAGGAGATTGAGATCTTTGCTAAGCAAGCTCTTCTGAGTGTCCTCGCCAACAGGAACCCAGGATATGGGGATTTAACTGAGAGCAGGCAGACAAGCTTAGACTGGAAACCTAAGGCTACCTGGCGGTCTAAGAATACATGTTTTCTTTTGAAGTCTTTGTCTGATAATCCAAGGAAGACTGCTTTTTTGAAGTCAGGGCGTTCAATCTCAACTCTATCCATCGCCCCACATCGCGTGTTTCAAATGAGGGATAAGGCTAGATAGAGGCGCCTAGAGGCTGGTTTTACGGGTAGATTTTCAGGAGGAATCATAGATCCATGTGGTATCACAAAGGACCTTCTCTGGTCTAATTGTGGCTTTCATATACGGCCTGCCACTCCAACCTAACCTAACCTCGAGGCAGAAAGGTGTAAGAAGAGGTCTAAGAGGGTTTCCAATACTCCAGTTGGACAAGAACGAACGACAACCTTGGTGCTAATGTAGGCAAATTTTTAGAGTTTTTTAAGAGCGTTCAGGGCAAAGGACTTAAGAATGGACCAGGACCTCAACCAACAAATGTTTTAAGTCAGCTTCATCCCTAGCTAGCTGTCTTCAGATGTGGTCACTCTCTGGTGCACTGTCACACCAAGGAAGGGTGTACATCTTAGGTGGTGGATGCGCAAGTTTTAATCGAGTCGTCTTCACTGTATAACCAGAGATGTGTGTTCGGCATCAATGCCGAGAGGCTTTGTTGGCCTATAAACCGACAAGTTCTCAAAGTGTAAGAATGTAAGCTGCACGACTGTTGGAAGTGGACACCTATCCTTGCTTTGGAGAGTTTGTCAGACGCTCCCTTTTCTTCATGACGTCCCACCACAGTCTCTGTATTCCAGTGATGTTTGTGTCGAGTGTTTATTTAAGGTTAGGTAAGAGTGGCAACCATACTTAGACCAAAAAAGGTCCATGGATCTGTAGTTTCTTCGAAAAAACTACCGACAGAACCACGAAGCGTTAGAGGCTGCAATTGCTTGTGTCAGTCAGATCGTAGAGACTGTGGAAGAAGCTAAGTAGGCTCTTCTTCGTGCTGAGAGAGGTGGACATGTGCAGAGAAAGTGGATAATTGTCTCTTCTTCCTCCTTGTAGAGGCGATACAAGTGTCTAGTTGTTTCAGAATCTTCCTGCACGTGGTTTGTTAAGGCTCCAACAGTCTATTTTCTGAAAGTCAAAGGTTCATTTTGTATCCATCACAAGACTTTCTGTTTCTTTTGAGCCTTCAAAAGTGGTATATTCAACTCTCGGTACAACCTCCGTTTAAGGGCTCTTTGTTCCGGACTTCAGGGACTCATTTGTTTACTAGTGAATCACTTTGAAGCAACATCTCCACTGACATACTTTTATCGGTCAGTGTATCCCACATCCGGTCGCAAAGTTGATAAACGAAATCAAAAGAAACATTATCCCCTCTTGAAGCCCGCATTAGCCGGCTATCTTCTCGTAGCTTAGTGCATTTGTATGACACATACTCGATTCGAAGCCAATGACGCACACACAGTTCGTTCGTTTTATTTTTTATCGCAAACTTTGACAAACGAAGCTTTGTCACCCGACCTAATCCCTACAGCTACTGCCTTGTAAACAGGTGAAACATACCACCTATCCAATTCGAAATCAGGAAAGCAGTTCTCTCGTCTGAAGGTAATTAATTAGAAATCGGGACTACACACTCGAGTCCCGCCAGTCGACATCCATCAATTGGAAAACTCTCTTATCAGTTAGCCCCGTTCGGCACCCTCTATGGCAGTGGCAGCCAACATCAAAGGGTTTCTCTCAATGAGTGCTCCATCATTCGGTTGGGGGATGTCAACCAACTGACAGGAGGAGTAGCCAAGGCCCTACCCAAAAAAAAGAATAAATCCACCACCGATGTCGGTACTACTCGAAGCAAGCGTGGCGTCACACTTTATCGCACGCTGCGGTCAGCCTGACACATAGAGTCCCGCCGCCGCCGCCGTCGACTTCAAATATCATTATAACGATGATTTATGAAAATTCCACTCGAAACTATATCACTGTTATCTAGCTCATTTATTAGTTGTTGTCTGTGGTGCGCGGGGAGGTACCCGCGCTTGTCGTCCTTTTTGAGGGCGCTTATCGCTTGCTCCCACCACCACCACCATGAGAGAGATCCATTAAAACTTTTCGAGTTTCTTCTTCTTCGAGCTGCGCCATCGTAAAGATTTCGCCTCTCGATAGCGCGTGCCTCCGAAAAAGGGAAAAGTCTAGCTTCAGCTCTATAATATTCCGCGCGAATAATCTCGACATTCAATCACTAGAATGTTTTGCAGATAAAAGCGAGTGTGTGTGTGTGTACTTTGGTTTCGAAATTATTGATTCCTTCGATCTAACAGTGATTAATTAAGATGGATTGATAAAAATGTCCGATAAGGCCGGGTAATGTGCTTATTTTCTCATTTTAGAACGAACGAAAGAAAAAAAAAAGGAAAAATCACTCCCTTATCGGTGAATCGATTTATTATGGGCTATCGGGGCGGAATAGGGTAGATTTGCTTTCATGTCGACGGCATGAGTCCAAAGAATTGATAATAAATCGATCGATTTGGATTTTTTTTTTCTTCCACATCCATGGACTTGGACTTGGATAATGATGACACGGTTGATGATGATGAGGACAAGGAGACATGTTTGTATTGAAATTTGTTTTTTTTTTGCGAACTGCACCTTGATGTCGGATGAGCTTAACATTTTGACACACATCGACAGGGTGTCGATAAGGCATGGAACGAACAGAAATTTCAGAAATTGAGAGAAGTTCCACGCTCAAATCTAGTTTACGCCTACGGGTATGCTACGAAAAGTGTTTTTATCGAATGCATCAACCACACAGCTCCTGTGGGCGTGCCATAAAGTACAAATTTCTGTGACGTTACTTTGAAACAGTAACATTCGCTTAGAAAACTGCTAGCAGTCGATTCCATTAAGAGCCTTAAGAGGAACAACGCCTCGACGCGATTGATCAGATTTCCAAGTCTAAGCGTCGTGCTTTGCCTATGTGCCCTCTGGTCCAAAATATCCCGAAGATAATTGCCTTTCTCCCAGAGTGAAATCGGAAAATGCAAAAGGCACAATAGACGAGCCGTGAACCAATAAAAGCTTCTTATACACGCGCACACTGCCCTACCGACGTACACTGATCGAGGAGCTCTGTATGCCATCCGACCAGCTTAATGCCACCCTGCCAACGCCAATTCTAACCAAATAGTGCAAACAAAACGTCCCGCTCGCCTCAAATGACGCCCCCCAGATCGTACCAAGTCTGGCAAGTCTCACAACATCTGCGACTACCTTTTCCCTTCTACTTGCCTAAATCTAAGAAGATGAGGAGAAGGAGGAGTGGTTACAAAGTACTCCTGTCAAGGTACCAAAAAAGGAGCGATCTTTCGGAATGAAGAACCATAGAGGCATCTTATTGGTTTCGGTTCCGTTGAAGGTGACAACAATGTTGTTTAAGAGCAGCTGGTGATGGTAAGAGCTGTGGATGTACAACAGTTGGGTGCGCATGCTGTCCAGTGGAATTAGTCAAAGAAAAGTGGGCTCTCTGAAGCAAATTTTGTTTGATGTGTCATAGGAAGAACAGTTTGGGAACTGCCAGAAAAAGGCCAAGAAGGCAATTTTTCAATCTAAGTAGGTTGAAGAGGTGACTGCATCTCCACTTGGATCTCTAATCTAAAGATTCATTGTGTTCTCCAAACATGAAACGCCCAGTTTACCTGTGAAATGAGTGATCATCATCTCACGGAAGACGTAGAGCACACACAAACCATAAAATCTCACGCTGTTCCGGTCCCGAAGAATAGAGACATTGATGACAATGAAAAGGTCGATGAACTGGCAAGAATAGGATCAAAATTGAACCAAACAATGGCCGGACCACTCGGTTTTGACCCGCATCGAGGTTCTAAAGCAAGTTGGACTTTTGGAAAATCCTATCATGTCAAAGAAGATGTGGCCACAGAACAGATAGTGCTCACGGCGCGGCGCATGGCGGCTTTCATTTAAATAAAATGCTAGTAAGTAGTCAGTGGCGACATGGACACTAAAGGGGACACGATGCACCTCCTCTGTGACTTCCCAAGCTTCGTCAGTAGAACAAAAACAAACAACCCTAGGGGCTCTGGTTTTTTTAGCGACCCAGACCAACTGTCAACCATGCCATCGAAGGCTATTTTAAAATTCATCGTGGATTCGGGGTGGTTTATGCCTCTGCTTACAACGGGGAGCACAATAGATCGATGAAGATCCAAGTCAGGCAGCGCCCAAGATCAAGCCACCACTAGGGTCCGATTAGACTTTTTTTTAGTCTTCTTTCGAGAAACTGTTAGAATTAAGGCCGTTAAAGGCTCAAAGACTCTCAAGGAGGACTTTCAATGTTTTTGATCAAGGAAATCACCTCTCATGTCTAGAATGGGACTCCCAGACCCGACTGCGAGGTCCTACCAACTAAACCCTTTCCATCTTTAGGCGAACCAGGTCTGGAACTGCTTTTTGCACTACTTCAGGGTGGCGACAATTTTCCTAGCCTCTATGGGCTCTAATCTTCGATGGTATTGGCTGATTAATGTGCTGTTCTCTTCCCTTTACCTACAGTACACACACAGTTCCATCTTTCCTCACTGGTGTGATTCCGCCCACCCTTTGTTTCTAGTCTTCGTCTCTCTGCAAGCTATCTTGTGCAGCGTTGTCTTATTCTATCTGTCTATTCTGTGCAGATAATCGTTGAAGCACTCGTGTCCGTTGAAGAATTGATGTCCAGTCCGCGATGTTTCCGATCAGTCCATCTTCGGATCCCACTTTAACTGATCTTGTGTAGACCAAATCAACAATCCAAGGAATGTACGAGAATACCTACCTTGTCGCGGTGTAGGGGCTTAGTAAAGTCGAAAACTCTAGGGATTATTCTCCTCAGATGACACCGAAGCTAAAAGGTAATGAACCCCACTCTTCCCACCTTTCCCTTTTTTTTTTTCTTCTCCCCCCTGTCAATCACTCCTATGGGTCGGATCAAGGTGTTATACGACCCGTGCCGATTATCAACCTGGCTGAAGCCTGCTCAGTCGGCAACGGAGTATCCTCTTGATAAAGCGCTCAGAGGAATCCGTTTGAATCTTAGGGATCATCTCTGGAAGACGTGGACTACACCGACGAAATATGCAAACCAACCCCAGAGATTTACGCCATGTCCAAGAATAGAATCATCAAGGCAGTAGGAGATCAGGAGGTGTCAGGGAAAGACATCGCTAAGGACAGCTTAAGATGGTAACGTTGTATTGAGACCCTTTGCTCTGACCATATGAGTTGAAGATAAAAAAAAAGAAGGCGCAGCCTTAAAAATTGATTCCCAAGGCGGCTAAAGACTTTTTCCTTCAAAAATAAGAGGACAGATGGCACCATATTCCTTAGACTGGCAGGTCTACAGATAACTACTATTGGATGTTGTACATTCAGAGTTAGGTGGCTCTCCCTTCTGAAGCAAGAGCACACTTAAACGAGAATGAAGGTACATTGTGATACCAGGTCGAGTATCGGGTACCAGGAACCTTGCATAATGCGTAGCCTTATCGTTGAAGACCCTTTTCTCTTAGGCACTATGTGCAGAATAATTTAGACTCACGGACAATGCTTGGATAGGTCGTTGAGATCTTTGTTGAAATAGCCTCCTTACCCTTGATAAGGAAGAGCAGGTGTAAAAGAAGTGAGTAACCGCCTCTTCCTCTTCTTGGTCTTGATTAGGTTTGTGACTCTTTTAACGGCTGGCCACCAGACCAGACACCCATGAGTTAGAATGGGCCAATTGATGGCCGGTCTTGGCCTCCATTTCATTGACCTTTTGATAGTGTTGTCCCTCTAGCTCACAATTTGCAGTTTGATATGCAGCCAATGTATTTGGCCTTTTTCGAGACTTGGAGCTGTGCTCCATTAAGTATTTATCAAGACCTCAAAGGTTATCAGCCTTTTGCTAGGGAAAAAAACCACAACTAGTACTGCTTCTTGAAGGAAGCCGTCTAGACCCTTATTTCTTCGTTCAGTCGTTCAGTAAATATAGCGCGGATTGTAGTAGTTTCAAAAGGGGAGGTAGGAACTTTCCTGTTCCGACACTCCGATTAAGTCGTCAGCGTAGGCTATCACTTTCGTTTACCAAGCCCTAGTTTCGTTAGAAAACCTGTCAAGGGTAAGACCCTTAGAAGTGATGATAAAAGACTGCCCCCTTGAAACCCTGACTTGTGTTTTGTGACCACCCAGTTCTATTGATACCTAGTCTAAGAGTATGCAGTCTTTCAGTAAGCCCAAAGCTTGTCAAATGACTTTCAATTCCACATTATTAAAGGCCGCCTTAATATCGAGGAGGACTGTCTAGCGAGAAGAAGCACGGATCTAAGCCCTATTTCCGAATACGACCTAGCAATGTCTAATAGGTCTACATGGACCTTAGTCCACTTACCTAACCTAAACTAGCAGTGACTACTCTAGCCGATAGCCTTGATGAACACTGGGCTAGGCTTAAGAGAAAAAATGTTCAACCCAAATTAAAGAAAAGAAGAAGTTTCTTATATTGAACAAGAACGATTTAAGGCTCTTAAAGGGCTACCTGATTGGGGACTGCCCATTCAGATACCAGCTTCACAAGACAGGTTACATCGGTCCTCTTGGTTTAGTGGTTAGTACGTCAAAATTTTGCTTTTTTCGGCATCACCTGTTGGCAGGCAACGATAAACCTTCGATGGTAAGTTTCTTAGACCAGAACCAAGGCTCCTTGTGATACCTCGTACAGAAACCGGATAACCAGCATCAGAAGCCTCAGATCTAGAACTTTCTTATTCGAATAAAAACTTTGGATAACCTTATCGGTGTAAAGCCTTTTCTGTGTCCGCTAAGTGCAGAAACAGAACCTAACCTAGCTAGGTCAATGGTATGCCTACCTCCGATGGTACAAGCTTCTCAATCGCCAATAAACGATCCTATCTACTTGTGCGAAAAATATTGCCTAAACAATTGCGAGAAGCTCTCTATACAGGCTGTCACAGGACATATTTTGTAAAGCCCTGGGGCCGCAGACTACTCCATCTAACACGGACTTCACTGGGCCCGACTGGAACCTAGAATCCAGCACAATATATCTCTGTAGGTCTGCGTCCCCTTTGTGCAGCACAATAGGCTTTTGGTTAGGTGAACTCAATCAGCGGTGTAAACTAGGCCGTCAACTACCCTATTGACTTGTCCCGGGTGGTATACACTTCACATTTGAACTTTTCAAAGTCCCCCTACCGGGCAAAGAAAAAAAAGAAACATAAACCCAAGGAATTTATGAATCAGCACCATCCTCGGTGATTGAGTGAGCATGAAGTCATATTACTGCCGCTGCCACTACCGCACCTCCCTGCGCGGTGTGTGCGATAAAAATCCTCATTATGAAATCAACGAAACGAAAAAAAAAAAAAAGTGTTCCACCACTAAAAATACAAAAAACCGCCAACAAAACTGAACCGAAACCGTCGTCGTCGCTGCTGGTGGAGAACAACGCTCCCGTATGGCCAGGGGAGTGAAACGAATGACAGAGCATGACTGTGGCTGGGCCAAAGACAGGGGGGCAGTGGCAGTGGCAGCGGCAGCGGCAACTGCGGCTTCAGCATTAATGATCCGAACGCGATAAGCGAAATGCTAGAGCTGGCAGCGTACTAACAAAGCACCGAGATTGTTTATGTTGATTAGATCCTTGATGCAGATAACAGTGCTTCGTTTTCGTTTTCTGTTTTTTTTTTTTCTCTCTTTTCGTTCAGTTCTCCCCACACCCGTGTGTGCTATCTTCCACCATGTATCTCGATATCTTTTCCATCGCCTTCTTGTGTTTGTTTTTTTTTGTTTTGAGTATGTGTGTGTGCGCGGGTTATTGCTGGTTTATGGCTCAAAGAATCACTTTTTTATGTGAGATATGTGCATGAGTAGTGGGCACAACAATTGAAATCTGAATTTCACCGCGCGCCCCAACCACACACACACACACACACGCATACCACACTTGGTTTTGTGGTCTGTTGTGCCGAATCGAATCGAAGTGAGGTAAACAGAAAAAAAAAATTGCAGTCTACTTGCGGAGTGTATAGCGTGTGCATACATTTGTGCACTACTGTGCATCGGGAATAGGATAGGAGAAGAACCTGTCAATAGTTATTGGCGCGTGAGTGAGATCGAGAGAGAGTAGACCATTTTGACAGATTGAAACGAGGTCGTGTAGAGTTTTTTTTTTTTTTTGAGTGAAAAGTTGCACAGTTAACATGTTTTGAAACAAGAGACGAGTGTGTTCATAAATTTTGACAATCGCTGTCATCTGGTGGAAGTGTCAAAGTGACATTATGTTTCTTTTTCAGTGTGTTTCTGGTTAAGGATTAGTTCGCACCTGCAAGTCATGGGTATGTAATTTTTTGTTGAGTGTTAAGCTACGTAGTCCTTAAGAGGTGGAGGGGAGAAGCTAAATAAGGATCCAAAATGAGGTCAAAGCAGACAAAATGGAGACCTTACCATCGTAAGGCATGATCTACATAGACTCTCTGGATAAGTGGTTAGTACTTTGGACTGCTAAGCGAGCGGACGTAGGTTCGAGACACCAAAACTTTTGCTTTTTCTATCATCCCCTTTTGGCAGAGAACTTCTAAGAGCTTCTCAAACTTCCGTTTGGAGTCGCCGACATGTCCACGTTTTAACGACTGCTTACAAGAACGTCTCCGGTTTTGTGTTTAGTTAGATCCAGGCCTGTAACGGCAATAAAAATTTTAGGTCCCTTCCATTCGTGGGAAAAAAAATATTACACGCATGTCTACGTGCTACACACGTCCTTCTGTTGCTCTGCCCTGTTTGTCCCCTACGGTGTCGCTAGTCAAGGCATTCTTTCGTAGGAGCAAGCTACTTCTTTCTCAGCTGTCAGGGCTAGCAGATTCTTCGTTTCCCAATTTTCCCACTGATCTTTCTCTCATACGCTGTTGTTGCATTATGCTTGTGGTGACTTCACCTGCAGTCTTCTAGCCTTTGCTCGTTGTTAACATGAATGTGATCAAGCTTCTTGGGATCACTTGGATGCCATCAACACATGCTCTTCGTTCTGAAGCTTTTCATCGCAGTTCTGTCAGAGTGGGTCATTCACGTTCCTGTACTTGTAGGATGAAGGATCCCGGAAGCATCTATGCCTCGACAGGAGTTGTGTAAGATAAAAGTTTACCTCCTTCCATGCTCGCTGTTAATCTATTCATCAATCTTGAGATGTTCCACTTGTATTGCCATTCTCCTTTCATAGCTTCCATGGCTGCTCTTCTGTCTTCGTGTTCCATTCCAGCAGCCTTTGTCACTTCTAGATCGATAGGCATAGGATCGATAGGATATTACACTCATCGCGACCACGGATACAGTTCTAAAGGTACAGCATACCTTTAATGATACAATTCTGTCCGCCGAATTCATCCTCCCAATGTACGACTTATGGCACGTCGTTGATGCCCACATTGGGACGGCATACAAGAGAATTGACTTACTCACTTGGGTTATAAAATTTCTAACCGACCGCCTTGGACCTCTATCCTGCATAGCGCCGCTACTGCCAGAAAGACTCTCGCCCTGCGTCCTGAAGCTGAGTCTGCTGTCCAGAAACACTCCCAAGTTTTTGATGTACGGTTTCGACTCGATGATGTGCTCGCCGACTTGTCCACTTTTCAACGACTGCTTACAAGAACGTCTTCGGTTTTGTGGTCAGTTAGCTTCAAGCCGTACAGGCTTGTGTTCCACAAAATTGGTACCAGAACTGAAGCTTGTGGAACTCCTCTTGTAATCTTGTATTTCATCGGTCTTCCTTGCGTTGTTGGCTAGAAGTAATTTGGTCGCCCAGCGGTCTTACTGTTTAGTCCCTCGGAGCCATCTTTCTCCCTTATCTGCTTACATGCTATGCTTCGCTTCTTTCTTAATCCGAACTTTTGTGCAGAGAGTCCCGAATCGCCTTTCGTATATTGCTCGTATCTATGGCTTGTACGACGAAGGTTGCTCAAGTGATTTGGAATGAGGACTAGTTCCTGTTTCCACTGTGACGGGAATTTCCCTTCCTTTAGGCATAGAGGTCTGTGAAGACACCAAGGAAAGGCAGTGGATATTTCTCAATTTAGGCTTTTGGATCGCAAGTCATTCCGGCGTAATCTCTCTAAGCCTATTCTGCCTCTTATCCAGAAACAAAGAGGAGTTAGGTCACTAGCTCACTTGACAACGAGATCGGAATGCTGCCATCAGATTCTTTAAAGGTTTGACTGGACTGCCTCCTACGATCTTGCGAAATAGAACGGAGGTTTGTTGATTGATTGCAGGAGATTTGTTCGATTAGTACCGCATGGGTTCATACTGCTTAATGGCATCTGCCTAGCCTGCTTCATCTTCGCTAAACTTTTTCTAGATAATGCAAATAGATACTTTCCTTTCAAGTGGAATGTAGACCTTCTCCGGAAGAGAACTGTGAAGGAGCGATGGCATGCCTGGTGCTGCGCATCTTCCCTTGCATCTCCGCAATTTAAGCAGTTAGGAGCATCTTTGAGCCCAAACTTATGCAAGTACGCTCGAAAGCAGCTATGTCCGGTTGCTGGAGCTGGCTCCAGGTAGAAACCTACTTCTCCGTGAGGCTGGTCTACCCATTTATTAACATCCGGTATGAGTTGTTGGGTCCATCTTCCCTTTGATGATTGTCTCCATCTCTCCTGTCATGCTCTCATGCTTCGCTGTCTTTCTTCTAGCTTGATTCCTTTGACTCCCAAATTTTGGCTTCGTAGGTCCTCTGTAATTCGCTAGCCAAGACATCTGCTGGTAGCAGACATATTGGTGCCGCATACATTGTGATGGACTGCACCATACTTGAAAATATTAGTCTCCTTTGTTGTCTTGGGCTTCCAATGTTCATCACTATTCTGGATAAGGCACCACTCGCCTGAGTAGCCTTTTCGCTCGTTCTTTCAAGGTGTTAGTTCATTGGCTTCCTTGTTTTCGTCTATGCCCCTATGACCTGGAACTCAGACAGACTGGGACCTGGCTATTGGAGGCTTAAAAACAAAGATATACTTTTTTTTATGCCGTCATCGGTTAGGTTAGGTTAGGTAGAAAGGTGTCCCGCGTGACTCCAATAGAGTCCATTGTGACGCCTATAGAAGCCGTTATTCAAAGTCTAGACCCAGAGGTCTAGTAGTTGTCGATTGACGTTGTGTAAGGTTGACGTTTTGTGATCAAAAATTGATAAATTAACGGATAGATTCCAAAGCTTTATAAGATCAAAGCTTGACCCATTGTTCATGGCTGAAGGACATGCCTAAGATTGATTATAAATTGTTCTGATCCTAATGATGTATAAAGCAGAGCTCCCCCTTATAAATTCACGTGTAAACATTTCCATTATCGAAACCATTCGATGTGTGTGTGTCTATAAAAATGAAGGCTTGTCATTGCCAATCCGAGGAATTCCTACTCGTCCCGTCCCTCCTTATCTAATTTTTTCAGAAATAATTCTGAATAAGATCTAGATTTAGTGATTTAAATTTTTGTATCTGATTCCTATCTCGGGGTATGCGTCAGTAGGCTATAAACGACGCAAAGACCTGAGCCCCTGTCATAACGTTTTATCAGTTTCAAGCTTTTTTTTTTTTGTGAGATATTCTCGTATCAATTCTCGGATATCGAAAGAGATTTTGGATGATTGATTGTCCAGTTTGATGGGAATCAGTAGTGATTGGTTGCGTTGGCTGTCTGTCTCAGTGTGTGGGATTTGTAGGACAAATTAAGTGCTCAAGTGATAATGTCTGTCACTTCTGTTAGGTCCTGTGAGGAAGTTTGAAGTGGTCCTTTGGTGGGACACTTGCAGAGGAAGTTAACAATCGATTTTTTCATCTTTCTTGTCTCTGCAGCTTCTGCATACAATAACCAAATGCTGAGTATGCCTCGAACTCTCAGAAGCTTCTAGCAAGACGTGGAATCTAAGACCCGCTGTAGTACACTGGATGTACATATGTAGGATACAGCGATTATCAGACCAATTTTCACGTATGCGTCTATTGAATGGTAGCCAAAGGACGACAGTTTAAGTTGCTTGTACTTCACTCATCAGACTGCAAAGAGATGTCTGTTGTGGAATGACTTGAGTTATGCACAACAGTCCTGGCGATGCCTTGACATTTTGCTTCATTTTCTAACGCTGGACGTTTAGAAGTTGACAGTAAAAGCGGCTGTCTGGCAAGGTCCTACCAGAAACACAAGTAGCGCAGGTGCGCCATTTTGATAGCAGAGTACTGAAGGACATGACTTTCGACATGAAGCTCTAAACCGTCTGAACGAAGTCCTTGGTTCATGATGCCTGTCGTTGTTTTTGGCAGAAGATATGATGAGAGCTTTCCTGCCCTAAGAACGTCAAATGGAAATATCCAAATGATCTTCAAGCTTTCACTCAAGTCTTCTAAACAGATTCAGGTTGCTATCTGGATGACGAAACCAAACACTTCAGGGGTTTGGACAAATTGTCTTCTAAAAGGAAATCGGAGCTTCTAAATGGGCAATTGGAGACAAATGACGTGGCAGAAGAATCAGCATCTCGAAGGTTGTTCCCTAGAATGTAAGAGCAAATGAAATAAGCTTTCCAAATGGAATCGGCTTTTGTCTTTTGTGGGCTCTTTTTGAACGATTTATCTGAGGAGTGCATTCGAAGGAGTCTGACACCACCGAGTAATTAAATCGACTCTCGTATGGTCTCGCTCCAAGCAGGTGAAGGCTTCTTACATCCATCAAGCATTCCATACTATCTCGCGGCTGTGAGACCTGGACCGATGCATTTAAGCAAGAGAAATACAGGAAACAGATAGCAGCAGTACCGAGACATAGATCCCTCTGAGTAGCAAGCTCTTATCGTAGTCGCGGGTGTGATTCCCATCGATCTCACCAGTGGCAGTTAGGTTTGCGGGCTGATGAGAATAGTTAATTCCTCATCAGACTTAGGTCCATGTGGACCGATTGTGATACCCATGATGTGTTTCCTCCCGTGGTGTCAATGTCTTGGTGCCAACCATTCAGACGCCCTGGCAAACTTCAGTAGGTCTCATGTTGATCCATCCGATAGTAGGTCGATGTGGATTCTATTTCTTAGTTGGCAAAGGGTTGGGCAGTGATAGAGGAAATGGACCGCGTCCTCAAAGAGAAAATTCGTCTACGAACAAAAAGTCGAAATAGAAGCGGAAACAGCGACAGAAGAGGTGAACGAGCTCCCCAAGCAGCAGTGCCAAATGCGATGAAGTTCCGAAACTAGAGGAAGGTTGACGGTGAGACTGATTAGGGACATTTCTGAATAAACGGGACGGATACGTGGCGAAGTAAACTACCAGTTTCTAGCCGGACATGGACATTTTAATGCGTAATCCCCTGAAAGTGCCTGATGCATTCGGTGCCTTTCCTAACAAAAAATATGTTCTTGCTCTATAAAGAGTGACGGTCAAGCTTAACTTCCTGAAGAAGTCTGTAAAGAACTCTGTTAAACTCCATCTCAACCTAGGAAAGACTGTAGAACTATGGTCGTAGTCATCACAGAACACAGTGCTAGTAAGGATCCAATGTGTATGTCCTGTCTAGAAAGCAGATCAAGACTGTCCCGAGAATCCCCTTCCCTAGTCGAAGTTGCCCATTTCGACATTTTACTAGACGTCCTTTTTGGGGGGACCACCATGTGTTCAAGAGCTTGCAGCTCAACAACAACAACAACAACAAATCTTGCTTCCAAATCATGACCTTGCCTTAAAGTTAATTCCACAGAAAGGTAATCCAGATGCCAACAGATAACCGAGAATCACGAAACCAACCGTAACTGAAATATACTACGTACTCCGACGACGACATAAACAGACGAAAAAAAGATACAAAGATACATAAACTTCAGACTCAGCGCGCTCTGTCCCACACTGTCGAAGTGGATAACTATCTGAAAGTTTTAATTATGGAAGGGAGGTGGTTAGCGCAAAACACTTCTATACCGTCTGTCTGCTACTGCTGTGCACATGTGTTACCTACCAACAGACACCACCCTCATCCACCTACGATGCTTGCAATATCTTTTCGTCTTCTTCTCAGATCTCTTATCAGTGAAATGCAATAAAGAGAAAGACAAAAGGGATAGCTAGAGTGAAAGAGAATGGGGAAAAGCCAAAGCACCCCCATTCTTGGAATAAAATCGTATCAAATCTTGAAAGATACTCTACCACCAACACAATCAACACAAAAACCTTATCACAATCATCATCAAATCATTCATCCGTCGAGAGACCGTCCATCCATCCATCTATCGGTGGTTTTTATCAGGCCAGACAAAATGAAATGAACCCTTCCTACACTTAAACTCAAATACACACGCACATTTCCCTATCGCTTCGTGTCCTTGTCCCGCATCTACGACCTGGTGCGAGATATCCATCAAAACAAAAATAAACGTTTTTCCCAGCTCTCAGCACTCTCTAAGCTCATCGTATTCGTTCGTTGTCGTCGTGTATCCCATTCGGTTCGTTCCTCCAACTCCGTTTGTTTTGTCGAATCGGATTTAACTTCAGTCGGGTTAGACCGCGCGCGGGGTAAACACCACAACAATACTGACAGTGACAGTGTGCCGCTATTCGAATTCAAATTGTTTTCCAAAAAGTTTTAGAAGATTCTAATCGGCAGAGCCTTCTCTCCAAACCGGGCATCTGGTTACGCTTGCAATATTGTTATTCAACAGACGTATCTGTGTATCTCGTACGGACGCTGCCATAAGAACAATTATATTCCAACCAACACTCGTGTGTCAGTTTGAGATACATTTTACAATATTCCACACGTTATCTCCAAAGCCAACATCTACGACTATGACGAACCAGCGAGGGGGTGGACTAGCGCAAACGAGTGCGCGGGCTATCACGAAACGAGATACAGATGTTAGCCGTAGATAATCGGAAACCGCGGGTTTAAAATCACAAAAAAAAAGAAAAAAAGTTTTGTTTTTGTTTATTTGTTCGTTGGTCGGTGTGTACGAGTATCTATTTGTGGTAAGGTTATCAGATGCGTGCAAAACAAAACAAAAAAAAATTGTATCTTTTGTGATAAGTGAAGATCTATAGGAACTTAGAGAACAGTGAGTGAGTTAGTGAGTGAGTTACTCAAAATGATAGTTGACTCACCTGTCATTGTGAGTTTTTTTTTGTTGAAAATCGTGAAACGTGGTGGGATTTGTGGGTAAACTACGGAAGTGGGGTAGTGGGAACGACTGACAATCACTTCAGAGACCTTCAAACAATTGGAGGTGGCCACTTGTGAAATCTTCAAAGGAGTCGCTTCTGTCGTGTAAAATACGAATTCCCACTTCTGATAGCTTAAGATTGAGTGTCCACTTCTGACACTTCCTTCCTGAACGGCTGACATTCACTTCTGAGACCTCAAAACAATTGGAGGTTTCTGAAAGTTTCAAAGGAGTCGTTCCTATGAATTCCCACTTCTGACAGCTTAAGTTTGAGTGTGCTGTTCTGACACTTACTTCCAAGAAACATGCGTTCATCAGAAGTGAACGGTTGACATTCACTTCTGATACCTCAAAACAATTGGAAAGCTTCAAAGGAGTCGTTCCTATGAATTCCCACTTCTGACAGCTTAAGCTTGAGTGTCTACTTCTGACACCCTCTTCAAGAAAAGATGTGTTCATCCTGAAGCCGTACAAAACCTGTGACAGTTCATAGAGAGTCATGACCAAGCTTCTCGTTATGCGGAAGGGACCTACAGTTTTATTGCCGACTCTGGCGGATTAAAAAGCCTTTTCAAGACGAATTTATACGCTCGGAGGTTTGTCATTGCCTGCAGAGAGGTGGTGGGGAGGCTTGAACCTATGTCTGGTTGTTTAGCAGCATAATGCTGTAACCGAAACTACTAAGTCATGAAGCTTCCGATGAAGCGAAGGAAGTTTCTGACATCTGTACAAGGAGCCTTCTTTTTCGAGAGAGAGAGAGAGAGCTGGGGAGCTACAAGGAAATTGGGAATGGTTTCTTCCTCCTCTTCATCCATGCGATCTTTGCTATAAACTTTGGCTATAAACGGATTCCTAGAATTGCTAACCAATTCCGGTTACAGAATGAAAGGATATGCTGGAAGGCCACAGCCAAGTGATTCTTGCTTAACGTTGGTTATGGATGAAATTCTGGAACTGCTGATCAATTTCGGTTACAGAATGGAAGGATATGCAGATGTTGTAGGGTAGGTGGAGATGGCGGTTCAAAGTTGAACCGAATGAGCGCTAGGATACGTCGTTTTGAAATTACAGCTCGTGTAACCTTGATGTTTGCAGGTGTTGATAGGTTGATTTGAATTGTTTGCCTAGAAGAAGTCCCGCTCTGTTTCAAGTAGTGTGAGACCCCTTAACCTGTTTTTACTTTTAAACCATCTAATCCGGGACCGCTTTCACATTACTTCAGAGTGGTGTCGTTTTCTTTCCCCACTGGGGACCGGCTTTTTCATATTTCCCTCCTGTTGCGGGTTGACTCTTTCATGCCGGTGAAGCTCTTCATCAGGCTTATATAGTTTCGTGAGGGTATGTTTGGTCTTCCTCTTCTATGTAGGTGCATACTCCCTTCCAATTCTGGTCACTCGTTAACATTTTTGCGGGTATGTTGTCCGGGCTTACAATGCCAATCACTGATTGCAGTGCTCTTCTTTCAGCTTCTCATCTGCTGCAGGTGAAGAACGTGTGGTTTGTGTCGTCCGCTTGAGAGTCGACGTACTGGCAGGTTGAACTACTTATTTTGCCCATCTTGTGCGTTGAAGTTCCCATGTCCGGCAAGGAATTGGGTGACGTAATAGTTTACCTCACCGTCTTTTCGTCCCTTCCATTCAGCAACGTTTGAGATCAGCCTCGCAGTCCATCGTCCTCTGCTTTCTGAGCTCCATCCCTCTTGCCAATGCTGTTTGGTGAGCTCTTTTGCCTCTTCAATTGCCACCTTAACTACAATTAACGTCTTTTGTCGTAGACGTACTTTGCCACCAGGAGGTCGGTAGGGGTCACTCCCGCGACTACGAAGATGGCTAGTTCCGAGACCGTTCGGTATGAACTTACGACTCCTAAGGTTCTGCGTCTCTGTATTGTCAGCATTTGCTTCCTGTATTTCTCTTGTTACAGTGCATCAGGCCATATCTCACACCCACACAGGAGAATGGCGTGGCAAATTTTCATAAGTAACCTCCATTTGCTAACCACCAACGTTTGTCATTAATCCGCTCAGCGACATTGTGACCTTCGCAACTCTTTCATTATGCAGACCTGATCTGTTGCCAGAAAGTGAGCTTCGTTTTAAGAGCTAGTTCCAGATGCTTTACTGCTTCCGTGCTGATTATCACCTCAGACCTAACTTGAAAGTCGACGATAGAAGGGATCCTTTTCCTAGTCCGAAGGACTATCCCCGTCTTTTCTGTAGCCAGACGTAGACCGATGTTTTTCTATCCAGAGAAGTCCCCGTGTCATGACCTGTGTCTCTTGTCGTAATCACTGCGGCGATATTATTTGCATACCTTACCAGGAAAGTGTCTTCGGGCATCTCCATGCAAAGGATGCCATCATAGGAAATGTTCCAGAGGTTGGGTCCCAGGATCGGACCCTCTGCTGCTCTAGTAGTAACTTCCTTTTTTCGCGTGCCTGCTGTGGTGTTACATAGCGGTTTTCAGTCTTTAAGATAGTCCTTCAGCATCCGCAAGGGATTCTTCCGTGCGGGTTTGACTGATTTGAAGGCGTTTCGCACATCCAAAGTTGCCACTTGAGCTGTTTGAGCGGTCCTTACCATTTCTTCAATCGCTCCTATCGTCGAATGCTCCTTTCTGAAACCGTGCTGTCTTCGAGAGAGATCCCCTGCACTCTGTTCCGCTGCCATGAGTCTTGATTTCAGTATTTTTTGCAAGAGTTTTTCTGCGGTGTCTTGCATACAAAGAGGTCTATATGCTGATGGGAGATCCGAGACTTCTTTCCCTTTGCTGATCAGTACCAAACGCGGCTTCTTCCAGTTTCTGGGGAAGACCCAATTTGGCAGACAGCTGTTGCGTGTTCAGCAGCAGCTGGGGCCGTTTTTGGGCACTTCCGTCGGTATTCCGTCGCGGTCCGGCGGCTTTTCGGTTCTGTAATAGCCTGTACTAGCGGCTACGATCCTTGCATTATCTGGTCTTGATCTGCTTAGTCCAGTCTTTCTTGATATGAAGTCTATTCTAGGGGAAAGGGTCAACTATTCCACTGGTGAGCCGGTTAGGGCTGACCCATGCCTGGCCAGTTCGTCAGTTCTTTCGTTGCCGTGGATTTTTCTTTATCAAGGTGAGACTGACTCTGGTGTAAGCACCTTATCGGTTCAGTTCTTCTTGACAGTATTCTACCAGTTTTGAGGATATAGGGTCTAGGGTGTTCCCTTGGAAGACACTGGCAAAGTCCGATAGACAGAAGAATTTAGATATTTCCAACCGTCCGTGAAGATAAGCGTCTTCTTGATAACTTTCCCGTTCCCCCAGGGCAGACTGGAAGCTCTGGTTTGGAGCCTTTACTGAAAATTGTTTCCTTAAGTTAAGTTTGGGAGTTAGGTAGTCAGCCGTGGACGTAAGTCCGGATTCCCTGAGCCGGACTGCACTGCATATCACCACCTTTTTTGCTGTGTAGGTTTAGTGGTAGGAGATGTGGGATCACAGTTAAGGTCCCTGTAGGGCAAGATCTCAGCGAGTTTGTGATGCCTATGGTTGTCGTTTTTTGGACGTGGGACACCACCAAACTATGGCGCCCTAGATGAGAATTGGACGCAAAATAGCTGTGTGATATCCAAAGGGTAATTTTTGGCTGGAGTCCCCATATTTAACTGAGATCTTGTTGCCGGTTTAGAAGGCTGTGCCTGACTTCTTGATGCGCTGTTCAATGTCAAAATTCTACCGAGGTTAAGTGAGGTTGTACTTAGCACTGGAAGATAATGGAAGCTTCGTTCAGTTTGGTTTTGATGGTTAAGAGCATAATTTCAGTCTTGTCCGGCTTAACTACGAAGTCGTAGTTGATGTATCAAGAGGAGAATGCATCAAGATTAGAGCCAGAGATGTGAGAAATATTTTCGACTGAGTTCGATAGACATTTTAAGAGCTAGATCTTAGGCCGTGACACTAAGGCTTCTGCAGTCTGAGAGCGATCGTCAACTTATCGTAAAATAATTCTGTGGCATATGAATGGATACTGGAGCTGGTGCTGGTGCTGTCGTCCTAGCGTTTTCAAGCCGAACTTCATGCCTTCGAAACATAAGCCAATATCTGACATAAAGGGTGCTTCTGTCTATAAACTTGCAGTCTATCCTGGACACTACATCTTTAAGGTATTTCGTGTCAACAAAGCCGCACCAGTCTATCCATAGACTTACGTCTCAAAGTGTCTACTACTATCCTTAGAGCATCGGATTTGACCGCGTCATGGACCTAATCCTCAAACCAACAAGCGTCTCCAGTAAGCCCGGTCCAATTGTCAAATTGGTAAAGGTCTTGTGTGTACCACCTAAGGCGAGATCTTCCTCTGATGTGAGGAACTATACCTTCGGGTTAGTTTCTAAAGCTCTGCGGTTCGGAGCTTTGATGTCCGTTCGTTCTCAAACGTACAATTCTATTTGTCTCGGTGAGAGTTCTGTTGATTAGGTCGTTCGTCCTATATGGCACCTTTTTCCAGGCTGTTTCACCTAGATTTGAACTCTTCTTTTGAAGAGTCCAATCGGGAAGCAGAATTGACTCCACAAGTGAACCATTAAGGGTTGCTCGTCGGCTCTCTCATTCCCCTCTATGTTCTTATGGTTGGGAACCGAGATGCGGGTTATATTAAGCCGAGGCCCTACCTAGGTTATATTTTCCTTACTCCGTTCTACTACTTTAGGGGAGACGTGGTGTATGGATGCAGTCTTTTGATGGTACCCTGGCTGTTAATATAGATTCTTATGTTCCTTTTGGTTATGGTAGTTTGCAGGTCTTCCACCTGGAAGGCGGCACGATTTGAATACGTTCAGTTCTGCTGAGAAGACAAGAAGATAAAGATCGATAGGAATGAGCTATTTTTCCATTCCGTCCTGTCCATGGAGTGGACTTGAATGATATTATTGAATGGTTAGGTTCAAGTGGCTGTCAGCTGTGACTAAGACCAGTGATAGGTCCATTGTGACACCACATTGATCCGCAGTGATCTCCTTACCTACTCGTTGAACCAATTGAAGCTTCTGATGAAGCAAAGGAGATCTCTGACATCTGTGTTCAGAGCCTTCTTTTGCGAGAGAAAGCTGGGCAGCTACAAGGAAGTTGGGGAATGGTTTCTTCATGCTTTGTCGTAGGTTTTGCTTAAGGCGAGCCACCAAACGAGGGATCCAAAGGTAAGAATAGGAAGAACTACGGCAGCTTTCCTTACACCACAGGCTGGATTAAGGCACTGACTTTCTCACATCCTCAACCACCCACATCACCAACTAGTTTACATGAGTCATGGTAGCAAAAAGGGACATTCTAGTGCTACTTGGGTTCATGTTGAACCGCCACCTATACCTACCTACCTACCTACAGTAGTGTTCGTCCAGAGGACCATCTTAGGTTGGAGTCTCCACCTTTTACCAAAGGTTTTGCTGCAGACGTAGAAAGCGACACTGTGTTCTATATTTAGTTTCCAGTAGGGCTTGGGGTCAAGAATGTCGCCAAGGTACCTTGCACTAGAAGATAGAGTAAGTGTTTCGTTGTTGACATGTGGAAGCTTGAAAGTCGGTATTCTGTACTCGGATTAACAAGACCCCATCTTGTGACCATCTCATGGCTGCTTTGACTCCAATGTTTGATCAAACTCCTTCAGGATATTGTTGCTTACCAGGAGCCATAGAGGAGACAAAATAACTCGATCCTGCGGAATGCCTCCATCGGCAGATTTGGTTATAAAGGCTGTTCCTTAGTTGTGGCCGAATGATTCTAGGTTTAGGCATGGATATGATCCACTTGCTAACAAAATCCGCTGTGCTAAGCTTTGTTAGAGATTCTTGAATGGATTCAGTTTGTGTGCACATTATTGAAGGCACTTTCTGTGTCTAGGAAGGTATGGCTAAGCTATCCCTTTCAGTACCGACAAAATTAAACATCATTCGATTTGCACACGCGCTTTTCACACAAAACACAAAAATGTCAAGAATAAGAAATTTTTAATGCGAACAACACAATTGATGCATTTGGAACTTTAAAATTAAGAAATTGCAGAGAGAACTGAAAAAAAAAAAAAAAAAAACGGAGACTAATTTACCCGCACAAATGTGTTAGTGGGTACTGAAAGGGCTATACTGTTGATAATGGATAGACTGCTCAATCGTTTACAAAACCTTATGCAAGGCGGTCTCTGAGTCCCGAATATGCATGTCAAGGATACGTTCTAAATTTTTGAGTATAAAGGATGTGAGACCGATTTAAGGGATGAATACGACTCAAACACACGACTGAATACGACTAAATTATGTTGGTGTACATTTATCGTTCCTGTCCAATTCCCTGACATGATAACGGTATTTAAAAAAATTTCAAAACACAATCACGTATCGGTGCTCTTAAAAAAATATTTTTTAAAGAAAATCCATCCGCTAGATTGTGAGTTAACTCGACACAAACATACTGACGGACGACGTAATCCAAAACTGTTAAATCGCTGAAAGGAATCATTTGCTCCTTTCTCACATGGAATAGTGGGCTTGTATGAGGCTCAACTATCGATGTTAACTAGGCCAACGTTTCAGATGTCGTTTACAATTACAATCACTCATATCCGCCGACTATAGACCTGTCAGAGTGTGTTGTATTTTTTTTTTTTATCTTTATCTTTAGCCCCACTGGGTTGGTTTTTTTTTTTTTTTTTTTAGAAATTAACGGTATATAACTGGGAAATGAAGGAAAAATACGTTACATTTTGCTCGTGAGCTTATCTACGAACACACACAACTTCATAATGGTGGTGGCTGACTGGCTGGCTGGCTGGCAGCAGCGACGATGATTCAGTTCAAGATAAAACCGAAAATGAGTAAATGTTTCTGTTTTGTGTATCTTATTCTTACAGTTGCCGTATCTAGATGTATGTATCTGCGCATTGATAAGTATCAATTAATCTGTTAAAAACAACCAAGTGGAATTCTTGTTCTTTTTTTTTTTCTCTCGTTCCCCCCTCCCTCTGTCTTGGGGGTTTTTTTTTTGTTTGTTCAAGTCGTGGGGTTTTATTTGCCATTTCCATGCTTCAAGCCAGAGATTCTCCATCCCCTGAAACCACTAACCACCACCATCATTGCAAGAAATGAAAGATAAGAACCAGAATAAGTGCGTCTACCAGTATGTGTGTGTGTGTGTTTGGGTGTATTTTCGCAGGAAATGCAAAAAAAAATATTTAAAAACTAGTATTTATCAGATTTGATGTATCTCACATCGACCAGCTTAGATACCAATGCCGGTCCCGGGGATTTTTTTTTGTCTCCAGCTTTACCTACCTACCGTACGTTTCACTCTTTCTCATAAGTTTTGTCTAGAGATGACTTCTTTTGACATTTTATCTAAATTTAATCTTTTCTTTCTAAAAAAAATCGGTTTTTTTCTTTCTCGTCTTGTATTACAGGTGAATGCCAAGACACTGCGGAAGATATGACTGTGGAAAGAGGTAAGTGAACAATCATACATTTTTGAATTTTATATGATCATGCAGGATGTTGAGTTGATACACCCTGTATTGACAATGTACATATGATTATTTGAGGATCACGTTTAAACAGTAATTAAATGCATATTTATTTATTGTGAGCTTAACCTAAGGGTGGTAAAACTTAGGACAAGACTTGAAATAGATGGACAAGAGTTAAAACTTAAAGCTAGACTTAATTACTAAGGGTAACATAGAGGGATGATTTGAATGAGGTGCGTTGATGGTGCGTAGTCAAAGATAAATTCAGAAGAAACAAGTGGCAGCGCGCAGTAGGTACATTTTTGCTGGTATTAAAGCCAAAAAGGGATTGTGCAGCATTCTTGGCATAGGTTCGTAGAAACTATAGTACGGTGTGTGGCAAGACGAAAGAGAGGAACAGACCTAAGGTTGCGGGGGTTGGTGTTAAGGGAAATCAATTCCAAAAGCGCGGGACAGTCAATATATCCAGTTAGAAGTTGATGGACAAAAAATATATCTGCAGTGTCACGACGTGATTCCAGGGATTGTAAGTTAATCAGTTTGAGATGATCAACGTACGGGGGTAAATTGTGGGTATCAGTCCAAGGAGTGGACAATGTGATGGGACGACCAAACTTGTCTAGCATACACGAGGAGAGGCCTAACGAACGTAGTATAGAGAGCTTAAGTAACGTATGGATCCGAAAATTCTTTTGACCCCCGTTTGTGCTGTGTTGGCTCTTCTAATAATGTTGTCGATGTGTGAGCGAAAGTTGAGTTCCCCATCACAGATAACACCCAGATCACGAGCTGAAGTAATTACGGGTACCAGCTCGTTGTTAATGAAGTAATCCCTGGGAGGTGGTGGGAGGCGTTTACGAGAGTATGTAATAGAGTGACATTTTTCTGACACCAGACGAAGAACCTGTTCAAGTCTTCGTGCAGAAGATCCGAGTCCGTCGTCCGCGTAGACTGAGAGATCAGAGTCGTTTATGACAGTCTTGGCATCATTAACTGAAAGGATAAAGATTAACGGTCCGAGATGGCTGCTTTGAGGGACTCCTGAGGAAGCTGTAATGGTGTCGGATAATGAAGATCTAAATCTGACCTTATACTGGCGGTTAACAAGGTACGATTTGATCCATGAAATGAACTACGGATCCATGTAATTTCGAATGCCACTGATTTGGTGTAGGCCAGAGTTACAGAGACGGTCGGTAAGAAGCAGTTCTTTGTCGGAGGTGGCAGAAGAATCGGGAACCTTTCCATTGTGTGGGACTAGCGATCGAATGACAAATTTATTATATGGAAATTGACACTCTCGATGTGGCTTAAAGAGTGACTGTTGTTGTGAATTCGAGGGTTTTGTCGAGTGACTTGTTGAACAAAGCCCTATTTTCTCATGTATCTGGAGTAGGTAAGGTTAAGTTGGGTGGCTGTCTACACGAAGCCGGGATACACTTCGGCCAGAACAAATGTCCATTGTGATACCACGTAGAGAAACCAGATAACCAGCATTGGGGACCTCATATGTGGAATTTCCTTGGAGGAAGAGCAAGAAGTTAAAGTTCTGGGTAACCGTAGCGGTGTAAACCCTGCCACACTAAGTGCATAACCAATTAGACCCACATACGAAACTCTTAATTTTAAAGATGTCTAGCCTTGCTAAGTCATTGAGGTCATCGAAGAAGTACTCTCCTAGGGTTTTCCTCGTCAGCCTTGATAGGATAGGGACAGGGCAGGAGTAAAGAAGGTGTGTAATCGTTTTTCCCTCCTCTTCGTCTCTGCAGCTTCTACAGAAATCATAAGAAGGGACCCCTAATCTGATGGCATGCCTGTCAATTAGACAATACCCCGTAAGGGCTTCTACTATATCTCTTATATATTTCCTATTCACGGACAGAAACGCTTCCTGTTCTTCTTAAATCCAGCCTAGGCCAGATCTGTTTCGATAGAAATTCACCTGCTATTAGCTATTCTTCTATCTTCAGGGTCAAGGTGAGATTTGATTGGTTCTAGAGAGGCCCTCACTTATCAGAAAAGATCCGACTGCAGTTGCCCGGAACGTCCCTGAACATAGCGCTACATCTACCTATAATCTCCACCTGATATGCACTTCAGTGATCCAGCCGACAATGTGGTCATTTTAGTATCAAGGATGTTCCTCTCAATGATTAGTGAAATCACAGAGAGGGCGGACTTTCAAGCTTCCACCTCTTAACAACCAAACACTTACTCTATCCCCCAGTGGCGTCATACTTGATCCCAAGCTCAACTGGAAACTGAACATAGAATACAGGGTAAAGAAAGCTTTGGCAAAAGGTGGGGACTCTAACCTTAAATGGTCCTCTGGATGTACACTTCCGTAGTTCGTCCCATCTATACTCATGGATCGCTCGTGTGGTGGCCTGCCTTAAGCAAAGCCTACAACATCACAAAACTTCGCAGTGTCAAACGAACAGCTGGTATTGGGACCACAGAAGCCCGACAGAAGCTCTTAACGCACTCCTCCATATCTTGCCCCTGGACTTGCACATCAAATACATCGTTTCGTGTAGTGCTATCAGGCTCATAGAATTTGGGTTTTTGGGTCCCCGAAACGCTATGACCACAGTAAGACTCCTCCTCTCCTCCTCCGGGTTCCCGGTCATAGCAGCATAAAGGGAAATGAGAGAGACGACGCGCTAGCCAGATGTGGTTCTACCCTTGATGTCTCTCTTGCGGAGTCAGTCTGCTCCCCGATGGGACTCATCAAGGACAAACATTTTCCAACACTTTCTCTCTATTGCCAACTCTAGGTGGAAAAGTCTAATAAGTGCCATATCCAGACAGATGCGGATCGCCTCCAATAAAAACAGAACGAAGGACCTGATCAATAGGAACCGCATCGAGACAGCAAGAATTACAGCAATTAGCACGGGCCACTGGCCAATTGGTCCACATGGAGCTAAGTTAGGCATTCCGTTCAACTTCTACTATCTGCCATGTTCCACATACAATCCACACGTGGTTCGTGTCACATTTGAACTTATAAAACACTATTCTTGGACGCAGTCTTAATAGGGCTTGTTTCTACCTCTTCTCTGGACCAATCAGTCATCCTCTATTTTAAGACTTAGATAGGGTATTTGATCAAGCGAGTAGGACTGGCCACGCTGCTTTTGAACGATCACTTACCGATCGAAACAAAGGTTATGTGGAACCTATTATTGAACATCTGTCTCTATGAGAACTGATAGCTAGCCAACAAAACGACCTCGAAAAGCCTTGGAAATAAATCGTGTGTTGGTTGCAGGTCAAGTTGAGGTACTGATCAATCGACGCTAAAAAAGGTCCTTGTGTAGAGAAGTATGAGGAATAGGAAGGAAACTAAGAGAGCTCTGTAACTATGAAGCTTTACTTACTTATGTTTTCTCTTCCCTTTAGAGTTCCCAGAAGCAATAGACTTTGGTTGTCTCCAGCTCATTCTTCATTCGGCGTTAAGTCTTCATTGTACAGCAGGTTCGCTGAAAGGTTTATGACTTAAACTAGAGCAAGGTCATTGGAGATATTTTAGAAGAGACGAAGGATTCACGAGGAAACGCAGACTTATGTAGATCATTCCACATTCGTATTGAAGCCGTAGAATGACAACAAAGAAAGACTGCTTAGCTGCCTTTTACTTCGTTAAAGGGTGAAGTTCACCCATCGCTAAAGGCCTGCTTAAGTCCAAATGGTCACGAAACACTACCTAAACTGGACCTAGGGTCTCAGAGCATGATTCGGTCCACTTGCCGTCTGGTTTATTGATAAAATTTGGGATGTTTTTGAAGGGACCTTCCAGAGTCTTGCTGCGTTTTTACTAACTTACTCAAGGTGGCGTTACAGTCCGGGGTGGACCTGCGCCTCAATCAACAAGCGTCACCAGCCAGCTCGATCTTTAGCTAGCTGCCTTCAGTTTCGCACACTTGCGTGCGCCACCTGAGTCGCGGTCTTCCTCTACTCTACTGTTCCTCGGGGGCGGATTCGAAGATTTGTTGGATCGAAGCATCGGTGTCCATCTGCTCTACATGACCCAGCCACCTCGTCCACTAAGTCGATGTCGCTGTACAGCCCGTGGAGCGTCTTTGGTGGATTCAATTTCGTAACAGTCGAGGTTCAAACCTTTTTTTTAATTTAAAAGTTCATCGTCGACACCGTACTTGACCACGTCCTGTAAGAACGACTAGTCCCGTCCTTTAAACAACTCACATACCCTACAAGTCGATTAATATAAAAACTTGAATCGATTCACAAAAGATGATTGTGCACTTTGATCCTGCTTGCTTTGCTATACAAAATCCCCCCCCCCCCCTTTCCAATCACTCTGTCAATCCCCACATTCTAAGGATTACTCCTTACTGCGAACGTGTTTCCACCACAATTGTCCGAATAAAGTTTTCACTTCGACCGCCTCCGTCTCGTCTTAATAAATTGTCAGCGTAAATATTTACCCAATCGTAAAGGTCCTTTGCACGATGGTAGCCTGCCTGCCTTGACGCTTGACTTGTAAAATTGTAAATATTTGTTTGATGGAGTTCGAGAGACGATACAATTTTCTTTCCGTTTCCGTTTTCGTTTTTTTTTTTTTACTTGTATAGTTTCATCGCCCATCATCATTATTAGGAATCCTTATCGCGTCGTCCTTTTCCATATAAACACCCAACTTAAATCCAAATCACCCACCCACACACACACAACCCTTTCAATTTTTCACTTAAAAGACGACAACGCATCATACCACCGAAGAGTCTTTTTAGATGACAAGGATGGTGCGACGACATCAAAAAATGCAGATATAGACGGAATATGTGCTAAAGGATATAAATTGAATGAAGAAAAGGACGTTGAGTGGTGGTAAAAGTTAAAATTTTTGTGTGTGATAGGGGACTCTCTCTCTCTGTGTGTCACCGCCACCTCCCACCCTATAGATTGTACATTTAAAAGCGTCTGGTCGTCGAAGATAAGAAAGCACAACCACAAGGAGAGATGGGCGGACAGCAGGACTCGTGAAGGAGGGAATGAGTATATTGGACACCATAAGACGACAACGTTGTCGTTGTCGTCTTTGGCATTGGCATCGTCATCCTTTTCAACAACAAAAAAACGGGAATAAAAATCTTTTTCAAGAAAATATGAAAATATAATAATACCGTTATACATAGATCCTAGAAAACAGTTATGTGGACAAGGGTTGGGCATGGTGTGTAAGGATATGACTGCAAGTTGGTTGATATTAGATATCAAAGTGGAACACACATAAAATTGTTTTTTGATTTTCCTCCAGAAGGGTTGGCAGTTAAATAAAAATCTCTTCCCCCCCTTCTCAGTGACAGTGGGAGTGGCAACAGTGGGCGTTGAACAGAGAATCAATTGACTTTTTTTTTTATGTCCTTCAAGTCAATTGCAATATTTCGGTCGGTGGATGGTGATAATAAAAGTAATCCTTTGGCATGGCGATTACCAACGTTTTGATAGTCAAGTCGTGTCCCGTTGTGGCTGCAACAACCATTCTTCGTCATCAAAATCACTCAAGGGATGAAAAAAAACAAGCCAGTTCCATCCAACGATAGCAAGGACTATTTGAGAAAGAGAGTGTATCTTGTTGGCGCACTGGTGTGACAATAACTTAACCACATGATTAATTATGGCCTTCTGTGTAACATAGTGGTGTGTGTGTGTGTTATCCTTCCCTGCACATTGGAGAGTGCGTTTTAGAGATAAAAAAAAAAAGACAAGCAAGCCTTTACAGGACAAAGATTCATCTTTCCTCTTCGAAGCAAGAAGAATAGAATTAATGATGGCAACAGCAAAAAAAAATAAAAGGAACACTTCTCTCTGTTCACGAGATGATATCCTTTTTCACCCCTTTTTTCTCTAATGGCTAATGGTTTTTATGGTGACCAGTCAATGTGTGTGTGTGTGTGTAAGGATGATGGCGGTTGGGGGTGGAAATCTTTTGCAGATTAAATTTTTATTGGCAATAATTTAAAATGCTTCAGAGGGCGTCAACGGTTTTTTTTTCTGGTAAAGGATACCAGGAGCAGGAGATTGTGGATGGGGGCACGAGGCAGCGGTTTGGTGTGCGATAAAATAGGATTTTCGGTTTTATCATTCGACTACACTCTGCATATAAAGTTGAGGTTATATTTTTTTTTGAGTGGATTTTTCAATGTGATATGGCGGCTAAGTGATAACTTTTTTTTTTTTTTTTTATGAGTGTGTGTGGTGAGTATACTTGTAGTCATGTGGAAAAGGACATTTGTGGCGGTATCGTTGGAGGGTAATAATAGGTTTTTCTTTGGGGGTGGGGCTTTTGATGGATGGTTAGCAATTTTGACTTTCCTTTACAAAAATAATGGTTCGTGAGGTGGGAACGCTTGACCGGTTGTTGAAATTTTTATTGAAAGTGACGCCTTACAGATCGAAGGTGGGAATCCGATGGCAGGTATACCTACTAGATGGAGAACTGAAGGAAAAGTCGGACAATAAGAACCACGGTAGTACTGCTCCAAGCCATCACCGAGGCTGACTGAGAATAATCAACGAAGCTCTTCTTTTTCTTTTCTGTCGGGGAGTTGGAACACCACTAAGGAGCACTCGAATAGGTCTTTTGTACTTCCAGCAGGTACAAACCTTTTACTGTGTTTTCTTCATCTTTCTAAGAAAGTCGAGTAAGAGCTTCAATGATAAGGAGTTTAGGTTACCAGCACTCATGAGGAACACAGTGATTCCGTGGAGACCCGAGTAAAGGATGCAGTCACCTCTTCAACCTACGAGCACTCATCACATCAGTCTCAAAAATCTGCCACCTGATACGAGCAAAGGCACATAGGAAGTGTTGCCCTCTCCAAAAGCGTCACAGACAGTAGTGTCACTTAAGCCTCACACGTTGAGATGTTTGGCAAAGGTGAAGTGTCCCGTCAATAAGTTGTCTGCAGTCTTTTCAAGAATATCGCGGACTTCTACAGGCATCAGGAAGGATTTGTTTAGTCTGCCTGCATCCTGTAAAGTTATGCCATTTTTGATAGAAACTCAACCATCGATACCCTAATACAAAGCTAACATAGGTTCAGGGCCGAAGAAGTTCTCTTCTCATCGGAGAACTTAACGAAGCTAGTCTTTAGGAAAGTTATTGACAGCCAAGCTGCTATTAAAGGCATTTCATCCACATTGGTTAAGTCGAAACTTGTAAAACGTTGAACGTTGGTCCCGAGACACAATGGTATTCACGGGAACGAAATGACTGTTGATTTAGCCAGGATGGTTTCAGAACACGTCCTGATCATTAGTCTTGACTTTCAAAGACAAGTTGACGAGTTATTAGATCGGGAATCAGGACAAACATTTACAAAATAGAAACAAAGGTACATTCTTGCTCTCAACAGATCACACTTAACAGTCTTGATAGGACATAACCTATTGGCAGTCCACAGTAGAAGAATGCGTTTAAGTACAGATGACATATTAAGAGGCTGTGGCGATATGGACGTAGGGAAGAGCACAACCACCTTCTTATACGAATGCAGAACCTGAAAGCCGACCCTTGGTGAATAGTACTTCAACAACTTGGGCGACTTGTCTAAGCCACCAAAAACCAATCTACTGAGGTCGAAAAATCGTCAACAAACTTACAGAGACTGGACATTTCACTCTAGGGGGACACAATGGTTCATATGAGATCCGAGTGAGGCTGTACAATTCAAGGTTCAGCCACCCCTACAACCTAACCTAACCTGGTACTGGGTTAATCTTCTCCTGAGCGGCGGCCTGAATGATAGTCTTTACTTCGGCTTGGACGACACTACAGTGATTAGGGAGACTGAAGAAGTGGTGAATGTTAAGGTCTTCTGAAAAGACACTGGAACCTATTCCTTCGGCTGTGTTAAAGGCGTCCATAAAGATAGAGAAAGACTCATTAAAGAGGACTCCGCTGACTTCAGGCGCTCTTGTCCTGTATTGGGTACTTGTAGCTTAGGAAGCATATCTGTTAATTAAGAAAGACTGCGGTGAATCAAGAGGATTTTGACAGACCCCACGTTTTCCTTGTCCCCCCCTTGGTGTGTTTGTCTCAGCTTGAAAGCCCTTTCGTGGCTTGTTACAAGTGTAGCATGGTTTGAAGCGTAGGTGTTGGAGATGTTCTTATCGCAGCTGTAGTGCTGAGGCAAGCTATACGCCGGTTTGTTTTACGAGTACCGGTTACCAAACCATTATGCCATACGTAAGGATCGGTCTTACGAACCTATCTATCTATGTGAACTTATCGTTTGCTTCTTTTGCATGAGTTAAGGGAGACGACTACCAAGGACGCGTTCGGCAATATTTTCTTTTCACAGAAGCTTTCTATCTAGAATGAGTCCTGGCATCGTCAGAGGTGTACCGTTGAGCTTGATTTTCCTTGTGACCAGCTCCGATTTAGATAGATTGCCACTTAGGTCACAGCTGTTTGTCTACGTAGTCAGTGACTGAGGGTTTGTGAGTTTGGCAGAGTCTACAAAGAAGTATTGATTGTGGATTAATTGACATTTTAGCTGTAACGTCCAACTGACAACCTTCTCTGGATCTTGTTCTCTTCTGAGAGAATGTATTATGCACCATAAGGCAGGTAGTTCTCACTTCCCGGTGTGTCAGACTTTCACTAACTAAACTCTTCTCCTCTCCAAGCTTCTGGCGACCTCGGAACCGTTTTTCGTAAGCCTGCAAGGTGATGCCACTCTTAAGAGCATAGGGGCTCTTACTTAACTTACTTAAGATGACGTTGCAGTCCGAGGTGGACCTGGGCCTCAAGCAATAAGCGTCTTTAGCTAGCTGCCTTCAGTTTCACACGCCAAGTTGGTTGAGGTCCCCTATCACTTACGTGCGCCACCTAAATCGCGGTCTTCCTCTACTGCGCTGTCTCTTTGGGGTGGATTCGAAGATTTTTCGGACCGAAGTATTGGTGTACATCTGCTCTACATGACCCAGCTAGCTCAGTCGTTGAACCTTCACTGCATGGGGGCTCCTTCCTACATTTCAATTTCTTTTGCTTCCGAGTTAGAGCTGCTCCCTCTTCTTATCTTTATTGCCTCAATGTAGGAATAGGAACACACCCGACTTCATCGCTCCTCGTTAGTAAGCATCGCCTTCAAGCTATTGCCTGGTGCTATTACTTTTACCTCCATATCCAGCCTTTGTCGTCTTTTTTACCGTCTACAGCACTCAAAGAAGGTGTGATTTGCGTCCTCATGAGGACATTAAAACACCCAAGTCCGGTTCTCCGTGCCTCCTCTCTGACCAATCTGTAATGTCGCAGTTTAGACTCTCAGGCTTTCTTCCTTTTTTTCTTTGTTTTCCAACGATTTTGACAGCTTCTGCTGTTTCCGTTTCTCTATCTACTTCAGCTGACTTCTCGAAGAAGTATAGATTACTCTGTGAGAACGGCAGGTTCCAGTATACTGTTCGGTAGGCACTTACTACCCGAAGTTTTCCTCATCATTCGTTTCGTGTTCTCTTCCTGTCTGAGTGCATCGGTCCATTCCTCAGTTCTTGATCAACGGCAGAAAGCTTCCTATGTTTGCCATTACTCTGCTTGGAAAGCACGCCAATAGGCTGAGCCTAATCTACGACGACATTTTGCAGAAGCTACATGGACCAGAAGGAGGAGACATTTGCAGCTCTGTCGGGTGCGGTCTTTATAGTTTTGTGTCTAGCCTCGTTTCTAGGTACTTCGCAGCTTCCTTAGTAAATAGTTCCATTATTGTAGAGTGCTGGCACCTCTGGGATAGGTTCTAGGTTCTCTGCCCTCTGTATGTTTGCAAGAAATCGAGGCTTTAACATCTTCTCTAAAAGCTTTCATGTCATGTCTTGCACACATTAGGGTGATGGAGTGTCTGATCAGAATCAATCGCTGTTTCTTCCAATTCTTGTGGAAGATCCCATCCTTCAAAGTGTAGCAAGTTCGAACTATTCTTCTTCCTCTTATCAGGTCAGCGACCCTTGGAGGGTCTGAGCCTGAACTAATGCCGCTTTCAATTCTTCACGGTCTCGGACGCTCGAACTACTCACCATTTCCGCTTGTATTATTGTGCATAGCTCTTGCAGCCATGCTCAACTCTTCCTGAGTGCGATCTGCTGTTGTTGGTTAAGGCATGTTTGGTTTAACCGAGTGTTTGGAAAAGTCTTGTTAATGATGTTGTCCCGTTTTTTTCGAGCTTAGGGTAGAGCATCTTCTGCATTGTTACATCATGGCCAAGATTCCAGGAATTATTGTTGAAGGACTCGCTGGTGATCCTCTTACTTGAGCTCCAATTCTGATAGAACTTCTTCAGTGGCTTCAAATGATGGCATCGAATTTTCCACAGCTAGGTGCCTTAATTAAGGACCTGTCTTTCCACTGGATACTGTCTTACTCCGTAGAATAACCCTTGTTATGAGGAAAACCTAAATTGCGTAAGGACCCCAATGAGGACCACAGTCTGCTGTGAATCATCAGCTCAAGCTAATCTTTCAACTGACGAATTTATTATGGAAACAGCCCTTATTCCCAAATCATAAAAAATGTCCTTCCCATGAGCGCCATCTATGTCGAGATACACAAAAACAAGCCGTTTATCACACATGAAACCTTCCACTGCACGCTGGTTGCTGCAGCTTCATCGTTCCAAATTTCTGACAAATGGCTTGAGGAAGCAGCAACACAGCCAGGACAAGGAACTTCAGAAAGAAAGAATGGTGACACTCCTCATCAATTTTGGGACGAAATTTACCGAAGAATGTGACACTGGAAGAGCGGGGAGGAGAGAAGTGAAAAATCTAGCACCACATCACTGTCAAATGCAAAGCGATTACCAATTGATTCCTGACCGCCTTCAGCTCAGTGCTGGTTGCTGGGTGCCGTATCCGTATCTGTAGCCCTTTCCTATCTCGCATCGTGCTTCCTTCCAAACTGTTTGTTCGTGTGTGTGTGTGTGTTTGTGTGCGTTCGACTGGTGATTTAGTTTTTCGCTCGCTTTTTTTGTTTTTGACTGCTCTTCGCCGGTTGCATTCCTTTTTTTGTTTTGTTGTTTCTGTTGCTTCTCCTCTGCATTCTGCTTATTTGTGAGATATTTATTGCCACAGATCGCTCAGCTGATATACACACATATAATGTGTTCGGGACGTCGTGGCCGTGGTTTACGAGATATGCCTGCCACCACACTCCCGGGTGTTGTTGGCTTTTTGTTTCCTCGATTTTTCGTTGTTTTTCGATTCGTTTTTGGCCTGTTTCGAGTGGCTGTGCGGAGCAATAATTGTTGCAACAATCGTTTGGTGGACTGTGTGTCCAGGACAGCTGAGGGCGGTCAGAGGAAGGAGGACGCGGCGGCGGCGGCGGCGGTTTCTACCAATAGTTATCACTTGGTACAATCTGCGGCAGGAATCTTGTATTTGTTTGTCGTTGGGGTATTGTTTCGCGTAAAATGTTAAATATTATAGGGTGCCTCTATATTTATTGATGCAGGAGGAGAGAGAGGACCACGAAAGTGGTGGGAGACGGACAGTGTGAGAGTTTGCCCAGAGGGCTGCGGAGGCGGTCTGTGGAGGGTAATAAACAATCGGACAATTGGTACCAATACCATGACCGTTAACCACACGAAGATCGAGATGGCGATGGACATGGAGATGGAGATGAAGATAGTGACCATATGAGGCCAGTTTTGTGCTACTTATGTGGCCGTGGACAGGAGTGTATCCCATTGAAAGGGGAGTTGCAAATAAAACTCCATAAGGGATCAGTTGGAGGAAATGGGAATATGTGCTGTCGCCCGTTTGTCTAGAGGGCAAGGTTTGGTTGCGTCCATGGGTGACTGTAGGCTTTTAATAGACTCACTGACTCTAGAAAGCGGGATTCAACTCAATCTCAGTATGTTTGTTTGAAAGGAAGTTCTTAGAACAACATATCTAAGGGCGGTCTTAAGGGACAGCTTTCACCCGAACTTTACGACAGAGGAGTACCTTAGGGTGATGTTATGTCCTCTCTACTCTGCTCACTGATCAAGGACAAAATTTCACTGACGAGACATGATTTTTGATGTTTCCCCTTGTGATCCGTGGACTTAGGTGGTGCGCCCCGTGATGCGTTGCGAGAAGCCTTTGCTTCAACAAAATAGTTCACATGCATTCTAAGGCTTCTTGCATCGTCTTGCTGTATCGCTTCATTGTGCGCACGTACATAAGAATACATGTGAACATCGCAAGCAAATGCTTCTCTCATCGCATTGGTGTGCATGGTGCCTTATTGTTTAATGGGCTCAAAGGCTGTGTAGAAATCGGTTAACGTCCTTCAGGCAGATTTGCCATTTATCTGAGAGACTTTAGGGAAGTAGAACAGCTTCCAAAGATCCTATGAAACAAAGGGCCCTAGCTTAAATTCTGTTTGACTTTAGCTAGTGCCTTTTGTTTCACAGGACCTTTGGAAGCTTCAGAAAGGCACAAAATAATTGATTTGGCATCTTCTCAGACCTGCCTATTTTCAGGCTCTTAGGGGTCTTTTACCCATCTGGCGGAGACGAGAACAGCACTGCGGCCTAAAAGATATGTTGTGCCGAGCAAAGTTGAGGTTCTTAGGAAGCTCGAAGTCATGCAGGGACATCAGGATCGTATCTGTGGTAACGGTTAAGAGGTGGGGAGATGAACCCTCTACCGACGTGTTTTTTGTCTACGGGACGCTTGCAATTTCTTAATTTTCCAAGCAAAGATGGCACATGTCCGTGTAACTTATGCCAAGCTTGTTGAGATGGTAGTGAGGTGAGGAAGTCGGTTTAGAACCGACTTAGTGCGAGAATTTCTTGACTTCTCTTGAGGGGTTCATGAACTTTTTAGATTGACGAAATCCAGTAGCTTCTCTTGGTACTCGTATGAGTTGGGCTCTAACTTAATGCGACTGACGTGTAAGCCTTGACAAGGAAGTGGCCTCAAGCTGCTTGGCTGCAATGCCCTTGTGTCGGGGAACCCAATAGATGAACATTTTATTGTGAACAGCTCGGTGCTAAAGCATCGTTAGGTAGCTCAGTGCTTTTATCTCTGCCTGGGGGCGTCTTTCCCGGACCGACGGACAAAAACCATCGCAAAGCTAACCTTAGATGAACTCTACTTTACTCTAGTCTACTTTTAAGATGACTGGGTCAGCTGTCTGAACCACCACTTTTACCTAGCGATTTGCCTGTCCAATAGGAACTTGCCATAATTCACTACCATATGGCAAACGTCTCTCCATTATGAGGTCTGACGATTCTATCTGTCAATTAGAGCACTAACAGTTGCCAAAATCATTCATTTTCTCTTCGTACCGACCGAAGCCTCTTTATTCTAGAAGATCAGACAAGCCTTCCGTCACATTCGTGGTGACTAACTTGAGACTGATCATCTTCCATTTTCACATTCTTTGTCTAAAATGCTTCCAGGGCATGGGGCATCAACAACGCTTGTGTGGAGTTTTGCAAAGCGCGTTTCAGTACCCTCTAGCTAATCTATCTTCTCGATCTTGATTCCTCCTCAACTACTTTACCGACCCTTCTGCCTGACTTGGTGAGCGAATTCTGTTGTATGGCATACATCGATCCACTGCTACCACCACGCTTGTGATGTCTATTTGTTCCTTAACCATTCTGATCCATACGTTCGAGATACGGTTCGGCCAGAAAATCCCCATATAAAAGGCAGATTCCTACATATTTCCAAAGGGTTGCAGCTTACAAGTGAAAGCCGTCAAAAAAGTACAAGGGAACAGTCTCAGCTTGGTTTTAATGCTGAAGCCGAAGGAGCATCTAGTTCGGTGCTGTCATCGTCAGTCGGAACCATACTTCCTAGGGTAAAGAAACCAAAAGATTCTCTTGACTTCCTGACCAGGATTGTCAAGTTGAGGATTCAAGTTCATATAACATACTCAAGCTCCTCAAACTTGATCCAAAAGTCCGCTTCACAACTCACCTTGCAAATGCTTTAAAAACTTGTTATCGGTCACCGTGTCTTGCTATGTGTCAAACTTTTCTGCAATTATAGGTCCTTTCCAGGACTTTTCATTCAAAAATTTAGCAGGCGTCTCATGTTAAGTTACAGCCTTCATCTGCTTCAGTTTCAATTATCCCTAACAGATCGTTGTAGGATGATGAAGAAAGAACCTATATCCTTCTACATAGATGGTTCCAGGACCAAAAAAAAGATAAACTGGGTTTTTCCTTCCGTCTTCCTTAACACTGAAGTGTATTCCAAACGAAATGAAATGACGAATTAGGATGCCTTGTCTTGGTTAAAGAGAAATGTAAGGAGGTTAGCATTGTTACGGACGGCCAAGGAGAGTCGGTCGCAATAACTTCAAAAGTAGCTCTAGGTTGTCGCTCATCTCTTGAAGAAATCTCAGAGCAGTTCAATATTTACTAATACTGGGTGCTAGGGCATAGAGACGCGCCAAAGAAGTTTAAGGCTGATCGCTGATGAGCTCACCAAGCATGGCACTACATATATAATGTCAATTTCAACAAAAATGCAAAATTTATGTATCTCTCTCGTAATCAGCAGGACGAACCTTAGATGGTTTGATGCTTGTCAGACTACCCAGCAGATTGCATGTGAAACGATCTAAGAGTTTGGTCTCACTTAGCAGATTGTACATCGACACAACAACGCGTATCATCACCGGACACAGTGCGAAGTACAACGCTAGACCTCTTCTCAAATGATTTCTGTAGAAGGAGATCGTTCACTTCCTATGCAAATGTCCTGTCGTCTTACTCAAGACCAAGCTCCATTTGGGAGCATTCTTCTTCACATTTAACTGTCAATAGTTCAACGAGTAGGTTGGGGGTATTCCTCTCGAGATTACTCAGTTGCTCGTCATCAGGCTAGCGGCCCTTTAAGGGTCTAAGCTTGAACTAATCACGCTTTCCATCCCTCACGGTCCCCGGCACACTGCTTCCAGTTTTATGGACCAAGGTTTCTAGCGTTCGGTCTCCCTTTTCTTCGTGAAGCAGGTGCCTGGGATTCGAAGACCCTCTTAGCTGGACCATTCTCGTTCATTCGCTCAATGTGGCCAAGGCAGTGCTCTCGACGGATTTTTTACCTTTCCGGACTACATGCAGATCTTTAGACAGCTCACAGTGTTCGGGGTTGTATCTTCCCCTCCTTTCGCCTGCTCGCAGACAGGAACAGTCATTTGTCCAGCATTTAGCTCCATTAAGCAAGACTGGCATGATTCGAGTTTTGTAAACCACGGATTTGGACCTTCTTTGGATCCTATTTCTCGAAATTTTGGCATCACAATGGATCTATGGCTGCAAATATAACTTAAACCAACTTATGTGAAGTCCAAATTCTCAAACTTTGTCAATTTGCTTCCAAAAGAAGGTCTATTCGCCTACATTCCGTGCAAAATCTTGTCAACTGTCAAAATTTCATAAATTGAAACGTCATGCCTCAGAGACAGACCAAAGGATTTCCTGTCAAAAACTTGACAAATGTCAAATGGTTCTCTGACGCATTCTCATTTTCTATGTGGGAATTGTTACGCAACATCCCGCCGCCGCCGCTGCTAACGGTGCCATTCATTTAAATTTGACATTTGTAATCCATAAAAAGAAAAAGACAACCATTATCTCCTCATTTGCAATCAGAAACTACAAATGTGTGTGTGAGAAGGAGAGAGAAAACAGTATTCTCTTCTTTTCATTGTCTTTCGTGGCCAATAATAATCTCCAAAAACCTAACCGTCCGAATCTCTCCAAACCAGCCAGAGCGCACCAACTTTGAAAGATCCAAATCGATTGCGCTGGTAGGTAACAAGAATTCCATTCAATCCACACACTGCAGCACTATGGAACACTCGTCGTATCCATCCGTACGGAGAACGTACGAAGTCCAAGTGAAAGATTGCATCTGTTAGATGGGCGATAATAAAGTATAGAATTTGTAAAAACAAAACGTTAACTGACTGCGCGATGTCAATATGCGAACGCGACTGGTGTCTGTCGCTTGCGTCCCACTGCTGGGGCATTGGGTCCGCACTTCTGACACATTCACGAGGGGGTTCTCTTTCCGTCTCACCTCAGGGCTGCCGCACTGATGGTTGTCGCAAGTCACAGAGGCTGTCGGTGAACAATTTTTTTTTTTATAGTTCATTGGTGTGGTGGCTATGGTGGTCTGCCGCCCGGTGGTTATGGTTATGGTGGTGCTGCTGTTGGAATCGTAGCAGCAACTACCTGTGGGTTCCACTCGCCAAACCAAGTGTAGGCCCGATATACAGATGGATGGGGGCTGCGCTACTCTTCTCATCCGAAAAGGGCTGCAAATGCATATAAATATGCATCACCTCTCCGGCTCATTGTTTACCTACCATACGGGTTGACATTGGTGGAACACAAGCCACCACTTCTGGCACACACTGTCCCTCTGTCACAGCTGCAACAATCGTAGTGATATCGGCGAAAACGTAATTTTCCTGCATTTTGGACTGCAATTCCTGTGATTCTCGTCCTTCTGGCCGGCCTCTCCACCACCACATGGTGTTTGTACAATTTGTTGTCCCCTCACCAGTTCTTTTTCTTCTTGTTTGCCACGTTCTTTCGTTCTTTTGTTGTGCGAATATCGCGCGCGCGATTTCCATTCCATTACCATTCCGATGATGGTTGCGCTTTTTGTTGTTTGCACTGCAGAAATGTTTATCGTGCCGATAATGCGTCCGATAATTGCGCATAAAATTTACCGTGCTTTTTTCTTTTTCTCTCTCTCTCCCCTCTTCTTCATTCGTCTGTTTTGTGATGGGAATTTGGTTGTTGTAGTTGTAGTGGCGGCTGCCAGTATAGAAAATTTCAAAAAATGTATCTTCACCGTTCCACATGCATATTTATGAGTGTATTATCGCATTTTTTCCAATAATTCATTTGGGTTCCACATACCTTGGGTGTGTTTGTGTGTAAGGATGCAAAAAGTGAAATCCTTGACGAAATTTTTAAAATTTTTTTTTTGAATGGTGCGCCAATGGAATGAAGGTATTGGAACGTTGATCATGTGATTATGTTTGGGAATTCGATGGAATTTTTGATGACAGATGACAGAAGAGAGGTTGGTAAAAGAACTGTCAACTGTCAGTCAATTATGTAAACTGGGTTTCGGATGGATGATGATTTAAGTCACTAAAAGTGAGATTCTACCAAGAATGGATGTTGCGTTAAGAGTCCAAAGCATGACCAAGAGGTTGGTGAGACAATTTCTTAATAACCTTAACAAATTCATCTACTGATAGGACGGGTAGTTGGAATACCACGCTGGAGCACTCAGACACTGAAACAGGACCATACGGAGGTACAATCTTTCTAAGAATTAATATATGCTAAAATGCTTAGGTTACTAGCGCTTCCTGATACGAGCAAAGGCAGGATAATCGCATAAGAAACGTTCCGCAGTTTCGTCGCCCTATCCACAAGATAGTGGTATTACCTCACACACTTGGAATGTGTCCCAGTGTCTTTCAGGTGGAACTACATGCCACCGATACTTGCGCCACCATCATTCGCGATTCCGGTATAAAGGCGGTAGCCATCAATGTATTTACTGACAGTCAAGCAACGCTCAAAGCACTGAGTTCCCATTACTGTAACTCAAAGGCCGTTCTCGGCTGATTCAATACTCTCCAGGACCTATCAAAGCGAAATGAAGTCAAGCTCTGGTGAGTACCAGGACAGGAAATTGCAGATCAACTTGCCAAGATAGGCTCTTCAGAAAGGTACATAGGTGCCGAACCCTTCTGCGGCACCCCTACTCCCGCGTTCAGAATGAGTCTGGACAGATGGGAAAAACAAAACCTCTTATCCTACTGGAACAACACTCAGGGACTCAGACAGGCTAAAAAGGCCATCCGAGCCCTGAACAAATCCACAAAAAAACATTCTCAATCATAAAAGGGGGCGATATCAGGAGACTTGCCGGCTTTCTTACCGGTCACTGAAGCCTCAGTTATAACTTATCTGAATGCAGACTCTGCTTAGAGGAAGACGAATCAGCGTGACTGTCTGCAGGGTCAGAAAACGCTTTCTCCACAAAGAATTCCTCACACCGGAGGTCATTCGTAATGCCTCGACTGGGGATATCTTCAACTTCATTATGAAGATAGAGGACCTTTTTGTCTAACTGGCTCCAGGCACAATAGATCTCTCAGGTCGCAGTGCCATATGCGTTATGCCACAGAGCATTAAGATGTTAGGCAAAGGCGTAATGGCTCGTTAGTTACAGTCTTTTCTGCTGCGAGACAGTAAGAATGCCGCGAACTTCTTCCAGACGTTCTAGAGAGTCATGCAAGTTGTGATGGAAGCTCTAACCGAAGATAAGGCCAAAACCAACGTCGGTTCAGGGCCGGAGCTGGAGTTCTCATCTGAGAACTTATTTTCGGTAACACCATGTCCAGGGACTCAGACAAGACTTGGCGGATTCAGTCTTCCAACCAAAATGAAATTAGTCCTGCATTCTTGTTATCATTCTGGATCTAGTGAGAGGATTAAGCGGAGCCTGACTATCGCTACAGACTCTGATACTCTGTCTCCTCAACTTATGTTTTGATTGGAAGACGTAGGGGAAAGTGAAGTCTAATTCCACAAAGACTCCCAACACTGATTTTAGAGCCATCTTAGTCGGCTCAGAGTGTCGTCTATAAACTCACAGTATTCTTAGTTCCGGGACCATTGGCGTCAGATGGTATATTCATAAGATTTGAGTCAAAGGATATTTTGAGTGCAAAGTCCTCAAGATTCCAGTGCGTGTTATATCAGAAAGAAAGCTTGAATAATCCGTGTTCTATTTTAGGTATCCCACACCACATCAGGGAACACAATGGATCCATTGTGATCCGAGTGAGGCTGTACACAAGTGTAGCCACCCCTACAACCTAACCTAACCTATACCAGAAACCATTGCTTTTTAGACGGAAGATGGCTTTGATAGTTTCGCCCATGATGCTAGACATTGAGCATTACGTCTAGAACAGAGCCAGACGTTCTAAGAAAAGCCTAGGTGCAACCGGGACAAGTCGTTCTTTGGAGTCTTGTAAAAAAAAAAAGAAGTAGTGACGTTGTTGCGTTCAAGTTTATTCTACCAAACAAATAGGACTACGCAAAACTCCCCCATGTCTTGTCAAAAGCACCCTTACACTGCCAGTAAGCTGTCGATGTACGAGCCTCGTTAGACTCAACGTGTTTCGACCAAAGAAAGTTCCCATCAAAGGTTAGTCGTAAATGTTTCGCTTTGTTGGCGAGCGGGATTCTGACGCCTTTGGGCACTGCCTACCAGTCAGTTCAACCAACTTCCTCTTTCTAATGAAGAGAACAACTTCAGTTTTAAGAGGGTTCACTAAAAGCACGTTCCTACTTCCTTTCCTATTACATAATCCGTCAATCAGATCCAGGACCATTGGCGCATTAGAGTAAGCAGTTCTCAGGGACGGACCAACAGATACTTTGACAATCTCAACCGCATATGCCCTGCTCGTTGGTGCCAGAACTGTTAAGCAACAAGTCGATGAGCATGCACCACAGTAGAGGAGACAAAACACTACCTTGCGGGCAGCCCCTGTTCACCTCTACCATCACCTACTGATCAGTCTGCATCTACCATCAAAGTTTTATTAACTGTGACTCATGTGCTCTGGCAGTGTGTAACATGCTGCCAAGGGTCACATTGTCAGCAAAAAACCATTGACGCTTGTGGCCAATTTTCCGCGCGTCTTCCCATTCTTCCAGTTCTTTTGTAACAGTCATTCCAAAACCTTCTGTACGATGCATGTGCTGTTGGTTCTCGAAAACACCCAAACATCGACCAAGTGTTCCTCTCTGACAGCAGTCACAGATGGTTCCTCCTCTCGACCGTCTTCGAGATGATGTCACCAGCAAAACCTCTGTTTCGGCGTCCGAACGAACCTAAATATATGCAGCACGCCTTCGGAATCCATCCTTATCGTACTTACTTAGGTACTTATCAAGCCAGCGACCCTTGGAGGGTCTGAGCCTGAACTAATGCCTCTTTCCATCCTTCACGGTCCCGGGCACGCTGCTTCCAGTTTACTAGACCAAGGTTTCTGGCGTCCACGATTGTCTGATCCTTATCGTAGATTCGAATGGAATTTGGCTTCTTCTTGACCATCTTTGAGGAGTTTACTCTTTCAATCGATGTTGTAGTAACTTTCAAGAATTAATTAAGGACTTCTCGCTGCCCAAGGGATAATCTTCACTATGCTCCTCTGTTGTTGACGACAAAGGCCGCGACGGTGTGGTGGTCTCAAAATGAAAACGTTGCACAATCAGCTAGGATTTAAAGCGTAGTATCGCATTGATAGGCGTCTTGCATTATGGGCGAGCATAGACAAAGTGGGACTTAAAGACTTCTTTAGAAGAAGGTTTTCCCACTCAACAATCATTGCAAAAAAGTCCTCAAAGATCCCTTGAGACACATTCCGACTTATTTTTGAAGTTCAAGAACCGATTGAACACATCTTTTGTGAATGTCGTGTCAAACCTTGTCAAGATTGATCCTCATTATCCTTCTTGTCCTTCATTTTCAAAAGTTCAATAGCTCTAAGGACACCCCTTGCAGGCATGACCTCAGACTTAGCTCTTAGAATAGGATTCGTTGGTAGATGTCATTTGTAATGAATCGTGTAAGTCCCACAGTCACGTTAAGTGGACAAATATGGTGAGTCAGGGTCGATTGGTCAAGTCTGCGTGTCATTTTGGTCTACGGGAATCGAATTCAAATGCAAACTTACAATTAATGTGCACGATTTATTTGTTAAACACTATTTATGGTAAACACTGACAATGATTTATGTCAATTAGTGTGTTTCATACTAACTAACAGTTCATTGCAACATGATTGTTTGGGAAACCGAACTAATGAGCTCACTTAAGGTTGGTCTAAGCACTTTTTTGATTTAAAAGTTATAAATGTCTGCTTGTTCGAGAAATTCCTTTGAATACATATTAGGTTAGGTTAGGTTAGGTATCAACGCCACACTCAGGTATCTAAGACCCATTCTGCTACCCATAGGGAGGAAATCTTACCCTTAAACGTTACTGCGTTAGTGGTACAAACCGTCCAGTGGATTTGATAAAGCCGTTCAGATCGTTCACTGGTTTGCCAGTGTCTTCCTCGAGATCCCGGAAGAAATGTCGTCCGAGGAGTTTGTGTCTTAGACCGAGACAGTGATAGAGGAAATGGGTTGTGTCCTCATGGACCTCCTCGTCTCCGCAGCTTCTATACAGGTCTTCGTGTGGTACGGTAGAGTGTTATGACCCGTAATCACACCTACAAGGGTGGAGAGAGATTTTCTATCCTTTTGCATAAGTCTGGCGGTCCTAGCCTTATCAAATACAGGCCGTAACTTCCTTGTGATGGCACAAGTGTCTTAAGAGGACCATCTGCTATTTGCCTCTCTTTGAGCTTTGTTCCCTGCTTTGAGCTTCAATGAGCAAGGCGGGATATTAACCGCGAGGTTCTTGACTTAGTGCCGAGTTTCTTTAGCCAATTCGTCAGCATTCTCATTCCCTGGTATGCCTTCACGCCCAGGGACTCAGCAGAGCGTAACCTTATGCTGTGTTCCAAGAACTCCAGCTGTTGTCACTGCTAAAACCTCCGCTTGGAACACACTGCTGTGGTTCGGAAGGCGGTTCGGAGAAGATGCCTGCACCAACGCCAATGTCTCATTAAGATCCGTCGGTAAAGACGGCTTTTGATTGCGTATTAGGTGCTTGACTGCTTTTCCCTTCTTCCCTGCTTGGAAAGGCGCTTAGAAATGGTCTTTCGAAGTCTAGGTATGTCGTTGGGTAGTCAGTGGGAGGCGCATTACCTAAATATTTCTGGAGGATCGTAGTGTGACCCACTGTATTTGAGTTCCAGCTGTCGGATTGGCTTATTCTTAAGGCCGTTGAGGACTGCCTCGAGTCCCGCTGTGGGTGTTGTTCTCATTGCACTTGTAGTGCCAATGCACGCTAGTCATTGTACCTTCGTGATGGCCATAAGCTCGGTGGATTTACAGGCTGCCTGCCACCAAACGAAGCTTCCGTAGGTCAGAATGAGTCTTACATCCACAGAATGTTGTTGAAAGCTCCTTCAATGTCCAAGAAGGCGGCTAATGAGTACTCTTTATCTTTCAGCGTTTTCTCTATTGAGCCGACGATAGAGCGTAGCGCTGTTTCTACACATTTGCCCTTCGTATAGGCATGTTGCGCCGGGGATAGGTCCCCAGGGCTCAGCTTGCTTCGAATGTATATGTCAGCTAGTCTTTGGAAGGTCTTCAGGACAAAGGAGGTGAGGCTTATTGGCATAAAGTCCTTTGCAGTCACGTGGCTGGCTTTGCCGGCTTTGGGTATAAAAACCACCTTAACCTCTCTCCATGTTCTAAGTATGTAGCCCCATTTGAGGCTGTTGAGGTATAGTTTTTTGAGTATTGGAGTGATGGTATCTACAGTTTTCCGTATCATAATCGGAAGAATACCGTCGAGTCCTGGGGATTTATAGGGAGAGATTGATCTGATCGTCGATTCAATTCTCTCCTCTGTACTAAGATCCGTCGGTGGCTCCCCTACCGGGCTATTGTTGTTTCTTATGCTAGTTCCAGGCTGGGTAGTGCACCCTGGAAAGTGCGTACTTACTAGGAGTTTTAAAGATTCCGGGCAAGATTCGGTCCAATTGCCGTCGGGGTCTTTGAGAAATCCTAGAGTTTCTGATTCTCTAGAGAGGATTTTCCTCAGCCTCGCAGATTCCGTTGTACCATCGATGATGCCTCGAGTATCGTTTAGCTTTGATTATATATCAAGGTGGGATCTAGACCCTTAAAACTGCGGACACAAATGGGCTAATTGTAGAAGCTCATCCAGTTGATGATGAATATGACTTTGGGTGAACTGAAGCCTAAGTAACAAAGTCGTGTTCCGATGAGACAGTTACAGTGGCACTGTATGTGCTCCGCTGATTCTTCTTATCTCCATGGTTATGAGAAGCTTTTTACCTCGACTGTGTCAAGTAAGGAATCCCATAGCTTTTCGAATCTGACTTCTAGTGAGTTGTAGAAGTTGTTGTGTCCTTTTTTGGGAAGTCGTTGGTAGAAAGATTTTGGTTTTGCTTAAGCTTCTACGCAGGTGATCTCAAAACAGAATCGGTGGAGGTGTCTTCTCTTAAGATGTGAATGTTAACACCTCTTTCCATTTGTCTGACCATTGTAGCGTCTTCCAAGTCGAGATAATGGCAATCAAGGCGGCCCTATCGTCACTGAGGTATAATGTGATATCTACACGGGATATCATCATTTTCACTGATAGCTAGGCCGCGATCAAATCCCTGTCCCACATTCTCAACAACACACATCACCAACCAGGTCACACGAGTCGTGGTACCAAGAAGACACTTTCTAGTGCTTCTTGGATTCATGTTGAACCGCCACCTCTACCTACCTACCTAGACCTCAACTATTGGACTTTGTTATCCCAGAAGTTCATTAACCCCTTAAACTGTAAGGGTCGTTGAGAAATTCTCATACTAGGCACCAAAGACTGATGCTTGTTAACTCAAGCTGGGCATATATGTCCCGCCTCCCCTAGGAAGATCAAAAAACTGTTGAGCATATCTTACGCGAAAGTCCCGCCATTGCTTGAAACAGATAAAAACACTTCGGTGGGGTATTCATCTCCTTAATCAACCTCCATAAGCACGATCCTAAGGTTCCTCTATGACCTCGAGCTTGTTTAGGAACCCAACTTTGCTTGGCAAAGCCCCTCAGTCCGAGGCTTCCGGCTTAGCCCAAAAATATAGTCTTGCCACACAATTTGCCGTCGATCTTCTTGAAAGTGAACCCCTTCCGTCTTATAGGTAATGGCCTACTGTCGATCTTCTCATTTGAAAAACGCCTGCGTTCCACGTCATGCCAAGACTCATTTTGTTTTTTTTTCCATAATTTCATCTAACCCCCCCTATCCCCCCGGTAATCAGTGTGTTCCTCCACCATCCGTCAGACACCCAAAAATATTGTCTGATCTCATCAATCACAGACTGTGCCACCATTGCCTAACCAAATCGTTCGTCCAAATCTCTCGTATTTTCGACAAAACTTGTTCATCGTTTCTTATCTTCTTCCGCCTCCTCTGCCGGTGCTCCGGGAAGGGGCACATAAATTGAAAATTAATTGAAATACACACATCGTACGCTGCGCTTAGCACATCGTCGACAACACAACGAATCGTCGCGCAAAACACAACTAATCACACTATCACTGTCAGTTGATCTGCTCAGTCACCGGTGGTGGTTGTGATCGTTGACACACCCGCCCCGATCGAGTGGGGGGCGGCCCACCTCTGTAGTCGGCATGTCAGTTCACCCGAGCAGCAGCTAGAAAATTGTGTAATTAAAGTTATCTGCACGTTGGATCGATGTATCTTTCAAGAGTTTCTTACAAAACAGTGCGCGTCATATCTTCGCGCAGAGCAGAGACAACAACCACCGGCAGAGCACATCACTGTAGGCAGGCGGCATATCAGTGACTTATCTGTGCACACACAAAGCGGTGTCGTTCCTGTGACCATGGCTCATTATGGGTTGCGCTTCTCTTCTCCCGTCCACAGTCACAGATACTTAGAGATCGCAGCAAGATATCGAGCAGCGAGCAGCACTTGCCAGCGCGCTCGCGTACCACTTAAAATGGACATAACCGAAACCAATTGCTGACCATAAAAAACCGCTCTGCGTCAACGTTTTTTTTTTGTGTGTGCGCTGCTGCTGCACGCAAGTAAACAACAACGACGACGACGACGAGCAAGCTGACATTTCAATAGACGCCAATTGACAGGTCAACGCGCAAAAGCAAAACGCTTCTCATGCCGCCAAGTGTAGCGCGATCGTACATAAATGGTATTAAAGACCCAGCGAGGCAGGCAGGTTCTACTGCTTCTTGTTGTTCCATTTCATTGGCTCGTTTAAGGTTGCGGCTCAGCTACTGTGCTGCGGTGATGCATAAGTGCCCAAATGAGCACACACACACCGAGATTTACAATGTTAAATGTCGCGCCAGTCAGTTGCAGCAGCAACAACTCTGCCGGTCCCGTATCTGTAACCGAATCGGGTCGTTATAATATTTTGTACCAACAAATCAGATGTCAGCCGTTTTTCTAATCATTATCCTGACTGGAACTGTGCGCGCAGATAGCCACGACCAGATAAGAGGAACGCGCTGAGAGCGCTTTTCAAGTTTATTGTGTTCTCGTTTGGCCTGGCTGGCAGCAGCATGATTTTCGTGTGGTTTTCGGGGGCCGATGCGGCCACAGTGCACGCTCGCACGCCTGACAATTTGTTTGGTAATAATTGTCGTTTACCTTTGGTCGAGTTGACACATATATTCCTTGTCCTACTGCGTCCACAGCAGGGGATATCCGTATGCGGTGTAGTTTATGGGGAAGCGCGCTGTTGTCGTGGTGGATTTACTCATGATGGATTGGAATCATGGGAAAATGGCTTCGCTTTGCGATGACGGAAGTGACGGATGTGTGTGTAATTGTAGTTTTAAATCGACGAAAACTGCTGGGAATTTTGCGCTGTGAGGAACTTTTTGTAGCCAGAAAACTGACTAGACGACAAACTCTGTTCGTTTAGACTTATTTGCATGAAAGGGTAAAGCTTGCTAGATCAATCTTCGTGAAATCTTCGATCGTTTTGGCTTTTGGCCTCTGAAAAATGGCCCAGAAACCTCTAAACTTTCTCTAAACTTTGTTGGCTGCATTGGTCAACTCTAAGACTCTGCTTGCAATCTTGTCACTCTTTCTGTGCAAATGACTGATTGAAATGCTTTCTGGAGGTGTCTACTTCACCATGTGTAATGGTGACCAGATTCCGTCCACTATCTTGAATCGCCTACGTCCATCCTTATGTTGTTTTAATCTCGAGACCTTTCGACCCTTTAGAGCCGCATGAGTGTCAGTTCTGGACAGACTTCCCTTTTCTTTCTTATTTTTACTTAGGTGAAAGTTCGGAATGAACTTGGGTCTCAAGCCCCTCTAGTTAGTCTTGTCCTTAACTAACTTTTGTCTTGTTCTTAACAATCACAATGGACCTACTTTTGGTCTAAGTGTGTCTCTTCTTGGAGGACCAATCCAAGTTGAAATGGGTCCATTCAACCTACAGCAACGTCTTTTGCCTTCTGGTTAAATTCGTCGACTCTGCTGGCCGGAATGTCGGTGTCCATTGACTCTACATATCCTTATCTTGCCATTTTCCTTCTTCCGACTCATCAAAATTGGAGGTCGCTTCTCTGATGAATTGCAGGGTTACTAGGTTATAGAACCGGGTATGCACAGCTGACTTTTTGGTTTAAAAGACCCAAACTACTTGCGTGCCTGTCCCGTAAGAAGTTGCTCGTCTGCGTTCGACATACACAGCCGTCTCGGGCTGGCTTGCTAGAGCATAGGCTTATGAGTCCTAGTAAGGAGTCTGCAATCCCAAGGGTATCACAATGGATCTACATTGACCAAAGTGTGAGGGGGAAACGTCTTCCTTTTCATGTCAAACCTCCTTCCTAACCTTATCTTACCTACTTGTCGTCGTAGCTGTAAGAATTTTGTCGCCTTATTTAAGATTCTTCCAAGCAAAGGCGTAGCCTCTAGAAGATTGTAGAATGGTGGGGTAATGAGTTCCAACGAGGTGTGTCGTAAGAAAAAGTCCTGCTTGGGGAGGAATTCTTGCGCATATGCATGAACCACATCAAATCAAATTTTAGGTCGCAGTGCTTTTGTTTTGGGAAGTAGAAGGCCCCCCAGAGCCTAATCTAGAATAGATGTCTTTCAGATCAATCCCAGGAGATAACATAGATTGAAGCAAGTAAATGCTCAAGAGGTACATTGAACCCCTAAGCGACCTGACACTGCTTCGAATCTCAGCAAACAATCAAGCATTTGCTTTGCGGAACCACTTCTAAGCAGGCAATGACAAACCTTCGAAAGGATGATTTGCCATGAAGAAGCTTCAGGTTTAGGCTTAAAGGTTCGGGGTTCAGAATAGTTACGAAAAATATTGCACCCAGAGTATGAATTGTTGCGTGGATATAGTTGTTAGCCCTCAAAAGGATGTCGTACCTAATATTTTGTCGATCAAAAACGGTGTTCCACATCGTAAGTAAGAAATGACGAAACATGGAATCGGACTTCTAAGACGAAAGGACGAATGAATCATGCACGGAGTATTGATTTCTTAAACATTCAAGCCACGTTCCAATGTCAAATGTGTTCCTCCAAAAAGTCTATGAGAAACGACCAAGAGACCTTTATGAAAGCTTAAAGATTGAAATTGCTGACACATCTGTCTTTTAGTTCCAACTTTTTTACATTCTGTTTCCACTTGTGGATCTTTGGGCCTCTAGTAGCTGTCATTGTGTATGGTTTCTGACCTTAACCTTGCCTTGTCTCCTTCTTGACTATTCTGCTCAGTGGTCTTCTCATACCGGCAATCTGGATGAAGGGATTCCATTACATAGCGTGCTTCTGTCAACTCAAAACTTGTCAAAAGTTCGTCGCATTTTGTCAATCTACTACATTCGTGAGACTGAAATCGAAGTAGGTGTCTTCAAAATCTTTAAAATGCTGGTTGCTCGTCTTGCCAGCCTTCTTCGTCTCTACTGGCTTCTTGACAGTTTTGTCAATCATCTTCAGGATGAGGGGTCCAGTTGTCAAGAGTAAATTCGTCCTTGTCCAAGGCTTATAGTTGTTTCTTAACAACCGCCGACTTGGAGGGCCAGATGCTCTAGGTCGAGGACCTAGGTTGCCTGACTCAGAGTTGAAAATCCTTACTTACCTGAGCTCCGAAGCGAAGTAAAGCATAAAAGGTATTCGCTATTTTCACTGTTGACGTCACATCTTCCTTGTAAGGAGTTCTTACTGGACTTCTGGGACCCCTGTTTGGCAATGAGATCGGCAAAAGATGCCTCGCCTGGTTTAGTACATGCGAGCTGAAGCTCACTTAAATAAGCTTGCGTTGGTCCTTTGCAGACTCAACGTACGCCGAACTTTTTACCTAATTTCATTGACACTCCCAGTTTTGAGGGTGACTTTTGGAACAAAAGATCCTGAAACTGATCATTTGACCAAGAGTACTCCAAAAAAAAAAAGAAACTCTCCACTCCTTGATATGTTAATTGACTTCCAACAAACAAACTGAACAGATTCTTCTGCAAAATTATCTCCCCGTCCATAGAAACTGAATCTTGTAGTGTTCGTCTCAAATTTCACATCGTTGGGGCACCACCTCATTGTGCACACACACAGATTCTAATTGAGAAATCGACTGGAACACGTTTATTTGGTTACACCGACCATTTTACACGATGATTGATCTTATTCTACGTTCGGTCCTCCTTCGCAGTGTTTGCTAGCCGCCGAATTGAGTCCAAGGAACGAAACTAACTCAGTGTATGGTGTGTTGTACAAGGAATTCGTGATCCAATGCATCCGTGCAGATACAAATTCAAACTCCAACAAGGAGCACGGATCATCTCTTCATGAAAAAAACAACAAAAGTCGTCACCGTCACTCGTCCTCATTGTCATCATCACATCATCACCATCATCATTGTCATTGTCATCGTCATCGTCATCACATCGTCGGCAACATCATCTTATTAGCAGCGACTGACTTGTTCTTGTTTTTTGTTGCCACAACAATTGTTCTGCACAACAACAACAGTTGTATCTTTTGGGTTCTCTTTCGGATTGGATTTGACTTTGAGATTTGTGCTGAATGTGTTCCCGATGACGACGACAACAATGATGATGATGATGATGCGACTGATGATGGATGGATGGATGAGGCTGAAAGAGAGATTCTTTCCATTGCCAGCGAATGGAGATGAAAATGGATTGGTTGGGGGTTTTTTTTTGGAGGAGCTGCCACCCCCAAAGAACAGCGACTGTTGTTGTGTTGTTTGGCGATTTGTGTTCGCCTTGGCCGTTTACAAGATTTCGCTGATTCACGAAAAATGATTTATCATCCCATCGACAGGATGAAATGAATGGTGTGGTGGTGTGGTGGTTGTTGATCGTCATCATTCTCGGCAGCTCCCACCAAAACGCCGGCATCTCTCACATCATCATCAGCAGTTTAGGGCTTATTTTCGTCAGCGTCATTGTGATTCTTTGACTCCTGCTACTGCTGCTGCTGCTGGTACTGGTACTGGTGCTGATGCTACAGAAGAAGCTCTGTCAGTTCATTGCAGTTGATTTAGTGCTTTCGTTGAGATTTTTTTTTTTTGTATATTGAGGGCATTGAGGAAGTCGCCATCGCATGGTTAGCCCGTTTGTTATCTTGTTAGTTCCCATTACCACCATGAAGCTGGAAATGATATTTAATTGAGTGGAATGAGGGGTTTCTCTTGTTTCACATGTGGAACAGGGAGAAACTCTAGCGAACTTAACGCTTTGAATGTCAGAAATGTGTCTGAATCCTCTTCAGAGTTTCCCAAACTGCTGTGACTACTTTTCAGGCGTTCTGCGACCCTTTTATTTTGGGTTAGTGGGTTTCATTTAGATTGTCGTTCGTTCTTTTGGAGTGTGTAACCAATCCAACGTCACCTTCCTTTCTTCTTCTCCCTAACTTACTTACTGAAGGTGGCGCTACAGTCCGGGGTGGACTTGGGCCTCAATCAACAAGCGTATCCAGTCAGCTGTCTCCAGTTTCACATTCTAAGTTGGTGGAGGTCCTCTTCAATTTGCGTGAGTCGTGGTCTTCCTCTACAGCTCTTAATTTGATGCACGTATTGGCCGCAATCCACGAAATATGTGTCTGAGACAACGTTTATCAAAAGTCTGCAAAGCACGTCACTGATAACCATTAAAATAAAAGTTGTGGGGTCAGTGTACAGCCTTGCGGAACAGCACTTTCAATCTCAAATTTAACTGATTTTCTTGGGACACCTTTCCTATATGTCGTATCCATGTGCCACATGAATGCCATATGAACTGACTCGGGCTGTCCAAAGCGTTTTCGAAATCTTTGGAAAACAGGTGTGGCCGACACTCTGCGATAAAGGCGTTGTTATTGTAACCATCACCGGAGAATCTATCATGTGTCATAACGTTGACCACTTCGAGGAGTTCGTAAAGCTTGATGATCATTCCTTTCTTTTATACTCCAGTGGAGGTCTATGTTTTTTAAGTTCTTTCGATTAGTGAGTACGGAACATCTAGTGAAACTGTGAGTGCTGTCAAGTCCTGCCTTACATCGCTTAAGCGCACTCGCAGCGAATAGTTTGTTTTGACTACTTCCATCCACAATGTGGTTCAGAACGTCTTTTTAGCTGATCCTCTTTTTAAAGAAGCTGAGAAGCATTTGAACTGACACAACGTGTGACCATCAACCAGCTCTTTCTGCACACAGATCTGCGGACACATATATGTACTTTCAACTTGCTGCTTAGCTCTCTTAGAGCTCAACTACCTTCCTTCATCGTTCGGGCTTCTAGAGTTCTTTAAAAATGGCTGCAGATGACATCGCCTACGATTATGGTGAACAGAGGCATTGTATGTGTTGTGTTGGCACTACAGTCAGGGTGAACCTGATCTTCAAACAACAAGCCCCAGTTGGACAAGAAGATTATTTTTTACCATCTGTCCAGACTTGTGTGCGGTTTTTTTTTTGGCTAGTTGGTCAGGGATTTCATTGCCTTCAATGCGTCTGTGTCGTAGTACCCACCAGAGCTCCACCAGAGTTCAACTTTGTTTCACTTTGATCGGTCTTGGGGGGCATTGAAGCTAAAACCAAAAAGGCCGGTCCTTGGCCTACTGCATCCTATTATGCACTCTTAGTTGGTTAGGGCCCTACCACCCAAAGAACGGTCTTTCTTTACTGGAACTCATGTTTGAAGACTTTTTGGACATATCCATTCGCTTTGTATGTGCTAGGCAATGTCCATAGAGTCTATGCTTTACCATCATAGAGTAGGACTTAGATGATTAGGGTCTTATGTAGAGTCTCCTTAGTTAAGCCGGAAAGGGATTTACTATTCAGTTGCCTTCTCAACTCAAAAAAACTGAGATGTAGTTATCAAAGGTAATGGTACAGCCAAGGTTAACAAAGTCCTTAGTCTTGCGTCAAAGTCCTTAACCTTGCCTCCAAGTTGTCGAAACTAGATCTTTGACCAACACTGCAATTTACAATGAGTCTTCATACAATTCTATGCGACTATCCCCTTGTTGGTGGAACTTGATATTATTCGGAGATTTTCAAAAGTGTCACCTCTTGTGGAGCATACGGCGTCAACAATGCATGCTCGCCAGCTTGTGCGGAGTTCTGCGAGGCTTTTCAATTTCGTCTTCAGCTTATTCGTCTCCAATGACCTGGATTCCTTCTCAACTGTTCTGTGTCACGAATCTCTCTCTCTTCTGACTGAGTGGAAGTGCATCTCATTGCCGGGCATACTTGGCAACGGAACTGTCTTCACACTGAAAGATGTGCTTCCTGACTTGTTCTCATGTAGAGCTGTTCATTTGAGATGCGGTTCGGTCTGATCCTCAGTATAATACGTCGAGACCTACAATTTTACTAAAGTTAGCAGCTAACGATTGACAGCAGTCTGTGGTCTCCTTTCAAGTTCTACACCCCTAAAGAAGTATACTGACGTAACGGTGAAGCAGAACAGTTTCAGCTTGATATGAGCTTCCAGATTTGGGTTCAGTGCCCATATCCATCGTCCGCCCAGACGAGGTCAACTTTCTCTACATCCTATCCAGCAATGTTTGGTTGAGCCTACTTACTTATCAGGTCAACTACCCTTGGAGGATCTTAGTCAGAAATAATGCCGCTTTCCATTCTTCACGGTCCCGCACACGCTGCTTTTCTAGTGTCCGCGTTAACCTGATCTTTAGTTTAGTTGAGCGTTCGAATTTAAAAGGCTTAGAACCCTTGTTCTTGCCCAATGAATCTTGAGCCCCCTACTCTACCAGCCTTCATTTGCAAGTTGTGAGCCAGCTGATGTATTATTGTTATTGTTTCGGGAGAGCTGATCAGCCCTCGGCACTGCGGTTTCTAACGAATCCTATTGTGCCTTCCCTAGTGTTCCTAGATGAATTGTTTTACTCCAGAAGATATCAAGAGGAACTTCTGTCGATGGATGGCAGCAAGACGACATCGCCGCCTAGTATTTTTTTTTTGAGTTAAAAAAGAGCTGGGCATTCCGTTAGGATGTGAAGAGAGGTCTCCTCAGAGTCTACAGCTTGAATCTGTTGTAAGGTTCATTCGATGTCCAATTAGTGCTCTGAGATTGCTCCTATCGAGGTTCACAATGAAGTTTGATTTTCTTTTTAATGGTACAGGGAATAGCAGTTTTAAACATGCTTATCCTGGTGTATTGAGCCAAGCTTCACTAGATTCTTTTGCATGTCTCGCGAAGAGTGATATTACTGAAATCCACCAGGAATAGCAGCAGTGAAAGTATGCAACCCTGTCGTACTCCATTTTGGACTTTAAAGTTCTCTGATATTCTTCCAACATTTTACCTTCCAACAATTACCTCCTCCTGCGCAAGGCCAACCGAATGAGATCTCAATTCATGCCATTGAAGGCTTTCCTAAAGCAGATGAAACGGAGGCCTATACTCGACGCATTACTCTGTTAAGATCCACAAGATGTTGATATGGGAGAGTATGTGTATCGAGGTTTCAGGTACTGGCCTGGTTCTACTGACACGTCTCGTCTTTTCAATCTGACAACGCTGTCCACCAGACTTAAGCATCAACTTGATGTTTCCGAAGGCTGCAGTGTCTGTTTCTGATCTATGGTTTAGTCTCATGTAATGTGGACGTCATATAACCTCAAATGTTCCCTTCCAGACTGATGATGCCCTTTTCCAAATCTGACCACAATCCCATGCTTAACACAACCCATTTGGCCTTTCAACAAGTCTACATCTACACTTTTTGTATTCTCTCCTCAAGCCTCTCTCCCTTCGGAACATTGGTTACGAAATCACGAAGAAACAAATCAAAGAACTTCTCCAAGTTAACCCTTTGATGTCTTAATTAAAATCTACACCGTTGCGACGAGGTCGGCGACAACGTTGAGCAATTGGTTGGTATATGGTGACACAAACATTTCCTCCAAACCAAACCTTGTTCATCGGATGTTGTTTCGTTGGTCCTACTACTCAGAGTCATTGGCTGATGCTCGTGCGCCTTTGTGGCCTTCTGCAGATGCAGAATTAAAGGTGGCATCCCAATAGATCTCGTTCGATCTCTCGAGGCGAATAAGTAGTACGAGAGCGGATTATTTGCATGTGCAGATGCTTAGTTAACTTTTGTTAAAAAAAAAAAAAAAAAAACACACACAAACCCAAGGAACTCCTCTATGAGCTCCTCTTCCTGACCATAATGCTGGGTGCCGGTGTGTTGATGATGCGAATGATGACGATGATGATGCTGGGCTTTTCGTCGATGATCACCTCGGTGAATTTTTGCCAATTTTGCAACCCGGGTTAATCTCTTTGAGATCTCTCACTCGGTCTTGGTTTGGATGTGGTGCATACAAACACAACCAGGTACAAGTACTCCTACTGCTGCTGCTCTCTCCTCCAGAGACTATGTATAATTAATTTCATTATCAAGATGCAATACACTGAGTGAGTTTTTAATCTTTTAACGAATATATTTCGATCTGCAATTCTTGTTGAAGCAGGAGCAGGCTAAGGCTGAACCAGCAGCAGCAGCAACAGCAGGAGCGAGAATGAGACTCTCCTAACCACCAACAACAACGTGAGTTTATTTATTTTTGTGCATCCCTATCGGTGGTTTTTAATCAAAAAAAACTCAACTCATTCTTATAGACACCCAAACGACGAAAGTACACCCATCCCGGGATATCTCTGAAGGTTTTGCTCCAGAATCCGAACTCTTCTCCCCTCCTCTACCATGTGCGATCACAATCGATCTCTTCCCTCTCTTTTTTCTCTGTTTAGTCTCGTGCATATTGAAATAATGTGCGCAGTGCAAATAGGTAACCAGCATCGGAACAAGGGTTCCACTTAGGTGCACTCCAACGTCATTATCATTGGCACTTCATCAACTTTTCGGGGTAAGATTTTCGTTACTTTGGCACTTACAAGACTGGGACTGGACCGGAGCACGGCATGTGAAATGATCTTCATCGATTGTTCACGAGGTGTAAAAAGTGGAAACAAGATTTCTGTAGAAATAAAAACGGAATGAGAGACAGAATGGAAGTGGCCAACTTCCAGAAACCGAAGAGCTAACTGATTTTGAAGAGATTACACTCCCTACTCCCAGAGGAGTTCGGTATTAGTGGGTAGGCAAATGATGACGGTGTGAGATGGGTCAACAGCTAGATGGGATTGCATATGGGAAACAACTCGCAAAGAAGGCAATATTGCACCTGGAGGCGAATGAGATAGTTCCTAGTCACGGTTTACTAATTTACACTACGAAAACAAATGAGAGGAGCTAGAAGGTGTTTCTTTTCTCGTTACAATTGCATACAAATGGAGGCAAGTTCTTGCAGTAGGATACGATTACTTGTCGTGGCGGGGTTGGTGTAATGATGGGGGACTCACTTTTGCAACAAATCGTCGGCGTATTTCGGTGGAAATGGCATGGAATTCGAAATCAAGCACGTATTCCTATGAAACACGATAAGACTAGTGACAAACCATCCACAAGGTTTTGCGAGAGTTTGGTGTGAACAAAAAGTTTCATGTTAACTTCGCTGATAGCGCAGGTACGTGAGTCTTTCACGCCGATAATTCCACTAGACAAGAAACTGAAAACATGGATAAATCTAGTCAAGATGTCAGGAAGTTACTTATATTCAGTACGGTAGCTACAAATTTCTACGCGTCATTAAACGTGGCAGTGTAGTCTCACCCTCTGTTGAGCACCAGGTCGCAGCTAACGATTTATTTAGACAGTTGTCGTCCTCTACACAGAGCCTTAGTGCATCCACTTAACACCCCACTCAGGCAATCTAGCGTGGTGGGTAAGAACAGATCGACTGCCTATAGCAACTGACGAGAGATATCTTCTCTAAGTTCAATGGATGTCCACTAAAAATAATTCTGTTAAACCTTTGGAGATAAGGAAGAAGACAACCTACAGTCAGCTTCCCCTGCAAGCCTACCCACCTTCTTCCACGAATTTCAACACAAAAGACCTACGTTGGTCTACGTATACCTCCTCTAAACCAACCTAAATCTAAAAGTTTGTTAAAGACTGCTTTCGAGTTGCCCAAGTCACTAAAACGCATTTCAAGACTTAACGAATCACAGCCTTGGCATAAGTTTTAACCTCAATCACAAGCTCACAAGAGCTCCTGACTCTTGAAGAATATTTGCCAGAGACATCACAGCCTTCCGTCTTCAATCTTGAGCATGTTCCTGTCAATATGTCAGGCAACACGTTCTGGCATCCGCGATAGTTTCGTGGACTGTGATTAGAAATTCCACTTGGCTGGAGCATTGTTGTCCATTCACTCGATGTGTCGGAGCTAATCCAGTCGACGTGATTTAGTTTTTGGAACAACATCCACATCTTGGAACCGCTCATAGAGTTCACGGTTATATCTCCTCCTCCATTCGCCCTCCTCGCAAAGTTTCCAGCATCTGCTCTAGTTTCTTGCTTATCATCCAACATTCAGCGTCCTACTCATACAGGAGAACTGGGAGGACCAGTATGGTGTGTAGCTATTCATGGAATTTACGTTAACTTCGAGGCAGGTCGAAGTTAAAGCTACCGATAGCGGCATTTTATCCTAAACAGTGAACAGATAGACTGCCACTGCTCCGGTCCGAAAAATCTTTGAATCCGCCTCCGAGGGACAGCGCAGTAGAGGAAGACCACGACTCCGGTGGCGCACGCAAGTTGAAGGGGACCTCAATCAACTTAGCGTGCAAAACTGGAGGTAGCTAGCTAAGGATCGAGCTGGCTGGAGACGCTTGTTGGTTGAGGCCCAGATCAACCCCGGACTGTAGCGCCACCTTAAGTAAGTTTGTAAGTGAACAGATAGACCTTACTTTGTCCCCTCCATACATTTCGTTTTGTCCTCATTGATTTCAACAACGTTGTGCCTCTGATATCAATATCATTTACGTTTTCCTGCAGCTGGATGAATCTGCAGAAGATATTGCCTATCGAGTTGACGCTAGCCCTACCTACTCATTGCTCCAGCAAGATATTGAAAGAATTGCAGGACATCGTATCACCTTGCCGAAATCCGATGCTTGTCTGGAATAGTTCCGAGAAAGTGTTTCCAAAATGCGTTTTTGCTTCGTAGAGCTTTAAGTGATGATGGCTTCAAGTTATGCCATATGTTGTCGGTTCTTCTGTAGGTAAACTGGTCAATTTCTTCTAGCTGTCTCTGACATTAACCACGGTAAACTATTGGCAGATGCTTTTTTTGCTTATCAACTGCATGTCCTTGGTTTCGTTTTGAACCGTGATTGCAGTGATCGCTTCTACAAGCGCTTCCTATTTTGCCAAAACTTTCCTTCGTCTCTCTAGCATCAATTCCCAATGAAAAGAAAATCATTCTGAACCAATCAAATCCTTCAACCGAGCACTGTTCCTTAGTAGATGTCTCCCAACAACCGAACAACATCCACACGTGCAATTGTCGCACATCGCACCACATTGTCTGTCCAATGACCGAATAAAACACTCACACAGCGAACACCACGGACAAAATAACTGAAAAAAACTAAACGAATTGGAAATTCTCTTATTAAAATTATCATTTCTTGAAATCGAAAGATTATCAAATTCCTCGGAAGTCCAGGTTCCACGTTCCAGCCAGGTTCTGCATTTTTACGTTGTTTTCGCCTTTTTCGTGTGCACTGTGTGTGTGTGCTGCTGCAATGTACATAATCTGCGTTGCATACCCGTGTTCAGTTCCTCTGGCAACATCCATGTGTGCAAAGGACTATTTGGATTGAACTTATCCGACAATCAGCATCATCATCATCATCGTCATCGTCATCGTCGTTGTCGTCTTCCCGAATTCAAATTCACTACGAATGCCATCTTGGTTTAATTGTAAAATGCATGCATAGCCATGCGAGCTGGGGGTATGGGCTGTATTTTAATTTGCACACCTACTAGATGCTAGCTATGTTCTATCCACAATAGCAAATCTTCCAATTAATTCACACGCTTTTCTCTTCTCATTGCAGAAACAAAGGATCTTAGCCCAAGCGATTTAAATGAGCAGGTCGATGCGGCGTCGGCGGACATAGATCAATCGACCGAACCGCGAACACCTTACACTACAGAATCACTGATGGAGGAGAATCGTCCATCGTCGAGTACACCAAGAACGTTATCACCACCATCAGATCCGGAAGTGGATGATCATCCACCGGCATCAGTGCGATCGGATCTTCAATCGGGGGGAAATTCTCCCTCAGAGCATGATGATTCACCTAAAGTTCCTGCTGCCACTGTTGTTGCGATACCTAAATTGCGGTTAAATGCTTTGCTCGCTTCCGATCCTGCCCTCAATCCAGATGCAAGGAATTTGAAAATTCTTCACGAGGAATCAACCAAGAATCATCATCATGAGGAAGCAATGGTTGCAGCCTCTGTAACTCCTGCTCCGGTTGATCCGAAGATTGTGGTGAAAAATCAAACATCAGTTGTGGTGGATAATGCACAGCGAGTAAAGGTGTTTATGTGTCTTCCTTGTGGTATTGGATTTTCCTCTAGATCAACATTGGAGGCTCATCAAGCGTACTATTGTTCTCACAGGTAAGAATCAATCTCATTTAAGCAAATCAGTCAAATTGAATAATTGTTCTGTTTTCTGTTTTACAGAAAAGAAGCTGAAGAAGATCCAGCTGGTAGTGGTGCTGGAAGCGCCTCATCAGGAGATAAAACATCCACCATAACATCCGGTGAGCCATCAGCGAAATCTATTAAGACTGGCAAGCAATATGCTTGCACACAGTGCTCCTACAGTGCCGATAAGAAGGTCTCGTTAAATCGTCACATGCGTATGCACCAAAGCTCACCGGCGCCAAGTTCGAACGCCTCGAATGGTGGCGATGATAGTTCTAGTCAAGTGAGTTGGTTGGACGACATAGACTTTTGCACAAGATACATTTGTTTTATATATTTTGCTTGTTTCCTTCCAGCAAATCGATCGTTACTGCTCTGAATGTGATATTAGATTCTCGAATGTAAAAACGTATCGGGCACATAAGCAACACTACTGTAGTTCCAGACGCAATGATGGGTAAGGGGAAGAGGGATATAAAATATGTTGTTATCTTCGTTTTAAGGAAACGCCTCAAAAGTTGCTACAGCGTACAGTTATCGAGTCATTCAGCGCGCAGTATGACCTTAAATACCTGAATTGAACCATCTTCTGAGGCTAATTGTGGTTAATGTCAGATTAAGATGCGTCTTCTAGAGCGATTTCTTATTACAATCTGAGCATGTGAATAGCTTAGCACTAGAAGCATTGTTGGACCCATCGCAATACTCATGGTATCGCAGAAGACAACCATTTCTCGCTTGGACAGTACTTTTAATGATCCTCATTTCTGTACACGAAAATAGCTTAACATCCACACTTATGCCACATTGTGACTTTTCCCTTAATCGATCGTGTAGGTACACGATGTGAATTATACGCCTGTATGAGCTTGTCAACGTCTTCATTGTTCTTTACTCCAACCTGGGCTAGCACCACCGAGTTTTAGTGACTTGGCTGTCCGTGTTATTGTCCATGTATGCTAGATGGTTATTGAAACATGCATGGATCTTCAATGGTGATAAGTCCCGTCGATCCCTGTAGGGCAACCAATTCCTTCAATGCTTAGCAACTTTCTCCTGCAACAGTAGACTAATCCTAAGTTCTATATCTTTCTAGTCAAACAACACCAAAATTAGCGGAACCAAGTTTGAAAACTAGTGGTGGATCAGTTAGTCCACCAAATGCACGAACGAAAACACCAACACCAGCTGCAGTGGTAGCAGCTGCAGCGGCAGCAGCAGCCGCAGTAACTCCACAACCATTTATTGCTCTACCAACGAATCCCATTCTAATTATTCCATATTACTTGATACGAGCGGCCAGTATGATACCGGGACCATTGTAAGTATTCCAATTACAAACTTGTATTCTTATCTAATTCGTCTGTCAAATTTTAGAACACCGGTTTCATCTGGGATTGCGAATCCCGAAAGTACGTGTTTCTCACTAGAAAATGGATCTCTTAAGCCAATGGCCACCGCGTTAAGCACCAGCAGCATTACGAACAACCAAATTCCCCCTGTGGAAACCACACTACGATCACATCCTCCACCGCCTAGTACTCCATCGAATAATGATGCCAGTGTGGCAGCACCGCTGCTAACAGAGAAAAATGCACGTGCTGCATCGGCAAATAGTTGTAGTGAATCCATGAAGTCGAGCAAAAAAGATGGTGCTGTGAGGTAAGCTACACCAAGATGCAAGTCCCAGGATAGATTGAAGACAACTAATGACATTGTGTTTGTTTAATTTTTTTATAGGGATTCTGCGCCTCTAGATCTTTCACTGCGACGCTCTCCAATTCAAAGAGCACAGCGAGTTCGTTCTTCGTCTAGTTATATGCCACCAACTGATGATAGAATTGATATCGAAAGCATGATGGAGGGCAAAGAGAATCTCTCCATTGATAGTGGTAGCATGACACCCGAACAAATTGTCTGTGCTCCATCTTTACCCAATAGTCCTTCTATGAGTCCATCGCCGAAGAGAAGAGCTCTTAGCCCGCGAAGCAGTAGTGCCGCTTCAATGTCACCAGTTCCGTCATCTGTTATGGATCATTTACCCTTGAGGCCGATTCTTCCCGCAGACATTGCCATGAAACTGACTGAATCGAATATAATTTCTCCACTAATGGCGAAACAGAATCTAGAGCTGGCCTTTAAGTTATCGTCTGCGACAGCAGCGGCAGCCGCCGCCGCCGCAGCAGCAGCATCTGCTAACAGTAAACAAACTGAATCGGGAAAAGCGGGGATGAGTAATCAACTTTTAGGAGGCCCCGGGGGACCTATAAATGTAGGAGCGGCTTCTAGTGGACAACCACAGATTTTCGTCAAACAAGGCGTCTCGAAGTGCAAAGAATGCAACATCGTGTTCTGCAAGTATGAGAATTACTTGGCTCACAAACAGCACTACTGTTCGGCTAGAAATCAAGAAGACACCGAAAACAAAATCGGTACTCCTCCATCGGCATCCAATTCTGGAGTGGAGACAAATCCAATCGCGTATCAGCAATTGATCTGTGCAGCCTGTGGCATAAAATATACTTCATTGGATAACTTGAGGGCTCATCAGAAGTTCTACTGTCCCAAAGGAGGTGGTGACGCTGCCGCTGCACCACCAGTTACAAAGGAGAAATGTGCAAAGTGTAAGGTTCTCCATGAAATCGGTCAGCCATGTCCTCCAATAGCTACACCAGCGCAACAAGGTTCCTACAAGTGTCCCGTTTGTGATATCGTTAGCTTGACAACTGCTGAAAGTCGAAAACACCTGGAGACACATGGAAGTGTCAAGGCATTTCGCTGTTCCATTTGCCGATACAAGGGGAATACATTACGGTAAGTCGGAACAAATTAAACGAAATATACAAGTTCTTAATGGAATGCCTTTCCAGTGGGATGAGGACACACATTCGGATGCATTTTGACAAGAAAACTTCGGACTTTAACGAAGAGAACTATATGTCATGTATTCTAGAAGATGATGGTTTGGAGATACCTAGTCCAGCGTCCCTTAACCAGGAGCAGCTCTCACAATTTGCTGCTGCTCAGCAACAACATCAGCAACAACAACAGCACCTACTGCAACAACAATCATCCACGCAACAACAGCAACAGCATTCGCCACAGCAACCCCAGCAGATATTTAACTGTGAAATTTGTAACTACTCATCCTCCTACAAGGGCAATGTGGTAAGTCGGTCGAAAAGCACCAAAATCTTTGGAAAAAATAACTAACTTCCTTTATTCCATTTTAAGATGCGTCATATGAAACTAGTACACTCACAGCCCGGAACATCGCCTTCGATTTCTCCCGAGATGATCATGGAAGAGGTTGAGCCCGCCGCTCACAGCCTAAATGGGGACAATGGCAGTAGTTTTTCAGAGAGGTATGTACGAAAACCCACCCCTAAAGATGGCCAGTCTTACTAAAATCATTTTTTTTTTCAGTTTCACTATAAAAACCGAACCATTGGAACCAACCGCCTCTACTGTCACCAAAAACAATAACAATACCACCCCGAATCATCATCATCATCATCATCATCTGGAACCACTGGCACAGATCAAATTAGAACCCATGGACGTGACAGATGGTGTTATTAGATCTCTTCCTTCGCCATTATCGGTACCACCACCACCGCCACTTAATTCGTCATCGCCACTTTCGGGAGATGAGAATTCCCTGCTGAGAAATTCTGGTTCCATCGGCTCCAGTGGATTGCCCTTCAATCAGAAGTACTGTCAAACTTGCGATATCACCTTTAACTATATGAAAACATACCTAGCGCATAAGCAGTTCTACTGTAAGAATAAAACTCGAGGAGATACGGATAGTCCGAGTCCGGTTCCACCGGTACAGTCGCCAACAATGTTAACTAAGAATAAGGAGAATTTGGAAGCGGCTATGTTATAGAGGATGCATGTTTTTCAAACTTTAAAAATGTTGAATTTGGGGACACAGTTTATATGGTAGATGGAACAGGAAGGGCTTTGAAGAACAACTTTCATCAATATGAATGTTTGTCTTGTGCGTTAAGTCGCCGTAATGTTGGACTAACACTTTAAGATTTAAGAAGATTGTCATGGCACATGAATTCAGTTCAGTTTGAGGAATGGAGTATGGTTTAGTTAGCTAGTGACTGTTTCGAAGAGCCTGTGTTTCTAGTTTTCAAAGTCAGTTGCTTGGCTTTTTTGTGGAAATAATGATGTTGTCCTTGCGAGATTTCGAGTTCCTTGAGCTGGAATAACGCGTAGGTCTATCCTGTTCCTACGCAAGATTTTCGTCTGTTCTCGATACTCATCTCTTACTGCTCTTGTTTTGTAATCAAGCGCTTGTTTGTTTGCATATTCTGTCACCTACTTCCATTGAATGCAGTCATCATCGTACCCAGGGCTCTTTTGCGATGGGGCTTGGTTTTTCCCCAAGTGTGTCTTACACTTACCGACTAAACCCACTCCGTATTCAAGCGAATCAACACTGGAATTACTTCAGGTGGGTGCCACGTACTATCCTCTAATGGTCTTGATGGATTTATGTCCTATTCTCTTCTTTTACCTCTTACCTTTCCTCGACGAAGGAGCACACTCTGTTCCAGTTTTCCTCACTGGTGTGATTCCGCCTACCCTTGTAACTATTCTTCGTTGTCTCTCTGCAAGCCATCTGGTGCATTCGAAGAATGTATGTTTGGCGTTGTTAAGTCGCTACACTGACACGCAGATAGTCGTTGAAGCACTCGTGACCTGTAAGGAATTGGGTGAGGTAGAAATTCACCTCACGGTACCCCCGCCCCGTCCAAAACACGATGTTTCCTATCACTCTTGTGGTCCGTCTAACCCTAGTTGGCAGCGATGCATCGTCATCTCTTGGCTTTTTCGTTTCCTTCGCAACTTCTGTTTTCCCTCATATAAATATTTTTTCCCCGCTGGTAACAGGCCAATGAGGGTTACTCCCGCGACTCCGAGAACAGCTGGTTCTGAAACTATTCGATGGGAACTTGCTGCTCTTCTATACTTTTCGCATCTGCTCAAATCTCGCACCTATACAAAAGGATAAAATGCGTAACAGTCAGGAGTAGTTTTTACCTACTTGCCGTGGGGCCTCCCAGGTTTGCCATTAGTCTTCTGCTCAACGCTGAGGTGATCTTTGCAGCCTATTTGGACGCATACTTTTCGATGGCGGTTGGTAACCCAAAGTAGTTTCGACCACCTCCTTGATGATAGTACAATACTGAATCCGGTGGTTGTTGGATTTTGTCAGTCTAGTACTATCTGTGGTCGCCGTGGCCTAGTGGGTAGTGCGTTGAACTGCAAAGCGAGAGACACAGGTTCGATTCTCAAAAACCACCAAACGTTTTTTTGCGGCACCACTGCTTCGCAGGCATGTCAAACCTGCAAGAGTACAATCTGTCATGAAAAGCTTCTCAATTCGCCGTTCAGAGTCGGCATCAAAACCGTTTGTCCCTCCCAGTCGTGCGGAGAATATAACACGCACAACATGAATGGTTGTGAGAAGCCAGATCTTGGCTCTCTATAAGCTGTCGTTCCAAATATACATACTTCCCATCGTTGTTTGTAAGTGTTCAATCAATCTCTCTTTTCCCATCGTCACCCGTCAAATCGTCACATAAATAAACAAACAATGGAAAAGTACTGTGCTAATGTTTTCTGCTCGATCGTTGACCGTAATACCGAATTGGTAGCTTGCAATGGACTTTCCGGAAAATCTTTCCATGCCGTATGCATTGAACTTACCCGAAGATCCATAACCTACCTCAAGGAGAATTGCAGCGTCTTTAATTCTTACTGCAACGAGTGCAAAGAGATCACTTTGGTCTCATGTTATGCTATCAATTAAGTGTAACAATGAGCCAATTAATGCAATGTTTACTGAGAATGCTTATAAAGGGTCTTTCATTAAGCGCTTCCTATCTTTAAATTTAAATAAAACAAAGTGTGTGTGAGATATCATCGAAATTTTTCATTCTTTGAAAGGCCTATTGATGCCATTATGTATGGAATATAACATCGTTCAAATGTTCACCGCGGCTTCTCTGGGTGGCGCGCATCCGAAATGTCCATGACTCTGGCGCATAAATCAGGCTGAATTAGACCGATGGCATGGGTTATGTTGGCTTTGAGGGCCGCTGTGGTCGCATAGACCTGCGACTTCAGAAAACCCTACAAGAAAAAGTCTAACGGGGTCAAATCGCACGATCTCGGTGGCCAGTTCATATCACTTCCACGTGAGATGACCATGACCTCGAATCGCTTGTGCAGAATTTCCAATGTGGCGTGAGCTGTGTGGCACGTAGCACCGTCCTGTTGAAACCACATGTCATTGGTGTCCATATCATCCAATTCAGGTCAAAAGAAGTTGGTAATCATCGATCGGTGATGGCCTGGCCAACGTCGTTCTCAAAGAAATATAGGCCAGCCCAAAATCCACACCAAACAGTGACTTTTTCGGGATGCATTGGACGCTCTTAGATCTCATGTGGATTGGTAACGTCCCGAATACGACAATTTTGTTTGCTGACGTACCCATTCATCCAGAAATGGGCCTCATCGCTGAAGATGATTTTTCGATGAAAATTAGGGTCAGTTTCCAACTGCTCCGGAGCCCATTCAGCGAACACCCGTCGTTGTCTATGGTCATTTACCTTCAGCTCTTGGGTCAGTTGAATTTGGTACGGGTGCAGGCCCAAGTCACGACGCAAAATTCGCCAAGTTGTGGTCTGCGAAAGGCAGAGTTCTTGTGAGCGACACGAAATCGACTGCCTCGGGTTCTCCTGCACACTCTCACGGACAGCGTTTCGTCGACGAACGGGTGTTGGTTGATCGTTTACTGAACCAGTGGACTCAAATTTGTCCAACACACTGCGAATAGTCCTCTCGGAAGGACGATTATGGCGACCGTAAAATGGGCGAAGCGCACAGAACATTGCCCAAACAGAACACCCATTTTGATAAAACAATTTTATTATTTGCACGTGCTGTTGAACGCTATATCCGTCCATGGTGATTTGGCAAAACAGACTGAATAAGTAGCAGCCAATTTGACAGATGTAGCTTCAACAATATGGCCGCTATCAACTGTCAAAGTTCGGAAGTCCCTATTGGAAGACCCTTTACATATTAGAAAAGCAATTCTTGGTCGAATTGAAAAGATTGAGGACTCAGTGAATTGCATCGATGAATTGTGCAGTACTGTCGAGTCTTACAAGTTTATAGGTGGAAACATGGAGAAGCAACAGGCAGCAATTCACAATCTGTCCAATCTGGTCTTCATGTTGTCCAAGTTAGCCACTTGAATCGTCATCAACAAGGACACTCATTTCCCTAACAGAATTTGAAAATTTTAACTAAGACAGACCTGTTCCTCTACTCATCACTGAAAGCCTTCAAATTCATCTATGACCTTCCAAGTTGTAACTTCTTATTTTTAAAATCAATAAGTCCAAGAAATGACTATTATTCTCCTCCATAAATAAACCATGTTGTCTTCTTGTTAATTATTATTAATAATTTAGTTTTTTTTTTTTTTTCAAAGAAAGTAAAAAAATATCATAACATATGATGCCAAAGTTTAATATACTATACAATAAATATAAACAAAATAAAAGAATAACTAAATTTAAGCAACAAAATGAAACGGAAAAAAACAATTATATATTATTACCATGTTCTTGTTACAATATTAAACAAAATATTTTATTTTCTATTTCTTTTATTCAAATTGTTTTGCTTTAGTTATACAAAATTATTTCTATTTTTCTTTAGTCTTAAGAAAACGAAAAAAAACAAAACAAAAATGAATCAAATATCATGTAAAAAAAAAACAAAAACAGATTTAATATAAGTTACTCTATTTATATTAAGAGAATAATAATAAACTTTAGTTTTATATTTTATCCATAAAATTATATATAAACAAATCTGCACACATCACCCAAAACACTATTCTATATTTCACTGTATATTTATGCAATTTACGAGAAGCAACAATAAACTTTTAAAGTTTTAACTATGTAAATTTAAAAATGAAATAAACAAAAGAATATAGGACTAGCCATATTCTTAACTTAACTTGGATAAATAAAAACAAAAGATTATATCTGTGCATTTGTTTAGCTCATTAATTGATCAATAGAAACATAGAATTTCAAAATAAATGAATGTTATATTCCATTGCATTTCTAAAATGAAATTAAATTAAAGAAAACAAAAACATATTCCATCTCTAGTAAGTCTTAACAAAAAATAAAAAACAAAAGAGAGAAAAAGAAAAAAAAAGAAAACAAAATATTGCTAATATGACAATAAATATTTATTCCAAAAATTATAAACGAAAATATTGTTTCAAATACCTACCTAGTCATTCCTCCTCATTCCTCTTAAAGGTATTAGAAAGACTCATTGAGATCCACCTCAGATCAACTATTGGCATTAACCTGATCTCAAATTGTCAGCATGCATACAACAAAGGCAAGTCGACCGAAACAGCTTTACACAAGCTCACTCAAACAAACATCGAGCGGTCCATTGAAAACAAACAATACACCTTCCTTGATATTGAGGGAGCTTTTAACAACGTCAAACCGTATTCAATTACTGGGGCACTGGCAGATCTTGGAGTTGATGAATCACTCATCGCGTTGATTACCCTACTCCTTTGCGGAAGAGTTGTTAACGCTCGGATGGGTGAAGTCATGGCTCAAAGATTTGTCAGTAGAGGTACTCCTCAGGGCGGAGTCCTCTCGCCATTCCTCTGGAATATGGCTCTAAACAGTCTACTTGTGGACCTGGAAAGGAATGGCTACACTGTGGTGGCATACGCGGATGACGTTGCTATTGCTGTCTCAGGAATGCGCCCTCATGTTCTAAACGAACTGGGGCCAAATCGTTTGTTCCGGGATCGTATAACTCGTCACGTAAAATCGAGCATTATTACGTCGAAATGATCGTTTATACGTAATAATGCTCATTTTTACGTGACGAGTTATTCGATCACGGAAGAGACAATTTGGCCCCAGATGAGCAATGCCCTCGCTATTTTCACCAGATGGACCGATTATTATTATTATTATTAGTAAGGCTCTGCGACAGACGCATATTGCACTGCGACCTAAAAGATCTATTGTGCCTGGAGCCAGTTAGACAAGGAGACTTTCTATCTTCCTAATGAAGTTGAGAATATCATCAGTTGAGGCGTTATGAAGATCCTCTGGTGTTAGGAATTCTTTATGGAGAAAGCGCTTAGAGATGGACTGATAAATTTGGGCTTAATGTAAACCCACAAAAGACAGAGCTAGTTCTCTTTTCCAAAAAATACAAAGTTCCTGTGACCATCCCTCCTAAACTTAACGGTATAAGGCTAACTTCCTCCAATGAGGCCAAATTTCTTGGAGTCATTCTCGATAGGAAGCTATGCTGGAAACCCACTGTCACTGACCGAGTCAAAAAAGCTTTGGTAGCCCTTTGCACTTGCAAGAGAACCATTGGTCGTAAGTGGGGTTACACGCCCAAAGTTACCTACTGGCTCTATACGTCCATAGTCAGACCCATACTTATTTATGGAGCTTTAGTATGGTGGACTGCGCTCCATAAAAGCTCATATCTCAATATTATAACCAAGGTTTAAAGGATTGCTTGTCTCTACATCACGGGGGCCATAAGATCAACCTCCTCAGCTGCGCTAGAGACCATCCTAAACCTCACACCTTTGGATTCCCTAGCCAAGCAAGTTGCGGCAAACGCAGCAGCCCGTCTGAAAGCAACTTCGCTTTGGAACCAATTACCTTATGATCAGTTCCGCATCTTACACAGATTCCACAACCTACCAAAAAAAAAATTTGATAGAACTCTCCCGTTCAACTCCTTTGAAAGGGCATTTAAGGTCACAATTTCTCCACAGGAGAATTGGCATAGATTCCTCAAATCCGTTAATAAACAGATTCATATCCATACAGACGGCTCTAAAACCAATGAAGGTGTGGGCTGCGGCTTACACTCACACAAACTTAACATAAATCAGGCGTTCCACCTCCCGGATCACTGTAGTGTTTTCCAAGCGGAAATAATGGCGATAAAGGAAGCTTTATCATGGCTGAAGTGAAACATTATATCTACGAAGGATATCTGTATCTTCAACTCTCTGACGGTTCTCAACTGCCTATCGTTTCTTAATGAGATGACTGAGCAGTTTAACATTCACCTTTGTTGGGTGCCTGGACATAGTGACATCCCTGGTAATTGCAAAGCCGACGAACTCGCCAGATCTGGTACGGCCCTAGAGATTTCTTCTCATAACAAAGGTTTGGGTATACCAAACAGTACAGTGAAACTCATTATCAATCAAAACAACTAGAGAAATTAACTTCAGGCGGAGAAGCGGTCACACGTGTCACTCCACCAGACTTATGTGGCCAAAAATTGACGACTATAAGTCAAGAGAGATTATTGCTCTCAACAGAACACAAATTCGCACCATGATTGGTGTCATCACAGGCCACTGCCTACTAGGACAACACGCCAGAAGATTAGGAGCTCTCTTCAATGACTTTTGCAGAAGCTGTAGGGATGAGGAGAAGGAGGAAAGTACAACTCATCTCCTCTGCCATTGTCCAGCGCTCTCCCACAGCAGAAGAAGATTTCTTGGGCACTATCATTTCAATGATAATAGTGACCTTAGTCAAATACCCCTACGCAGAATCCTCTCATATTTAAATAACTCCAAATCGTTCTACGGGTAGAATTCTCTCTTGGAGAGATTCTATAGGGATCACAATGGGCTATCAACCTAAGTGGATCCCACGGGACACCTATTCGCCTAACCTAACCTACCTAGTCAAGACATAAATACTGTTACAGGGGTTAAATGCCCCTTCTAGTCATGGAGTAGAGCGACATTGAACATTTGGATCATTGTTATTAAAATGCAAAAATGTAATATGGAAAGAAGTGACATCTTGTGACACACCTTGCGACCCCTAGGAATCACCAGCAATTTTGTGTATCATACAGTAATATGATGATGATAATTATGCCCGGTTATCAAAGAAAGCCTCAGTTCTAATTCCAAGAGTTAAGTGAGTTCATCATCCCGCGTATGTGATGGTTTAATGGGCGTACATGACATTACCGGTTTTCATTTCTGCGAGAAGGGGGTGAAAATATCGACAAAAGTCTATCTAATGGATGTCCTGTACGGTTTAATAAAGTGTCTTAACATTTCCAAGCACTTTCACTTTTTTTTTTTAAACAGCCCTTGCACCTTCCAACAAGATTCTTCGCCAGCTCAAAGCAAAAATCGAAGAATTGTCTAAATTCACTGCAAGCGACGATTGGTCATCGGTTAGTCCAGACCTCAATCCCCTGGATTACAAACTATGGTCTATCTCGTAGGGCAAGGCGTTCTCTAATCAGCACCCAAATATTGAGTCCCTCAAGCGCGCACTTATCCGTGCAGTGGATAACTTTCTCATGGTTGACGTGTGTACTGTGACTGATGGATGGTCAAAGCGATTTAAGGCTTGTGCGGAAGTGGAAGTAAATGCCGGCCATTTTTAAAAAAAATTGTTTTAGTTTTCGTTTTATGAACAACAGTCCGTGTAACAATATTTATGTCCCTACTAGGTATAAACGCGTGTCTTAGACATCCACATGCGAAGCATTTTAGTAGAATCGTCGCTGTCCAAATTACAGCACGCCTATCTCAACGAAGTAGTGCGAACAATTTTAAAATCCTTCCTTCGCCGATGACAGTACTCTCAGTTTTTCATATTCGTTCCCTAACGCACGTCCCTGCTCTTCTGGACGAAGTAGAGGAACGGCAAAGTATGTTAAACTCAGCTCAGCTCTACACTGCTCTCTCGCGGCAAGGGTCCATATCGTAAAACTCTCTCCCATTTCCTTTGCAAATGTCCGGCACTAGCAAGAGCCAGACTGTGTGCACTAAACCAACCATTCTTCGGTGACCTTAACGACACCTCGGGTAAAGGGATACGAAATCTAATCCTTTTTCTTAACTCCAAAGGCTAGATCTAGGCACCGACTGTATCACAACCTCAACAATACACATCATCAACCAGGTCACACGAGTCGTGGTAACAAAAAGGCACATCTTGTGGTACTCTACCTACCTACCTATCTCAGGTAGACCCCGATTGTATACGAATTAAATACAAATACTTTCCGTATTCTTAGCTGAAATACATATAATAAAGCCTTTGCGATAGGAAGTACGTAAACAGGTCTTTAATCGAGAAGAACATCTATATTCTTTCGAAATATAACTCAAACTGGGACTGTATGGGACTGTCTTAAATCATTCTTATTGCTAGCCAGCTTGAACGACGTCCATCTTTTCTGGGCGCCCTAACACTTCATTCCTCACCAATCTAGGAGAACGTGAGACTTATCGAAACACTTGGTTTTTTTTTTTCATCTTTGCTGGATGGATCTTAAGGCCTAGGTCTATCCCTTTTCAGTCTCGAGGTCGTTGTATCCAAACGGCACTTTTAGTCAATGCAGGACCACCAAGCCAAACAACTATCTCTAACCACATTCTTCGCATGAATGGCAAGGAGCTGCAGTTTCTATTGCCGACTTTTTTTTGACAAATTACCTACAGAAAAGTGGACGCGTGAGTCCAACATACTAACCAACTGAGCCATAGAACCGACACAAGTGTTTTTTTGGTAAAAACTGAGATCATTTTCATCGCACTCAGTTCGGCCTTCGCTACATTAAAGACGGGCCACTTGAACCGCTGTGGTAGGAATAGGTATATATCAGTAGGTTTAGTGATAAGGTAGAGAGATTTTCTCTTTCGAAGATGTTTTCATCATCAACGGATTGGTGTTCACCGTTGTTTTCATTACATATTTGCATTTAAATTTACCGCCAGTGTATTTTCTGTGGAAAATCTGGGAAATCACTTCCCGATTCCATTGGTTCATGTACTGACTAACATCGTTCCCTTGCTCCAAATAATTGTGTTTTCCTGGAAACACGCACATCAACAACATTTGTTTTGTAAACAAATCCGTATACATACGCCCGGCATTGCAATAGGAGTTGTGTTATTCATCTGTCACCCACTGTCACCTTAATTCCAGTCAATCAGCTGTTATGTCAAAAACTTCCAACGCATGTCCATTTTACACCATCCAGTGAACTTTGGCAAACTGTCATTCGATTTCTGGAAATATTCCCATATTTCCTGACAGTTTCAAACATTTCCTGACATTTCTCATAACTTTCCCACATCCAGTTGTAAAATGTGACATTAGATGTCAGAAATTTTCTCAAAATGTCGGCTGAGTGCGCGAACGAAATACCACAAACGCAAACTAGATTTTAAGTTTTTTCCAATTTAATTTGTGTTTTGTGAATTGAAAATCCGTTTCAAATCTGTAATTCGATATCAATAATCCGATCAAAATCCCCGTTGAATGCAAAAGCACTTCTAATCCCCGATAGAAAAGAAAAAAAAAAAAACTCGAGTGTTGTGTGTATGTGTTTTGTGTTAAGTGGTGGCCCTGCCCAAATGTCTTGGTCGTTTTGTTGGATCCTTTGTGTCAATGGGGCCAAAGTGCAGAAATAAACAAAATTTTCTACAAATCAAGTTAAATTAGTTCATAAGTGCAATAGTAGGATAAGTACCGACACCATGGAGGAAGCTGAATTGGATTTCGGTTTCCCCGAGGCAGGGAAATGGAATGCGACCAAACACATTCCGTTGGAGAACCTAAAAATGGATGCGCCCATGGTAAGAAAAATCGATTTCCCACAACCTTTTGATGGTTTTTTTATGCGCAGTTTTGCTTTTAGGTAATCAAATTAAGACTCCGAGAGGGTGTTTGATAATTATTTCGGATAAGGGAGTGGATTTTGCCGATAAGACTTCAGAATAACAATTCTATAGGCAACTTATGACTAATCAAAGTCTTTGTTGTTTGAATTTAACCATAATCCATTCTCGTATTTGTGTCGCTTGATAAGAAGAATCGCTTTAACCATTGAATTGTTTGCACATCGGAGAACTTATCGACAAATTGGCTGTTGAGTGTGGTCGTCGTCGTAGTATTGGGTCGTTGACTGTAGCGGAATGATTATAGTTTCACCAGATTATTAGTTCGTTTGACCATATCAGCAATTGGAGACAATATACGTGATAATTTCATTACAATTGCAGACACTTGTTCAAGTTTAACTGGTTTTTATTAAAACTTGCATATGCTTTAACAAATATCGATGCATGACGATGAGTAATCGATATGTGCACGTTACTTGGCTTGACAAGTGAACAATAAAAATGTTCCGAAGCTTATTCACGACGGGAAATGAGTTAACGCTTTAGATTTGATGAAGAGTTTACTGAAAATGAAATGACTACGAGAAGGTGGTGTAGCAAAACTCTGCTTACAGATCAAGGTGATTCTTAGCCGCTGACCTGACCGAGCACCTCATTGAGAAGTGTATGCAGGCGTGGTTTACGTGCTTCGCTAGTGTTAACATGAGAGAATTACCGATCTATTTGATACCTCAGAGAAGGGGATCAGTTTCTATGTTAGGATTTTGAATCTGCTTCGCTATGGTGGGGGTAAATTTTGTTTTGAGCAGCTAACCGCTTGGTTTGCGTAAGTTGCCTGGCTTTCATTGTTTTCTCGGGAATGAATGAGAGATGGAATGTGTTAGTTGTTCGCATACGGTTCGTCTCCCTAAGCCATCCCGAATCAAGTATGAGTTTTAGAATTTGGTTGCATGCTTGATTTGCTAAAGAATTGTGTGCCTTACGCTATTTGTCTGATTCTCCTGAGGTTTTGATAATCGCACAGGAAGTGTGTAATGTCCTCTTCCGCTTTTGTATCACCATAGTCCGCGTAGATGTCGGTATTACTTAGACAAATTCTTTTTAGATGGATTGCCAGTAGGTTGTGGCCTGTTCTTTGAGTACGCTTATCGTCTCGTCTTCAGTGCGATATGCCCGTCGATCCGATTTTACTTTCTGCTGACCTATGTTCCACAATAGTAATAACATTTTTCACAGCGTTTCAGTGATCATCCAAGGTCTCCTGCACTGACCTCGATGGTTTTTGCTTTTTCAGCAAGACAGTCTTTCAATTTTTAGCGCAAAAGACCATTCCAGGTCTTGTCTGCATTATACCTACATAGTTGTGCTGACTAATTGGGAGCGACGGCAGCGCGAAGGCATATAAAAGCTGGGATAAGATGATGGAAGATGATATAGCATTGCCGCTTGTTTTGGGCGTGTTAATGCAATTTCTAAAGCGTCGGCCATAATGCGATTTATGGTTGATCTCTTTCGGTGTTCGCTCCCTTTCAAATAAGACTTCACTGGTTTTGAAGCAGCCATTGTGCTCAAACAGACAGCATCCAATGACTAAGGGGTTGACAATGCAGAAGTCTACAAACCGTTTAACATAGTCATTTCGATCTCCGAGACCGTGAACTTCCATCAAACAGGAATGGATTTCTTAAAAACTATTCACAGCGAGAAAGATTAAGGACTATTACCATAACCAAGTCGATGTTAAGGCTCCAATCAATCCAAATTAGTATTGATTTGCCACTGAAAATTATCTTTATTTTAAGTTTTTCGAAAAATCAATATTTTGGCGGAATTTTCATTGGAAAAACAAGTTTTCCAATCGTGTGACAGAAAGCCAATGTTTGCCAAATGCATTGATGTTGGTAAATACGCGCAAGCGCTTCAATTCTTTCCACGAATGTCGAAGGTTAATGACTCGAAACAGAACGGGTTATTGGCCGCTCTAGTTAAATACGCATAATAAAACTCGGCCAAGTTTGTTGACATACTTGTGTGTACCTACCCTACCTCAATGTCTTGCCCAACAAGTGGTATCCATCTGCGCATGATGACGAAAGGAAAACATCATCAATGCCATTCTGAATGAATGAAACTTTCAGTAGAATAACGTTATGGCCGCCATATAAATAAACAAATCAAAATGTATTGTTCTTACTAAAACGTTTTTATTATTTGCATACTTACAGATTTGGCTTCTCTGTTCCCTGCTGACATCGATAACATGGGTTACGTATATAAGCTTCTACAACTCTCGTGTGGTTGGTGTTCTTGTCACGAAAATCGTCAATCGATGGTTTTTCAAAGGCGCATACTTCAAATTAGGTAAGTTTCACCACTCTCTCTTGAAGATATGTGAGAAATGATATCGATTCTTTCAGGATCTCTTACCCTCAATCCGTTAGCTGGAAAGATAATGTTTCGTGATTTCGTCTACGTGTGTTTCGATTACTCAGTACGAATCCAGGATGGTTACTTTATTTTTCGATGGTGGAGATCGTATGTACCCAAAGATGTTTCCGAAGGTGAGTCTCAAGATTAACCCACGAAAAGAAGGTACAAAGACATTTTTGAATATCCTACAGATCTCTCCCACTCGGACACAAGACTTTCAGTGCAATTAAATGGTTTCGAACTTCACATCTACAATCGATCTCAGTTGTATGATCACTTGGAGAAGACCTTCGGCTTGAAACCATCGATATTTATTCCGGTAAGTATTCCAAACAAAATTTACTCATCAAATACCTTCTTAAGTGTTCGTTTTTTTTAGACTGAAAATCTCTCAGCCGAAGAGCGTAATAAAATGAAAGAGCATGCCATGAATCTAGAGAATACTCGACAGACTGCAGCTGCATCGTTTAGTAAAGAAAGTAAGAAACGTTCTGAAGCAATGGCAGCGACTACATGGAGGGATTTGATACCCGTTATTAAAATAGACATATGCTCTGGACGATTTGTCTTTGGCAATAGATTGACACCGACAACTTTGTCGATATCTGTCGAAGAAGCTCACTGCACGTATAGTACTAAACCGGCTGTCTGCAGATTGGATCATTTTATGCATTTCGTCAAGGCAAAGGTGGAGAATGCTAAAGTAATGTTTGCACCTAGCCCAAAGTATACTGGATTGGTTGATGAACCACCAAGGTAAGTAAGATTAAGATATGAGTGGCAGACGTTCATATTGGACACTGAGCTTTTAAAGCTCTTAGAAGCAGACTTGGCTTTTGCACTTTATCTGAAAAAAGCCATAGAAACTAAGAACTGTCCAGGAAGGATATGAAAAACATGATTAACTTCTCTCAGATGAAAGGGTGAGATGAACTACAATAAACCTCGAATACCCATCAAGTTCTTTCATTGACTGATGTAGTAGTCATCAACTACCTTTGCCCTTCCATCTGTTTACCTTAGTAATTTGTAGATTTTTTGCATCTCTCTACCACGAGTTATTTAGCAGAGGTGGCTTTCGGTTTGCTCTGCCGTTCTTTACTGCTCACGAATCCTTATGTCCGGACAGTGGACAGTGTGTTTGAATCCATTGGCAGCAGATAATATATTGGCAACTGTTTCCTCGTCCTCTAGATACAGCCCAAAGGTGTTACCTTTTAAAAGACCTATCATCTTCAGATGGTACCGTGTCTCCGTGTCCTCTCATCCAAGCCAGTGTCAAGTAATTTTGAATTGCACAGCCATTGAGTGTTTTGAACACATTCCATTGCCAGTAATGTCAATGATCTGCTTGGTCTGCTCCATGATCGCTTGGCAATCGACGCAACATCGATCACATATTACATGTCTATGGCATGCCAGCCAGTGCAGGAGACTAGTATGAAGACAGGACTACCTACCTAATCTAAGATTTCACACTTGTTTTGTCGTATTCGTTCATAGTAATCCTTAATCACTGTTTCTCTTTTCTTTTCCAGATACATGGGCGAAGGTTTTGTTGTGATGATGTCCAACTGTATGGATCTTTACTTCTATATGGACGAGGCGGGTGTTGTACCTGACGAACCAGTACATCTCACCTTAGCCAATGGAGATATAGTTGAACCATCTCTACCAGTATGGGGCATTGACATCAAATGCCAGAAAGGAACCGATTTTAGTTACGGACCCTGGGCGGACAGACAACGAGATCATTTGTTTAAATTCTTCTTCCCTCCAGATTGGCAGCAAATGAAAGTGACTCCAGCACCGCTGCCAGGAGAATTACGTGCCTATCAGTCATTTGATGTTTGTCTGTGTGTCTTGAGTGAAGCTACAATTGATATTCTCTTCTCGAAAGACAAAGAAACCAATGCCATGCATATAACAGTAGGTCCGGCGTCATATGTTGAAGTGACGATTCCATGGGTGACTCACTCTGATGGTTACACAACCAAAATTGCCGGTCAACTATTCCATGTGGAGGCAACAACGAGCCTCCAATATCGCAGCTTAGCCGAGTTTGAGTCACTCGAGTATAAAATACGAATTCACTATCCAAACAAGTGGAACGATAGTCAGGATTGGAGCATAAATTTGACAGGATGCAAAGCCACTGCTTATATTGTCTACAAGCATAAGTGCTTTTTCCAAGATCTCATTGAAGACTGGGCATGCAAAGCGAGACCAGACATTCTTAGCTTCGTGCCATACACCTGCAAGTTCACCATTCTCCTAAATGAATTTGAGATCCTAACGCTTAGTAATGAGTACAATTGGATCGATTGCTCGTCAGCGAATCAGGAAAATCATCATTTGGCCTTTTGTGGGGATTTATTCGATTTGAGCTTCGCATTGCCGTTTGATGATTTCCTTCCACAAACTGTGACCCTTAAGTTTTGGATTCACGGTGAGGGTTTGGATTTGAGTATGTACCTGCCAGAGGTATCATCAGCTAGGCCGATTGTCTTAGCGATTGATGAGAATGCTAGGCTCCTAACTCGTGGAGGAAAGATTAAAAATCGACCAGAATTGTATTCGAAAAAGTGGAGGAAAATTTGCCAAAGGAGGTGAGTAGTTGCATAGTCTGTGGCAGGATTCAAAGTTATTCTCTGTTCATTTTCAGTGCTGGATGGGTTGACTGTTGGACTGTTCCTATTGTCGCGCTGTCTATTCAATACATTTATCATCCAGTTCCACCGCAAGGACCCGATCCACAAGCTGATATCACCACACCAGAGAAAGAGGAAATTCTATTGAGTCCAATGCGGATTCCGAAAATACGAAAGTCTCCAGTAGCCAATTGGCAGCAAAGTGAAGCCTATAAATTCGATCCAGCAACATTACCTGCCGATCAGGTGACTGTCGAACTAGAAATTGGCTCTTCCGTGATGATGGCCTACGGCAGTGTGCTGCGAAATTTCATTCATCTGAAGGACAACATTTTCGGAGAAGATCAAAACTTCACCGATATGGAGCAATCCAATGTTCAAATGAAAGAAGCCACGACGGCAACCAATCCGAAAGATCAGCTACTGGGTAAGGACAAAGATGTGGCTACGAAATCAATTTCCGAAGTAACTGTTCCCGAAGAAAAGCAAAAACCATTTGATCCACGTCTCTATAGGCCACTAGAAGTGGTGGTTTCTGTGATCATCCATGACATTCAAGCTCATTTAATGAAGGTTGGTAGAAGGATTCCATGATTTGTTCTATTATTCTATGTTTTCCCTTAGAACTGTAATGACAACGATCCTCCATGTCCTGTAATACTCATCGAACGACTGGGATTCGAAATGAATAAACGATACACCGAGACTGAGCTGCAAGTGTTAGTGAGTCCATCTTATTTGATTACATCGGATGCTTTGGTGCGACCAAATCGTGATAGACACATCAATCAGGGGCATCTATTACTCTCTGCTGTTCAGGTAGGATAGACGTGACTTATTTGTTGGGAATAATCTACTGATTCGTTTGAATTTAGGTGCGAGGTCATGCTATGTTTAGCAATGAGGGATGTGCTCTTGACGAAGATACACTGGAGTACTCGTGGCTGGTTGAGATTCAATTGGGAAAGCTCTCTGGGAAACTAACCGTTCCACAGGTGGGTTATTGTTGTTTTATTCCTAAGTGAATGCATGTTGTTGAGGGTATCTGTAAGAGAACAGACGATGGATGTGTCGTTAAATGCGTGGACATCACTCATGAGCAATTGTTTCTTTTTAGTTGGTAAACACCGTAGTGGGATTGGAAACTTTAATCTTACTCGCTGTTGATCCAGAAAATTGCCTGAAATCCCCAAAGACTGTTCGTAATTGTCACCACGGAGTACCGAGTAATCAATGTCCACAAACAAAAGAGGAGAACAAGTACAAATGTCCATCAGCAGAAGATATAAAATATAAAATGACAAGAGTCTCAATTGATGCAGTAGATGTTTATCTAATTGAAAGTGGAACAGCTTTGCACACTTGGGTAAGCCATATAAGCCATATGACTGCCTCTTTCATGTAAATCAATTGGTAATTCCCTTCCAGATCTCACCAATTCGTTTGGCAACATGTAATCTTCATGGTCAACGTGTTAAATCTGGTATATCTGGTCTACTTCCATCGATTCTTCTTCGATTGTTTATGCTAAACACTGGATGTAACACAAATATGGCGACTTCGTTCAGTAACACCAACACAGCAGGTGGGTTCTCCTTCAAAATGACCCTCCATGCATACACATTTCTTAAATGTTTACATTTTAGGAAGCAATCGATCAGCAAGACATCGAAAAGATGATAGTAAAAGTGGCGATCCTCAGATTAAACCAAAACGAAGCTCGAATTCCTTCTCACAACGTCGCGACTCAAAAGAAGACGGTTCCAGAAAGCTGCGTGATAGTTTTTCTGAAGTCAAACGAGTTTCAGAATCGGAATTATTTGAAAATTGGTTAGAAGTCGGATGCACTTCGTTGGGACCGATTTTATTGGAAGGTGCCTCTGCTCTTCCTATTCCAGATCATAAATTGCACATCGTTCAACACAAGTATGAGACTATTTTTGTCCACTGCAACTAGGATAATGATAACACATCTATTTTCTTTTAGTTTCCTTCGTGAACACGATGTTAAATCCAAGCGTTTGTGGTTCCTGTGGTCTGGGAACAATGCCAGCATTGAAATCGCTCGTTGTGGTTGCATTGGTGGCTGCGCATTTTTTGGTAGCAACCGCAATGGAACCAAATTCTTTAAGCCATCAGCACAGGATGTTCAGGACAACTATAACATTGCGAGATATCAGTAAGTTACTAGTGATAGTGTCTGTATTTATTGTATAACACTCATTTCTCGTTCCAGCATCATTGACAGTCCAAAAGATTTTGGTTTTGGTGAAAGTATTCTTCATGAAGGGCAATTAGTGTTCCACACCCCTCCATACAGTTTACAAACAGTTTCTCTTCACGATAACTCTGATTTTACCGGAAAGGTGAGCAATTTCCCAGCGAGTTTGGTTTTCCCTCTGACTTATGGTGTTGTGCATTTTTACAGGGCAAACACTACCGTCCCGCTATGGATATTCGCAATGGCAGCCTTAAGAAATCAGAGTTAGCCACCAAGGATATTGGCACGGCTAAATTCAAAGTACCTGACAAGGCAGCAACAGATCTCAATGGACGGAAGTCTCGCGAGAGTATTGGATCACCAAATACTCTTGAAAGACGTAGCCAACGGTATTCATACACTACCACTAGGTATTTCATTACCTATTCAGTGGATTTGTTTAAGAAACTGAAACTAATTGGTAATCTATTTGCAGGCAAAACTCTGTTGAAGTGCCATATGCACGGCTCTTGGATAGTCCATCGAAGAAAGTCATGCGTCAGGAATCGAATGAATCACAAACTATGTCTCTTCGACGAGGATCAGATTCTAAAACACAAAATTTAAAAGTTACTCCGCCAAAGACAAGTGTGTCAGATTCTCGATTGACTGGCGATGGGAATGTTGAAGATGAGATTGAAGTGGGTTTCAGGAAATCTGATACAAAGGACTTTTTAAAAAAATGTGTTTCTGTTTTTTTTTTTTGTAGATGCCCGAAGAAATGTCTCATTCTGCACCTCACTCGCATCCATTGGAATTCGAAGTTGCTGATATTCCCATACATCATATGGATGCGACCAGCGGAGATAGTTTGACGAGAGAAGTACAGAGAACTATCTCATTAACATCGGAAAATCCTTCGGAAATGTTTTTCTCTGCCGAGGAGGATATCTCGAATGTGATGTCGCAAGGATCGATCAAGAATCGCAATGGCTCTATTGTATTTTCTGGAAAAAAGCGATTTTCATCTGACTTGAGGTAATAATTAATTTCTACACTTGTTCTTTCTTCCTTTTGAAAAAATCTTATTGCATAACCTGCAATTGAAACTGAAAGAAGGCAGTGTTGTTTGTTCTTTGAGCCGCAAATGTTTACTTACTACTTACCTCATTCGTTTTACCCTTCGTGGGGCAGGCCTGAGTACCCTTTGGCGGCAGTCTTGAATGATCAACCAATGATAGGTCTTGTTCTGAACTCATTCTATTTTTTATTATTTATGTTCGGCAGAGTGTTCACAGCCCTTAGCACTGCGGTTTCTAAGTATCCTATTGTGCCTTCCCTGATGTTTCCTAGATGAATTGTTTCACTTCAGAAGATGTCAGGAAATTAAGGAACTTCTCTGGGTGAATAGCAGCAATCTGTTCCGTAGGGACAACTTCATCGCCTAGAATTCTCTTTTTAAGTTTAAAGAGGGATGGACATTGAGTGAGGATGATAAGAGAGATCTCTACACTCTCAATGCGATGGTATGTGCTTGTTCAAGTGGTAGTGTCTGCTGAGAAATCCAATTAGTGCTTTAAGTTTGCTCCTTTCGAGGTTCACAATTAACCAAGATTTTCTTTGTGAGCATGCTTGCCCTGGTGAGTTGAGCCAGGCTTCTCTGGATTCTTCCTTACGCAGATTGATTTGTTTACCCCACAAATTGGTTCGGGTCCAATGAACCTTGTTAACGCGCCGTCTTTTGCCAGTGAGTCGGCTTTTTCATTATCCGCAAATTAACTATGTGCAGGAATCCAGTGAAGGATGACCATGTTCCTAGCTAGGACCGAGATCACATTGCGGTTTTCTAGGACTAGTTTGGATTTGATGACTGGCGAGTCGACCGCTTTTAGGGCAGCTTGACTGTCTGAGAAGATAAATATGATTTACCCAAGGTGTGAGAGAATTGGATTAAGTTTTACGCAACTGATTGATGGCAAAGACCTCAACTTGGAATATGGAAGAGAATTGACCAAGGCTGACTGAGAAGTTCGCACATAATGATTCTCCAAAAACTCCGGAGGCAGTTCCTGTTTCCATTTTGCATCCGTCCGTATACCAGACGAGATCAGAGGGCCTTCCTTGAAGGGATAGGTAGGTTGCAGGGGTGGCTGCACTTAAGTAGAGCTTCACTCGGATCTCAACGGATCCATTGTGTTCCTCCTTGAAGAGATAACCATTGAGACGATTTTGTTGAAGAAGTATTCAGTTAGCATGTTGTCTGGAGGCATTCTGAAGATCGTGTCTTGCTCTAGTGTTTCAGGCAGAGATAAGAAAAAACCGCTTGACTTTATGCAAATGTCAATAACTTTTCTAGAGACTAGTTCCGTTGATAATTCTTGAACTGGCTCGACGATATTTATGACTTCGGCTGGGAACACACTACCGTGCTTCGGAAATCTTATTGAGCGGGTAATATTGGGTTCAAGTGAGTAGATCCCGGAGTCCATTACTTTTTCGGTTTCTGACCCATCCCAGTCATCTCTTAAGGGAATGATCGATGATGTGAGACAATCCCCATCAGTTTCTAGTATTGTCCAACTTGCGATCTTATGAAGACCCATTTCGTTGGAAGAAGTTGGGCACTATTCGCGGCTGTTCCCTTTAGGAGTATGGTAGGTTTTGATACCACAACTCACGTGACATGGATGTTGATGGGCGTAGCTTAGAGTGTAGTTTTCATATCCTTCCTGTGGAGTTGAGAAAATTGATAATGTTGCTGAATTGTATGTTAGAAATCTCAGAAAGTTCCTTGAAAAGGGATTTTCCGAGAGTGCGCTGTCTGGGTCTAGCAAGTGCCGGGCAGTCGCAGAGAAAGTTGAATAACGTTTATTTTTCATGTGAATTGTCGCAACTACGACAGTGAGGGTTGAACGGGATGCCTAACTTGGCAGTGTGTTGACCAATTGGTCAGTGGCCCGTGCTAATTGCTGTCTGATTCTTGCTGTCTCGATGCGGTTCCTATTGATTAGGTCATTCGTTCTGTTTTTATTGTAGGAGATGGCACAGGTTTTTAAACTTTTTCACTTTTTCAGGAGACATCCAGTGTAGTACTACATCTAGCTACCGCTTCGGCTCTCTAGTTTCCCTCTATGCTACTATGGCCGGGAATCCAGAGGAGAGTGATGTTAAACCGAGCGTTTGCCTGCGTTATAACTGCCTTACACTGTTCTACTAATTAAGAGGACGAAGTAAGTGAGTGGAGTGCATTGATGGCCGTCTGGCTGTCAATTAAGATTCGTATGTTGTTTGGGGTAGTAGGGCTGGGGCTAAATATCTTGCAGGCTTCTCTAATCGCTAGGATCTCAGCCTGGAAGACACTAGAAACGGTGCGATTTGGATACGTCCAGTTCCGCTGAGAAGACACCTGTTCCAACGCCACACTCCATCTTGGAGCCGTCGGTGAAGATTGATACTTGGTAGTTTGATAGGAGTAGGTTATTGTTCCAGTCCGACCTTTCCGGAAAGTGAACCTTAATATTATTATTGAATTTAAGTTTAGGAGTCGTGTAATCAGTTATGGTCGAGGCCAGATCCCTAGGCAGCAGGTCGAGAGCCTTATTATGACCATAGGGCTTGGGGGACCAAAACCAGATTTTCTGAGTTTGATTGCACTACACGAGAAGATGTATTTGATGTGCAAGACCAGGGGCAGGATATGGAGGAACACATTAAGAGCTTCTGACGGGCTCAACCGAATCGCTCCTGTGGTCCCAATACCAGCTGTTCGTTGGACTCTACTAAGCTTTGTGATATTGTAAGCTTTGCTTAAAGCGAGCCATCACACGAGCGGATCATAAGTTAGGAGTGGACGAACTACGGCCGTGTACATCCAAAGGACCATCTTAGGTTTAAGTCCCCACCTTTTGCCAAAGGTCTTACTACAGGCATCGCGTTGCTTTCTTTACTCTGTGTTCTATGTTAAGTTTCCAGTTGAGCTTGGGGTCAAGAATAACGCCAAGATACCTTGCACTGGGAGATAGAGTGAGTGTTTGGTTGTTGAGACGTGGAAACTTGAAAGTCGGTATTTTGTACTTGGTGGTAAATAGCATCAGTTCAGTTTTACTCCCAGTCCGGAGCTTTTGGCACAAGCGCTTAGCCCCTTTTAGGAGCAAAGTCGTGTCAGATGTCTACAACTAATGTTTTTAGTAACGATTCGATTATGCAGCTGCAAGCAAACTCATGTGCAATGTTGCTTTGAAACTCTTCTAATTTTTTTCTAAAATTTTATGAATATTTTAATTTTTTCTAATTTTCATGTAATTTTACAGCATTGGCGCTCAAAACGAAGTCAGTGGACTCACACTTTCGACCTACAGAAGCGATTTGGAAATTCACGCTCAAGAGAACAACAAAACACTGCCCAAGCGCCCCCAGAGCACAATGGAGTTGGTAAGTGCCGACGAAAACTTGAGGGAATTTCTTCTTTTTTTTTTTGTTTTTTATTGTACAAAATTTATCATCTCAAGTTACAAGATTTCTCTCTCTTTCTCTATATATATTTAAAGTTTAGCTCCAAGACATTCTCATTCTCTTACACAAAATACTCATCTTTCTTGGTTTCAGTTTTATTTTTTTTATTTTTTGCATGCAATACATTCACTTTCCCTCACGCTCTCTTATTTTGATTTTAATTGTTTTTAATTCTCAAACTGTGGAAAACCAATACGAAAAAAGAAAAAGAAAAAGAAACAAAAAAAAATCTTTTCCTCATCATTTTCATAGAACGAAGACGTGAGACGAATTCATGGTCTCGCAACTCCTCTCAGAAAACTAACAAATATCTCATCACGACCAGAGTTTCGCCATTTCGTACATGATGTGAGTAGAATTAGATAAAACAAAAACAAAACTTTCTTAATCGACAAACAAAATTATTAAAAAAAAAAAAAGCGGTTTTGTTTTATTCCTTTCTATCTGTCTACCATTTCTGTATGTTTCTTTACTAAAAGTTCAAACTAAAACCAAATTCTATGTTTTTTTTTTCGATGTTTTGTTTGACATGCTGTTTATTTTTTTGTGTGTTAATTGGTCTAATTAATTTGTTTTTTATTTTTATTATTTCTTCTCATTCTATGGCTCTTTCTATGAGTTTTTGTTTGTTTTTTAGAAGATAAAAAGGTGATACGCCTAGGAAATGAAAATACTCACTTGGAATGTTTAGAAGATAATGTCACGGCAATTATGCTATGTTTTTTGATTTTCAATTTTATTTGAACTTCTACTCTTTTGTTAAGTGTGGTAGAAAGTTATGATTTTCATTTAAACTTTTGTTGTAATGCGTTCAAATGAGATTTAGGTAGTGATTCGTGCATTTTCGATTGGATACTTGATAGTGTGAAATGCATGCGACGAATAATGATTGAATTGAAAATACTAGGCACACTTGCAGTAGGGAAATCAGGATATGACTATTATATGCAGCGATCTACATCCTTCTTTTTCATCAGACAAATTCTTTAAAGTAACGCTGATATTTGGTTAGAAGCTAATTTTAATTCGGAATGTACAATACATTACTGCACCGTCAAAGAACATTGTATTCACAAATCATTGCTTTGCTTTTTAAGTTTATACACACATTCAATTTTTAACCCTGTAGTGATCAAATCCGCTTCTGGCGGCCATACATTTTTATACTTACTTACTTACTTATCAGGCCAGCGTCCTTGGAGGGTCTGAGCCTGAACTAATGCCGTTTTCTACCTTCACGGTCCCGGGCACGCTGCTTCCAGTTTACTAGACCAAGGTTTCTGCCGTCCGCGATTGCCTGATCTTTAAACCGAAGGTTCGGTCTTCCTCTTCTTCGTGAACCAGGTGGCGGGGATTCAAAGATCCTCTTAGCTGGAGCATTCTCGTCCATTCGTTCGATGTGGCCGAGTCAGTGTAGTCGACGAATTTTTGTTTTCCGGACTACATCCACATCTTTGTACAGCTCGTAGAGTTCGCGATTATATCTTCTCTTCCATTCGCCCTCCTCGCCCTCCTCGCAGACTGGACCAAATATTCGACGTAGAATTTTTCTTTCGAAGGATCCCAAGATCTGCTCCGCTGTCTCACTTATCGTCAGCATTCAGCTTCATGAAGCAAGACTGGCAAGATCAGGGTTTTGTAGAGCATAATTTTGGACCTCCGAGTTAGGAGTTTTTACCCTAGTTGTTTGAACAAACCGAAGTAGAAACAGTTGCCTAAGGTTATGCTTCTTCGAATCTCCACTAGGGTGTCATTTGTGGAGTTTATATTTGCCCCGAGGCAGATAAACTCCACTACCTCAAAATTATAGCTGTCAATTGTTAGGTTTTGACCTAGATGGCGTTCAACGGATCGGTTTTTGGTAGACAGCATGTACTTTGTTTTATCCCTTTTTTTCATGAGACAAACACGTTTGGCTTGTTCTTCTATTGCCGTAAAAGCCTCAATAATGGCACGCTGGGAACGGGCGATGATGTCGATATCGTCTGCGTCATGAATTTGTAAAATATAATGCCTTCTGTATATACGCCGGCTTTTCGCACTATCTGCTCCAGGACAAGATTTAAGAAATCACACGACAGCACGTCTCCTTGCCGAAATCCGGTGCATCTGCATGGAATAATTCGGAGGTTCTGTTTCCAAGCTGCAGGGGCATTGCGAGTTCTCTAGTGTGGCGCGACACAACTCGATCGGTTTTCTCGCGATTCGGCCATCGCGATAAATGCTGTTGTATGCGGCTTTAAAGATGGTGAGTATCGACTTGGAACTCGTTGGTCTTTTCCAGGATTTGCCGCAGTGTAAAGATTTGGTCTATCGTCGATTTGCCAGGGCGGAAGCCACACTGATTGATGCCGATGAGTGTGGTGCAAAACGGCTTAAGTCGTTCACACAGTACACAGGATAGGATCTCGGTATTTCTTACAAGACATAGGATCGCCTTTCTTGAAAATTCGGCTCTTTAAAGTATTTAATTCAATGAAAAACCACGTGGGGGGAACCTTCGTCGTAAATGTTTAATAAATAAGAAAATTGTTGTGCAGTGCAAGTGGTCGCCGTAGTAAGTACGTTGGACTGCTAAGCGTGAGGACACATGTTCGAACTTTAGCAAAACAACCAAACATTTTCGCAGCATGACCTCTTGATAGGCAATGACCTACCTCCAAGAGTATAATTTGTCATGAAAAAGCTTCTCAGCCGGCGTTTGAATGAGGAGTCACTGAGTTACAACATCTCGTGAGTCTTTTCGCATGACATTTAGTAGAAGATCTTCAGAATATAGCACAGTCCGGGGTGGACCTGGGCCCCAACCAACAAGCGTCTCCAGCCAGCTCGACTCAGTCAACATCGATAGTTAAGTCAATCTCCATCGTACAAGTGGCTTAAGCTAAGCCATTTGCATATAAGCTGTATCTGAAAAAACGTCGTTATCATCTCATTTCCCCCTGCAATGACATATCCCAATCATCCACTCAAAACCTTTGCTTCTTAATATCTATTTTATTTTTAACCCTTAACACTAGATGAAGTTTACTTGCATGCATTTGTGCTTTCATAGAAACCTAGTATATAAGTTGCATACAAGGCGGTGTATAGTATACGCTGCAAATTACACTTCCATTGCTTGGTAAACTCATCCAAATTGGACACTTCTTTGAAAGGAAAAAACAAACTCATCCCTAAACTGTTAACTATACCTTCGGCACTTCCTCTAAAGCTGCTGTGTGCTTCAATTTCGCCTATGACTTGATTCCTATTTTTTTTACTTTCAACAGGAATAACTAATGAAGTGTTCTTCCACTTTTATCAAATAGGTTGATTCGCGTGCCTCATCATCGGAGACTCCATCGTTGTCATCGAATTCATTCATTTCAGCAATGTCGTCGCAGGAAGATGTGGCTTTAATCAATTTGCACATGCAAGTGAATCGTCCCATTATTGATTCACCACTTCTAATGGCTAGCTACTTGAATCATCTATCACAAGTGAAATGTTTCAATTGGACATCGTGTTCGTTTCCATCGGGTCCAGATGTTTTTTCCACTCCACTGTTCCATGAGAATGAAGAGGGTGGACTCACTTATATTGGTAGTAAAATGATTCCACATTTTGATCTATACTCGAGCTGGAGAGAGATAAAGGTCGTACCTCGGTATGAGAACACTTCGGGCAGTAGTAGCTCGACAACGTTTATTGGAGGACCAAAGAGTCACCCATGGGATCCGAGTGTCCTGCTGAAAGAGGAAGAAAGTGAAAAGTCTACAAATGGCTTTGACGATGGAGAGTTTATGAGTTTGCAGACAGAATCTGCATCCTGTACATCGGTCGTGGCGCGTTTAAAAGGACAAGTCAATGTGTTTTTGACTCCCCTAATGCTGGAGGGACTACAGAGGTGAGACATTTATTTTTAAAAAAACTTTTTCATAAAAAATATAAAACCAAATAGAACCAAAGTTTATTTGCGCTTCACACGTATATGCTCCTTGTCTTTGTCATCTGGATTCGATTGCTCAACCACATTAGGAAATGAGTCATCAAGTTGTTTAATGTATTCTTCGTCAATGTTCGGCATGGAGTTCTACGAAAGGAATTTTCATTTTTATACAGTCTGCAAGAGAAGTGAAATCAAACATACATATTGATCATCTTCAGTTGGGGTGTCAGAGTTCTCACGTTTAAATCTCGCCAACTCCTCTAATTGCAGAAAAGAAAAAAGTTTAAATTAACTTTTAGAAAAGATACCAATAAAAGCTAGCGCTTACCTGATGACATCTGGACCTTGATATCGTTTTCGGAACCGCGGTCACTAAAGCATTCAATATTAACTCATATGCGTTTCGCATGGAATAGCTATACTTACTCATGTTCACTGAGGGCATCCATTAGTTGATTCAAGGCGTTCAGATCATCCACTGAAAGTTCACTCAATGCATATGATATTTCGTCATCACTCAAGGCTGGCACACTGTCATCTTCTAAGTGAGAAAATAATTCGAGCAACAGTGGGCAAAAGCATTTGTAAATATTTACCAAACTCTTTTGTATGGCGGCCTTCTATAGGGAAATACTGAAAGTTATTTGAATTAAAGTGGTTCTAAAAGATCAACAAGGAGAACGTGTTACCATTTTAGCGTCAACGATTAGCAGAAGCAGTAATAGACTGGCGCTGAAAATAAAAACGGTTCGATGTTCTTTTAGCATTCTGACGTAAAATTTTAAGAAATAAAATTGAATGCTTACTAGTCCTTGAACATTTTATTTATTTCGAATAAGTGCGATTGTACTTAGTTACTTACTTAATGGGCTTCTGAATCCTAAAGATTCTCTGCCTTAGACACAATAGCCTTCTTCGATCCCAGCCATGTTGCTGCCACTTTGTCAGGCAAAGCAAACGTCACTCTCCCTAGTCGTTTTGAACCTGCGGGCTGTGATTCAAAGATTCTCTTGGCTGGGACATTGTTTTCCATGTGCTCAATATGTTCGAGCCAATCTAGTAGACGTGATTTAGCTTTTCTAGTAGACTAGTAGAGCCACATCTTGGTTCAGCTAGTTCGTGAGTTCGTGATTTGTTTCTCCTCTTCCTATCTCCCTTATCACAAATATGACCGAATATCCGACGAAGTATGTTCTTTTCAAGGAACCCACCTTCTGCTCTGCTTTCCTTTCTACTGATACAGTGCCAGCACTCGGCACTATGCAGTAGAACTAGCAGGATCCTTGGCATTGAGTTTGGAGCCAAGCTGTGTTGCTTTATTAAAATAACAGCGGTCTCCACTTAGATGTCATTCGTTGAGCTTACAGTAATTCCAAGTAATAGATGTCGATAATGATGTTTTATCTTAGGCGGTGGACTTTGTCCTCGTTGATTTCAGGACCAACTTGTTTCGCTTTTCCTTCAATAACCATAAAAACCTCTACTAATGCTGAGATCGAGCGATGATATCGACATCATCGTCGTATCCCAGCTTTGTAGAGTTTCAAGCGATAAATGCTATTATACGCGGCTTAAAAGTCGATGAAGAGGGGTTGGGTTTCAATATGAAATTCGTTGATCTTTTCCAGAATTTAAAGTCGATTTACCAGGGTGGAAACCCCACTGATACGTTTCGACTGTAGTAACGCAAAATGGCTTAAAACGTGCACACATTACGCGGAAATGGATCTTATACAGCAGGAATGCCTCTGTAGTAGTTGCGAGACATAGGATCGTCTTTTTTTTAAATGAGGATACTCCAATCGTCGGTCATGGGTGGGACTTGTTCATTGACTGGATTTGGGCTTTATTCCGCTCCTACCACTCTCTTCGTATGTTGCTCAGTAACTGCTGGATGTGCTCCCGGAAAATATTCACTGCGTTCCGGTATATAAGCTAACAGCAAGTTGCTTGCCTTTCCAGATGCTCTTCGTATCGCACGACTCTTCGATTTATTTGAACTGACAGTTCTATTTTCTTTTCTTTTCTTCAATCTTTTGACTTTGTACTCTTCCCACGCTGCTCTCGTTTTCCGCTGCAACGTTCTGTGACCTTTTTTATTTGCACGAACTCATCAGACCAGCATGGTTTGGGATACTTCCGTCATGATGGTGCAGCACTGGATCCACTAGCTTTTGTGGCTAGTAATGGCATAATGGACAATTTGGCGCTCTCCCCGCAGTGTTTGGCTACTCCAGTCGTGCCTAGGCGTTCAATATGGTATCTTCTTCTCAGGGTGGTCCGCAGTTGCTTTTCGTTTGACAACCGAGCCGAACACCAAAAAGTGTTCAGAGTCGACGTTTGTTCCCCTGCAAGTGCGCACATCTAGAATATTTGATGCATGCTGGTCATCAGTAAGCATGTTGTCGATTTAGTTAGCTGTTCAACCATCTGGAAATATTCAGGTTACTGTGTAGATTATACTTAGTTACAAGCTGAGGCACTCCGCCTTCCATCCGTTAATCACAAGATTGCTGAACATCAGCTGCGGTTGATTTGATAAAACACGGTTGTGTGTAACACTTCTAGACCCTTCACTCTCAGCCTTTCACAACTAATAATATAAATTTTTCTTTGACAGGATGGTTGAAGCAACAATACCCACAATATCTTCAATGCATCTCCTATCGGTGGTGAATTTCATTCATTCATCGTGCATAGGCAAAGTGAAAAACGACAATATCTTAAAACGTGATCAAAGTCTTAGTTACTGGTCCCAAGTTCATTCGAATTCCAAACGTTCTACCACCGAAAGAAATCTTCTTGGACCAGGCGATTCATTTCTGAGTGATGTCTACGAGGAGAGCATATCCACAAAGACTCAGGGTTTAATTGTTCTACCTAAAATAAGCATAACCCTTCTCCAGTCGTCAATCATTGAAGAGGTGATTTCTGTTGCTGCATTGGACAATGTACAGGTTAGTTGCAAAAGCTGAACTTAAATTTGTGACATTTACTAATAAATTTACTTCTTAGGATCTTAGTTGTGTTTCCTTGTTGGCATTTTATATCGAAGGAGTCTCAACGAAATTCCATCTCGGAAAAACGACGAGAGCATCAATGCATAATGTATATATTCAACAAACTGTTCGATCGGGAAGTAGTAATAAAAAAGGCGGCATTATGAAGGGAACTCGAGCACTGTTGGCTCATCTTTCGTCGCAGACACGACCGGATAATGTTCAAGGTGAACCCATACTTATTGAAACATCGGAAAAACAATTGGAAGAGCTGGTGATAACCCTTGACATTGGTCGCGCTCATGCGCAGCTGAGGCGTTTAAAAACCGAGAGTATTATACCACAAGAATCGCCCGTGATTGTGACAGCGATTCCAGAGCACAGGAGTAAGGCGATGTTTGACTGCTTGAAAATGCCCGAAAGTACTGGAATCGATAGTATTGGGTTCATTATGTTCGAATGCGGCCTGGAAGGAGTGGGTGTTAAAATTGTAAAGCGATCGCATTTTGAGAAATCGGAAAACACAAAGGAGGACATCGACATGAGAGATCCAGCGGCTGGCAATTTGAATTTGACCGAATTAGTTGTTACAACAGCGCAAGCAACCGTTAGTGATGTGACGAATACGAGAGCAGAATCCGCTTGGAGGTTGATCACAAAGAAACCACCAACTCCGAAGACACCGAAAGAGAAGTTTGCGCATGCATTGGAGAATATTATAGTTCCTGACAGAGAGGCAGCTGGTTTGTGATCTAAGCGGCTAGGGTGATCGAAATGTGTGTTGTGACTTAAGTTTTTCTTATAGATTCAGCACGTCCAAAAGTTGGAGCCAAACCCCCCAATGATGAAGACGTGGAAAAGGGAAAACCCAAGAAACCAGATCAATTCGATAAAGTCATCCCGAATGTTAAGGAAACCGATAAGACCTCATCCTGTGTCATCGAACTGAAGTCGGTTTGGTTCAATTTTGCAGCTCCACCTTGTGTGCCAATCACCAGGAAGATTGATTTTACTAGGTAATGGTCGTTGAATGGTATTCAGCATAAAATGCTTTGAATTGTTTTGTGTTTCAGATTGGATTGGAATCTACTTAGTACAGCTTCGCCAGCGATAACCGCCTGGATGAATCCAAGTAATCGATTAGCCATCAAAATGGTCTCCCTGATGAGGGCATTGCACACCCGACACACTGCTGTAGCTGCTTGCCTCATGGCAGATGCTCTTGAGAATGAAAAAATTCAAAGGAATCCCAAAATTAAAAAGGTTGCTTAGTAGTGAAACCAAAACCCGAGTAGAGGAACTTTAAATCAAAATGATATCCCTATTTTCAGAGTCGTTATTCGAGCAACTATACCCTCCTGTCGAAGACTCTTCAAGAAGATCCCAGTTGTCAGCTGTGTACCATCATGCAGAAGCTTGTTCTCGATGAGGGTGTACAGAAAATTGAACACATTTTCAAACAAGGTGAAATTCCACATCTTAACACACTACGACAGGTAATACTACCCAACTTGACTTGGACATAGGTTTCATATAATGTATATAATTCTTTTAGGGAATAATTGTCCTAAGTCGTCAGTGGAAAAACACTCTATACAATCCAATTCTTTTCGAACATCAGTATAAGAATAAACTCGCACGCCCCATCAATGTGACCTTTTCATTCCCCCAAACCGAAGAGGAATGCGATGAGGGCGAATGCGACGGTGACGGAGAACTGGGCGCCTATAATGTCGCCGGGGAGAATCCGGAAGAGAGTGAGAATGCTTTATTACTTGGGCAAGCACAGCATCGAACTCATATTGGTATTTTTTGATTAACGCCTACAAATTTCCCTCATTTGTATCTAAAGAGAGCAAGAGAGAGTGCAAACATTTTCTCCTCACTCTCTGCTGTAGCACATTTCAGCTTACCTACTAATATTGTCAATAATAATAATTTTTATTTTCTTTACAATATTTGACTCTAGTATAGAAAGTAATCGGAAGTTAGTATATGTGTGCGTGTGTTGTGTGTGTTTTTATGTACGATTAGTGTTTAGTTAAGACATTTTTTTGGGGGGAGCACAGTTTTTTTTTACATAAGTTTTGGTTTTGTTTTTTTCAATCGAAATTCTCCATCCTTTTGTCCTCATTTATCCAAATAAGCTAGAGAGCTCAAATCACCATATTATATCCCATTCCTCATTTTCATATCCCACCACCTGCTGAATGAATTGTTCATCGACTTGGTTGAGCACAAATTCAGCCAAAATCCGAAATTAAATGCTGCACCTCAGAGGCAGACACTGAACCAGTTAGGTGGGACAAAAGTCGATTTCAATTGGATAAAGGGTTTCATTTGCTTTCGGATCGACTTTTGTTTTTCCAAAACACAGCGTCTGCATCTGTCAGAACAGGACACTTCTATTCAGGTTATGTTTTTGGTTGAAATGTGCTTACATGAAAAATATCTAAATATTCTATCGAACTTTGAGCTTTTCCCAAGACAATAGTACTCAAAGGTTCATATGTGTTAAATGTGTTTTCTTTCTAATGTCCTTCTTAGATTCATCACAATTTGGATTGGGATTTGCCAGTGAGGCTGCAAATACACAGGGATCTGCATCGACATCGCCGCATCTTCAATCGTCCAGAAAAGGGTTAGTATCCAAGAATCACCAAAGAGAGGAAATAACAATGAAATTTCCTCCTCTTTGTAGCAAGCTTAAATCATCAAACTTTTCACATGGAAATTCGTCTCGCTCGAGCATTCAAATGCTTCCGATCATCTCCGGATTGGTCGAGAAACAGGTACCGGAAATTGGTAAGAAAAGTTTGAAGTTACATACTTGTTAAGAATTCTTGGACAATGTTTATTTCTATTGCAGAATATGGTGCTCTACAAGAGGGATCATTGAGTTCTACAAACTCTGTTAATAAGTTCTGGATGGGAGCTGAAAATCAAAAAGAAGATTTATACTTTTGGATGGCCAAACAGCAGGAAAATAAGAAGAAACTGGATGCATTGTTAGATAAGGTAGGAAGAAATGTAGAAACCTCTCTCCAAACTCTTAGATGGCCAAAATCGATTACTCTTAAATATTATTGTTACTTATGTCCTGTTTCACCTCGAGAGTCCTGCGTGCCATTTCAGTTTCCGGAAATATGTCTCAAATCTCTCCAACCCTTTCTAAATGATCCAGGCTCCCCTTTAACTGTTTTGTGCCTTTTATTTCTCGGTATTCCCACTCTTTTGTCATCTTAGGTTAACGGATTCCATTGCATTGCGTAAGTACCAACTGAACTGTCGCCTTTTCGACGGATATGACCCAACAATTGCCACTTTCGTCGCATGATGGTTGGTCCTACTAGTTCCTAATCCGTTCTTTGGAAAAGATGTTCCTTAGGCGTACTGTTAGACCATAAAATCCTTAAGATGTTTCGTAGGAACCGATTAACGAACTTTTGCAGCTCTGTCGTGATAGTAGGGTCCATGTGTTGCATTCAACATTTGAACGAACAATCGGAGCTTGATAATAAAGTCGATTCATCATATTTTAGTCCACTTTCCAAACACAAACTTTGCTTTGCAGGTTCGGCTGGTTCAGTTCCCCCATTGATCGAGACAATACTCCTAGGATAGAGGAAGCTTTCTACTGTCTCTATCGGCAGTGTTAATCTTCAACCTCACGACGTGACGTTTGCCTCTCTCAATGCCCGCTGACAGAATGCAGTCTTGTTGAACCCATTGTTGACACTCTCTAACGCCTTTTCAAAATCAATGAACAGCAAATGAAATGGCGATGATCGGTATTTAACGCAGAAGGTTGGTCGACACAGGACGATCCAGAGCAAAAACCTGTTTGTTCGAGATCGAGTGCTTCTTCAAGTTGTTCCTCTATTCGCTGAAGGATTATTTTAGCTATTATCTTAGCTACTGCAGGCAGTTAAGAGGTGTCTCTCCAGTTTTCATCCTGAAGAAGAATTTATTTATTTTTCCTTCGAAACATCCTAAGCATACCAATAAGCTCTGTAGTGATTCTGTAGACGGTTCTGCTATCGTACCGGTTTGCTCTTCCTCTGATTTAGTCGCCATGGCATTGGTGTTGTTACGCTTGTATAACCTTAGTCCAAGCTACACTTCTCTTATCTTCATACGTTATAGACACCCACGCTGACTTTTACATACTGCTGGAGTAGCTGCAATGCGAGCCTTCGGCTATTTTTGTTCGTCAATCTTTCTCCAGGTATCCTCACAAAGCCAAGCTGCCACGATATTCAGCTCTGGCTGGTGCTCGACAGCTGGAAATTAAATGAAAAAGCCTGTATAGCTTAGCTCAGTTTATTCATCTTTTCCCTATATTGCCTGCAAAAAATCTAGAAATGTCCACGCGAGTTATGCCTAAGACCTTGTTTCTCATCTTGCTGTTGATATGCCATGTAAAGGATAGGACACAATGTATGAGAATATAATCTAAGCTCTCAGTGGCATGTTGATTCTTTCCATGAATGTCATTATGACCTGGAATCCAGAGGACAGACATTGAAAATGTACCACCTAGTCAGACAAGCTCTCGTCAGAAAACACTTTGAGAAACAATTTTAAATATATTTTTCAGGAAATAATTCGTCCAGCACCAACAAGAATCCCTGGCCAGTTCCCATCACGTGGTATTCTTCAAGATTCAATAAAACTACTCGATGCGCATTTAATTTTCGAGCCACTGCTGACGTGCTTAGGTGTGATGCCTCAACAAATGGTGAACAAAATCTCAAACGCTGACATCTCATCGTTGGAGAATTTTGGAACAAATCTCTCACTGATCGGTACATTTGATTCCATACGTGTGGATATTGTTGTCAGTGAGGCTGGAGACAAAAAGAATAAACCTTCAAAGTTGAATAAAAAAGCAAATGGTCGTCCGAGTCTAATCATAGACACACCATCGTTCCTTTGTGAGAGGGTCGGCATTGAATTGGAAGTATTGAAAATGTCCGATGGTATGGTGGATCAAGCTCGTCAAAATGTCATTTATATGTCCAGGCGGCAGCTGAAAAAGCACACCAGCACGGTCATCAATTTTAGTCTGAACATTCGATTTATTTCCCAGCAGGTAAGAGGAGTTGTGATCTGAGAAAAGTTTGAAGAGATGTCAAGTTGATTTGGTTTTAGGTGAATATGCCCCTTCTTCGACTGCTTCATCAAATCAGTAACATGTACCAGAATGTGAAAGATGCACAGAATGAGTTCCATGATCAACCGGATTTGAGCAAGAAGTCCACTGCAAAGGATGAGTGTAGTTTAGGTAAGTTGGATTCAATTATCGTTCCATTGAAATCTGTTCTAACCAATTGCTTACAGCTTCAGAGCCAAATGACATTATGCCATTCGGATCAGTATCAGATCGTTTTACCCACAATGAGAACTCTTCTGACGAGCGATATGACAAGTTCAACGAGATGATTGGCCTGCCAAACTCGATAACCAAGTAAGAAAGTCGCTAAAGGAACAGTGAAACATTTTCTAATTTGTTTCCACTTTGCAGTAGCAAAACCCGTGTTCCAGGTTTGGGGCCATTAATTCAACTGACTCCATCGCCAAACGCTAAAAATCGTCCCCAGAGCTTTGCACAGAAACTACGTTCCACAGGAAAGTCTGTCAAAGGAAAATTAGGTACGATTAGCGCACCATTTGTGATGGGAAGCCTAATTTAATTTCTTTCTCCCTAGGTTACACCAACCTAAATGAATCTAGTTCATCTCCTCTTCGCGACAGTCCCACAACATCTGTAAGCGAACAACAAATGTTCAAGCTATCTTTGGAATCGAAGGCTTCGTTCAATGGTTTGAGTGTAAGCATAGATTATCATGGTCTCGGTAAGAATGGACTCAATGGTTCCCTCCCACCAATGGACACGCCCAACTGTTGGAAGACGATCTATCACCTCTTGGAATTGTATGGTACAATGCCTGAGACCAAGACTGTACAGAGGTAATTGGATTTTACTTTCCGTTAATTGCACATGCATCAGTTGTTTAAGTTATTTCCGCAGGACATCCATGTCGGCAGAGCCCAACGAATCAAGTAAGCAAACAAAGAAGAATGCATTTGTTTACATGCGACACGATAAGGATGATGATGATTTGACAAGTGCACCGACACCCCTGCCGCAGCATAGAGAGCTGCTAGAGAGCACAGCACAGGAAAGAACACGTTTGATAGTCTTTGGCGTGGCTAAGATCCATAAAACTAGACTTCTCGCAATGTTGAGTGGGCTAAAGGTAGAAGCAACTATTCCTTCAAGAAAATTTGACCTACGAATGTAATTTTTCTTTGACAGCTTGAGGCAGAGATCACAACTTTGAACAGCAGTGCAACATGGCGTAAAAAAGCACGGCCAGTGTCGCTAGAATGTTCTCTCACTGGGCAAGTGGGTAGAGCTATGATTGTGCTTCTGGAAGGTGTAGCTCCTAATCAACAGTAAGTTGAACACAGAACCGCTTGTTTGATGCAGATACATATAATTTTGTCTTTCAGAACCGTTGTCAAAGTGACAGTTGGTAAGAGTCAAACGCTATACTCAAGCATAACCAAACGCGGGAAGGATAAAAACAGTGGTCTGCTGTCAATTGGACCAGTGAATATTGAAATTCCACAGCATCCGGTCGCTTTGCATGGCATGATGACCAGAAGCTCAAAACAATTGTCATCAACTTTACAAGTAAATTTTATTGTCTTTCCATGTGTGGTATTTCTCAAACATATTTCGACAGGAACTCCGAGTGGGTAGAAATTCAGGACGAGCACCTCGTCAACATGAAGAACCAGACTCTCCATTCCATGTACGTGATCAGAAGGAAAGACCTCATACACAGAAGAAATTTACGACAACCTCGAAGCCTGTTGCTCCACAGAATGGTCTGCTGCAACCGTTAGTTATGCAATTCAACGTGTTGTTGCAGAGTTTGTCAATCAATGCAGCTTTGTTACCATCCTTGCAAGCGCAGTATCGTATGAATCACGTTAGTTCAACTGGAGTGACTGGTCACCGGGCAAAGTTTGTGATTGATTTGCCCACGCACACGTTGAGTTTCACGACAAAGATTCAAGTAAGTTGAATAGTTTGACTAGGCTACCTCCTGCTTATCATTAAATTCACTTTTAGAATGAAATCAATCTTCCATCGGAAGCTTGTATTGCTCTACCTCCGGTGCATGTCAGTGCGGAATATATTCCTGAAAATCGCCAAGAGGTTTGTTATTCTATTGTTCAACTTGAAGAAACTGCTAAAACATATACATTTCTCGTTAGGATACCGAAATCGATGGAATTATCCTCCGCCAAGGTGGATATGTCAATGCTTCTGCTGAAATCGGTGAATTTGAACGATGTCTTACAACTGATCTTCTCAACCACTTGGTATTCGTCCAGAAAGTGTTTATGAAGGAAATCAATGAAGTTCTTCAGAAGGTATACGGTGGAGAGAAACCTGTTCCTCTCTGGTCTGAGGACAGTGACAGTGTGCAAGAATCTTCTCTCAAGAGAATCCTATTTTCACTGAACATATCGATGAAGCGAATCCAACTCACCGCCACAACACCATGTTCTTCTGCTGTACGTTTCGAAACTGGAACTCTGGAACTACATTTGTCCAACAGAGTAAAGAATGTTGGTGAAGGAAACGATAGAAAGATGTTTGGCAAGGCGCACATTGATTTCAATCTATCTCTGGGTCAATTGATCAAGAATGTGATCTTTGATGAGGCAGAACCAGAATTCCAGCAATATGCCTTCTTTCACACGACAATTGGACTGAGGAATGCATTCCAGGACGAGCTACTCAACGAGGACAAGGAGTTGATTTTGTTGAAACTCAAAAGACCATTGGTATACATCCAACCAGTGGCTGTGGACAAAGCGATTCTGGTTTGGTTGAATTATAAGAATGCCTACGAGTACTGGGCCGAGAAGAGAGCAAATTTGAATTATGACAATCCATGTGGGAATCAGGTAAGGCCAAGCAACTTTCTCCGTATAGACATTTGTTGAGAAAGTCCCTATTTCAGATGTTTGATCGCGTTCCATTTGGTCAATTCAGCAATATTGCATCATCTAATTTATCCACTCTATTTCTGCAATTAACTGTGGAGGACATGGGCATCTGTTTACCACTGAATCAAGTTGCTCAAGTAAGTTAAACACTTCTTTGAATACGCGGTGTTTATTGGTTTCAATGTTTTTCTAGTCATGGGGCACCAGATCGTATCAAGATTTCGAACCCAAAGGAGCTGTAGTCATCACTCTGGAAAACACAATCATCTCAGCTTGCAACTCGGGTTCACTTGTATCCAAAGGCAAATTTTCCGGCTTGTGTCTACGATTTGCTGATGACTTCGAAACCACTTTGGATGACTGGAAGCCAAACATGAGCGATTCAAATATAATGAACTTGTGTGTTGTATCCGAAGGAACCTATGAAGTTTGTTCACGAACAGCAGCTGCAAAGAAGGGAGAGAATGCAAAATGGTTGTTGAATGTCAAATGGCAGATGGAAGGAGTTGATATTCATTTGGATGTCAATATAGGCAAACAACTTTCCTCTTTGGGGCACACACTGACAATGCTAACGGGCTCCGAAGACGAAGAAACCAACATTGAGAGTCCAGATAGCGATGAAGGCGATCAGAGTTACAAAGAGACCATAATTCGTCGTAGAGATTTTGAAAATCTACCATCGTTTGTGTTTGATCCGTCAATTGATTCAAAGAAACGTTCATTTATGATGGAAAAAGAAATGGCAGAACAACTGAAGATAATAAATGATTTGCGAACGTTGGGAGCTTCACATAACACTGTGGCGCATGAGGAGAGACGGCTGCAAGAGCTACAAGCATTGTGTTATAAGTATTTCCGTCGTGATATTATTCAGAAGTGGAAAAGGCCATCGATTCGTCGGTCAACATTGAAGAATACTAACCGTTCGTACTCGTATGTGGGGCCATCGTTAAGTAAAGAGCCATTGGACGATATTTATGCCAAGAAACTTGACACAATTGTTTCAACTGATGAGATCTCGAGCTTGCAAAGTACTCCAGCATCGGGTCCGTCAAGGAGTGCATCGTTAAGAGCTTGTGGTGCCAATCGGGTCACATTCTCTGAGGCAATGAGGTGAGTTTTTCACATATATTATCATAAGTGCCCAATGCCAATGTTCTCTTTTAGACAAACCTCACTGCCGAATGCCGACACTGACTCAGAAATGCCAGATAATGATGTCGATTGGAAGGGTTACGATCAGCAGTCACCTGCGGAAATCGACATTGATGGAACGTCTGTTGAAATGCGCAAGAAGCATGGCATCTACCAACAGAAACAACAGGTACTTCACAAACTTACTTTCAGCTTCAAGAACTCACCGTCTTTGTGTTGTTTTTAGGAACCGAACATCGATTTCGAATTGGATATCAAGGTCCTAGTTAACTCGGGAAAGTGTGTTCTTCACACCAAGGAATCAACAGATGAACGCTTCATAATAAGTGGTCCAACTACTGTGAAAAGTCATAAACGCGAGCGTAGCATTGGCAATGATTGGGGTAGTCCGACACCCTCACGACGACAGCGTGATAAAAGCAAAATTCGTTATAACCCCAGCAATGCAGTTCTCTCAGATCTCACTATCTTCCATATCCCCGGCTTGGATGTGAAGTTACACTATCAGTCTAAGACGATACCAGAAGATCCAGCGACTCGGGTGACATCCAATGACAGTCATTCTATGTTCCGCAGAACAGGCAGCAAGAGAGCTGCACTTTTCGCTTGGATGACCCTGCAAAGCATTCCCGAGGAGACCATTATTTCACCACATATTCTGGAATTCTTAGAACAAACCTTAGAGCCGATTCCTTTCAAAGCAGATAGCAGTTCGGCAACGTCATCAGCAGCGAATCCTGTAAATCTGGACATTTTGCCAGCAAACTATGTGACTTATGCTTCATTCCCAGTCGATGTGATTGTGTACTTCCACATGCAACCGTCGACGTTTAGGTTCTCTTGTCTGCCGGTTTCCAGAGTTGAATGCATGTTACAGCTCCCAAGTTTGGATATTGTTTTCAGTTCAAAGAGATCCGAGGAGGACGATAAAGCTGGAACAGATCAAAGCGACCCAGAGGCGACAAAGGCGGAAAAAGATAAGATTCCTTCAGGAGGATTGAGGTAAGGAAACAACTTGTGAAGGCTGCAGTATCCAATTGTAAAAGTTTTCTTTTCCAACAGTGTTACTGGTTGCCTAGCTGACTTTAATGTGTACATTTTCCATCCATACGGCGGCAAGAAGACCAACACAAAAGAGGCTCAGTTCTCACCGCTCACAGATAGCGAACGTAAAGACTCGCTAAGCATCAATGTCGAATTTGTCAAGTTCCACATCACCCGATGTCGTAAACTGTATATTGAACCTTCGCCCAGCTCGAAACGTGCCATAGATCAGTCACGAGCTGTTATTCGTTTCTCGACCATTGTTGACATTGGTAGTGCTTCGTTCAAGTATGACATGCGTAGGCTTACCGAAATTCTTGCATTCCCCAAGGCGTGGTATCGTCGTCGCATTGTTCGCCGACTGTTTCTTGGTGATCTGAGTGTACACCAAAGCGGTTGTACCGACCCTGATTTGACTGGATCATCCACACCGAAGGAACCTAACAAAACTCCAGTGCTAAATGAGTTTAGAGATAAGCAACAGACGTCGTCCACAGATCCGTACTATACCAAAGATAGTATGAGGCTGGACTTTGACAAGGATGTGCGTAAATTTGACAAACTACAGACGTTGGGTAAATCGTCCAGCGCCGAATCTAGTACTCCACCGTCCGAGAAGAGTCAGATAACTGCTTGGGAAACGTTAGTTCTATTTGCTGTGAACTTTACGAAGTTAAATGTCCAAATGAACATGGGCAACGTCATGGGTAATGTGGTAAGTGAAAGGAAGTAATGTTCAATACATTGCTCCCTCTGTCGGTGTAAATCCATCATAAATAGAATTTCCTCGATGCTCGATCTCAATTGAAACAATTTTTGTAGGTTTGGCTGACAAAAGACTTCCAAAGCGATGGCCGTCTTAGCATCGGTAGTACTGGCTACAAGAATATGTATATCGGCATCTATTTGGGTGGATCATCGCTTGACGCTAAAGGCGGTATTGTTGGTGGCAGCTTTGAAGTGAACAAAATCAATACCCGATTCCATATTAAAGAGGAATCCGGTGTGGAACCATACCACACCATGGGATTGAGTTTTATGGCTTTAGAGCTGCGACTCGACTACATGGGTACTTCGGTACTTATGACACGCATTAGTTCGTTCTCAGCAGCCATGAAAGATGAATGGAAGACTACATCAGCAGATGTACATGGTGTAGCGAATGCAAAACCTCGTGCCATCATTTTTATACACGGTGATCTGTCGTGGGATCAATTACAGATCATGATCTCGAAGTCTACAACAGCGGATCTATTGAAAATGTACTACAAACTGGAAGAATTCTTCACACAGCAATTTAAATCATCGAAAAGAGTGTTCTCCAGTCTTGAGCCGAGACTGCATGACAGGAATTCTAGTACTAAGAGGCGGCAGGTAATTAACATTGTTCCCATAATCATGGACAGATATTTGAAAGTAAATTTGTAGCATTTGAAGAAAAAGCCGAATGGAGATTGTGTGCCACCAGTTGATAACACAAACACAGACGCACGACACCACAGGCATTGGCAGAAGCCACTAGAGCAGGCAATGGGCTTGGTTGTACCGACTTTGGTCACCCGATTAGGAAGGAATGGAAATATCCTCGGTGGCAGTGCAGAGTTGCATGGAAATAATATTTCACTAGCTTGCTTCCATGGTATTAACTTTAAGGTAAGCTCTCGAGAATACTATTTCTATATTCTCATCTTATGGTTTGATAAACGTTTCAGTCAAAATCCTGGGCTTTGTTCAGCTTAAAGGCTCCATACATCAATTTTACCACTGAAGCACAGCAATCTCAGGACACCAAGGAAGTGTACGTCACCGAAACGTTAAGCTCAAGCTTGGGTCAGAATGCCCAGAGCCAACAGAATCACTCGATGGCGATTGTTAGTCGCATTACCCGAAATATTATTTTCCCGCCACAGTTTAAGACCCTAAACGAGTGGTTCCACTATGCATTTGCCAACAGTGAGATTGATGGTAAGAGTTTTTCTTAGAATGTACTCTGCAAAGTTTGTACACATTGCTTTCCTTTTCAGCTGTGGATCGTTTCCCAATTCTGGAGAGAGATCGTGAAATTGCAACGAACTCTATTGAACGAACAAGAAGTGGTGCGAACAGTAGTTCATCAAAGTCATTAGAGCATAACCATAACCGGGAGGTGATATTTGCCCTGCCTAGCCTCCAATTCAACTTTAAGACTGAACATAAGCAGGGTCCGTCAACACCGGAACCTACTGGTAAGTTTTATCTCTCATAGTCGTTAGTTTGTAAAAGTTTACGATGATTTTTCTCTTTTCTAGATGGAAAACCTGAGGTCATCTGTAGTTTTATTACCGAATTTGACGATCATATCTTTGTCACAGTTGATGCTGATGCATTTTTCTTCCTTCATGATCTGATAACCTCCTATGTTAAGGAGAAAGAAAAAGTTGTAAGTCATTGTGAACGTTTGTTTCTGTCTTTAACCTCAAGTAGCACAACTCGGCTAAGTTCCTCTAGCTCTTGACTGTTTGTAAATGGCACGAAGCGTCTTTTCTAAAACACAAAACCTTTCTTTTTTTTCAGATTGGTGTCCAATCAGTGCGAGCTGCATCACCTAATCTCTCACAGAATCTAAAGAGTCAACTGAAACCTTTGGTAACCGATGAAATGTCCAAGGAGAAAAAAGGTTCCAGCGAGAAAACTGATTCAGCAGACTCTGTCGATTCCAGCGATAAAAATGCCAATCCTAATACTGCGACTCTTGATTTGGAATCATTCGTTCGTGATTGGCGTCATTTTGAATGCCAAACATGGCATTTGGAACCAACCGTTCGTTTATTGTCATGGGCTGGCAAGTCAATTGAACCCTACGGTATCGACTATATATTAAATAAATTAGGATTCTCCCATGCTCGCACCACAATACCCAAGTGGTTACAGCGTGGTTTTATGGATCCATTGGATAAAGTCCAAGCCATAATGATGTTGCAATTGCTCACACTCATCAAAGAGAATAAAATCGAAGCTTCAGCAAAGAAATCTTCAAACTAGACGCAAAATTGAGAATATGTTTTGTGTCGTGTATTAGTTTAAGTTGTTTAGTAAGCTTTTAACCAAAAATTATTAAATTAATTCTAATTGTTACTTAGTATTTTTTTTTTTGGGGGGGGGGGATTAAGCAATTATGATAAAAGTTAATAAATTATAACAAATTTAAGAGAATCTTGTATTTTTTTTTTTTTGTGTGAAATAAGGGGGGAAACTCATTGTGGTGCTCACTGGATAAGCCATAGAGTGAACAATGAACGTTGGGCTTATACAAAGAAATAGCCCACGAGGAACCATCAAGAGATCCGTACAAGTTGTAAATCGGGAGATCTTTCCGACGGACCTGCTTTGAGAACTGCTACCTTGTAAGTCTTCATCTTCCGTCATGTTATTCAGCGAGTGATAAGCAAAACATTAGCACGGAAGAATCTTGATATCTTCGCATCCCTACAGCAAGCGTGGCGTCTAACTAACAGAGAACCCAACCATTTTAGAAGGACCTTGAGAAACGATCTCTAGTGGTCCATTTATGATCAACAACGGCGGACATTAAACTTTAGTTTGTATCAAGTGAAATATCATGGATAATCGGTTGTAACAAAGGTCAATACACATGTGTGCACACAAACGTGACAGCTTTTCTCCTGTGGATTGTGAAGATCCAATTAGTCATATGTGTTTCATTTACTCTTCCTTATATCTTACTCAAACTCTACTCTTAATTAGTTCACAGGTCTGAAAGTACATCTTGTCTATCACTTATAACACGCCTTCATCACTGAAATGCTCACAGTTTTAGCTGCGAAAATTGACAGCAGCGTATGGCTGGTCTCCACGCCTTCTCATCATGCTCCCTGCTTGACTAACAATTTCGTCACGAAGTTCCACGTGCATTCTACAAATCAACTTCAGAAATGCCATCGAATCTTTCCTTCTATCCATCTTTTGTACCTTAAAAATAAATCCAGCTATTCAAATTGACACCCTTATTTTTTCGCCCCCTCAGTTGACGTTTATTTCAGCTCCAAACATGCCCTAGAAGCCAAGATATCGAACTCTGAAAATGTTCACCCACCCAATGCCGGAAAATTTGCGATTCCCCATACAAAAATGTTTCTAAAGTACTAGTCGCCCAGAAGTTTTAGTAGGTATCCCTCCCAGTTTTTTGAACGCCATAATTTGAATGGTCTCTAAAGTAAGTAAGTGTTGTTGAGAGAGAAAAAATTTGTAGGCAGCCATATGCTCTGAAGGTTGCTCTACAAGATGGCGTCCTCCAAATTTCTGTAACATGTATCCTTAGGCGCTCACAAGTCGAAACGTGAAAAAAAATCACGACAAATGGGTGGCAAAAGTTAAGTCGAGCTCTAAAAAATTCACCAATGACGTATAATTTCGGTCGAAATTTCGACTTTTCATAGAAAAAATTTTCTGAAGTACTAGTCGCCCAGACATTTTAGTAGATATACCTCCCAGTTTTTGGGGCGCCATAATTTTGTTCATCCTCTCCAAAGGGGGTAAAAGTTGTAGATAGGGAGAAATTTAGTAACCAGCCGTGAGCTCTCAAGGTTGCTCTACAAAATGGCGTTCTCCAAAATTATTTAGCATGTACCGTTAGACGCTGAGAAGTCAAAACTTGAGCAAAATTCAACACAAACTCCTCTAGATTTTTGTGGCCGTATTGATTTGTAACCTCTCTGGAGAAAATAAACGTAGTCTGAAGGGAAACAATTTGTTTGTGGTCTTATAGTTTCAAGGTTGCTCTACAAGATGGCGTTCTCCAAATTGCTGTAACATTTACCATTAGATGCTGACAAGCTAAAAATCAAGACATACCTTCAGAAATAAAACGACAGTGGTTTAAAATGTTCATAAATATTTTATTTTTCAGCAAATCTAGTGCTACAGGAGCAAGGACGGATGAGGAATGAGTAAAGGTCTTCAAGCGCTAATGGGTGATTCAGTGGTGAGCAGCTTATGCGCGTTGAATGATTTGCGCTGTTGACCTTCTGCTGGAGTTGTTGGGGGCATGTGTTGCTTCTCAGATAACACAAATCGAGGCAAAGTTTTACAACAACTTGTTGCGACGTTACTAGAATTAAGACAATTCAGTGATGACCACACGCATGATAGGACGATAGTCAGTTCTTTCAGACCTTTAAACATATTAAGAGTAGAACATTACTTACTTATGGTGGCGCTACAGTCCAGGGTGGACCTGGGCATTAATCAATAAGTGCCTCCAGTTTCGCACGTCAAGTTGGTTGACGTCCCCTTCCACTTGCGTACGTCCCTTAAGTCGTGGTCTTCCTATACTACGCCGTCCCTCAGGGGTGAATTCGAAGATTTTTCGGACCGGAGCATTGGTGTCCATCTGCTCTACATGACCCAGCCACCTCACTCATTGAACCTTTACTCGTCTGGCTAAGTCGATGTCACTGTGTAAGGATTGAATGTACATGTCTTGAGCTGGTTGTTGATTGGCACTGTCATTGGCAAGTTTTGAGCTAGTTTTTGCTGAATTTGCAAATATTCTTGTCAGCCCGATCGATGGCTTGCCAAAGTGCTGATGATTTGCACTGTTTCCTGCGTTGGCACTCGGAAGTTCTTTGCGGATGCTAAAGAGGTTGAACTATTTTCCATGCATTTGAACGCCATTCTGTTTTGGTTGATCTTCTTGGTTGCGCGAGTTTGCTCAAGAGAACTCCATCATTCGAGACTTGAAAAAAGTTATCCATGTCTCCAGACGTCAGAATAAGAAACACGAGATTAATTTTGACCACCAATCAACGTGTTTCTCATTCTGGCAGACCTTTATGGCATTAGTGCCCAACCCTTCAAAGGTCTCGGTGAGTTCTTTACCGACCTTGATAGAGCAACGTGTATTCTCCATTGCCGCCCTGCATATTCGGATGAATTTGGCAGGGATGTCAAAACTAGACATTGCTCTGTATAGCTCGTCTTTATAAATGCTGTCATAGGCGGCCTTAGGTAGGTTGAAGAGGTGGGTGCATAGCGTGATGGAGCCTTCACTCGGATCTCTAACGGATCCATTGTGTTCCTCTGACGTCGAATGTCCATTCTGAAAAGACAAAAAAGAGAAGAAAGGTCCGGGTGAGTACCTACAATTACGATCATTCGGTCTCCCCTAAGCGGCCTTAAAATCGATGAAGAGGTGATGGGTATTGATTTGAAGCTCATGACGGTGGATTTTCCTGTCTTAAAGTCGACCAGGTTGCAGACGAACGGCTTTAGGCATTCACACATCGCGGTAGAGAAGATCTTGTAGGCGATGTTAAGTGGACTGATAACTCTGTAGTTGACAAAGCTTAGAGGGTATGCTTTCTTGAGGATCGGCAAAACAATGCTGAGGTTCCATTAGACAAACGTCTCTTTTAAAATGTATAACCCAATCACAGGAGACATGGAACGCTGTGTGTGATTGGGTGAAACAAATTATGACGCAGCTAAGGAACCTCAAATGAGAAAGGCGACAGACTGAAGAAGTTCTAACATTATTGTGAGCACTCTGTGTCTTTCCCACTCGTGTGGTGGCCCGCCTTAAGCAAAGCTTACAATATCACAAAACTTAGTAGAGTCCAACGAACAGTTGGTATTGGAACCACAGGAGCGATTCGATCGAGCCCGACAGAAGCTCTTAACGTGCTCCTCCATATCCTGCCTCTGTACTGCCTTGCACATCAAATAAATCGTTTCGTGTAGTGCTATCAGACTCAGAGAATCTGGGCTTTGGTCCCCAAAACCGTACGGCCATAGTAAGGCTCTTGACTTGCTATCTAGGGATCTGGCCTCGACCATAACTGACTACACAATTCCTAAACTCAAATTCAATAACAATATTCGAGTTCTCTTTCCGGAAAGGACGGAGTGGAACAACAATCTACCCCTATCAAACGACCAAGTATCAATCTTCACCGACAGCTCCAAGATGGAATGTGGCGTTGGAGCAAGTGTCTTCTCAGCGGAACTGAACGTTTCAAATCGTACCGCCTCCCAGACTCTTCGAGTGTCTTCCAGGCGAAGGTACTAGCGATTGGAGAAGCCTGCAAGATACTTAGCCTTCCTCAACCAACATAAGAATCTTTATTGACAGCCAGGCTGCCATCAAAGCGCTACCCTCACTTACTTCGTCCTCTAAATTAGTTGAACAGTGTAAGGAAATTATAACGCAGGCAAACGCTCGGTTTAACATCACTCTCCTCTGGGTTCCTGGCCATAGTAACATAGAGGAAAACTAGAGAGCCGAAGCGTTAGCTAGATGTGGTTCTACCCTGGATGCCTCCCTTGCGGGCCCATTCAGCTCCCCTTTGGGACTCATCAAGGGTCAAATTGTACAACACTTTCTCTCTATTGCCAACTCTAGGTGGAAAAGTCTTACAACTTGTGCCATATCTAGATAGATTTGGCCCACCTACAACAAAAACAAAACGAATGACCTAATCCATAGGAACCATATTGAGACAGCAAGAATCACAGCAATTAGCACGGGCCACTGGCTAATTGGTCCACACGCTGCCAAGTTAAGCATCCCGTTCAACCCTCACTGTCGTAGTTGCGACAATTCACATGAAAAAGAAACGTCATTCCACTTTCTCTGTGATTGCCCGGTACTAGCCAGAGCCAGACAGCGCGCACTCGGAAACCCCTTTGTCAAGGAACTTTCCGAGATTTCCTACATAAAATTCTACAACTTCCTTAATTCCACAGGATGGATCTGTGTCTTTCCTAGGTAAAGATTGGTCGATAGTTCGGTACATGGCAGATGGCAATGGCAAAAATTGACCAGCCAAGCACCATCGCTATCTTTTCTTCCCGACTTTATAGAAAGACATACGTAGATCCCTCTTCGAGTTCCAACATCCATTCAACAAGGCACAGTATTCATTTTAAAGGCTAAGCGATCACGGAAGACAGGAAGCTTGATTTCTCGAGTTAGAAGTATCGCGTCCGGGATCAACGAGGTGTGGAAAGTAAGCCAGAACTTAAAAGTTTCCGGAAGTGGAATGTCTCTTATCAAACGTGGATGTCAAAGATGGAACTGGTTGGAGAGACTTCCTATTCAGTCTATTGGTTTGCATTCGAATATCGTAACAGGACTTCTTATAAGAATAAAGGATATTTGTATCTGTTGTTCTAATCCACAAATCTATTGCAAACTTCTGGGTGGCAACAAACATGAGCTCACATCTTTCCGCTTTTTGTTTCATTTATTTGGTTCCCAACATCAATCCAAAATAGTCAATGTCGTCGTATCAGGGAAAAAATTCTTCTCTTGAACTTTTGATTGTGACCCTTGTGAAGACTCCGCCTACGGCTATATACCCCAGGAGTTGATAATAAGATTGCTAAATTCTACGAAGCTGGAAGCACACGAGTACGCTTTCTATCAAAAACATATGTATACACATGCTTATGGATGTTTAGAAGTTTGTTCTTGAAAAGCTGTTTATACATATTTCTCTGACCTATCCTATTCTCTGATGACGATAAAGCTAAAATGAGAGAACCAGCAAACTCTTGATAGGAACCGACACACCACTATAAAGAAATGTTGGTTATCGTTGGAGCTAAAATGGGACTAAGGTTAGAGAGGTCTTTATTACAATGAACGAATTTGTGGGTTTAGATTTGTTTGTTCATTGATTGAGATTTTGTGAATAAATTGGGAAATTGGAGCAAAGTAGGATGCGTCGTGAATGTTAATGTCGGCAGCCTTGAGTTTGAATTTGAAAAACTAATTGATTGCTGATGGTTTGGGTGCAGAGATGCGACATGAGCTCGGTGAATCTCAGCCTTGAGCTTGAAAATTGTTTGTGATTTGCTGGCATAAACTTGAGATTTCATAAAATCTCTCGAAAAGAATTCGCGCGATGAGACTACCCGTTAAGAGATGGAGTGGTTGCGAATGTCAATTAGCCTACTTGCACAAAAAGGGACAGAAAAGTCCCCCGAGTATTCTTTGTGGACTCTTAATTCGGCAAATTCTGTCTGTTTGCTCATGGTCCTCTTCATGGTTTTTGAGGATCCATATGACGAACTGCCAGCGGTTAGAATGACCTATTGGTTTGAGTTCCATTTTCAACAGCACACATTACCGTAGGTGTCGTCTCTCTCTACGTATCCTAGTCGCCTTAAACGTTGCAGTTGACCATTTTTGTCTTGGTCTATAGATTGCTGTATAACCCGCAAACCTCGTCATAGAACCTTGGTGGTCCTCTTCGTTTTCCTTCCATATTCTCAGCACTTACTGTAACTTTGGTTAGGTTAGTGTTAGGTTGGGTGACTGTCCTCACTAAGCACGGACACACTTAAGCCAGAAGAAAGGCATATTGTGATACCACGTAGGAAATCCGGATAACCAGCATCGGAGACTCCACATGTGGAAATTCCTTAGAGGAAGAGGGAGAAGTAAAAAGTTCTGGGTAATCGTAACGGTGTAAGCCCGTTTCTGTGAATACTGTAAATTCTGTGACTCTACTACGAAATTCCCTTCCTGCCTTCTGTAAGCTTCTGTTTGGGCTTTCTATCGTTGACTTCCTTTCCTTAACATCTGGTAAAACTTTCGAACATCAACCGCACGGTTCTCAGAAGTCAGTGTTCCTCCTCGTAGTCGCAAACAGTTTCCTTCTTCTTTTGTAACAACACTTGGTAAACCCTTTGTTTCGCTGCGTTTGCTTGCTTGCACTCTCCTTCAAACTACAGGCGAGCTGTTGTAACTGGCCTAAGGCAGTTGATGCTGGCCAAACTATGCTCTTTGAAATATTACGCGGCACACACTCAGTGAAAGTTCTGGCAGTCTTGTTGCGATTGAGGCTGATCAACGTTGACTTTCTCACAGTACTCCTTATGATGACATTGCCTTCTGCCACCAATTCGACTAGCCTGAGTCTGTTTCCGGACGCGGTGTCCTGCAGGCTGTGTTTTCCCACCTTCACACCAAAGACCTCCTCATTTTCTTTTGAAAATGTTAAGAGTACAATCATGTCATCTCTCGATCTAGAAGTTCCTAGGAACAATCTTTGACAACTCCGTCTTTCTCGTCTATGGTCGCTCAAGATTTGTTGCTTCTCCAAGTAGGCATTTTCGATTGCGATATTCCTGCCTTAATTCGTATCACGTTGCAGATTTTTGGGGGTGATGTGATGGGTGCTGATAACCTATGTTCCTTATCAACGAAGCTCTAAGTCGACGATGAAAACACAGTAAAACAGTTGTACCTACTGGTAATACAATGGACGTGTTTTTGTGTCAGAGAACTTCAGCTTGGTGTTCCAACACCCCAACAGAAAAAAAGCAAACCCTACGTCTGTGAGCTGCCGATGACTCCTAAAGAGCTTCTCCAAAATTCTGATCCAGTTCTGGAGGTTAGGTTAAGTTAAAGCGGTGTCAGCGTAGTGTATCGTTCCCCGTTGTGTGAAGTCATTTTCAGTCGGCAGCATATCTCTCGATTTAGGACTGGTGGCACAGAAGCACAGCTGTTCTGAACGCACCTGTAGTGCTGAAGCAAGCTATATATTGTGCCTTCGGAACCGGTGAACAGACAGAGATTGATACAAAAGTACCAAAATGCCAAAACGTTAAAGTACTTGAGGTCCAATTACCGGTCAAGATATACGCTTCAACTGGCAAGGTCTTGCGAAACTGCTGAAGATTGACAGACTTGGCTCCAGAATAATCAAGATCAGACGTCACAACGCAGGATCGAGGAGATTTCTGACAAGCATCTGAAAACTACACGGCTTCGCGACTTTTGAGCCAAGCATTGGAAGACGCCTGAGTAAAGAAAAAAAAACGCATGAATAGATAATGAACCCATGCATATCGAGTTCGAGATTCCGAAACATCATAACCAAGAGACCCACTTGCAGAGACACCGTAAATATGATGTTCAAGCTAGGGCATCCTAAATAAATGTTGACAGGGAGGCGAGCCTGAATATATTTCTCAAATTCGGGGGTTAGAAACGATTAAACAAAGACAGGCTCGACTGGAAAGTTTTCACGTTTCTGTTGCCTTAGCTAGAGAAATCGAATCACCAGAGGAAAGAGAAACAAGACTGGAAGTCAACCATGGCTGTACTTCTCAAACCAGATAAGCGGCAATTCCTGCGCCAAGGAAGACGCGCCTTGCTACAAACAGAATGCACTATGCATATCGCACTTATGGTCCTGGATTTTCCTTTGACCAAAACGTCGACTATGCCGGTGATTTACAGTGAATTTGGGCGTAATCAATAAAATCTTTGTGCATTGTCACTCTGTAACCTGGATAGATGGATCTAAGGGAAATTTCAAGAATCCACTGATCCACCAGAGCCACTTTTTTCGCTCCTTTTAAGAGGTCATTCGTTTTCCGAGACATTCCTTTAAATAACGAGGCGATATTATAGTACTTTTCAAATTACCTCTTTCGAAGCTAACATAATTACAAAGGGACGTTTCATGCCGACGTTCAAAGTATAAGGTCAAGCCTATCCACCGGCTGGGATAGGGATAGGATAGCGTTCACAAGTTTTTACAAATTTATTTTGTGGGCGATCACCATGAACAAGCATATGCTCAAGGCAACAGGAATCCTTATCTCGATTTCAATTCGGTCAGTTCACTATGGAAGATGCTGCATAAGCAGAATGCCATCGTCTGTTTCCGTCATCGAACAGGCGCCGCCTAACGAGTTTTTGAGATCATGATTTACGCAGACAAGATTACCAATATAGCCAGCGAGCACCGCGGTAAATATAACGCTCCGATGATGTTTATACCGAAGTCCTTCGCTAATTTTATTCCGACCGGTCCTGCTCCGACTCGCCCTGCGTTCTGCAGCTAGTATTCTTACTAGGTTTTATTTATTTTTTTTTTTTGTAAGGAAAGTGGAAAGCATCGAAAGCCAGAGTGCAGGACTTTAACCCAAACTAAAACCACCTCTGCGTCTAATCTATACTCCCCCATGGTACCGCCATACTGGCATTTCATCCTGTGGGGTGTTTTCAGCCATAGCTGCCTTCTGTCGACAGATTTGTGCGAGTCTGTACGTCTGGGGATGTTTGTGCATTGCACCAAAGGTCCTGTGTACTTGTTTGTATGTGCATGTAGATCTTTTTAATTTTTCGCTCTGCTCCTTTTCTCTATAAGTCTGCGTGCTGCTGTGTGCGCATGTATGTTCGTATAACTGGCTGTCTATGCGTCTCTATAGGTCTATGCGTTTCTGTAGGGATGTGCGTTTCTGCAAGTATGTGTCTGCTCATATCTTCTGCGCTGTTTCTTGCGTTTTCCTCGCTCTCTTTCCTTTCTAGCTCTAGTCGTCTCAATTCTTGGCATATGTATATCTTTGGAGTAGGAACTCACTGTGCTCCACTTATTTTCCGAGTCTAGCATGTGCTGCACAATGTTCTCATCTTGGGCAGTGAAAGAATACATGCTCCACGTCCTCGGGAGTATCACTGCAAGATGGACAAGTGGGGGAGTTGTAATTTTTAAACCCGTGTAGATATGACCGGAAACAACCATGTCCCGTTAGCCATTGTGTAATGTAAACTTCGCCATGTCTGCGGTTTATCCAAGTCTCGATGTCCGGAATAAGTCGGTATGTCCATCGGCCCTTAGACGAAAGAATCCAGCGTTGCTGCCACTCCCTCATGACTGTAGTCCTTTGTGTTGTGTCCGCATCACTGGATAATAATCGCCGCTCCTATAATTAGTTGACATTTGGATAAGAAATTAAGCTGGAACCTAACATCCAAGAAAGAGTTAGGTAAAGTTACAGCAGCAGTGTTCTCTTACAAAAAATCGATTCGGAACAAATGAGGTTTACAACCTTGTATAACTCATTGTGTCTACATTTTAGTCATAAGACCGAAACTCATGTACGGGGTGGCTGTCTTGTGTACCACCTTAGATAAGGCCATAAAGCCAGATCATCTGAGCAAGGTCCAACGATCAGCTTGTCTGTGCATTAGCGGAGCACTTCACACTACACCCTCCGCTGCACTCTGGACATTCTGTTTCATCTGACTACCCTCGACATCTTTGGCAGACAAGTGGCTGCTAAGTTAGCTGTTCGCCTTAAATCAATTTCACAGTGGTCCACCAAAGATTTTGGCCACGCAAAACAAAATCTTCTCAGGAAGCACAGATTACACCACACCCAAGCTAAATTTTAATAAAAACTTCCTAGCCACCATTCTCTCCAGATCTTCTACAGGATACTTCGATCCACTTGTACACCGATGGATCAAAAACCAATGAAGGTGTAGGTGGTGGCGTTTTCTCTGATAGGCTGAATCTCAGCCTCTCTTTCCATCTTCCAAATCATTGCAGCGTGTTCCAGGCGGAAATACCGGCGATTAAAGAAGTCTTAACTTGGCTGAAGAAAATCATGATATCTTCCACAGATATACGCATCTTTTCAGACAGTCAAGCAGCAATCAGATCCTTGGAATCAGTCTCTTCAAATTCGTAAGTAGCTCTAGATTGTCGATGGCGGAGCAGTTCTACATTCACCTTTGTTGAGTGCCGGAGCATAGACATATTCCAGGGAAATTTGTAAGGCAGACGAACTCGCCAGATGTGGAATCCATGCTTCGAGATAAAGGCACTTTGACACATTTAAAATCAAATTCAAGCTGAATGCTGGACAAGTGGTATAACGTGTCTAGCGTCGAAGCAGATTTGGCCACAGATGGATCTGAAACGTTCGAAGAATTTAATTTCTCTCCCACAGATCGCGTGGATCCGTAATAGGTGGCTTCACGGAACACTGTCTAAAAAGCAAGCATGCTACAAGGCTTGGTGTGCATTCAATCGATTTTTGTCGAAGCTGCATGGACGAAGAGGACCTTTTTTGAAGGTGCCCAGTTCTCTCCCGCAAAAGAAGGCTCAAGATAAACACAGATATCAGAAACATTCTTCGCTTCATCAGAAGCTCCAATTGGTACCAACGAGTAGGTAAGGAGATCTCTCCAGATCCATGTGGTATCACAATGGACCTATCACTGGTCGCAGAGTGGCAGTGTACGACGACGGGCATCGATATTCCATCGATTTCTCTGATTTTTTCCTTCTAAGTGAGTCGAAGATTGTGCTTTGACATCTCCCTCTAGAAGTGGTAGATAGTTATACCACCCTGTTAAATAATACGCTGAATAATGCAAATTAACGAGCGCATTGGAAAACAGCGGTGGTACATGCCATTCCCAAAAGGGATAAAGACAGCTCCAATCCGTGGAATATTCGGTCAATAAGTCCCCTGCGGAGCATCAGCAAGGTTAGGTTAGGTTGTAGGGGTGGCTGGACTTACGTACAGCCTCACTCGGATCTCAACGGATCCATTGTGTTCCCCGGTGTTCATCAGCAAAGTATTCGAAAAAGTGATCCATAGAGACCTGCTTAAATAAATTGAGGAAAATAAAATAATTCCGGATAACCAATTCGGTGTCAAGGTGGGGCATGATACAATGCATACCGTATCGGATATTCAATGGAACAGATGCCTGCCTGATTGACCTGGAGAAGGCCTTCGACACCGTATGGTTAGAGGGGCTCTCTTACAAACCTCTACTGTACATGCTATGTAACATGCTTACCAGTAGACGGCTCATTGTGAAAAATGGCAATATGACTTCGGCTGGTACTAATAATAATAATAATAATATAGGGTCTTTCATTGAGCGCTTCCTATCTTTAAATATAAATAAAACAAAGTGTGTGTGAGATATCATCGACATTTTTTATTTGTTTGAAAGGCATATCGATGACATTATATATGGAACATAACATCGTTCAAATGTCCGCCGCTTCTTCTCTGGGTGGCGCGCATCCGAAATGTCCAATTTTCCGCATAAATCCGGCTGAATTTGACCGAAGGCATGGGTTATGTTGGCTTTGAGGGCGGCTGTGGTTTGTGCCTTATTCGCATAGACCACAAGAAAAAGTCCAACGGGATCAAATCACATGATCTCGGTGGCCAGTTCACATCACCTCCACGTGAGATGACTATGTCCTCGAATCGCTCGTGCAGAATTTCCACTGTGGCGTGAGCTGTCCTGTTGCAACCACATGTCATTGGTGCCCATATCATCCAATTCAGGCAAAAAGAAGTTGGTAATCATCGACCTATAGGCCTGGCCAACGTCATTCTCAAAGAAATATGAACCGATAACGCCGCCAGCCCAAAATCCACACCAAACAGTGACTTTTTCGGGATGCATTGGACGCTCTTGGATCTCAGGTGGATTGGTATCGTCCCAAATTCGACAGTTTTGTTTGTTGACGTACCCATTCATCCAGAAATGGGCCTCATCGCTGAAGATGATTTTTCGATGGAAATTAGGGTCAGTTTCCAACTGCTCCAGAGCCCATTCAGCAAACACACGTCGTTGTCTATGGTCGTTTACCTTCAGCTCCTGGGTCAGTTAAAATTTGTACGGGGGTAAAGGCCCAAGTCACGACGCAAAATTCGCCAAGTTATGGCCGAGTTCTTGTGAGCGACGCGAAATCGACTGCCTCGGATTCTCCTGCACACTCTCGCGGACAGCGTTTTGTCGACGTACGGGTGTTGGTTGATCGTTTACTGAACCAGTGGACTCAAATTTATCCACCACACTGCGAATAGTCCTCTCGGAAGGACGACCATAAAATGGGCGAAACGCAGGGAACGTTGCCCGAACAGAACACCCATTTTGATAAAACAATTTTATTATTTGCACGTGTTGTTGAACGCTATATCCATTTATTATGATTTGGTAAAACAGACTTAATAAATGACAGCCAATTTGACGGATGAAGCTTCAACAATATGGCCGCTATCAACTGTCAAAGTTCGTAAGTCCCTATTGGAAGACCCTTTACTTTCTCAAAAAATTGATTTATCGACTGCAGATGATCCATGGTGCTATAACCTGAACGGAATCCTGCCTGTTCTTTTGGCTGATTTTGGTTAAGAGTCCATTTCATTCTTGTTAGTAGGCATTTTGCAAATACCAAGTATATTTTACTGATATTATACTTATGGGTCTGTAGTTGTTTAGGTCTGCTATTATCCCCTTTTTTATGGATCAATATATTTAGCGATTCCGTCCATTGCTTTGGTATTTCTTCTTTATTCATCACCTCATTGAATAGGAAAGTTAGTGTTTCAGCCAGTTCTTATCTTTAGCATTTCTGCTTTTATGCCATCATTACAAGTGCATTTGCCTTTTTTCAATTCGTCGATCGCTTGTTCTATCTCTCTTTATAAGAATGAAATTCGGAATTCGGATTTCCTAATTTTGAAATTTTCCATCTTCTTGCTCCGGTTTTAAGTTGGACTTGTACAATTTTTCAAAGAATGTACATTCGAAGTTCTGCAACAGGGTGCAGAAAATTCGCCGATCCTGTTCAACATTAACACGACAAATCTCGTATGCTCTCTTTACCATGCTATTGCTATTCGCAATCGTGGGACAACACGGACAACCATTAGCGAGTCGAAATGTAGTCAGATACATTGGAATCAATAAATAAAAACCCGCCTCCATTATTTATTTCCTCGTTTTTATTTTGTATAACTACAATTTCATTAGTTTGGATTTTGCCTTATGCACTTATGCTCAACGCATAAATCATATCGCAATTTAATTATTTTTATTTTTAATTCCATTAAAAAAATAATAATTACATAAAATTTTACAAACTACAATTGTTCACCTTTATTACTTTTTTTTTATATTTTTAATATTTTTTTTTGTTGATTTTTTCTCTTATAAATTGGCAGTAAATTCGTTAAACCCAACATTTTGTGGGCAGCATACGTACAACAGAATCTTTAATGTGTAATTTTTCTTCTTTCAAAATTATAATTATTATTATTTAAATTTTTTTTTAAAAATATTTTCTCTATAAAAAAAAAAACAAGAAGCAGATATATTTAATGTTAAATTACAAATAAGTTTCAAATTAATTTCACTGTATAAATTCACACATTTGCATTTGAAAAAAAAAAAAAATTTTATTTGGTGTATAGCACTTAAGGAAGAATAATAAACAAAAAGAAAATAATAATAATTATAATTAAAAAAAAAAAAACATTAAACAAAATATATATTTCTCAAATATATATTTATATATATATATGTATAGTATAAACAATTGGCTGTGTTTGTGTGTATTGTCTAAGTAGTATATTACAAAAGATATCTATTAGTTGGTCACTCTTCTTAAGTATAGCAATCTAAGATTAAAGGTTTTTTTTTTTTTTTTCTTTTTAAACAAACAAACAAAAAGCAGATTAACGTTATATAGTGTACAAATAGAATAAAAAAAAAATAAAAAAAAAGAGAAGAAGAAAGGAAATGATCATAGGAATACGGAACTATGGCTGATTTTGGATTGAAGAACAAAAAAAAAATTTAAAAAAAATTCACGATTTTGTATTGTTTGCTTGTTAGCTTTTACACTTATGTCGAGTTCTTAATACACACTTGGCATCTGGATACCCGCTGTCGCAGGAATCCAGATTTAAGTGTCTGCTGTTCGGGCCTAACAAATTGTTGTGTCTCCTCGACAGTGACCAACCAGAAACTGGTCTGAGTCTCGTAGAAATGGCAGTGTCCTTTGACGCCGTTGCACTCGATGAACGGTGTTGCTCTGAAGTCTTCTAAGCAGGAACCAGGTGATGAAAGACCTTGTCCACCACCACCATTACCAACGGCAGTGTGCTAAAAAATAAAAATAAAAAATCAGAATCTAGTTTAGTATTGTTGAATCTTTTATCCAAAGAATAAGTAAGCTAAGGATTAGACTTAACGTCTTCTTTTTACCACCGCTGATGCCGAAGCTCGTGCGCATGCTCTTGCAGATTATCCCCCAAGACATCTATGGTAAACAAATGGCAGCTTATCCAGCCATTGCACCTTGACCCACCTCAGGCACACTGACCCTAACCAACTGTTAGAGCAACAGCATACGCAGACGATCTAGTGCTACTTGCTACGGGCAAATTGCAGAGAGCCTTGAACACGCTAAACGTTTGGATAAAACAATGTAGACTCGGGGTCAACCCTCAGAAAATCGAACGAGTGCTGTTCACTAATAAAAGAACGATACCCGTATTCAAGCTACCGACCATTGAGGGCACTCCCCTTAAACTGTTAGAGGATGCGAAATACTTGGACCGTATTCTCGATAGAAAGCTTAACTGGAGGCTGAAAATCAAAGAAAAGCTGAAAAAGGGATCGGTCGCCTTCTATACCTGCAGAAGATTCTTCGGGAAATAATGGGGATTTAGGCCCCGAATAACACTGTGGATGTAGGTAGACGAAGTAACGTGCAGAAGGTTGCAACCTTAAAGATATGATCAAAATACAGAGAATAGTATGCACTGGAACAACCATGGCGATGAAAACAACCCCAACAGCGGGATTGGAAGCAATTTTTAACTTTTTGCCTCTAGATCTCTACATCAGGCACAATAGATCTTTCAGGTCGCAGTGCCATATGCGTTATGTCGCAGAGCCTAACTAATAATAATAGATCTCTACCGGCAGGAGGCCGCAGCAAAGTGCGCTCTCAGTCAGTCAAAGCACTGGAGATCGAATACACACGGCCACACCAAGACACTTGTCGACTATCTTAGCGTCAACTCAGACTCCACTGTTCCAAACTTCGCCTTCGAAAGACCCTTCTCATGGGCCATTCCAAGCAGAGAACAGTGGGAGAGAAATGACGTGGCTTAGACCTACAAGTCCATCTACACCGATGGGTCAAAACTGGACACAAGTAAAGGAGCGGGTTTTTTCTCGAAGGAAATAAGCAACTGCATAAGACTCCCGGACCACAGCAAGGTTTGCCAAGTGGTAGTCCTGTCAATGCTAATAATATCAGGGGAGGATATCAATATTTACATTGACAGCCAGGCGGTCATAGAAGCACTAGCTGCTACGCCGATAACTTCAAAGCTTGTAAAGTGTTGACGCAAGGAGCTTAAGGTTCTTGGCACGCAGCACAATGCAAAACTCTTCTGGGTCCCTGATCACAGCAGGATGCCAGGCAATGAAGCAGCGGATGAATTGGCCAGAAAGGGCTCAGCCCAACACATCCTTAAGGTAGAATCATTAATGGAAGCTAATAACAAGCGGAGATTGCCAACCACCTGTGAAGTATCTAGAAGGCTGGTTGGCACCAAGACAATACCACCACTGGAAGAAACACATTACGGGTACCACAATGAGTCCACATGGACCTAAGCGTGATGAGGATACAACTATTCTCATCAGTCCGCAAACCTTACCTAACTTAACCAACTCATTAATACACATTTCCGAAAACACAGACTACCATCTCAATGGTATTCCTGCAAGAGTCACCTCAAAGTTGCGATCCTCACCAGAAATTTGTGGCAAAGGTCAGCGCCGCTTGCAAAAGAATCCTTGAAGTTTTATACAGGCGTTTCCAAAACCAAAGACAATGTAGGGGGAGTGGTTTTCTCCGAAATTTAAATCTCAATCTTTCTTTTCGCCTCCCAGAGCATTAAAGCGTCATCCAGGCGGAGATTATGGCGATAAAAGAAGCCATGCCTTGGCTGAAATGGAAGTGGAAACGCTTTAAATTCTCTGGAATCAGTCTCTGTAACATCAAAAACTATTTTTGATTGCCGCTTGTCTCATGGGGAGATGGCAGTACCGGGACACAGAGACATTCGAAGGCCGATAAACGCGACAAACTTGGCTACATTACAGACTAGGTTACTACTAGATACAAACTTAAATCAAAGCAGGATGCAATCAGTATCACAGGACATTGTCCTATAAGTAGACATGACACTCGACTGGTTCTCCCCGCAAATGATTTCTGCAGAAACTGGAGGGATGAAGAAGAGTAAGAAACAGTCCTCTCAGTTTCTTCTTTTTTGACAATCTTGCACATCTAGCACAAGAAGATGTGTAAAACCTAGTAAATTCTAACAGCAACAAAGACAACGAGCGGTATCACAATTTACATTGACAGCTAGGAGGCTATAAAATCGATTTCTGCTACACGAATTACACCAAAGCTTATGAACATCTTTTGTTAAGAACTGAGAGTTCTTGGAGCTGACAAACTAGCAAAGGATCTATCTACCCTTGGTCCTTTGAAAAGAGAAGGCTCTGGCCAGAGAACGAAGAGAGATACCAAAGAAAAACCATTTAAACGATGATGGTGTGTGCAAAGGATGCGGTGACGTGGATGGACATAACCCATTTCCCTTGTCACTGAGATGAAGAGATTCTGACATCCTCGTTATCAACCCATAACCTTACTCCCAACCTAAATCCCTTAAACATAACAAACTATCATACAATTCACAGACAGAACGAATCATCAAAACAAGCCTACAAAGTCCCTATGGACCTTCCGTCGAATCTGAGTTGTTAGACCAAAGATGACATTTTGAATGGACACCCTGGTTGTCAGACCAAGGACATCCCTAGTCATACTTAAACTTAAAAGAAAACATAACTTACCATGAGGAAACTGTATCCAATCCAAAGTCCATCCCATCCACGTGGGCAGCTTGGCACCTCCAGCGATTGACTGTGCACCGAAATCACATTGGCCGGCACTTCACATACGACGCAACGTGAAATATATTTCTGCATTTCGTAGTTTTCAACGGGCATCATTGGAATGGCAGCTGAAGTTGACAGCCAGAATGTGCGATCGTTTCGGGAGGCATAGTTGCAAACATTGTTTTGTCCGCAAGTCATAACTGGCAGTGTTGAGAAACGACGAACACATGAACCGGCTGAGCCGAGATCTTGATTGTGTGGGTAGTCATTGCCGTCGACGTAGAGTAGCGAGTAACCATTCCACAGTTCGACGTGTCCGCGTTCACAGCGTGGAATCTCTTCTGTTTGACTGTGCTTGACGAGCAGTGTACCGGTAAGATAGTCAGGGGCTGGAGCACAAGCTTCTCCTTGTGCTCCCTTTTGTCCGGCAATACCTTGGAGTCCATCACGACCCGATACGCCAGGTAAGCCTAATTCTCCCTTTGGTCCTGGTCTTCCGATGGGCCCGGCAAAACCTGGCAATCCTCGATCACCCTTTTCACCACGTTCGCCCTGCTCACCGATGAGACCTCGAATTCCTTGCAAACCGCGATCACCCTTTTCTCCATCACGTCCTGGCTGTCCTGGTTCACCTTTTGGTCCGGGTGGTGGCACTAAACCTGGTTCACCCTTTTGTCCACGCTGACCGGGAATTCCATCACGTCCATCACGACCTTTGAGACCAACTGAGCCCTTCTCACCGATTTGACCGATCGGACCAGGTAGACCCTCGAGGCCGACTAGACCACGATCACCTTTAGGACCTGGATATCCATTGATACCCGGTGGACCAGAAATACCTTGGTTACCCTTATCACCCTTGTGTCCCTCGAAGCCGGGCAGACCACGTTCACCTTTCTCGCCTGGATATCCTCGATCACCCTTTTGTCCGATTGGGCCAGGGAATCCATCTAGACCGTCTTTACCAGGAACACCTTCAACACCACGCTCACCTTTCATACCTTGAGGACCTGTTCGTCCAGGTAGACCAACATTGCCGGGAATACCTGCTAAACCAGGAAGACCCTTCTCACCCTTTAGGCCAATTGGGCCGATCATACCTTCACGTCCGTTCTTTCCTGCACGACCGGGCAGACCCTTCTCACCCTTAATTACTACGCCGGGTTCTCCAGGCTCACCGACAGGTCCGATATCACCCTTTGGTCCAGGAGGTCCATTCAAGCCAGGTAGTCCTTGTGGTCCAGGGAAGCCACGTTCGCCCTTTTGTCCATCGCGTCCGGAAATACCAATGTTACCCTTTTGGCCAACAGCACCAGGAAGTCCAATCATACCGAATTCACCAGGTTCACCCTTCTCGCCAACAATTGTTATAGCTTCAGCATCACGTCCGCTAGGTCCAGGATAGCCACGTTCTCCTTTGAGACCTGGAGCACCGGCAAGACCAGGGAATCCAGTATTACCCTTTTCACCTCGACCACCTTCTAATCCATTAAGACCTGCCTCGCCCTTAACACCCTTCGGACCTTCATATCCTCGTGGCCCTTGCATTCCAGGTTCACCAGGCTGACCATCCATACCAGGAGCACCAGGAGTACCGGGTAAACCTGAATTTCCTTTGTCACCCTTAATACCTCTTTGTCCTGGATAACCGTGATCACCTTTAGCGCCATTCAAACCAGGTGCGCCAGGCAAACCATCAAGACCCGGTTCACCCTTTTGTCCTGTAGATCCAGGTTGGCCATATCCAGGCAGACCAGCTAATCCCTTGTCGCCAGGGTACCCAGGTGCTCCATTAAGTCCATCCACACCACGCAGTCCTGATGGGCCAGGTTCGCCCTTTTGTCCCTTTTCTGATGCATCACCTGCCAAACCTGGAGCTCCTGTTAAACCAGGCAAGCCCAGCTCACCCTTTTCTCCGTCTAATCCAGGCCGTCCATCAGCACCAGGAAAACCAACCGGTCCAATATCACCCTTCAGTCCTTGTAAGCCCTGTAGTCCAGGTGGGCCGCGCAAGCCTTGAAGTCCTTCAACACCACTCAAACCGCGTTCACCCTTATCTCCTTTAACACCAGCAATACCAGATTTTCCGGGGGTTCCACGAATACCAGGGGGTCCGCTGATTCCAGTAAATCCTTTTGGACCATCAATACCGACCTCACCGCGTTCACCTTTAAGACCAGGCATGCCAACCAGTCCGGAATTACCAGGTTCGCCCTTGGCTCCTTCGCGTCCTTGTACTCCATCAACACCAGGTGCACCTCGTGGACCAGGCGATCCAGGTGGTCCGACTGGGCCAAAATCACCCTTCAATCCAATCAATCCGGGTTGACCTGGAGCACCTGGAAGTCCCGAATCACCCTTATCTCCAGGATAGCCTGGAGCTCCTTCTGTTCCCGGTGCACCATAGCTTCCTTGCAGGCCCCGCTCTCCCTTTCCACCTTGTGGGCCATCATTACCTCTGGGTCCAGGTGGTCCAGCAACAGCAATACCTTGTTCTCCCTTAAGACCACGTTCGCCAGGTCTGCCCGGTAATCCGCGTGCACCATCTTTTCCGGGAGATGCAGGGAATCCAATTGGTCCGGGGTTACCTTTGTCACCGCGTGGTCCAGTTAGACCTCTGGGTCCAACGGGCCCAGGTGGTCCCACTGGGCCTTGGTCACCCTTACCTCCAGTCCTACCGATATCACCCTTATCACCCATAGCGCCCATAGGTCCTTGACTTCCTGGATAACCCTTTTCACCTTTGTTACCTTTAGGTGGGATCATGCTCCGGTCCATCTCACATGTACCTGGTTCACCCTTCACTCCTGAATAGCCTGAATCTCCTTTATCACCCTTCGCGCCATCGTATCCGGGTCGTCCTTGTTCACCCTTGATGCTCTCACCTTTCGGTCCTGGATAGCCATTTCTTCCCGGTGTTCCTGGAGCTCCATCTTGTCCGGGAACGCCAGGGAAACCTTTGATTCCTATCGGCCCAGTTTCTCCTTTTAATCCAGCCACGCCGGGTGCACCAACTTCTCCTCGTTCACCCTTTAATCCCACAAGCCCTGGTGGACCGCGTTCACCCTTGGATCCCTTTTCAGTAGCCGTTAAATTTAAATCCACAATAGCATCACGTCCAGCAGGACCCTCAGGTCCAATTAAACCTGGGAAACCATCACTGCCTCTATCGCCAGGTGCTCCCATAGGTCCCGCAAGGCCATCATCACCGCGCTCGCCGGGGTACCCACGTTCTCCTGGTGGACCACGAGCTCCTGGTTGACCATTGATTCCATCTAATCCGCGATCACCTTTTGTACCTTTTTGTCCAGGCGCACAGTCTGTACATCTTCCGCCAATATCACCTTTGGCCCCAGTATCACCCTTTTGTCCAGGGAGACCGGCACGACCAATATCACCCTTGTCACCTTGCCTGCCAGGACGACCAGGAATACCGGGTTTACCCAGTTGAGAATCACCAGGAACACCAACGTTGCCCTTGAATCCACGCTCTCCTTTCATACCCTTGTCACCGGGACGGCTGTAAATCCAAGCCTTTAAAGACGAATTATGGTAAAAGAAAGACAAACTTACCCGGGTGTACCGACATCACCCTTTAATCCTGCTACACCAATTCCTGGATTTCCTGCCTCTCCCTTCATGCCTTCTGGGCCGGGTGGTCCTGTATGTCCGCGCGGGCCAACCGCACCTGGGCTTCCAGATCTACCGAAGTCTCCCTTTTCACCCTTTTCACCAGGTGGACCTTCTAAGCCGGGTCGACCAGCCAAACCAGGACCGCCTTTAGGTCCAGCCGGTCCAGGTGGACCCTGAGAACCGGGGTATCCGTCTAAGCCTTTTGGTCCAGGTTGTCCACGGAATCCACGTGGACCCTTGGGTCCTGCTGGTCCTGGAGTTCCCTTACCACCGCCTGGTGGACCGGCCGGACCAATCAAACCTTGTGTACCTGGCGCGCCCGGTCGTCCTGGTTCTCCTTTCAGACCTGGTTTTCCATCCAAACCTCTCAAGCCGATTTCACCACGATCGCCCTTCTGTCCTGCTGGGCCAGGTGGACCAAAATTACCTTGCCGACCCTACAAATACAAGAAAACATCAATAGGCCAACCCGAACTGTTCGCATTTAGATTATGATTTAACTTACTCTGTCACCGGACGGTCCAGGAAGACCCTTTTCACCCTTCATGCCGTCATTACCCGCCTGCCCTGGATAACCAATGTCGCCCTTCTCGCCAGGCAAACCAGCCTCACCTGTCTCACCTCGGTCACCTTGGGGACCAACCCACGGATGGGATCCATCAACCATAGCTTCATGTTTCGCAGGTTCTCCTTTTTCACCCTTAGCTCCCTTTAGTCCAGGCACCGGTTGAGCAATACATGAGTCGCCCTTTTCACCCTTAATACCGCGATCACCTCGTGGTCCTGGCTGACCATAAGTTCCCGTATCACCGCGATCACCTTTCGGTCCCTGAGGTCCATCGTTTCCAGGCAAGCCAGACCTTCCCATAAAACCAGGTTCACCCTTGTCGCCCTTGGCAAAATCTCCAATTTCCTTTGCCGGTTCACCTTTCTCTCCCTTTAAACCAGCGTTACCAGGATAACCTCGTGGACCAACTAAACCAGCCATACCCGCCAAACCAGGCAGACCGTCCGTTCCATTGCAACCATCAATTCCGGGAATACCAGGCGCTCCAGGATTGCCCAAATAACCTTGCAGACCAGGCACACCGGGAATACCAGGAAAACCGCCCGAGCCACGTTCACCCTTTGGTCCTCGTGGACCTAATGGACCCGGATCACCCTTCTGTCCCTTATCTCCAGAAGGCCCATCAATACCAGGATATCCAGGCATACCTTTTGGTCCGGAAATACCCGGTTGTCCGGGTAAACCGCGGTTACCTTTCTCAGCAAAACATTTCGGTATGCAGCTTCCGTTTCCTGTGCAATTTTTTGGTTGTTGACCCGTTCGGGCAACTGTGGCAGTATCGATTATAGAATAACTGTCATCGACGACAGGTCGTAGGGGTTCTCTAAGTTCGCTATTAGGGCTGAAGATTGCTCCGCTGCTTCCTACACTTTCTCTCCAAAATTGCTGTAAAAAAAAAAAATAGAAAAAGCATCAGTACACAGCAGGACATTGATTCCACAAAAGCCAGAGCTTTAGGTAATTACAGCTTGTGCTTCTAGAAGAACTCCAGCTAAGACTGCAGCAATGATTAGCCTGAAAGAGAAAAAGAAAAGTTTGTCAGTGTTAGGTTTCGAATTACGCGGAGAGGGAGATAGATATACAATTGTCTAGACTCTAAAAAGATCTACTGAAGAGCTTCCTAAGGGCCGCAAGTAGCGTCTTGTCTTAGGGCATTATAAAGAGCCAAGAGTCAGGAACCATCTTGAACTACACATAACAATGCTTTTGTAGAGATGCAAGACAATCTGGTACTACCACCTGCCTTCATCGAGGTTATGTCAGCGATTTCGCTATACAAGGGGAAAACGGGACACACGGCTAGGAAGACTTTTTTCAAGGCAAGGCAGACCATCAGTGCAGGTTGATGATAAAGAATACTCATCCATTCATTGTCTGCCAAGGCCTTACCAAGAATTTTGACGTGAAACGTATTTTTTAACAAAACGAAAGGTTTGTGTCTCCACTTTGGGCCATTCTGGACAATAAGCTACCTGAAGTCGGATTTCTATGAAACCTTTGAGCAGCAAGTCTAATCATTCCCCTTTCATACAGCCTTTGACTTTCCCTTATAAGTTCTAACTAACTAATATTTGGCGCGACAGCTTATAGAGAGCCAAGGCCCAGCTCCTAAGGACTTACTGTTTTATTGCCGACTCCGAACGACGGATTGATAAGCTTTTTTTATGACATTTTATACTCTTGCAGGTTTGTCATGCCTGCGAAGAGGTGGTGCTGCGGAAAAAAACGTTTTGAGGATCGAACCTGTGTCCATTCGCCTTCGCAGTCCAAGGCACCACAAAGCCATGGCCGTCACAAGTTATAAGTTCTAGATGAGTTTTTATTTTTCACTCCAGAGGATGTCAGGACGTTAAGGAACTTTGCTAAGTGGATGGCAGCTAGCTGTTCCATTGAGATAACTTCACCACCAAAGATGGTCTGTCTGAGTTGAAAGAGGGCTAGATGTGTTCAGAGGTCTCTCTATAGTCAAGACAGCTTGAATCTGCTGCGTAATTCATGCGAAGTAGATGTTTGTTAGGACTTTGGGGTTGTTCCTCTCGAGATTTATAATGAAAGTGGGCCCTCTTTGGGGTATCGGGAATAGCAGCTTTGAGAAGGTTTATCCTAGTGTGATAAGCCAAGCGTCTCAAGATTCTTGCAGGCAAAGAAATTTTCCGTGCTCAGATCCAATTTAATGTTGTTGATGCGTCATTTTGTAGCCAGTGAGTCGGCTTCTTCAATTCCCGCAAACTCAGAGATCACCTTGTAAGATTCTAGGACTTGCTTGGATTTGATGACAGGCGAGTCAAGGACTTTAAGAGCAGCTTGACTGTCTGAGAAGATAAAGTTAAAGCCAATCTGTGATTAGTAGTTTATTCGCTAGTAGCCTTTGCCCTACATGACGAGACTATTCCTTTTGTCCAGTTTCCAGGTGCAAGACCATACTTCTTAGTCCAAAGCTTTACTAAAAAGTCGAAAGAGGAACGCGTATAAGAGTAGCATGCATGCCTGTGACAGTATTTCTGGAAAGACTTGCAAATTTAAACGAAAGATGACCCAGTTCTCACACACGGGCTCCTGGTCTGTTGAGTTAAGAGCTTTCAAAGAATGACAAGTCTGACAGACGCACTGATCGATCCTGCCTCAAAACCATGAGAACTGTTTACTTCTTAAACGACTTAGGGATGGGCTAGTCGTAAATTTCAGGAAAGATTTACGGAAATGGAAGAACAATTTGATGATATCCTTTTTCGACACAACAATCTTCTCCGATGGACTACGCAGTCGATGTGTGAATTTTCTCGAATGCATAGAAGACGCCAAAATTCTAATGCATCTCGGAAGTTTGGCAGTATCTTCCAAGTGGAACTACTCACAATTTTCAGACACTTAAGCCAGTACATTCCTTCAATCCGATTTCTTAACTCCACAGGCTGGATATAGGCACCGACTGTTCCACATCACCAACCAGGCCACACGAGTCGTGGTAGCAAAAAGGCACATTCTAGTGCTACTTGGGTTCATGTTGAACTGCCACCTCTACCTACCTACATCCCTCAAACCTTTCAATCATTGCCATTAGCTCGGCGATATACGTATGTTGTAGGCCTTCAGGTTTACAGTCCAAAGTGACAGAAGGGGAAACGTTAGTGTTCAAGAACAAAGAAGGTACTTTGAGAAAGCCGCAGCTATAGAGAAAACGGTTCGGTGGTGTTGAGTGACAGTGAAGATTGACAGTAAGGTCAACGACGGTCAGTTTCTTATTTCTGTTGTTTTATCGTTTATCTGAACCGCAATATCTTCACGGATAACCAACCCCCCCATTAAGGCTCACAGTTGGACGATCACAATCTTTAGGTTAAAGCAAAACTCTCCTGCCTAAGTCTCGAACTCCACATTACCCTGAAATATTGTTCCCAGATCATAGAATCAGTGAACGCAATGAAAGAGCTGTCAAACTGGCGAAAAATAGCTCCGGTCTTAACGATAGCTTCGCCTCGCCTTTTCTTCTGAACACACTTGGAAGACTGCAGGATCTGCAGATCAGGAAGCATCTTGAAACCTTCTAGTGGATATGTCATAACCCGAAGCTTGTAGCCAGTGTGCTCTCTCGGAAGAAGTCATGGCGTTATAGGAAACATTACTAGAAAATTAGGCATGTTCATCTGCAGAAACTGTTGCGACGTTTCTTGTGCCACTGTTCAGCTCTCCAAGAGTGAAGTCTAGCTTCTATGGGTGTCAAGTTCTTTGGCAAAGATACCACTAAGAGACCTAAAACGATTTATCCAGAACACTGGATGGTTTAGGTAGATAAAACACCAGTGATGGCTCAGGTGCTGGAGTCTTTGTGGAAAGCGAGAACATTAGACTGTAACTTCTCCTACGTCTGTCTTCCAAATGGAGATTAATGCAATACTTAAGGCTGCGAACTAAAGACAGGCGGAGGGGACGGACTATCTGCGTCTACCCAATCCTCTTAATAGATCGAGAATGTAAGACCTGATTGAATTCGGTTGGAAAGCTGAATTTCCTAAGCCTTGTTTGAGTCCCTGGACACAGTACCGGAAATGATTTCTCTGATGAGCTTGCTAGGCAAAGTTTAAAGGAGAACTTCTCCGACCTTGAGGACTTAGGGCTTTCATCGATGTGTGGGTTTGTAGTAAACACAACTATTGTTGGCATGCTTTTCCAGGATGCAGGCAAACTACATGATTATTTCCTGGTGTCTGTCTATAAGAAGACAGCGGAGCAGATCATGGGGTCCTTCGAAAGAAAAATAAAATTTTTCCTGTCCTGTATCTGCGAGGAGGGCGATTGGAGGAGAAGATATAACCGCGAACTCTACGAGCTGTACAAAGATGTGGATGCAGTCCGGAAAGAAAAAAATCCGTAGACTGCACTAGCTCGGCCACATTGAGCGAATGGATGAGAATGCTGCAGCTAAGAGGATCTTTGAATCCCAGCCACCTGGTTCACGAAGAAGAGGAAGACCGAACCTCTAGGTTAAAGATCAGGTAATCGCAGACGCCAAAAGCCTTGGTCTAGTAAACTGGAAACAACGTGCTCGGGACCGTGAAGGATGGAAAGCGGCATTAATTCAGGCTCAGACCATCCAAGGGTCGCTGGCCTGATAAGTAAGTAAGTCTATAAGAAGTCCGCGGTATTTTTGCTGTCTCTTAGCGGAAAAGACTGCAGATAACTTATGGGCCTTCTTACGGGATACTATGTCTTTGTCAAACATCTCAATGTGTAAGTTTTAAGGGACACCACTTCCTGTGACGCTTGTGGAGACGGCGACAACATTGCAGAACAGTCTTGCCTTTGCTAGTATCATGTAGCAGCTTTTTTGGAGCTGATAGTGCTCCTTATCACTGAAGCTCCGAAGTTCCAAACGAGGAAAGCATAGTAAACGGGTTCTGTACCTGTTGGTAAAACAATTAACCTGTTTTTGTGTTTAAGTGCTGCTCCAGCGTGTAGTTCCAACACCCCGACAGAAAATAAAAACTTTAGACTTAGCAATTAGGAATCTCACAAATGTTTACTTTATTTCCGGTTCTAAACCAAAGATTCTAAGTTTTTTTTTTTATAGATTCTGGTTCGCGAAACCATATGGTCATAGCAGTACTTAAGGCTTTGGCCCCGACCATAACTGATTACGCGATACATAAACTCAAATTCAAGCCGACTTTCCGGACAAGATGGAATGTAAAAATACCTCACTCCTATCGATCTTTATCGAAGTGGAATGCGACGTCGGAGAACCGTTCCAAATCGTACCGCCTTCCAGACTCTTTAAATGTATTCCAGGCGGAGCCTTTTAAAGTAATTGTTGTTCCTAAGGGTAGGCAACAATGAAATACCGCCGGGATTTGAGAGTACAATGATGCAATCTTATACTTTAAGTTACTGCTAGATTGTTGGTGCTTGAACTGGCAACTGTCTTATAACGGTAATGCCCAACCAACTCTTTTACAGAACCAAGAATCATAAGTTTGTTAGTAGAGTTGCAAACATATTGCTTAAGTTTCATTTGTAAGGATCTGTACCTTTCGATAGACTTTTGTGACATGAAAACTTCGGCGCAGGGTTATAAGTCCACAGGCCAAAAGTTCACAATGGTCTTTTGACCCACATGGGTGGGTTATAATGCCACAAACCAATTGTGAACTTATAACTCTCCTAATTGGTCCAAATGTCCATTGTGGAATTATGATCTTGCGCCGAAAACTTCTAGACCGTAGCTCCGATAACTAAGTTTTTCGTGAAGCTCTGCACGGAAGACTCAATCCTAGGACCCGACTTGTGGAATATCTCCTACGAAGGAGATGCCCCAAAATAAATATTTGGTTGGTTACGCCGATGAAGTGATTACCGCGTGGGACACTGCCTTAATCAAGTCAAGACAATAGACTGAGGTTAACCATAGAAAAGACAGACGTAGCTCTGCTGACAATGAGGCCAATTCTTACTATCCTAGAGATGCGGGTAGACCTGGAGACAATAACCACCAAAGATGTCATTAAAAACTACAGAGTAAGCCTGAGTGCAAAGCTCTCGTGTTGACAGTGGATCAAATACGAGTCCGAAAGGGCTGGAAAGATCGCCTTAGCAAACTTGAGAGGCCCCCAATAAGTAGACGCAAACTACTCATGACAGTTATGCACTCTACCCTTTTGTATGGGTGCGAGATCTAGACTAATGCGGAAAGTTTTGATGATAAATTTCAACGGCGACATAAAGGAAAGCTCTTCGAGTGTCGACTTTCTATCGAACAGTCTCAAAGTCAGTCGTTTTCGTATTCGTGGGAGCAACACACATTGACCTCTTAGCGGCGGGGAAAGCAGAAATTGGAAAGGAAACGGAAAAGCCAAGAAAAGATCACGATGTGTCGCTGGCAAGAACACCGGAGCAGAGAAACGAGAGATAGACGAACCGATGTTCTAGCAATCCATAATACTTTTGTTAAGATTGATGTTCTTAACCCTCGATAAGAAAGAGTCAATCAAATGGAGAGAAGAGTAATCCTTTTATAGTTCAATATTCGGACATTTTTCAAATTTAAGGATCTCTACCATAGGAAACAAGCTTCATGGGCAGAATCTTAGAAAATTAAAAAAACCCTTGAAGAAAATGAGCCTTAGACGACTCTATGCATGTTGTATGGGCAGACAACGTAAGGACGGTCTAAATTTAGAAATTTACAATCAAAGCTTTCAGAAATTAATTGGAACAACCAGATATGAGTGACTTTGTGGAAAAGAGGGCAAAAATTATTGCTTTTTCGGTTTCGGTTGATGTTGGAGTTGGAAAGTCAAATGTTTCTAAGAAAGTCCAATGTTGCTAAGGCTACAGGTTCGTTTGGAATAAGTTGTGAGGTTCATTGCGGCTGAAAACTCAAAGCCATAGCTAAGATTGAAGTGGCTGCCCGCTATAGCCAGCACACTTAGACCAGTGACCAGTTATAGGCCATGGCTTATAATGACAACATTTTGATCCGAAATAGCCTGACAAATTCTAGGAAGATAAGTGGCGATCTTCAAAGAGACTTGGAGTTGGCTGATGTACAAATGGTTTCATTCCACCTACTGTTTGACAGCTTCTTCTCGAAGTGGACCGCAAGGCAAGATGACCACTGAAAAAGCAATTTCTGACTCACGCTATGAGGAAAAAAAAGAAGAATACAATGGGAGTGGAGATAGAAGTGTCGTGAGAAGAAGTGACAATAAAATGCTCCGATCCGATCATATTATCCAAGTCCCTAAGCATCCACCCAAAGTTATGTTTTCAGTGTTGTTTAACCTCTAAGGGTCCTGAAAGTTTAAAGCCGATCGATGGCTCAAATTGCAGATCTTCTTTTGTGATTATTTCATAAATGAGGTGTTGCTTGGCTGCCACGGAGTGCGGGTGCCATTAATGATCGCTGCTATGCGAACAATCCAAGGACGATACAGACACTCAAGAACAATATTGGTCAAGCCGGTCGTGAAATAGCGACCGAAAAATTAGGTTGACAGGATGGTCTACTACCAAGCCAGCTGAGGCAGTCATTTGAATAAAATAATATTTCATAATTAATCGCAAGGTTTAGGTTAGGTTAGGTTAGGTAATAGGATTGACAGGGAAAGGAAGTGCTTTACCCGTCGCACTTAGGTCAATGGAGACCCATTATGATACCCCCCTTACCAGGAACTATAAGTCTATTTTCTATCGAGCCAATTCGAGGCACTGATAAATCTATGTATGTCCACCACAGACTTGTCGAACAGTTCTTCTAGATCCTAAAAGAAATGTCTTCCTAGAGTCTTAAATCTTACTTGACAGAGCGCTGGAAAGTGACAAATCGCAACAATCGCTGAACAGTGTTTTTTTTTCCTGTGTAGCCCTTGTTTAAAAGAAACCAACCGCGAAATCTATGAGTATACCGCACCGCCCTGAGCTTCTAATTGTATGCGATCTCTGCAATCTCAGGGAACGAGAGGATGTGTTGCGAAATGCTCTAACTCCGCAGTAACTTCTTCGGCGCTCAGACACTTGGGTTAGAGGAAGCAATTCATATCTTGAATGGTGGCAGAGGTTAGGACTTACTCTACAACTACACAGTAAACGCATTGCGTTGCAGGAACTGCATAATCGAAGAAGTTAGGTAGGTAGAGGTGGCAGTTCAAAGAAAGTTTTAAAGTATTAAGTACTTTATATGGACACCAATGCTCCGGTCTGAAAAATCTTCGAATCCGCACCCGAGGGACAGCGCAGTAGAGGAAGACCGCGACTCTGGTGGCGCACGCAAGTTGAAGGGGACCTCAACCAACTTAGCGTGCGAAACTGGAGGCATCTAGCTAAAGATCGAGCTGGCTGGGGACGCTTGTGGGTTGAGGCCCAGGTCCACCCCAGACTGAAGCGCCACCTTAAGTACTTTATATTACAAACACTATATTTTTTAATTTTAATTTATTTTTGTTCTTTTTAATGTCAATCTGGTAGACGGCTTATAAAAGGCCAAACCAGGGGTGTCTGGAAACGGCATTAGACACCGACCAAGCTCATACCATCGCTAAAATTCCACTCTGTAACCTCAAACAGGAGATTTGAAGCAAAATTCAAAAGACTTCAAATGAAAGATGGAATGCGCTCAGTTTCTGTGTTATAACAAGGAAACTATGACCATTCTACGATAAACAGAAAACCGATAGAATCCTGCAAATGGACAAACAAAAATCCCTATCTTCTCTGAAAGGTATCATCACTCAGCATAATATGCTTAACTACCATGCAACGAGACTGGGATGGTAGACGATAAAGAAGTAGATGAGGACACTCCACACTTTCTTTGCTACTGTCCAGCGCTCTGCCAAATAAGATTCAAGGAAAACACTTCTTTCAGGACCTAGAAGAACTGTCCGACAAGTCTGTGGTCGACAAACACAGATTTATCCGCGCATCGGACTGGCTCGATAGAACATAGGCTTATGGTTCCTAGTAAAGGGGGTTGAATCCCCTGGGATGCCACAATGAGGCTACATTGACCTAAGTGTGACGGAGATAGGACGGAGAAAGGCCAAACCATATAGGCTTAGTAAAAATTAAACTTTTTTTGAAGTAAAATAAAAGTCGATTAACTAACCAACTAACTCCCAGCAGAACCCCCTTTTTGGTGTAGTGGTTTGAGAAACTCAGATATTGTTCGTTTCCGGCTTTTACCCGCGGCGTCGCCCACCTATAATTTGCGAAGTTACACTTTAATAACCAAAAAGTAGCCTATACTGTGACCCGAGGTACAGCCACTCTGTGTGCAAAATTTGAAGTTGATTGGTTCCGTAGTTTTGGTGTTACAGAGGAACAAACAAACAAACGGACAATGTTTCATTTTAATAATATTAAGTAGGATGGCTACTGCTGTTCTCTGACCGGGCTCGAACTTGCACAGGGCGGGTTAAAAGCGAAAACATTACCAAGCAAGTTTTTTGTAAAAATCTTACATATTCTCACACCACAAGTTCCAGGCAAGCGAAGCCGCAGGCAAATGATACTTTGAAAGTAAAACAAAATACAGTGAACTCTCGATAATTCAAACCTCTATTAATCGAAAATTTCTATAAATAGAAGAACTTTCTCTGTTAGTTGAAGGAAACCTATCCAATTTGTCCCTTTCCTATATCTGTGCTCTCCATAATTCGAAAACCTTTGTAATTCGAAGTTTTTGCTGGGTCCAACGAGATTCGAATTAAGGAGAATTTACTGTATATCTAAAAATCTAGAAAACTTAAGCAAACTATCTTACATCACACTGGACTCTGAGCCTATCCATCCAAACTTAACGAAACTAAGCAAACTATCTTACATCACAATGGGCTCTGAGCCTATCCACCCAAAACTTATGAAGAAAAGTCGCTTTTAAATGCAAAAAACTTAAGTGAAGCCCGGCGGATCATTAAGTTTGAAAATAAAAAAATTTAAATAACAGGCTTTCCTTAATCATAAAAAAATAAAAAAAATTGAAACCCTTCTCAACCTAAAACAATTGCAATCATTTTGTAGATAATCCCATTTGTAACACTTCCGAAATTATTTGCAATAACCTCCAACCGTTGTAGATAAACAACGAAAAAAAAAGAAAACTAGTTTCGAAATATGTTCCGGAAGTGGAGCCATTTTTTTTTTTATTGTTTCTTTTGATAAAAGCGAAACACAACGACGTCAAGCGACAAACACATTTTGCCCCAATTCGAAATCAGAGCTTGTGATGGCTTTTTACCCCCACACATTGATTATATTTTTTTCTTTTTTAGTTCCTTTCGTGTTTTGAGTTTCCGATTCCGTTTTGATTAGCGAAATATTTTTTTTCCTTTCAAATTTTCATCAAATAAATTCATAAAACTTTAACAGATAATGACATCATTTCAATTCAAAAAAATAACAATTTTTTTATGTAACCCTTTTACAAAATTTTTAAAATTTTTTTAAAACTTACCGCTTTATAAGGGGTCCCATTATCCCCAATTAAATTTTTTTAAATTTGTTTTTGAACACTTCTTTTTATTTAAATTTTTTTTTTTTCAAAAAAATATGAAATATCACATGGAATCGTTAAAAATGTCTTACGGATATCGATTCCTTGCGGAACATTGAACGAACTCACAGATACTTTTCGTGTTTTGAACTTTTTTTTACTTTTATCCTAATTGGGTTTTTTTTTTCTGAAATAAATAAATAAAAAAAAATTCACTAAAAATTCTAAACTCGTTTCTGTTTTAAACAAGAAAAAGGATCAAAAGCCGCGCACCACAATTTATAAAAAAAAAAAAAAAACGCCCGTTTAAACAATTTTAAAGACAGAAAAATAGAAAAAAAAAATTCTTTACTTTGTAATTAAAGAAAACCCCATCCACCCTTAAGCAGAGGGAACGACGGGTTCTTTCCTTTTCTGTTTTTTTTGCGATCTAACGCGATGGATCGACTTGAGCGTACTGATCTGGAGCGAATTCAGAACAGAAAAATCCTCCTAACAGCCAGCCAACTCTAGAAGGCAGCAATCAACTAACTATGCTCAACTCACAGATAGTCCGCATAAGACGACAACGACAACGACGACAACGAATCCGACAAGGCACTAAGTATCTGAAGCTCCTCTCCACATATACAAGCAGGGAGAGAATGCCACCGGATTCTAGATTGCCAGCGAGAGCCAACGCGCTCACCGATCATTGTATGTGGAGCACACGATAGTACCTACCACCACGCACAACCACTGCTAAACTGGTGGGTGATTTTGTTTCTTTCTTTTTTTCGGTTCTAGATACATTATTCTGGAGCATAAAATCAAAGATTTCCACTCCAGCACGCCGCCGTTTTATGTGATAATGTTGGAGAGGCACAACGCGCACTCGCACTGGATCCGTTGAGGATCGGCACCAACGATCATTTACAACGCTAGGGTGCCAAAAGAGAGAGAGAGAGAGAGAGGCAGGGAACCGAATGATAGGGATTCAGTGGTGGAAATACAGTAACAAAATAGCATAATCACAGAGGGTTGCTGCCGTCGATCATTTGTATGTTCTCTTTGGGATCTTGTGGCTGGGTCGCGTGTGTTTCTATGTATTGGGGGCCATTGGGCAAAACTGAAATTCTGTTAGGAGACTCGTGTTTAGTAACACTTCGAACGTTTGTCGATCTCCATGTAGGAGGAGAGAGTACTACTCTGCTGCTGGGATTATTCGTCCATACGTCGTTGGTTAGAGGTTTAAAGTTTTGCTAACGAATTCGGTTGAAATTTAGTTTTTTTTTTTTCAAATTTTCAACTTCTTATAAGGGAAAGGATTAAAGTTTGAAACACTGTGCGGTTTTCGATGTGTATAAATGCGGCGGGAAGACTGAAAATAATTTGAATTTTCTTTTTAATTTTTTTTTTTTTTTTTAACAAAAATTATTTGAATCGAAACGGTTTGAAAGTTTAGCGCGGTGATTGTGGTGACTTTTTTTTTTTTTTTCATTTTAGTGGTGAAAAATGAAAACTCCCAGAGGCCTGGGCGGTCTCTTGGGTAGCCCAAACTTGTCCTACTTTTGGGCAGTGATATTTGCGGTTTATCTGATAGCCCTTCTACAAGGTGGATCGAGTTTTGTTGATGCTGTGGTAAGTGAAAATCCTTAGCGGGGGTTTTATTTTTTTGTACGAAATTGTTGAAAATTTTGACAATTTTTTTTTTGGGAAACATTGAAAATTTAAGAATGTCAAGTTTGACATTTTGTCGCGTGCTGAAAATTTGCCACTCTGTTGTGATGTGAATTTTGGTAGAAATGTGTTTAGAAATCAATGGTCTTACGGTCAAAAATGTGACAAATAAAGTTGTCTTTCATTTTTTTTTTTTGGAAATTTTGACGTTTATCTGGAAGTTTCTATCAACCGTCCAAATTTCGACAGAAGATCAATATTGTAACCCACATTTTATATCAGCCTGTTTTTGGCAACAGCTGTCAATAAACTTTTACTTAAATTAACCATCATTTGACAGCTGTCAACATTTTATAGTAAATTTTTGAAGAACAGTCAGAATTTCTGACACATTTTCGATCACAACTTTCTTTTACATAATTCTAAACTTATGGTGACATCTCTTCAAAGACATGGTTGGTAAAACTTCCGTCAACTTTGATAAGTCACAACAAACACCGGTCTTAAAGACTCTGTCCCGTTCTATGTTTTACTTTTTTTTTTGCTTGTGATATCATTATCGCTTGAGCAAAAAAAAAGAAAAAGTCTTTTGAACGAAAAAAATACTCGTATGTCAGAAATGTTGCTAATTTCAAAGTCCTTATCGTGGCAAAGGTTAGTATTTTTGGATAACCTTACCGAGTTCTATTTCCAATCTTTTTTATGTATTTTTTTTTTTTTGCTAACAAGAGTAAAACAGAGCTTATATAGACGGGAGTGTGTATACAAAAAAAAAATAATTTTTTTTTTTTAGAAAACCTTCAACATTTTGAAACAAACTTCCGGCACTATAGCACAAAGACTTAATCTAATTAGTCCATGGATGTTGTATGTAGTCATCGTCTTGCAAGTGATAACCTTATTTCGCAATTGGTCTTCATGGGTGAACTTAATAAATTGTTTTAAGTTTTTTTTTTTTTTTTTCTGCTGCTCTATGTATGAAATCACTATCAAAACGGAAGACGGATGGAAGTTTAATTTGGAACAGTTAAAATGTTTGCGTTTCTACTTGTACTTAAGTCTGATTTAGATCTTGAGACGTCTCAATTACAACTAAGTTCAAGTTTTTTTTAAACTGTGAGGAGTCTAGAGTATCATTACAGGGCTAAGATTGGAAAGTGACATTACCCACGAGGTCTAGAACAAAGCTTAGGCAACTTGTTACTCCACTTTTCAGAGCTCGGACCCAAGAATTTCCCTGGCATCCGACCACAATCGTAGACAGGCTTTTTGCTTTTAGTCCACTAGTCACTAGCTGTAGACTCAAGAAGAGTGACAGTATCTACAAAATCTGTTACGAAGCTTAAGAGCTTGTTACTCCACTTTTCAGAGCTCTAAGCATCGAAAGGATCCAAGATTGTCCCTGGCATCCAACTACAATCATAGACAGGCTTTTTGCTTTTAGACGACTAGTCAAAGAGTTTGGAGGATAATTTTAAGGCTGTAGACTTAGAAACTTCCTAACAAAGCTAAGCTTAGGAAGTGACAGTACCTACGAAGCTTAGGAAACTTTAAAAAACATCACTTCACTGTTCGAAACTTCAAATAGATCGAGAAACTGAGAGCCGACTCCTCCACTAGTCCACTAGTCCACTAGTCAAATCTTCAATTGCTTGATCTTCAAAAGAAAATTCGATCTTCATTGGTTTCTCGGATGCCTGAGTCCGAATTCAATATGGCCTTTGTTTACAACAGTGTTGTCCATCATTGTCCATTCTGACGTATCATTGAGTTTGACTGCTTAGCACTCAGCATTGTTAAGCGGAGTATCAAGCTTCTCTACCGAGTTCTGAGTAAAGATTCGTTCTAAGTATTGGACTGTGTTTTGATTTCCTTCTTCTTCACATCAAGACTCATTACGATCTGTTATTGTCTGGAAGGAACGAAATAAAAGGACAACTCACCTATCACTTCTTATAGGCACTATTCCAAGTCACAGGCTGTTAGCAGTCCACCTAAAGAGAATGCGTTTGAGTTCAACGGAAGGACACATTCCATCTCCTATGTGAATAAGCCTTAGCCAAGATTTAGGAATCCAGCCCTCAGAGAACATGATCAAAGTTATGCAACTTTGAAAGTTCAATACCTACCCTACATCTACATCTAGGCCACAATCCCCTTTAGTCTTCATCCAGTCAGCAGGAGACAGATCCAAGCACATTAAGACACTTCAATTTGGTTTATCGACTTTTTCACTTCGGTGGCTAGAGGAGTCTTTTCCTTGGATAGGCCATGTTTTACTTTGTAATTTGTTCACCAAAAAGGTGTTTGAGTCGAAGTCGATAAGGGAGAACCAATTCCATTTTTGAATCTAGAAACTGAGGAGAAACTGTCGACGAAAAGATAGTTGCTTACAAGATGGACCAAAGGTTCATTTAAAATGAAACTAAAACGTTCCATGATCTGAAGGAGTTGTAAAAGAAGCTACCTTCAGGTTGGTTCAGGAAGGCCAATCAACAATAATAATCCTTGTTCCATTACTTTAGGTATGCCGGGGAACACAATGAATCGTTTGAAATCCAAGTGCAGCTGTACATTAAAAGGTGCAGCCATCCATTCAACCTAACCTAAACCTTATCTTAGATAGGGACTTACTTTTGCGACTTCTGAACACACTCCTTGAATATAAGGTTAATTTGTATAAGTTTTATGGAAAAGAACTTGCCAATTAGACGATCCTTAGTCAGCTGCCTCCAGTTACGTTCACGGAATTGGCTGAGGTAACCCTTCCCTTGCGCACGCCATCCTCCGATGTAGTCGTCCTCTTCTGCGTAGTCCCTCTGGAATGGAGTCGAAGATTCTTCGGCCTGAGGCATTGGTGTTTATCCGTTCTACATAAGCTAGCAATCGCTGTAAACGGATCTTTTTTACCAAATCGGTGTCGCAGTACAGCTCGTAGTGTTCGTGGTTAAATCTTCTCGTCCATAGAACAACATAGAACTTTTCTCTCTAAAATCCCAAGTGCACTTTCATCCGACTTAGACAAAGTCCATGGTTCTGTATCAGACAGCAGGACAGGGATAATGAGGGTCTTGTTTACCGTCTCTCGGAATGGTTCAATGAGGTCGAACGACCACCAAATAACAGACGCACCTTCTTTGTCTTCTTAGTGGATCCTTGGAGATCTGACTGAAGGCTGCATTATATGGAATACAGTCATCCCTCACATACCTAAAGACCATTGGCATTTTTTCTTTAGATACGTTAAGTTGGTAGAAAGCGGTTCTGAGGGCTCACTAAGACTCTGTGCCCATTGTAATGCCTGTAACATTTTTTATGAGGGGAAATTCTACCCATAGAGCCCTTTTAGAGCTATTATTGAAGGATAGGAGGTTTCGTATAGGGGTTAAGCTTAGGTCGCAGTTATCGTTGAAATGATATTGACCTAGAAGTCTTATTTTGTTGTGTGATAGCTGAAAGCTCCTTAGCTGCCCTTGAAAATAAAAATATTTTTCGAGGATATTATGTTCCATTTTAACCATGACAGAGCTTCCTAAATTGCCTTTATTTTCGCTGGGAAAACTCTACAGTGATTGGAGTGTTTGTATGAGTGGATACCACAGCTCACACCATCATAGGTTTTAGAGCCATCGTATATAAAGGGTGGTTAAGTTTTAAGGGCCGATGTTGATTTTGAATAAAACACAAATTATTAAGGAAATTATTGTCATTTCTTTTTATTATGATAATATTGGTATGGTTCAATTATGTATGGAACAAAATATCGGCCAAATGGCCATTGTTTCGTTAGCTGTGTGGCAAGTGGCACCGTCCTGTTGAAACCACATATCGTCCACACCCATATCTTCCAATTCGGGCCATAAAAAGTTCGTTGTCATCTCACGATAGCGAACACCATTCACAGTAACTGCCTGACCAGCCTCATTTTGGAAAAAATACGGCCCGATGATGCCGCCAGCCCATAAACCGCTGTACGAGCATGCACTGGTGTTTTCACATCTCCTACAGACCCGGTTTGCTCAAATTTTTGCACGATTTTTCCGATTGTACGCACATTTGGACGAAAAAATCACGAAGTGCACGATATGCATTTTGATTTGAACGCCCATTTTCATAATAAGCCTGAATAACTTTAACGCGTTGCTCGATTGTGTATCTTTCCATGGTTCAAATTGAGTTAGTCTGAAATTGAGAAATGTCAAATGAAATGCAGAAAAAAACTTGACGTTTAGGTGTGGTTCACATTCAACATCGGCCCTTAAAATTTAACCACCCTTTATGTGAATCTGTTTATTGACGGATTTCTTAAACCTTTGCCAGTTATCCCTTTTAAAGGTGTTGAACTAAAGGATTCAATCTAATTTCTTTGGTAGGTCATTGAATCAGCATAAGACACGGGAGTGACCATATTCTGCATTTGTCGACTTGTTTGGCTAGGAAATCTAGACTTGTGAGGTTCAAGATGGTCTCCAGCGCAACAGAGGGGGCTGATCGGAAGGCCCCACTTATGTAGAGGCAGACCATACGTGGATCATAATGTTAAGCTAGGAGCCTTTCTCGAGTACATTGTTCCATAAAGAAGTATGGGTCTGACTACGGTCGTGTAAAGCCAGCAGTTTACTTTGGGCGTATAGCCCCATTTACGACCAAAAGTTCTCATGCAGGTGTTAAGGACTATCCTAGCTTTTGTGGCTTGTTCTATAATGGTGGGCTTCCAGCATAACTTCCTGTCAAAAATTACTTCAAGGAACTTGACCTCGTTAGAGACGGTTAGTGTTGTCCCGATGAGTTTTGGAGGAATGGCTGCAGGGATTTTATATTTCCTAGAGAAGAGAACTAGCTTTGTTTTGTGTGGGTTTACTTTAAGCTCAGATTTGTTGGTAAACAATAGAAGGAGAGCATTGTTCATCAGTTTCCCAAGGAACTGTTATTTTGTGTTCTTCAGGGTGCATTCCTAAGACCAACAGACAAGAATCGCAACGTCAGTGTTTTTCAATAAGCACATAACAATTTTGTATTTAGGTAAAATCCAGAATAATTGAAATATTTGGGCTGAAATTTATTTCAGGTATAGAACATATGTTAAATTTAAGTATTCGTGTTCATATGAGCACCGCGAGCACATTTGCAGCGATCGATTTGTTGGAGACAATTGCCCACCATTTTTCCACACATATCGGCCGGAATGTTGGCGATTTCGCGTTCGATATTGTTCCTAAGCTCCTCTTAGGTTGTTGGCTTGTTGGCATAAACTAACGACTTAACGTAACGATCCATAAAAATAAATCCAACAGCGTTAAATCGCATGTGAAAAGTGGCCATTTCTCGAGATTACACGATTACCCAACTTCCCCTTGGTACCATCTTGTTGGAATCACATATCACTGATGTCAAATCCATTCAATTCTGGCCAAAAATAGTCTTCCAACGTAGCACGATAGCGAACTCCATTGACCGTAACGTGACGATAATTTTCACCTCCGACATAAAATCCACACCACATGAACCCATTTTGTGGATGCAATGGAGTCTCTTGAGGCACATGTGGGTTTGTTGCGGTCCAATAACACAATTGACAAAGCCGTTAAGCCAAAAATGAGCTTCAACGCTGAAGATGCTTTTTCAATGAAATTCAGGATTTTCTTCAAAGTTTTGCAGAGCCCAATCGGAGAAGTTTCGGCGCTTCAAATGATCAAGAGGCTTCAGTTCTTGTAAGGGGATTATAAGGCCAAGATCTCAAGCCGAAAATTCGCCACAATGTAGACTGAGAGATTTTCAATTCCTGTGAACGACGCGCGTGGGATCGACTAATTAGGCTCATTTTGAACTGAACCACTTACGGCTGCCAGATTTTCGGTACTTCGACCAGTGCGTTGTCTCATTGGCACAGAAACATTCAATTGTCAATACTATCTTGATTAAAAAGTTTCAGGAATGACCACCGTGTGGCGCTTTCAGTCTTTTGATTTAACTTTTTTTTTGTTGACACATCTGTCATTCACATTCTCTCCCAATTTTAGCGTCATAGCTTGACATCTGCCTCCGTGTGTGTTTTTGATTTTTTACGAAAGGATCCACAACGAGTTTGCATCAAATTTTGTGTTAAAAATGGATTCAATGGTGCGAAGACTTTGAAGAAGTGTTTCAGCAGCGATAGTCCGTTTATGTGTGGCATAAATGCTTCAAAAGTGATCGTGAGTCCGTCGAAAATACTAGATCATTTTCAGTCGAAAAAGAAGGCGATGCTCACATTTTTCATGAATTACAACGGGTGTTCTGCATCATAAATTCTTGTCACAAGATCAGACTGTCAGACAAGGTTTATTATTTGGGCGTTATGAGACGTTTGCGTGAAGCAATTTGCCAAGAAAGACCAGATTTGTGGGCAAACAACTCGTGGGTTTTGCACCTCGATAACACACCGTCGCAAAATTCCATCCTTATTCGTGAGTTTTTGACCAAGAACAGTACGAATACTATCCAGCAGCCACCGAATTCGGCTGATTTGGCTTCCTGTTCGATCGACTCAAGAACGCGTTTTAACAATCGAGAGCAGATAATAGAAAAATCGAAGACGGCTCTGATGGCTATACCAAATCCAATTATAAAAAATGTTTCAAGGATTGGATCAAGCGCTGGTATAAGTCCGTTTCAGTCAATGGCGAGGACAATATCGACTATAAACTTGTATTTTACATTTTCTGAATAAATTCCTGAAACTTTTTGGTCAAGTTGACTCGAATTTATCCACTACAGCACGCACAGCCTGACTTGTGGGATTATTACGACCGAAAATTGGACTCAGAACTTCGATAGTAATTTTGAATAATTTCCAAACGTTGCTCGTTCGAGAACTTCTCCATGATAAAAAAATAAACTTTGACTGACGTTTTGACATTGACAGATCGTAAAAAAAAGTTTAAGGGCGCGTTTGTATTAAAATACAAAATTGTTATGTCCCTATTGAAAAACTCATTCATCATCGCATTTTGCCTCTGGTTCATTCTTTTACAGTGGCATTTTCAAAAAAAAAATAAAGGACTATGCCGCTCTTTGGAGCCGGTGAATTTCCTGAAAACGTATTTGAAAAGACCGAATGCTTAACACTACGTAGCGTTGTATATTTTTATTATTTGGAGGAACCATGAATTATCAAGGACGATGCTTGTTATTGGGTGTACTGGCATTTAAAATTATACATCAACAAATCTTTTTCGTGTCACGAAGTGTCCAGTTCCTTTTGAGTGACTTCTTGTGGGCCTAGGTACTTGAAATTTGGTACATAGGTAGATCTTGGAATAAAAAGGGTCTTTCATTAAACGCCACCTATCTTTAAATTTAAATAAAACAAAGTGTGTGTGAGATATTTTCGACATTTTTTATTCGTTTGAAAGGCCTATCGATGCCATTCGTTCAAATATCCGCCGCGGCTTCTCTGGGTCCGGCGCATCCGAAATGTCCAATTTTCCATGACTCTGGCGCATAAATCAGGCTGAATTCGACCGATGGCATGGGTTATGTTGGTTTTGAGGGCCGCTGTGATTTGTGGCTTATTTGCATAGACCTGCGACTTCAGAAAACCCCACAAGAAAAAGTTTAACGGGGTCAAATCACATGATCTCGGTGGCCAGTTCACACCACCTCCACGTGTGATGACCATGCCATCGAATCGCTTGTGCAGAATTTCCAATGTGGCGTGAGCTGTGTAGCACGTAGCGCCGTCCTGTTGAAACCACATGTCTTTGGTGTCCATATCATCCAATTCAGGCCAAAAGAAGTTGGTAATCATCGACATATAGCGCTCGCCGTGGACTGATGACGCCGCCAGCCCAAAATCCACACTAAACAGTGACTTTTTCGGAATGAATTGGACGCTCTTGGATCTCATGTGTATTGGTATCGTCCCAAATTCGACAATTTTGTTTGTTGACGTACCCATTCATCCAGAAATGGGCCTCATCGCTGAAGATGATTTTTCGATGGAAATTAGGGTCAGTTTCCAACTGCTCCAGAGCCCATTCAGCGAACACACGTCGTTGTCAATGATCATTTACCTTCAGTTCCTGGGTCAGTTGAATTTTGTACGGGGCTACAGGGCCAAGTCACGACGCAAAATTCGCCAAGTTGTGGTCTGCGAAAGGCCGAGTTCTTGTGAGCGACGCGAAATCGACTGCCTCGGATTCTCCTGCCACTCTCATGGACAAACTGCGATGTTTTCGGCAGATCTTGTTGGTTGATCGTTTGCTGAACCAGTGGACTCAAATTTATCCACCACACTGCGAAAAGTCCTCTCGGAAGGACAACCGTAAAATGGGCGAAGCGCACAGAACGTTGCCCGAACAGAACACCCATTTTGATAAAACAATTGTATTATTTGCACGTGTTGTTGAACGCTATATCCGTTCATGGTGATTTGGCAAAACAGACTGAATAAATGACAGCCAATTTGACAGATGTAGCTTCAACAATATGACCGCTATCAACTGTCAAAGTTCGTAAGTTCCTATTGGAAGACCCTTTACTATTTCTGTGTAAAATAATTGATAACACAAAACAGCAACAGACCATCGGTGACATCTTTACAAATTCAAAACTTTAATCTTTATCCACAAGGGTGCCGAGTAAAAAACATATGCACACTAGCTAGTCTTAAAAAATTGCAAAAACACACTTTTTTTTTTATCATGTACATCCGTACCGTATTCGTGTGATACGACGGCATTATATCACAAAAGAACTCAATTTACATAGGAAATGATGTAAACGAGGTCGTCTTACAGATTGTGTTTAAATTTATCGCTTTATGTGGAACAAAAGACTAACTGCACGTGGTACTTGAAACCTCTCTCTGCCAAATCAAAACTCAGAAATTCTAAAGAAAAACCATTAAATCCTGATAACATGTTCCACATTCTTGTTCGTATTTTGTTAATTTTTGCGACTGATGGTGTCAGTTCTAAAAATATATTTTTAAATAATAAATTCATTTGGATTAGATTTCTGTTCCCTTTCATCAGCATCTTCATCTTATCAAACAACAAAAACAGAGAGATTCGTCGAAATCAAAATCAGAACAAGGAAACCGCCACCGCCGCCGCCGCCGCCATTAGAATCAGAATCATGTTGTAATTATTAAAAAAAAAAAAAAAAAAAAAAAAAGCATGTGGAGGTACCCTATACTTGTTTGCGATTAGTTCTGACCAATGACAACATATTTTTCATTCAAAAAATAAATAAATAAATAAATTAAATTTCATTTCCATAAATCGTACACTTGTCCCCCCAAAGTGTCAAAGGTGACATTGACAGTGATAGCCTAAAAAAACGAGTGTATTGCGATTGTGAAGCAAAAATTTCGAATTCGAATTATAATTTGAAGCTTATCTAAAGCTTCTTAATCAAAAAGAAAAGGCAAACATGAAAACAAAGTGACAGAAAACAGAAAGCAGAAAGCAGATGAAGAAAACGAGAAAAGTTATCAATTTTAGAGGAAGTTATGCACGAGTATGTACGAGTGTATTTTTTTTTTTTTTTTTTTTTCATCTTAAATTGTTGTTGTAACATGAAACAAGATACACTTCCCTTATAAAGAATTGTTGCTAGATGAAGTGGTTTCTCCATAAAAAAAAAAAAGAGGTCGACAACGATAATAATGAAAGGGCAAGAACCAAGTACAGAATCATAAATTTTTTGCACAGAATACTCGACATTTTTGCCAATAAAACACGTGTCGAATCTTATACGTTATCGACAAGCGGGATAACAAAGGCGTTACTTTCTTAAGGTGGTGCTACAGCCTCGAGCGGACCTGGGCCTCAAACAACAAGCGTCTCCAGCCAGCTCGATCTTTACCTAACTGCCTCCAGTTTCGCAAGCCAAGTTGGTTGAAGTCGTGGTCTTCCTCTACTGCCCTGTCCCTCGCGGTCAGATTCGAAGATTTTTTTTATAGGTGCAGCAATGGAGGTGCTGCTCAACCTGACTCAGCTGTCATTTGGTGGCGGTTCATTATTCCTGGCGACAGTAGAGTTAAGATGTAAGAATCCATCGAATTAGAGTAGCGTAGAGCACATGAGGTATACATCCTTGTTGCCCTTACATCCTTTATGCAGAATGTAACGTTTTGATCTTTGCTTCTGCACAATTCAAGCCAAATAAATAGTGATCCGCAGGGTGTGGATGTGGTCGATACAGGAGGATCTGGAGCGCTTTTCATTAGAATTTGCTTTCACAGGAAACAGATCACGTCAGTGCTCTATCGTAGCCCAAATCGCTCAAAGGCCAAACGAGTGAAGCCTGTCGCGAGAAAAAATATTTTTCAATACTCAAGCCTCACAGATTTAACACGATCCAAGCTTGCAACTTACTTGCTTATTTATGATAAAACTACAATCAGGAGTGGACCTGGGCCTCAATCAATAAGTGTCTCCAGCAAGCTCTATCTTTTTCTTCAGTTTTGAACGCCAAGTTGGTTGAGGATCTTTTTCACCTCAGTTGAACGGGACATTCATCTGTATCCATACTATATGTCCTCAGCCATCAAAGTCGTTGTGTCAGTGAACAGCCCATCAAATTCGTCGTTGTATCTTCTTTACAACTCACGGTCTATGGAGACAGGAGGCTCGCAAGAAACCGAGGGCAACCTCATCTATTCTTGATTAGGTCTATACTTCTGCGTTGTATAGCAAGATTTGGATATTCAAGCTTTTAAGTTGTTCAAGAGTCTTCTTAGCACAAAGCTCCGCAGTATCTTCGATTCAAGGCGAATAAGGTGCTTTACTATCATCACTGACTCTTTGGTCTAGTGAAAACGCGACTGAAACCACACTAAGGCTAAGATTAGGGGAGAGATAACCCTCTACGTCCTAAAAAGGTCAGTAAAGACCCATTGTGATGCCCTTTGGGGGAAAAGATGTCCCATGCTCGCGGAGCAATCCCTAAAGCATTCTCCTATTACTCTAGAGCGTCGAACTTTATTGAAACTTTAATTAACCTACAGATGTCACTGATAGGTACTCCGCATAGTTCTTCGGGATACTAAAAGAAGTGTCTTCCAAAGGATTTATGTCTGGCATTTGCCTGGATAGTGGCAGAGAAAGTGGATTGTGGTCATCTCATTCAGGCTTAGCTTTTTGTGTCTTGTAATCATTCCTACAAGGATGGTAAGGATTCTCCTGTCCTTCTGCACACTGATGTAGTGTTAACTCTAGGCTTGTTGTATATTAGCAAAAGAATTCTCATTATTTTACAGAAGTCCAAGGAGCCCAACCTTCTGTTCACTTTCGCCAGAGATCTGTTCCCTGCCTCATGTTTAAGTTTACTTGGCGGAATTTCTACTGAGTGATCAGCTTACTCTTGGTCTGCCGCAGATCCTTTCCTTGCCAATTTATCAGCTTTCTCATTCTCTGGTCCTTCATATCCAGGGACTCAGCATAGTTTTACCTCATGCAATATGGCATGAACACTAAGTTCTTCACGACAGCACTTCACAACCGACTTCTTTATCAAAAATCACTTCCAGTACTGCTTGGCCATCGATAGAAAAGGTGATATCATCGTGTGTTATTGCCTTCATCGCAGTCTCACGAGAAGAAGCTGTTACTGCTAGGACTTGCGTTCGGGAAACGCTGCTATGATGCGGGAGTCTAACTGAAATTTGTCAGAAAATATGCCTGCACCAACGCCAATGTTCATTTACTAAGCACAAAATACTTAGGCTTCTGGCAAGTCAACAAGCCAACTCTGGCATGAATCCTTTGTAGAAAGCTACAGTGAAACCCGGATAACTGCCTCATGAACATTTTCATCTGTTTTGGGGGCTTAAGCGGATGAGGTAGCTATCCGAACCCGCTTAATGCATAGAAAATATATAAGCGGTTTGGGTACTTCAGCACGAAGCACTTAACCGGTCTAAGGGTGGTCATAAGCGCTTTGAAATCACCAACAGTCCGATCAAGGTTAAACTCCTGGAAATTGTAGTTCTGTTAGATGACAATAGCTGCTTTGGCATCAGACCTTGCATTGGACTCATAAAGACTACAGTAATACCCGGATAAGTACTCCCCCGCTTATCTGTATAACCCGGGCATTACTAACCAAATATTTTAGGCTTCAAAAATGTTCAGCAATGCAAATGGGTACGGATAGGTAACTTCCCCTCTTAAGTGCCCAAATAAATCAGAAAAACTCTCCGGGTAGCACTGTACATGAAATCGTAAGCCAGTGAACAAAACTGCTGTGACCTGTAATGTCTACAAACAGATGTCTCACAGGGATACACGTGCCATTTAAGACATCTTTCGAAAGTTTGTTTCAGTCTATCGGCACCGTCATTGTCCTACTTCTACCTCCACCTAGTGTTTAATGACTTATCCCTCCAAGCGGTTCGAAATGCTTTCAAAAACAATAGACAATTGCTTGCATAAACTATTGCTACTGTTTACCAATCTCAGTTCATTGATCCACTAAATTGTTGACCGCAAAACTGTAAAGGATCACACTACCCAATGGGTCTTCCCTATCAAGCAATTTTATATCGTTGCCCTATCTGTTGCATGCACACCCATTCAATTCGGAAGAAGGAAGAAACAATAAACAAATGTCAGCACAACAAAACAAAAAAAAAAAAAGAAGAAAGACAAACAACAGAGTTAAGATACATTGGACTGCTGCTTTAATGTGCTCTGTGCTCTGTGCTACACCATCCGACTGTGTCCACTCCACTTGGTTGGCCCTTTTGAAATAATCGACCATCCAAAGTGGACAGAAATTATGATGCACACCACTCTGTGATCCATAATCTAACACCGAGACAGAAATTTATGGTTGGCTCGTATTAAATTCTTTTGCCGTCTGGTACTCCACATCTTTTGGTATCTCTCTGGCAAAAGATGCCAAAGAATCTCCAAATGAAAGCAAATAAATAAGCGAAAATGCAACTTTCTAGATAGAACGGGTATAATCGTCAGCGATGCGCGATGCTGGAGATGAGGGTACATTCCGCATTTCCCTACGGCTACAACTACAACAAGTTGAGGTCAAGCTGGTGGTAAACTGCGCCAGCGCGCACGCCAAGTATCCATTTGTATTTGTGTATCCATATGGTGAAGATAAAGATTCTAAACTGCACTGCAGATCTTTTTTTTTTTTTTTCGTTTTGCATCTGATGATTTCTAGAGCAATAAATAAGATGCTTGACTTTAATAAGAGGCGGCCCTCAGTTAGGGGGGCATTCATTGAATTGCCTTGCTGTGATATGAAGGAGTGCGCTTGCAGGGAAATGAGTACGAGTATGGTTGTACGCACTATTTAAACGGCCACTTAATGTTAAGTGTAGCTCATGGGTGGTAATAAACACAAAATATACGAAGCTTGTGGAATCGATCGGGAAAAATAATAGTTTTCCATTGGAAATGGCTTGGAATGGGTGAATGTTTTGTGCACTTTTGTGATGATGACATCTCTGTTTCAACGGAATCAACTGTCAGATGTCATTTAGTTTCAAACTGGGCCCGAATTACGGCATCAGTGATCGAGTAACTCGTCACGTAAAAACGGGCATTTTTACGTCGGAATGATCATTTATACGTAATAATCCTCATTTTTACGTGACGAGTTACTCGATCACTGATGCCCTAATTCGACCCCTGGTTTCAAACGCAATCAACAAAGAAGTTTCCAAATGTTCAGCTTGTTTTTGGAAATAAAAAACATCTTCATGCTAACTTGTAATAAAGCTACAGTTAGGGGTGGACCTAGGCTTCAATCAATAAGTGTATCCAGCAAGCTCGACCTTTTCCTTCAGTTTTGCACACTAAGATGGTTGGGGTCTCTTCTTACTTGCATGCTCTCTCAGTTGAGCAGAACATCGACCTACGTCCGTTCTACATATATGTTCCAACCATCAAAGTCGTTGTATCAGGACTCTTTTGTGTTGATGTCGGTGAACAGCCCATACAACAAATCGTCGTTGTATCTTCTCCTCAACTCACGGTCTATGGAGACAGAAGACTCGAGAAATACTTTTGCGTCGTAGAGGAGGATAAGGATGTTCAGATTCTTAAGTTGTCCGAGAGAAGACTTTACTACTTAATTGCCTTCTTAGCCCTTTTCATTTCTTTGGGAAACAAATGGCTGCCAAAGCAGCTTTAAGGCTGAGGGAATCCTCTCAGTTCAGAGATCCTTTACAGCAATATCACTATCCCTAGTAAAACGGATTATATCGTTCCATACATAGACTTCAACGTTAAATTCAAGACCAGAATTCCTAGTAGAAGTGTTTGGGAATCTGGGCGAGTCTTAAACGAATCTGCGATAGAGATCCATACACAGATAGATCTAAAAAAGCGTATGGCACGGAGGCAGGAGTCTTTTTCAGAGCACCTAACTCAAATATTGCCAAACGACTGCTGGATCACTGTAGTGTTTATCAAGCTGAAATTTCGACAGTCCGAGGAGCAGATCTTGCCTAACCTGGATTTGAGGAGATTAGAAAGACTTCTCTGTCCACGTAAATAGGAAACATATAAGAATTATAATAGGAGCCCTTACAGGGCATTGTCTAATTGGCACGCATGCTATCAGAATGGGTGTCCTTTCTAACGATTTCTGTAGAATCGGCAGAGAAGAAGAGGAGTTAGAAACGATCTCACACCATCTTTGCACCTGCCCTGCCCTATCAAGGCTTGGGAGGAAAAAATTAGAAACATACTTCTTCGATGATCTCAATGACCTAGCCAGGCTTGACATCTTCAAAATCAAGATTTTTCTATGTGGTTCTACTTGGTTCCGCACTTAGGCACAGGACAGGGTTCACACCGGTACGGTTACCTAGAGCTTTTGACTTCCTCTTCGGAAGGAAATTCCGCATGTGAAGTCTCTGATGCTGGTTATCCAGGGGTCGAATTACGGCATCAGTGATCGAGTAACTCGTCACGAAAAAATGAGCATTCCGACGTAATAATGCTCGTTTTTACGTGATGAGTTACTCGATCACTGATGCCGTAATACGACCCCAGTTTCTTTACGTGGTGTCACAATACGCCTTGTCTTAGCCTAAGTGTGTTTCTGTTTTAGCGGGGGCAGCCACTCAACCTAACCTAATATAACCTAGTCCAAAGAAACAGCTACAGAACAAATTTGCAGGCTTCCAGGAAAGCATTATTTACCTAAGTGGTGTTGCAGCTTAGGATGAACCTGGATCTCAACCAACAAGCCTCTTCACACTTCAAGTTGATTGAGGTTCTCTTTCACATACTTGTGCGCGACCTAAGGCGAAGTTTTTCAGTGCCGAAGACTCTTTAGACCGGAGTTCCGGTGTCAATTCGTTGTGTATGTCCTAGCTGCCTCAAAAGTCTATTAAGCAGTTTTTTGACAGTTTTCCTTCTCTGAAGCCCTTCAATGAAACCGAATATCAAGAATATCGTTGTCCACAATCTTTAGAATCCTTAGCTGAGCCCCATAGAGTGGTTCGAGATAGGTCCTTAGTACTCAACAATCTTGTCAGCTCAAAGAAACAGCGTCTGGCACGAGTTATTCTTCATCTAATACTTGATGGGATATCGTTGTCCAAAGTGGTAACAGAGTAAAAGTCGTTCACGTTAAAGCTGTCCCTCCTAAAGAGAATGGGTTTGAGTAAAAAGGAGGACACATTCCACCTCCAATTTGAATGTCCAGGCCTTAGCAGGAATAGAAAGTCAGCCCTCGGAGAACACTTCTTCATTTGTCAAACAAGTCACCGATCACCATCCTCGGTGAGATCATTACCGATCTCCATGAAGCAGTAGGGATTCTGAATCGTCATCCGAATTTGACAGGAATGCCCCAACTAGACGTGATAAACAGAAAGTGGGTAACAATTAAGACTTGGGTTTTCTTCAAGATCTGCTAAAGTGGGTGTCAAGTTAAGACTGGACCTGGCCTAAAACTGTACTAAAAGACATCAATCAGATTATTGAGAAAGAGTTTGAGTTTGAAGAGTAACGCAATATGTTAGATAAAATCTTGTACACGTTGCTGAGTAAGCCTCTTTAGTGAGTGCAGTTGATGCTGTGATGCATGGGAGTTTATATTCTTCTAATTTTTAGTCAAAGTCCTTGGCAACAAATTCTTGACACCCTTAGGGGTTTTGGGTCTCATTGGGGTTAACAGGCAGAGAGATTTCAAATTATCTTTCTGGACTGCTTCACCTACAGTTGACAATTGAAAGAAGGTGCTGGAGGATTCCACTCTTGTGAACCATCAAAGGTTGAGACTTATCTATTTGGCGCGTCAACTCTCTCTCTCGTTCTCCTCTATGTGAGACGAAGTTTGTGCTATTTGCTGTGATTCTTGTTGTCTCGATGTGGTTCCTATTGATCAGGTCCTTCGTTCTGTTTTTATTGTTGGCGTGCCATATCTGTTTGGAAATGGCACAGGTTACTTGACTTTTCCACCTAGAGTTGGCAATGGAGAGGAACTGTTAGTAAATGTTGCCCTTGATGAGTCCACAAAAGGAGTTTGAAATACTTTGCCCGATTCGATAAGAATACCATCAAGAGGGCCAAATCCACCAGCGACCACCTGTTTGACAAATGTGTCATGATGATTTCAAAAGACACTTCATCCCTATGACATACATAACCTCCTTTTATGTAGGTCGAATAGGATTTATACACACAATTGCATCAGATTTCCTTACCTACTTAACGGTAAACGTAAACCAGTCCCACGGTCACAAAGATCAAGATCATGATTTCACTATCAATAGTCTAGGTGACATCTACCATCTGAAATGCGTATGACACCCAAAGCCATTGGAAAGTTTTTTTCTTTACGCACATTTCTGTGATTTATCTTGACTTCTTCATGTGGTTTTCATTCACATTTGCATCCATCATTGGCATTCCTTTGCTAGAAAGTGATCTACAATAGAAATTTATGAACCTACCGTTAACTTGTTCACAAATCCCAAACCAAAACAACTGCATGTGCATAATATGACGTAATATGGCTTCCATTGGGATTTCCATTTCCAAGTTTCAAAGTGCATTTGACAGCCAAACATGGTCTGCCATTATTTTCTTTAGATCACATCGTTACAAGAAAAACAATTTAAGAATAACAAACTCGAGAGTACAACAAGAATGGAAAGGAATTTCTAAAAAAAGAAAAATTCCTCCAGCAATCGGCGGAACTCACTCATCTTGACATTTGAAGGAACTCAATGTTATTCTTTTGAGACATGATACACCCTCCCTCCAACCACTATCGAGGCACATCCGTTTCATCCTTGCAAAGGACTTTGATTTAAAAAAAAAAAAAATACGAATGACTGGTCGTTCAATCAAATTGCATGACCTAAGAGCAATGACAGCTTCACCACAAATATACTTAGATAGCCCGTCGCTAGTGTGACCACTTGTTGCTTTTTTTTTTTTTGTCTAAAAATATACTCCATGCACTAGTGCTATGCTGCGACGACAATGTGAGAGAGGTCTCCTACTGAAATTGGTTTGCATTAGATCAGAGGAAGTGACTATTACCCGCCATGTAAGTGCAACAAGAGGAATAAATATATAATTTTGCTTTTGTTTTTGTATTTTTTAGTGTTAATTTATGACATGTGTTGCATTTAGCACTAAATTAAGACAGAATATGAGAACCTAGCGACATTAATCAGAGATTGATGGAGCAATGTTTATAAATAACTCATTATTTCATGTGGAGAGTTTGATAAGGTCAGCCCCATTCATCTATTTTTTTTGATTAGTGTTTATGCTGTTTATTAATAAACATAAATGTTTAATCTTCATTATAAATTGTAATCAATAGGTTTCTGTGTCAGTAATTAGCTACAAAGTGTCAGCTTCCGATTTGTTTTATATGGTGTGACATTTAATTTTAATGTTTCTTAGCTGAATGGTACCATTTTGGTGTCCAAACGGTGATGTGTTAAGCGAAAGAAAAATATATTTGACAGGTGACAGCTGAAGTTGTGGTGTTTGTCAAAAAACTTAATTTGAAAATAGGTGTGTTTTTTTGGTATCCCGTATGGGATTGGCGAAAAAAACCACATCGGGGATAAGGAATTTGCGTGTTAAATGCAACAACAACTTATCCCACACAGAATTAGCTAAGACCACAAAATTTTCTGGTCTTAACTTTATCCCAGATAAAAACGGTGCTACCAGACTTCAGTTTCTATGGAAACGTGACAACTAACGTGCGTTGATGTCAGTCGAGCGATTCTTTGTTATGAAAAAATGACTAAGCAAGACAGAAAGTCCGTAAAAGCAGAAATGCAATATGCAAAATAATTCGATAAATCTATATTTATTGTTAGCATACGTAAAAAGTGGTCAAGACCTGAGGAATTGGGGCTGCTGAGATGTTATTTAGCTTTTGTTTTGGTTGTCTATCTCACAGCTGTTGAGTTGAAATGTCAATCCATACGCAGTGCTGCCAATTTTTTTGTGATGACATTATTAGTCCCCGATGTCGTTTTTTTCGCCAATCCCATATGGGATACCAAAAAAACACACCTAATATTCGAGGAATCCATTGGATTAACTCCACCGAACTTGGTACCGCTAAAAGCTGGGGTTGCTTCTTAGTGCCTTCTCTTATAAGTTAGAACACAAGCGGCGGGTTCATGGAGGTTTCAACTGACATTGGTTTTGAATGCTCTTAGACTATGATGGGAGAGTTGTACCACTTAAAAGTATGTCTATCTTTCACATTAAGTCCGTTTTCTTTCCTGTCGCCGTGTAAGAAGACCACTCTGAAGCATTAAGAAACAAAAACACGTCCATTGTACAGGGTGCGCCAAAAAAATACAAGATCAATCAAGTGGCGGCCTCTATTGACCAAAGTAAAATGTGCCCTTTTTGCTGCGTTTTCCATAACTTTTTTGAGCATCTCGGGTGGTATAGCGATGATTTCCGCACCAATGTTTGCCTTGAGTTCTTCAATAGTCTGAAGCTTACTGGCGTAACACTTTGCTTTTCAAGTAACCTTAAAAAGAAGTCCGGAGAGGCCAAATCTGGATATGGACTGGCCACCCCAGTCAATGTTGTCATTTTTTGGCGGTACACGTCCAGGGAATTTTCGTTGCAGAAACTGCATTGTTTGATTTGCAGTGTGGCATGGCGCACCGTCTTGTCGAAATCAGTAATCGTCCAGACCTTTTTCACACATTTCTGGGCAGACATAATGAGCCAACATTCACCGATATCGATTTCCATCGACTGTTTTGCCCAATGATGGTTTTGGTCATGCAATGGTGTTTCATGGATCTCGTGTGGATTCTCCGTTCCCCAAATGCGGCAATTTTGCTTGTTAACTGCGCCAGAGAATGTGAAATGGGCCTCGTCGGTCATCAAAACTTGCTTCCAAAAATCAGGTTCAGTGTCAACCGGTCGACGTGGACGGTCTGTCGGCAATATTCTTTGAGTCAATTGCACTTTATTCGAAAACAAATGCAAATCATCCTTCCAAATGCGCCGGAAGATGGTTCCACGACACATGTTGGTTTTCGGCAACACTCTCACTTACTGCTTCAACCAGTTAATTAGAACGCCTTGGGCGTTGTTGAACGACATGTCGACGATTTTCCACTGGCCCAAGCTCAACAAAATTCGACACCAAACGACGAATAGTGTTGTCAGACGGTGCTTGTTGGCCACGATATTTTCAACGATATACACGTCGTTGAGTTAACACAACTTAACGACTATTTTCAATGAACAGCGTCACTATTTCGACGCGTTGTATCGATGTGAAGCGATTCATGGTTGAAATTGTACTGAATTGACATTTCAAAAACATGTCAACTCAAATCAATCGGTTGATTAATGTCAAAGCTAATCAATGTTTGCATACCGACATAAAAGATGACGCACCCTGTACTACCAGCAAGGAACCCATTTACTGTGTTTTCATCGTCGAGTAGTAACTTAAGTGATAGCTAAGGACCAGCACTCATCACATTAGTTCCAAAAATCAAAAATCTCCCACCTGATACGAGCAAGTTGTCTGCGGACTTCTTGAAAAGGTCTGGAAATATATATACGTTAACTCTACCCGCAGGCTAGAGCCCAACCATCGATGCAAGCCCTTACCGAAGATATGGATAAACCATACGTAGATTCAGTTAATCGATGAACTCGTTTCCGATAATCCCGCTGTGCCCAGGGACCCAGACAAGGCAGTTTTCCAACCGAATTCAATCTAGTCCTGTATTCTTGAACTAGTTTGGATCTTAAGCAAGGCCTTTAGCGCAACCTGACTGTTTCTACAGACGCAAATATTCCGACCCTTTGCAGCCATCGGATATACATATATACATATGTAAGTGTTCCTAGGGGAAAGTTCAGTCTAATTTGATCGCTTTTCATGTGAGCCATCACTCCTTTTGAAGCCATCTTACCCAGCTCAGAATGTGGCGAAAATCAATCCCCGGTGCAACCGATGCAAGTCGTTCTTTGGAGCCTATCTAATTTTAGCTTGAATTAACCAGACAATTGACACCTTATAGAGCTTGAAAACAACTTTCGGTGATAATCCCCATGTCATGCCTTTAAACTGCCAGAAAGCTGATAATGCACGAGCCGCTTCTAACTTGATACGTTTCGACAAAAGATTACTCCTAAATATTTCACTTCGATGGCGAGAGGGATTTTAACGCCTTTGAGTACTTGTAGAGTCAGTCCAGTCAACTTCCTCTTTCTACTGAAGAGATTAACGTCAACTGAAAGCCCATTCCTATAGTACACCATCTGTCAATCAGATCAAGGGCCGTTTGTGAGTTAGAGCAAAGAGGGAACAACTGACAGTATCGCAACGTCATCTGCATATGCCTGAGCGTAGATACTAGAACTGTTGAGATTGTTAAGCAGTCAGCATGCACCACAGTAGAGGAGACAAAACGTCGGCTTATGGGAGGCCCCTAATTACCCCTGTCATCACATACCGCCCACGAGTATTGCTCTTATCCACAACCCTAATAATTCATTCACCCCACGTTCTCTGGCAGAGTTTTACATTCTGTCAAAGGTCACATCGTCAAAAGCTCCCTCTATGTCGATGAAAACGTCCATTCTTTCCTGTCAAACACGTGTTCAACCAGATTTTTAAGCGCAGTCTCATAGGATTTTCTGCGTTGTCAGGCGTGTTGCATAACTGACAGGAAATGCAATAGCAGAGCAACTTTGCGCACATGTAGCTGAACAAGTCTCTCCATGCTTTTCAGCATTAAACAAGGCTGACAGATGAAGCTCTTGGTCAGTGTGTTGGTATATAATCCAGAGTCAACCCCTAGTGAAGATTCTCTTCAGAGTTGGCAGCAACTAACTCATACATTGTTGCAGCATCCGTTTCAAGTGAAAAAAACCAAATTTTGACAATAGACCTTGTCTACACAAGGATGCAAGATATGACAAGTGAAATGGTCAATTCTGGGAGACTCTCCACAAGATTTCACGTTTTGTTCCACCAGTCTTAGCTAAAAGTCCATATTCTCCAACTTCTGTCAGTCTACAAACTGTCAATGATTGAGTCAGATAAGCACAGAAATAATTCCGTATCAAGACCGCAACAAACCGTTGCACTTTTAACCAAAAACTAAGGCATGACTTCACAACCTAAAAATAATTATATTTTCCTTAGACAAACATCACTTTGTTGAATGAGCTCCACGTTCTGTTTCTGTTGTGTGATTCCCTTTTTATATTTTGTCAAGGCCGTCTTAAGACCCCTCAAACCACATTATTGTTTTGACATTTTCTGCGAATTCAAATTTGATGTCAGCGTCCATGATTCACTTGGACTACAAAGACCCTTATAGATTCGCGTTCTAAATAACTCACACAACATCCTTCGGCAAAAAAAAAAAAATACTGAACCGAACCTTATCAATGCACATTCGCTTATCGCTTGCACTTTGCGCGCGATTCATTCATTAGACTGTGACTGTCAGATCGCAATTAATATCAATATGTCACCAAACGTCTAAACACTTAACGTCAGATTGATATGTGCATTGCGGATGCACACACGGGGGTGGTTTTTCAACAAAACCCTGTCGATCTTTCAGATTCCTTAACGGCACGACTACTTAAACAAGTATCTGCATACATTTGCATAAATTTCGTTTCTTTTCTTCGAAATAAGACGCAATCTTTAGCCATTTTCACGAATGATGTCATTCTCTCGCAGAGAAAACATATCAAAGAACCACTGACACTGGCGATAGCTTTGATATGTAGTTCTCAATCTCTCTAGCTTGTGCAGTGTTGCGTTGGCGGCTGCATCAAATGAATGGCAGCCAAATGCGGCGCGAAAAATCTCACAAAACACACTTCTTCCTCCATGCAGCTGGAATGGAACAACACACACAATCTTTTGATTGTCAAACTTTGCTCTCGCCTTAGCATACTTTTCATCTTACGTCAACTGATCGTTTGATCGAAGCGCGAATGTTTTTGATTAAAAGGACAATTAATTAAGCTCTTCACTTTGGCGCTAGCAAGCACTGAGCTCTTTGTTGTGTGTGAGTTTGATTTAATTTCATGAAACTGCCCAATGGACCGTGGACGGTTTATTGCTGCTGATAAATATTTCCTGAATCCGTGCTGTTTCAAGGCAATTTTGCTTGGCCTGGCACTTATGCGATGATGAAGTAATCTAATTCCTATTGACGGACCAAGGCGACTAACCTTTGTTATCATGAATTTTTTATTTTTATATGACCCATGCGGATTCTGGGGTTATTCGACAGAAAATTAATCAGAAAAAGTTGTTAACCATTCCATTGAAGAGCCACACCATCATTCTGTGATGATCATACACGTACTTTTTGAGTTTTAATTGGAAGAAGATGTCGGAATACAAGTTGAAAGAAAAACTGTGAATTATAAGCAAAGGCAACAGTACCAATAATTCTTCCCAGTCATTCTGGACAACAACCCTCGGAGCAAAAAAACTGAAACCTAATACCACCTGAGTTTCAAAATCACTACACCAACACTAGCGCTGTGTGAATAGCATCATAAGTGTGTTCATAACCCCTTAGCGCTAGTGAATTATAAAAAGAAAAAGATGTGACGTTCAAATGGAATAATTTTGACATTTTTCATCGGACCATCAAAATTTGTTGCCTACACACGACAGAAGCTATGTAAAACTGACAAGACGCAACTTCTTGTGTAAAAGCCTTGTTATGCCAAGTCTAGCTTTTGAACAATGACGATGATGGACACTTTTAAATCGGAAGCGTTACCCCAGAGAAATTGAAGACTTAACAAGCACGGCACGCAACGAATAACATGGCTGGAAGCAAAAGACCCACAAGCATCTACACCAATGGCAGCCATAGAGGCACTGAACATTCTACCAATACTAACCTCGACTGTCAATCTTAGAAAGTGGGAACCCTGGCCCACTTCGATGAAAGATCGCATGCAGGGCACGATGAAATCATCAGAATGGTACGTGACAGATCAACTTTGTCAACCACTTCTTAGCGACTTTTACCTCGAGGGAGTCATTGAAGCAAGTCGAGCTGGCTCGAGATGCTTGTTGGTTGAGGCCCAGGTCCACACCGGATTGTAGCGCCAACTTAAGTGAGTAGTCATGGAACACATGACACCACAAAAGAAATACAGTTGTTATATTGCAAACGAATCGAGGCGTGAGTTTACCGCTTACAACCGCGAATCGAACTTGCCATACAACTCGTCACAGTCTTTCAGGCAGAAGTCTTCGTAATCTAGAGGGGGGTGGAGGCGCTACTGGGACACCACACGCAAGGAAAACGTGTGGGTATCTACTCTGACACTGAGGGCATTTGATAAACTTGTCCCATGGAGAATTGGACGCTCTCGAGTACAGGTGGAGACAAAGCACAATCTGGGACGCAAAGTGTTCAGCAAGCAGATTGGCCTTATCTAAGGAGTTGACAGCTGGAATGTCATTGTAAATGACCGTTGGGATTGATGACGAGGTAGAATTCTTAATGTTTAGCTAGGGGCCTCCAGTTTCTCACGTTAAGTTGGTTCAAGTCTCCTTCCACTTGCGTGCGCCACCTGAGTCATGACATTCCTCGGGGGTAGATTTGAAGCTTTCCCAGCCCGGAGCATTGGTGTCCATCTACAAAACCTAGGCAACTCAGTCGTTGAACCTTCCAATCAACCTTGACTTGCACAGATATCCTAGTTATTGAGGAAGTTCGCGGTCTAACTAGACATTTCTGTATGCGGATATAAGTTAGAAGCTGATGTCGTTAAGGATGATTTGTAAATCTTGACAACATTATCGTCAAACGTTACCAAATCTGTAATAGCTTTCTGTTTTGATCGTGGCAACGGTGGCGAATTCTGAACCAAGGTTCACGGCAGCTGTACAGAGCGCAGGAGATCTCTCTCGAAGACAGCACGGTTTCCGAAAGGGGCATTCCACAATTGGAGCAATCGAAGGAGTGGTAAGGATCGCCCAAACAACTCGAAGTGGACAATCGCCACTCAAAAAAGATACTACTGCTAGCAACTCTGGATGTGCGAAACGCCTTCAACTCAGCTAGACATGCTGAACGGGCTCGAAAACATCTTGGATATTCCCGAGTATCTCTTGCGGATAATGAAGGACTATCTCAAAGACCGAGAACTGCTATATAACACCAGAGCAGGCACATGAAGAAAGGTGGTCACTGCTGGAGCAGCACAGGGCTGGATCCTGGGACCCGACATATGGAATATCTCCTAAGATGGCATCCTTCTCATGGAGATGACACTTTCCTGATTACGACAAGAGACACCGTTAGTGCGCAAAGAAAACTCAACTAGGTTATGAGACGAGTACCATGGAAGAACATGGTCTACAACTGGCCACAGAAAAGACGGAGATAGTCCTCCTGACTAGGAAGAGGATCCCGACTATCGACGACTTTCAAGTTGGGTCTAATGTGACAGATAAGGTTCGCATGTGAACGAGCTGCGAAGGTCACAATGTCGCTGAGCAGATGTGTGAATTCTGACATCTAGAGGGATGAGAGACACATGGGTATTGGCAAAAGGATAAGATTGCAGAAAGCCTGTGTAAAACGTGATCGTTTGCAAAATTAGACGCACTCACTTGAGGAGTAAGTTGCCTCTTCCACAGCCCACTACAAAGAATCTATGACACGGTACGTGTCGAAAGAATAATAAATTACAAGATGTAGATTTTTTTATTTAAGGAATCGTATCCATAAAAAGTATGTCATGTTTAAACTTGACATAGTTTTACTTTTTTGCAACTTTATGGAGAAAATTCTTAAAACGTCCAGCGCCAGAGAGTGATTTAACCCACTTAACTTATGTCATATGTTTACTTTTGTTGTGTTTGTATTGTCGCACTTGACAGATGCAACAATGAGATCATAAAACTGTTTTTTTCTAAATGAACAGCATGAGCCTCCTCACACTTCAATTTAAACAATTAAAATGAAACTTGTGCAGCTTTTCGCAACCATACAGCATAGAGGCGAGCAAAATCATCAAGCACTCGAGGGTCACGCGAAACCATACTTAGTACGGTACTCTTAGATGAATACAAAGCCAAAGATTAAGGCTTTTGTTACGCCCACGTTTCGTATCGTTATCTCGCTTAACTATGCTTTAGCTAGTCAGCTAAGGGGTATGTTAATGCAACATAGATACACACTGCCGCACAACTATGCTGTCACGTGTCATTGGCAATGGTCGGGTCGGTCGGTTACAGAGGCACCACCACGACAGCACAAATTGGGAAATCTCTAGCTCGGTTGCAATTTGAATCAATTTCACCCGGTTGCACTTACTTTCAACTGACCTTTAGCAATGAAGTGGGGGGGGGGCTGCCTCTGGAATTGATAGAGTGCACTAAAGCGGTAGTGCTTTAAGTATTAGCGTCCCATGTATTGACCTTCAACTATTAAGTGAATCTAATGAAATTGAGCTCTCAGCAGAGAGTCCAACTGCATAATTTTGCATTCTGTCTGAGTTTAACCATAGTATCTATGTATCTGGGGAATGTTTTTGTTGTCAAATTATTCAAGTTCAGGGAAATTGCAACGTTTACGGATTTATCAACCGCGCATATGGTCAATTTGCTTAGGCTGCCTGCCTGGGGTGCGGTATCAGATTTAAAAGACACATAAACCTCAATTTGTGTTGGGAATGGAATGCATAGGTCAACAACTTTTAGGTCGAGGGAGGTGCACACTTGACAGTGTCGGCTTCGGATTACATGTTCATATTCGCTGAAGTTGAATAAAATTGACGACCAAACATTAGGCGAATAACAAAAGTTTGAATAAAGGAGAGTACCTACACACAAGAGATTGGACACCATCCATGTGTCTATATGCTTGAGAGTACTTTAATGATTTTTTAGACGGAGTTGGGTATGACGTATATTAGAAGACGTTCAATGTCAATGTCAAAATGTCAAATGAAACGACTTGTGCGCAAGATGTTCGTAAAACTTTTTCGTAAACGTCCTGATGGATGATTTTTTAATCCTCGACTTCAGACAAACTTATGCCAACTCTCATTCCATTTTAAGGACGGTAAAGAATCCAGAACTTCTTGCTACCGAGGCTTGATAGAACTAGGATGTAGGCAAACCATTCGCGGAATTCTTCTTATGTGATAGTCCTGCCTTTGTTCAGATCAGTTGATGGATCTTCGGTGCTGATGTAGTGATCGCTGACACCCTAAGATTTCAATCAGTGAAGTCTCTACTCATCTTTCCATGAAAATCCAACCAAGCTCATTCAAATGGAATTTTTTTTCTGGTGGTGTAGCGGACCAGTCTTAAAGTCTGAGTGCTCCATTAGGGTGTGCGAACGCTCTGCCATTGGTAGCATGATCTGCAAGTATAATATCAAAGCTGGTCCAACAATTTCTGTAGAAACTACGGTGTACAGATCCAAGTTTGGCAACACAAAGGACCTTATCTGGTCTAAGTGAGGCTGCAACCTGTGACCTGCCACTCCTACCTAACCTAACCTACGGAGACAAGCAGAGAAAAGAATCCATACAAAAACCTACAACGCTACCGCCCTGCTTTACAAGAATGAAATGGATCCTCTTGTTGAAGGGGACCTCAACCAACTTATCCTGCGAAACTGGAAGCAGCTAGCTTAAATTCCAGCTGGCGGGTGACACTTGTTGGTTGAGGCTCAGGTCCACCCCGGACTATAGCGCCACCATAAGTTAAGAGTTGACCGATTTGCATAGACAGATCTAGCAAATCCTCAGCTCATAAAGAAGCCCGAACTCGGTATACAATAAATTTAAGATGTTCCAACTAACACCGCTTCGCTTCAGTAAGTACTTTTGTACAACTAAGTCACTGTAGTGTCTTCCAAGTCGAAGTCAGAACTATTAGTCAGGCCAGCGCTTGACTGAAGATCAACCCAGTATAAGGTAGGTAGGTAGGTTGAAGAGGTTCATTCGGATCTCTACGGATCCATTGTGTTCCTCTGACGTGAAATGTCCAGTCTGAAAAGACGAAAAAGAAGGGAAAGGTCTGGGTGAGTGCGATTACGATCGTTCGGCCTCCCTGAACCGTAGTGAATTTTAGAATGGCTTTTGGAGGCTTCTTAGACAGGACTGGTCGTTGAAAAGTATTCATCGACGGCCGTCTTTCTTGTTCTGTGTGGGTTGGAACATTCGCATAGGAAATGAGTTGTGTTTCCTTTTCCACGTCTGAATTCCCACAGAGGATGCCTAGGTATTCCTGTAGATCGTCTGCATAGATCGTCTTTGCCTAAACGGATTCATCTAAGGTGGGCCGCCAGTAAGTTGTGGCCTGTAAGGACTCCTATAAAGTGTGCTAAGTTTGATCTGTTTAGCGCTGTTAACCCAGTATTAAGCCCAGATTTCGTTAATTATGTTGACAGCAAAACTGTGATCAGATTCTTGTAGTGAAAGACTGTCGCATGCTTCTGAACGAGAATGCTAATGAGGATAATGACACACGCTGTTGGATCCCAGGTTACAGCGATATTCCATCAAACTGTGTGGCTGACGAATTGGCCAAACAAAGCTTTCAAGGTACCGACAGTAGGCAGCTCGGCCATGTCGTTTATTAAGAACCTGATTCACACCGATATGCTCTGTCGAAAGCAAATCATAGATTGCAACGTCCTAGACTATTGCAACAATGCTAGGCTAATTTAGTCTGCCCCCAATTGAAAGCGTTAACTTGTCTAAAAAGGGACCGATTTTCGAAACTAACTAACGTCCTTATAGGGACATTTTATGAAACGATTAATGCAGGAAGAATCTATTGAACGCTTCCTATACACGTGTCCCGCCCTAGCAAACATCAGGAAACCACCTAAGACGAATACTTCTTCAACGATCTATCAGAATTGCTATGTCCTGTGGTCCAATCCTAGCACTACCACTCTGAGTGCAATGGAACTACTTTTGGTTTAAGTGTACCTCTTCTCAGAGGACCACTTCAAACTTCGAACCAACTAAACGAGGTAGAATTTTGACAGATAGACAGAATCTGTTCGTTATAAGCAGAACTTAATAAGAAAGTTAGGCTATTGGTCAGCAAACGTAGTTCTCTTTAGTCTTTAACTCTATACAAAGATCTCATGACATTTTGTTTTTATTTTTCCGCGCTGAACTCTATCATTTCAATGTCACCGAGATGACATTCCCATCAAACACTGACTGACAGATGTACGTTACATCATGCAATTTCCAACAAATTAACCTTAGCTCCTCATTAAAGCTGAAATATCCAAATTATATGTATCGCGGGGTTGAATTCGCGTCAAAATCCCCCGCCATTGGTGTTTTCTTCTTTTTTTTTTTTGACATTTAAGTAAAAACGTCCATGCAAGGGGAGTGTTCCATAATACTCGTATAAAGTGCTTAGTTCACAATTTTCATGGTTTATTTGTATAAGTTTTGAGATATACAATACACGTGTTGTGACTTTTAACAAACGTTTGTCCAGTGGCGGATTTAAAAAGTTTTTTTACCGCCCTAGGTTTTTGAATGAATGTCGTCTTATTTTTTGTAAAGTGTGGACTAGTTTGGAGATGTCCAATGTTCCCCTGTCTAGATCCAGTGCTTAGAAGAGCGAAACATGTTGGGAGAAAGGTAAAAGTGTTGTCGTTGCCCTTATACAAAACGTTAACAATTTCCTCAAATTGTCCCGCCCTTCTAAGCTTGCCTACTTATTCTATGCATAAATCCGCTCCTGGCTCAGATCTAGGGTCTAACAAACCTTTCAACACCACCAGAGTCAAATGGTTTTCAAATAAAAATTTCATGTCTGAGAACGCGAGAATACTTACAGAAATTCGAACCTGAACCCTTGAGTTTGTGGAACAAAACAAAAAAACCCTCAAATCAACGTGAAGTGAGAACATCTCCGATAGTCCTTTTCTGATAATTTATGTCAAATCAGCGAAATTCCTCACAATTAATGGAGTCACATGGCGCGGACAGAAGGGAGCGAGTGAATTTTGAAAATGAAAAACGATTTTGTTGCTTTCGACGACGACGCGCGGATTAAAGCAGCAACATGGATCGACTTTGGGTCGAAAGCTAAATGCGACATGGATACTTTGTCTGGGTTGCATTTGGAACGCTGCACCGGGTGGAGGATGGATGATCTAATTTTGTATTCCAATTGGTGTGACATTGTATGTTGAATGTCTGGCAGTTACGTAGTTGAAATGATGGGGGAGTGATCTGTGGTTGGCACGCTTTTTAATTGTCTGAATGAATTATATCTAGCCCTCAGGAAATATGACACTAGTTGCCGCTAGATGTCTATGATTATACTTAAGATTCTAAAATTTATGAGGGATTTGTCGCTGATCTCAGCATTTGTGTCACGGTTGGAGTCATTGTAGCTTGCTCTGCTGTTAACTTTTGTAAAGAATTTTGAAAGGTTATTCATTTGAGGTTAGATTTTGCCAATCTTTATGGGTGTAGATTGTGTTCAGACACCTTTCTCTATCCAAGTTGCATGAAGAATGTTGTTTAAAAAAATAAGAAACAACAACGATGAGAATTTGCAACCCTGAGATACCCAATTTTGACACCTTAGTAGTGATTAATTGCTTGTTTGCGAGTGGTTAGATGAGGTTGAAGGGGCTGCCAACTAAAGCCAGCACACTTAGATCAATGATAGGTCCATTGTTGTGCCACGCAGATCATTGGAAGATTCTCTGGAACTACTTGTTGAACCTATAAGAGCTTCTAACGAAGCGTAGCCGAGTTCAGCGTACCCGGCACCGTGAAGGATGGAAAGCGGCAGTAGTTAAGGCTCAGACCCTCGCTGGCCTGATGAAGTAAGTAAGATGAAGCGTAGGAGGTTTCTGACATCTGAAATTGAAGGAGCTCCGCCTTAACCACCTTTGAAAAGAAGTGGGGACTTCAACCAAAGATGGCGATGTGGATGTAGACAGCCGTAGTGCGTCCAATTCTCACCAACGGTTCACTAGTATGATGGCTCACGTTCAACAAGGTCTACAACCTCATGGAACTAAAAAAGCTCCAAAGAACAGCCAGTTTAGACACCACGAGCACATTGAGATCGACCCCAACGGATGCCAACATCTTCTGTCTCTCGACCTACACACAAAAAATACCGCAATATGCAACGCAGTTAGACGCAAAGAATCTGAGATCTACGGCCACATCAACATCCTTAACTCGTTGCCAAACGGCATGGTCACTTTTCCAACCGAATGCAATCACATCCAAACTAAACTTCAAGAAAGCCGAAGTAATGAAGGACCTCGACACAGTCATCTACACCAACGGATCAAAGATGAACTGTGTTGTGGAGGCCGGTGTCTACTCGGAATCACTGGAAATATCAAGTTCAAGCGTCTTCCTGACGGAACTACTGGCAATCCGAGAGGCTTGCACGCAACTCGGGCGTGACACAACGCACAAAACAAAACATTGCTATCTTCACAGATAGCCAAGCCGATATCAAAGCTATTAACTCGGCTACCAATTCCTCCAAACTGGTGTAGAAGTGCCGGAACGAGCTTGCCCGCTTGGACGAATGCTTCAAAGTCACAATGCTCTAGGATCCAGGGCACAGTGACATAGATGGAAACAGTGCCGATGAACTGGCCAGACAGGGTTCACTCACGGTAAGGGTCCATATCCCACGGTTATAGGACAAATCCAGTCACACTTCCTGCAGAAAGCCAACCTCCATTGGAGGGGGATCACCAACTGCACCATATCGAGGATGATGTGGTCGAACTACGATGAGAGTAGAACAAAAGACCTACTAAACAGAACCCACTCAGATATCGCCAGAATCATTGCTATAATCATGGGGCATTGGTCAAATGGAGATCATGCAGCTAAACTAGGTATTCTACAGAACCCCCACAGTTGCGGGAACGAAAATGAGAAAGAAACTCTCTCCCATTTCCTCTGCAAATGTCTGGCACTAGCAACAGCCAGACTGTGTGCATTAAACCAACCATTCTTCGACAACGTTGACGACATCTCGGGAAAGGACTACAAGATCTAATCTGTTTTCTTAACTTCACAGACTGGATCGGCTCCATACCGACTGCATCACATCCTCCACAACACACATCATAACGGAGGTCACACGAGTCGTGGAAACAAAAAGGCACACTCTAGTGCTACTTGGGTTCATGTTGAACCGCCACCTCTATCTACCTACCTACCCTAGTTTGGTTTTGGTGTAGTCAGTGTTTTCTGGGGCGACTACGACATTGGCCAAAATCTTTTGTGGACCACTTTAAAATTGATTTAAGGCCAGCCGTTTGCCGAACTAACTGCCTTTTGCCTGCAAAAAACGTCGAGGGGTGTTAGGTGAAACAGAATGTCCAGCACTACAGAGGGTGTCGTACGAAGTGCTCTGCTAATGCACACAACATTTCTCCAACAAAATTCCTTTTGAACTAACAAACTTTGGAATTTACTTCCAAGTGACATGTTTCTAGAAGCTAACCAGACGCCTACAAGAATCTTAGGACGTTGTCCCAGCGCATCCTTCAAGTTCTAGTGAGATTTCCAACCTTTTAGAGGCATATTGCTGAAACTTCCGTAGATATGATGTAAAGTTCCAGATGTCCAGTATCGTCATCTTCTCATTGACCGCATAAAGTCTTTGAAAAGTCTGAACAGGATTCACACGGCTAACATTTACACCTTTATCCAAGAACAAGTTTATCACTGTTTTCATGGCAAATAAGACTTCTGTTGGAGCCTTGTCAGCTTAAACGGCAAATAAAAGACCCAAATCTGTTTCTTTCCACTAGAACCTCACAGTTTGAGAAACTCATTCTATTTGACAGTTGTTATCTTTGTTCTGTATGGACAACTGGGTAGATTCGCTATTATTTTGCTCATTTGTGATACTCTGACTCAACAGAATGTACAACTGCCAGTCAGTTTGCATGGAGATCCTCCCTTTTACTTTTTAACTGCGGCAGGTATACTATATACAATACATACGAGTACCTAGCTCCTCGCACAACATTAAAAAGGCAACGAAACATAATAAATATTACTCGCGTCCAATTCCAAAGAACAAGTTCCAGCGACCGAAACTACTGGATGAACTCATCAAACGCTTGGAAAACAAAACACTAAAACGATGAACATCCCCCCATCCCAGCACATCGACACATCTGTGCCGAGCATGTAAATGTTTTCTATAATTATCGATGGATGGATGGAGCATCGTGTTTCTTGCCGTTGCATCCGATCTATCGTCAATTGCATTCATCCTCTGCATCGGCACATGATTTGTGTTGTGTTCTCGTATCCTAATGTCGGACTTTCTGCTCAATATCCACTCCCATCGTCTTTAAATGACGGATAGATCGAGCACACACTCGTTAGAAAGAGTAGAGGCTATGTCGTCTTGCGTTGCTTGCAAAAAAAAGGACCATCTGCAGTGCATACACTCACTTCCAAAGCAAAAATTTGTTTTCCTTTCTCGGCATCTTGCGCTCAATTCACAGAATCCAAACCATAAGGAGACACCAAAGAGGTATCCCGATCTCAACCCCCCTTCCCCCGTTGATAAATCACTGTTTAATTTATTTTATTATTCCAACTTACCACCTAGAGTTTAACTGGAAATTTATTACCTCATTCGAGTGTATACAAACTTTTTACCCAATGGAGCTGGAGCCCATGGTGCAGATCGTGCTTCCTGATGAAATTTATTTTGTAAGGTTATGATGTGAAGATGTTTTGGCGATTTCAAAGGAAACGGAAGAAGAAGTAGCACAAATGGTGGAATAAATTTTCGACCTTATACAGTGGTGGTCGAAAGGAGAATGACGGTTGGAGGAGTTTCCATTTCCTTCGTATCGACCCTTTCATACAATTTGTTTTGTTTCACCTCGAGCTGTTACTCCTTGGATTTCTTCAACAAGATCTTTTGACACACTTAACATTCCTGTTTAGTGGTGGCGTCGACTCAAACCACCCTTTTCTCCTGATCTTGGTTCATTGTATCAACGTTAGCGTTTGTCAATCCTCAATCCAGTGGTGTTCCAAAACAGTTCTTCTTTCACTCCTGCAATTGGCACCTTTCCCTTCGTCCTTCAACCATAGCTCAGAGGCACCATCCATCTTCCTTGGATTATACATAAAGGTTCCATGTTCCGTGACTAAAACTTCCAACACCCAAATGGTTCCTCCTTTCCCTTCGTCCTCCAACCATAGCTCACGGGCACCGTCTAAAAAGGCCCATCTTTCTTGGATTATACACAAAATTACCACGTCCCGTGACTAACACTTCTAATACTCAAATGGTTCCTCTTTTCAAGCTCAAAACTTCACTGTTGGTAGAGCTATCTAGGTAAGGGTAGAAGGCTGCCTTTGACAGCCTCCGTGATACCACATGTGATACCTTTGTGATTTCTTTCAGAAAAACTACCCGCAGAAACAATCGGAGCTTATGAAGCTCTGGAGGCTGCCTATACTGGTGTCAGCTAGTTCCTTTAGGCTAGGGAAAAAGGTTGCTTTCAGGCAGGCTCTTCTTTGAGCTGAGAGGGCTGAACACGTACAGAGAAGATGGAGAATCATTTCACTCTCCTGCTCGTCCCTACAGCTGCTACATTGTAAAGGAGGTCCAGCCTATTGACGTGCCTGCCAATAATGCAGTGTCCCATTTTAGTACTAAAAAGCAGCCTTTTCTGTCTGTTCCAGCTTAGGCCAGATTTGTTTGGTGATGAAGTTGGTGGATGTTGATTGCGTTCCTTTTGAGTAGCAACCTGCAAGTGGCGAGAGGCATGTCCCCTTTTTCGGTAGAATCGAAAGAGATGTACCCTATCTGGCGAGTTCGTCTTGAAATGTCCCCATGCCCTGGCACCTAAGTTGCATTTTGAACTGTTCAGTCATCTCGTTAAGGGACAAGTGACCGTTTACAGCTGCCTTTGAGTAAAAGTAACAGATTCCAAGGATTTTATCGCGGCCGACGTTTTACCTACATTTCTCAAAACTCGTCCGTCGTTATCTACGTTCTTTTGTAGCCCATTTCTCTAGACCGTCCTTAGAGCAAAAAATAGCTCAAGTCCAAGAATTACTAAGGCTTGTCTGAGTTCTCATTTTCTTCGATACCTACGTGTCCTTTTAGCCAAACCAATGGCAATCCATTGAGCTTCCGTGCGCCCGATCATTGCTTGGTAGTTTACCAGCTGACCGTCCCTCAAGTGATTCAGCGCATCACAATCTTTGTGTCACTTTGGTCCGCAGGTAATGTAAAGACTTCTAGATCTGCTTTCACAAGAGATCTGTCAAGAGTCGAGCCTTGTGTAGTTTGTTCATCGGAGATGATCTGTTTTACACGTTTCGACACTATTCTACCAGTCTGGAGTTGTCACTAAGAAAGCCGTGATGGCTGCGTGACTGTCAGTTCATATTTTGCACTTCCATTTTGATATCTCGTCACTGACGGCCTTAAAAGTCGTTAGAAATGTCTTCTAAAAGGCATTCATGAACTTTGTTTATCTTTAGGACTTTGATATCCTTGTCGAACCTACCCTTCAGTCGCAGTCTTTCATCAGCTCTCCGTTTTTCTTTTCCATTCGGGGGTGCAATGCGTAGGGTGAAAGTTTGATTGCAGTTCAATTTAGGGCTAAGGTAGTCTATTGGAGGGACAACCATCGAGACCGTACAGTTTGGTATTCTAACACTCAGGTTCTCAGAATCAAACTGCACTGAAGGTTTCCATGCTTTTAAAATTAAGATCCAGTGCATCAGTGAAGAAGTCTTAGTGCATTCGTCGGACCCGACCAATTATTGATGTTGTAAGGCTTAAGTAAAGCTTGGCCGAAGGAAAAGACTGGAACATCATCTCTTGTGAGACGAAAAATTGAAGTGAGTGTGGCGAACAAATTCTAAAGACGTTTTCTCTCAATCGAATGACAAAGGCTCTAAAGAGACAACTAAGGTTGTAGGGATGAGTGCACCTTATAGTACAACCTCATTCGGATCTCAAAGGATCCATTGCGTTTAGGAGAAAACTAAACTGTTGCTTCTCTCACTCCAGGTTACCTAAAACAGATATTCAAAAACACCATCCTTTACTTTTAGATGAGAAAATATCTCTTCTGTGTGTGAAAACTTTTGCACACCGATGTACATGACATTTCACGAGTAAGATTTGAAGAATACAATTGAAGTTGCAGGCGCCACGTTGCAAACTTATTATTTTATTACGACACACTCACAGGAATAGGCTTGTATTTAGTTTCCTTAACCCGAGAACTTTTGCAATAATTTGCTGAAAAGGCTGGAAAAAACCCAGCCTGCACCTTGCGTGAAGTGAAAAAATGTTCCCATCTGTTGGTCATATCAGATGATTGCACATGAAGTCAGGTTACGAAAAAATCAGTTTCACTTGGTTTTGCAGGTGTTGTAATGCGATATAAATACTTTACCAAATAAAAAAGAAGAGGAAGTCGAAGCTATTAGAATTGGGCTTTGTTCGCACTGCTAAAGACCTCCTTAAGGCGAAGAAATTCAAACAAAACAAAGGAACGAGCACGCATCTTGGATTGCATGTCAGTTTTTTCAGCATTTCAGCACTCGCCTAGCTTCAAGAGTAAAACATTTTAAGTTAAGATTTGACTGATGAAGCAAGTATTTAGAAATCATCCTCTGAACCTTGTCTAGCCACTTTCTCGAAATTTAGCCAAGTCCTAGCCTGGACAAGTCTTTTCATATTTCTTGACACAAAAGAAGGTCAAACTAAACACTATAGGCTTTTCAATCCGCAAAGAATCTTATCCCAGTAACAGGAGGTTTATATACACGAGTCCTGGATGACACAGGAAAGGCGTTGTTTTATTCAAAATGACGTCTATGATATTAGCTTCTTGGTTTAGTGGCGATTCCACATAACCCCACAAGAAGAAGTCAAACTTCTTGAGGCCCAATCGAGATCAACATTTCGCGAAATTATAACATTTTTAGGGTCAGTTAGGTACTTTATCCAGCAAATGAGCGGAACCTGTCACCATTGAAGGCTAATGCTCTTCTTTGTTCATTCTCTAAGAAAAATAAGCCGATCTCCTGCAAACAGGGAAGTTTTTGGATACAGGTTCGAGCCTCAGCACTATCTCTCGACATGCAATGGCAAACCTCTGGGCAGAGATAAGTTATACAAAAGTTATGACTTATATCTGCCTCTAAGAGTATAACTTATCATGAAAAAGCTTCTAAATTTGCCGTTCGGAGTCGGCAATAACAACTGTAGGTAGGTTGAGGAAGTGATGCAACCTTCACTCGGATCTCTACGGATCCATTGTGTTCCTCTTACGTGGAATGCCCAGTCTGAAAAGACAAAAGGAAGGGAAAGGTCTGGGTGAGTGAAATTACGTTAGGCCTCCCTGAAGGCTTTTGGTGGCTTCTTAGACAGGTCGCCTAGGTCGTTAAAAAAGTATTGACCGCGAGCCGTCTTTCTTATTCTGTGTAGGCTTGGGCATTCGCATAGGAAGTTGTGAGTTGTGTTCTCTTCCACATCTGTATTCTCACAGCCTCTGCATGACTCGTCTGTACTTAAACGCATTTTTCGCAGGGTGGACCGCCAGTAGGTTGTGGCCTGTTTGGTCTGTTTAGCGTAAGAATTTGTCAAAATTTTTTTGGAAATGCATCATGATGTGCGCTCCATCTCTCGTCAGCTTGTCTTTGGAAGTCGAGTGCAATGCAAGATCTGACGAGTGCTAGGAGGGGTATAGTACTGAGTGGCCGACCTGTGATAGGCCTTGTTCCGAGCCCTTCCTGGCTAGCTTATCCGCCATTTCATGCCCGTGGATACCTTTGTGTACCGGGATTCACCATGTTATGGTTCGCGGTGAGGGTTTTACGCTCGTCACGACAACGTTTTACAAGTTTTGACTTTACTACTGTAGATGAAATGGCTTTAATAGCGTCTTGACTACCTATGTAAATGTCAATGATTTTTCCAGAGCATAGCTTCATTGATAGTTCTCGGGTTGCCTCGGCGATGGCTAGGGCTTCCTGCCGTGGCTCGGAAGGCTTATTGATCGCGTAATGTTGGGTTCTAGTAAGTAGATCCTAGGGCCCGTCTGTGAAAATTGTCGTCAGGTTGATAGTCTTCCCGCTGACCCACTCGTCTCTAGAGGGGATGATCGTTCTTATGCTCAGGCTGTAAGCAGAAGATGGTGTGAGGTAGTCCAAATCAGTTTCTAGTTTTGCCCAACTAACTATCTTTCAATGGCCTATATCGCCCGCTTTCTAGAGATTAGATTGCTTTCAACGCAGGGCACTCTCCCGGCACTGTTTCCTTTAGGTCGATGTCTAATGGAATCAGGGCGAGTATAGGCTATAGTTGAAGTGGTTCTGATGGCGCCAGTGATGCCTGTGATTTATTGTTTTCTCTTAGGCATCGAATAGATGACCGCGGGTTAGGACCCAATTTTTGACCAAATATTTTGCTGCATGCGTAAAAGGCGCTTGACACTTTCTTTATTATTTCTGAGATGTTCCCTTTCCATGCCATTTTACGGTCAAAGATGCACCCATGATAAAATCTGTAGAAGGGACCTACAGTACCAAAAATATAACACGCGCAAAATGAATGGTTGCGAGAAGCTAAGCTCTGGCTCTCTATATTTGTTTAGTGGATACTCTGGAGGAAGATTCTTGGCTTAAGTGGTGCGCACAAGTAGAAAGGGACCCTTAACCAACTTGAAGTGCGTATTTAAAGCCGGTTAGCTAAGGACCGATCTAACTGGAGAGGCCTACGTAGCGCCACCAAAGTAAGTGGACACCCTAACTTCTAATCAGGTCAACAGTCTCTAAGTGCCCGAAGTTCCAATCACTTTGGCGCAGCAAATGGTCGCCTGGCTTACGCTCCCTTTTTTGCACAAAATGCTCCCCTTGAAGGCCTATGAAAGGCCCAATTCATGCGGTGGTTGATCCCCCCCAGAGGCAGTTGTTTAGAATATTTCAACAATACGCCGGATAGTGATTTCAGTTGGACCGATCTTTACAAAATTTCGGTGATAATTTCAATTTGTGAAGCCCTACTTCTTGACGTCTGTCAAAAAACGACAACAATATGCTTGTAAACTTAGCCAATGGATACATTCAAAGATCGATTTTGAAAAAAAAAAAAAAAACGGCTCAGAAACGGTGATAAAACGTACAAACTTGATGCAATCAAAGTCCTGACAGTTGGCAAAGCGCAAAGTTCTTGCGAATTACAAGCGTTATTCGTGCAACAGGCTTAATCTGTCAAAAAAAGACAACAATATGCTTGTAAACTAAGCCAATGGATGCATTCAAAGATCGGCTGCACCTTTTTTGAAAAACCGCTCAGAAACGGTGATAAAGCTTACAAACTTGATGCAAACGAAGTCAGACAGTTGGCAAAGTGCAAAGTTCTTGCGAATTGCAAAAATTATTCATGCCTTAGCCAATGGGTTCATTCAAAGATCGGTTGCACCACAAATATGCTCTTAAACTAAGCCAATGGATGCATTCAAAGATCGGTTGCACCTTTTTTGAAAAACCGCTCAGAAACGGTGATAAAGCTTACAAACTTGATGCAAACGAAGTCAGACAGTTGGCAAAGTGCAAAGTTCTTGCGAATTGCAAAAATTATTCATGCCTTAGCCAATGGGTTCATTCAAAGATCGGTTGCACCACAAATATGCTCTTAAACTAAGCCAATGGATGCATTCAAAGATCGGTTGCACCTTTTTTGAAAAACCGCTCAGAAACGGTGATAAAGCTTACAAACTTGATGCAAACGAAGTCAGACAGTTGGCAAAGTGCAAAGTTCTTGCGAATTGCAAAAATTATTCATGCCTTAGCCAATGGGTTCATTCAAAGATCGGTTGCACCACAAATATGCTCTTAAACTAAGCCAATGGATGCATTCAAAGATCGGTTGCACCTTTTTTGAAAAACCGCTCAGAAACGGTGATAAAGCTTACAAACTTGATGCAAACGAAGTCAGACAGTTGGCAAAGTGCAAACAAAATTATTCATGCAACAGGCTTAGTCACCATAAAACTAGGTCATTTCTTATCACAGGATAAAAACTTATAAATAAAATTATACAAAAAGCGTTAAATTTAAGCAAATATGTCTCACATCCTGTTGCATTTTCCGGTCATCCGTTAGCCCACATCAAGAAAGAAATTCGCCATGCCTTCGTTATAAATAAGACTGGCGCGCAGTATTCCATCCCTCTATTGCACCGATTTTTTGTTTTAAGTTTAAACTTAATTAAATGCGCTCATGGAATTTATAAAACCTTATCAGCAGCATTACATATATCATTTCTTGCATCCGGAATCCATTGTTGCTGTTTATTTTTACAAAAAAAATCGTTCATGTTCTGCCATCTTAGTCCCTCTCTTTCTCTTATGTGTGTGTGTATGTGTGTGTAATCTTTAAGCGGAACTATTCTTAATGATAAAATAAAAAGCTTTTTGTTTCTTTTTTTTTTTTCATCTTCTGTTTTGAGGTTATCGCAAGTAAAAATGCAAAATTAATATTTAAAATTAAGACTTAAGTAAATCAACGACACTCCTCCTTCGTTTGCCCAATAAAAGTTTCGGCTTAATTGTCTGGGTTATAGTTTATTCCTTCGTTTCTTTATTTTTAATTGCAAAAAATGTTGCGTGCATATTCTTATATTTTAATCACTAGCGGTTTTTTTTTTAATTTTTTTTGTGTGAAAAACTAGGTTATCAGCAATAGTTTAGGAAATATTTTTCAATCTCCGATTAAATTCTCATCAGAACGGACTATGTGCGTCCTAGTTTGGAGTGTTGATTGTGGGCTGTGTTTGTACAATTTCGAGATGCATCATTTGGTTTAAGTGCAAAATGTGATGAGATGCATCACCTTGAAATGTAAATGAGAGCGGGACATTGGAGAGGAAATGGTCATTCTAGTTGTGGTCTAGATTAGAAGTAATTAAGTGGAACATTTCTTAGTGCATTTTGTTGTGCATTTTATGCGTTTTTAAGTGTTACAACGAGAGATTTGTATAATTTACTTTGTTCATTGCGTTTTGAATTGAAATGGTCAAGTGGGTGATACTTGTAGTCTTGGGTAAATTGAATTTGTCTAGTACGAGCTTAGCCTTTGATGAAATTTACCAAATGGGGTTGTGGTGAAGCCGAAATGTGGGGAATTTTCAGACAGCTAGTTATTTACTTACTTACTTGAGGTGGCACTACAGTCCAGGGTGGACCTGGGCCTCGACCAACAATCGTCTTCAGCCAGCTCGATCTTTAGCTAGCTACCTCCAGTTGGTTGAGGTCCCCTTCAACTTGCCTGCGCCACCTGAGTCGCGGTCTTCCTCTACTGCGCTGTCCCTCGGGGGCGGATTCGAAGATTTTTCCATCCATTGTTTCCATGCATTGTTGTCTATCCGCTCTACGTGACCCAGCCACCTCAGTCGTTGAACCTTCTTCCTTCTTCTTGCGAAGAATGATTTGCTTACCCACAGAAGGGTTCGGGTCCAATGAATTTTGTTGACGCTCAGTCTTTTGTCAGTGAGTCGGCATTTTCATTACCTGCATCCACTATGTGCAGGAATCCAGTGAAGGATGACCATATTGTTCCTAGCTAGGTCCGAGATTACATTGCGGGTTTCTAGGAAAAGTTTGGTTTTGATGACACGTGAGTCGAGCGCTTTTAGGGCAGCTTGACTGTCTGAGAAAATAAATATGATTTTCCTCAAAGTGGAAGAGGACTGATTGAGTCTCACACACTGATTGATGGGAAAGAGTCCAGCTTGGAATATGGACGAGAATTCACCAAGGCTAACTGAAAAGTTTGTCGCACATGATGATTTTCGAAAAATTCCGGAGTCAGTTCCTGTTTCCATTTTGGATCCGTCCATATACCAGACGAAGTCAGAAGGTGATGGTTGGGGTTTGTGGTTCTCCCAGTCTTCCCTTGACGGTATAACTTTTGAGAAATTTTTCTTGAAGCAGTATTCGGGTAGCATGTCGTCTGGAGGCATGCTGATGTTCATGTGTTGATCCTGTGTTTCAAGCAGGGATAGTACACTTAGACCAAAAGTAGATCCTTTGTGATACCACTGAGTGGTAGGGTTGGATCACAGTCTACTTCTGAAACCAGTTTAGATCGGGCATGCTAACAGAGTTCGGATCATTTAGATAAAAGATCGTTAAAGAAGAATTCGCCGAAGATCGGGACACGTGCAAAGACAGTGTACAATGTTGAGCAGGTACTTCTTCGATTTACCCTCAAAGCTAGGTGCAGTAGAGGAAGTAGTTAGGGCGTTAGGGCGAAAAATCGTCATACTAGCAACGTTAGACGTTAGACACGCATTCAGGCTGAAGCCCATAGAAACCAAGCTGCCTTTCGTGTACCACAAACCTACGAACGGTGAAGGTCTGCCTCAGAGATAGAGAGCTATGACGCAAGACTTAATCCTAGGACCCGACTTGTGGAAGATCTTCTACGATGGAATCCTCCAAACGGAGATGCCCCAACATGGTAGTTGGTTAGTAACGCTGATGATATCGCAGCAGTGATTACTCTGAGGATAAAGGCACGCATCCAATTCAAGATGCAAGATCACGGACTGAGCTGACTAAGACGTGGACATGTAGCCGACTAATGACAAACTTGGAAGGTCCCACGGCAAATAGGCGTAAACTACTGTTGACAGTGACGCCAGATCTGGGCTGATGCGCTCCTGCTCGAAAAGTATAGAAGACAAATGGCAGCAGTACAGCGAAGAGGAGCTCCTCAGATGGCGAGTTTCTATCGAACCTTCTCTCACTTAGGCTCATAGCCCATTGTGATGTTGACCTCTTGGTAGCGAAAGAAAAAATATTTGTACAAGAGGAAGGTAGAAGTTGGAAAGGAAATTGCAGCAGCCGAACGCAAGGAGATTACAATGCGTCACTGGGAAGAACACTGGAGCAGAGACCAATCGGAAACACCACAGATTGGATGGAGCGGAAACACGAAAAGGTGAATTTCTACCACGAGTATTTACACAATTGAAGAAGTAAGGAGGCCAGCGGCACGACTCGGGATAATATCAAACACACATACTTCGAATGCACCAGATGGCTTGCAGAGAGACAAAAACTAGAAACGGAGAAAGGTGGAATCACACCGGACAAAATCGTTACAGTAATGCGCACGAGGGAGGAAAATTGGAACCAAGTGTGCTCCTACATCGAGAAAGTGCTGAAGGTAAAGAGAAGAGAACAGGACATCAGTCTGTCATGTCCATAAAAGTGTAGGAAAAGTGGCACCACCCTAAAGAAATGCAGAAAGCAGTTCCGAGCTCAGTTCGTCTGCAGATGGAAAGTGTTTCATCGGGAAGAGTTCGATAACCTAGGGTAACTTAGTCATCCCTTAAGCATTCCCCCTTTACAAAAAAAAAAGATGAGATGGTTGAATTAAATCCTATATCTCTCCTAGAGATCTATCTGGAGATTGCTCCTGATGAAATGGAGTCAATGGCGGTGGATCAAGAAAGATGGCTAGCTCAAGGGGGTCATTGAAAACGTACATAAGGTACAGTATGACTCTTGTCATGTCATGCATTTCGAGTTTACACCACTTGACGAATTTAACAAACGTGCCACTTTTCAATAATTTCAATTTACAAAAACACTGACAGCTGTCAATGTGAAGTTCAATGACATCTTTCAATTCTCCTATCAAAGGACTGAAACCATGCCGCTGTTGATTGAAATTAATAAAACTTTGCTATTTGCATCGACTATGTATTAACAGTCTCCTTGTCAATTTCAAATTAATAAACTTTTCAATTTGATCTTTCACAAGTTTCAATTGACCAAAACAATGCTGTCATCTAGTCAATTAATATCATTCACTGAAGCTAACTCAGCGCTACAAATAGCTCAACCAGAAAACGCCCTAATGTTCTATTTTTTTTTTTTTGTGTTTCTTTTGAAATTAAGTCCAAACGATCAACTTAATTATCGCGATTTATGTCGATTTATATAAACTACCCTCCTCCCAGTGTTAACACACGGCAAAATAGAACGATTTCCCGTTCGATAAATGATTTTGTATACAAGTTTGCTGCTAAATGTCGTCATAATGTGGACTATGTCAATGAACTTAAGTTGTTGTGCGGCCTTAGGAACTTAAATCATCTTTTTCGTCATCTTTTTTGGAGTGAAAATGGAAATGCATTTCCCGATTTCTTATCTGTCTTGTGCGAGACTATTTTCAGAGTTTTTCCCCCCTTTTTGTGTGTTTTCTGTCCGACAATTGTGACTAAAAATAAAAAAACAAACCGAACACGCACCCCCCGAAACCCGAAACCCGAAATCCGAAATCCGAAATCCGAAATCCGAATCTCCGACGAAAGTATTTAGATGTGTCATGGGCGTGTGCCATGGGACCATGAATTTTAGCGATGACAGAGATGACATTTTGGGACTAGCTCATCTCGAAATCGGTCGGTATGGGTTAAGTTGAAGTTGATCGTGATCTAAATGCAAATCTTGGCAGACTGCCACACGTGATTTGTTTCCAAATTGCCAATCGTTTTCATGGTCAAGAACGTAGAACGGAAGACGGAACTCTTCACTAGATTGTGATACATTTGTGACGAAGACAAAACAGAGAGGGTTGCCAAGATTTGTCGCCATGATGTCTAGTAAAAAAAATGTCGAAAGAGAAGAACGAATTATTGTTGGAAAAATGGATAGAGCACGTAGAGAAGGCAAATTCTTTGCATTTTTCAATGATGGAAGTGTTGTTTGGGGATGGTTTGGAAAGGAACAGCTAGAATCGTCCAGATTGAGAGAAAACTTGAAAAATGTGGACAAATAATCATTCTAGGCGGTCATTTATGTTGAAAAAGTTGTCAATGCCCTTTCAATTTTACACGACATCGTGTCTATTTTACCCTTGGTGACCTAATCTTCGGATCATTTACAGGTCTTTAGCAAAACTTTGAAGAAGTGTCAACGTAGATGGGATCAGAGCTTAACTAATACATCAAAAGTGAAAGGACTTAGATGACTTCTGTTTTATTCATGTGCATAGCAGTGTCGAGCTAACGCGAAATCCTGAGGCAAAAATCACCTCGACAACCCTTGCTCACTTGTATGAAAAGTGGAACCTAACTACAATTCTAGATTGTAAGCTTGTAATTCCCTGTAGACACAGAGGCAATTGCCTCTCCATCAATCAGACGCTTTCAAACTAGACATCCACGTTAGAGGAACACAATGGAGATCCGAGCGAAGGCTCCTCATCAACCTACCTATCTACCTTACCCGACGCTGGACTACATAGTAGGAGTCCACTGTTCCCATAATTAAAGTAGAGGGACAAAACGTATGAGCAGCTTCCAGACGGAAATTCACGTGGTAGGGAGGCGTGCCTAACTTAACCTTGAGAGGCATTATCACAAGAGGAACATTGTAATCATCCTAGAGTGCCAAGCTGGCGTCAAAGCCCTGAGCTCATATGAAATCACCTTTGAGATGGTAAAGGAGTGTCTGGATAATCTCAACAGCTCGGACAGGTTCAACAAACTTGACATTGAAACTGAAAACTCGATAAGGATTGGACAGAGAGTCCATTCGTAGGAATAAAAATGGGATAGATGAACAAATCATTCGAGAAGAGCTACAGAAAGAAGCAAAACTAAGCGAATTAAGTTCCTAAGTCTTTAGGGAACACCCCAAACTAAGGCAAACAAAGGCACTAGCAAGGGAAACTTCAATTGTAGAAGATCTTAAATCTACTTCAAGCTGAAGAGGAACAGGTCTAATCACGGGACATTGTAAACTCTGTGAAACCCTCTGAAAGTTATGTCTAGAAACCAAAGGGACATGCAACTCCAAATTTGTTGTTCCTAAAAGAAATCACTTTGACCGAGAGCAACCTCAGTTGGCACCACGAGGGAGGACAATAGATTTTTTATGTTGCAGTTCATCCAATCCCTAGACAAATTATTGATTTGGAGTGTCACTATTGCCCAATGCTGTTCGTTTGACTTAGAAGCAAAGGGCTAGAAGTACGTCCCTATTTTATCAGATAAAGAAATCATGCACAGCTTCCTACATGTGTACGAAAATGTTTGGCATCGTGCTATGAATGTAAACAGCAGTTGTAGGTACGACCTATTCTTCAATACTGAGCTCTTGTTTGATATAAGCCTCTAGCGGCTCCAAAATAGACTATGGGTTGGTGTGAGTATTCACTCACATGAACCGAATATGATTAAATCTTGACTTATATCCGACTTCCAGACGGATGTACTATAGCACTTCAGCAACACCTAAGCGGCTAAAACAAGTTTTAACAGTGAAAAGTGGAACTGGTTTACCTAAGACATTAGCTGTTCATCATCCTAATACAGGAACGCTGAGAATAAAGAAAAGAGCTGGCGCACTGGCGAGAAATGGCTCCATCCTTAATGAATCTTTTGCGGAGCCTTTGCCCATTGCATTGAGGGTGATTAAGACCAAAGGTGGAGCACGTTAAACAACTGTGGCATATCAAGGACATTGTCAAGCCAGACTCGCAGTGGTTAGCACAAATCACTGGTCAATTAGGGAAGTCGCTAGGAAATTGCAAACCCTTTCAAAACTCACTGTCGTAGCTACAGGACATATGTATATGAGAAACTCACACATACTTCATCTGCAGATGCCTAGTTCCGGCATGACAAGCAAACAATTCCTCAATAACCTAGAATAACTGCCTAGCGTCAAGGTTAGATTAAAGTGGCTTCCAGCATTGTGATTTGCCTAGCGATATAACCTGTAAGGCGGACTTTGTGTTAAAGCTTGTCTTCGACAACCTTATGTCGAATTAGACACCGTCATTCCCCAGATATTAACAGACTCTGATGGAACCTCCTTTGATATCTTCTCCTCAATAATCTGAACAAACGGATACATCCGCTTAGTGACTTTTAAGGTTCTGCTCTACCCCAGGCTGACTTATTTGGCAAAGGAGTATCCTAGAAATTCTGCTGAGCAGTTTTTAATAATAGTCTGACAAGACTGCTGTTGTTCTTGACGGTAGGTAGGTTACAGAGGTGGCTTTCACTCGGATCTCTACAGATCCATTGTGTTCCTCTAACGTGGAATATTCAGTTTGAAAAGACAGTCCTGGCTGAGTGAAATTACGATCGTTCGGCCTCCCTGAACCATCCTGAATTCGTAGTGAATTTTGGAGACTTCTTAGACAGGTTGTCTAGGTCGTTGAAAGAGTATTCACCGAGGGCCGTCTTTCTTGTTCTGTGTAGGCTGGGGCATTCGCATAGGAAGTGAGTTGTGTTCTCTTCCACGTCTGTATTCCCATAGCTTCTGCATAGGGCATCAGTGCCTGAACGCATTCTTCTTAGGTGGGCCACCAGTAGGTTGCGGCCTGTGCAAGATTTGGCGAGGGCAAGGGAGGCAGTACTGAGTGATAGGTCCTGTTCCGAGCCCTTCCTGTGTAACTCATCCGCCATTTCTTTCTCGTGGACACCTTTTTGTTCCGAGATTCACCACGTTATGGTTCGCGGTGAGGGTTTTAAGCTCACCAACACAACGTTTTACAGATTTTGTCTTTAATTCTTTGGATGAAATGGCTTTAATAGCTTCTAACCTAATGTAGGTTAGGTTGAAGTGGCTGCCAGCTGATGCCAGCACACTTAGACTAGTGATAGGCCCATTGTGATACCACTAGGATCTGGAGAGATCCCTTAACTTACTCATTTGTACCAATTGGAGCTTCTGATGAAGCGAAGGAGGTTTCTGACATCTATGTTTATCAGATCGCCTAAGTTGCTTAAGTAGAAGTCTTCTAAGTGGAGCCTTCTTTTACGGGCGATAGCTTGACAGTTTCAAAGAAGGTGGAGAATCGTCTCCTCCTCTTTTGATAGGGAGGCAAGAGCAGACCTCGAAGAGTGAATCGAAGAAAACAGCGTTAGATACTCTCGATTCTCAAAACATGAACACGATGATGCGGGAATCATACTTGACAGGCGTACTCTAGGAGGGGGCGGACGAATATAATAAGGGACCTGGTCACATATGGGTTGGTGAATCCTTTGGACCACCGTCTTACAAAATCAAGAAAAGAGTTGGCTTTAAGGATTATCTCGTCCATGTGTGGCCTGAAATTAAGTTCCCTGTCACTCAAAACTCCGAGGTCGCGAAGAGGTTGAACAGGGGAGACAGGTTGATTGTGCAAGAGGTAGGGGATTGGTAACGCTTATGTGAAAAGGTGATGGATTGGCATTTGGATATATTAAGTTCCAAGCAATTTTTAAGGCACCAGAATGGAAAACTGTCGAGGTCTTGTTGAAGAAGAATGGAGTCTTGGGGTGAGGAACATAGGAACATTCTGTTGGAGAATTCACTACATTGAACCAAGATTGACGTAAAATGTTTGCAAATAACCTCAAAAGTACTGAAACTTGTTGCCGTTTTTGGAACAATAGGAAGCGCAGGCTTGTTTAATGTCCTATACCTTGTTAGGAACCAGGTTTTCGCTCATCATTTCGTATTTCAAATAGTAAGGCGGACAGGAAAAATCCATTTACAAAAAAAAAAACCACTCCTTTCAAAAACTTTGTTATTCTTGTCTGACATTTCCGGTTCGTTAGCTTCGTTCTTTTTCCAAAAATCTATACAAAACTCCGTGCTACAGCTACAAGAGTATATAGGAACTAATATTTTGCTAAAATATCTTTTCAACTTACACCATCTGTTGGTCAAAGCCCGACAAAAAATCTTTCCAAGGAAAGATAAACATAAACACATTGCTCGCCCCAAGGTGTGTATTGAGGTGAAACCGAACAGGAAAAGTGTGTAATTTTCATTACACACACTCAAAATTAACACCCCCCGACCAAAAATAGTTTTTTTTTCACTTAAATCCAGGCCCATGGAATCCGTCCAGATTCATCCGGTCTGGGAAAAAGTGTAATAACTCACCAGAGTTGTGGAGGCAAGTACCCCGCCTTTTGTCCATGTGTTGCCGGTGAAAAATTATTGCAATCTCGTCGTGTATCGTGCATCGTTTTCGAAAATCGAAAATCGATTTCAATAAACATTTTCGCTTTCTGTCTGTGCAATAACAAATTATTGACGCTCAGCATGTGCAGCATGGGATTGCGAAAGGAAGGCACGTTCTGTGGAACAACGTATGCTGGAAGGGACGACGGCGCGGGCGGTCTGGGTGGTTCAAAATTAACTCCCAGTGTATACAAAATTCCACGGTTTTGTTTACACACTTTACAAGATATTGCCAAACGTACTAATTCTCAGTCAATCTGTAATTGTAAGTTTTCACGCTTGACGCACTCCCTCCAGAGTTGATGGTGGTGCGTGCAAAAATTATTCAGAACACGAGTCTTTGTTTTTTTTTTGCGCGTATGGCATGTGTTGTACTTCGAAAATGCAACTAGAAGATGATTTTTCAAAATGTGTTGAGGATTGATTGTGTTACGTCATCGACAACATAAAGTTCTCAAAAATCGTATGACGAGCATGGAGGAGGGTTCAAAATTACGTGGAAGAGAATTATAGAAAAGGAAGTGCAGGAAAACCATGAGGTTTCATCAAGGTCCTTTGCTTCCATAACGTAGACGATATCAACTTGGTCACATTCTTCCTAGTAGGCTAGTAGACTAGGCTAGGCTAGTAGGCTTCCAAGCAATTGAAGAACTAGCGAAGAAATCGGTGTTCAAGTTAACGATAACAAAACCAAATATGTGCTGTCAACAAAGGTGTATCCGTCTATCGGTTAGAATAGAACACCACTATCGACACCTCCTACCTCTGTACTTCAAAAATGTTCTTAGATGCACCAAACAAGAACAGAACAAGATTTCGGTCAAAACTGACAAGATGTAACTTTCAAACTTTAGCAGGTCTCGTTACGGTGTCCCTCAGACACTTGTCAACTCTATTTTGAAGACCAAAAGCGTGTGAATATCCGGCCATAGCTCGAAGCAGACAAAAGCACTTCGGCAAGGGGTTTTGCTTTCCCAGGAATAGTCAACCAATCATTCGCAAGTCTGATTCTAAGGTTCATTCATGACCTCGGTTTCGCCCGTGGTCACAACATCTTCCAGTTTTAGGACACAATTCGTTTGGACGAAAGATCTTTTAAGTTGCATTGTTATTTTGCTCTCCGTCAGGATACGTAAGAGGCGCCCAAAGACTCCTGCAGAGTCTAGGTGCATCGGAGCCTTTCGTGTTAGTTCAAAGCATATCTTATCTATTAAAAAACGCTTTTCGAAGAAGGCAGGTCTTTGACAGGTTTTGGTCCTGAATCGTTGGATGGTTTTAAGACAAAGTGCAATGGACCACTTGGACCAGTTACTCACTTGACGTGTGCCCAGAACGTACAGGGTTTCTGCCTGAGACTTTCCATTCTCTTTGATTCCGGGCACTCTGTTTCCAGTTCCCCAGATCATCCACGATGGCTTAGTCTTTAAAACATAGGTTGGATCTTTGGGTCTGATTCGAAGATCCACTTACCGGAGAGTTTTTAACTATTCGCTCGATATGGCCAAGCCAGGGCAGTCGAAGTCTTGATACAGCTCTTAGAGTTCGCATACTTACTTAAGGTGGCGCTACAGTCCGGGGTGGACCTGGGCATCAACCAACAAGCATCTCCAGCTAGCTCGATCTTTAGGTAGCTGCCTCCAGTTTCGTACGCTAAGTTGGTTGAGGTCCCCTTCCACTTGCATGCGCCACTTGAGCCACGGTCTTCCTCTACTGCGCTGTCCCTCGGGGGCAAATTCATAGATTTTCCGAACCGGAACATTGGTGTCCATCCGCTCTACATGACCCAGCCTTAGCCGTTGGACCTTCACTCTTTTTCCAGGAAAAGTCTTCATCAAATCTCCACTAGGCTTATCATTCGTGGTGTTGATGTTTACTCCGAGTCAGGTAAACTCCTTAACTACTTCGAAGTCAACAGTGATGTTTCGTTCTAAGCAGATGCTTCTTTTTTTTGTCTTCATTTACTTGAAGGTCCGGTGGAGGCGACTGATGATGTATTGACATCGTCTGCGTATTCCAGCAGCTAGGCAGATTTTTTTGATGATAGTGCCTTCCGTGTTAACACTTACTCTACGCAGTATCTGTTTCAGTACGAACAGCCAAAATCCGATGCATGCTTGAAAAAGTTTAGAAAAGCTGTTTCCGAATACGCCGCGTGTTTTCCAACGTCACGCAACACAGCTGGATCGAATTCATCCATCGCTTTGAAGTCGACGAAAAGGTTGTAAGTCTCGACTTGAAATTCGTTGGTGCTTTTCAGGATTTGTCTAAGTGTGAAGGTTGGTATATCATCAAACTGCCGGTGTGGAAGTCACACTGACACGTGCTTCAATGCAAATGGGACCGAATATCTTACGAAGAATTTTTCGCTCGAAGCGACCAAGGGTATCTTCATCCGCCTTTGATAAAGTCCATGCTTCAGCGCCATAGAGCGGGACTGGGATGATTAAGGCCTTGCGCTCTCAGCCCAAAGAAACAGCGATTGGCAAGAGTTATTCTTTGATTTCTGATGAGATGACGTTTTTAAGAGGTGATAGCAGAGCCAAAGTAGACAAAATCCCTTACTACTCCGAAGTTATAGCTGTCTTTAGTGACTTTCTGTCCAATTCGTCGATGTTGAGTATCCCTTCTTGTTGACAACAAATTTTTGCCGCTTCTGTCTCAATACTCACGAACGCACCGGTGACAGCTCGCTGATTTCTACCGATCTGCGTACGCGAGTAGCTTCACAAACTTTTGAAAGATTGTGCCGCTGGTGTTGGCTTAAGAGTTTCGCGCAATTCCTTCAAGTATAATGTTGACGAAGTCGCATTACAGCGCATCACCTTTTCTAAATCATTTTTTGACATTAAAGGTCTCAGTGAGGTCGTTATTGACCTTGATGAAGCAGCAAGCACCTCCATATTTGGAAGAGTTTTGTTGGTAAGCCATTGAGGCCTTGTTAATCTTCAGCTTTTTGATAGCTACGTCAAAGTATTTCATTCTCAAAAGGAGATAACCTCGTCGTTGACTGGAGGAAGACACCTTTTCCTGCCCTCTCATCATTATATCTATTCAGCATCGATGTCTAGATCCCCTTCACTGTTTCGAAAAGCCCGCACTCCGGCCTTGAAGCCAGCTGCCAGTTACTTTTCGTTTGCCTGACCATTGCAGTGTCTTCCGGGCCGAGTGTCTTAAGGAAGTCCTATCGTGGCTAGGGTATAATGTACTATCTTCCCTGGATATCACAATTTTTACTGACAGTCAGGCCGCAGAAAATCCCTGGAATTTGTCGCCTATAACTCAGAAACAGCCCTAAATTGCCGCTTGTCTCTTAACAAGATGGCTGAGTAATTTAAAATGCAACCCTTATATGGGTGCCGGGACATAGGGACATTCCAGGCAACTGCATGGCTGACAAACTCACCAGAGATGGCACAACTCTACCAATTCTACCGGAAAAGGGGAACTTAAGCATGTCTATCGCCACCTGCAAGATTCTACTTAAATGAAACGCAATCGACATCGCCAATCACAGATGGATTTGGTTGCGTCTCAAACGCTCTCACTGTCTCATTAGACAGAAAACACTGCTCATAAGCTCCTTAGTAGGGGTCATAACAGGACACTCCACCATCGGAAAGCAGCCAATAGACTGGGTCTCCTCTACAATGACAGAAACTACATGGACGACGACGAGGAGGAGACAATTCTCCACCTTCTTTGTACATGCCCGACCCTCTCAGCTCGAAGAAGAACGTACTTTGGAACCAATATTCAGCGACTTAGAAAGGCTAAAAGAGCCATCCGACCCCTGAACAAAACCACAAAAAATATCCTCAATCATAAAAGGGACGATATTAGAAGGTTTGCCGGCTTCCTCACCGGTCACTGCAGAACTAAACATAGTTCAGGAAGACGAATCAGCAGAGCACGTACTATGTGAGTGCGTGGCTGTCTGTAGAGTCAGGAAGCGCTCTCTCCATAAGGAATTCCTAACACCAGAGGATCTTCGTAACGCCTCGACTGGAGATATTCTCAACTTCATTAGGAAGATAGAGGATCTCCTTATCTAACTGGCTCCAGGCACAATAGATCTTTCAGGTCACAGTGCCATATGCGTCTGTCGCAGAGCCTTATTAATACTAATAATACTTAGGAGCCAGCTTCTTGCACAACCCAAACGAACTGGCTAACATCAGCAAAGGCAGCCTCCAGCGCTTCATAGCAAACTCCGGCTGATTCCGCGGGTAGTATCTCTGATTGAAGTACAGAAAGGACCTTATCTGGTCTAAGTGAGGTTGACACCCCAACCTACAAATCCATCCCTGCCTTTAAGAAGGTAGGGCAGGACTTGTTAATACCTCGGATCCCGTCAGAAAGTCTAGACGGCATACTGGCCGTTTCACAAAACAGTCCACGCAGCCTTGTGGCTAGGATAGGACTTTAAAATTTGCAGCAAATAAGTCAAGTTTCGTCTGTAATTTCTCGTCATCCGAACTAGACGGTAAAGTTAATAAGAAATACACTCCCAAAATAAATAAAAATAATAATACATGTGTGTTCGAATATGTTCATGTTCAATCATAAATGACTAATCCTTATTATTATGATCTCGCTTATGTACAATTTGGAATCAGGAATGAATTTGTTTATGTTTACAAAATGATTTTCTCTTTTCTTCAACGTTGAGTTCCTCAGTGATTCAAACGACGACGCGACGCGATGACTGTGTGTGTCCGAAAGTTTGAAGTTTCGATTCTGGAACACATCCAAAACAGAAAAAACCAAAAAGGATTTTTTTTTTTTCTCAAAATTCCAACCAACTCTTGTGCTGGTCCACAAAGCCAGGCGAAATGTTTACCTCTGCGAAGCAACAAAAAGAAAATCTTTTTTTTTTTGGGGCACATAAATGAGAAATGAGGCTTTTTTTTTAGGGGAGGAGGGTGGGGAAACATACGCTCAACACGTTCGCGGAATACATGTGCTGGAAATTATGTCAATTCTATTAATAAATGCAATCGTTGAAATTGTTCCGAGATGCTGACGACTCCTCTGCACACACCCTCACCTACAGCCTGCACATGATGATCGTTATTAATCATTGAACCGATCATCAAAGGCGCAGGCACAGCTCCAAACAGCAGTGCGTGCGGTTAGATACTCCACCAGATTTTATGGCATCCTTCCGTTTGGTTTTATGTTTTATTTTTTGGGAGTCCAAAATACCATTCTACGCACTAAAACTGGTTTTGTCCTTGGGCCAGTGCATTCCTTTTTTTGTGTGTCTAACATGGATGAGTTCTTGGAGATAGATCCAAATGTGCATTCTTTTCGTTCGGCCTTTTGCCGAATTGAGGATGATGTCATATTTTTGAGAGCGTGTGTATCTTTTTTTTGGCAGACAGAATTAAATTTGTATCCCTTTGAGAACAAGTATCGTTTTGGTGAACAGGCTTTTTGGAAGGAGGGGCATTTTTTTTTATTTCATGTCTTGCATTCAGACTCGAGGTTAAAGATATCAGCAGATGTCAAAGCTGCTTAATTGGGAGTAATTAAAGTGTATCCCATATGGCACGCGGACAGTTTCGGTTGATCAAGTTAATTCAAGTGAATTGTATGAAATGATAGTTTTGCAGATAGATTTGCAGGCATTGATGTCATTTAGTTTTAATTTGGTTCTAAATTATGTGCGATTGTTAATGGAATTGATTATGAAAACAAGAATGCTGATCTGATCTTATAAGCCTTCTGAAATGGTCAATCGGTATGAATTTCGCAAGGCAATTGAGAAGGAAGTGCTTTAAATCTACTCTCTCAGTGGAAGTTTTCTCAGTCAACTGAAAGATGCGGATACGCTCTTAAAGTCAAACCAAATAGCTAGACTGGGGCCTTCAGCGGGTATTGGAACCACAGGAGCGATTCGTTCGAGCCCGTTAGAAGCTCTTAACATGCTCCTCCATATCCTGCCCCTGAACTTGAACATCAAATACATCGTCTTGTGTAGTGAGAATCTGGGCTTTGGTCCTCTTAACCCTATGGTCATAGTAAGACTCTTGACCTGCTGCCTAGGGATCTGGCCACGGCCATAACTGAAATTCAATAATAAGATTCAAGTTCACTTTCCCGATTGGTAGGGATGGAACAGCAATCTACTCTAATCAAATTACCAAGTATCGATCTTCACCGACGGCTCCAAGATGGAGTGTGGCATTGAAGCAGGTGTCTTCTCAACGGAACTGAACGTATCCAAATCGTACCGCTTCTAGTGTCTTCCAAGCGGAGGTACTCCCGATTAGAGAAGCCTGCAAGATACTTAGCCTCAGGCCTACCACCTCAAACAGCATAGGAATCTTTATTGATAGCTAGGCTGCCATCAAAGCACTCCATTCACTTACTTCGTCCTCTAAACTAGTTGAGCAGTGTTAGGAAACTTTAACGCAGGCAAACGCTCGGTTTAATATCACTCTCCTCTGGGTTCCCGGCCAAAGTAACATAGAGGGGAACGAGAGAGCCGACGCGTTAGCCAGATGTGAGTCTACCCTGGATGTCTCCCTTGCGGAGTCAGTTTGCTCCCCTATGGGACTCAGCAAGGGTAATATTTTCCAACACTTTCTCTCCATTGTCAACTCTTGTTGGAAAAGTCTACGAACCTGTACCATATCCAGACAGATATAGCCCGCCTTTAATAACAGCAGAACGCAGTGCGTTTTCTCCAACGCACCTGACTTAAGTATTGCCATGCGGCTGCCGGATTACTGTAGTGTATTTCAGGCGGAAATTACAGTAGTCCGAGAATCTGCGGCATGGCTTTCGATTAACGCGATAGGTGGTAGCGCTATTGTAGTATATATAGTAGTCAAGCAGCGATTAAAGCCTTGGAATCACCGACAGTATGATCCAAGTTGGTAAATCAATGCCGCAGGTCTCTGAACGAGATCGCTGACAGATGCGACGTCTCCCTGTGCTGGGTTCCAGGACACAGGGACGTTCCAGGCAACTGCAGTGCGGACGAACTAGCGAAGGAAGGCGCGGGTCGGATCCTCTCTGAAAATAGGGGGGAACCGCTTGTCTCTCTAGAATCGATAAAGTCCCACCTCGTGGTGGAATAATGTGGAATAATATCAATACTTGTCTTCTATCGAAGCAGATCTGGCCTAACCTGGATCTGAAGAGAACAGGAAGACTTCTGTCCGTGAACAGGAAACTTATTAGAATTTTAGTAGGAGCCCTTACGGGGCATTGTCTTATTGGCAGGCCTGCTATCAGAATGGGTGTTCCTTCTAACGATTTCTGTAGAAGCTGCAGAGACGAGGAGGAAGAGGAAACGATAAATCACATTTTTTTACACATGCCCTGCTCTATCATGGTTGAGGAGGATAACATTAGGAGAGTACTTCTTCAATGACCTCAGCGACCTAGCCAGGCTCGATATCTTTAGAATTAAAAGTTTCGTATGTGGGTCTAACTGGTTCTGCACTTAGTGCGGCACCGGATAGGGTCCACACCGATACGGTTGTCCAGAGCTCCATTCTATAGGGAATTCCCGCATGTAAGGTGACTGAGGTTGGTCTCCGGTTTCTACACGCGGTATCACAATGGGCCTTCATTCTGGCCTAAGTGGGTCCCTTCTTATTGGGAACCGCCGCCCAACCTAACCTAACCTAAGAACAACTCGCTTGTTATATGTAATCGTGGAGTCGTAAGCACCTCCAAGGCTTCTGCATAGATGTCATATGTCTTCCTAGGTGGATCTCGGAAATTGTATATGAAACTCGTTATGTGTACAGTACGATGTGGTCAGCAAAATAAACCAAAGATGGATAAATGGCATCCAATTCGTCTCGAGAGCTTTCGACCAAACTTAACCTCAATCTTGTCTGATCTTGTTATAAAGCTCGCTCATCGATGTTCTAACAAGTCGAAGACGTGATTTCTGCAGAAGTTACAAGCGAACAAGAGGAGGAAGAAACTCCCTTCGGGTCATCGTTGTTGATGGTTGGAAATATTTCTTCTTCTTGGAGAGCCATTACCCGAAGGTATCTTCGGGTTTCTATGGCAGCTTTTGGTAGAGTTGCACCATGTACTTCTCTAATGGCATAATGTTGGCTTCGTCGTACAGGACCTTGTTCTTGACGTTCCTTTGCCTGATGGCATCGTAGTGGAGGCCGGTGCCTCAGCACTACTCTTTCAAATATAGCCAGCTTCTTCATATGGCTTTTAGAGATGGTAAACCATATCGGGAAGCAATAGGTTACTACAGGCCTTATAGCTGCTTGCATAGCAGCAATTTGGTTCCTTGGCTAAGTCTGTGCCCTTTGTGCATCAGGGGGTATATTCGATGGAAGGCAAAACTGGCTTTCCTCAGGACAGATGTGAAGTTCACCCCTAGATACTTCACTGTCCTTGTGGTTGGTATCGTCGTGCCATCAGGAAGTTCAATGGTTATTGCGCGGCAGTTGGCAGCAGATCTGCGTGTTGATGTTCTGCGGATGGGTCTCCTGAAGCACATTGCTTTTGACTTGGCCGTGTTGACTTTGATGCCCCACTTCTTGTAGTACATGTAGAGTCGTTGGATGTAGTACTGTACTTTCCATGCCGCTATTTTTGGTGACATCCAGCTGGCAAACGTCAGTTCGTCGTCAGCAAATAAGCAGCATTTTGTTGAGTCCAATAGTTGGGGTTGGTCCAAGGTGAATATTTGGAAGAATATCGGTCCCACTCTGGATCCTTGGGCGACTCCTGCACGAAAAAGGATCTGGAATGCAGAAAACTTTGTATCACTCCAATTAAGAATGTTCCAAAACTTAACTGCTTCAGTTTGTGGATGAGTCCATCGATCCAGACAGTGTCGAATGCCTTCTCTATGTCGAGGAAGCACGCATCAGTAACCAAATGGTTATTTAGGTCCGTCACAACGACGTGTGTCCTTCTCGGAATCCAAAATGGATGTCTGGGACGATGTTCTGCTCGCTGCAATGCTTCTTCAGTCTTTGGAGGATGGGTTCTTTGAGAACTTTGCTGGCACTGTTCAGGAGAGAAATGGATCTGCATCCTGTGACGTTGTTCCTGTTTTACTGTTTTGGTATTGCCATCACTTTTGACGGTCTTCCATCTGCTGTTATTCAGTATAATTGTCAAGACGATCATTACTGCTTGTGGAAGTCCTTTTAGCACGAAGTTGGAAATCTTATCCGGCCCAGCTGTCTTTTTAGAATGTCCTCCCCTCAGTATTTCTGTGACCTCCTCTACTGAGGAAAAGTCTTCACTTTCCAGTGGGTCGTCCACCCAAGAATAACTCTCGAGAGTTTACTAACGAAAGTACTCTCAAATGGACAGGCGCCCTTAAACATCTTCTTTCAGTTACTAGTCATCGGCACCCACAAGCCTACTGGTGTGTTATCAACCCCTTTTTCGTTTCCCGTTCTAATGACTTTCTCCGCCACGCACAATGCATGTTTATAATTGTGTTTAGGTCACAACAAGAAGAAGTGAAGGAATTAATTTAACGTCTTGTCGTTGTTGTCGTCGTCCCTCTTGATTACAACCACACCATCGGGGTATAAACCACACACAACGTCCTACTTCTCACTGCACATGAAAGCGGGCCATGCTTCAACTGAAATGCGTGCAGTCAGACCGCACTCAATTCATTTGAACATCCTCATGAGCATCATCTCCATCTAGACATCATTAATTTGCGTATCTCACAAGCTTAGGGGGCAGATGATGGCCACACTTCTGGAAGGGAAGTGTGAACAGGGAACCCTGTCAGACGCGCGGTTAAATTGGTTTCAATTGGAAAGTATGCTCTTGACATGGGCCTTTCTTAAGTTTGGTCATCTATTCGGATGACATTCCCTTCACAATACCGTTAAATCAAATTAATTTTTTTTTTATTAATTTCAGGTGTGTAACCAAACTAAATGCGATTGTGAAGGTCGAAAGGGTTCACCAGGCTCGATTGGTGTACCCGGTGTTCCTGGTATAGAAGGTTCCCCAGGTGATGTAGGTCCACCTGGTCCATATGGACGATCTGGTGAAGATGGTGATGTAGGCGAATACGGTGACGTTGGCGACAAAGGTCACAGGGTAAGTGTGTAGACGTTGCATAAACTGGCAGCTGTTGCAATAGCAGTCTTTTCATTGTAGGGTGACATCGGTGAGACGGGACGGCCTGGCCAACCAGGAGCAAGGGTAAGAATTCAATGTTTCAATAAGTTTTTTTTTTTTTGTTTTACAGTAATTGTTTAATTTTAGGGACCACCCGGTGGAGATGGCTCACGAGGTCCATTGGGTATTGACGGATGCAATGGCTACGAAGGCGCTATGGGTATACCCGGTATACCAGGTCAGCCCGGTCGACGTGGCCCACTTGGAAAGCCAGGTCCATCTGGACCAACTGGTGAAGCCGGTGAGGGCGGTACCAACTCCAAGGGAACCAAAGGTATACGGGGTATTCAAGGTGATGCGGGTTTCGATGGCCCAGAAGGTCGTTCGGGAGTTAAAGGCTTTAAGGGTGATATCGGATTCGCTGGCTTGGACGGACATAAAGGTGAAATAGGTCTGCAAGGATATAAGGGTGACAAAGCAGAACCGTACGATCCGCTTATTGGAACCGGTCAAAAGGGAGAGAAGGGAGAACCTGCGGACTCGATTTTGCGAGGATGGACAGCAAAACCTACGCAGAAAGGAAAAAGGGGCGAAAAGGGCAATTCCGGCGTTAAAGGCGGCAAAGGTTTGACTGGCGAAGACGGTGAGATTGGACGTACTGGACAGCCTGGACAACGTGGTGATGAGGGTTCATCCGGAGAACGTGGTAAGCCGGGTAAGCCAGGTGAAGCAGGCGTAGCTGGCGAAAAGGGACATAAAGGTGCCCCGGGTTATGCCGGAACAGATGGTTATGATGGACAACCAGGTCTAAGTGGTGACCCTGGCTATGATGGAACACCCGGTATTCAGGGCCCGATGGGTGCACCTGGAATTTATGATCCCAATTTGGACGAAATCGTTTCCGGTTCTGAAGGATCTCAGGGTGATCTGGGTGAGCTTGGTCCGCCAGGTCTTTCTGGAGCACCCGGACAATCAGGACGCAGGGGACATATGGGACCAGCTGGACTACCCGGCGACAACGGTCTTGATGGCAATCCAGGCAGACGTGGTGTTTCCGTTAGAGGACAGCCAGGTGAATGGGGTGAAATGGGTGCACCGGGCCCACAAGGTCCGACTGGTCTGGCTGGCCCAATTGGACGTCCTGGACCGAAGGGAAGCGATGGATTGGATATAATGGGCCCGAAAGGTTATCAAGGTGATTCCGGTCGACCAGGTACTCATGGATACAGAGGTGACCGAGGTGAGTCCGGACTACCCGGCGACAAAGGCTTACCTGGCTTGGGTGTGAATATAGTCGGACCGGCGGGCGATGAAGGTCTTCCTGGGGTACGAGGACCTCCCGGAGTAGATGGTTTCGATGGATATCCAGGACTTCGAGGTGACAAGGGTATACGAGGAGATAGCTGCGGCATATGCCCACCTGGTCCGATGGGTCTGAAAGGCGCTTTCGGTGACAGTGGTTTCACAGGTATGCCCGGTTTGATTGGCAAACCAGGTTTAATTGGACCCAGAGGCATAAAAGGCGAAGCCGGCCGTCGCGGAGTTGTAGGCTTTAAGGGTGTTCAAGGACCTAGTGGAATTCCAGGAGAAACAGGTCCACCTGGATCTACTGGTCGTGATGGTCACGTTGTATTTGTAGGCTCGCAGCCCAAAACAGAAGATGGTGATTACGGTGATCGTGGTGAACGCGGTGAACAGGGAGAGCAAGGCGCTAAAGGTTATCCAGGTTACCCTGGTAGGCAGGGTATTATTGGTGAATATGGGGCACGCGGTGAATTTGGTGAGCCGGGATTGGACGGAAAAGACGGTTTGATGGGAGTTGATGGAAGAGACGGAGCGAGAGGACTTCCAGCAGACACACCACTTATATATTTGGTTGGCGATTCTGGTTATGACGGAAGAAGGTAAGATTAAGGACCTCCCTCTTTTTGAAATTTACATAACCGTTTTTTTTTTTTTTTCATAGGGGTTCCAAGGGAGAACTCGGCAGTGGAGGCACAAAAGGTCAAAAAGGTGAACCCGGTCCTGGTTTAACCTTTGAAAATAAAGGCGATCGTGGTGAAAAGGGAGACGATGGCCCAGCTGGACCTCAGGGTCAAAAAGGACCTTCAGGCGAAGAAGGTTATGTGGGTCCCCGGGGTGACATTGGTTTCGCCGGTCTTGCTCTACAAGGAATACGTGGAAACAAGGGATATCCAGGTCTTTTAGGTGATCCAGGTAGACCAGGAGCCCCAGGCCTACCCGGTTTGGAGGGTCAAGTCGGTCTGCCCGGCCTCGATGGTCGTAAGGGCCAACGAGGTGAGCCTGGACCGTACATTCTCGCCGGTGAAATCGGTAGAGATGGTGACTTTGGAGCAAAGGGTGAACTTGGTGATAAAGGTTTTCCTGGTTACCCAGGCCCAGCTGGCCGCCCCGGCGTTCGTGGACCAAAGGGCGAGAAAGGAGATGACGGTCCTCAAGGTTTAATAGGACTCGAAGGCAGAAAGGGACAACGTGGCGATTATATTCCAGGTGCCCCAGGATTGGTAGGTGAGCCCGGTCGTGATGGAAGGACAGCCCCGCATGGACCAAAAGGCCAAAAAGGTGAGCTCGGACCTACAGGAGCCCCAGGAGTACGTGGTGCCAAGGGAGATATAGGATATCCTGGTCGCAGAGGAGTGCCTGGTGATGCTGGTGCGCAGGGCCCATATGGTACTCCTGGAATCGACGGATATGTAGGAATTCCCGGCGAACAAGGAGATCGGGGAGATATTGGTATAGATGGACGACATGGAAGCATTGGCGCTCGTGGATCTATCGGTCCCGATGGAATAAAGGGTGAATTAGGAAGTATTGGATACCCCGGACGTGCAGGAAGCCCTGGAATACCCGGCAGAAAGGGTGAAATGGGTGCCAGAGGCTACATTGGCCAACAGGGTCGCAAGGGCGAACAAGCTTTCAGTGGCATAAAGGGCGAGGCCGGTGTTGCTGGATATAGAGGCCAGCCGGGATTAAATGGTTTGCCCGGCATTAAGGGCGAACGGGGACCTGAAGGTGATGCAGGTCTGGCTTATGATGGTCAACCTGGTCTTAAGGGAGAAGCAGGCTTGCCTGGACTACACGGCCTAGGGGGCATCAATGGGGTTAAGGGCGAACGTGGTGAATTCGGCAGTTTCGGTCCACAGGGTGAAATTGGTGACCAAGGCATGGACGGCTTCCCCGGCTTAGGTGGGAGGAATGGTCTACCCGGACGAAAGGGAGTAATTGGACCCATTGGCGAATTCGGACTTATTGGACAGATAGGAGACATAGGAGAGCCAGGCTACTTTGGACGGCCAGGACAAAAAGGTGAATCCGGAGATTATGGTCAGCCAGGTGCAGTAGGATTGCAAGGAGAACGTGGCGAGATTGGACCAGTTGGTCGGCCAGGTCGCGCTCTAATGGGAATTGCACGTAGAGGAGAAAAGGGTGAACCGGGCCCTGTAGGCCTTACAGGAGATTTTGGAGCTCGAGGAATGGACGGCGAAGAAGGATATCCAGGTCGTAAAGGAGAAATTGGTGATATCGGTTTCATCGGCGGCCCTGGTGTTGACGGATTCCAAGGAATTAAGGGTGCAATGGGCGAAAGGGGTTATCGTGGTCCGCAAGGCGCTCGCCCAGACTACACCGAAGTAGGTGAGGAGGGAGAAGCAGGATATGATGGACTTGTTGGGCGTCCAGGGCGTGTAGGTCAAAAGGGAGCTCCTGGTGAGCAGGGTGAATACGGTGTGAATGGTCTTATTGGACTTCCTGGTCCCGAAGTGCCTGGTATTATGGGAATCCAAGGCGATCGCGGTTATCCAGGTCCACCAGGCCGTAATGGCCTAGTGGGACGTGTCGGCGCCAAAGGTGAGCAAGGAGACTATGGCTTCAGAGGTCAAATCGGTGAATCTGGTTTCGCTATACACGGTCGATCTGGAGATGTTGGTGATATCGGTCTACCTGGCAACGATGGACTACCCGGTCAAAAGGGTGAAGCTGGAGACGTTGGCCCTCCAGGTCGTTACGGAGCAATGGGCCCGCGAGGTCCTCGTGGTCCTGACGGTGATATTGGCTGGAGTGGTATTGATGGACTCCCCGGTTTACTTGGAGATAAGGGTGAACAAGGTGTAACATTCCCCTTCGAACTAGTACGTCCCGGAGATCGTGGAGAACCGGGAATGCCCGGATTCAAGGGAATGATAGGCGAGCAAGGCATAGCTGGTGAATTCGGCTCAATAGGCTATCGTGGCTTGAAAGGTTATCAAGGAGATGTTGGCGAAGAAGGACCACCCGGCCCCGAAGGAGCAATCGGTGAACGAGGTATGGAAGGTCCTGCTGGTTTTCCCGGTGCCAATGGTTTTCCCGGTCGAGTTGGAGACCGTGGTGATCCCGCTCCACCACCACCATCGGCTAAAAGTCGCGGCTACGTTTTCACTCGGCACTCACAAACAATCCAAATTCCAGAGTGTCCAGCCAACACTGGTAAATTATGGGAGGGCTATTCCATTGCCGGTAATATTGGTAGCTCAAGATCAGTTGGTCAAGACTTGGGTGCGCCAGGTTCGTGTTTGATGCGTTTCACCACAATGCCATTTATGTTCTGCGATGTCAATAATGTTTGCAATTATGCTCAAAACAACGATGACAGCATGTGGCTATCTACCGCTGAACCAATGTCCTTGTCAATGGCCCCAATTCAATCGAGGGATCTTATGAAATACATATCGAGGTGAGTGAGATTTTATTTTTAACGGTTTCTTTCCATTATTTCATTTTAAATGATTCAAAGACATGCTTGGGTAAAATGAGTAAAAAAAAGCGTCTGAGCTTCTCTGTAGTCTTTTCTATAAAAGCTTAAGCTCTAGAACTTTTGTAACTTTATCATAAAAAAAAAACTTCTTATCTTCGACTGATAGATGCGTTGTCTGTGAGACAACAACAAAAATCATTGCTCTGCACAGTCAGAGTATGTCGATTCCCGATTGCCCCAGTGGATGGGAAGAAATGTGGACTGGTTACAGTTACTTAATGGTAAGTTCCAAACCTTTCAACAAATTCCATCATAATCACAATTATTTCTATCACAGACTACCACCGACAATAGTGGAGGTTTTGGACAAAATCTCGTATCACCCGGTTCCTGTTTATTGGAGTTCCGTGCTAATCCAGTCATTGAGTGCCACGGACATGGCCAGTGTAACTACTATGATCCTCTAGCATCGTTTTGGTTAAGTGTCATCGAAGAGCATGAACAATGGACAGTTCCGAGACAGAGCACTCTGAAAGCCGATCAGACCAGCAAAATTAGCAGGTAAACTCTTCTTGCATTACAGTTGCATGTATTTTGTTTCCCCTAAAAACAACAAAAAATTGTATCCCCCAGGTGTTCAGTGTGTCGAAGGCGTAACATCTCACTAATCAATCGGCTACCGATTACACCAGGTGCAACCGCTTTCAGACGCGGCGAAGAACGTGTTGTCGTTCAACCACGACCTCAACCACGACCACAACCAAGATTATTGCCTCAAGCTGGAAACTCATATCGTCCCAGGTACAGGCCAAGACAAAAGCGTCCACCACGTGAGGATCGAGGTTGATCATCATCGTAGATCACGATAATTCTTCTATAATTTCTGTTCTCTTTCCTTTTAATTTCTAATTACTCTTTGTTGTCTTTACTGCTAAAAATCTGATATTGTTTCAAAGTCTCTAAAAGAGAAGATAAAGTGCCATTTTTTTTTTTCACAGAAAACCGTTAAATGTTTTTGTTTTAGATTTCCTTCCCTTTTAAATTGTTTCTTTCTTATAGTTTTTAAAAATATGTATAAACGCTACATCAATCGAATATAGCGGTGTTATTTTCCGATAGTAGATTTAAATTATATGACTGGCTGCGTTCAACAACTCCAATCATTTGGAATTTACTTGATCGACTGTCACAGATGTCAGATGAATATTGAATTTAGTAATTGTATGCATAGTTTTTTTGTTTTCTTAAATATATTTTAAATATATATTTTTTTTTACTTATTCAAATCCTCAATACCGTTAGTAAAATCATTTAATGTAATAGAAATGGTATATGTGAGTGATACCCACTGCCAAAAATGTAAATACAATTATATTTTGCTTGTAATTAATATAAAGAAAAACCAATAATAACGAATTTAAAACAAAAAAAAAAAAGATAAATTAATTGTTTTGAGGTAAAATACCAATAATAAAATTAAATACGTTATAAGCCCAAAAAATGTAAATAATTGTTGTTTAATTCTGTATTTACTTACATCTTCTCTGCCATTGTCCAGCACTCTCCCACAGCAGAAGAAGATTTCTTGGGCACTATCATTTCAATCACAACAGTGACCAAGGCAAACCCCTCTAAAGAAGATCCTCTCACTCTAAATGGTTTTACGGGTAGAATTATCTTACAGGAAATTCTATAGGCATCACAACGGGCTCTGAACCTAAGTGAGTCCCATGGGACGCCAATCCATCTAACCTAACCTACTAAAGATGACGCTAGAGTCCGGAGTGGACCTGGACCTCAACCAACAAGCGTCTCCAGCCAGCTCGATCTTTAGCTAGCTGTCTACAGTTTCACACGCTTAGTTGGTTGAGGTCCCCTACCACTTGCGTGCACCACCCGAATCGCGGTCTTGCCCTACTGTGCTGTCCCTTGGGGGCAGATTTGAAGATTTTTCGGACCGGAGCATTAGTGTTCATCCGTTCTACATGACCCAGCAACCTCAGTCATCGTTGAACCTTCACTCTTCTGGTTAAGTCAATGTCGCTGTACAAGCCGTACAGTTCATCGTTGTATCACCTCCGGGACCGAAAATCACCCGAAGAACTTTCCTCTCGAAGCAGCCAAGAGCACCCTCATCCATTTTTGATAAAGTCACAGCCTCTGCACCGTAGAGCAGGACTAAGATACTTAAGGTCTTATAAAGTGTAACTTTTGTTGTTCGAGAGAGGGCTTTGCTAGTCAATTGCCTTCTTAGCCCAAAGAAGCAGTGATTGGCAAGAGTTGTTCTTCGCTTGATCTCAGCGCTGGTGTCGTTGTCCGAATTGATAGCGGAGCCGAGGCAGAAAGAATTCCTAACTACCTCAGAGTTATATCTGTCGAGGGAGACGTTTTGTCCGAAACGTCGGTGTTGGGTGTCCTTTCTTATTGACAGCGCATACTTGGTCTTGCCCTCATTGACCGTTTAACCCATCTTCTCCGCTTCCGTCCAAACACTCGCCAAAGCGACACTGACATCAGGCTGCTTTCTTCCAATTATGTCAATATCATCGGCGTATACGTGTAATTGGACGTTCCTTTGAAATATTGTGCCTCTGGTGTTGGCGCATAAGTTTTGCACAATTCCTTCAAGAACAATGTTAAAGAAGAACAATGTGACAGCACGTCACCTTGTCTCGATCGTTTTTTGACATCAAAAGTCGCGGTGAGGTCTTCTTGATGGAGCAGCGTGCATTCTCCATTGTCATGCTGCACAATCGAACGAGTTTGGCAGGGATGCCACAACTAAACATTGCTCTGTATAGCTCGTTTCTATAGATGCTGTCATAAGCGGCCTTAAAATCGATGAAGAGGTAGTGGGTATCGATGGGTATCTGCCGTAGTGTGAATATTTGATCGACCGTGGACTTTGCTGGCCTTAAGCCACACCGATCAAGTTTTTGACAAACGGCTTTAGGCATTCACACAATACGGCAGATAGAATCTTGTAGGCGTTGTTGAGAAGACTGATGCCTCTGTGGTTGGCGCAGTTCAGAGAGTCTACTTTCTTGGACAAACAATGTTGAGGTTCAATTCATCGGGCATTCCGTATTCAAGTTCAAGATTCCACTTGTAACTCAGGAGGTTCCTATTGACTTTCTTAACTAATTTCCAGTGTCTTTGCCTGTGAAAGGGCAGCCTTTAATACTCACCGATTCTAGACAGCAGCGTGCCAAACGCTCTCGCATTTGCAATCGCTTGGTCTTTAAACCGGAGGGTCGTCTTGAACCTCTGGACTGAGATTCGAAGATTATCTTCACTGGAGTATTGTTATAAATTCGCTTGATGTGGCCGAGGCAATGTTGTTGTCGTATCTTAGTATAGTACAGTTCGCGGTTATATCTTCTCTTCCATTCGCTTTCCTCACACACAGGACCAAATATTCGACGAAAATAATTTTTCTTTCGGAGGATCCCAAGATCTGCTCGGCTGTCTTACTTATCATCCAGCATTCAGCTCAATAGACCAAGAGTGACAAGATCAGTGTTTTGGATCTTCTTATTAGAAGTTTGGACAAACCGAAGTAGCAGCGGTTGCCTTAGGTTTTTTCGCTGAACTTCCGCCAGGGTGTGGTTTATATTTGGCCCGAAGTTCAACGGATCAATTTTTGGTCGACAGCATGTACTTTGTTTTCTTCTTATTTATCCTAAGGTCAACTCCTTTGGCTTGTTCTTCAATCGCCACGGTGTCTACATCGTCTGCGTACCACAGCAGCTGAATGGATTGCTAAATATAGTGCCTTCTGTATTTATGCCGTCCTTTAGCACTACTTCAGCACAAGATTAAGGAAATCAAGCGGTTGGAAGTTACTACATAAAACTACTAATTAGATTTTTGGTTTTAGCGAGTGCTGCCTTCCCCCAGCTCATCCCCAGGGACCTAGAGTCGACTGCCATTGCTCTGCTCCACGTTTATGTAAGGCAACTCTTCTGCCTGATTGGGTGAGTAAATTCCATTGCATTGCATGCTTCGCACCGTAAAGTGTGTCCGAATCACTGACTCTTCTTTCGCTAAACATCTATCCTTATTAACAAAGTTTGCAGCTTACACGGCAATAGTGGTTAATTTCCACCAGTAGTGGTCCACATCCGTATAGAAGTGCTAACTCTATGTTGGAGCTAAACAGCATCAACTTGGTTTAGTGCTGAAAACAGTAGTTTTCCTGATTTTAAAAAGCATTCGAAGCAGAGGCTACTTTAGCTTTGGCAATTCTGCTGCCAACATCCGGTTCTATGGACACTGTCGATCGATACCATACTTTCTCAACCTCCTATCCAGCGTTCTTGCCGCTCTTATCATCAATCCTACTCTCTGCCAGCCTAGATTTCCGTTTTGTGAGCCATTGTCTGTAGGCTCATAATTCTGGGTGAAAGCGGGCAGATATAATCTCAGTTTCATCAAAGACTGATGGTTGCCTGTGGAGGCTGAGATATGAACTTTTTACTTGGGCCTCGGTTGGACCCGTTGTAATTTACCTCAAACGACAGTTGGTGAATTTTTTTTTTTTTGTGTAGGTATAGGGTTGGTAATAACGGGGATAAATTTTATAATTACGGGAAAATTTTCCTACGTTTTTGGCAAACTCTAGAGTCTATCACCGATCACTTTGCTGTCTGGGTGGGTTAGCGCTTAGAAGATGAAAGGCCTAAGTGACATTTTTTGAAATTTGCATTTTTTCTTACAGATGAAAGTCCCATACGAAAACTTAAATTTCTGACTTATCTGGACTAAGCTGTATATACGTTTTATTATTTGTATCAAAAGAGGTACAAGTAAAAAACTTTAAACGCTGATTACTCAAATGTTTGAAAATGTCGCTTAAGCCCTTCATCTTCTTAGCGCTTCAATTGTGCTCTGCTGCAATTCGTCGGAGAACATTGTTTACTTTGGCGATAAGAGATCTTGCCACTCTATGCGACATCAGGTCTATCAGGTACTCCATTAATTAAATGGGTTTAGTTCGTCTGACTTGGAATATCCAGTCTGAAATGACAAAAAGAAGGAAAAGGTCTGGGTGAATGCACTGACGATCGTTCGTCCTCCTTAAACCATCCTGAAGTCGTTGTGAATTTTAGAATGTCTTTTGGTGGCTTCTTTGACAGGTTGAAATAGTATTCACTGAGGGCCGTTTTTCTTGTTCTGTCTAGGCTTGGACATTCGCATAGGAAGTGAGTTGTGTTCTCTTCCACGTCTGTATTCCCACAGTCTCTGCATAGGTCGTCTGTGCTTAAGGTGGGACACCAGTAGGTTGTGGCCTGTGATAATCCCTATGAAGAGTGTTTAGTTTGATCTGTTTAGTGCAAGAATGTGCCGCGTTTTTATTTTGTTAATACTTGTCCTGAACTCTCTGGTGCATGATGAGAGGGCGCACAATCTCTCGTCAGCTTGTCTTTGGAAGTAAATTAAAATGCTTGATTTGGCGAGTGCTAGGGGGGGCAGTACTGAGTGGTCGACTGAGTGATAGATCCTGTTTCGAGACCTTCTTGGTTAACTCATTACCGTGGATACCTGTGTGTCCCGGGACTTACCACGTTATGGTTTGCGGTGAGGATTTTAAGCTCGTCACGATAACGTGTGGATGAAATGGCTTTAATAACAGCTTGACTGTCTTTGTTAATGTCAATGATTTTTCTAGAGACTAACTTCATTAACATTTCTCGGGCTGCCTCGGCGATGGCTAGGACTTCCGCTTGGAACACACTGTCGTGATTCGGAGGTCTTATTGACCGCGTGATGTCGGCTTCTAGTGAGTGGATCCCAGAGCCCACTCCTTCTTCGATTTTCGTCGGGGGGGATGATCGTAAATATGCTTAGACCGAAATCAGGAGATGGTGTGAGGTAGTCCGAGTCAATCTCCGTTAACCCTGCTATGGATTGCGGTCATCACATCACTGATAACCACGGAGGTTAAAATTTGAAAACCCGTCGTACTCCACGACGGACTTCAAGGGCCTCCGACATTTAACCGCAATGTAGAACGTGACACTCAGCAACTTCCCTTTGGAAGTATTTTCATTTATCTAATACCTGAGTCCAAGTAACCCTCATAAAGATGCATTAAGTGGACAAATTTTACCGTTTTTCTATTTGTTTTATTTACCGACATTTACATACATTTACTTCACATACAAAGTAGAAGAATAATTAGAATTATAAACAAAGAAATAATCAATACAACTGATAAACCCTCCCCAAATCGAAATTCATCGCATCTGGTCAAAACACAAACCCATTTATTGACATCCACAAGGTGAAGGTCTCAAATACTCGCGATTAATTCCCTCCCACATATCCTTACTCTACAACTAACATGTTTGTTCAGTGAATGGGAGATTAGAATTGAAGGAACAACTAAATTAAATATGCACATCGTTCGAAAACAACAAAAGAACAAAATGGTGACTATAAGATACTTTAACTCGACACTCATTATTTAACGAAATCCGGATTTTCTCGAATCTTATCGAACTGCAGGTGACTATCGATTATCTGAAATAGTTCCTGTGGGGCTGGAATTCTTCCTGTTTGTAATTTCGACCACACCGGTACATCGTTCAGTGCAATTTCAAATGCTCCAGACGACACAAGCTGCATATTTAGAAAATTTATTAAGAACTTGACACAACACAATAGCATTTGTTTTAACAAATTACCTGAGACTCCAGCATATTTCCGATAAAGAAAAACATCATACATGCATACATCTTGTTATCGATCACAATTTGCCACCAACTTGGTGTTTGTCGTCCGATAGCGCCAAAGATATCATACGCCGACAAAGTTATAACGATAAGAAATACCTTAAGCAAGAAAACAACTTTTTGAAAAAATGGGCTAACACCAGGCGGATCATAGTTTGCCCCGTGTGTAGAGATCTGTGGATACTTCTCGGCCAAAATATTAACATAATCTTCGAATGCCTTCCGATAGCCGCACGAATGGCTGCACAACAACAAAAAAAAAAAACGTGAGGATTATACTTTTTTACTGGCATGTGGTACAAAGTATACCGACTCAACTTACCAATAGAGGAAGGTCATAGTTGGACCACCGACATTTTGACCAAATTTTGTCATAGGAATATCCTTTTCGGCCTCAACACCAAAATTTATATTTCCAATTAATAAAAATCCAATTAAGGCAAATAAGGCAAGCGATACGTTTCTACTAGCGACACCCATTTTGTATGTGACGTGTTTTTTTATTGCTTCTATGAATTGCTGTAAGACTAACTAAATTCTTAATTAGTTATAAAAAGTACAAAAGAATTGTTAAGAATATTCCGTTTGTGGCGTATTCACCGAAAAAAATTTACAACACACAGGTTATCGTTCGTAAGTGGCAAACTTTTTTTTTTTAAATCTTTTTTCCTTTATTTTACAAAGAAAAACTGATAATGCAATGTCAATTGAAATTATTTGACAGAAAGTAAGGTGTTGAGATTCGTGAAAAGATGGCGCTGGTTAGACTTTGCATATAAGTTTTGAGAAAACAGGTGGCGTTATTTTAAAATTGACGGTTTCTTTTTTAAAAATAAAGACTTGAAGTAGCTAGGCAGCTAGACAAGAGAATAAGAGATGAGAGGAAATTTGCAATCAATTCCTGTCAAGTGTTTTAAATATGATGTTTTACCTGTTTTTGTTCAACTGAAAGCATTCTTTAAAACATGCGGTTATGCAGAAGATGCCATTAGTTGAGTTAATATGTTAAACTGCTACGTGAACTAACACCTTTCGCATACCACAATATCTTCTACGAATGGTGCAGTGTTACCTCATAGATGGGCAGCAACTTTATGAAACAATAGCGCAAGGCTCAATCCTTTATGTAGGACCCGGCCTGCATAATATCTTCTACGATGGAATTTTCCGAATGGAAATACCCTGACAAACGTACTTGGTTGGTTATGCCGATGATATCGCGGCAGTTATTACAGCACGGGACACTAGGGCGTCTAAATCAAGTCATCAGATGAGTCCAGTTCCGAATGCAAGACCATAGACTGAGCTTAGCAACAGAAAAGATAGAGATAGCTCTGCTGACTAGAAGGGTTATTACTAATATCTTTGAGATGCGATAAGGACTCGAGCCAATAACCACCAAAGATGGTTTCAAATACTTGGAAGTGAGGCTGCATACAAAGCTCAAGTATCGGCAACTGATCAAATAATCGTCTGAAAGGGCTGAGCCGACTAATGGCAAACTTGGGAGACCGCACGGCAAGTAGACGCGAACTACTCATGACAGTAACGCACTCTACCCTTTTATATGGCCGCGAAATCTGGGCTAATGCGCGCCTACTCGAAGAGTATAGAAGACAAATGCCATAGGTATAGTGAAGTGGAGCTCTTGGGGTGGCGAGTTTCTATCGAACCTTCTCAGAACCAGTCGTTCTCGGAGTCGCGTGCGTAACCATCATTGACTTCTTGGCAGCGAGAGAAAAAATATGTATACAAGAGGAAAGCTTAAGTTGAAAAAGAGACCGCAGCAGCCGAAGGCAAGGAGACCACAATGCGTGGTTGACAAGAACGCTAAAGCGATGATGAAAAAAACAGGGAGCTCAGCATGTCAATATGGCGACTCAACTCAGGACAAAGCCAAACACACATTCTTCCGATGCACCAGATGGCTCGCAGATAGATAAAACATAGAAACGCAGGTATTCGAAATCACACCAGACAATATCGTTACGGTAGTGCGCACAAGTGAGGAAAACTGGAACAGGTAAAGAGAAGAGAACAGCACATAAATCCGACAAGATCATAGAAGAGTAGAGACCATAGAGGCTAGGAAAAGTGGCACCACTCTGAAGTAATGTAAGAACCAGTTTCGGGGTTGGTTCGCCTGAAGATGGAGAGTCTGACACACTGAGGGAGCTTGGTAACTTCCTACAGTGTATAAAGCATGCCCCCTTCATAACAAAAATCGTACAAATAAACATAACACATACAAAAAGAATGATTGCGTGAAATTAGGACTTGATTCTACTGAGCTGTCACTCCAAATATTTATACTTGTGATTAACGGAAGCAAGAGAAAGAGCTTAGGTTTGGTCAAAGTAGCATAATATCACTTCAAGACAAGAGGACATATCCAAGTCGAAACACAAAATTTTTTACAATTGAATTTTATGAGAATTTATGCACATAGGTGAAATGAAAGAGTGATTTTTCGTTGAATTCTATTTCCTTAACCCTAATCCTAAGCAGATTGGTTGTGAAAAATGCCAAATGTCATAACTGTAGACCATATACGGATTTCAGACACTACCACTGTCAAAACTTTTTATCACTATTTTCGAACACATCCCCGCAAATAAGACAACCATTGCTGCCAACATACGATTAATGAAATTGCTATTTCTCGTGTTTCTTTCTAGAATGCTCTGCAAATTCGGTGATTAGGATTGCTGAAATATTTTTTTTTAAAGCAATTTTTTGTCCACGCTACAAAGAAACCGAGTTCTATATTCCAATTTATTTAAAAAAATAAACATTCAAATAAACAAGTAACACAATTAAACAGTATACACAATTCAATTGAAGTGAATTTTTAAGTAAAATCCAAAAAACACCATCTGAGTCATGGAAAAAGTAAGTAATTAGCAAAAAGAAATGAAAAGAAAATTATATATATATGTATATATTTGGTTATATGGTATTGTAAGACTATATGCAATTTTACTGCATTATCCTAGGTGAATGAACTCAAAGAGAAAGGCAACAAAGCCCTTAATGAGGATAAATTCGAAGAAGCCATCGCTGCCTACACAGAAGCAATCAATTTAGATAACAAGAATCATGTACTCTATAGTAATCGATCTGCGGCATATGCTAAAGCCGGTAATTTTGAACTGGCACTGGCCGATGCTGAAAAAACGATTGAGATAAATCCCACATGGCCAAAGGGATATTCACGAAAGGGTTCCGCCCATGCGGGTCTCAATGACTTTCCAGAAGCTTTCGAGGCATATTCTGAAGGTAAGTGCAATTTCAATGTTGAAGTTTTGGTTAGGTTTCTCGTTTATTTTGGGGTGGTGACAGGTGTTACATTTTTCCTAGAAATTGCTTTAAGTACAAAGAAATTTGTTTTGACAGTTATCTATCGTTTACTTAAGAAGAATCTAGAAAGTGTGTTTTCTTTTTTTAGAATTAAAGAATTATCGATCGAATTTTGTTTGCCCTCCCCCTTAAAACATCAATAAACGACGGTTGCTTAGGCTGCACATGTTATGCATCTATAAACTTCTATGCACATTGCACATGTCCATGCATGCCATATAAAATATTAATTAACACGAAAGGGACTGTTCATGATTGTTGCAACTAAATGAAATTAAACTTTGGGAACCCGGACGACTAAAGTTTTTCCAAGTTGGAAGTATTCTTTTGTACTTTTGTTGCGAAACCCGAACAAATTACTCGCGTTCCAATACCTCGCCCACATCACAGTAACTGTTCATAAGAAGAAATTTAACTGAAATCTATTGTATAACACTCGTGCAAAAGGATTTTATCTAAGGCTTACACAATTCCTCAGTTGGCAACATGCATTATGAACCTCTGTACAGTAGTTAATTGCTACCAACTCAAGCTTCATGCTCATAGAGCCCTAGTCAGACAGTAAAATAAGCCTAGGTGCGCTGTTTCCCGCTTGGTGTTATAAGTGTACATCATGCGGCAAGGTGCAGTAAAAGCGGCACTGGCCGTTCTATAAAACTGCCTCCAGTTTAGTCTTTTTGTTAGTTGCTTTCCACCAAACAATAGCCACATACGTGGGTAGGGGTCTGACTATCATAATATTTCCATTACTGGCTTCAAACCCCCCTTTTTGCATATGAAACGAAGATTGTAGGCTTCCTTGATTCTTTGCAGCTCTACCTTAGACAGGTGGGTCAGAAGTATTTTGTGTTTGTTCGTGAAGGGAACTAGTTGCATTTTGATTGGTTGGTTAAGTCTGCAAACTTTAGACGAACTACTGACACAGTTTCTTCAGGATAGCATGGATAACCATGCCTGCACGCTGCGGAGTACCTGAAGATTTTCCTTAGTCTTGGCCTGGCTATGTCTAGAATATCCTCCGAGTCAGGAGATAAACACGGTTCGAAAACCATACGGCGCACCTTAACCTCCTTGAACTTATTAGGTTCTCTATCATGTTTTCAGTTAGTAGCGAGTATTCGTCACCTGCTTGCCTAATCACGGCAAGCTACGGTTTCCCGGCCACTTTCGACCCGAGTGCCATCGCTCTTGTACAGACTCTTGCAGTTGATTTCAAGTGAGGAACCAAAGACAGAAAGAGTCTATGGGACATTTGTTTAGGCTTCCGATGATGATGGATAGTGGCGATCGAAAATGACCCGTTCACACTTAGTTTTTGTTCTTAAGCTTGACTAGACAGTAAATTGACTTTGTGTAAATAAACTGGTGTGGAAATTTATATGCAAATCTGCAAATCAACGCACACATCTCATGAATATCATTTTCACTTTCACTATTATTACTTACTTTCTTCTTATGAAACAAACTCAATGACATTGCTTCATATAATTCACATCTAGGTCTAAAGTATGATCCGCAAAATGCAATGCTATTGCAAGGGAGACAAGAAATTCAAACTGCTCTTATCAATTACATGACGAGGAATATGACCACTCCAATGGACATTGATCCGCCAAAACCGAAAGAACAGGATAAACCTAAAGAACCACCAAAGCCAGCGGAACCAAAAATCGAAGATATGAACGAAGAAGAACGCAAGAAATACCTCGCAAGGAAGGAGAAAGATGCTGGTAATGCATCGTACAAGAAGAAAGATTTCGACAATGCTCTCAAGCACTACAATCAAGCCCTCAAAATCGATCCAACTGATATAACATTTTACAATAACATAGCAGCCGTATACTTTGAGCAAAAGAATTATGAAGAATGTATAAAGCAATGCGAGAAGGGAATTGAAGTTGGTCGTGAGAACCGAGCCGACTTTAAACTTATCGCTAAGGCATTGTCACGCATTGGCAACTCATACCGTAAGATAGAAAATTATAAACAAGCTAAAACGTACTACGAGAAGGCAATGTCGGAGCATAGGACGCCTGAAATTAAGACGCTGCTTAGTGAAGTTGAAGCAAAGATCAAGGAAGATGAACGTCGTGCCTATATCGATCCGTCGAAAGCCGAAGAGGAGAAAGAAATGGGCAACGATCTATTCAAGAAGGGTGACTATAGTACAGCAATCAAGCACTATACGGAAGCGATTTCAAGGAATCCCGACGATCCGAAATTGTACAGCAACAGGGCAGCGTGTTACACCAAGCTAGCTGCATTCGATTTAGGCCTGAAAGACTGTGAAATGTGCATTAAGTTGGACAGTAAATTTATCAAGGGTTACATCCGCAAGGGAAAAATTTTGCAGGTACATTGAAGTTGTAATCTTCCATGCGGTGCACACTTGTTAACCAAGGCTTATTTTTTCAGGGAATGCAACAGGCATCCAAAGCTTCGGCTGCGTATCAAAAGGCTCTTGAAATCGATCCAAACAATGCGGAGGCCATAGAAGGTTACCGTTCGTGTTCAATGGCTTTCCACAATAATCCACAGGAAGTGTGGAAGAACGCAATGGCAGATCCAGAGGTGCAACAAATTCTCAAGGACCCGGCCATGCGACTTATCCTCGATCAAATGCAAAACGAACCAAATGCCGTTAAAGAGTAAGTCAATGCCTACCTCCCCGTCAAATCATCATAAAACACTCAACTCAATTTGATATTTACATTTTCAGGCACTTGAAGAACCCTGCGATAGCCGATAAGATTATGAAACTTCTGGAATCGGGAATCATTCAAATTCACTAAAATCAAAACAAAAATACCAAGCAAACACAGCCATCAATTATTGTTTAGGGGCTTGCACGCGAAGACCGGCGCTTTCGATTGCGACCTTCCATTCATTTGTGTCTCTACTTGTTACAGGCGTTAATAGTATCCGGGAATGTTTCTCTTTAAAATATACAAATTTCTTTTATAGGAAACGTAAAACTAACAATAAAAAACAAAAAAACAAAACTTCTTAAACCTATGTTCAAATGATGTATGTATGTAATGTAGTTTATCTAAACCTTGAACAATTGGGATTACGCTTTTTATTTAGGAAACTGTTAAAAAAAACTCCACTAACTGCCTTTGTTTCAATTGAAATCAAAAGAATATATAAATATACATATACAAAAGTATAAACCAACTGTGTGTGGTGAACCGAATGAATTTATTTTTTTTTTTTTTGTTTTTGAAAAAGTGCAACCATCACACATCCAATAGAAATTAATATTGCAAATTCCGTACTGTAAAAAGCAAAATAAATGAATAGGGTGAAAATAATAAAGCGTTAAGACGGAGGGTAAAATAATTTACATATATGCTTTTGTTTTGGTTGGTAATACACAGCAAAGGAATAAAAGAAACTTATCGTGTTAAGGAGCAGATGCACATGAATTATGATTGTCTGTGGCTTCGAAGTTTTCTCACTAATTGTTCACTATAGCCGGAGCGTAATTACCAGTTGCCCTATTCGGGGTCAGCACATCTTAGCATAACTTGCAAATCCCGGTTTTTGTTTTTTTTTTTGGCTGAGAAGCGAATTAGGTAGCAACGCCTTATCCGGAACAACTAAAAAGACCGTTAGACCCTAGGTAGGAAGGTAGATTAGGCGGTTCAACACGAACCCAAGTAGCACTAGAATGTGCGTTTTTGTAACCACGAATCGAGTGACCTGGTTGATGATGTGCATTGTTGAGAATGTGAAACATTCGGTGCCTAGATCCAGCCTGTGGAGTTAGGAAAACGGATGAGATCTCGTATCCCTTTACCCGAGATGTCGTTAAGGTTGTCGAAGAATGGTTGGTTTAGTGCACGCAGTCTGGCTCTTGCTAGTGCTAGACCCTTGTAGTGAAAATGGGAGAGAGTTTCCTTTTCATTTTCGTTCCCGCAACTGCAGTGGGGGTTGTATGGGATACCTAGTTTGGTCTCCATTTGGCCAGTGTCCTTTGATTATCGCCGTAATTTTGGCGATATCTAGGCTTGTTCTGTTTAGTAGGTCTTTAGTTCTAGTCTTATCATAGGTCATCCATATCTTCCCGATTTGTCCTATAACCGCTCTTAGCGGGATGTGGATTCTTGCTACAAGTGAGGCATGTAGAGCTGAGTTCTTTTATGTCACTGTGCCCTGGAATCCAGAGCAGTGTGACCCTGAACATTCGCTCAAGCGTTAAAGGTCATTCCGGCACTTCTGCATCGTTTGGAGTACTTGGTAGCCGAGTCAAATAGCTTTGATAGCGGTTTGGCTATCAATGAGGATTTTTCTTGTACGTTGTGTCAAGCCCGAGTTGCGTGCAAACTTCCGCCTGGATAACGTTGGCAAAGGTCTGTATGGGTTGAGAGGCAAAGGATCTCAACGCACCCGTACTGCGTTAAGTTGTGCGCTCAAGTAGAAAAGGATCACAGCCAACTTGAAGTATACAACTGAAGGCAGTAAGCTAAAGACAGAACAAACCAGAGCTATCCTGGTTCACTCCGAACTGTAACTTCATCTTAAGAGCACCATCCCTTAAGTTAAAATGCGGACTTTAATCTAGATTTCCTAGGCCAGGCTGTATTCTCTCGAAAGAAGTCAGGAATACAAGAAAGGGTAATCTGAGTGCTGATAAAGCCTCTCCTTAACCATCCCGAGTTCAATGAACATTTTAGAAAGACCGTTGGTGGCTTGGTTAAGACTTCGCCTAGATTGTTGAAGAACTATTCTGCCTGTAAGAAGCGTCAAAAATGGTCTACTAAACACAATTTTGTTGTTGTCAAGGTGTAGAGAATCCATTCCTTTCCTAAGCTTCTCCTCAAATCGTTGCGTAGATACTATCATCAGTAGAATTCTACAGAAATAAGTTCAATAGATGCAGACATCAGCAGACTTTAAAAAAATACATCAAAGAACGAATAGATTCCCTTTACAAATTAAAAAGGTTAGGATAAGAATGCCACTACTATTGACGACCTCAGCTTCCGAACTAGGGATGGTTGAGGCTCAGGTTCATCCCGAACTGTAGCGTCACCTAAGTAAGTAAGTAAGGAAGCGACAACCCCACAATTTACAAGAAAACTAACTTTTTTCTTAATTTTTCTTTTGGGGTTTGTCTTAAGGCTTGACGGTAAGGGCCTAGTACACGCTGATGGCTTTATTACATTGACAGCCTTCTACACTTAATTTGACTTGAGTAAGAGATAAGTATGTACGTATTTCCAGAATAAGTTATAATTGAGTATGTGCTTCAGTTCCAACCCTTTTCTTGCAAGTTCGTCGGCTTTAATCACAACATAGATGTAGATTGTGTCCGTTTGGGTATCTGATGATAGTATTTAAGAAGCCTAGGCTAGTGCTTCAGCTTTCCTTTGGAACTCACCATTGTTGTCTGGTAGTTTCTGAGTTCAAAAAAGATTTGATGCCCTATATAGAGTTAATTTGAAATAAAACAATGTCATGAGACTATAGTTCCATGAATATCAAAGCAACTCTTTAGGCCCTATTTACATAACTATAACTTATTTAAAATATATATTTGAATTTCCTTTTATCATCAACTTATTGTTTCACGCCTGAACACAGCCCATCATTAAAATGTAATTATGACTAGCACTGAATGCAACCATTCACATTTCATGAAAATCAGTGTCGCCAATATAAAGTAAAAGCCGCAATTTTTTTTGTCATATTTCTCTCGCTTGTTTGTAGATTCGTTTCGTGTGTAATTCTGAATTATCGTACACGAAACGCTTAGGAATATTCACTAAAAACTTACCCAAAATAAACATTATTGAAGTGTGCATAGTTAAATCTCGAAACTATGGCCGAGTATTTGGCATCTATATTCGGAACAGAAAAGGACAAGTAAGTTTGTGGTCGGGCATCAAATTAACAACCGGGTAGTTAACGCATTTTCCATATTTCAGGGTTAATTGCTCATTTTACTTCAAAATAGGAGCGTGCCGTCATGGGGACAGATGTTCACGCATCCACAACAAACCTACATTCTCCCAAACGGTGCTCTTGCAAAATCTCTACGTGAATCCACAAAATTCAGCGAAGTCTGCTGATGGTAGCCATTGTAAGTATTGTGACTACAAATCCCGCAAAAATGAACTCTAATTAATTTGTTTATTTGTTTCAGTGGTTGCTAACGTTTCGGATGAAGAGATGCAGGAGCATTATGACAATTTTTTTGAGGACGTATTTGTCGAGTGTGAAGATAAATACGGCGAGATCGAGGAGATGAACGTGTGCGATAATCTTGGAGATCACCTAGTCGGCAATGTGTATATCAAGTTTCGCAATGAACAAGACGCAGAGAAGGCAGCTAGTGATCTAAATAATCGTTGGTTTGGTGGACGACCAGTATATTCGGAACTGTCGCCGGTAACTGACTTTCGAGAAGCATGTTGTCGTCAATACGAAATGGGCGAGTGCACTCGATCAGGATTCTGTAATTTTATGCACCTGAAACCGATCTCAAGGGAGCTAAGAAGGTAACTACAAAATTGAAGATCTTGCTAAGTGATAGAATTTTCTAACTTAAATTTTTCTTACAGATATTTGTATTCACGTCGCCGTGGACGTTCTTCCCGTTCAAGATCACGTTCGCCGAGAAGACGTCGTACCAGCAGGTCACGTGAACGTCGTCGTTCTCGCAGTCGGGAAAACAATAATCGAGCAGACGGACGAAAAGGTCGCTACTGAACTAACGTAACATGTAATTTTAACAATTTTACCGGCATAAATAACAAACAAACAAACAAATTTATATGTTTACCCTAATTGAACGAATGAATCGTGTGTATTCTCCCGCTGCAGATTTATTTTTCAATAAACTTGCAAAACCTAGTGCAACTTGAGATGTTTGTATTCATGTGTCAACTGTGTTATCTAAAGTTCAAGTGGGAAGTTGAATATTTCGTAAAATGAGATGGATTTTGCAAAAACTCCCATTCGTCAGCGTCTTTTTCTGTGCGCGAAACAGTTTTCTGTACGATTTTCAATGAAACTTCTTAACACGATGATAGTTAGTACCTTATATACCCAGTTCACTGGTAATCGGAACCTGCAGTGCTAATAAAGTTGGATCTTACAAGATGTTGATGTTACCGAGGAATTCTTTATTGCGGTATCTGGACTGTTCCAGCTCGTCAAGTTTTGTACAGAAATCAAGCGCTTAAATGGAATTAGTTAAGTTTTGTACTTCGCAAGAAGGTTTTCTAGTAGTCGCAAGCTAGTGTTTATAAATACGTGTCCCATCTTGTTTTTTTTTTAACGAGAAATCGTAAAGGGCAAAGGAAATGGTTATTGCATTACATAATTATCTGCACAGTATAATTCAATAACTAAATCTGTATTCATTGTCGTTTTAGGGTTAATGAGTTCCAAATCAATCATAGCTCATCTGAATTGAATGTCAAGTTCACCAAACAACTAAAATAAACGTTGAAAAAAAAAATTTCCCATACCGGGAATCGAACCCGGGCCTCCTGGGTGAGAGCCAGGTATCCTAACCACTAGACAATATGGGAGTTCAATTTAACCCAATCAATTTCATATATCAAACCATTTATTTACAAACAAAATTTATTTCTGTTATACACTATTTTTCTCTTCTGCATTTTGCAAATCCTTTTTCAATTGTTTCGTCAGATCAATTTGTTGTTGCAGAACATATGTATTTTCTAATTTTCTTCGTTGCTGGCGCTCAACATCACGTAATACACCTTCATGTAGCTTTTCTCTAAAAGAATTTAGTTTACACAGACCATGTTACAAATTTGATTTATTGTTAACTAACCTGTCGGAGGTTTGTTTATAGTGGACATAGCCAATAATACCAGCGGAAGCAGCACAAGCGCAAAGAAGAGTCATTTTTGATGTTAATGACATATTTTTTATTTTATTTTTAATTTGATGAGAAATTTATGTTTACGTTCGAAAAGCCGAAAAAAAACTTGTACTGAGAATTAAAATTCCATGACAGCTGATGAAAAATAAAAATGTTATACGGAGATCAGGTATGGCATTGAGTGCAAAATTTGTAACGTACGTGAGGTTTTAAACTTGGCGGTTGGACTAGGACAGAATACTTCATTAAATTTAGAAAAAAAAGAACACGAATATATGTATATATAAATATAAGAGATATAAATCGATCATTGCATGTGCATTGATTTAATTAACCTACAGATGTCCTTGATAGGTACGCTGCATAGTTCTCCGGGATCCTGGAAGAAGTGTCAGTGGCAGAGAATGTGGGTTGTGTCTTCATTAGCTTCGTCATCTTCACAGTGCCTGCAAAGATCATTCTCATTTAGCCTCAGCTTTTCATATGACAGTTTAGAGTATTATGCCCTGTAATAACTTCCTTCGGGCTATAGCTTTTTCGTTATTTTACAGGAGTTCAAGGAGCTTCATCTTCGCAAGAGACCCGCTTTCCTGCCTCATGTTTAGTTTTACATGGCGGCACTTTTACTGAGTGATCAGCTTGTTCTATGTCTAGCGCGGATCTCTTTCCTTGCCAATTCATCAGCTTTCTCATTCCCTGATAAGCCTTCATATCCTGGTACCTCATACTGTGTGTCAAGGATACTAAGCTCTTCGCAAGAGCCCTTCATAAGCTTCGATTAAACTTCTATAGCAGAAATCGCTTTTAATGCTGCTTGACTGTCAATAAAAAAGGTGATAACATTGCATGGTATTGCCCTCGTCGTTACTGCTAGGACCTCCGCCCGGAAAAGCAGCTATGATTCGTCAGACTAACTGATTTAAATAGGATATGTTTGTCAGAAAATATGTCCAATGTCCATCAGTATTTGGCTTTGGTTTGCGTGCTTGGCATTGAACCATTTATCAATTCTTGGGAGTGAAAAGGAAAATATTCTTTTGAAGTCCAGATAGGGCACCGTATAGTGAGTGGTTGCTTCATTTCCCAAGTGTTTATTTTGGATCCGGATATGTTTCATCGTGCTTAACTTCCAGCTATCTATTTGAGTCGACAGGATCACAAACGAGGGAGTACTTAGAAGAGTAGGATGCAAAATGGGGCTAATTTTCACAATAAAAAGGCGAACATTAGAGTACATAAGACATGTGCTCAGGAACAATAAATATCAACTGCTGCTAGTAACAATACAAGGGAAGATAGAAGGAAGAGCAGTGACAGGAAGACAGAGACTAAAATGGCTAGCAAATCTGGGCAGATGGCTCAACCTTTTAAAAGATACCAACGATTTTAAAAGGCTTTACAAAGAAGCAGACACTGAAAACGATGATTTCCAAACTCCGAAGCGGAGGGGAACCTTAAGAAGAAGATCTATTTGGCTAATTCTCTGAACACTTCTGGCCGCCGATTCCTAAACAGGTCTATTGGAAGCAGATTGAGAATAACGTGCAGTCTAGCCACAGTTTGCCACCAGACAATGCTGCCGTAGATGAGTATAGGCCGTACGATAGTCGTGTATGTACATCTAGGTCCCTACGTTTACCCGAATATTCAGCGATCGTGGCCTTCTTAATTTAAGGCCAGATGTTGGGTGCCACATATATATATATATATTTTGATGACATTTTTGCTTGTTTGAATTATTTTTACGTTCACAGATATGTAGGCAAGATTTTAATTTCTGTAATAAATTTATGAAGGCCCTTTTGAAGTTTTTTTTTGGGAATAGGCTATAAATTGATCGAGTTCCTTTTCAATCAACGTAGGCTCTATTCAACAAGTTAACTGAAAGGCTATTCTTATAGACGATTCAAGAGTGGGTCGTTAATACAACTCCAGCAACATTTACTGCTTTTGTTGTTCTAGCTAAACTTTTCTATAGTTATGTACTGTAATGTTTGATCCAAGTACATACTTCTTTGTGTTAGTAAGCCCCAATTGCAAATACAAAATTTTCGAAATACAAAAGCTACCTCAACTTCTTTTGCCTTGAAAATTCTATCGAGACCTACTTATCTCTTCCCCAACAGAAACGAATAAATTTAAAGCAACAGATTGTAGTACAAACCGAAGCCATACAACATGTCGTAATGCACACCGCACCATATCCTTGACTGACTAGGGTTCTTTGTATGTTTTTCTTGCATGAGCTTACAATGTCAAACGTTTAATCAATACACCAAATTCTATCATACATATTGCATCCCCATCCTATTAATTGCTTCATTACAATTGATTTCTTTGCCCTCAAATGAGAGGAAAAAAACAAAACAAAACCAAAAATAGGTAGTATGCAAGGAAAATTAATGGGAAAAAAAAAGAAAAACTACAAAAGCAAGGAGTTGAAATAGCTAAATTCATAAATGCAACCAAGTCAAGGCATTCGCTGTCGTTGAAAAGATAGCTACTTTCAAAGTATAATCACTTGTTTGATACTGCTGCAAAGAATCTCGACTTGCGCACTACTCCCTAAAACAATCAACCGAACGTACTGAGTATAGCAGTACAGCAGTAAAAAAAAAAACGAATACTACAACAAGGAATGATTAAAATCCATGGCCCCCCAAAAGAAAATTGCTCCCATATTCCCCCTAAGATACACGAAGGCAGTTATATCCCGTAGTTCAAGCACAGTGTACATGCGATACGGTACGGAATTCAAACCACAAATAGATATATCTTACTATTTTTGTTAAAGTTTTTTCTTGTTTTCGAATTTTCCACGACTTTGGAATTCAATAAAAAAAAAAACAAATTGAAAAAAAAAGTATCTATAAATTAATTTGTCATGCTTTTCAACTGCATCCGCGCGAACTTGACTTGAAACGCTTGAATGGTTTTTCAGTCGTACTTTTCCTATCTGTCGGATTACAATTGTATTTTGATATTTCGATCGCAGTTTTTATATATTGTAACCCCTTGCTCTCTTTTAATTATTTGTCGCATACCGCATTGCTGTATCTGGATACATTTTCATTCAAAAGATTGTTATTTTCCAAATATGCACATGAGTGTTGGTGTTCAGTAAGTAAAAAAAAATTGCGTATCTCTTTTTTTTGATAGATAAGAATGGTGATGAGCTACACATAATAATTGAAAGAGAGTGAGTGATAACAACTTTTGAAATTGAAAAAAAAAAAAACAATCAAAATGCAAACAAATCTTATTTAGCCGAAGAATTAATCGTATCTCAAGTGCGTTCTAAGGGAGAAAGTGAAATTCAAAAGGAAAAAAAAGGGAAAAAAGAACGCAAAATATTGTATTTATTGTGTTGTCGACAATAAAAATTGAAAACGACTAGAGTATCTCTATATACTTGTAATTCCATTAAGTAAGGTCATTCGACGAGACATCAAGAGTATCTGGTAACCATCCCCCTGACTGTGTGACATCATATCATCATCATGACCAAAGTTGAATTGTACAAATCGCGTGTATTCGTCACGATAATACACTTGCTCGGATTGGGCCAATTCGCATATGGCTTGTATTTTGATAAATTTCCAGCGAAGGCTCATAATTTGCCAGGAATACCCAAAGGATTCGCAAACAAGATGAAATACCTCACATACTGGGGATTGGTAAGTGCAATATTGTATTTATAAATTTAACCCACCATCTGAGATATAAGGTAACACAAAGAAAAAAAAAAAAACATCCCTTTCCATCCAAAGGGTGGATGGAGCTTTTTATGTGAAGTTTTCCTTTTACATAGACAATCGTATGTGGTCACGTTATAGTGTGTGCAACAGATACTTTTTGCATGTACATAATATATACATATGTATCTATATGCATGCGTGGGGAAAGAATCATCAAGTTTTTCTTTTCCCTTCTGGCATCATCAGAGGTTTGACCTTGATAGAGGGAAAATGAAAAACTCTGCGTATATTACGCGTTTTCATTTTGTTTATGAAAATACTTTTCCATGTTTAGGTTTGCAATTTGATAAATTTTTTTTTTTTCAATTTTGTTATAAGCGTGTTTCGAGAAGGAAATAGTATCTATCTATCTACCTTTCATTTTTAATTGAGTACGAAAAGATTTCTTATGGGAAAATACTTTGAAGTTCATTGTGGAAGTAGTAGGTGTTAAATTTTTTATTTCACACTGAAACTATTTGGGAGGGCATCTGGATTTGATCCTCAAGTGAAAAGAATAGTGATTTATACTTAAGTTTTGTATATCCAATAGGGTAGAGTATGTTTGATATAGTGTTTTAGTCAAGAATTTATCAGTAAATTTGAAGTTGAGATTCAAATGACAAGCCTCTAACTTTGATCTGTCTTTTCATAAAATCTCAAGGCCATAGCCTCTCTTTTATATGACTAGTGGATAAGTTACAAAAGAGTTGATGAAGGACTCGTCTGACAAGTCCAATGTTCCGTGTGCGACTTTAGAATATCCGCACAAGCTTACGTTCAAAAATAAAAAAAGGTTAACGTTTCTTAACTGCTAGCACTCATATAAACCTCTGTGAGTTAGATGGACCAATATTTTGCTACAAGAAATCCTCTCTTCATTTTGGGGGCATCTCTGTTCTTCCAAGGTGATGAGTGACTCAAAGGTAGAGACGTTGCCACCTTTTAAAGGGATTTTAGGTCTTTCTTTTGGGATACCTACATAATATACAAGTGCAAAATCCCCAAACCCCAAAATCCCCAACTTTTGAAAAATCTCCAAACTGTCCTGCGATTACCGCTCCGCTTTTCTGCTCTATTATTTGCTTGGCGAAGGCGATATAAGGCCATAACTCGGAATGTAACAAAAACCTGTGCTTCTTAACGATTTTGGACATAAAAGGACCAGAGTAGCGAAGCGGTGCAATACAGATTCCCAATATGGGGATTTTGGTTTTGGAGATTTTGGTTTGGGGATTTTAGTTTGGGGTTTTTAATTTTGGATTTTTCGTACCCAACCCCTTTCTTTTGCTACTCCTGCTATGGATGTAGTGGACATGCATATCAAGCAATAAGGTCCTCCAACCATGTTGATACGTAGTTAAAGTCATCCACTGGATTTATTCAGCAATAATGAGACCCAAACTGAAGTATCTAGTAGTAGTCTAGTGGACAGCACTGAGAAAAATAAGAGAAACACTGATCATCTGGGAAGAATTCAGAGGTTATCGTGCGGTTATCCTCACGGTTGGCTACCCTAATCCGGATCACTTCGGAATCCTGTACGTTTTAACACTATCCCTACGTTGGCTTTGATATCTAATTCAAGACCAGAATGTCTGGCAAAAGGGTTTCGGAATCTGGAGGGTCTTGAATGAATCTGCCATAGGTGGATATAAAACAGTGTATGGTGTGGGGGCTGGAGTCTTATCCAATGCGCCTGATATAAAGATCACCATACGACTGCCGAATCACTGAAGTGTATTTCAGGGAAAAATTATGGCAGTCTGAGAAGCTGCAGCTTGACTTTCAATTTATTTGGTAGAGATAGCGATAAACGCCTTAGAATCACTGACAATATGATCCGAGCAATACCGCAAGTCAAATACGGTTATCATGTGCTGAATACCAATATACAGAGCAACTGTAGAGCGGACGAGCTGACGATTTGAAAATAGGGAGGAACCGTCTGCTTATAGAATCGATAAAGTTACGCCTTGATACTAAAGCAAGAAGAATTACCAACAGCGGGTGGATTAGTATCAGCACTTGATCTGCCCTAGCCTGAGCAGACAATGAGGACTTCTGTCTATCAATAAGAATTGCTTAAGCTCTATAACAAGAACCCTCACGGAACAATGCTTGATGGGTAGGCATTCTTTTAGAATGGATGTTCCCTCCAACGATTTCTGTAGAATCTGTTCAGAGAAGGAGGAGGAGAAAACAGTAATTCACCTTTTGTTGACTTGTCCTGTCGTATCAATGTTCAAAAGGAAGACCGTCGAGGAGGGTCTCGATAATGTAGTGGATAGTGTGTTCACTCAGTTGGGGAGTAGCAACAGCCACCAAAAATTAAAATGAAAACGAACAAAATCAGAGTTTCTCAAACCACTACACCAAAAAGGGAGTACAATGGACCAAAACCAGTCTGAGTGCTCCTGGAATTTGAAAACTCAAGCCGTCGCGCAGTTCTTCTATAAAGTCCTCAGTGATCTAGCCAGGCTTGTTATTTACAAAATAAAAAGCATTGTCTCTGGGTCTAAATGGTTCTACACATTGCGTGGAGCAAAAAGGGGTTAACACCGATACCCATAGTATTATCCTTCAAAGATAAAGGAAATTCATCATGCAAGTTGTCTAAGAATTTTAAACTCTAGTTTCAATATTTTCCTTTCCACAAAAAAAAAACACATTTTTTGTTGATGAAATAGGGTGCCCATTAGATTCTTTCTAATGGACTATAGTGTTTCTTTATAAGTTTTTTTCATGACTTAAGTGATTAGAAAATATGTATAAACAAAAATGTTGGAAGTGCCATGATTTGTTTGTTGTTAATTGGGGAACGTGGAAACATTTTTGGGGTGAATTTTCACAAATGTTATTGAGAATGTATTACATTTTGTAAATCTTGATTTATTTGCCGAAGATTGACAGCTAACGTGTGGCGGTATCAATTTCTTGTTCATGTTATTCATTCGGACATGAAATTTGTTTTTCTAACAAATTAAGTCAGAGTTTTTCTTAGCAGAGAGAGCATTTCCTGTGTCATTTGCCAAGCAAAGTTCTCCTACTTCTTGATAGTGTCGTGATCCCAAGCACGATCAAGTCTTGGAGAAAACTCAAGATCGTGCTTGTGGATGATTGTGGCTGAGAAAATGAATCTACTGTCTCAGTATTTTTATCTGCTTCCAGCTATGTATGTCGAGATATTCCTCACGGTTGGCTACCCAAATCCGGACCACTTCAAGATTTTGTACGATAACACTATCTCTAGTAAAACGGACTATATCGTCGGCTTTGATGTCCAATACAAGACCAGAATTCCTGGCAGAAAGGTTTCGGAATCTGGAGGGCCTTGAATCTGCTGTACAGGTGGATCTAAAATAGTGTATGGTGGGGGCGGAATCGTATCCAATGCGTCTGACAAAAATATCACCAAATGACTGCCGGATCACTGTAGTGTATTTCAGGGAAAAATTACGGCAGTCTGAGAAGTTGCAGCAGTCTTTTGGTCTTCTAAATAAAGTCGGCACATGTCGGATTGTCTTTTATGTCCAGAAATCCAATAGATCGTAATTTCATTGTAAGATGCTCGCTGCTTGAAGGTGTTTGACAACTTTATTGTCAGTTTCCGCAGCTTTATTTGATTCTGTGGCTACAACCAAGTTGTTTCCGGATCCAGTATACTGAAACAATGTCAATGCCAATTGTCCTTCCCTCCCCGCAGTGCGAAGGATTAACATAGGAGTTTTCCTTGGCACACAGCTTAGTTGGGCAAGAAGTGGCGTCGTCAGCCAAAGATGTTCTTATGAATCTACACTTCTGTGTTTCATCCCATTTTTAGTTATGGGTAATGATTCTGGGGGCCCGCTTTAAGTAGAGTCTACAATATCAAAAGCACTACGAGTGCCTTCGAAACTCTTAATGCGATCTGACTCCCTATCAGTCAGATTTAGAGAATCTGAATGTTGACCTGCTTCCTACCACTGGACCTGGTAGCATCTGTGACAGACTACAGAACGCCCAAGATAATGTTTAAAAAATTACAAGAGTCTAGAGGGGTGGTGAGAGAACACCTCCCCTCGGGCAGTCTCTCGTAAGTGTCGAGATTTCCATATCATCGATACTGGTCTGTATTACTCATCCATCCAGCATCGATATAATTAATCTGCAAGCTCTGGAAGATACATATGTATGTTCATATTGTTTAACGCTCTATAGGTGGACTCATATGATGTACTCCTTCAATTGATGGAGGTTTTGATTTTGGTTACTAAGACATGGAGTGCGAACTTAGTAGATTTCCCAGATTGGATACAGGAAACGCAAGAAGAGCGTCCGGATATGTTTGTCAACGATGTGTTGCGTACTTTTGAATTCAAAAGACATGAGACTTATAGGATGAAAGGATTTAGGGTTATTGTCTAGATTCCTGTCGGCTTTGGATAGATATTTTACTATAACCTGCTGCCTTGCTTTTGCCAGATATCCATGAGCTAAGCTGCAGCTAAAAATCTTAGACAGAATATGTGCTATTTCGTAAGCTTCCTTCTGTAGCAGTGCTGGAAAAATTGCATCCTTACCTACCTCTTTAAAAGGGTTGAAAGAAATTATTGCCCATTGCGCCTATGACTTCATCATAGCGCGCGCTAAAAGGATTATGACGACCCTTAAACTCGAGCACTGGCATTAGGGAAATTAGAAGAGAGACGAAGGAGGTATCAGTGCAGGTTGGCTTTAAATGATGACCCATAAATAACTATCGATCTTGGGATCGAAATGTACGATGCCATCGCCATCGCCTTAGGTGCCGCTCACATGCAGAAGGGACCCTCAACGAGTTTTGACTTTGGAGTGTGTAACTACGGGCAATTGAATAAGAAAAGCTTGATGGTTAAGGCCCAGGTTCGACTCGAACTGTAGCGACACCAATAAAGTAAGTCAATTATATGTCTAATTCTATACATATATGTACCTATACATATGCATGTATATAATTCAACAATATTTCTTGTGGAGACGCAATGTTAAAATGTCAGATTTAAAAACAAATGGGTTTTTCCTTAAAACTTGATAGAAAAAAACCACTTAAAAGCTTTTTTTCCTGAGTTCTGTCATCATGTGATTACTTATCGATTCTTAATTTACATAAGAACTACACATAACAGTAGCGTCCTTTCGTTGTATCAAACGATTTATAGTCCGACTTGACAAAACATTCTCGTATGCATGACATTTAGCGTGACACTTGCGCGACAAAAATCCATGTAGCATAGCTGTCATGCACGTGGTGTTACTCCTGGTATTCCTTATTGGCCCACCATCAAATAAAATCACGAAAACATATATAATGCTGATTTATTAATGACGTTTGTCACGACATATGACAACCTTTCCCCTGTTGACATCTGAATGGATTTAAATCTGAATCGTATCCGTATGTCAGGTCTAATTCTATAGGAAAACCCTTAATCCATTAAGCTTGTCGTTGTGGAAATTTCATTAATTTAAACCAACTAAGCACACTTCCTTTATAGCATAGTTATGTACACTGTTGTTGTACTCACATGAGTGATTACAACTTTACTTAGGTTGTTTAACTAATATCCCTAAACGTTCGAAGGTAGCTTTGTCTAATGAATGGAAACTTTGTTGAGTTTATGTCACTCGAGTGCGTCTAATGGGTAACTATCTCTTTGGAGCTATGTATCTAATAATAAATTATGAATTCTATTCACCGTTCGTTGGTGACATTATGCCAGATAAACTATATGTACGGTGTACGTGCTTACCAGTCAGCACATTTGAGACCATAATCAACCTTTTATCAGTAATCAAAAGGAAACAAAAACAATTTTGATTAAAAGAATAAAAATAAACAAACATTTCTGTTTTTTTTAAAGTAGTTTATCAGACGTACAAGTGACATAACAGTTTTAAGAGTTATCGTTGTGGGTACATACCTTCATTGTTGATGACAAATTTCCCCATGAGTGGTCATAACATACACATTTTAAATTTTTTAATCTAGACCCATTTGTTCTTATCTAAGTGACCTCTTGAAGGTGGAGACAGCAACAATCTTAATAATTTATTGACCTCCATACCAACGCGAAGTATTTTGCTTAATACGCAAGCTACAGCTGATAATTTTATGCACAAGTGTTTGAGTTAAACAATAATCCGGGGTGTTGTTTAATTAAAAATTGAGATGTTGGGATGTCTTCACGTCAGAGATCTGGTTTTATTTTAACTTTCTACATCTACTTGGAGTGTAACTTTATATACTACAGCTCACTTGATCTGAAACAGAATAAATCTACAATTGTTTTAAGATTTCTGTAAGGTCGCCGAAGACTGGAAAGTTGCAAGAAATATCTGCCATACCGCACTTTGTATGTGACACCCTCTGCAGCTTTGGACGTTCTGTTTCACCTAAAACCCCTCGGCATATTTGGCAGACAAATGACAGATTGTTCAGCCGTTCACCTTAAATCAATTTCACAGTTGTCCACTTAAGATTTTGGCCACGTCACCCCAGGAAACACAAACTACACCACACCCAAGACACTCTAGAGCTCTACTTTTAGGTTTAAGTGACACCATTGTCTGTCACGCTTGTAGAGAGGACGACGACACTGCCGAACAATTCCTATGTGATTGTCCTGCCTTTGCTCGTATCAAGTGATGTGAGTGCTAGTTCTTATCACTGAACCCCTTACCCGACTTTCTTAGAAAGACGAAGAAAACACAGTAAAAGGGTTGTACCTCCTGGTAGTATATTGAACCTGTTTTTGTGTCTGAGTGCTCCAGTGTGGTGTTCCAATACCCAAAAAAAAACAGAAAAACTGTAATTAGAACGTCATTCAGGAAGAAAGATGCATTTCTGGAAGATAATTCTATCCATTTCTACACCGACGGACCAAAAAACAATGACGGAGTAAGTGTAGGTGTTTTCTCTGATAAGCTTAACCTTAGCCTCTCATTCCTTCTTCCAAATCATTGTACCGTGTTCCAACCAGAACGCTATCTAATAGGCTTGGCGTACATTCAAATGATTTTTGTAGAAACTGCATGGACGACGAGGAGCTGGAAACTATTCCTCACCTTCTTCGTAACTGTCCAGATGTCGGGATCCTCCTACGCTTCATCAACGAGCAGCTAAGAAGAATCTCTCCATGATCCATGTGGTATCACAATGGACCTGTCATTAGTCTTAATATGCTAGCTTAAGCTGGCGGCCATTTCAATTCAACCTAACCTAGCCTATATTCGAAGACTTTGCGGGTCATGTGCTAACCATCTCAAACGTCCAAAAGCTTGATTTTTTAACATGGTCGATGTTGCTGTACGACTTATGTAGTTCATTGTTGAATCCTCTTCTCCAAAACCCTTCAACGAAAACAGGACCGAATTTTTTTCTCGAGACGACCCAGGATATCTTCATCCGTTTTTAACTGAATTCAGTGCAATAAAGTAAGACTGGCCTTACTACTCAACTGCCTTCTCTTGGTGAGAGTTGCGCTTACAGCAGATCCTAAAAATTATCATTGTACGCACCTCCTGAATATTTTTAACACGAAAGTAACGATGCATAGCTCAGTAAGGAGCAGTGTTGTGCCGCGTAGACTAGACGATGTAGACTACAGTATTGTCGCAATGTCGTATTGTTAATTCAAAATTAAGTGTGAACAATTGAAAACTACGCGTCGTGGAACAACACTAGTAAGGAGTTACCAAAACTCAGCGTGGATTTCATGACCAAGTTCTAATAAAAAGAGATTCCACACCATGAAACTTGGCAATTTATTCAGCAGCCGTTCTCTCTGTACAATGAACGAGAATGGAAAACAATAAGATAATTCGATATGATACGTGTCTACATATGTGCATATGTAGGTACATGCTTGTCCTACAAGGCGACCGAGCCCATACAACTTGAGAACAAATTTATTGTTGAACATTTAAGATCTCCGCCAGATTACACCATCTGTAGGTATCTTAAAATAGCTATCGATCTTTTCGTTCATTGGCTGCAACATTCCAAGGTTTTGTGGTGAACGACTCTTGAGATTTCACTTGAATTTCTTCTTTGGATTATGGTGTGGCAGATAATTCACAAGCACTTAGAGATTAAGTAATGCTAGAATGGTAAAATGGAATTAGGAATAGTCCATCTAGGTGTATGAACTCCATAGTTGTCACAGTCAGCATCTACATATGTACATTCAAAGAGTAGATTCAACTTCTTCATCTCGCATTGGCTTTTGATAGAACTTCTTCGGTGATGATTTTGTAAATGCTCAAAACTTGCCTGGCCAGCCAAGCAGCTTGTTGACTGTGGCCAGGAACCTGGAGGGAATTCACATTAAGCCGGGAGTCTAACCTGCACAGTGCTACCAATTTTAAGGATGTGGTTGCTGAATCTATGGATTTGATAGTGACCAGTTTGGAGAATTTGCTTCAACAACAAAGGCATATCCCACAGCGCGAAGCAGAAAGTATTCCGTGCATCTGCATCCTCTATTACTCAATATGGAACACACGTATGGGGATACCGTCGATTAGAAAGGTTGAAAAGTTCCTTCGTTGCTTTATAAGGAGAGCGTATAAATTGTCCAGTAATTCGCTCAATTGCATGCTCCACTCCACTTAGTGACAGGTATGGCCCCCCTCTTTTTGGACTCTCTCAGGCTTCACTTGGACTATGTGATACGAGTCATGGCAATGGACGAAGACAGAAGATTACCAAAAATAGTTCTATCACATAAACTATTGACCAGTGGAGTTTGTGTACAAGAGTGAGAAAAGTACTCGCATCTAGTTGCGAATTTAATTTTCATGATAGAACGTCTTTTTTAATTGTCAATTCGAGCGACATGATGAGCACCATTTTAAAAATAAGAGGGGAACTCATCCAAAGAGCTTTAAATAAGCTAGTTAGATGGACGGTTCGGTGTGGTCTGGGTATTAAACCCCACAAAACCGATTTGGTACTCTTCTCTAGGAAATATAAAATTCCAGTCATTGGCCCTCCCTCCCTTTATGGGAGGGAAAAATATTTGGGTCTTATTTTGGATAAGAAATTAAGCTGGAAACCTAACATCCAGGAAAGAGTAAGGAAAGATTCAATAGCACTTTTCTCTTGCAAAAAAGCCATTGGGAACAAATGGGGCTTACAACCTCGTAGCACTCATTGGCTCTACATCTTGGTCATAAGACCGATACTCATGTACGGAGTGGCTGTCTGGTGGACCGCCTTAGACAAGGCCATAAAACGAGATCATTTAAGCAAGGTCCAGCGTTCAGCATGTTTGTGCATAAGTGGGTCTCTTCGTACGACACCCTCCGCAGCACTGGACATTTTGTTTCATCCGACACCCTTTGACATTCTTGGCAGACAAATGGCCGCTAACTCGGCTGTTCGCCTCAAATCAACTTCACAGTGGTCTAGCAAAGTCTTTGGACACGCCTCCATTTTAAAGAAATTCAAAATCTTCCCTGGAAACATAGACTTCACCACATCCAAGCTAAATTTCAACCAAAACTTCCTTGTTTCCATTCCCTCCAAATCACTCTGGAAGACTGAGACATTTCTTCAGGAAAATTCGATCCACTTTTACACCGACGGATCTAAAACCAATGGGGGTATAGGTGATGGTGTTTTCTCCGATAGGTTTAACCTAAGCCCTCTCTTTCCATCTTCCAAATCATTGTAGCGTGTTCCAGGCGGAAATACTGGCAATCAAAGAAGTCTTATCTCGGCTGAAGAAAAACGTGATATCTTCCACAGATATACGTATCTTTTCAGACAATCAAGCAGCAATCAGGTCCCTGGAATCAGTCTCTTCAAATTCGTTAGTAGCATCCTAAACAGATGGCGGAGCAGTTCGATATTCACCTTTGTTGGGTGCCGGGGCATAGAACTGTTAGGCTGATGAACTTGCTAGATATGGAACAACCACACGCCTGCTCACAGATAGAGTCACCCTAGGTATACCGATCGCTACATGTAAATTTAAACTCAAGCTGGATGCTATCGAGAAAACAAATTCTAGGTGGACAAACGATATAACGTGTCAAGCGACAAAGCGGATTTGGCCACGACTGGATGTGAGACGGTCTAAGAATTTGATTTCTCTCAACAGATCGCATATCAGTTCCATAATAGGTGTCATCAAGGGACACTGTCTAATAGGCAAGCATGCAATAAACGATTCAAACGATTTCTGTAGAAGCTGCATAGACGAAGAGGAGGAGGAAACTATTCCCCACCTTCTTTGGCCTTCAGCCAAACCAAAAAAAAAGACTAAGAAATTGAATTTACAAAATAAATTTATAAAATAAATAGTCTAACTTACAAGTTTGATATAAGTCTCTAAACGTCGAACTATATGATTCTGATTGCATTTTCATAGGTATGTCCAGCCAACGTCATATTTATATTTAATTGTAATATAGCACGCAATTATTACATTCCTCATTAAGTTTAACACCTCAACATTGCCAGGCACTTTGTATACCGTAAAGAGCCGGCAAATATTGTCAATACCTTATGTTTATACAATTTTTTAACCTCAATGTTGTGTGAAATTGTAATTTAGTCATAAATCTTTGTTGAACACTAAGAAATTTTTGTTCTTAATTTATTCTCATTTGAAAAGATTCATAGCTTTGCACGGTTTATTGCCACCGCTGTTAATTTATAAACAGAATCAGTTATTGTTAAATAGAATAAACAAGATCATTTTCTTTGCACGCATTATAAGGATGTTTTATGCATTCTTTTTGGCGATCGCCTAGTCCACCAATATTGGTTTTAATTTTTATTTAAATCAAACATTTCAATGGCAAGTATGGGTACAAACATCGATGCTACAAATTAATCACTCGAATTGATTCTTTTTTTTTTCTCAATTTGATTCATAAAAAAAGCAATTACACCAATATCCATCAAATTGTCGGAAACGTTAAACGTTCGTAAATCAACGAGGAAGTTTTCTTTAAAAATATTTCCTTTTTTCCTTAAAAAAATACGTCTTCAGTTTGTGGGTTGATTGGTATGAGATTTGTTGTAAAAATATTAGTCTTTGGATCAAAGGAATCACAAAACAATTTAAATGATTCAAACGTATTTGTTAAACAAATTTCTTAAATTAAAAAAAAATTATAGTATTATAAAACTAAACGGGGGGCGTTTTAGTCGTGGGATATATATATTTTTTTTTTTTCATGTTTAATTTTAGAGTTCTAAACACAAAAATCATTCATGGATATTGTTAAGTGTGTCATCAATTTGGAATCGAGTGAGTTGGCGAATGTATACACATATAAACTATCAATCAGAACGTTTAACGAGAGCAAATGTAACGTCTGCTTAGTGTTTGAATTTAGGAATTCACCGCTGAGAAATTTTTGTAGGTCAAGTTATAGCAATTGGAAATCGATAAGTAAAATAACAAAACGGGCCGGTAGTTTTTAGTGGTGCTTGTAGCACGCGTAACGAAATAATTTGTTTTAGAGATTGCAATAAAACGGCACTAGCTTTGATAGTGATGGGAAGTTTAAAGTTTTTGTTTGTTAAAGAAAATTCCAACTTTTATACTTTTCATGGCATCAGTCCTAATTGAATGATCGTGTGCCTTAAGTTGTAACCCGAACGACTTTTCCCCTGTGTGCTATATTTTCTAAGTTGTATGGTGATACACCAGGAGACTAGGAGCTCTATACAATGATTTTTGTAGAAGCTGTAGGGATAAGGAGGGGGAGGAAAGCACCACTTACCTTCTTGGCCATTGTCCAGTGCTCTCCCACAACAGAAGATTTCTTGGGCACTATCACTTCAGTGACAACAGTGACCTAAATCAAATCCCCCTAAGAAAGATCCTCTCATTTATCAATAACTCCAAATGGATTTACGGATAGATTTCTCCTTTAGGGAATTCTATAGGCATCACAACGGGCTTTGAACCTAAGTGAGTCCCAATGGACGCACTGCATCGTGCAGCTTGGAAACAGAATCTCCGAATTATTCCAAACACACATCGAATTTCGGCAAGGAGACATGCTGTTGTCTGATTTATTCAATCCTTTGTTGGAGCAGATAGTGCGAAAGGCTTGCACAGAGGGCACTATATTCAACAAATCCATCCAGCTGCTGAAGTATACAGACGATATCGACATCATCGCCCATTCCCAGCGTGCCATTATTGGAGCTTTAACGGTGATTGAAGAACAAACCAAACAATTTGGTCTTATGATCAATGAGGAGAAGAAAAAGTACAATAACCGATCAGATCTACGACAGAACTTGCCAGTTGACAGGTATAACTTTGAGGTAGTGAAGGAGTTCATCTACCTCGGGGCAAATATAAACACCACAAATGACACCCTGGTGGAGATTCGACGAAGGATCACCTTAGGCAACCCCTGCTATACGTTCTAAACTTCTAATTCGAAGTCCAAAATCATGCTTTACAAAACTCTGATCTTGCTGGTCTGGCTTTATGGAGCTGAATGCTGAACGATAAGTTAGACAGCGGAGCAGATCTTGGAACCTTTCAAAAGAAAAATTCGACGTCGAATATTAGTTCCTGAGCGAATGGAGGATCAGATATAACCGCGAACTCTAAGAGCTATATAGAGATGTGAACGTCCGTCGAATGCTTTCGAGAAGATTTCCACATAACGGCAGCTCGTCTTTGAGTGTCATAAGTGTTAAAATCTCTCACCAACTCAATCCAAAATCCTCCCAGAAGTTCAAGTTCAATTTAGGGTTAGCAGTCCAGCATGCAAGATGCAATCGACTCCAATCTTACTTAATCCACAGACTAGCAACCAAACCTTCTATCAGCCAATGGTTTCTCTTCTTGATTTTCTCTCTTTTTACCATGACTTTATCAAATTTGTCTTCTCTACCCGTATCACTCGACGAACGCCCCCTTTTTAGTCAACGCATCCACATACATTTGTTGTTCACCATCAGTTTATCGCGCACCGACAAGATGAATAAACGCAAACCTCCCTTTATTTCGCTATTCATAATCAGCTTCATATTCGGATTAACCACCTCGACAAGACTCTGGATTGAGTATCCCGATTTCGATAATCCCAAGAGTTGGCAATCAGAATATCTCCCTTGCTCTCAAGATGAAATCGTATTTCCTGAGGCATTTTCATCTGCTGTGCTATTAGCAACCACTATTGACGTCACTGGTATAACCCTCCCCAGAGATGGAGCACTACTTCTTCAACCGGATTCAACTATATCCTTCTCGAGTGGCATAAATAATGGCCGCAAGTGCAAGAACTCCAACCAAGTGGCAAAAATTAAAGCGACATCGTCCCGAAACTGGTTTGACCCTCATAACTGGCGTGACATTTCAAATGACGGCAGCAGTACACCATCAATAAACGCCGCAATGCCACATGTCGAGCGAATTCCCTGTAACAATGAGTCGGTAAGGATCCTTGCAACTGGCGCAATATCGATCGACTTGAGTGACATTGACACTCTGCGAGTGGGACGAGTCAATTTGGCCGGTTCGGATGTGTCAAAGGAATTTATGGAACAGCTTTTCAAGAGTGAACTGGGCGAAGTAATGTTCAAGTACGCGTCCCTTACAAAGGTCGAATACTACAACGAACCAGTGTGCGGGTGTCATAAAGCAGATCTCTTATGGGAGTACGAGTGGAACGTGTGTCGGCATGTGGAGGACTTGTGTGCGCCACCAAAGTGTTTGTCACCAATTATACCGACCGGACATTGCTGTGCCATTTGTGGAGTTATGCTAAAGGTGATTGTGGACAAATGCGATTCGTCATATCCGGGAAAGTTGAGCCAGATGATTGAGCATTCTCTCAAGGAGCAAGAGATGGAGGAGCGACTTAGCTATCATGTTAGCTTTATGGATGTTGGTCTCACGACCTATTTGCAAGTGGTTATCGTGGAAAAGGACGACTACGAAGAGAGTAGCGTGAAATTTATGCAACACTTCAATGAAACCGTCGCATGGGATGTATTCCAGGGCAACAAAAAAGAATTTTTCACCTCGGGTCGACCATATAATCCCAATGGCTTGGGGGCGGCTCTCCTTTTGATGTTGGGAACACTTTTTGGTGTGCTCGTATTCTTTGGGGTAATTTTTGTTAATTTTGTTCCCGAAAATGGAATCATTCGCTTGCCAAACTGGATGTACGTTCGATGGTATGACTTCTTTCACTCACCTTTCGTTTTCGCCCGTTTCGATAACACAACACCTGCCGATGGCGATACAGCAGAAAATGTTGTTATCGATGTACAACAGTACAATGTTCCGACGGAATATCCTGCAAGAACGGAAGGAACCAGCACATCCTTTGATAATCCGATGTTTGTAGAGAATCCGCCTATCAAGGACACTCCACAAAATAACGACGATATTCCATTACGTGAAGAGGACTTAACAGAAATCGATTTAGAAGCGGAAATTGAAGGAAAGCTGTAGTTGTATGGAACACAGATATGTGAATAAATAAAGTTACAATCCCAATTATTATTTAAATCCGAAACTGTTGTTTTTGTTGGGATTGGGGTTGGGTTTTTGTTTTTCTGTTTACTACACGAAATTGGACAATTTTGAACGACCATTGTGTTGGACAGCGCATTCACAAGGTGACCGGTGACGAAAAGTCTTACGTCATGCTGAACAAATCAATCATATGCTATAACTTGTATCTGCTACGTCAACGGTGGTTAGTTGTGTCCTTTTAAAAAGAGTTGATTACTTTGTGGCTGAAGGTGACCTTTATCCATTGAACTATTAAGTTTGTAAGTGCTGAATAAAAATGAATTAAAGGCTACATGTACTAGGTAATTGATTTTTATGCCTCTGAACCTACAATTTCATATCAACTCCAATTATTCATTAGGAAGTCCTTGTATTTTGTAGGCTATTTTCAGCGTTTTAATACATTAGTTTGTGTAGGAATGTCAATGGAAAAGATATAATAAAAATAATAACACCAATGACTGGTAATAGAACCCATATTATTGGTTGTCTACTTTTTTACAAGGTCCCTTGTGGTGTCCTTAAATGTAGGCAAGATAATACTTAGTATTCCTTTACAGGCTTACTTAGTTATGTTACAGTCCTTGGTTAACTTGGACACATCACCAAACAATCGTTTTCAGCCAGCTCAATGTTGAGGTTCATTTTCACACCTGAGTAGCGGTTTTCCTCTACTGCGCCGTCCATTCGGCGGGGATACGAAGACTATCAAGGCTGAAGTGCCGGTGCGCATCTGCTCCACATTTCCCAGCCATCTCTATCGTCTGTTCTTCTCTAATTAGATCGATATCGCTGATTGGCTTATGCAAACGGGACCGTAGATTACCCCAAGGTTTTGCCTGTCGAAATAACCCAGGGGAACCTCTTCTATTTTTGAAAAAGCCCATGTTTTCGTACCAGAATTTGGATAATCGGGGCCTTACATACTGCATAGAGCCACTTAAGTTGTTCGAAAGAAGACTTTACTACTCAATTGGTTTTTTAGCCCAAAGTTGAGATAGACAAAGTCCATAACTATATCAAAAAAAGATCTGCCGTTGGTGACGTTTTATCCAGGACGTCGGTGATGGGTGCCCTTTTTTTTCTGCCTTCTATGATCATTAAACCCATCCCGAGATATATTATTATTCCTCATAAGCCTTGTTGCCTGCCTATATGCTAGCTGTGATGTCGGTTTAAAAAACACTACAATCATTGTGAAATCTATACAATAGTCAAAGAATTCAACTTAGTGAAGGACTTTGCTTAAATTTAAATTTTAAAAAAGCTGAGACGTTGCAGGGCAGAAGTATTTGAGCACAGACTGAATTTATTACATTCGAGTGTGTTCCTTTGCTCGTCTAAGAGCTTGTTTAAGACCTGGCTTGTTGAACAATTCTTCTAGATTCTGGAAAGGGTGCCCTCCTAGGGTCTTGAATCTTATATGGCAGAGTGCTGGTCAGTGGCAGAGAGAGAAAGTATCTCATCTACTTCTTCATCGCCACATCCCCTGCATAGGTCATCCGTGTTCAATGCCACTCTCCTTGCATAGTAGTTTAACATGTTATGCACAGTGATGATACCTTTTAGGGAAAATAGGAATTTTTAATTCATTTGCAGGATTCTTTCGGTTCTTTGTTTATTGTAGAATGGCCATAGTTTTCTGGTTACAATACAGAGCTGAGCGCATTCCACCTATGGTTAGCAGTCCTTTTGATTTTGCTCCCTATTTCTTGTTTGAGATTATAGGGTGTGATTTTAGTGGTGATATCGGCTTGATCGGGGTCTAATTAGGATGCTTTCCTTGCCAGCTCATCAGCTGTTTTGTTTCCAGGCACCCCTTTGTGGCCGGGGACCTAGCAGAGTCTTACATTGTGCTGTCTGCCAAGAACCCGTAGCTCTTCGCAACAGCAACTTACGAGCTTCGACTTTACTTTTGTGGCAGAAATCAACCATCATGTTAGTTTACATAAGTTTTATAAGTAAATCTATAAAGCTTGCTGCATAACCAAGACTACAATTCATTGCCATTCGTGCTTTGCTTTTTGGTGTTTACAATTTTAATATATCTTGCCCCATGCATAAACCATTCCCACCATGAAACCACCCCTATTTTTCCAACTCATCAAAATTCCATCAAATCTCTCTCACAAACATCCCTGCACATTTCATCTAGTACCTTTTTTCTCTATCAACAAACGGACACCTGTCAATTGTGACTGAAACTGATTTCCTATGAATCTTAAGATCCAGAGACTTTTCGTTTTTCCTATCGATTTGCCTTGCTGTGGCTTGTGTTTTCTTCATTTTTTGATGGATAGTGGACTTTGATATACAAATTCTTATCCTCATTAGCTAGAAATTGAAGTGCTCTTAGTCTATGTGGTTTTTTTGACTACACATAATAAAGTTTTCAGCGAACAAAACATCGAAATAAGATCATACTTTCTTTCTTAAAATGCCGAGAACTAGAACGAGTAATAACTCCCCAACGTACACCTGGAATAAAGGAATTTTCAAGAGTTTACGCATTTTGGTCCATGTAGTTGCTGTGGTGCAATTTACCTACTCCATTTACTATGATCACACCTATGTACACTTCCCGAGATCCGAAACTCAAATCCACAGCACATTCGGCGGGAAATTTCGTTTCCTTACATTCCTTGATGCGGTATTTATTTAAATTGTATTGTGTTTCTTAAGTATCTATTAAATATTTATTAATTCATTATTTTGTTGCATAATTCATAACGATTGATCTAAGTAGTCTTATCATTGAACTTTATCTCTTCTTAGAATCACCTTTATGCCTTAATGACTTGACAAATTTGTTTTCTCAACTTTCTTGTTAATCTAATTTCAGATTATTCAAGCTGTGTACTTTATTATTAGTCTGGGAAATGATTTCATTGGAACAAATGAAGTGGCTCCAAAGAAAATGCCCACTATCAGAAAAGTTAAAGATTATCTATTGGCTGCATTAGCATTCCCTGTCGCCTTGAATGTTGGTATCACATTTTGGACCTTGTATGCAATTGACCGTGAACTTGTATTTCCAAAAGTTTTAGATACCGTATTTCCAGGGTAAGTACAATAACATTTATGTATGTGTGTACGCGTGTGTACTGTGTTCAATTTTATAACATTTTAATAACAAACACTTAACATTAAGTACCACAACATGTGTAGTATTACTGCTTATAAACTAATATTGTTGAAAGTAACTAGGTAGATATGAAACTGAATGTGTAATTAAAAATTCAATAAACTACTAATTACATGTGCAAAGTCATTACGACTTTGAAATTATGTATGTAATGACAAATTTATTGCTACTTATTCGACTAATTGGAGCAAATCACAATGATGCTGTGGTTAGGAACTTTAAATTCAAGTGTTTTTTTAATGTCCGTCTCGTATAACATATGTAGGTTGTGGTGTCCCACACTTTTTTTTGGAGTTCTTTAGCGGATTCTCCAAAAATCTCTCTTCCGCATCAGCTATTTTACGACAAATTACCAAAGTACCTATCGGACCATTTCATTCAACTTGTGTCAGAGTCTGCTATCTACGATATAAAAACTGGTATTCCTCAAGGCCTCAATCTATAAGCTCACATCTAGTCTGATGCGTCAAAAACTATCCGATACACTCTAGATATATTTGAAAAACACGCGTTAAGTCTTATGTGTGACAGAGACATTGACTCGTTGTTTGAGGTTCCCTTCTTCTACTATTACGCCACTGCGTTGTGCCTTTGAGTTAGATTCAAAGAAGATACGGGCGGGAATGGTCGCCATGGCTTAGTGGTTACTGTGTTGGTATGCTAAGCGAGAGACACAGGTTCGATTCTTAAAAACTACCAAAAGTTTCTTCGCGGCTCCACCTCTTCATAGGCATAACAAACCTGCAAAAGTATAATCTGTCATGAAAAGCTTCTCAATTCGTCGTTCGGAGTCCGGCATTCGTGCGAAGAATATAACACACACAACATGAATGGTTGTGAGAAGCTAGGTCTTGGCTCTCTATGAGTTGTCGTGCCTAATATTATACATACGAGCCGGAATCCTTTAATATCCCGAAGTTGTACAATTTTATTCTCTAAGTACTATAAAAAAAAAATATTTTAATCGAATTTTCTTTCTTATTTTTCATTACAGATGGCTAAATCACATTATGCACACCAACATTGTTGTCTTCATCATTCTCGAGATGTTCACATCATTTCGCACATACCCCAAACGTAGCAAGGGTTTGGCCGGCCTTATTGCGTTCATGGTCAGTTACCTGATCTGGGTGCATATTATCAAACACTTCTCTGGTGTCTGGGTGTATCCTGTGCTAGAAGTACTCGAATTCCCACAACGAATTATCTTCTTTGCCGCTAGTTTGGTGTTTACAATATTTCTCTATCTTCTCGGAGAAACCTTAAATAATATCGTTTGGGTCAAGGAGTTAAAACTTGCCCAACGTAAAGTTAAGTAAACAGATGTTAACTAAAACTAAAACACACGACTTTATTTGCAAAGTATAGTAGGAAACTTTTTTCAAAATAAAATATCTTATTGATATTCTAAATTTTTAGATTTATAGCAAATCGAAATTTGTATCCGAAAGAAAAACAAAAACAAAACAAAAAAATATATACATACATCTAACTACAAACTAAGTGCATTGGTCAATTTTAATCGCTATAAGGATAATTCTCCATCGTCATTCTTTATCTTTGTTCTTCATTACTAAATCGAAAGAAGATACCAACAAAATTAATTTATTTCAAGAAAAAAAATCAAATGTCTAACGATCTATTTTCGCACGTTTTTTTTTTTTTTTGGCAAATTAAAAAAGAAAATATAAACTTCTTATATCATAAAATAAGCGAAATTAAATTGAAACAATTAATTCTTTGCTAAACAAATACAATACCTCATATTTGAAAAGTATAATTCAGTCAAAAACACACACACACATAATGTTTATAAAACCTTGTAGCTTTAATAAAATACATATACCTACTTAAAAAAAACAAGTCTTAATTCTTAAGAGACTCTAACGTAGAGAAATTTAGAAAGCGGAACAGTAAATTTAGAACAAAAATCGTATTCCTTATGTGGTTGCTTATTAGACTAGGGAAGAGTTTTTTGTGTTTTTGTAGCACTATGCGATAAAAATGAATCATTTCTTGTTTGAAAATTAAATAGAAACAATTATATATCACAATTTATTATTGTATTCAATGCAAGTTAGAAACGTTCTGATTTAATTTTTTGAGAGGAATGAGTTTGTAAAACTCTTTGTTGTATGTTTTAAGTATTTTTTTTTTTAATTTTATTTTTATTCAAGATCTTTTGTTTTTAAATAAAAGAGAACAAAACAAAATCAGCTGAAAGATAGCGAAGTTTTATTTGATTTAATCGGTGGTCGTTTCAAACTTTTCAGTACGGCGACTTTAATGAATTTTAATGGTCGACTATCGAAAGAATAGAACCTGCGACCTACTGTGCAGATGAGATTTTATACAAAGTGGATATGCGCGCGTTGAAAGAATTGTGCCAAACTCACACGTCAACACCAGAGACACAATCCTCCACAAGTCCATGCAATTGCACACATATGTGGACAATATGCCGACCAAATTTTTACACTACGGCAGGTCTTGGAGAAAACCCAGGAATTCTAAATCGATACCTACCACCTCTTTATTGATTTCACAGCCGCATATGATAGCATTTATAAAGACGAGCTATACAGGTCTATGTGCAGTTTTAACATCCCTGCCAAAGTCGTGTGTCTGTTCAGCATGACGATGTAGACCTCACCAATACCTTTGATGTCAAAAAACGATTTAGAGTTCCTTCCCATTCAACCCCCACTGCCGTAGTTCCGACAATTCACAAAGAAAGGAAACATTATTCCACTTTCTTTGTTACTGTCCGGCACTCGACAGAGCCATGCAGCGCACTCTCGGAAAACCCCTTTTCAAGGAACTATCTGAGATTTCTCACATAAAATTCTGCAACATCAACTTTCTTAATTCCACGGGATGCATCTGAAAACTACACTCAGCTACGCCCATCAACATCCAGGTCACGTGAGTTGTGGTATCAAAACGGCGCATCCGCGCTACTTGTGTCTCTGGCAGACTTACCAGTTCGTGCAAATGCTGAATTATGCCAACGATATTGAAGTTGCCATACGTTGTTTCAAAAGAAAAACGTCTTTCTGTCCAGAAGAGTCCATACACAACGACTAAAATGACTACCACATGAAGAGCGTATGAACACCAGCACACAGGCCTGAAAAATCTTTGAATTTACCCCGGATGAAAGGAAGCTTAACCACCATAGCGTGCAAAACTGGAGGCAGCTAGCTTATGATCGAGCTGATTGGAGGTGCTTGTTGGTTGAGGTCCAGCTTCACCTTGGACTGTAGCATCATCATAAATCGGAAGAACACAACATGATGTTAGTGGAGCTTTCGTCAACCTCCTATCAGTGCGATTTTAGGCCAGAAAAGTTCACAATCGATCAAATGTTTACTCATTCCCAAATCGATACCTAAAATCGTCTAATCGATTTTATCTCCGCTTATGACAGCATTTATAGAGACGAGCATTACAAAACCATGTCTTAATTTGGCATCCCCGACAAACAAATCAGATCCTCGTTGCTGAATGGTTAGTATCATGGTCTGCTAGCGACTTGACACAAGGTTGAGTCAGAAAACCCCCAGTGTTTTTCACAGCATGACTTCTCGGCAGGTAATGACAAACTTTTGAGAGCATAATCTCCCTGAATAAGCTTTTAAATCAGCCGTTCAGGGTCGGGAATAAAACAGTAGGTCACTCCTATTTGTGCGAAAAATATAACGCCTACAACAGAGATCGAATGGTTGCAAGAAGCTAGGCCTTGGCTCTCTGCAAACTGTCGTGCTAAATATTTCTATTTAAAAAACTCTTTCATATGTGCAGGACGACGATGGAGAATGATTGCTGCTTCATTAAGATAAGCCAAGGTGGTGCGCTGTCAACTAAGTACATATTTGCTGCCAACAAATCGGACAAAATGTCACCAAAGACAACAGCTTTGTTCAATGAGAAAAAAGGCAAGGCAGAGCAGCACAAATTTGTGAAAAATGTCAGATCAAGTTAGTACAGCAAAATACAGTCAACATCTCATCAGAAATCAAACGAAGAATAACTCTCGGATTGCTGAGAGGCAACTGAATAGTAAGGAGACTATAATAAGACTCTTATCATAGTCCTACTCTATGGCTCTGAAGCATAGCGGATGGAAATATTCTAATTAACGGGTTTTTGGCAAGGAGACTCAATTAAGTAATGTACGGCGACATTGACCTAGACAAAAAAGCGTATTGGACGTGTAGACAGAATGAAAACTAACACTTCGTCCTGCGAAGTCTTCATTCATCCAGTTGTAGAGAGAAAATCATTTATGTTATTTGTTAGTATAAAAATTTATTCGTTGTCTCACGGTCAAAATATACACATGCTTTTAACTTAATTTTCTAGAATCTTAATATAAGATTTAAACTACAATTAAGTATGCATTAAGTCATTTTAATTGAGTATTAAACATGTACAGTATCCATGTGCAGGTATGGACACATGGCTCGACATGGAAGAGTATTTTTTCCATCAGTCTGATTCACTTTGATGGCAGCAGAAGCATCTTTAGCTTCTCTGATTCGCTCATAATGATGGCCTCTCTGTGTTTCATTAAAGGCAGTAATTCATAAGTCGCAGAATCGCCATCGTTTGTCATTTCGCTCTTTCGACGATTTTTCGCATTCAATTGTCGCATCGCCATTTTGAGTTCGTCATCACCGAAGGACGTCAATGTTTGTGTTGCAATCTCATATGCATTGGCTTGGATACCTACATCACAGCTTGTTTTGCTGTTTCTCGAATGAGGTTTACCCGTCGACATGCCCGAGTATGAACTATGCATGCCCGTCGGCAGGTCTAATTCCAACGAATATGAGCTAATAGAATCATCGTCATCGTCATTGAGACAGAGATTCAAATTCAAATCGGAGATGCCAAGATCCGTTGCGACCTTTTTCGTACATTTCGTTATTTTGCTTCGGTTGCGCTTTGAACATTGCGCAGCAGATTTCCTACTACTATGACTCTTTGTACTGTTCCTGCTAATACGACTAGCTGCTTCGATTCTAGTATTATCACAGGACGAGGACTTGTGCATATTCTTTATGAAATTTTCCAGATTGCTGCCTGTTGACTTTTTGTTCGAACGCATATGGTCGTTGCTTTCAATTAGTTCTTCTATTCGTGCTCCGTGACTGTCGTCGCCATCGTCACTTAGATCATGTTTGAGTACCACATCTAAGCGAGAGTCTTGAATTTTGAATGAGGCTCGTGAAGTTTCCTCATCGGAGGACGTTGTCATTCCTTGATTTCGAAGGAATGGAATGATAAACTGACCGTTTTTAGCCAGGAATTTGTTTATGTCATTTGGATCAAGCCCTGCGCTGGCACTCCTTCGCTTCATATTTTTTCCCGTTTTGGATTGAGCGAACAGACCAAGTTTGTGACTTGAATTCGGAAAGGTGGTCTTCTTAAGTGCAATGATTTGACTTTCAATCGATGTGCTGCTCTCTCTTCGATTACTGCATTTCCTCCCAGAGGTTGCAATGAAATCCTTTCGACGGCTACGATTCTTCGTGTGCTTGCTTTGGTGATGATGGCTGCTCGTATTGCGACTGCGACTGGCAACTTTTGTCTTCATTTCGGCGATTTTTACCGAAACCTTAAGTAGAAAATTATGGTTATGGAATAAGGGTTGTACAGACTAGTTCATGGCTTACCTGTGAGTCGACGGAATTACGGCGCGATTCCACCGATACATGCCGCACACTGAAACTGATTTCCGAATCGAGAGAACTCTTCCTTGGACCGCCATGACTGGATGAATTTGTAGTTGCTCCAGTTATGGCAAACCGTCTTTTTACAAACTGCGGCAGATAGTTGGCCCATGTTGAACTAATTTCATTCGTCGCCGACGAATTGAAATCGTTAACATCAAAGTTCAGCCCTACTGGATCGGTGTGCGTATTGTACAGTGTTATGGACAGCCTTCCCTTGTCTTCAAATTCCTTGCGCTTGGCCCAGGTTTGAGCAATCACTTTATGTTTTGGCATCTTGATATCCTCAGCAATCTCTGTCCCACATTTCCTAAAATACGAGCTTTTACTGATGAAGTTGACTGTGCCAAAGCACCAATGGTTTACTCACTTTCTAAGATACCGCTTCCATGTTTCTACCGACGATGGAGTCCAACACCACGTGGACATTACAATGCCGGCACCAAACAAACAAAGTAGATGCAGTTGTAAAATAGCAACACTGGGCCGATTTTCCAATTTACAAACAATCAATTCATGAGTGAATGTCTGAGATATGCGACAACTGCAGAAAACAAAAACATATATGTTGTGTTCCACTGTGCAATGTGCATTGTTTACTTCTACTTACATGACATACTGCTTCAAACTATCTGCCCATAAAGCAGAGTGTCTAAACTCGGTGATATTGCATACGATGGCAACTAAGATGAACACCAAAGTAAACAGTGCGCACAATCCCATACGGACGATAATTAAGTGTATTTTATTGCTCGCCGATGCTGACTTTATGTCGTTTGCAAAATTCTTCAGTCCAAACAGCATTACCATCCCACGAATAATGAAGTATCCACCGACAAGTATCACTCCACATAGAGGACCCAGCAATAAGCCAGCTCTTATCGAATGGTTGAGATATCCGACAAAGCAAATACCAACCGTGCTATTTCCATCGACTTCGCTAAGTGCCATTGTTGTTATTGTTAGCACCAGGGGCAGTGACCAAGCGACCAAATGGAAGTAAGAACCTTTTTTATCGATGCGGTCCTGAACATTACCAACCGCACGCAAATGCCATGCATATGTTAGGAAGACAAACCAAACCATCGCAGCCATTAAGAAGTAATAGACCAAAACGAATACAACGATGCACGAAAGATTTTCACCTGCAGTCGGTTCCGAATGTCGCAGTGTTCCATCTTTACGACAGACAATGTCGTCTCGACCACCCGGTGTAAATTGTGCAAGCCATCTGAAAGACGAAACAACGGGAATAAGCTAGAGAATGATTCTGTCTGTGGGTAGAAGTCCTTTTGATTACATCTGGTCTCTCTGACAACAGAACTATTTTAGAAAACATTACTTACCCTAAACAGGCGATAAAGAAGCACAAGTTGATGTAGAACACAATCAGCGCTGGATATTTGTTGGCATTCTCCCAATCGATTAAGAAAGTCGCCACTACAAACAGATTCGACAGAAAACAAATTGTTCCACCCCAAGCGATCAGTTTATGTATCTGACTGTGCTCGTTATTCGTATACAATGGATCTTTACACTGTACTCCACATCCTTCAATCCCGGGATAGTAACTAGCCATTGACTCGGCTGGCACTAATGGTTCCAAACAATTACCAGTCAAATTAAATTTCATTTCACGTGCCTCATTGTTGCATTTGGACGGAAACAGAGTTTCATTACACTTTAGGAACTCTGGGAAATAAGATGTATTGTAAAGAATTCGACATGGCTCCAGAGTGATTCGGCACATTTCCAACGACGGAAGATACACCATTTCTTGATTGTTGATCTTCTCACATTTTGGTGCAAAAACTGCACACAAAAAGGGCTGTTGAACAAAGAACAAATCCAACATAAGAGTAAAACAAGATCATTGATCTTTAAATGCTTACCTGTATAACAGCCCAGCACCTGGGCACATGTCGTAGTGCTTGATAGTTGTTCAGTCTTTCTTCCGTCTGCTTCTGACTATCGTAATCGGTCAGATCGAGACTAGTGTATGCATACGGAATCTTTGATCCCAGACAAGTATCGAATGTTAGCTTCTCGCATCGTCCCGGACGAACACACTGAACAAGGCGCATATCGATACCACGCCCATCAAACCATGGTTTGTCGTCCTTACTCTTTTTGCCATGTATTCGGAAATTCCTGGTACCATTGATCCGCTCCAGATCTGAATTCTCCACATTGTATGCCAACCCAGCCAATGTAGCCTGACTACAGCAGACGATGATAGCCAAAAGTATAATTATGCTCCAGCTGTAATCGAACAAAGGGCACATTGAAAATATTGAATCTACAAGCCACATGCGACCAAAACCAAAGGATTACCTCATTGTGTTCGCAAAATACAAAAAAAGAAGCACTCAACCAAAGAATGTGGCGTCAAATGCAACGAATCTGATAATAGCAAGCCAAAACTAAACCAAATTGATTAAATTACTAGCATAATTTGAATACAAATATGAATTGTGTGATCATTTTGTTAAAACAACTCGTTGCCCATTTATGTGGGAAAACAATGAAACGCGTTCGGAATAAAATGTTTTCAGTGGTGCATGTGGATTATGAATGATTGGGCAACGACAACACTTGTATAGCACATCGGTTAAACAATAATAGGTTGGTGTGGATTGCAATTGCAAATGTTATGCGTGATTTAAATGAAAACAAACAAAAAAAAACAAAAAAAAGAAGCCGTGAAATATCAAACAAATAAAAAAGTGATCGAAGGACCACCCATGCCGCCTCTGCTTTTTGTTAATTCTCTTCGAAGGGATTTTTTGACAGTTCAGTTTCTCTTTTGTTTGCTGGTTATTTACCTGAACAAAAGATGGCGCAGGTGACAGTAGGGAGGAAAAGATTTAACTACGCGCAGTTGCAGTTATTTTTGAAATGCTCCTCTAAAGAGATGGTTTTAATTTAATAGGTAAATCGAAGGAACGTTGGAATGCAGAATTGAATTTCAGTGGATAGATACATCCTTGAAGATGTAGTTCTAGAAAGTGGTAAGTCAGAGTTATTTTTTTAAAGGTTTTAGCAACGGTGGAAATTTTTAAATCTTGTGTGCGAGCCTTGATCCCATTTTTGAGGGTCACTTGCACCTGACATTCTTCCTGTTTCTGTTGACAGCATGTATCTTGTTTTGTTCCTGTTAATCGTTTAACCCATAGTGGGTGTTTCCGTTTCAATACATATGCTCTACTGACGCTGTGTTCTTTCGTTTATGTCAATATCGTCAGCCTATGAGGGCCGGATTTTTCTACGTACTTTTGAAAGTCAGTTCGTCTGATGTTGGCGTAGGAGTTTTGCTTATTTACTTACTTAAGGTGGCATTATAGTCTGGGGTGGACATGGGCCTCAGCCAACAAGCGTCTCCAGCCAGCTCAATCTTAAGCTAGCTGCCAACAGTTTCGCACGCTATGTTGGTTGAGGTCCCCTTCAACTTGCGTGCGCCACCTTTGTCGAGGTCTTCCTTTACTGCGCGGTCTCTTGGGGGCGGATTGGAAGATTTTTCAGACCGGAGTATTGGTGTCCATCCGCTCTACATGAGCCAGCGACCTCAGTCGTTGGACCTTCACTCTTCTGGCTAAGTCGATGTCGATGTATCTCCTCCTCCACTCACCGTCTATGCAGACGGGACTGCAAATCACCAGAAAAATTTTCTTCTTAAAGCAGCCAAGACCACCCCATCCATTTTTGGTAAAATTCCGTTCCTCTGCGCCGTAGAGCAGGATTGGGATTATTAAGGTCTTATATAGGGTCACTTTTCTTGTTCGATAGAGGGCTTTGCTAGTCAATTACCTTCTTAGCAGCGATTGGCAAGAGTTATTCTTTGTTTGATCTCAGCGCTGGTGTCGTTGTCTGAATCGATAGCGGAGTCTAGGTAGACAAAGTCCTTAACTACCTTAAATTTATATCTGTCGAGTGTGCCGTACTATCCTAGATGTCGATGTTGGATGTACTTTCGTCTTGACAGCATATACCTATACTAGGTCTTGCCCTAATTTAACCATCTTCGCCGCTTCCGTCTCAATATTCAATATCACCAGTGTATGCGAGTAATTGGACGGACTTTTGATAGATTGTGCCTCTTGTGTTTGCGCATGACTTTTGCAATTTTCTCATAAAAAATCGCATGATAGCGCATAGTCTTGTCTAAATCCGTTTTTTGATATCAAAAGTCTTAGTAAGTTCTTTACCGACCTTGATGGAACAGCGTGCATTCTTCATCGTCATCCTGCACAAACGGACGAGTTTGGCAGGGATGCTCTATATAACTCGTCTCTATAGATGCTGTTATTCGCGGCCTTAAAATCGATAAAGAGGTGGTCGGTATCGAAAGTGTGAATATTCGGTCGACGGTGGACTTTCCTGGCCTTAAGCCACACTGATATCGACCGATCAGATTGTTGACGAACGGCTTTAGGCATTCACACAATACAGCAGATAGGATCTTGTAGACGATGTTAAGGAGATTGATGCCTCTGTCGGCGCAGTTCAGAGGATTTCCTTTCTGAGAATCAAACAAACAATACTGAGGTTCCATTAATTGAGCATACTTTCGTCCGACCATATTTTACAGATGAGTTTGTGCATGCTTCTCACGGAACCATTGATTGCTCAGGACATGAAGTCTGTCACTCTAACATTTAGTGGTAAACAAGGAAAACGTCCTTTTTCACATATGAAATCACTGTTTATTATGAAGAAATATATACATATATATAATGATGATCGATTTCTTTTGTTTTTTGTCTTAATATTTTCAAAATATAGGCATATATGTATGTAAACGAACAAAAATATGATAATAATAGTCTTAGCAGACACAGTCTACCCAGAAACAGTGTTTAAACTTAATTCACCATTTTCTCTTTCAAATTTGTTTTTAGGTACATTTATAAAAAATAGACATTGTCTCCATCCTTTCATTTCTTCTTCTGTTGCTTATTGTTTTTATGTATTTTTTTGTTATAACATTTCAATTAGTAACTCCTGATCTCGTTTTCTTCATTCATCTCTCTAACATTCTCAATTGTATTTTAAAATTATTGTAGCGTAAAAAAAAAAACTAAAAAAACACTTTTTGTTTTTATATATATATATATTTTAATAATTTGATTTTAAGGTCATCGTATGACACAGACGCAAGCATTTTAAAAGAACGCTCGAGCGGACTTAAAAAAACCAAAACAAAATATTAACAATAAAAAAAAAAATATTACTAGCAAATTATTAGTTAACAGACTTATCTTAACTTCTTCATTTGTTTTTTTTTTTTCTAATTTAAGAGAACACACGCATTGCGCGTAGATTTAACGATGAAAAAATGGGCTTAAGAATGTGCGTGATAGATGTTAAAATATGTATACTCATGCATTTATTATATAAATATATGTATTTTCATTTTTTGTGTGTTTTTAAATATAAATCTCTTCAATTCTTTTTATCATCGCTGAGTGTCGGGGAGGGGTTTTGTTACCAATGTTCTCTCTTCATAATCATACAAAATATATATATATATAGATTTGCTTTGAGTTTCTTTCTGTTAAAAATATTTCTTTATAATTTAAATTAAATAATTATCAATAGGACAACATAAATTGTTGTTGGTATTGTATTTTTTGTTTTTATTTTTGTTTGTTTGCTTTGCTTAATGTTTAACTAAATGAATTTTTTTTTCCTTTTTATTTGTATAGTTGTACGCAAAGCAAGATGGAAACTTTGCGGGGGATAGTCGATGATCCTGATTGATTGGATGATTTGTTCACTCTTAGAATTGCATTGATGGTGTTAGTAGTGATGCTCGGCATCACGTCATGATATCCTCAACAATTGGACTATCGATATCTTCTTGTACTTTTGACTGAATATCAGCTCGACACATTGGACAGTATTGAAGTTGTTTTACACAAGTTGAACAGAATCCCCTAAAAAGAAAGATGATTTTGTATTATTTCATGTACCACATAATAATGGAAGGCATTAGCTGGACTGTTGAGCTGGATTTCACAGGCATGACAAACCTGCAAAAGTATAATCTGTCATGAAAAGCTTCTCAATTCGTCGTTCGGAGTCGACATTAAAACTGAAAGTCCCTTCCATTCGTGCCAAGAATATAACACGCACAACATGAATGGTTATTAGAAGCTACGACTTGGCTCTCTATGAGCTGTCGTGCCCAATATACATACATACACCAGATTTTGTGCTCCCAACACCGAGGTCGGGGAGAAAACGTCACTCTCGATGGATAAAACTTTGGCTCTACCAAGTTTATAACTCAGACAATGATACTAGTGCTGAGATCGAAAGAACAACAACTTGTCAGTCGCTGTTTCTTTGGGCTAAGGCAATTGAGTGGAAAAGCCCTTTCTGGAACAACTAGAGTGACTCTATATAAGACCTTAATCATCCAAGTCTCGCTCTGTGGCGACATTGACTTAGCTAAAAGAGTGAAGATCCAACGACTGAGATGGCTGAGTCAAGAAGAGCAGATGGACACCAATGCTATGTTTAAGATTTTGAGGTATAATGTTATCAGCTTAAACACGATTTATGCACACAAACGTATTATATGGGTGGCGCACTTGGAAGGTAAGCACAACTACCACAACAAAGCTACAAACTTTTGTTAATCGTTGAATTATTGGGAGTGTTCTGGCAGAACACAGAGAGAATAGGACATGAACGTGTAGATATGATAAAACAGAAGCGTTAATGGCAGTCAATTGGTCACACGCAACAGAAGCGACAACTGCTTACCTAGTCAAGTTAAGCAATGGAATCCATTCTGTGGTCTCAAGGAAAAACAGCATAAGTCGCACAAAACACACTTGTGACCACAGCGTTAATCTAAGACGGAAAAGAAAGAGGGTCGTCAACGAAAAACGGGGCACAAAACTAAATACAGAGATATATTGCTAGAAACCGTAAAAGATGGCGCGTAGGCTTGGTAGTTGCCCCACCGCCTGTCTACCGGAACTGTCGACCACTATGAGATATAACCACGAACACTGTGATCTGTATCAAGACGTGGATGTGCAAAAAAGAAAGAGAAGCCAAGTGTATGGTCTCGACCACATATCGAGCGAATGAACTACAGCTACAAGGACGGGATATCAAGAAGTATCGAACCGCCACTATAAAGATCAGGTGATGGGGGGCCAACAGCTTGGCATGGCGAATTTCGAGAAAATTTGCTCGGCCATTGATATTGCATCCCTGAACCCTTGAAGTCTTGTTTTGCCCATTGATCGATAAAAATGGATTGAGTGCAACGCCAAAGACTCGATATAAGGAGTTATAAATTTTTTGTACATACCTATGGTTGCAGGGTGATAGCCGAATAGTAGCCTTCTTATCGAAACACAATGTGCACGAGTCATCACGCACACTCTGTCTACGTAGTTTCTCCAAAAATATATGTCTAGGAAGAACGATCTGGAAAAAAATTAGATACATGACATATTCTTCGTTTGATTATTGCTCATTTTAATTGCCACTCACTTTATCTTGGGATTTAAGCGTCGCACAATCATTAAAGCAACGAAACACTCGATTTTTGGGTGGATATATAAATGATTGTAAACCAAAGTTGAATCGGCATTGTTGAAAGGACATAAAACTTGCTGCCGCAAAGAATCCTTCCCTGGAATTGAACAAAAATAAAGAAAAATTCGTATAATTGATGTAAGGTATACTCACTTTGCATTGCAAAATACGTGCTTATATGATTGGGTTTCCTGGCCATCTAAACTAAAAATCACTTCTTGCTCGTTTAGATCCAGTAAACAGCCAAGTATGGAACCATGTTGCCATGCCGGAAGATTATGTGCCATCGATTGGGCATTATGCCAAATCAGTTTTCTACAACCATCGAATGCAATGGAATACTTATCGTCACCAATGCCATAGCCGTCGTCACTTAGGAAATTCGAATTCTTGGTCGCCCAACCAATTTGCATTACACCTGGTGTTATGATCAAAACTTCATAGTACCAGCAATCAGCTGTTGTCTGAAAAGAAATTCACAAAATGGTTAAAAATTAAATGTATAGCTTAGAAAATGATAACAGTCCCGTGTCTATACAGTTCTTATATTCTATCCAAACATAGATTTGTGCTCGTTCGCGTTATTCTCGCAAAAAAAATTCAATATTGCAGCTGAATTGATCGAGTTTTGGATTTAAGGAGACACAAGATGTGTGATTACTCTTCATGCTATGGGATTCTGCTTGGATTCGATTGTGTCTTGGAGGTTCGGTTTTCCATTGCGACTTCTTCAACGTCTTGTTTTGAAGAAATTGCACAGCTACTTGCATGCGGAGGCAATGTACTATTCAATTGAATTTAAATTGTAAATACTGTAGAGAGTTCGATTGTCAAGCAAACTAACACGTTTTATTTTCAAATATTCAAAAGGTTTAATCAGTCAAGTTCCTGCCATACATTCATGCCACTGTGCGGCGTCAATGTTAAACTAATATAAACACGCGTATATGATCTATGTGTATCCTAAGTAGTAACAATTACTTTGGAAAATTTGTACGCTTTTATTCGAATTTGAAATACAATCTTGTTAGGAGTTGAATTATTTTTAAACAAACACTATGGATACTTTAGCAAATATCATGTGTCACGACAGTCATGCTTGCACGAGACTGCGTTTCATGTTTTTGTTCCCGTGATTTTCAAGTTCTTTAAGCAAACCTCACGTCATGCAAAATGGCAAGATAACTGGTAAAGAAACAAAAGAACCTCTTTACCATAATAGAGAGCAAGACTAACAACAGTACACATTTGGTAAATCGGTGACAGCCGGCTTATAATTTCATTCACTTTCCTTACATATTTTCCAAAAATATTCCTACAACATAGGAAAACAAAACGGATCCAGACCAAAGCCTACTGGCAATGTTCAGCTCATTTAAATCGTTCAAGAGGTATTCGCTTAAAGCGTTTTTTTCTACTGTTGTCAAGGGCTAGACATGATTCATAGAATCTTTTGCCGGTCGTACATTACGTGCGCAATACATGAATTTCGAATTCAAAGCTCTGTCCAACCAACAGGTTGGAGAGGGTTGGAAATCGTTGCTCAACAAGAGTACGTGTAGTGTACGAGCTCACGTTGCTTGTTGGACATCGCGTTAAGCAACGATTTCAAAATAATGTGCTGCACATGTGTACGAGGGTATTCAGCAATTGAATGAGTTGATCAACTAGGTGTACGAGGCTCGCGAAGCGTTCAACTTGAACATATTAAATTTTTGATCGAACTGCGTTATTCAACGCGAGCAACGTGAGTTTATGAGGCTATAAATTTGTTTATTCAATTAAGGAGTTAAATAAACAATTGAGGGTAGTTGGTTGACTCAGTTACGCATGGAGTGTACGACCGGCGATACTCTTCCTTATCCCTGTAACGTTTGCTCTTCTTACAGACAATGCGCAATCGAAGAGCATGTCTGCCTAGAATGCAAAGCCCTTTTATGATGTTATTTAGTTTCGAATGGTTGTATATTTTTAGTAAAATTAACACATGGTCATAGAGAATTAGCTTTCGACAGAGCGTCAGTTTTGATCAAGTGTTTAACAAAGAACATGGGTGCTTTGATATGGTCAAGATTCCTACTGTCTGTAGCTAGAGAGCAAAGACCCCTAAAATGTCGTTATTACCTGGAACCCAATAGAGTGTGCCGTTGTACAATTAAGCGAGCTCATTAAGATACATGCGTCAGTCCTTTTCTGCCCTAGATTCAATTGTGCTGGATACAATCGATTCGACCGCAGCCTGTCTATCGATATAAACCAGTTATCTGTGCGGGAAAGTACTTAGAACATCACTATTTTTTGAGAGCAAGTTGTACTGAAAATGGTCACAATGACTAGGGGGCGTTGGACTGCTAAGCGAGCTGACACAAGTTCGAATCTCAGCAAAAGAATCAAAATATTGACCAACACATCACTATTTCAGTTTTCTTATAATTTTTTGAGGACAAGATTAAGCGAAGAAATTTAGGACGGTCTACTTTAACGAATCTTACCTGGTACGTACACCGCACACTTTCAAATGTATATGCATCACATCGTGCCTCCAGACCGTCTGGCGATATCTTCAAGTATTCACTAACATCCTTCGTATTTAGCATTACATTTATGTTGGTTAAATCCACTGTCTCGTAGGAGTAACTTCTTCCAGGAACCGTAACTGCAAAGAAGTAACATTTCAATATCGTAGCACAACTCATTTTACAATAATTCGAACTTACAATAATTATCCAAACACCATCGGGCACAGAAACCGATCTGTCGGAGGACATAGTCACTGTCTGTGGCATGTTTCTCCAACCTTACAAGTGGATTATTAGGGTGTTCGGCTAGTTTTTTCTACAATTGGAAAAGTCCTCTGTAAATTATATCACAAAAGTTATAAAAACCCAACAAATTGTTACCTTAATCGTTGCTTTATTCTCGCTCGTTTGGGCAAATTTTTCTAGAGCGATTAGAGATAACAATATTACATCGTAGTTGACGCCATCTTCTATATTATCAATCAGGTACTGTAGTGTCGTGTCATTCAACATTGCAATACTACTCGGACCGGCTAATTTCTCAGCCAAACAGCCAAGTATAACACATAAATTCCGCTCACGTCGTGGCGTCCTTCGCAGGGAATGTGTAATCATGTCAGCAACTTTTAGTACGGAATCTTTTGTTGGTAATGGACTATCATCAAGGAGTAGAGCAATAACACTCGCTCCCATTGGATGTTTAACGGGTACAACACGTATTAGAGATTTTACCAACTCAATCCAACCCGATGGTTTGTCAGTAATAACGTGCAGCAAAACCATAGAACTAGGTGGTTCTGGTTCACTAAAAAGAAAGAGAACAAAAATTATTAAATCAGCTAAATTTCGGTTTACAGATTGGAGATAAAATAGCTAAATTGATTCGCTGAACTCAACACAATTACAAATGTCACTATGAAAGTAGCGATCGGTTGGGCACTTGTCGTCATTGGCATCGACCTTGACATCCTTGTCTAACAGATGGCCAACCAAATTAACCATCCGACTTAAGAGCGTCTTTATGGAGCATGACCATATGTTATGTGTATCTAGAGAGATATCGAAAGAGATCAATATTTTTGGATCCCTTTTTGTCTATCTTTCCGCAGTGGTGTCGAGAAAAATATTGGTTTTTGTGGGACATAAGCCAACTTGCTCCAAAAAACATGACTGTAGGAACAAAGTTTTCAGATAGGCTTAGACGTATTACATAAGCCAAACAACCATGATGAAACTGCTATTAATTCACAACAGTCTGTCTCCTGCACATCAAAATTCGCTCTAGATCGTTGATTGTGTTTAAGCGAGATGTAGGCGCACTGTACATATGTACATTCTAGTGGACTATAGGCGTCATGAACTCACAACTTTTCAGATTTCAACAGAAAATAGGAATCAAAGCATGCCTTTCACTGTATGCCCTCAACGAGATTTTAGCATAAACGCTAACTCAGATGGGTTTCGATAAACAGATTTCAGGGACTCTACCGACGTTATTGGTAAGTTCTGCTATTGGAACATCAGTATGGATCTCTCAAGCACAGCCAAGCAACATTTCTATAATTGTATTGATCATCCCAGTTCTGCCGGAAATTAAGGTACGATCCAATGTCTAAAGCAAACCACGCTATTTGCACTGATAATAATCAAGTCGATATCAAAGTAAAACTGTTCTAGAACGCAAGTTTTTGTTTATTTCATAAGTTTATCTCTGTTTTGCTGGGTGTTACAACCCACAATAACATGAAAGGAAACAATGGAGCTTACGACTGAAAGTTATGATAATTTTCCTATCTAGATCTAAGGATCTTCAAATTACTCTACCCTAAATAAAGAAAAAATCTTAGAAAAGCTCTAAAAAACAACACACCTTAACATTCAGGTTATGTGAGATGTGGTTTCTAAATGGGATGCTTATCGCTTATTGGGTTTCAGACAAAAGCCCTGAACTACCATTTGACCTTTCTACCTTGGTTGTCACTATCAATACAACATGTAGATAATAACACTGATCATCAAATACTGTTCATCCCGAGAGATATAACAGTGAACTAATGATTCACAAAGTTGATTTATTTCCTAACTGCAAGCTCGAATGACACTGAATCCCACAAAAGATGAGGCGGGGATGGCCATAGCACGCAGTCCGATTGAAGTCCTATCTCTATAATGTTAAACTTCAAAACGAAAGTAAAAATTACAAAACAAGAATTCCCTCACAAATGTATGCACATGTGAATAAATCACCTTATCGGGTTCCTAGAAAACAAACCAAGCTAAAAGCAATGAATCACTATGTACAAATATTATGTCTGTCTCTGGCCGTGCACCCAACACTAAGCTTAGTCACGTCAAAGTGTATTTTCCAATTGATACTTCTTACAAAATATACGTCTTCCGATATTTCTATATCAGTTTTTTATTAAACAATTGATTTAATTTTCATAAATTAAAACAATATTCGGTGCGTAGTTCTTATATAGTCATTGGCGCGACCATACAAATTGAACAAATTTAAATGAAGGCCTGCGATGTAAACCGATGGTACACATTCAGAACAGTAGTAATTAGATTAAACTTTAGATTTAAAATGTTCATGCAGTACCACAATCCACCCACTAGATTTTTTTGTACACACATATTGCACTCACTTGTCAATTACGGTCACGATAACATCTAACGTTTCATTCACCAGCTTATCCACTGTTTCTGACAGCGATTTCATATTGTTGTAGGATTCTAAACCACATGCGCTCCACTGACCACTTTCGCGTGGCGATGGTTCTGTATGCCCTCCACTAGCTGGTCCAACTTCAATGTGTCCATCTTCAACTTTGTCTTTGCACAGACAAACTCCCATTTTCCACAAAATTATTCACCGAAAATAAAAAGTTTCTTCCTCAAGGATGTATGCTTGACTTGCCAACACCCTCCTCCCTCACAAGTTGAAAGCAAATATTTATGGAGAAAACTAGATGCGCTCTTATACTCTCAAATTGTGGTAGAAAATTAAAAAAAAAAAAATAATATAAATAGTAATAAATGTTTAGTCAACACTAATTTGGAGGACGTCATAAGTTTCTGACATTCAGCTGCATCACCATTTCTGTTTTGGATGAATACTTCGTCGTCGTTTTCCTCTAGATTTGTACATTTTGGAATATATCAGTGGACATTGTACTGGATCGATGGAATTTACGCGTTAAGAGAATGTAAGTAATTAACTGTTAAATTTAGTTTATTAACGTTAAACAATTTAAATCATAAGTTGTGTGTGTTTTCTATTCGGATTTGAGTTTCTTTCAAAGAGGACTGCACAAATTTTATGGGATTTCTTTTGGAATGTTCGAAGATGCTTGACAGTTAAGTGCGAATTGTTGGTGAATTACGAAAAATGGAAAAAAATAAATAAATGGCAACTGGTTGTTTAAGGTGGTCACACATTGGATGTTGGGACTTAGGGTAGAGGATCGAATAAAGCGCAGCATTATTATTGGTTATTGTAAGATCAATTTCGAAGTTGTTATTATCAAATTTCCTTAGTTTAGTGCTACCGTCAAAAGTTTAGGCATGTTTTCTGTTGCTGATATAGATCTTCGTCCATTTGGCCGACGTTTCCTGCCCTATGGCGACTTTATTTTTCTCTTTATTGTCGAAGACTTTTAGGCGCTGTTTGTCTGCCTTTGTCATTACCTATTTTTCGCAAAGGTGAGCTTACACTTAGGACAAAACAATAGTATAATAATAAGCTTCTACTTACTTATGTAGGTGGTGCTACAGTTTGGGGTGAATATTTTCCTCAACCGACAAAAGTCTCCAGTTAGACCGGTCAGAAGCTTTTTGCTTCGCACTCCAAGTTAGATTTTGTTTTCATAATTCACTAGCGCTATGAATATTATGATGCTATTCACATAGCGCTAGTGTTGATTTAGTGATTTTGAAACTCGGGTGGTATTAGGTTTCGGGTCTTGGTCCAGAATGATTAAGGAGAATTATTGGTTTTGTTACCATTGCTTATAATTCACAGTATTTATTTCGAAAATTCCGATGTTACTATCACTACTCAGTACGATCAATATTTTCAAGACATTTGACCACCCTACTGTTAGTGTTATAGATATGCAGTAGAGTTAACGTTGACTTTTTAGCTGTTGATCGAATTTTCTTTCTTTTTTTTTGCATCGGGAGTTGGACATGGAACCTTCAGCAAGACAAGCGATGATACAACCACTACACTACGGCCGACATGGTTGAGGTTTCCTTCTATTTGTGAATGTCACCTTAAGCGGGGTCTTCCTCTATTGCGTTGTACCACCGGCTTTGATTCGGAAATTTTGCGGCCCGGAGCGTTGTGGTCCATTCACTCTACATTATGTAGCCATCTCGAACGTCCAATAGGATTTTTTTGTACTAGGTAAATGTCATGGTACTGCTCGTATAGTTCGTCGTTGAATTCCATCATCCGAAGACTGTTAAGGCAAACGAGAAACAGGTTATTGACAAAGGGATTTCAGATTGGATCTCTGAGACCATGTTAAGGAGACTAATGCCTACGTAGTTGGCGCAGCTGAGGGGTCTTATTTCTTGTGGATCGGCAAACAATGCTTAGATAACATTCATCAGGCATATACTGTTTGCGTATTACTGTCCATACTTCGTACTAACCCAGCATTTAGTTGAAATACTGGATCTCCCAGACATTTGAGGGAAATCTCTAGTTTATACTTGTTCAATTATGCACCACATCTATTGTAGTTTCAGTATACGAGTTTTTCCCAAGAAAATTCATAGCTCATAGCTCATTTTGATGCCTATAGAATCTCTCTAAGAGAGAATTCTACCCGTAGAACCATTTGGAATTGTTGATAAATGAGAGTATGTTGCGTAGAAGGAATCTCTAGGGTCGTACTAGATCTGGCAGGTTCGTCGGTTTTGCAGTTACCAGGGATGTCACTATGTCCAGGCACCCAACAAAGGTGAATGTTAAACTGCTCAGTCATCTCACTAAGAGACGAGTAATTGGTGACATTTGATAGGGATTTCAAAGCTGTTTGGTTGTCGCTAAAAATACAGATATCCTAAGAAGGTACAATGCTCGACTTCAGCCATGATAAAGCTTCCTTTATCGCCATTATTTCCGCTTAGAAAACACTACAGTGATCAGGGAGACGGATCGCCTGGTTAATATTAAGTTTGTGTGAGTGGATGCCGCAGCCCACATCTTCATTGGTTTTAGAGTCGTCTGTATAAATGTGAATCTGTTTATTACCGGATTTGAGGAATTTATGCCAATTCTCCCGTGGAGGAATTGTTACCTTAAATGCCCTTTCAAAGGAGTTGAACGGGAGAATTTTATCAAATTTGTTTGGTAGGTTGTGAAATCTGTGTAAGATACGGGAGTAACCATAAGGTAATGGGTTTGTTCATATTGATAAAAACAAAAGGGGCCGCTAGAGACTTAACAAGAAAACACACTGCCACCTACACCACAGCTATTGTATAGTGTCAAACTACCATCTTTGGAAAACGAAAAGTTTGACGATACATGTAGGTACCTATGCCAAAAGAAAGTACAATCACCATAAAATTGTTTTTAAGTTATCAATTGATATCTATATTTGTATTTTCATTACGAAATATTTCACATACTATATACCAACTAATTGTCTAAACTTATGTATAGAAAATAAAAAAAATAATCAAGAAAGTAACATTATATATATATAAATTGCAATGGATAAGATTTAGAAATTAAAAAAAAATATATATAAAATAAAATCTTAAACTCCACAAACATTTCTTTGTATCCTTTTGTTTAAATATATTAATATAATCAAGTATTGCAATGAATGCATGTGCTTTGAAATTTTATTCGTTAATTTAAAAAAACAATTTGTTTAATCACACTCTCACTCTAGTTCTGTGTACATACGTGTGTCGAAAACAATTTTGGCAAATTTACTTGTTTTTTTTTCTTTTTCTAAATATAATTAGTACAACTTAAATATGAAATCATTTAAGTAGTGGAAAGAAAATAAAATGAAATTAAAAACCAAATATTATGAAAAATAAATAACAAAATTATTGTTATTCTCTTGAAAGAAATATAAATAAGCGTAGGCAGTATACAATGCAATTGTTTTTTTTTTTTATTAATATTCTTTTCATTTATTTCATCATAATTTCGCAATTAAATTAGATAAGAAATATTTAAATACAATAGCATATAATATTTAATTATTTGTCATTGAAGTAAATAAAGAAATAATATTAGTTAAGAAACAAAAAGAAAGATACAAAGTTAAAAAACGAAAAAGGAATGTTGTTGGAACTTTAGTTATTCCTTTTATTAAGTTTTTTAATCAACTAAAATCAACTTCAGTGTTAAGTTTCTTATACATATATATTTCTTAGCACTTGAACAATAAAACTGAGCATAAATTAAAATATAACATTCGTGTCAGTGGATGTGTTTTATTTTTTTGTTTAACTAATAATAACATTAAAATATAAATAAATATAATTTATAAATACAGTTCATTTTTGTTTTATTTAAAAGAAAGAAGTTTTAACATTATGTTCGCGGGTCTGATTTAATTTAGGTATTGGGAAATAGCTCTAATGGAATTTTATTCACATTGGAGTGTGAAAGTTGTTTCCCAACAAACCATGTCCCTGTAATCTCTCAAAGTGAACATTTTATACTCTTTTGACGGATTTCTTACAAACTTTCTCGGGGAGGAAATTATACAGAGAATTGAAAATCTCCTGGGCCCAATTCTACGAAGCTTATCCGCAACTTTGCTTACTGCATATCATTTACTGTTGCACCAATGTTTTCAAAATTTGCAGAAGCAGTTTAATTTTTATTGTCATGACAAAGTTATCTTCCATTCAGAGCGGAAGGAAACAAACTTCCAAAAATAGGACGCAAATGCCATCATTCAAAATATCCGCAAGTTTTTCAAAGTAGCTTCATAGGATAGGAATCAGTTTATTTAAAACTAATAGTCTTATCCCGTTTCGTCGGTTTGCATCACACACATCGGCACCTACCAACGGAACGGCAAATCGACGATAGACCAAATCTTCACACTTCGGCAAGTTGATACTTAACATATCTTTATCGACTTCAAAGCCACATACGACAGTATTCATTGCACAGATGTATATAACGCGATTATCGAATTCGGGATCCCGAGAAACTGATCAGGTTGTGTCGCACCACGCTCGAGAATTCGCAATGCACCGTGCAGCTTGGAAACAGAACATTTGAACTATTCCAAACCTGCGCTGGATTTTGGCAAGGAGACGTGATGTCGTGTGATTTCTTCAATCTTGTGCTGGAGTAGATGGTGCAAAAGGCCGGTGTAAATACGGAAGACACTATATTTAACAAATCCATCCAACTGCTGTAGTACACAGCTCAGCGTCATATGATCACGGAGGAGAAGACAAAGTTCATGCCGTCGACCAAAAACTGGTCGAACACAGCTATAATACAATCAACAGCTATAATTTTGAGGTAGTGAAGAAGTTCATCTGCTTCAGGGCAAATATGAACTCCACAAATGACACCCAGGCAGGTTTGGGCAACCGTTGCTACTTCGGTTTGTCCAAACTTCTAACGCGAGGGTCCAAAATCATGCTCTACAAAACTCTGATCTTGCCGGTCTTGCGTTATGGAGCTAAATACTGGACAATAAGTAGTAGGACAGCGGAGCAGAATATTCGGTCCTGTTGTCGAGGAGGGCGAATGGAAGAGAAGATATAACCGGAAAGCAAAAATGTGTCGACTGCAATTGCTCGGGTACATCGAGCGAATGGACGAGAACGCTCTAGCTAAGAGGGTCTTCGAATCCCAACTAGCTTGTTCACGAAGAAGAACAGAACATCCGGTTTAAAGATCAAGCGAATTTCCATAGAGCTAATTTATCCCACACCTTCTAATTCCTTCTTAATAGTTTTATAGTATAATATTATACATTCGTTTAATTTGTTATATCTACAATGTTATAATGTGAACAATTTTATATTTCAATTATATTATTATTATCACCTAACTAATAAAATAGTTTTGAGATGATTTTATTAATTTAAAAAAGAAAAACGAAAAACCACAAATTATATCAATTGTTTTGTTAGTAATAATAGTAGGGGTGTTAGAGATAAATATTATTATAAATATATATATATGTATATGCTTGTTGTGAATGCAATACTTTAAGACGAATGATAAATCAATCTGTGTTACGATCAAATATTAAAAGTTTATTTGTTGACAACCTAGGGACAAAAATAAAGAGAATCCTTATGACTCTCGTGTGTCAGTGTTTTAACTATCAGGTTCAGTTTCAATAAGCAACTTTCTTTTATTCCTAAATAAATTAGGATATCGTGGAAAGGGACGTCTTCAATTATTCAGTAATTTGAATGCAAGTGAGTTGAATGACAACGTACATATGTATAACCCAGCAGTCTTTTTTCCAGCTAGTTCCATTGGATACATCTTTTGACAAGATTTAACTTTACAAACATTAAAACAATAGTAGCTGTGGCTCAAAGTTGTGAAAGAATTAAATTTTTTGGGAGGGTAATTCTATTGAATTCTTTTGAAGTCAGTGATTGATACATTAAATTTTTAGCAATCATTGAGTCAAATGATGTTGAAGGATGATGATGATGATGATTGAGTCAAAGTAAGCAGTGAACTCACATAAAATCAGTTAAAGTCTGTAAGTTAATTATGGAGCGACAAGTGTTAGGTGATAATTAAGGAAGTTAAGCAGAACTCCTTCGAGTGAAAAATTCCATTATGGATTACTGTATGTGAGAAGGGCTATTGACGACACACCGAACCTCTGTTCTAGAGGCCGAGTGATCACGGTTGGTAGAAGGCTTGGTTGAAAAAACTGGTAGTAGCAACAGAGATCGAATAGGATTCAACGCTACAGTGTCTCATGCAGACTCTTCACCGGTCGTGAGCCCGATAAGTACATAAATAAGAACAGATCCTTAAGAAATATAGCAAAAGTCAGTGATCTAGTTCTACATTGGGCATTCTGGCACATTGATATTCTGTGCAACAAAATGGAGTAGGTATTACTTTGCAATGAATGGATCGGAAGAATATTCCTTTGGGTAAACAGCATTCCAACTTATGTATAAGCCTCTCTAACTTGGTTGTTCTTCCAGAAGACGGATTTGGATTCGGAATATATACAATTGAAAGAATTGGAGGAATAGAGTCCTAGAATTGACTTTTCAAATGACCTGGATGAGAGTCCTCTTGGAATATATGTTTCTGTCAAGGAAATTTAAACTTAGCGATTTATTTACATGTTCCTTCCGATATCAGCCATCTTAGGGTATAAATCAACTCTTCATTGCCATATCAGTCGTAGTTTGAGCACTCTGCTGATTATGGTCTTGCCATCCACCTAACCAAGACCAAAACTAAGTTTGCGTGCGAACTGTAGTTTAGAAAAGATTAGCATTTAAGTAAACTCGTGACGATTTCGTAATGAAAAAAATTAATTCAATTTCAACGACATGGTTATTCTCGTTGCCGTATCAAATGAGAGCATTTCATGCATGAGTTTAGTAAATGTTTATTCTTATCTATTAATAAATTAGCAAAGCTAAATTTGTAAGCAAATTGTACAGTTAAATTATTTCTTATCAAGAAACAAGTCTAAGTCAAGTGTGCGTGGAAAATTGACACATTTTTTAACATTCATGTACTAATGTACTATTCATCATTTATTGCAACGCGTTGTCTCTGTTGCTATGTTCATAAATCAATTAATGTTTATCTTTGTTTTGATTAAAGTACTGAAACAGAGATTCCCCGACTTGTCATCGGTTGATACTGACTAATTTTATTTACTGCTCTTCGATTGATTTCTATACATGACTGATCTTTGGAAGTTAAAACAATTTATTGCATGTGACATGTAGAACGTACGCAAAGGCAGAGAATGTTTACATCTTTCCAATTGAAACTGATGCGTTGATATAGTAAATAAGAAAGAACACTACAAAACAAATGAGTCAAATTATTGATGAAGCAAACAGAGAGTACAAAAGTGAAATACGTCTAGCCATTGTGAATGCATTAAGATTCACAAGAGGGGAAAAAAAATAAGCTTTAGCTGAAACTCTGGGCTGTTAATGGGCTGGAGATCAAAAACTTGTACATCTTACAGTGCAAAATACCATCGCTTTGGAAGCCGAAATCTCGTTCATTTTTAAAGCTTTTCATCGTAATCAGTTGTTGAAAGTGACAGTTTACGTAAATCATTTCTTCCTCACTTAATCTCGAGTTCTGAGTTCATTCACGATTCACTACTTGCTTGCGAAAGAATCCTCGAGGTGGCTGCTTGATCAAATAATAAGCCAATTCTAGACGACTGAAAGCTGATTGGAGGATTCACATCCATCTAAACAAAGCTATCATAAGCATTCCAAAAACTTTTCTCACAACATCGTTGAATGTGAGCCCCATAAAGTTCCGACTTTCACTTGCAGAGACTTATCATGTCAATCGAAACATAATTTTCCTATAACACAGTTTTTTTTTTACATGAGGATGGTAGAAACCTTCAACTGCTGCGGCGATTACAGATCACTAGTACACGTCTAGTCTTCGTAGATTATATGATCCATTTTGTTCGGTAAACATTACGTTACAGGAGTAGTATTATGTATGTTCTTATTGTACGAACTATCATCTTCTATATCCACTGAAACTGATGCTCCTTGCTTGTTTTATTAATCATTTTGTCATGCGACAAATCTTTCGTTATGCAAGAGAAAAGTTTGTTAATTGGTTGTCTGACTAAAACACTGACTTTTTCGTTTTCGTTTTAATTTACACAATCACTTTGTCGATCGTATAGCACATCTGTTCGTCTTAAGGAATTCGCATGCACAACACAGCTTACTTGAATGTTTTACTAAATGGACTTGCCACCTTAGGATGTTAGATCAATTGATACAATCCGGCTGGTCGAACCGAATGACATTAATGGCAAACTTCTTGAGCTACGTTCACTAACACCCACCGTTCTACTACCGTTATTACTACTACTATTATGTGTACTACTTATTGAATTATTATTTGCCGCTATTGACGCTGGATACCACTCCGCCACGGATACATTTTTTTTTGAACTACTTTCATGGTGATTTTCTTCATTTTGATAGCTGCTACTTACTATCAGGTCATTGTTGTTATTATTTGTTGTAGACGTCGTTGTACCAGACGCCGTCGAAAGAAAGGAATTGATAGTGATCGGATTTGTGGTATAGTTCGAGAATATGATCACTGATGGTTGGAGCGGCTTTGTTGGGGTACCCACAGTGCCGTTTGGTGTTGGTGACAAAAGTATGTTACCTTCGTAGCGATTAAGTGGTGGCAGTTTCGGATCATCCTTTGTCGGTGGCTGTCGATTGTGATGTAAACTTCCTTTAGAATTTGTTGTAGATGTAGCTGCGGCTACCACTGTTGGTGAAGAGTTTAATAAATGCTGTCGCATCAAACCGTTTATCGGATCTCGTGGTATTGCCGTCAGTGTAACTTCAGAATTAAGGCGCTGGGCAATCTTTTGCAATTGTAACTTTATCGCAGGTATATTCGCCATTGAACTGCTGCTACTGTCTGGAGTATGGCCATGCTGCTGATGTTCTGATTCGTCGTCCGAGGAGCACAAATCAATTGTGTCTACAATGATCTCTGCCGATGGTGAGGAGATCTTCCAATTTGAACTTCTAGATGTGTCGCGGGTTAGTTTGATATTTAGCTTATTTGAGTGTATAGCTCGTTTCCGTTTGACAATGTCGTTGTCGGTGATCTTACGCAGTCGCACAGAGATCGGACGACATCGCTTGATCAACAGCGAATTTAGGAACATAAAATTCTCTGTGCGTTGTCGTTGGGAAAATTGCCGTCGCGGGAATACATACGTGTGTATTGTATAGTCCTGAGGTTTTTTGAACGTACAATGCGACACGGGAGTTACATACTTTTTATCGAGGAATTTCGGCTTGATTGATCCTTTTGTAAGGATGGGAGCGTAACAAAAACGCTCCATTCGATCGAGTCGTTCCATGAGGTAGTCTTGTGTCATAAGGGTTTTAGAGGTTTTTATAAGAAGCTGACCAGCTGGCGACGATAGGGGTATTGTTGGGCATCGTGAGAGGGAATGCACGGCACGATTACGTCGCGGAAGTCGTTTTAGTTTTTCCAATGGAGCGGCAGAAGCGGCCGTGTCTTTAGCCTCTTTGGTTGTAGTGGTATTGGAGGAGTAGTCTTTTGTTGCTGGATCTCGACTTTGTAAATTGAAATTGAGTAAGAAGCCTATACGGAGTTCATTGTTTTCAGTCGTGTTTGATGATAAGTTTAATTGATTGTCTTCGGGAGGTTCTGGTGAGTCACAAATTATGACATCATCGTCTAAATTGCAGGTTTTCTCATGTTCCTGAAAAAAGAAACAAACAAAAATAATAAGACGGTATTTGGATAAAATTTTTTATACTAAGAGATGTAGCTTTTAGTTATTTTGTTGGGAAGAGCAAAAAATGGTGTTTACTATCTTGAGCCCCGTCGGTGCTGTCTATGTTTATGGCAAAACCTAGTGTATTGTTAGCTGTGCATCTACAAATTGTGTTGCAGATCGCATTCTATAGCCTCATGGCTTTTCCTTTCTTAAAAAAACTGCGTCCTATATTTTAATTAAAATCTGACTGACTGTAATAGTAGAAGCCAAAGCAAGCAAAGTGAAACCAAAGGTGGTTGGGGGGAAGAAAGATGCATGGATTCGGTTCGAACAATAAAAAATATACAGACTTGACTAGACAAACAATGGTCGCTGTGGCTCAGTGGTTAGTGTGTTGAACTGCTAAGCGAGTTGAAACAGTTCGAGTCAGCAAAAATAAGCAAACGTTTTTTCGCGGCACCAACTCTCGGCAGGCCATGATAAATCTTCGAGAGAATACATAATTTATAATGAACCAGAGTCGGCAATAAAACGATGCGCTCCTTCCATGCGAAAAAAATATGATACGCACAACATAAATTGTTGCGAAAAGCTATAACTTGGTTTTCTACAAGCTGTTCCGACAAATATTTGGATTAACGATCTATGCCTTATGTCCCAATATAAACACTACCAGACTATAGAAAGGAGGAAGTAAGATCGTTTAAAATAAGGAAAAGAGAACTGAACCCAAAGTACAATGCAGCGCATATAGAAAGATTTGAGACCTGAGAGATAACACGACCTGAAAGTGGACTAGATATGCGTAAACAAACTGATAATCTGCCCTTTCAACCCATGCAGAATTTATTGCTTAAGTTTTGAGTCTCGCAGCGATATAACAAGCACCCAAGATACAATAAGTTAATAAAGTAATGACATCTAAAAGCTGTTTGAACTGTGAACATTTGCTTACCATATTTTTTTTAATAAGATCACTCGCTGACAATCTATTTCAAACTAACTGCCCTAGCTAAAATTCCTTTATTCTTAACCCTTTGTTCCCGGAGGTGTCGCTTCAAATGACACGAATTTTCAAACTAATGCACAAAAAATCACTTACAACGCACTGAAAATCACCCGGAAAAAATTTTTAACCGTTGTAAAATGAATAACAGTTCATAGAAATACACTTTGTTCTACCATGAAACCACTAGGAATATAGAGAAAAATAAGTTTAATAAATAAAGTGTGTGGTTACACTGCGAAACCACTAGGAAGCAAAGGGTTAAAGGATATAATATTTTCTTCAACTCGTTTTGGGGTATTTCTTCAAAAAAAAAAAATCAAATTAAGATCACAACAAAAAAAAAGGAAAAAAGACGACGACACTGATTGTTTACAAACAAAACTATGATTCATATCATAACAAACCGAATGGATAAATATTTAACGATAAACATTTCAGAGGGCGATTAAAGGTTGTCAAATTATTTTAAACTCCAAATGGGTTACATTAGCCGTGTTTTTTTGATAATTATACTCACTTCAGTCAAAAAAACGATCTATACTCACTTCATCCACAGTAGCAGCCGCACCAACCAATTCGTTTGCGGCTCGATTTATTTTTTCTTCATTTGACAGTTTGCAAATGTCAAAACCGAGGAAAAGCACGCTCTTTTCACGCTCTGGTGGTCAACTTATGAAGTTCTATCCTCACTTGCTGCTACTGGGAAATTTATCCCCACTTGGTGTGTTGTTATTGCTTTGTGTGTAAAATTTTACTGGGTTGGGTATACAGCTCTCAAAAAAACACGGCTATTGGTGTTCCATTGAAAGCAGATTTGTATCTTTCGACACTAAATGTGCCTTGTGTCGATATAACATTTCATCTATAATATTTTGTTTAAGATTGCGAATGCTATCAAAGTACAATACGGTTAGGTTAGTTTAGGGTCTAGTTCAAAGTATAAGAGAAAATCGAATCAGTCAGTCAAAGCACTGGAGACAGAATCCGTATGGAAATACTTGGCAATTATTTTGGCGCTTATGTCAACTCGCACTACACTGTCTCATACTTGGAAACGCTTCTCATGGGTCTTTCCAAACAGGGAATAGTTGGAGAACAACGAAGTGTCTAGTAAGTGTTCTCTAAGAAACTAGGACTAAGCAACTCTGTAAGTCTCACCACCAAATCGAGAGCCACCCAATTAATGTCAATGCTAACAATATCAGGGGAGGATACTAGCAATAGCTGCTGCGCAGATAACATCGAAGTTTGTAAATTATTGTCGCGAAGAGCTTAGGGTTCTTGGCACGCAGCACGATGTAAAACTCCATCTCAAACGATCAATGTGCAGTTTTTTTTTTTACCAGGTCGATGTCGCTGTACAGCTCGTATAAGTCGTCATTGAATCTCCTCTTCCAACGCCTGTTGACGCTAATGGGTCCGAATATTTTACGAAAAATTTTTCGATCGAAGCGGCCAAGAGTATTTTCACTCGCCTTCGATAGAGTCCATGGTCGCCGTGGCTTAGTGGTTAGTACGTTGGACTGCTAAGCGAGAGACACAGGTTCGATTCTTAAAAACCAGCAAATGTTTTTCCGCGGCACCACCGCTTTGCAGGCATGTCAAACCTGCTTTCAAGAGTATAATCTGTCATGAAAAGCTTCTTAATTCGCCGTTCGGAGTCGGCATTAAAACTGTAGGTCTCTTCCATTCGTGCGAAGAATATAACACGCACAACATGAATGGTTGTGAGAAGCGCTAGGCCTTGGCTCTCTATGAGCTGTCGTGCCAAATATGCATATATAGGGTCCATTTCGCCCCAGAGTAGAACTGGCATGAATAAGATCTTGATAGTCTCCCTTTTTCAGAATATAGGGTCTTATTACTCAATTGCCTTTTCTGCCCAAAGAATCAGGTTGGCAAGACTTATTCTTCATTTCATTTCTGATGAGGCGTAGTTTTCTTAAGTGATAGCAGAGCCAAGGTAGACAAAATCCATTAATTCTTCGAAGTTAAAGCTGCTAACTGTGACGTTCTGTCCGATTCGTTGACGATGTCTCTTCTTGTTGATAGCAAATACGTAGTTTTTCCTTCGTTCATCGCCAAACTTATTGTGGCCGCTTCTGTCTCAATACCAGCGAATGACAGCTCGCTGAGTTCTACCGATTATATCAATATGTCAGCGTACGCGAGTAATTGCATAGACTTCTGGGGTTAGCTTGAGAGTTTCGCACAAGATTCGCTTAAGTATGTTGTTAAAGTCGTATGGCGTCAAATTTCTCGGAGAGATCGTTACCGAACTTTTCATGAAGCAGCGAACATTCTCCATCGTCATTCTGCACAGGCGGACGAGTTTGGCAGGGATGCCAAGACTGGACATGGCTTTGTATAGCTCGTCTCTATAAATGCTGTCATTTGCGGCCTTAAAGTCGATTAACAGATGCTGTGTATCGATTTGGACTTCTTGGTTTTTCTGCAGGATCTGTGGAAGTGTGAACATTTGATCCAAAATGGATTTTCTTGGCCTGAAACCACACTAATTGGCTCCAATCAGATTGTTGATGAGGGGTGACAGGCGTTCATACAATATAGAATCGCATACGTGAGGTTTATGAAACCGAACCTCTAAAATAAAGAATTTTCACTACAAAATATCAAAATAAAATAAAAATGTCAATAATAGGCGCCAACTATAGATTATGCCGAAATATCGTCTCATTCGCCAATATATCTCGACAAAGTGCAAAGCAAAAGAAACCCAATAAATTACTCCACAGTGATGTTTATTTCTTAGTGTCCTCTGCCCTAATACACTGCTCTACAAACTATTATTTTTGTTTTCGTATACATAAACAAAAACGTTCATAGAGAGATAACCAAGAAATGAAATCAAAACAACAACAAACAAAAGCAAATACAGACGTCGCAGTAAAGTGCAAATAAGAAATATTTAAAATCAAAGCTCTCTAAAAATGCCCAATATAATTAAATATAAGCAAAATTTGAAACTTACCACAATGGCTTCTTCTGAATACAGTTCAGCATCACAATTATCACAGAGATAAATATCAAAGGGCGCTGGCTCAACCATATGTTGTTGTTGCGAATTGATCTTTGATTTTTGCTGTAATAGGCATTTTCGACTTCGTTGTGGTTGATCATACGACTGTCAAGACAAAAAATCAAAAATGTAAGTACATCTTAAGGTGAAGATACGGAGCCAACTCATAACACATACCATGTTTTCATTTCTAAATGTGACCAACAGCTTATTGCTTCGCCTGTCGAACAGTGACGTCGTAGAATTATAATTGTTAATAAATCGTAGACTAGCATGTTCGTAGGCAGCCAGATCATTGCAGAATCTAAGTAGAAATACACTTTTGTGGAACTGATAACAGATAATGACAATCTCTTTCATTTTTTCCAACCAATTCTGTGAGAATATAATTGAATAGAATATAGTAGGTAAGTAAGATTCGTAGAAGTTTTTGTTGCTTTTTATATTTTGGGTTTATATAACCAACCTTACCCCAGTAAATTTTTTTGGTTTTGTGAATGGTATCGTATAGGGAACATTCTCGGGCCACCATTCTGGTTCACTGTAATCGATTTTTCCCTGTAAATTGATATGACCAAGCGAACATTGTACCATGAATGGTATGAAGTTCTCTAATTGACTTTCGCTGATTTTATCCAGTGACGTTGGATAGCCGTTGGCAAACAGAAGCGGTAAATTCGAGATCATGTTATGTTGTTGAACTTCTTCAATTTCGTCCATTTTAATTTAATCTGTAATTAGAGAAAGAATCGCTATAATTAACAAGTGGTGAAAGTATTAAATCAAACATTATTTTCACATGACCAATTGTAATAATTAACACGAAATTAGTAGTTATACAGGCACAGTACGGTTGAAAAATATGTCAATATGTACACAATTTGATTCCTTTCAATCAAATTGTGTACATATTGACATATTGACAGTATGAAGGACATTTCATACCGGAAAGGTATGCCGTAAAGGTATCTGTTTTGGCCGTGTGGAACATACCAAAATTATTTAATCCAAAATAAGGGAAAAGAACGGTTGAAGACCATATATTAAAAATATATTAAAAAGTACGTGACAAAAGAGTGTTCACGACTTAACAACTTAAAAATGAGCCAGGTAAGTCAACGCAAGTACAGGGGTGGCATTTGCAAGGACATCTAGTTGTCGAATGATGTTATCCTCATTACTCCAACAGTATCCAACCTTGGCAGAGAGACTGACAGAGCAGACAGAAAGACTAGCAAGTCCTTTTGGCCATTGAAACTTCTCACATATGGAGGTGATGGTTTGGTAGAAAGCATGCTCCAAATAATCAACCAAGCATACGTACGACAACGAAAGCATGCCGCATGACTGAAAAATGCAATCATATGTCTTGCACGAGCTACCGAGGAGTATCCCTACTCAACCTCGCATACAAGCTTCTGTACCGTGTGAACATCATAAGCCCTTTTGCACAACACTAATCAGCACTTACCAGGGGCCAAATCGTCTCTTCCGTGATCGTATAACGTGATTTATAACGTAGAAATGATCATTTTGTATGTAGTAATGCTCGTTTTTACGTGACGAGTTATACGATCACGAAAGAGGCGATTTGGCCCCAGGGTGATAAATCCTCAGAGAATGTGCGAATTAACATCGGAAGAATGGCGCAGTATTCAATCAACTTGGCGTGCGACTCTGAAAGTTGTTAGACAACGATAGAGCTGGATGGAGATGCTTTTTGGTTGAGGCTCAGGTCCACCCCGGACGTTAGCGCTATCATAACTGGATGACCTACAAAGTGATGGATGAATTCAGTTTCCCGAGATCCTGTCATATGACATGCATCGGATTTCGACAACGTTATGCAACGTCCTGCGATTTCTTCAATTCCGTGCTGGAGCTGATAAATAGAATTTTTAAACTTGATATAGTCATTGCCTTCTGAGAAAGTATGTTACAATTACAACACAAGGGCTCACAGACTCGGATATGTGGTATTTGGTGATGTGTATGTCAGGGAATGATTCGTTTATAACTTATGTATGTTTGTTAATTTTTTGATCACAGCTTATTTTTTACGAATGTCATTCAATAGTTTTTTGCTTTTACAAAATTCCCTCTGTTTAAATTTAAAACAAAAAAACATACAACTGCTTTGGATTTAGAATTGGTAAACAGCAAGTGAAGCTGTGATAGTTCAATTTTTTATAACATTAAATTTTCTTTTAAGAATACTTCACTGTGGTTTAAAATGGACGAGAACAGCATCCAAGATCAGAAACAACCCAATTGCACCACCATCGCTGAGCAAGAAAATCAAAATCCAAATAAAACCAAGAAATACCGGAAACCAATGCTATGGGTATTTGAAAAAGCATACAGTAATGCTGTGAAAGCCGATAGAGAAAAAAAGAACTTCAACAATTGGAGCGTATATCGAACGCATAAAATTGAAACTGGCAAAGAGAAATATTTTCAATGTAACAGAGTTAAACTCCGCGATGAGAATCAATCATCTACAATTTGCTTGTTGTACGACTCGGTTAAAGAAAGGGTCCTCCGATTTCGAACATCCGAGCAGCCTAACCAAGAGCAACTGGAACACCAAGCTGAATTTGGATTGTCAACCGAAGTGAGAGGGGAAGTTGAAAAGCTATTTAATTTAAACATGAAACCAACGGCAATTTTGCATAGTCTCGCTAAAATGAGTTGCATGCCTATGCCTTCCAAAACTCAACTCAATAATTATCTGATGTGTCTTCGAAAGGACAAGTGCAAGCCTGTGAAAATAAATGTCAAGCAATTATCCGGCCGATTGAAGGAACGATCAGTACTTTCATGCAATGAACATGCATCATTTGTTGTTGCACATGAAGTATCGTGTTCAGGTGACGCAGATCCCATGTTTCGATTTTTCATTTCAACAAAACACCTCATTGGATTGGCACGCAATGCAAAGGTCATACAGGTGTCGGCAGCTTTTAATATATTTTGGCAGACCTTTCCAATGTTTGTCATAGGCACCACCGACAAAGATAGCAAATTTCACCCGTTCGGTCTGACAGTGTCAAAGCAAGGAATAACCGAAGACTTCAAATTTTTCTTTAGTGCGGTAAAGGAATTTGTGAAAGTTCACCATAAAGTTGACTTAGCACCGAAATTTCTAATTTGCAACGCAGAGGAACACATTCAACGTGGCTTTAAGGAAGTATTTGGACCTGATATTGGTGTGCTGACGTGTTGGGCATATGTGAGAAAGCAAATCATAAGACGCGTTTTGAATGACATCTCGGTAAATCAAAGGATTGCAATTATGAACGACATTGATAAGCTGCAGCTGGCTGGATCCAAAGAAGTTTTCCAAAAGGCTTGTGGATATTTCCTAGAAAAATGGCAACATGAAAAGGCGTTTTGTAAATATTTCAAAAGTGAATGGGTTGAAAAAAATCAAAACTGGTTTGAAGGCATCGCTAGTGGTTTTCCCAGCACTAATAGTGGGCTAGAAGCTTTCAGCTTAGCAATTAAAAATAATAAAGCTCTGCGAGTTCGATTCACTTTAGAGAATTTCTTGTTAAAGGCCATGGATATGGTTAGTGACTGGTCGAATGAATATAAATTTGGAACTAAAAAAGTGACTGACGCTCCTACTATAAGCGAAAGATTATGGGTAGACAGCTATCAATGGGCAAAGTTGCCCAAAAATATATTGAAAAGTGGAAACAATGAAAATTGTTCACTCTATCGGGTACCAGCTGAGAACAACTCAACCAACATTGAGCGTCACAATTATTGGTTTTCATTTGATTCCTATAAGGAGTTATATTTTAACGAGTGTCAAGTTTCGTTACCACTGGAAAGAGAGGGATGGCTAAGGGGTAAATGTAATTGTCCTTCATTTATGAAAATGTTCATGTGCAAACACATTTTGGGAATGGCGATTACTCTAAAAGAAGTTAAAGTTCCTTCGGAAGTGCGAGATAAAGGGTTTTGTGAAATGTATAAGCGTGCAAAAGCTCAAAGGAATAGAGCGATGTTTGTAGACTTATAAATAAATTTGTTTGTACACTTGGAAATAAATTGAATAGAAAAGGAAGGTTTTTATAAGGACTATTTTTGGTAAGGATATTCTTTCGGGTGGGCCGTTTGTAAAGCTTTGGATTCATGGCGAACCATTTTCGTAGAATTCTAGAGTTATCTTTGAAAATGTCATGGATGACTATTCAAAGAGGGTTGAATAGAAATTAAATTAACATCGTGCGCAGCTTTCTCTTATCAGTCACGAAAGGAAAGAATTTATACATGACTCTTATCTTGAGGATCTGCGAGCCCTGAATAAACGCGCTACATAAATCGTTGGGACGAATACGAAGGAGAACGGTATCGACAATTTTGCTGCAGTGCAGGACAATAAAAAGGAAAGCAGGGGTCATCCGAAAGAAAAATGCTTTGTAGAAGCATTATTTGGGGGAAGGGTGTACTGCGTATTCAATGGGCTGTACCAACCACGACGACGACATTGGTTTGGACACACGGAGGGAATATACAACAAAGCTCCAGTCAAGAGAGTTTTTGAATCGCAGCTCTCAGATTCAAGGGACGAGAAAGATCGAACCTCAGATAAAGGTATGCTGGATGATTGGCCTGACAAACTGGTGGCAACATGCTCGGCACTCCAAAGGGTGGAAAGAGAACGAGATGAAGAACAGGACTTCGACAAGCGAACAAGTTTATCAACCCTTAAACAATGGGTAAAGTCAAGAAATGCTCACACTAATTACGCGTGCTCACTCAACTGCCATCTCAACAATCTGGGAATAAGTCCATCGGGCATACGTTGACTTTTTTTTTGGAAAACCAAGCGACTGTTGAACATATTTTGTTTGAATGTTTCGCCAGATCTCGAAGTAGAGAAAAACATTTTGGCAGCCATTGTTGTGAGCCATGATAGAGCCACGGAGGCAACTTCGGTGCATGTAAGGAAGACGGCGGCACGCTTTTCGTTGCTCGGCTCAGCTCGTCGGACGAGGGTGGTTCTTGTCAACCCCACCTTGCACCACCTGCTCAGCACATCAAATCTCGTGCCTTTTATGCTATCTATAGTAGAAGTTTCCTTATACCCTAAATTGACGTCAGACGGACAGAGAAGAAAGAAAGGGAAGAAAGGATCATTTGTCCAAGGACCTATGCCAATACCCGAGAGAAAGACAGGAAAAGAATCTCGCGAACACTTAAAGCTAAACCTATCTATCTCACGACATTATCTTTTCCCGTATCTCTCCCGGATAAGGTTCGTCAAGAACCTGAGATATGCCAGATGTTGTTGGCAAATGATGGCCAGCCCACCCTACGTGTCTTACGATACAACCTGGGGCCAAATCGTCTCTTCCGTGATCGTATAACTCGTCACGTAAAAATTAGCATTATAACGTATAAACGATCATTCCGACGTAATAATACTCGTTTTTACCTGATGAGTTATACGATCACGGAAGAGACGATTTGGCCCCTGCGCTATCTTCCATGGCCGATACTGCAGGGGATGGCCCCTTAAAGACCTTCCGGTCACGACCCTACTCGTCACGTAGTGAAGAGTTCGTGTGTCGTCGTGTCCTAGTCTGTGATTGTAAGTTCCGTCATGTACGCCCACAGGACGGCCTTCCCGGCCCCACACACTCATCCGCAAGGAAACTTTACGCGTACATTTTTTCTAGTGGAACTTCACATTAATTACTCAATAAAACCTATCCTACTTCAGCCTTTAGTGGCAATTAAGCTTAAATCAAAGTTCAAACAACACTTCATATCATGTTTGCGGATGAGGTTCTGAGGTTCCTTCATGATCACAATTTTGCTCGGGATCAGGGTATTCTCTAATTGTAGGAATACTTTGCTATAAGCTAAAGATCTTCCAGTTTGCAGTGCTTTTCTGGCCTCAGTCAGTTCCAGGATAGTCGAAGAAGATAACAATTTTATAATTATTATTCAAAGACAGCAACATTTATTTAGTTCCTGGAATCTGTCTTTTACACATCAAAATTAATTCTGGATTGTTGATCGTGTAATAGCGAGAGTTCATCATTCACCTATGCTGAGTAGTACTGCGAGGTAATGCAAGGCTTAAAACTTTACCAAAATCACCAAAAAGTGAGATATCTAGCCATACCAAGCATGCTAACAAACTAAGAATATTTTAAAATGCTTCGCCGATCGAAAAGAGAGAGAGAAAGAGAGCAAAAGAGAGACAAGAAAAACTCGTTTGGTTGGTATTGCAACCAAGCCACACACGAGAAACAATTTTTTGCAAAATGTTTGATTTAAGGATCACTTCCATCGGAACTGTCTTCTGCGCTTTACATTCCGAGAAAGGACAAACACAATTTAACGGTCGTCGAAAAATTCTATGCATTACAAATAATACGGAAGATCATACTCGTGGTTTATGAAGAATCGATAACATTGATTAAGAACCTTAGTCAACAGACGGAGACACTAATCAATTATTTGCCGCCACATCATCGGAATGTGCTTTAAGTAACACGTCAGTTTCTTGTTTTTATCGTGAAAATAATTAACACCGCTTTAGATAGCGACATCAACCAACTCTGCGTACGCAACTGGCCAAGGATCGTGCCGGCTGGAGAGGGTTGTTGGTTGAGGTCCTGTTTCACCCTGAACTGTAGCGCCATCATAAGTTAGTAAAGGATTAACTTTCAGTTTTTATTCTTGACTTCGATTGGCAAATTACGCTCTGAGAGATTTATCAAAACCACTCGAGCCATGGCGATCAGCAAGCGCCACGTCATTTTAGCAGACATTTTGAGTATCGTTGAAAAAACAATTGTGTATCGAGTGGCAAGATCAAATCCGATGCGATCATGTGACGGTGGTATTTGATGTGGTGATCAGACCATTAAAGAGGCGGGCGATCAAAAATAGAATGTTCAGCATCAGTTTATCTGAAAGAACATGAAACATTTATAAAGATCACCATTTCCGATTGCTGGGAATTTAAGTCTTTAAATTCGAAACTGCCTTTGTGTGCATCCATAGACCCATACACATCCTCAATGTCCACATGCAGAAATGTAATGCAGTTGAATAGATATAGTATCAAAAGGCGAAGTTTACTTCTAATAAACTAGTTACATTCCACATACGTTCCAACTCATTTAAATGCAGCATCATTCCAAAAAAGGAAATTAGCCGATACCAAGTTCCTTGGCGCGAGAAATGTAGTATATTTGTTCTCATTTCAAACTACATGTTGATAAAAGCGCTTAACATAATGCCTCTGTTCCCTACATTCTTCTCTATCAACTTGCTTATTAATGCGTTCCACATAGGTTCCAACTCGATCAGTAATTAGTCTAGCCTGTAAAATGTAGTCGCCATAGCCAAATGGTTAGTGCGTTGGACTGTTTAAAACAAACTGACACAGGTTTGAGCCTCAGTACAACAAATAAACCCTTTTTTGCGGAATCACTTCTCGGCAGACATTGACAAACTCTCGAGAGCATAATTTTTTTTATAACAAAAATTCTCAATCCACCGTTGGGAGTCGGCAATAAAAACTGTGTAGGTTCCTTTTAATGCCTGCGAGAAGCTAGATCTTGGTTCTCTTCAGGCTGTATCGCCAAAGCTCATTATTTCATACATATGCCGAGTACTGGATTAGGTAGAAAATTCTCCAGCCAGAGCTTAATACACAACATAGAATTAGTTTACTTGCATCATCAGTCTGATCCCCTTTCTTATATTAAATAGTAAAGATCCAAACCATTTTATCGATACAAAAAAAATGAGAACTACCGGGCAAAGTGATCAACCCTGGGGTCACCCTGATACGCAATAGGCAAAATATATCGTAAAAACAAAATGGATTAATGCAATTCATCGTCACAAGTATAGTCTATTGTGAAATAATAATAATAGAAGAAAAAAGGCCACACACTAAATACAGGTCAGCTCTTATGCAAATCAATAGATTCCCCTCTTCTCACTCCTCCGCTCCTTGTTAAATAGAGTTTAAGTTAAGCATAAAACATTATCAAACAAAATATGCTTGGGAAACTTACATTATCCAATAGGCTAGGGTTTTTTTGTGCTCCTTATGTCTGCTATGGCCGCATTGATGGAGTCACAAGAAACACACTTCCCTGCTAGAGAGAGTCTTGGATTAGTCCGAATGAACGCCGTTGTGTACGAGGTGAACTGCACAAAGCGCTTAAAAACAGGAACGCAACTTTGCCGTCCAACAAAAGCACACAAAAAGAAAGAATGAAACGATGGCGACACAAAAACGATCGCTCCTACTGCTGTTGTGTATATTGCTGCCGATCTGATGCCACTTCTGCGGGGAGGATACGTTTTAGTATCGCGAACGCCTTTTTTCTAACTTTTTTTTTCTTTTTTTTTTTGTTTTTAGAATCCACAAACACTATCACGTAATAAAAAATGTTTTTCACTGGTTTTAAACTAATGCAACGTAGGGCTAGGCAGGCGTGATCTATGCATTAGGGGTCCTTGGAGGGAATTCTTATGCCTGGACGAGGTGGAAAGAAAAAAAAAATCCAAAAATTACTCCTGGACAATTGATTTTCCCAATCACAAAATACACTGCGAGAGAGAGCCAGGCAGCAGAACATAAAAATAAAAAATGGCGTCTTTATTTCTGTGGCGAAAAATGAGAAGAGTTGACGAGTGGTGTACCTAGGTAGAATTGGGAAATTTGCGCCTTTTCCAATGGTGCTAACAAGAATTGTTTATGGAAATGTTCAATTTAATTCAATTTAATAGAATTAATTGTTTTTATGCGGTGAATAAGGTTTTAATTAATTTTATAATGGAAAATGGAAAATGTGAAAAATATCAGTGGTAACAGTTTTGCCTCACATATGTTTTTATAGACAGTGTTCAAGAATGCGACTTGAAGAACATGGCTTTGGATTGCAATTGTATAAACTAAAAAGATATAGGCCTTGTAATTTTATATGGATTACAGGAAAAGACACACATATAAGATACATTAGATACCTTAGCATTCCATTCTCTTCAAGTATATTGGCATCGGCGATAGCTTGCTACTACTTGTCCCAAATCTGAGAGCTATGGTTAAAAGATTCCCTTGGCTAAATCATTGCTTTCCAAAAGCTCGATATGTCCTAATTGATGTAGTAAACGTGTTTTAGATTTTCAAACTATATTTACGTCGAATAGATAATAGAGTTCACGGTAATTTCTTTCTTTCGGAGAAAACCATTATCAGCTCTGTTTTTCTGTTTATCGTCCTGCGCCACATGTTGCAGTGGACTGAGACAGTATTCCCCGCCGAATTTCTATGTCTTAGACAGATAGTACCTTCTGTGTTGACATAAGCTTTGTGTTCTATATATTCCAGTGCAAGATTGAAGGAATCGCGTGTCAACGCATCATCTCGTTGAAGTTCCGATAAATTAGCCTTTCCCGGAATGGTGGGCCGATTTTGTTGAAATTTACACTGCAGCGTCATGAATGCTCGCAAAAAATTGTCAATTTTCAATTTCCTTTCCCCGGCCAATGGCTTCTATAAATGATCCATGTCACCCTGTTCTGATCGAAATTGTTGACAACTGTTCTCTGTGCATCATTCTCAACAATTGACGAACTGACCCCCCACAAATAAAATGTCAATTTGACATGACATTTCTATTTGATTCAGCACGTGTAAAATTTGTTTAGATTATCGTTTTCTTTAATTTTTCTCACAAAAATTTACCAACAACGATGGGAAAAACAAAGAAAATTAAGGTCCGCTCAGCGAAGGTAAATCCTCTTGGGATACCCAGTTTAAGGGAACTTCAAAACGAAGATGAATTCAACACGGACAACAACAGCCCCATTGAAGCCATTCGTGACCAGTTGCAGTGCACTAATATTGAGGAAAAGATCAACGGACTGCAAGCGTTGACAGTGCTCGCATCGAATAAGATTAAAGTTATTTCAATCTGTTCCAGTGATTTGATTCGTATAGTTGCACCATTGTTAGTTGATTCGAATACAGCAGTACGAAATGCTGCAGCTGGTGCTCTTCGAAATCTATCTGTTTCTGGTATTGATGTGTGTGACAATCTTGTGCAGCAGGATGTTCTCACACCGCTATTGGCTCTGTTGAATGAATACGCTCGTGAGGAAAATTGGGTTCCAGAATTTGACAATAAATTGAACGGTCAGCTTGGTTTGAAATCTGATATATTCCTTCAGGTGAGTCTCATAAAATTTGGGTGTATTCTTTAACTTTCAAAACCATTTGCTTAGTCTATCAATATATTGTGGAATCTATGTGAGAGCACTGAAGTGGCACTAGAGAACTTTAACCAATCACACATCCTCGAAAGTTTCATTCGTTGTTTGGACTACAAGGTCTTCGGCTTGGAGATAGCAGTTTCAGTCGCTCAGTGTTTATTGGTGATCTCGGAGGAGAATCCAAACTCATGGAATACATTGAATAGTCATGTGCCAGAGTTCATTTGCCTTTTGAATGTCCATGGTGATCATGCACACACACTTTTAAGGACACTGGCTGCCGGTAACTTAATTTGTAATATGCACTTTAGAATGATGAATAATGCTATTTTCTGTTGTTATAGGAATACTTTCAAATGTTCCTGCCTTGGCTGCATCATATGTAAATAAAATTTTCTCTGCATTGTCCGCTACGTTTGATATTAATCACAGAGCTGCTCTGGGAGATGTAACTAGTGCATTGCCATTGTCACAACAGTCACACCCATCTGAGTTAGAACTAAAAATGGATGTAACAGATGGTAAGTGTAAAATAAAATGTTTGCCTATACTTTGTTTAACATTTCTTTCTCTATTGTAGCGGAGGAGACAGAAGAGGCCGCCTCACTGAGACGAAGGAGAGAGGATCTTCCCAGTGAAATCGAGATCCATGTGAAGAATATTGGATATCTTCTAGAAGCACAACGAGTAGCTGCGGAGATTGTCACGAATCAATGTGCAAATGACGATGATGGTTAGTGTTTACACATGCTTAACAGGATTTTGAGCCTTGAAGAGTCTGGCTGAGACAGACTTCCGGGCCTTTTACTGCCAGTTTGTTAGATCTAAGCATCCTGGAATCCGTGTTAGCTTGTTCCTTCGGTCTTTCTTGTCTCGAATATAAGGGCTGCGATAAGAAGATCCTCTTGGCTGGAGCATTGTTGTCCAATCGCTCAATGTATATGAAAAGCTTGCGTTCCAGGATTGAAGCCTACAGCCAAAATTGCAGTCGATTGTGGCTTCGGATTGTGTTGCCATGAAGCTTGGCCTTGGGTGTCCCCTCCATAATTATTTAGTTTTTTTTCTACGAATAAGTAGTTGCCCCATCGCGTAATCTCTAACCTGGAGGACTGCGTCCTGGCCGGACAAACCGACCCTTTTCGACCTAAGTTCCAAATGAGTTGAACTAAGAATGTGGTTCAACCTAAATGCTACAACGTCAGCATTGATTCCATCTTAGGAGTTCTTTCGATGCCACCTAGATCAAAGGGGGAATACCTCAGTAGTTGCCACCAATAACCTTTCATTGGGGCTGAAATCCTATCTTCAGTCGAGGTGGCAGGCATCCGAGGTGCACTATGTGGATGTGAGGATAGTATTTGTTAGACGGGTTTGTTATGGAAAACCTGTCCCCGCTTTCGTTCTTTTGAGAGCTCATATCTTACATTTGAACACGGGTTAGAGTGTATGAATATTTTTTGTCGAGTCAGAAAAGCAAAAGTTGCGATTGAAATGTAATAAAATTTACGAGCACCGCTCCAATGCTCTACTTTAATTTATACTTCGTTGATAGCGTCATCAAATTTATTTCCTTCGAAGGTATTTTAGTGGTTGCTTGCATTATTTGTTTTTACCACCGTTGCCGCAATCCTCCTTTTCTTAGTTAAGTAAAGTGCAACTTAAATCAAACGCTATGATTCGATCTTATCTTGCTAACTTCGTTAGAATATGCGAATCAAAGTAAACAATTCATCCAACAAAGAACATCTGATTGATTCTTACAGAATGGATAGACAATGACGCTGATGATGTATCCGACAGTGAGAGTGTCAACGACTACGAAACAAGCAAAAGTAATAGTTCATCAAATCTACAAAATACCGACAGACTGCCAGTAGATGTTATAGAAGCCGTCAAATCACTTGGATTAGTTGAAAAGGTAATCGATGTTGTTTCTTTGAATGCTGCAGATACAGATTTTTTTTTTCATGAAGGTTTGGCAAAAAGCCCAACCAGTGCCAGAAAATGTACACCAAATACTCAGAGAGAACAGCGTTACATTGATGAAAAAGTAAGAAAATTATTTCAAATAGTACATATGTCATAATAATCCTTTTTAGAGTGAAAAGTCTTCGCATATCTTCCCTGCTGTGTTTACAGAATTTGTGCAATTCAATGTGTACTGAAGATCTCGGTGGTCCAACAGCGATCTATGCAGTTTGGTTGGATTTAGGACAACAGGTTTTTCAAGGACCACAAGATCCACTTCTGTTAGAACCGTCTACATCATTAATGCGTGCCGCATTGGAGCATTTAAAAAAGAACAAAGAACTATTTAGTCAGATGTCAGAGAGTGATCTAGAGGTGAGAAGGATTAGGCTGATTGATCATCAGATTTTTCTAATGTTTTTTACTTTTAGTTGATGCTAAATGGGGTCAACAAATGCACAGTTCCAGAGATTCGTGCCAATTGGTTACGCATGTTGGGTACACTAGGTTGTCTACTATCGGAACCGCTTGTAAAAGTCATCATTGGTTTCATATTAGACACATGTTCTACGGTAAATCTGAAAAGTGGAAGTCAGAGAGTTATTATAAATAAATGTAAACTTTTAGGAATCAGACGTTTGGACAATTTCTGAAGCAATCGATGCTTTAATGGACATGTTCTCTGACAATGATTGGAATCAAATAGTGATTGATTTGAATTTGCATGAACGTATTAAGGCATTAGAAAAAGTCTTCAAAAGCAAGGTATGGTTAGATAGTCATTTAGATAAAGTTTCGTATAACACTTGGCTTGTTCTTTTCAGATTCGACAACAGAAACGCCAACTGAACGAAAGATATCCGGCTGTCCTCACGGTGCGTACAAATCTAAGTCGATTCGTAAAGTATATTGAAAAAGAACTTGTCAAATTCTCACGGACAAACGGAACATAGATATAGATATCTACTGCAATTATTTAAAAACTAAAGTTTTTTTTTTTTATATACAGCCGTTTAAATAAATTGTAAATTATATACAATAAATGATTTTATTATTGAGATGAATTAAGGGTTTGTATCAATCAGTTTAACCTCCTTCGTACTTAAAACCCTAGCGTGTCTTAGATATCCACATGCGAAGCATTCTAGTAGAATCGTCGCTATCGAAATCACAGCACGCATATCTCAAGGGAAGATCCAAGGAAATGGTCCTCCATGAGGTAGTGCGAACAATCGAAAAATCCTTAAACTACAAAGAATACACCCTAGCGTCCTTCTTAGATATAGAGGGAGCTTTTAATAACGTACACACTGAAGAACAAGAATTATTCGGGCAATACTAGGTAGCAGTCATTTTACCAAATTCGCCCATAGAGGTACGCCACGGGATGGCGTCATTTCTCCTCTAAGTTTCCCTTTGTGGTAAGCGAAATCATGGGGAACGCTCTAAACAAAGTAAATACCTAAGCTGCGGCCTCGGCGTTAACCTGAGCAAAATTGAACTGATGCTGTTCACTACCAAAGCCAAAATTCCCGATTTTACCCTTCCCCGTCTTAATGGTCAACCGCTCACACTATCCTCCAGCGCTAGGTATCCGGGTATCATGGTTGACCCAAAACTTAACTGGAAGCAAAACATCGAACACAGAGTAAGGAAGGCATGTGTTGCCTTCTATGCCAGCAGCAAAGCCTTTGGAAAGCAGTGGAGACTTCAACCCAAGATGACCTTGTGGATGTTCACAGCCATAGTGCGTCCAATTCTCACCTACGGGTAACTATTATGGTGACCTTCTTGCACCTTCTGCCCCTCGATCTACACACAAAAGATACCGCATTATGCAGTGCAGTCAGACTCAGAAAATCTGGGTGCTGGACTGCAAGGCCTTACGGCCACAGCAACATTCTGGACTCGTCACCTAATGGTATGGTCACGTTTCCAACCGATTACTCCACACCCAAACTAAACTTCGATAAAAATTTCCACGTAGGATTTCCTACCAGAGACGAAGTGGTGAAGAACTTCAACACGGTCATCTACACCGACGCATCAAAGATAGAGGTGTTCGGCAATGCAAACGTGTGCCAATACGAGTACGTATAGTGATGGAAATAAAATGTCTCCTTTTGGTAAAAAGAACAACCTCAGTTGATAGAGCCAATTTTATTCTCACCTAAGACCAACTACGCCTTGGAGCGGTTTTTAAAAACAGAAAGATGCGATCCACATGCTGTCTTAGGTCAGACACACACGAGTGTTTATGGAACGTTAGCGTCGAAGCAGATTTAATGCTGTCATTTTGTTATTAAATATACTTGCTACATGTCGAGATAAACTAGAGCCTCAACGAACAAGCCTCTGCAGTTAGCTCAGTCTATAGTTTCGTATCTTGTACGCTCTACTTAAGGCGAGGTTCTCCTCTGCTGCGTCGTTCGTCCGATTTAAATTCGAAGACTCTGCGGACCGTAGCGTTGGTGTCGATTCGCTCTACATGTCCTAGAGCCACCTCAAACGTCTTTGTTTTAACTAGGTCAATGCTGCTGTACAGTTCGTATAGTTTGTCGTGAGACCTCCATCTCTCAAGCTCATTAATCTTCACAGGACCGAATATTTTAGAAAAATTTTTCGCTCAAAATGACCAAAAATATCTTCATTCTCCATCAATAGGGTCCATGCTTCAGTGTTATAGAATTTAGGGTCTTGTATAGAGTTTCAATAAGTGTAAGTTTCGCACAATCCCAACTATGTGAAAGAAAGTGCGTCACCTTGACTAAAATCTTCTTTTTGACATCAAAGGTGAGCAGCAAGCATTCTCCATCGTCATCTTGCGCAGTCGGACGAGTTTCATAGTGCAACGATCACGTAGAAACGATACGAGCAACAACTAGGGCCACTGACAAAGCGACTAACTTGTGAATAGATTTCAGGGGCTGTTCCTTAAGATCGGCCATAAGGAATGGCGACGGATGTGTCACGAGGCATAAGGGTAGGTTGGTCACGCCACTGCCAGCACCATCAAGCAGGCTTCTGGCTCTTGACGAACCCCTATCCAGGAGTGACAGAGGAACACGGTCAATTGTTCATAGGGTTTGACTAGGGTAGTTATAAGTTATAATAGGAATAGTTAGGGCGTAGCTTTAAGGCATAGGTTTCTTCTCTTTCTGTTCTTTCCGTCCGTTCAACGCCTACGTAGGTCTTCTCTTTACTCTCTACCAGCTTTCAGGCACGCGAATTTTGTCTGTGAACAGGGAGTGCATGGTGGGTTGGACAAGAACCACCCCGTTCGACGAGCTGAGTCAAGTTTCAATAAGCGTGCCCCCATCCTTCTTACGGGCACCCAAGCCGCCTCCGGGCCCTACTCTGGCTCACAACAGCTTTTATGGCTCTGTATAGTTCGTCTTTATAAATGCTATCATAGGCGACCATAAAATCGATCAGGAGATCTAGGATCTACCAAAATTTTAAAATTTTATCGATTGTGGAGTTTTCTGACATCAAATCGCACTGATCGGAGCCAATCAGGCTGTTGACGACAGGATTTAGCCGTTCACACATTGGGTAGATATGTGTATTGAATGAATCCGCGATAGAGATATATACAGATGGATCTAAAACAGCGTATAGTACGGGGGCAGGATTCTTCTCCAGTGCACCTGACTATTGCCAAACGACTGCCGGATCACTGCAGTGCGTTTGAGGCGGAAATTACAGTAGTCCGAGAAGCTGCGGCTTGGCTTTCGATTAACCCGATAGATGGTAGCGCTATTGTACTATACATTGATAGTCAAGCAGCGATAAAAGCCTTGGAATCACCGACAGTAAGATCCAAGTTGGTAAAGCAATGCCGCAGGCCTCTGAATGAGATCGCTGACAGATGCGACGTTTCCCTGTGCTGGGTTCCTGGGCACAGGGACGTTCCGAGCAACTGCAGAGCGGACGAGCTAACAAAGGAAGACGCAGGGCGGATCCCTACTGATAATGGAGGGAAATCACCTGCCCCCATAGAATCGATAAAATATTCGCTCGATACTGAAGCTAAAAGAATGGCTGATAGCAGGTGGGACAACATCAACAATTGTCTTCTGTCAAAACACACATTCTCGCGCTAAACAGATCAAACTTAGCTCTCTTCATAGGAATCATAACAGGCCACAACCTACTGGCGGCCCACCGCAGAAGAATGCGTCTTAGTACAGACGAACTATGCAGAGGCTGCGGTAATACAGACGCGGAAGAGAATACAACCCACTTCCTATGCGAATGTCCCAGCCTAGATAGAACAAGGAAGACGGCCCTCGGTGAATATAATTTCAACGACGTGGGCGAGCCACCAAAAGCCATTTTAAAATTCACAACGAATTCGGGATGGTTCAGGGAGGCCGAACGTTCGTAGCTGCACTCATCTAGACCCTTCCTTTCTTTCTTATCATTTCAGAATGGACACTCCACGACAGAGGAACACAATGGATCCATTAGGGATCCGAGTGAAGGCTGCACCACGCGATGCATCCACCTCTTCAACCTACCTACCTGCAGGCATGCCAGCAGATTAGGAGTTCCCTCTAACGATTTTTGTAGAACCTGCAGAGACGAAGAGGAGGAGGAAATGACCATACACCTTCCTTGCTCCTGCCCTGCCCTATCAAGGCTAAGAAGGGGAAACCCTAGGAGATGCTTCTTCGATGATCTCAATGACCTAGGCTCGATATTTTTAAAATTAACAAATTTGTACGTGGGTCTTATTGGTTCTGCACCTAGTGTGGCACAGAATAGGGTTACGGTTAACCAGAACTCCAACTTCAACTTTATTCTTCCTCCCTTAGGAAATTCACAGGTCCCTGAATGCTGTTCATCCGGTGTTCTTATACGTGGTATCACAACGGGCCTTGTTCTGGCCTAAGTGTGTCCCTGCTTAGTAGGGACAGCCACTCAACCTTACCTAACTACTTACCATTTCCCTAAATGTATACAAACTTTTCGAATACAAGAACCTTTACCATAGGACTTTTGGTGATGTTTTCTAAGCGGGGGATTCAGCAGATCTCCAAAGTATCGTATCAAAAAAGTATCAAACAAACTTAAAATGAATTTAGCACTTTAGGCACTTAGACTTTATTAAAATTATTACAACTGTTTCCATTGGTTGACTTAGCACATTGCAAATCTACATGCATGTAGTTTGCGTTTAAATCATGTCTCTCGAGGGCGCTCGCTTAGACGCCTCAACATGTTTCCTAACTTAAAAAGAATAAAAATTGTATAAATAAAAGTATAACACATAGTACAATATATATTAAAAAGTATTTCTTCTCCTTTAGATATTTTATAAAATTAATTTCTTTCGCCGTAGGTTGACGCAATTTTTTGCGTTTCATTTCGTTTTGCGTTTCAGATAAAAGCTCTGAAGACGAACGCTCGAATATTGCACAAGGAAATTTGAGGTCTCACCACGTGATGATCTTTCTTTAGTTGATATTGTTGTTGTTGTCGTTATTCTTTTTGGCATCAAGGTCTGGTGAAAGATTTTTAGTTCGCTTTGGCTTCGGCACTGGATTCCAATCGAGATTGGAACTTGTGGGCGAGGATTCTCTGGAGATGTTGTTGACTTCTTTTGTGATGGTACACTTTTTAAAAATGTTGTCCGCTTGATTTTTTTTGGCTGTTTCTCTGGCTAGGGTGGACTCAATGGTGTCTAGAATGCCTTGGAAATTTTCATCGCTCTTGTTGGATAGCTTTCGTTCGTGAGCGTTTTCAAGACCTTCGAGTTCTTCGAGCATGCGTTTCATTTCACGTTGTGACTCTGCCAAACTTTTAAGGTTCTGTTCCATTGCGTTGGTATTCGTTTCGCTCATGTTTCGCTGTAGATTCGCAGGATCAATTTCGGTTTCGTCTTCCTTCTTGCCGTTGAGCAAACGTTGACTTCGGTTTATTGATTCAATGATCTGTTTGACAGATCGTCGTTTCTCGGGCGGAACTGGCTCAAGGGGTGCTAGTGTTGACTGCTTCCACTGACTCGGTCTGGGGCGGTACAGGTTTTCGGGATTCTCCTCAGCGAAATGTTTGGCCCGAGGAGGCTTTTCGATAGGTGCTGGGTGAGCAATTGCCGGGGCATTTGAAGTAGATGTAGAAGCAGCTGCTGCTGGTTGTAAAGATTGTGACGGTTGTGCTGCTTGTTGGTTTGTTTCGGCCACCACAATGGGAGGGTTAGCCGTCGATTTCTCTGTCCGTGGAATGTTTTCCACGGATTCAGAGATCTTTAGCTGCAGTTCTGAGATGGTAGTAGGAACCACGACATTAAGATTTGAAATCTTTTCTTCGACTTCAATTTTCTTCGCAGTTGGTATGGCTTTGGGCTCCTGTTTTGTTGTAAGGTTGGTCTCGTTCTCAACGACTACGACTTTCCTAGCTGCCGGTAATGGAGAAGTCCGATCAGCTGGTGTAGGTCTGTGTTCCCTCATGGTTGGAATAGGCACAGTATCCGAAGTGGTCGGCTCTTCTTTAAGTTTAGTCGAATCCTGAGTAATGGTTGTTACGCGTTCCACTTTAATTGTAACTTCTTGGCGTTTAGGTGTGGGTGTGACATTTGAATCAACATCAATTCCTATCTCTCGGCGATTCGACTCCGGAGTGGAAGGTAGATCTGCCTCAATTTTAATCTCTCGTCGTCTCATGGCAGGTGTGTCAGGAGTTTCAGGTGCATTCCGACGAACTCCATCCAACCTTGGAGAGACAGGCGGTGGAGATTTTGGGATATTTGGTTTAGCTGCGATTGGTGGCTTTTCTGGGGATTCCTTAATCTTGAGCTCGTCCACTGGAGTTTCAGCTGATTTATGGACTTCAACTAATTCCACTCTGGTAGAAGTCATAAATGTTTCTGTTAAAGGACGCGAAACCTTCTTTTTAGGCGATTCTGGCCTTACTTCGGAACGGAACGTTGATACTCTTGATGGTTCTGTTTTTTCTGGCGATGAACGAGGAGACTCCACATGTACATGAATAGCTTCCACATGACCAACTTCTTTGACTGGTGGCTTAACTTGTTTGTCAATAACTTTCACTGGAGTGCTCTTTTTATTTGTGACCTCAATGTCCTGTTCTTCTGTGATAAATAGCGGTTCTGTGTCAGTGGTTACTACTATGTCCACATCCGAATTGACTGGTTTACTCGATTTGTGGACAGGTGTGGCTTGACCTTTGGGTATAGTACCATTTTGTTTTGGTGATTTTATGATGGTAGTTGTGGTACTGGTAGAGGAACGAAGATCACGCTCCGGACTATCAATGTTCGATGACTTGACGAAGTTTTCAATTTCTGCTGTAAGATTTTGTATTTCGAGGCATCCGTCTTCTAGAGCTGTGACAGTTCCCTTTTGAGTTGTGGAAGGCTTGTGACTAGGTGTGGAACCAGCACTTGAACTTTCTTCTTTAATTATTTGATGCACCTGAAAGAAGGAAAATAATGTGAATAAGATTCAACTGGTGGGAAGTGGCTATGTGAAAGATGAAGAGTTTACGAAAGCGAAAAGTGAGACACAGGAAGTCACAGAAAAGGTGTAGAAATCAAATTAAGAAAAAAGATATTCAGGACAAATGTTGGAAATTATTACGGAAGAGGAGCAATTGATTGTGGTGACGATTTTCAATAAGTTTCTGGCTGTTATACATTTATGACACGTATGCCCAATTTGCATCAAAGATTAAGGTAAAGTTTTCCGCACAATCCGGCCTCATGGAGGAGCACTAAAGAAGAGGACATCACAATAGGTCCACTGGTGGCCACAGTGATAAGGGACTAGTAATCCAATCTAAGGTAAAACAAATTCTAGACGGACAAGTAGTATAACGTGTCTAGCGACAGAGCAGATTTAACCACAGCTGGATCTGAACCGCCCAAAGAATTTAATTTCTCTCAACAGATCGCTTATCAGATCCGTAATTATCACAGGGCAATGTCTAATAGGCAAGCATGCAAACGGGTTGTAGCTGCCCAGCTCTCTCCCGCAAAAGAAGGCTTCATTTAGGAGAATTCTACTTTAACGAAGACCTTTGCCATGCACTGCTGAGCGTTGAGCCATATAGCGACGCAAAAAATTAAAACATATGAAATCGCATAGTTACGACCACGCCGCGTCGTCGCTTTGTCGCCAGGCGAAATCGTTCATCGCTTAGCAACTGCGTGGCCTCAACTATGGAGTATGCGTATGCCAGTAATCCCGTGTGGAAATGGTGACTTCAAAATTCCATTGGAAAGAGTTGAACGGGAGGATTAGATCAAATTTGTTGGGTAGGTCATGGAATCTGCATAAAATACGGGAATGTCCATATGGTAATTGGATCTAGATTGAGGATGCCTTTAAGCGGGCTGCCGCATTTGCCGCAACTTGTTTGGCTAGAAAGTCCAAAGATGTGAGGTTTAAGATGGTCTTTAGCGCAGCAGAGGGGTTGATCTCAAGTCCCCAGTTATGTAAACAGCTTATGCTTTGAACCTTGAACATAATTTTATGATATGAGCTTTCCTCAAGGGCTACAGAAGTTTGGGTCTGACTATGGACGTGTATAGCTAGTAGGTAATTTGGGCGTAAAGCCCCATTTACGACCAATAATTCTTCTACAGGTGCAAAGAGCTACCATAGCCTTTTCGACTCGGACTGTAATGATGGGCTTTCAACACAACTTCCTGTCAATACTGATGACACCAAGAAATTCGGCCTTATCAGAGAGAGTTAGTCTTGTGTCGCTGAGTTTTGGAGGAATGGTTGCAGGGATTTTATATTTCCTGGAGAAGAGAACTAGCTCTGTTTTGTGATGGTTTGAGTCCAGATTTCTCGGTCTATCTAGGAAGAATATCCGAAGAAGGTTCATTTTGTTTAAATTACTTGAACGGCAATGACTGGAGAGACTACTTACCAGTCTATGGATACTATCCAGGTTTTGAAGGGTTTCTTAGGATTTTATTCTTAAGAGCGGAATTGCTTCCTTATTTCTTTTAAGACTTCAGGTTTTCATTATTATGTGAGCAATTTTGAAATACTTGTTCTATGATCCGTTCCTAGCTAAGGAAGTAAGGAGGGAATTATTATTATTCAAATTATGATTAGTTAGACTTTGCGACTGATGCATATGGCACTGCGAACTGAAAGATCTATTGTGCCTGGAGCTAGTTAGACAAGGAAATCCTCTATCTTCCTAATGAAGTTGAGAATATCTCTAGTCGAGGCATAACGAATGTTCTCCGGTGTTAGGAATTCCTTATGGAGAAAGCGTTTCCTGACTCTGCAGACAGCCACGTGTTCACATAGTATGTATTCCGCTGATTCGTCTTCCTCTAAGCAGAATTGGAATTCAGATTCCTGAACTATAATTAGTTTATGTAAGTGATATCAGTGATTTTTGAAGAAGTTGCGTGGACGAAGAGGAGAAGGAAACCATTTCCCACCTTAATTGTAACTGCCCAGCTCTCTCCCGTAAAAAAAGGCTCCACTTAGGAGAATTCTACTTTAGCAACTAAGGCGATCTGATAAACAGAGATGTCAGAGACCTCCTTCGCTTCATCAGAAACTCCAATTGGTTAAACGAGTAGGTAAGGAGGTCTCTCCAGATCCTTGTGGTATCACAATGGGCCTAACACTGGTCTAAGTGTGCTGGCAGCCACTTCAACCTAACCTAACCTAAGTGATATCAGAGGCTGTAGTGACCGGTGAGGAAGCCGGCAAAGCTGTCTAAGTTCCAGTAGGATAAGAGGTTCGATATACCCCAGCTGTCCAGACTCGTTTTTAACGCGGAAATAGGAATGCCGCAGAAGGGCTTAGCACCTATGTATCTTTCAGAAGAAGTTGGTCTGCAATTTCATTGCCATCAATGCCTATGTGTCCTGGTATCCACCAAAACTTGACTCTATTCTGCTTTGAGAGGTTTTGGGGAGCATTGAAGCAGCCTGAAAAGACCTTTAAGTTACAGTAATGGGAACTCAGTGCTCTAAGTGTTGCTTGACTATCTGTGAATATATTGATGGTATGCCGGAGTTGAGAATGATATTGGCGCAGGTATCAATGGTATGTTGTTCTGCCTGGAAGACACACGGGCCCATTCCAAGTGCCTTTGAGACTTTATGATTTGGATCGTAGATACCGCCACTAACATCGGAGTCCATCTTTGATCGATCCATCAGTATACCACACTTGTCTTACGGTTCGGGATCTTAATCTCTAATTTCCTGCCAAAACAGAGTAATTTGGACATAAAGTCGGACACCGTGCTGATTATTTCAAGCTCGGGAAATTCAAAGAGAAAAGCCATGTGACACGTTGGTCTGCTTGGCTGGATTCCTGTAGAGCATTGGAGGTTAACTGCACTGCGTATTGCCACTTTTTAAGTAAGTAGGGAAAGGTGCTGCACTACTATTCAGGAAGTAGTCGAAAGAACTCTAGGCTACCAACCACCACCCGACAAGAAATCCGTGGTATGATGAAGAGTGCATGCAGAAGAAGAAGGCAACAGAGGAAGCATAGAACAACCCGGGCAACGTGGGAGGAGTACAGAGCCAAAAGAAGGGAGGAGAAAAAGATACTGCGAAAAAAGAAAAGAGCCTTCGCAGTCTCCCAGCTCAAGGATATCGAAGAAGGCAGGAGGAATAACAAAATACGAAGCTTTTATCAAAAAGCTAGAAGCCTGGCTGCAGGCTACAGATCAGGAACTCAGGCCTTTCGAAACAGAGAGGGTAATCTTGTCATCATTTCCAGCAGCTGCTTGATGGGCATGACCAAGAGAGAGTGATAGAGTATGAAGAAAACTCAACTTCAATCGATGAAGTAGTTCTCCCACCCAGCCTAGGGGAAGTCGGCGCAGCCATTAAAAAGCTAAAGAACAACAAGGTCGCGGGCTCGGCCAGATTACCGACAGAGCCCTTCATAGCTGGTGGCGATGTTTTGGTAGGGAGTATGCACCAGATCATCTGTAAAGTATGGGAGGACGAAAGCATGCCCGACGACTGGACTATCAGCTCTATCCGCCCCATCTTCAAGAAAGGCGATCCTATGTCTTGTAAGAAATACTGAGGCATATCCCTGCTTAATGTAGCCTACAAGTTCCTGTCCAGTGTACTGTGTGAACGACTAAAGCCGTTTTGCACCACACTCATCGGCACCTATCAGTGTAGCTTCCGGCCCAGCAAATACGATAGAACAAATTTTCACACTGCGGCAAATTCTGGAAAAGACCAATGAGTTCCAAGTCGATACTCACCATCTTTTCATCGATTTCAAAGCTGCGTACGACAGCATTCATCGCACCGAACTATAAAACGCGATGACGAAGTTCGGGATCCCGAGAAAACTGATCCGGTTGTGTCGCGCCACGCTAATTCGAAACATGCAGATTTCGGTAAGGAGACGCGCTGTTGTGTGATTTCTTTAATCTTGTGCTGGAGCAGATACTGCGAAAGGCCGGCGTAAATCCATCCAGCTGCTGGGACACGCAGGCGATATCGACATTATTTCCCGTTCCCAGAGTGACATTATTGAGGCTTTTACGGCAATAGAAGAACAAGTCGAACGAGTTGGTCTCATGATGAATGAGGATAAAACAAAGTACATGCTATCGACCAACACCGATCCGTCGAACACCGTCTAGATCAAAACCTAACAATAATTGTGAGGTAGTGAAGGAGTTGATCTACCTCGGGGAAAATATAAACTCCACAAATGACTAAGATTCGACGAATGATAACCTTAGGCAAAATCCGTCGATTGCTATGGCTCGGCCACATCGAGTGAATGGACGAGAATGCTCCAGCCACTTGGGTTCACGAAGAAAAGAAGACCGAACCTCCGGTTTAAAGATAAGGCATTTGCGGACGCCAGAAACCTTCCAGTAAACTGGAAGCAGCGTACCCGGGCCGTGAATGGAAAGCGGCATTAGTTCAGGCTCAGAACCTCCATGGGTTGCTGGTCTGATAAGGAAGTAAGTAAGGGAAAGGTTTAATTAGATTATTGGAAACTATTGATTGCTTGGCCATTGCCTATTGAAATCCTCATTAGGTTCCAACTTTCTCCAATAAACATTGCGAACCTGAAGTCTTTTAACGAATGATAAAAGCAGTAGAAATTTATTTTTATTCAGACAGGAAATTGCATCTTAACTTTAAGTCAACTTTGAAAATTCCTAGGCTATAATCAGAGTGTAATGCATTAAATAAAAATAAAAATAAAAAATAAGCATACACAAGAGCCAAGACTATCTTTATAAGTTTTTGTGCATTTATCGCTATTGGCCTAGAATTTCTTACCAAAGTATCTCATACATTGGAACTTATCTTATCGCAATTGTGATATCGTTTATTTATTTTCTTTCATTTTTAGATAAAAGATTAGCAAAAAATAAAAATAATTGCAAAATACCTTTTCGTCTTCGGTTACTTTGTGCACTTTCGAAAAAAACACTCAAAAATTGATAACACAAAAATAAACAAATATTCTTGGGACGGAAAAATAAACAAAAAGAATGGAAAAAAATAAAGCTAATTACAAGTTTCAGAGATTACCCAATTATTCGTTTAATGAAATTTCCTTCACTAGGTGTCCAGACTTGATTCTATGATTCGCATGCGAATAATGATTATACAAATATATATTGTTCATAATGCTATACAAAGTGTCTTCTTAAACTGAAGTGTGAAATACGGTATATTGAGAGGGTTCTGATTTGACACAAGTTCTGTCAAAATTTTCAAATCAAAATACTCCATATAAGAGAATTAAATAAGAGAATGTATAACTTACCGGCACTGGTGGTGGTGGAGCACGTCTCTTTTTGCGGGCAGGATGCTTTGAGGGTGTAGAAGTTCCCGAAATGCCACTCATGACAACATCATCATCGTCGTCATCATCATCAAAGGGATTTGTGCTGGCCACACTAGCTTGTGATGATCTGTTGGAAATATTTTTTTTTTTTTAAATAGAAAATTGTGTTATTTTCGAGGTTAAGTTATATATTTTGACGCGCTGTTAAATTGAAAAACCACACGTACACAGAAATGAAGAAGTGGGGAGGAAAGATATTATAGCCCCAATGGAATATTTATCTATTTGTATCCGATACCCGATGTTTGTTTATATTTATATTTTTGGATATATATTTAGATTACCTAATTTTTACTAAACTTTTGTTGCTTGATTTGAAAATTTGCACGATTATGTGAATTTTTTTTTAAATGAATTGGATAGGATTGTGTAATTTGCGTTTTTATGACGTGATGTGTGGCTTAAGCCATTACCAGTGATGAATGGATGGCCATTTGTTGGTTTCTTTTTGAAGTATCTATTATTTCGACATTGACAACACTAATGCGTTTGAAATATTGACAGATATGTGGTTCCAAAGCGGCGCTGCATAGAAGGACCAGAGCTGCTCACGAGCTCTATGAGCAAAAGAGGAGAGACGAGCACCGGCTTCTCAGGAGGAAAAAGGAGCATGAGAAGGGCGCGGTCGAGAAAATTGAGACATGCTACTCCAGGAATGAGAATCGGAAGTTTTACCAAAAGGAAAAAAATACATGCCAACGACACAAACCCCGAACCGTAGCCTGTAGGGACGAGCAAGGGAACATAGTAGTAGAGTCGTAGTCGATGCTGAGGATTTGGAAGGAGTATTTCTGTAGACTGTATAACGGCGATGACGACCCAAATATCACTGTCAGGCAGAATGAACTTTTCAATCTAGACGATTAGACGATGTAGACTAACAATTCCGTCCACCCGACCTGGATGAAATGAAGATAGCCATATCTAAGCTGAAGTCCAACAAAGTTGCTGGAGTGGCCGGCCTGACTGCCGAGCTCTTCAAAGCAGCAGGCGATTACTTAGTAAGGAGCATGCACCAACTCATCTGTAAAATATGGTCGGAAGAAAGTATGCCCGATTAATGGAACCTCGAACCTCGAATGTGTGAACGTCTAAAGCCGTTCGTCAACAACCTGATTGGTCCATATCAGTGTGGCTTTAGGCCAGAAAACTCCACCATCGACCAAATATTCACACTACGGCAGATCTTGGAAAAAACCCAGGAGCTCCAAATCGATACACACTATCTATTCATCGATTTTAAGGCCGCGTATGACAGGATCTATAGCGATGAGCTTCACAGAGCAATGTCTAGTTTTGGCATCCCTGTCAAACTCGTCCGTTTGTGCAGGATGACGCTGCTCCATCAAGATCGGTTAAGAACTCACCGAGACCTTTGATGGTCTCGCGCTGTCATCCGACTTCTTTAGCATTGTTTTTGAAAGAACACAAGAGGCACAATCTTTCAAAAGTCCGTCCAATTACTCGCATACACCGATGATATTGAAGAATGCAGCGTGGAGTCAGTAGCGCATTCCTGAGTATTGGAACGGAAGCGGTTAAGATGGGTTTAACGGTCAATGAGGTCAAGACCAAGTATATGCTGTCAGCAAGAAAGGACACTCAACACCGATGTCTCGGACAGAACGTCCCCCTCGACAGATATAACTTTGAGGTAGTTAAGGATTTCGTCTACCTAGGCTCCGCTATCAATTCAGACAACGACACCAGCGCTGAGATTAGACGAAGAATAACCCTTGCCAATCGCTGCTTCTTTGGGTTAAGAAGGCAATTGACTAGCAAAGCCTTCTCTCGAACAACAAAAGTGACCCTTTTTTACAAGAAAGACACCTATGGGTAGGTAGGTTGAAGAGGTGATTGCATCTCATGATGCAGCCTTCACTGGAATCTCTACGGATTCATGGTGTTCTTCTAACGTGGAATGTGCCGTCTAAAAGAAGACAACAAAGAAGAAAAGTCTGCTGACCGTTCGGAACCATCCCTAATTCTTAATGAATTTTAGAATGGTTTTTGGTGCCTTCTGAGACAGGTCGCCCAGGTTGTTGAAATAATATTCACCAAGTGCTGTGTCATTCGCATAGGAAGTGAGCTGTGTTCTCGCAGCCTCTGCAGAAATCGTCTGTGCTTAAAGCATTCTTCTATGGTGGGCTGCCAGTTAGTTGTGTCCTGTGGTGTTATGATCCAGGACAGGGCCACAGAGGCATCTCGGTGTATGCGACGCCACTGTCATCTGGCGTGTCTTGGAGCGAGATGAAGCCGTATTGGGGAGCGAAGACCGAAGGGAAGGGAGTAGGTAGGGATAGCTGAGGATAGTTTTAAGTAGAACAGGCCTAGGCTAGGGTTTTAGTTTAAAGTTTTAGGTTAGCTTAGGATTAGCTTAGGATAGTAAGGTTAGTGTAAGTTTCCTCTTTTCATCCTCTCTCCTCTGTATGGGTAAAAGTCATTGAGTTGGAGATTTTCTTTTACAATTTTCTCTTTCCTGTCTTTAATGATGTCCTTCCGAAGTCTGAGTAGGGTATTAGGGATCTTCTTTCTTCTCCTATTAGCTAGTCTGGGCACAAATTAAAAGTGTTTGAGCAAGTGGTGTATGTTGGAGGGGGACAAGAACTACCCCGTCCGTCGAGCCTAGCCGTGCAACCGCGAGCATGCTGCCGTCTCCCACGCATACACCGAGATGCTTCCGTGGCCCTGTCTAGCACCTAAGTACGTTGAGAATAGTCATAGACTACAAAGAGTGACACTATAAACACCAATAACGATTGTATGCAATGATGAAACCAGTAGAGACCACTCTGGGCTCCAAGGTAGGTAGGTAGATAGAGGTGGCGGTAGCACTACAATGTGCCTTTTTGCCACCACGACTCGTGTGACATGGTTGATGATGTGCGTTGTTGACGATGTAAGGTAGTCGAAGCCAAGATCCAGCTTGTGGTTCGACATGAACCCAAGAAGCACTAGAATGTGCCCTTTTGTCACCACGACTTGTGTGACCTGGTTAGTGATCTATGTTGTTGAGGATGTGGCACAGTCGGTGCCTAGATTCAGCCTGTGGAGTTAAGAAAACGGATCAGATCTCGTATTTCCTTACCCGAAATGTCGTTAAGGTCGTTCAAAAATGGTTGGTTTAGTGCCAGACATTGGCACAAGAAACGGGAGAGTTTCCTTCTTATTTTCGTTCCCGCAACTGCGGCAGTTGGTGTTCTATGGGATACCTAGTTTGGATGCATGGTCTCCCATTGGCCAGTGCCCTGTGGCGATATATGGACGGGTTCTGTTTAGGTTAGGTTAGGTTGTAGGGGTGGCTGCACTTAAGTACGGATCCATTGTGTTCCCCGGTATCGTGCGGGGTACCTAAACTAATGAACGTATTATATTATCCATTGGCCTCCCTGAACCATCCCGAGTTCCGAAGGAATTGAAGAATGACTCTCGGTGGTTTGTCCGACAATACGCCCAAATCATTAAAGAAATGTTCTCCGAGGGTTGTCTTCTTGTTTGTGCTGAGGCTTGGGCATTCGCATAGGAGGTGGAATGTGTCCTCTTCCGCGTTGGGTTCTGTTTAGTAGGTCTTTTGTTCTATTCTTATCGTAGGTCGACCATATCTTTCTTGATATGGCGCTTTTGGTGAGTCCTCTCCATTGGAAGTTGACCTTCTGCAGGAAGTGTAAGTGGAATTGTCCTTAAATCGTTCCTGGCGGGATATGGACCATTGCTGCGAGTGAGCTGTGTAGAGCTGAGCCCTGCCTAACTAGTTCATCTGCACGCTCGTTTGGCCTTAGACAAAAGTTTTGAAGAAAAACTACTAAAACCACAGCTTTGCGGAGAAAAAAAAAGGTAACTAGGGAAGAGTATTGGACGCATAAGATTGTGATAAAAAAAAGTAAAAGGTCTCCGAAGTTTCCCAGCTCAATGCGTCTCGCGATCACAGTCAGATCCGTTGATTTTATAAGATATTCAACTTACACTTCGCTTGGGAGCCCAGTTACCGATTTATAAGGAACTTTTAGCAGCTTCTTGGTCATTCGATTATAAAAACTTATCTATGAGTCTCGTTTAGTAAACTCTTGAACGAAGTTGTTTGAAAAAGGCAGTGTTTACTATAACATTAGTCATACAATCAATTATTTTTAATAAACAAATTTATAAAAGAGCTTGTTTCAGGTAATGCACCTTGTACTCCCTTAATTACTAACCTTACATAACCTTTTCATGCATACCTCTGATAATTTGATATTTATCTCTATGTAAACAATACGTGAGTCAATAAATACGTCTCTATTGGTTAATTGTTGAATGAACAAATGAACGATTGAATTTTTAATGATTTACGGGGCGGATACGTAACATTTTAGTTAGAAGGAAACTAACCCAAAACTACTTAATGCAATTCCAATTATTAGTATGTACATGCAACTTTCATACATGGTAACATGAATAGAACTATTAGAAGATAGATAACCTCCACAATTAGTAACCCAAAGAAATAGTTCCAAAGTACCCAAAGTAGTTCCCCGAAACAAACCATTCTCCAATTTAGATTAGTAACTCTACAGAGAACACGAAAAAAAAAAAAAAAAAAACTAACAAACGACGAAACTTTATACAAGGCGACACCCACATAGAACGTAGAGTATATGTATGATGTCCAGCTAACTAATTGTGTAGACGCAAGGAACGCGCTAACTCACCCTCGGCTAATCATCCCCAAGGAGTCACTATTAAAATCATTATTACGTACTGGTTGTGGGGTTACAGACCCACGATACACGTACCTTCGGGGTGGCGGTAATGTCAGTGATTGTGCGGGTGAACTTGAGCTCGTACCGCTTGATGATGCCGTCTGAATTGTGCTGCGATATTTATCATTTCGATTGAAACCAATACCGTTGAGTGGTGGTTGCTATTAAATTGAAAATTAATTTTCCATCCACATATCATAGAAGATAGAGCTTACCTGTTCATTTCTCATATCCTGAAGAGAACTTCGATATGGAACGTTCCGTTGAAAGGCATTATCGGCACCGAGACCATTTGTTCCAGTTGTGTAGCGCATACGTGGATCATATGTACTGTAACCGTTCTCGTGGGTAAAGAGTTCCCGGCGCAATGGTGGTGGACTTTCTGAGGTTTTATTTATGCCTAAGCTTGATGATTTTTTCTTCATTCGAAATGACTTGAACGCCCTGAAATGAGAGAAGAACACGTATAAATAATATTTCCTTTCTTTAATACACACGGCCGGCGGCGTCTCCAAGTTGATCTTCAGTTCAATTGAAGAACAGCAGATACTCAAGGAAGTGTGCTGCATAATAAAAACCAACCTAAAACGATCCAATTGAAACAATTACTGAATGGTGCATGTAATCGCTAAGGCTACAGGGTGGTTTTGATATTTTGTTATGCAAGGAGGAGACAAAATTACAGTATGAAAGTTTGCTGGCTAGTGGCACTGTTCAAGAACTAAACGGAAGTGATCTTTTAATGGAAAAAGGATTCGGCTTAATTCGTTCGCAGACAGTCTTCAGCACCTTTTCCCCTATAGACTATCCACTATGTGTAGCATAATCAGGGAGACCAGTACGGAGCACATTCCTGCAATAACGTTGGAGGACTTTTTTGGAGCCTGTAAGAATATAGGCGCCTGGACCTGATGGCATCCCAAATAAGGCAATGAATGCGGCTGTACAAAAGAGACCAGACATCTTTATAGAAACTATGCAAAAATAGTTAGAGGAATGAGTCTCCCCTGAATTGTGAAAGCTTCAGCGTCTGATACTGCTGCCAAAAGGAAACAAGCCACCTGAAGAACCATCGTCATATCCCCCAATATGTCTACTCGACACTTTAGGAAAGATCCTTGAACGAATGATATACAACAGACTCCTCGTGATAGCAGAGGAGAAAGGAGCATTGTCAGACTACCAATTCGCATTTAGAAAATCGATGCCATAAAAGTGGTACAACAGCGGAAGCGATACAAGGAGAAAGATGGCGCTGGGGGACAAAGAAGTACTGCACAATAGTGACACTGGACATTAAAAATGCTTTTAACTCGGCAAAATGGTCCTGGAGATCGCTGGTCAGGATGGATACACGAAACTACTTGTTGAAGTACTTCATCGACAGGAAGTTGAAGTACCAAACCAACGAGGGAGTAAAGTATAACAACGTCACTGCGGGGGTCCCACAGGGATCGGTACTGGGCCCTCTTCTATGAAACATTATGTATGACGGAGTTTTGTGGTTATCGTTGGCACAAGGAGTAAAAATAATCGGGTTCGCCGACGGCTAAACATATCTATGAAATAGAGCTAGCCGCAAACGCAAAAGTTAAAGATTGGCTAGGAGCTGTCGGCTTGGAATTGGCTGAGCATAAAACGGAAGCTATTCTTATAACAAGTCGAAAAGCCGTCGAATATGTGAATATTCGGGTAGGCAGTCAGATCATTAGATCCAAGGAAGCGCTTAAATCCCTAGAAGTAATGTTCGACAATAGAGTTAAGTTTAAAGCAACTCGAGCAAAAAGGCTTCAGTACTTCAAGCAGCCCTTTTGCGAATACTGCCCAACATCGGAGCACCTGGATATTCTAGGAGAATTCTGCTATCCAGAGTGGTTGACTCGGTGCTACTGTTTGCTGCACCAGTTTGGGCGGCGGAGAAAATTGTCGGCAACAAACAGGCTCTTCGCGATAAGAACAATCTGCAGCTTCCGAACAATATCGGACGGAGCGATCGACATCCTCGCACACGACATGCTAAGGATCCACGAAAGGACAGTCTTGAGGCAATGAGAGGCAGGTTTTGTCAAGAGGATTAAAGAAGAGGAGGAGGCAACGTCAATAGCTACATATGTGACAAGCCAGGTGGGAGAACATTACGAAAGGCAAGTTGATCCCCATTACCGAAGCCTGGACAAAGTGGATTTTTTTTTTTTTATAATTCACTAGCGCTAAAGGGGATGCATGGGGACTGCAATTACCACCTTACGCATTTCTTATCCGGTCACGGCGGCTATCGCAAATATTTACAAGGATTTGGACACGACAGCTCACAGATTGTCCAGATCAAGAAGAAGACACGGAGCACGCAGTACGAGTATTCGATTGGAGTCGCTTCACAGAATTGAGAAATAACCTGCCGAATCCACAGGTCCTCAAAGACTATATGGTGCGGTCAGAGGATGGAAATTTGGACACTGGTAACGAATTTGCAAAAAGAGCTCCGAAGAATCGAAATAGCAAGGAGAGCAGAAGCGGAAACACACAAAGCATAGCAAAATGCTAACCAGCCCCGTGAAGTAATATCCAAGGACAGTCCCGCGGGGAGAGTGGTTGAAGTGTGCTGGGTGTGAATAAGCACGTAGGCACATTCCTGCCATCGAGTGACTCGGGTTTGCGAATCGGGGCATGCTGGTAGCCCGGGTTACCAGTGTCTTTAGAAGATTACCACATTCATGGGCGTAAAAACAAAAACAAATCCAAATGCAAACAAAAATTGCAATGAAAACATTTTACATGTCAAATTGCTTGTCACCCTGTATGGCTTAAACGATGCTTAATGAACTTTTAAAAAGCCAACTACGTATATCATTGTTTGCACAATAATCGACTTCATAATTGTTGTGCATTAGCTTGGTTTGGTTTAATAAATTCCAAGCTACCATAAGCCTAGACGAGAATATATCTAGAAAAAACTCCATAAATCTCCTCGACTCACATCGTCAATTACTTCAAAATTAACTTGAAAATTGACGGAAACGTCATAGTTTCAATGTTAAAGCTTGTGCCCGGATAGGTACGTCTACGAGTTGTGTGTCAAGTGGAAACCAAGTCAACTTGCAAACATTGCACTTGTAAGTGGATAAGAGTATGGAATCGAATTGAACATCAATTTGAACGTAACGAATCGTTTTGTTTGCCACTTGACCTCGTAACAAGGGTGTTTTCGAGATAGAATCACATTTTGTACTGCAAGCGGTGTTAGATGTCAGGGTAACCGGTCTATGTTTGTTTGCAACGATAAAAAGTGAAGTTTAATTATCTACGTGATAATTTGTGGACTCAAATTGGATGCTAATTTGACAAATTGCATGTGGATGTAATGAAACTATTTATCGTTCCTATTCAAGGGCGAATTTTTTGTGTTTAAAAGTTTCAAGACACAGCATAAACACACAGATCCAAGCTGAGTTTTGTAAACTCATGCACGTAACTTTAAATTGAACATCAATAAATGTTCTACTAGGGTTTATAAGTCCATATTCTATCTTAAACTTCTGAAAATAGACGAAGTCGGTGTGGCTTTGTGATTGTATATTGAGCTTCAAGATTTTGATTCGATCCTAACTTGTATCACGACTCATTTATGTAAGTTCGCCTATGTCATCTAAATTTTCCACATAATTGCCAATCTTCTTGGAATGAGTCGGAAAAGCACCGGTCCCAGAATACTAGAATAGACACTATAGGGGTCTTCTATCTATTCTGATGAAGACCTTTTGAGCAAAGCAAAGTTCTCCTGTAACTGAAGAATGTCCGAGCGACATCGAGGTCATAGAGGAACTTCAGGGTTGTGTTGCACATAACTTATCCCAGGCCAGTGCGATTTTTAGGCCTGAAAAATCGGCGACTAACCAAATCTTCGCTTTACGCCAAATCTTAGATTAGAATTTGAGGTGGTCCTAAGTCCCTTAGATATCACTGCGGCCGCAAGTGGGCCTATTGTGATATCCTCTTCTTTAAAGCTCCTCCATGATGCCGGAGTACGCGATGAAACTGGCGATGTCTTAGGCTGAACTGGTAGTTATATCTTCCGCCACGAGGTAGTAAATACCTACAAAACGAGGATATGTTCTTATGGGGCAGTTACAGTGATATAATATGTGTTCTGCTGATTCTTCGTCCTCGTTTCACATCCTACACGTGTTATCTTGTGCTATTCCCATAGTCATGAGATGTTTTTCTACCCGGCAGTGTCCCGTTAGAAAACCTGTGACGATTCGAATCTGACTTCTTGTTAGTTGAAGAAGTTGTTTCGTTATTTTTTGGGAAGATGTTGACCGTCTGCATGGACGGTGAGTGGAGGAGGACATACAACGAAGAACTGTACGGGCTGTACAGAGACATCGACTTAGCCAGAAGAGTGAAGGTCCAACGGCTGAGGTGGCTGGGTCATGTAGAGCGGATGGACACCAATGCTCCGGTCCGAAAAATCTTCGAATCTTCAGCGCAATAGAGGAAGACCGCGACTCAGGTGGCGCACGCAAGTTGAAGGGGACCTCAACCAACTTAGCGTGCGAAACTGGAGGCAGCTAGCTTAAGATCGAGCTGGCTGGAGACGTCCACCCCGGACTGTAGCGCCACCTTAAGTAAGTAATTGAGTTGACATAAAAGGTTTAGCTTGTCTGCTACCTTCTTACCTTACTTTGTTTATACAACCTTTAACTGTGCTTGTTGGGAGGTCTTGGCATCATAAAGATTGATGCAGAATCTTTTCTGGCTAGTTAATCTGAAAAGACACCTACGAGACGTTCATATCATACCCTTAGAGGGTTTAGATAGGGCCACGCAAATGCTAAAATGGGTCTTGTTGTGAATGATGGCAAATCAAAGTATATGCTGTCTACGAACACCGAGACACAACACCGAGGTCTTGATCACAACGTTACGTTAGATAACTATGCCTTCGAGGAGGTGAAGGAATTCGTCTACCCCGGCTCTGCTGTCAATTCTGCCAACATAGAATAACACTCACCAATCGCTGTTACTATTGCCTTATAAGATACCTTTTTGCCAAGCCCCTGTCGAGAAGAAAAATGGTCGCACCGGCATTGACGGTTCATGGTGGAGAAGATTTAACCTTGGATTATAGGACCAATACATCGGCAACCGACATGGTCAGAAAGATAAGTGAACTACCATTGACTAGCTAAGTCCTGTAGGGTGAACGAATCTTTGACTCCTAATCTTTGACTCCTAACCTGTGTGGAGAACAATAAAGGTGTAACTTCAGTCCATCAATCATTATTTCTTCTATCAATCGTGTATCGATCGGTGGAGACTGACCACCACTAAAATAGCCAGCGCAGCCATGAAAAACAGCTCTCAGCGCACAGTTTTTTAGTGATTCACGCAAATTGTCAACATCCCTACAATAGGCCATTATAAAATGTATACTCTACTAGAGTTGAGTCGTTCCGGATCTGTATAGTTCCCGGAACTATGTCCTCTGTCGGAAACATGTCCGATCTTTCCGTAAACTGAACATAAACATGTCCGTAGTTCCATATAGTTCCGACTTCACAGAGGGATGAATGAACGAAAGAACTATGCACACACATGCGAAATTTGCTTGCTGATCGACAAGAACCGTGTGTGTGAAGCTTATCGCTAGTATGTGCGTGCCAGAATTTGAATTGTGTGCGTTCTAAAAGGAAATCTTCATCATGTCCATACGTATATTTCATTTGGAGTGGAACTGCGAACGAAGGGAGCTATGGAACTAAAAGAGGGAGAGAACTGTTAACATGTCCGAGAACGAATACATCGTAATAGTTCCTGGACCTGGATATATGTTCTCTAGCTCTTTTAGTTCCATAGTTCTTTTCGTTCGTAGTTCCACTCCATTTGAATTGAAATCAATGTGCTACGTTTGGAGAAAGGAATATTTTTGTGTTGTTTTTTTTTTTTTTTTTTTGGCAATTTGAAGTGAAGTGAAATTCAAAAATATCTACGTTGGATTAATGGTAGTTATATTTGTGAATTATTTCTTTAAAAATTTACTCTCGTGCATAATTTTTTTCTCACAGGTTTTGCTTTAAAGAAAAAAAAATTATTTTTGAAATGCCAATGCGCCATCTGTAGGTATAAATGTCTTTATTAAAATGTTATTTTTCTTTTAAAGTTATTCAAAGACTGTTATTGTTGCCTACCTCCCTACCTATCTACCTATTTACAAAGTTCCAAACATGTTCAAGGAACTATCAATACATCATTTCCTTCAACGCAAAAATGTCCATAGAATTAAATAGTTCCGCGGACATGTTTCCCGGAACTAGTTCCGAGCAAAAAAAGAATCGTTCCATGTCCGTTCCATCATTGGAACTGTTTCGCGCAACTCTATACTCTACTCCTGATTGTTCAAAGCTGATTCGAGATTAACAGCATAAATGCACCTTAAAACCAACCCAATATCAATGACAATAAAATCGGTGGTGACCAGTGTTTAGAAGGGCCTCCTCAAAGAGAAAGAGTTCCCACCAGTATGCAGTGGCATCAATGTGGAAAGTTTGTTTTAGAAATAGGCTTTGATGATGCAACAGCTTCGTCATTAAGTTGGGAAATCGAAGCGAAAACTTGTTTAATGACTTTAATGATCTAAGCGATGTTAGTATGGTCATGCCTGGTACTCACTTACAAGCAAGTATTTTCCATTTATAGAGTTTTATAGCCGCGTGCTATGCTTGTTACCGACTCCACAGGTTTAATGGCGGATTAATATTCAATCTACGGAATAATTATCTTCTCAGCTATATTGCCTTTTTTAATCAAGAACTTACTTCTGAAAGCTAAACTCTTTGTCAGAACTGTGAAGAGTGCCAGAAAAGACTAACTAATTTACAGGGAGGTGTAGCGAAAGAACTGATCGACATCGTCTAGTGAGGGGGAACCCAAAAGGGGTGGTGGCCATGGTGTAGTGGTTGTATCATCGCTTGTCACGCTGAAAGTTCCAGCGACAACTGAGAAGAAAGCTGACGTCAATTCTACTGCATTGGCATATTACTGGCAGTGGGGTAGTCATATGGCTTAAAAGTGTTGATGGTACTAATGACATCGGGATCTTCGAAAGAAGTACTGTGAATTATAAGCAATGGCAAGAGTACCAATCATTCTTCCCAGTTATTCCGGACACCACCCTCGGAGCAAATAGACTGAAACCTAATACCATCTAAGTTTCAAATTAGCTAGCGCTTTTCATAATCCCTTTAGCACTAGTGAATTATATATAAAAAAAAAATGAGGAAAACAGGACATTGTTCCATTGAATCAATGACCATCAGACGTAAAGTAAATTCACAAGACTATTGCAGGAAATCACAAGACGTAGAAGTGATGGAGACCATAAAACACTTGTAATGTAACATTCCAAACTTCCAAATCCATCACCTTCGCCATTTAGGAAGCAGACTATTTTGAGAACAGGAAGAACTAAGATAAGAGCGCAGCGGATTAGAGATAGTGTTGGAAGCGGTGTTACCAATTTTAGGGAAATCACAATGGATCAACAGTGCGTGTAAGCGGGTTCAAGATCAACCTTCACTCTAACTTAACCTCACCTATCTTGCTCCTAAAATCTGAAAAGGTGAAAACTTGACATTGTTTTCTGTTCTAAATCTACTTGAATCGGACTTGAAAAATTGAAAACCAGGGCCGGAACCTTACCTAGCAAGCTCATCGGAGAATTCATTTCCGGTCATCCCGCTGTGTTCAAGAACCCAGAGAAGATTTAGCAAATAGAGTCTACCAACCAAATTCAAATTGAATTTTCGAACTATTTTGGATCTAGTAAGATGATTAGGCAAGTCCTTAGGCGCAGCTTGACTGTCGCTACTGATGCAGATACTCATCCAGATAGGTTTCTCAATCGTCCAACTGTCCCAAACTATATTTTGCACGTGTAGAAAGTTGGACATATCTTTTGATGCGATATGTTTGATCGATAGATATTTTGAAACACCCGAAATTTTAAGGTCAGCTCCATCTACGTGTAGAGATTCAACTTTGGCAATTGATCTCTTTTTGGAATGGCCGATCTCAGATCTAGGTCATAAGCCCGATATTTACTCAAAGAAGTGCCTTCAACAAGGCTTACTCAGTATTGCAAGAAATTATCACAACGCTGGCAGAGGTGTTTCTTTGATGTTCCTTCACACGCTCACGTCTCCTTGACCCAAGCTTAGAGTAAAGTAAAAGCTTACCAATTCAATCTGGGTGCAGAAATTGCTTATATACACGTGAAGATAGCGTCAGCTCTGACGTTGTTGAAGGCTTCCTATTTAGAAAAGCATCGAAGGTAAGGTCACTATGCGCTAGTACTCTTTCGACTAGGAGGATAGAATACTTCTCATTTTCGGGTTCACTTAAGGGTTAGAGAACCTTGCAAAGTAAATTGTTGTACTTTGGACTATGAACTAGATCTTCAATTCTTTGGGACACCACAGCACAAGCTTCGAAACAAAGATTGAATGTTAGAAAAGAGGTGATTTGCTTGCATGATATCGCCGTCACTTCTTGGGCGGCTATTGTATCTCCGAAAGTCTGAGCTTGAGTGATTTTGGCACCAGAGTACTTCGAAAATGATCAGTGCTTTTGAAACTGGGTCCATCTTCGAGGCATCAACGAAAATAGAAGAAGATTTGGGAATTAACTTAAGCACTTAATAAGAAGTATAAAAAAGCAACTGATGTACAGTTGATGGCACCAAAGACGATAAAGGGCCAAGGACAAGCTTCTCATAAAAATTTATTTTGAGTTTTTATTACCGACTCATGATGAACGAGTATAAAACAAAATTACCGATCCGTCGAACGCCGTCTAGGACAGAAGCTAACAATTGCCAGCTATAATTTTGAGGGAGTGAAGGAGTTTATCTACCTCGGGGGAAATATTAACTCCACAAATGACACCCCAGTGGAGATTCGACGAAGGATAATAAAAATTAGGCAGCCGCTGCTACTTCGGTTTGTCCAAACAACTAGGGTCCAAACTCCTAACTCGAAGATCCAAAATCATGCTCTACGAAACTCTGATCTTGCCAATCTTGTTTTATGGAGGTGAATGCTGGACGAAAAGTAGGACAGTGGAGCAGATCTTGGGATCCTTCGAAAGAAAAATTCTACGTCTAATAATTGGTCCTGTCTGCGAGGAGGGTGAATGGAGGAGGAGATATAACCGCGAACTCTACGAGCTGTATAAAGATGTGGATGCCTTTCGGAAAAAAATCTGTCGACTGCACTGGCTCGGCCAAATAGATCGAATGGACGAGAATGCTCCAGCTAAGAGGATTTTTGAATCCCAGCCACATGGTTCGCGAGGAAAAGATAGACCGAACCTCCGGTTTAAAGATCAGGCAATCGCGGACGCCAGAAACCTTGGTCTAGTAAACTGGAAGCAGCGTGCCCAGGACCGTAAAGGACGGAAAGCGGCATTAGTTCAGGATCAGACCCTCCAAGGGTCGCTGGCCTGATAAGTAAGTTCATTTTATTACCGACTCTCGGAGGTGATGCCCTGTTGTTTTGCTCAAACCTGTAAGAACCGGCAACAGACTGAGGTCAGCTTGTTTTATAATTACATGACTTCTTCTACTATCGTCTGCACGCTGTGATTCCCCAGTTTATCTGTTGCTTCTCTGATGTGCTGGTTACTAAGAAATTGCAATCTACTTCAAGTTACATTTACTTGTACTCAAAGGAATATTGATTAATTTAGAAACAATTGCAACAGCTATCAGTACTTCAACAACCCTCGTGGAAGTTTATGTAAACATTTGTAATATCCAATAACAAATAAACGTTCCACAAGATACGGGTAGTGTAATTTTTATCCAACTACAGTACTAGACAAGGTAATATCGTCTATTTCATCGACACAATCAGCGGATGCAAGCATATGAAAGAAGCATGTGTTCTCTCGGTCGATATTGGCACTGGTCCAAGCCTCGGAAGGGCAAATAATTTGGCAGACATACAAATGTGACCAAATGTCCTTACATTTTTTTTTCTACCGCACGTTGATAGAACTATTTGCACGTGTTCGTGTGGGAAGACAGAGTCTATGCAGTTGATGTGATACCATATGGGTGGTAGACTAAAATACGTACAAACATATGTTTTCTTTTGAAGAGAAAAGGTTATAACACTGAATATACCATGCCAATGCATGACCCCCTGCCAGATGGTGTGCGACTTAAATCGAACTACGAGAACTGCGATGGAATGCGGGAATGTCAGGACTCTTTTCAATTCGTCAGTAGAAGGCAACTTAAACGACGTTACATGCGATACAAATCCACATTTTGGGGCTAAACCAAGAAGCCAAAAGAGTACCATTTATCGGTCCTTAACTCTGACACTTACGTCACGCAAAAGTCTTTTATCTCATCATCTAAACCGATGGCTAGAGAATGTCTTACCAGATTGGCAATTTGGTGACTAATCGGGGCTTTGGCTGTTGCTTAGAACAGAAACCCTAGAACCGCATGAGTTTAAGGCTTAGGTTTAGGGTAATCACATCAACATTCTTGTGTTTGCAAGTTGATGATGCAGTCAGTTGGACAGTAGGACTGAAAGAGCTTGCCAGAAACAAGCATGAAGTCAATATTGGAATGGTGGAACCTTATCATCTTGTGCGTAGCCGTACTGCATCTGTTAAGAGCAATCGCATCGTGTACCGATAGTGTGCTTACAATTTAGAGACTATTCAGCAGCTCCACTGAAAGCAAGTGAGTACTGGAGAGTTCAGTGAAAAAGGAGCACAATGTACCACATAACATGGCTATCTGTAGACCTCTGGGCACGAATCGAATATCATAATCTACTCGAAGCAGCGGTCTAAGTAGTTGAAAAGAAGGAACTGAAGCCCAAGAATCGCAGGTTAGGCAAGGCAAATGTAAACGTTACTAGGTTCGAGAGTACCAAAATTGATTAAAAGCCTAGATGGTTCCTTGCTGACATCGTATGAGAATCAAGTAATAATGTGAAAACAGCGGGGTACTTAACATGGAGATGGCGACATCATCCGCGTACGCAAGCAAGTCACACCCCATATCTTCTAGCTTCAGAAGTAGTTCGTTGACTAGATTCCATAGGTTAGGTCAGGTTAGGTAGGGAAAGGAAGTCCTTTCCCAGTCACACTTAGCTCAATGTAGATCCATTGTGATGCCCTGGGGTTGAGCCCCCTTACAAGGAATCATAACCCTATTTTCTATCAAACCAGTCCGAGCCGCTGACAAATCTGTGTAAGACTTGCCGGGCAGTTCTTCTTGATCCTGAAACAAGTGTTTTCCTAGGGTGTTAAATCTTACTTGGCAGAGCGCTGGACAGTGGCAAAGAACCCTCCGTAGGTCATCTGAGTTCAATCCGAGTCTTCTCGCGTGGTAGTTCAACATGTTATGCTCGGTGGTGATACTTATTAGAGAAAATAAGGATAAGGTAGTAGGACAGAATGGATATAGTTTCCTAGTTATGACACAGGTGCTGAGTGCATTCCATCTATCATCTATCAAAATTAGACATTTCGGATGCGTGCCACCCAGAGAAGCCACGGCGGATATTTGAACTATGGTATGGCATCGATAGGCCTTTCAAACGAATAAAAAATGTCGATGATATCTCACACACACTTTGTTTTATTTAAATTTAAAGATAGGAAGCGCTTAATGAAAGACCCTATAGTACACTAGTGCTACCCTCTACCGCGTTTATCGAAAGCCCAGCCGCAGCTTCTCGGACTGCCGCAATTTCTGCTTGAAATACACTAGAGTGATCCAGCAATCGTCTGGTGAACGAGGGGGTGGTGTAGCGAAAAAAACTTTTGGTGGTTTTGAGGCTCGAACTTGTGTCCTCTCGCTTAGCAGTTCAACGCACTAACCACTTAGCCATGGTGATCACCAATCAGCTTTGGCCTGATAGTTTTAACAATTGAGATACTACTATTGCTAATTAGTTCTTGCAAGTTGTACATGCCTTTAAAGACGATGTGACTCATTCTGCAGCATCTACCAGCGTGCTGCAAAAATGCTGTCTGGAAACTTTCCAAATTATTGTGTGTTCTTGGTTGGTTGGTTCTAACCACACATTCGTCATCACCTTGATGGCGTGTCTATCTATAATAATCGTATGTAATTACATATAGACTGCGTTCTTAATTTAGAACGACTTTATGAGTCTTTCCCTCCAAGAGATTAAAGTGGCGCACGAGTTTTGATTGTTTTTCTTGAGAAAATAGAAAAGTTAATAAATGAAATCAAGGCCTATCGTCCTTTTTAAAAGTAATTAGGTGTGTCCTTACAATAAAACTGAACGATTATTTCGAGAAATGCTAGTTCGTTAGCCCTATCCCAGGTGAACAAACAGAAGTCGACTGCCTGAATTGAAACACCTGCTTCACAGTCAAGGTTACAATTATAATTACACTGACTACAATGTCATGCGACAGAACAATATAAAGAACACCTTTGTAAAATGGAAACGAAAATATTGATTTACAAGTTACTCACCACATGTCCTTGAAACCGCCCAATGAAAAACTACTACGTCTTCCTTCGCCATCCTTTGGATTTTTGTTGATCTTCCAAAATCGCAAGCGTTTGTGATTGTCGTCTTCGTAGAATGGATTCAAATGTTCTGGGTAATTATAGACAGACACTTGACTTGTGGAACGTCCGTTACGGACAACCATCAAGTCACCGTTAACACTCATTGTGTCGTTTTGTATCTTCTTTTTTTTTTTTTGTTTTTTTATTCAATGAGTCTTCTAGTCGTATAGTGCGTCTATTGTTGTGAATTCCTTTGTGGGAGTTCGTCTCACTTCGTGTGTTGGCATATGAATGGACTGTTTGAGCGGGCTTATTATTCAGTCATTAACCTGTAAAAATGAATAGAAAAAAAAAAGAGTTAAGTTAGGCTCTAGGCTTTTGTTGCAGTTGTTACTTAAGCGATCTTTGTGAAATGACAGCGATTTCGAATGCAAGTTTACATAACTAGGCTACCCGAACAATATTGTAATCTTAATCGTAATAGTAACACATAACCATGAATAAGTTTTAAAAAGGCAATTGGCGCGAAACGAGATGAACCCCCCGAAGCCGGGCAACAAGCGTAGCGATGTACTTTGCACGAGTTGTCTGTCGTTTTCAAATGGAGCCTCGACCGACTTTATCGCACACAATCTACAGTACAATTGTGCAGCGCCTGTGCATTTTCTTTTCGTCCATCCGTCTCTGATTGCAATTAATTTGCATTGTTGATCGCAAATTGATGCGGCGCAGCGGCACAGAGGCCAAGAGAGAGGGAGAGTTCGTGACGCTTGACGAGAGAATATCGTTATTATGATTATTGTTTAATAATTTACTTATTTCCGTAGTTGGCTATTGTTACGGTAAAGAGGCATTAAAGTGTGACGTCTTGTTGAAGTGGAATTTATTTTTGGATTGTTATCAGAAGGCGAGGTGAAAGGTGGTTTATTGATTGATTTGTTACATAAAGTGACCAGAAAACCCATAAAATATCGACTCTGTAACTGAGTCAACCTGGCTGTCCATATCCTTATTTATCAATTAATTTCAAACTCTTACATCGAATAGTTTTTGCCTATCAAGCCGTTCTTAGAGGATTTGACTGTCTTTGTAATCACGGATGAGCTATTTCGTGACAGTTTTTGAAATAAGGTACACGACTTCTTAAAATGAGAGATGTTCATTGACACTAGGCATGAAACGTTTTTTTAAACACCGCGAACTAGGACCGATTTTTGTTTTCTGTCGGGGTGTTGGAACACCACGCTGGAGCACTCAGACACAAAAACAGGTTCATTGTACTATCAGCAGGTACAACCCTTTGATATGGAGCTTAGGTAACCAGCACTTATCACATCAGTCCCAAAAATCTGCCACCTGATACGAGCAAAGGCAGGACTATTACAAAGGAAATGTTCCGCAGTGTTGTCGCCCTCTCCACAAGTGTCACAGACAGGGGTGTCACTTAAACCTAACACATTGAGATGTTTCGCAAAGGAGAAATGTCCCGTAATAACGCCAATAAGTAGTCTGAAGGTTTTTCTGCTGAGAGACTGAGGGTGGCTATGGTGTAGTGGTTGCATCATTGTTTGTCACGTTGAAGGTTCCAGGTTCCAATGCCGATTTAAAAGAAAAAAAGTCGATTAACTGCGAAAAAAGCTTGATGTCAACGCTACTGCATAGGCATAACACTGGCAGTAGGGTGGTCATTGGCTTGAAAGTGTTGATCGTACTAATGACATCGAGATGTTCGAAAGAAATACTGTGAATTATAAGCATTGGCAACAGTACCAAGTCAGTCATTCTGGACACCACCCTCGGAGCAAAAAGACTGAAACCTAATACCACCTGATTTTCAAAAGCACTACACCAACACTAGCGTTGTGTAAATAGCATCATAAGGGACTTCATAACCCCTTTAGCGCTTGTGAACTATGCAACAACAAAAAAATCAAATCAGACAGCAAGAATGCCCCGGATTTCTTACAGACGTCGGGAAGAATCTATTTCGTCTGTTTGCATCCTGGAGAGTCATGCCATCTACAGTTGCATTTGCTAGAAACCCAACCATCGATAGTACCCCTTACCGAAGATACGGGCAAACCTAATGTGGGTTCAGGGCCGCAGAAGTTCTCCTCTGAACCTTGCCTAGCAAGCTCATCAGAGAAATCATTTCCGGTACTGTGTCTGGACCCAGACAAGGCTTAACCTTTGTTTTCCAACCGAATTAAACCAGGTCCTACATTTTCGATCTATTTTGGATCTAGTTAGAGCATTGAGCAAGGCCTTAAGCGCAGCCTGACTGTGGCTACAGATACAGATATTCCGTCCCCTCCACTGGCTTTTCACAATATAGTTCGCAGCCATAAGTATTGCAAAAATCTCTGCTTGGAAGATAAATGCATAAATACCTAGGGGAAAGTGCAGTCTAACGTTGTTGCTTCCACAAAGATTCCAGCACATGAGCCATCACTGATCTTGCCTTCTGTATATATTCGACTGTATTCCTTACCCGCCTCAGAATGTGGTGAAAACCACTCCTGTGCACAGGGAAAGTCGATCATAAATCTATGCAGTAGTCTTAATTCCGGAACCATTGTGTCAGATGGCATATCCATAAGATTTGAGTCAAACGATATTCCTCGTGCAAGGACCTCATACTAGGACCGCATACTAAAGACTCTTAGAGCAATTAACAACGGATAACCTTAGAAACTGAGTACGTCATCGACGATGGAGGACATGAATATTTGATGATCAGGGGAGTACCAGAAGTCTGTGTTTAATGTTCAACGACATTTTGAAGCGTCGATCTCCAAAATGTTGCTCTTTCCTTTATTCGCAGAATTTTTGGTTGGAATACAGGCAATCTGCAACGAAGCTAGTTGGATTTGATCTGGTCAGTTACCACCCCGAAATTCAGAGATACTGAGAGTCAGTCATGAAGGGATGATAGTCATGCAAAGAACGCATGGAAAGATGGAAAGATGTGGGTTTCCTAAATCACATTGTCAACATCTTAATGTCAGAACACCTGTTGTTGACAGCAATATATGCAACATAGCCAAGATGTTGGCATTGCTATACGCGTTGAGTCCTTTTTGTTTTTATTGTGCATGGAGAAGACCTAAATCAATACAATACTGGCAATGGAATGTGTTCAAAAACTCAATGAATGGTTAGAGGACATCAAGGACATCATCGGAAAAATGAAAAGGCGAATCACCTTGCGAAACAGCGGTAAGTCCTTTAAGCTTGTGAATCCTGAGCCATTTACTGCCCTGTGTAGAGGAATCGTGAATGACATGATCGATAAGTGGGCCGTGAATGAACATCTGAAAAAGTGGGACAGACAAGCCGAAATGGCGATTCAAATGTCTCCTGGTTGCACCAAGAGAGTTGCCTACATGAAAACTTCACGTATCGTCTGAAGAAGTTCGATCTTCTGGAAGATGACATCCGTAGGCTGTATCTAGGGAACAAGAAAACAGCTGCACATATACGGTTTGAATTTCCGGCACTGCAGGACTGCCTCCAATTGATATACTGTCCGAAGGAGTTCAGAAATTATATAAACAGAATAACTTGGAAACTGAGTCAACTACTAACGAAGCAAACTCACCAAAAAGACCAAGTAGTATGAGGAAATAGCGATGAAAAAAGTCAAGCAAAGGCCGATGTACTTACCGTCTTATTCGGCAAATTGAGACATGGATAAGCCGCAAGTATGAAACGCAGTTCTTAGTGGACATGGATGCTTTTGCGCGTATCTTAACAGATTCAGTCATGACAATTCCTCCAACGGTTCACTTTGCATTCAAACACAGGAGGACGCGGAACACTGTCACTTTTCACTGTCCCCATTTCGAAACCGATAGACATGCACTGACGAATGAGTTTGAGGAAACATCAACCCCCGAGATAGTTCAATGACTCAATCATGTGGGATATGGAATGCTGTGAGTGATTTAGAAAAACAAACTATGACGCAGCTGAGTAAACTCGAACGAGAAAGGCGACATACTCAAGAAGTCTTAACAAGATTCTGAGCACGCTGTGACGTTCGCGCCCTCGCGATGAAATGCCAGGACAGCGGCGATGCTGTGAGGAAAAAGAGCAGAGAATGGGAGAAGGGTGTAGTGGATGGATGTAGTAAAAGATTCCCACTTCCCAACGAAACACAAGTGTCCGGCATTGGACACCGGCACAGGACTGCCAAAATCTTTTGAATAAATGCTAGTCTTGAGACGAGGAATTGTTGAAGAATTGCCAAAAAAAGCCCTGAGGACACTATTCTGACTGAAAAGACTGCTTCGATATAACTCTCACTGTGTAATATGTATAACATCCCTGTCTCTCCACTTCAAAATAAACCTCTTGCGTTAACTATTGAACTGTTTGATTAGATAACCTTATTTTTAACACAGAAAAGTGCCACTCTAAGGCAAACACCTCTTTATGTAGTTTTCCAAGACTTTGATCACTACATTATCCTTAGAATGGTGTTTAATAATAGCTCTCAAGAGCTGTTCATTTCAACATAAAAGTAAACAAGTTCCATTGCTGTTTATCTGACGAACTTATATAAAGTCTGTTTCCTATCTTATTTGCAAAAAAAAAGGAAAACTTTATCGCTAACCATGCTATCTATACGTGAAAGTATGTCAAAATATACGTAGGACTTGAGTTATCTATTTTCTGTATCATGTCAGGCCCATGTTCTGACAACAGCAACCACTAGATTGCCATTTACGATGAGATTTGTTAATTTTTCATTTCCAGACAAAATATATAGTGACACCTCCACTTCTGACATGTGACACATTTTCAAAACCGGATATTCAAATTAAATTACATCTCCACCACTATTGGCGTGTATGCTCCATTTTGGAAAATTGGCCATTGACTCAATTCAATTTGCAAAAGTCTTTTGATTTGCATTTACATTTCTATGATAAATTATTGAATTTTAATTGACAGAATAAGTTGAGATCATTGAATTCTGTTTTCAAGTTCTGACCTCGTTTGTGGACATGAACTTGTAGCGACTTAAAAACTGGATGAAGAACATATATTCATATTTTATTGGACGTAGTCGCTAGTCACGCTGCTTAAATCCTAAAGCATTTCTAATTAAATTAGCATCGAATTTATTATATTTAAGAATTTTGACAAAAGTTAAACCAGATTTATTTGCTGCGACATTGTTATGTGTCATATTTATCTGTCAGTTATTTTACTTCTCTTTCTTTCGTAAGTAGTTGTTTTTTTTTCTTTTCAATTATATTATTTAAAGATTTAAGTGCCTAATTGTTTGCTACGGATTAGCTTATCTTGTGAAAATAGACGGAAAAGAAAAGATTATAACACACGTCTGACAGATCATTTGAATAATGACATAATCACAAAATGCCGGGACAAGTTATTGTAATTTGAATTTCAATTTTTAACTGTATGTATGTATATGCGTGGGTTTATATGAAAACATGACGTTTATCGATCAGCATTCTGCATCATAGGGCAACCATTTTGTCCTTCAAATTATCGACGGTGACATATAGAGTAAATCTAGCTGCGAATCGATCGAGTTGGAAGGGGTTTCGAAAATTCAAGTTCACCCCGGACTCTAGTGATTAAATGGTGACAGATGAGTTGGGATATGGGCAAACAGGTAAGAACATTTAAGTCTTCAATAATTGCAGTGATGTTTGAGAAAGTGGTTATGAACACTGCCATCTGCAGTTGGAGGACTTTTTAAACTCTCGTTTTCGTACAACTCACAGCCACTCCTCGAAACACCTACGCCTCAAGAAGGAATTTTCCTTCGCTTCAGCTATAAGCTTTTTCCTCCTGGCTTTGCACATTTGCGGAGCTAACAGCAGCATCGAATCATTATTTGACCAAAACTTAATCGAGAAGTCAAGAACATTAGCGACACTTCTAGGAGTATGATTCTTGGTAGGAATCGAATGAGTCTTGACTTTTGCGTCTGAAATCTTCTGCTGATGTATAGGTACGCTTATCACCGATCAAAATCTTGCTCTGGGATATTTCACATAATTTCAGGAGACGTACGATCTTATGTTTAAAGAATTGGCGTAGAGCTCACGTAAGCCTATGCGAACCGGCAGCCACGTCAAACTATCTTCGAGGAGAAGTGGAAATAAGCTATTAATGGCTTCAAAGCTATCAAATCTCCTGCACCTGTTAGGATACTTTGCTGTCTATTCCATCTTCTGCAGAGTATCCAGGGATAGCAAACGATTTGAGGCATTTATGCAGGTCTAAACAGACTTTCGTGGTTCTCTGAGCAAGGAAGGATCTGTTTCATGGAATGGAAGATCTGTTCTATGCTGTTGCCTCATGATTTAGGTGATTTAAAGGTAAACATACAGTGAAACAGTTCCTCTATACTTTTCTATACATGCACCGGATTCTGGCAAGGAGAACCGCTATCATGTGATTTCTTTAATCCCGTACTGTCCTCTATGGATTCTTGCATGCAAAGATTTTGTTGCGGGTCTTCCGAACGGTAATTTTCTTACCCCACAGAATGATGCGCTATCTTTTGCCAGTGAATCGACTTTTTCATCGCTCGCAAAACCGATGTGGACGGGAATCCAAGGAAGGATGACCATATTGTTCTTGGATAGGCTCAAGAGCACATTGTAGATTTCTAGGACTAGCTTGGATTTGGTGACAGGCGAGTGAAGTGCTTTTAAGAAAGCTTAACTGTCTGAGAAGAAATGATAGTTTTCCTCAAAGAGGCTTGATGGTAGATAAGTACTTTGGCTTGAAATATGGACGCGAATTCACCAAGGCTGACTGAGAAGCTGGCACATAATGATTCTCCAAAGACTCCGGAACCAGTTCCTGTTTCCATTTAAGATCCGTCCATATACTAGACGAGGTCAGAAGGTGATGGTTGCGGTTTGTGGTTCTCTCAGTTGTCGTTTGACGGGATAACTATTGAGACATTTTTGTTGAAGCAGTATTCGGGTAGCATGCCGTCTGGAGGCATCCTGTAGATCGTGTATTCCTCCAGTGTTTCAAGCAGGAATAAGTGTCCTCCTCCATAGGAACTTGAGTCGAATTGCTTAAGTGAAAGAGTCGATGGATGTCTAGTTTGGCTTCCATTCGTATGACGGTTTGTAGTGGTGATAAACCCAAGATGAGATTGAGTGCAGCAAAGTGATGCCTTGAAGCTTCTCAGCAAAAGAATCACAGACTTGATGGACTTTTATAAAGGGAAAAACAATGTTCATCATGAGATCAAAAGACTGACGAGCATGATCCATAAGCACATGCTAGACTCGGAAAATAAGTGGAGCACAAGGAGTTCCAAAGCTAAAGAGTTGAGACGACTAGAGCGAGAAAGGAGCGAGAGCGAGGAAAACGCAAGAAACAGCCCAGAGAATACGAGCCGACATATACTTCCAGAAACGCACAGACTTACAGAGACGCACAAACAGACAGATATACGTACATACATGCGCACACCGCAGCACCCAGTCTTACAAGAGAAAAGCAGTAGAAGGAAAAACTAGAATGTTCTACATACACATACAAACAAGTACACAGACCTTTCGTGAAATGCACAAACATCCCCAGACGTAGAGCCTCACACAAATCTGTTGACAGGAGACAGCTACGGCTGAAACCCGATCGGTTTATAAAGTCAGAGTATCATCTTCGGTTGTACTCTCCATTTTTTCCCACCGATTCGGCGACAGGTCCATAGTGATATGATAGCTCTGCTGATTTATTCTTTCGATCCGTGCGATTCAGGACATTTTGCTGCCCAGGATGATTCCTAGATCTTTGGCTTTTTGAGAGAATGGAATAGTGAGGGGCGAAAGAGAAGTTTGAGTTTTCTTCATATAAAAAACGGAACAATTACTGCCTTCTTAGCGTTTACAGAGAGGCCCTTGCTTATGCACTTTGGATTGTGTAACCTCCACTCTTCAATCTTAAGGCCAAAATTACACAAAAGTCTTTAACGGAAGCAAATAACAGGTGGAAATCACTAACTACCTGTGAAGTATCAAGAAGGTTGTGGTCACACAAAGCACAAACCAATAAGCTTCTACAAAAAGACAGGAAGTTACTGTCGATGCTGGAAGGGGTGCTTACTGGCCCCAACCTGCTGCGTCTGAGTTATACGACATATGAAGGGGATGCGCCGTTAAAGTGGTTCATAAGAACGGTTGGCACCAAGCAACTAAACCCCGTGGTAGGAAAACACACCATAGGTACTACAATGGATCTACATAGACCTGAGTGAGGATTATAATTATCTCCATCAACCCACTAACCTAACCAAGACTTCCTTAACCCCCTTCTAATCAATAAAATAGGCAAATGACTGGTAACTACACAAGGTTAATGATTTCGTTGCGTGAAATCACGTCTTATAATGGCGTACATTGTCAAAGTGTTTCAAATGCACACTTACAGTGCAAGTGGACTATATTTACGTGCACGTCTCTGTATCATCAACTTGAATGCAACCGATCCGCTCTAATTTTTCTTTTCTTTTTTGGAAACATCAGCTCAAATGCCTTTCTTTGTATTTCAATGTGCATGCTTGGACTTTGGAATAATAAAAACAAAACATCAGATTGCTACCGTTAAACAAATCAAGCATAAACTATAATCAGACACAAATAGATCACTCACTCGATCATAGTACTCGTACGTGCACATTGTATGCTGAAATATAAGTCAACAACAATGTTCCTTCCAAGTTTAGAGCACGATCTGAGAATTCCTCCAAAAACAAATGGAAAAACTATAAACTATTTAGATCCGACTTATGTAAGCAAAACTTTTCGAAGTGTTTATGTTTCCTAAAAAGCAAAAGCAACACAAAAAAAATAAAAGAAAAATGATTTTTCTTTTAAATTTATTTGTAGACAGGAAAAACGTTGAAAACAACAACTGTGTCAGCACGGGATGAAGGAAGCTATGACAGCAAATGATGTCTCATATCCAATGTCAACATTTCCGCTGCCACTGTAATTCACACCTAAGTGTTAAATTTTGTTGTTGTTGCTTTTCTTCGCCTTCACTAATTGTATTCCAACTTATACAGGGTGGTGACAAGACTGTTTACAAATTTTATACTAGAAACACAAGTAGCGTTGGTGCGCCTTTTTGATACCACAAGCCATGTAATATGCCTGTTGATGGTTGTAACCAGGAGAGGAAGTTTTCAAATACACCCTGTAAAGTTGAGGAAGTTAATCATGTTGCAAAATTTTATGACAGAAACCTCTGATAATTCCTTAAGAGGCTTTGCGAAGTCTAAGGTGCCTGGTTCTAGCTAGTGCCGGGGGCAGTCACAGAGAAACTGGAAAAGGGATTCCTTCTCTTGGTTTCTTTTTTGCAGTTACGGCTTGAGCTTAAAAGCGAATGCCTAACTTGGTGCTTACGGTGGCACTTCAGTCCGGGACTGAAACAGAGATAATTGAGATAATTCTTGCTGTCCCGGTGCGAGTTGTGACGTTTGCCTGCTTTTATTGCAGTTGGGATATATCTGTCACAGTTTTCTAGGATGTTCCACTTGGAGAAAGTGCTGAAAAGCTCTACCCTTAACGAATTCCATCGGGAGACTGACTGACTTCGTAAATAAACCATAAAAGGCTAAGCCACATCTGGCAAGTGGGTTAGTTGGGTTGGGTCTCTTTCTCATTTCCCTTTAATTTCCTTACATTTGTCTGCCAATTTAAGGGACGTAGTACATATGGAGCGCTTCCAGCGCAGCTTAGCTGTCAATAAAGATTCATATGTTGCTTTTGGTTGTGGAGCTGAGACTTAGTATCTTATCGCTAGTACTTCCACCTACAATACAATCGAAAAGCCTGCAAGACAGGACGATTTGGATACGTTCAGTTCTGATGAGAAGACACCTACGCCAATGGCGTATTCCATCTTGGAGCCATCGCTAGAAATCGAAAGAATTGGTTTATTGTTCTATTCTATTAGGAGATGTTTATCCTTCAATGAAGGATAACTTTGGGCAACTGTTGCTACTTCGTTTTGTTCAAATAACTCGGGTGCAAACTCCTAACACAAAGGTCCAAAATCATGCTCTACAAAACTCAGATCTTTACAGTCTTGCTTTATGGAGCTGAATGCTGGACGATAAGTAAGACAGCAGAGCAGATCTTGAGATCCTTCGAAAGAAAAATTCTACGTCGAATAATTTGTCCTGTCTGCGAGGAGGGTGAATGGAGGAGCAGATATAACCGCGAACTTAACGAGCTGTACAAAGGTGTGGATATAGTCCGGAAGGCAAAAATCCGTCGACTGCACTGACTCGGCCGAGTCGAGCGAATGGACAAGAATACTCCAGCTAAGAGAATCTCCGAAGAAGAGCAAGACCGAACTTCCGGCTTAAAGATCAGGCAATTGCGGACGCCAGAAACCTTGGTCTAGTAAACTGGAAGCAGCGTGCCCAGGACAGTAAAGGATGGAAAGCAGCATTAGTTCAGGCTCAGACCCTCGAAGGGTCGCGGTCAGGGTTGAAGTCAGAGCTCTACGCAGCAGATAAGGTGTGTTGTCATGAGCCATGCCTTTATGGTTTTGCTATAAAAAAAGATGTAAGATTCAGGTCTGATGTTTAAGTGCACTTTAAGTGCTTCGCTTGGATTCCATCGATTAAGCGACTTTAGGCCTTAATGACAACTTTGTTGTCGACATACAGAGTGATGCCTTTCCCGGATATTATCTTTGATTACTTAAACTACGAGCAGACGATATGCAAAAGTCGCATATATATGCGAGTGCTGATGTCACAAAAAAACTCTCAAATGTGTCGCAAATTCTATACGTACGGCAGTGCTTGCAAACTCGCATATATATAGACGTGTTCAGACGATAAGCGAGCAAAAATCGCATATGATGACGTTAAGATGACGTCAGACTCGCATATATATGCGACTTTTGCATATCGTCTGCTCGTAGCTTTAGTCTTGCTATATGTATGACGGCTATGATCTCAGTTTGAAAAAACACATGCTTGTAAAACCTTCCAGTTTGCTGAGTGGCTGTCCTTACTAAGCAGGGACACACTTAGGCCAAAACATAACCGGGTGACCAGCATCAGAGACCTCACATAGGTATGTAATTTTCTTAGGGAAGAAGAATAAAGTTGAAGTTGAAGTTCTGGGTAACCGTAGCGGTGTAAACCCTATCTTGTGCCATAGGTTATCGAAGAAGTACTCACCTAGGCTTTTTCTCCTTAACCTTGATTGGGCAGGGCAGAAGCAATGAAGGTGTGTGGTGTACCCTTAAGTAAGTAGGCGACGATTTTGTAGTTGTCAGTGAAAAAAAGCCAGCAATCCATTGTTAATTGTTATCTGGTTTGTCCAGTCATTTCTGTCAGGATCGTACTCAGCTTATCAGCTTTCGATGAACTAGACAGACATCGGTCAACATTTGAAATCTTCGTTATGTAACGTTGGTCTTCTTTTTTTGAAAGCTGTTTTAAACACATGTCCTCCGGCTTCCTTTTCCTCTGCATGTTTATTCCATAGATAGTTGCTACTCGTTTTGGTCACCCTGTAGTTGGATGTGAAAAGGTCAGTAAAGAGTTGATCATGTAGGCTGAACGCGCAATAAAAACCATCAGACAACGACGACAACGTTGTCTTTTCTCAATTACCATGGGACATTTTGTGTGGAGGCGTATACTTCTTATAAGTTAACCGGGACTAATTATAATTACTTGAAGTTTCCTTTACATTTTCATTTAAGGTAAATTACAAATTCATTTATGAAATCAAATAACATAAGGCGTCCACTTCAGCTGAACGCGATTCGTTCAGAGTTCTATTAATATTTAACAAACATGATCTAATCAGTGATGTGTGACTAGACAGATGATGACTGCATCTATGGGAAAATAAGTCTGAAATTGAAGTGTCTATATTTAATTTTCGCCTACACAGCATGTTATTGATAAGATAATTAGAAAATAAGACCGATTTAGCTTGTTAGGAATGTATTTCAGTTAAGTGTTGCACTAGGTAATACAAAATTCCTCCGTTCGACCTTCCTAAACTGTGCGGTACAAGTCTTGTACTTTCAGAGAAAGCCAAGTATCTGGGTCTCATTCTCGACAAAAAGCTCAACTGGAAACCTAACATCCTCGAGCGAGTAAAGGAAGCCACCACAGCTCTGTGCTGCTGCAAAAAAGGAATAGGAAGTAGATGGAGCCTACAGCCACGTATAACTCACTGGTTTTATGTATCTGTCATCAGACTAATCCTAACATACGGCGTAATTGTCTGGTGGAAAGCCTTGGAAAAAACCACTAATCGTAACCGTCTTTGTAAAGTGCAAAAATCGGCCTGTATAGGTATCAATGGAGCTCTCAGAACCACCCCAACGGCGGCTCTTGACACACTGTTCCATCAACTTCCTCTAGATATTTACAGTCAACAAGTGACAGCCAGCGCATAGCCTGCATCAGCACCACTAACGCATTAGAAACCAGCCCCACAGTTGGACTCGAGACAATACTCAATGGTAGGTTAGATAGGATCAGCAGGCCGAAGGTTGCAACCTCGCTTAGACCAGATTTGGTCCCAGCCAGAGCTTGCTATGAGAGCTTGAAAGAAGCTGGCTCCTAAATATACTCTTCTTCGAGCTGAGAGGGCCGTACATGTACATAGAAGGTGGAGAATCGACTCCTGCTCCTCTTCGTCCATGCAGCTTCTGCAGAAGTTGTTGTAAAGGAGGCCCAGCCTATAGGCGTGCCAATGGTGCAGTGTCCCATTATGACACCGACTAGGGTGCTTATTAGAAATCTTTTCCGTCTAATGAGGCAGTGGGAACGTTTGAGATCCAGCTTTGGCCAAATCTGCTTGGTGATAAGACGGGTGCTATCTGCTGTCCATCTTTGATTGGCGTTGTTGATCGCTCGATTTACTTGTACAAGAATTAGCTGCAAAAAGCGCCCTTCGCATAAGTCAAACTGGGAACTGGGAACCCAGTCTGACAGGATATGCACAGATCTTACGCAAATTTGTGGGCAATACTGTATACACAGACTACGTGACGCCTTACTTTGAATTTGATAGACTATTCTCAACTTGTTTTCTCAGCAGGGACGAATGGCAGGACAATCAGGTATTAAATAATGACACAACCACTTCCGTTTACACGGATGGATCGAAAATGGACACTGGAATGGATGCTGGATTCTATTCCGAGACTTTCGGATTATCCGGATCGATCAGAATCCCGGATTACAGTAGTGTCTTCCAAGTGGAGGTCCTGGCAGTGACAACAGCTGCCCAACAGGTTGCAATGAAGGCACTACCACGGGATGATATTACCTTTTTCATCGACAGCCAGGCGGCAACAAAAGCTATTTCTGCCATAGAAGTAAAATCGAAGCTTGTAAGTCGTTGTCGCGAAGAGCTACGGGTTCTTCGAAGGCAGCACAATGGTCTTACATCTCTCTCTGCTAAGTCCTTTGACACAAAGGGATGCCTGGAAATGAGACAGCTGATGAGCTGGCAAGGGAAGGATCTTCATTAGAACCCGACCAAGCTGATACCATCGCTTAAATTCCACCCTGTAACCTCAAACAGGAGATTGGGAGCAAAATTCAAAAGACTGCAAATGATAGAAGGAATGCACTCAGTTCCTGTGTCATAACCAGGAAACTATGGCCATTCTACAACAAACAGAAAACTGATAGAATCCTGCAATTGGACAAAAAAAAAACCCTATCTTCTCTAATAGGTATCACCAGCGGGCATAATATGCTTAACTATCATCCAAGAAGACTGGGATTGAACACGGATGACCTATGCAGGGGATGTGGTGACGAGGAAGTAGATGAGGACACTCCACACTTTCTTTGCCACTGTCCAGCGCTCTGCCAAATAAGACTCAAGACCCTAGGAAAGCACTTCTTTCTAGATCTAGTGAAACTGTCCGACAAGTCTGTGGTCGACATACACAAATTTATCCGCGCCTCGGACTGGCTCGATAGAACATAGGCTTATGGTTCCTAGTAAGAGGGGCTGAGATCCCAAGGGTATCACAATAGGTCTACATTGACCTAAGTGTGACGGAAAAGGACTTCCACTCCCTGTCAATACTTGGAAGCATGAACGAAGATAAGAAGAACTTTCTTGTTTTATCTCGATAATTTTGCGAACATCAGTAGCCTCCTTCACTGATTTGACTCAACAATACTAACAACAGATTCTGTGGCATCTAAGTAATTTCTTACAGATCAATGTTCTGTTCTAGTTTCCTCCTGATCTTTTGGTTCAAGGCTTGTCTCTCAATCGAGCGTTGAAAAGAAATTGAACTTTAAAATCTCGCAATCGTTCTAGAAAACAAAAAAACATCCAAAGAAGAAGGAACACTGAATGCATTCAGCTGCTTAACAAGATTTAAAATTAGAATTGACTTCACAGATACTCGCACTTAAAACAGCTTTGTCGTCGTTATTCCTTGGGCTATTTTTTCAAATTCAAAAAGGCCTTTAAGAAAAAATACAACTCGTTGTCATTAAGCCAAATAAACAAATGATGATTGTTCAATTGGTCATCAATTTTAGTGTAATTACGATTAGTACCAGTTTTTCTATTGAAATAAAGATTTAAAAATTCTTAAGTAAAATACTTAAAAGAAAAAAAAAATTATTTCCTTTGAAATTGTTTCTTTTTTTTTTTGTTTGTAACATCCAGTCAACACGTTAATCATAATCAAACGCAGACAATGATCGTGCAAAATAGTTAATAAAACATCACGCTCTGGGGGTTTTTGTTTTATAAATAAATTTTGCAAATTCCAAAAAATAATATAAAAGATGAAAATATGTATGTTTTTTTTCAAAATAGGACACACACTTTTGTGAATAAATAAATACTTCTACAACACAAAGCGAATTAATGACCTCGAAATGGTAATAATAATAAATTTAATTAAAAAAAACTTCAAAACAGACGTGCAAAAATTAAAAAGAGAAAAAAGATTGAACAGAAATCTTTTTTGTTTTGAATGTCATTACATTCTTTTCTCCAACAAAAACAAAAACAAAAATATACGTCTATATATAAGTTAAAACTATAAATTAATTTTTAACCAAGTCTCTACCTACAATATGCGTTTAACTTTTTGGAAACATTGTTATGAAGGCATTCGAAAACCGGTGGTGAAATATTTTTTTTTGTTTCTGTCTGAATGCTGCCGGTTTCGGGTCCAAGCTATTCGGAGAATATCAGGTGGACAATCGCACTCCAAGTGGACTTCGGAGTGGACTGCTTCCAGCTGTTGCTAGCACACTTAGACCAGTGGTAGTAAGACACATCCTTACATATGCCTCCGAAGTCGGTTGGACCAAAGTCAAGGAAAAATCCATCATCTTAAAGCTACAGCGACTTCAAAGATTAGCATGCCTCGCCATCACCGAACTTGCCCCATGGCAGCCCTTAAGGCACTCATTGGTCTTACCCCACTCCACATATTTGTCAAAAAGGTGGCAATAAGCAGCAGACCTACGGGTCACATGGCTATACTATCTGATTTCCTCGAAATGATCAGCACGGTATCGGGCTAGGTTAGGTTGGGTAGGAGGGTTGACGGGGAAGGAAGTCCTTTCCCCGTCACACTTAAGTCAATGTAGACCCATTGTGATGCCCTAGGTGTTGCAGCCCCCTTACTAGGAACTATAAGCCTAAGTTCTATCAAGCCAGCCCGCAGCGTTGATAAATCTGTGTATATCGAGCACCGGTAAACGGTATCGGGCTATATACCAAAGTTACTCTGTTTTGGCAGAAAGTTCGAGATTGAGATCCCGTACCGTAACTCTTGGGAAACCGGGGACCTGTTGCTGAACGAAAGAGGACTAGTGTGGTATACTGATGGCTTAAAGATGGTCGCAGGTGTTGGTGCCGGCACCAACCCTAATCGCAAGGTCTCTAAGGCACTTGGAATGTGTCCCAGCGTTTTTCAGGCAGAATTACATGCCATCGATACCTGCACCACCATCGTACTCGACTCCGGCATAAAGGGCGTAACCATAAATATATTCACCGATAGTCAAGTAGCGCTCAAAGCATTGAGTTCCCACTACTGTAACTCAAAGGTCGTTCTAGGCTGCTTCATTACTCTCCAGGACCTCTCAAAGCGAAATAAAGTCAAACTTTGGTGGGTACCAGGACACAAAGGAATTGAAGACAATGAAATTGCAAATCAACTTGCTAGGATGGGCTTTTCAAAAAGATACATAGGTGCCGAACCCTTCTGTGGCATCCTAACTTCCGAGTTCAGAATGAGTCTGGACAGAAGGGAAAAACGTAACTTCTTATCCTACTGGAACAACATTCATCCTACCCCTGAACAAAACTACAAAAACATTCTCAATCACAAAAGGGAAGATATCAGAAGACTTGCCGGCTTCCTCAACGGTCACTTCATCCTCAGATATCACTTACACAAACTAAATATAGTTAAGGAATCTGAATGCAAACTCTGCTTAGAGGAAGACGAATCAGTGGAACACGTACTATGTGAGTACGTGGCTGTCTGCAGGGACAGGAAACGCTGTCTCCACAAATAATTCCTAACACCGGAGGACATTCGTGATGCCTCGACTGAAGATATCCTCAACTTCATTAGAAAGATAGAGGATGTCCTTGTCTAACTGGCTCCAGGCACAATTAGGTAGATCTTTAAGGTCGCAGTGCCATATGCGTCTGTCGTAGAGCCTTACTTATAATAATAATAATAAGACCAGTGAAAGGCCCATTGTGATACCACATGGATCTGGAGAGATCTCCTTTCCTCCTCATTGAACTTATTGGAACTTCTTATGAAGCGAAGAAGGTTTCTGACATCTCTGTTTATTAGGTCGCCTAAGTCGTTAAAGTAGAATTCTCCTAAATGGAGCCTTCTTTTGCGGGAGATCGAGCTAGCTGAAGACGCTTGTGGAGGGCCCAGGTCCATCCCGGACTGTAGTGCCACCTTAAGTAAAATAGAGCGCGCTAAAAGGTTTATGACTACCCTTAAACTATACCATGGGATCTATCGACGGCAACGAAAAAGCTGACGAACTGAATAGCTGGGGGTCAGCCCTTAACGGCTCACTGCCAAATATTGACTAACCAAAGGTGGAATAGGCTAAATAACTGTTATAGATACAGAAAACGACATACCATCTCTTTTGCTAGCCCAAACGTCTTATCTGTCGGTTTATTTTACAATGTAAGTTATGGGTACCTTTTTTCGCTTCCATTGAGCCCCCGTGCCGGGTTTCTTTATTTTATTCAAAAATATCTTATCTTGTGCTCGTTTGATAGATATAATTTCAAAACCGACATGAAATGCTATGAGGATCTAACCTGACACATCAAGCTTAGGCGCATTTTTTTTGATTAAATTTTTTTTTTTTTACTTCAAATCGTCACAACTATAAATTTTCACTTCATTTCGTCAAAAGAAAAATTGAAAAAAGATTTTTGAAAAAAATTAGTGTTTGACACAGAACTCAAGGCTGTATGTAAATGATGATGACCGTGATCGGAAGCGCCTTTCATATCTTTTCTTTTTTAAAGAAAATTTCCAAATCCTAGGAGCACTCAAACTCGTTTCGGTCCATTGTTTCAGACAGAAACACTTTTTTTTGGTGTAGTGGTCGGTTTGAGAAACCCAGACTTTGTTTGGTTTGACAGTCCCACGACAGAGCTTTCACCTATACAGATCGGGTCACAAGCGAACACACTACCCACTACACCATCGCCACCACGGCCATACTCGATCAATACCAAGAAATCCTTCATCCTTCAAATACCGAACTGGGCTTGTTCACAGGAAATACCATATACCGCCCCTCCAAAGGTAAATTGTATGGAACTTTAGTTCTCAGAACATGCCAGATACTTGGAGGTCTTTCATATTTAAAAGAAAAATAAAAAAACTCAGCTAAAAGCTGAATATACTAGCCCGTGCCAAGAAGGCTTCTGTTGCTCTTTATTCCTATATAAGCTTTGGATTCACTAACAATCATCTAGGAATAAGATCACTGATAAATCCAATGTTTGCCTATGTTGGGTTCCATGACGAAGTGACATTCTAGGAAACTGCAGTGCGGAATAGCTGGCAAAGGAGAAAGCATGTCAAAATATTTCCGAGACTTTCTTCTCTAGAATCGATAAAATTTTGCCTTGATACTGAGGCCAGAAGAATGACAAATAGCAGGTTGAATAATATCAAGATTTTTCTTTCGTCGAGGTACATCTGACTTCACCCTGATCTCAAAAGAGCGGAAAGATTTCTGTCCATGAATAGAGAATGTATAAGAACTATAGTAAGACTCCTGACGGGGCTTTTCTTGGTAGGTAGGCAAGTCCCCTTCAACGGTTTTTCTGCCGAAGCTTCAGAGATGAGAAAGAGGAACAAACAGTCACTCACCTTCTTTGCGCCTGCCCTGCGATATCAAGGTTTAGAAGTCAAATCCTTGGGAAGTATTTCTACGAAAACCTCAGCAACCTAGCCAAGCTAAATATTTACGAGAAGAAGTTTGCCTGTGGATCTAAATGATTCTGCATACAGTACGAACGACTCTGCACCGATACGGCTACCCAAAATACCTTCCTTGAAAAAAGGAAGGAAATCTATCATGCAAAGTTCCTGGTACTCTACGTGGTATCATAATGGAGATACATCCCGGTCTAAGTGTACTCTGGGTTAAGCGGGAACAGCCACTTAATCGAAAGTATGCAATTAACCAATTTAAATGCGTAATTATGTTCTAATTAATTTTCGTAGGATTAGAGGATGGATCAACAACTGGCTTAGAATTCACCTTTTGGAAGGATTGTGGTCTTTGACTATCTCCTAACAGCTAATAACTGCTTACAGTACAATCACTATCTTTTGGGTTCAATTTACACTTTTCTCAAAAGAGACTTAGCATCGAGGCTGTGTTAAGCCAGCAAATTTAAGTCCAAAACTTCTTACATTAAGTAAGCGGGACGTTAAGCTTTTCAATCGACATTAATGTTTCGAAACGACACGATTTGCTAAATTTATTGAGAGGTGTGTTCGATTTGACAAGCTGGACTACATTCACATCTTTGTACAGCTCGTAGGGTTCGCTGTTATATCTTCTCCTCCATTCGTCCTCCTCACAGACAGCACAAATTATTCAACGTAGAATTTTTCTTTCGAAGGATCCCAAGATCTGCTCCACTGTCCTACTTTTCGTCCAGCATTCACCTCCATAAAACAAGATTGGCAAGATCAGAGTTTCGTAGAGCATGATTTTGGATCTTCGAGTTAGGAGTTTGGACCCTAGTTGTTTGGACAAACCGAAGTAGCAGCGGCTGCCTAATTTTTATTATCCTTCGTCGAATCTCCACTGGGGTGTCATTTGTGGAGTTAATATTTCCCCCGAGGTAGATAAACTCCTTCACTCCCTCAAAATTATAGCTGGCAATTGTTAGCTTCTGTCCTAGACGGTGTTCGACGGATCGGTGTTGGTCGATAGCATGTACTTTGTTTTATCCTCATTCATCATGAGACCAACTCGTTTGGCTTTTTCTTCTATTGCCGTAAAAGCCTCTATAAGGGCACGCTGGGAACGGGCGATGATGTCGATATCGTCTGCGTATCCCAGCATCTGATTGGATTTGTTAAATATGGTGCCTTCTGGCCTTTCGCACTATCTGTTCCAGCACAAGATTAAAGAAATCACACGACAGCGCGTCTTCTTGCGAAATCCGGTGCATGTTTGGAATAATTTGAAGGTTCTGTTTCCAAGCTACAAGATGCAAAGCGAGTTCTCTAGCGTGGCGCGACACAACTGGATCAGTTTTCCTCGGGATCCCGAATTCGGCCATTACATTATATAGTTCGGTGCGATGAATGCTGTCGTATGCGGCTTTGAAGTCGATGAAGAAATGGTCAGTATCGACTTGGAACTCGTTGGTATTTTCCAGAATTTGCCGCAGTGTGAAGATTTGGTCTATCGTTGATTTGCTACACTGATAGGTGCCGATGAGTGTGGTGCAAAACGGCTTTAGTCCTTCACACAGTACACTGGACAGGATCTTGTAGGCTTCATTAAGCAGGGATATACCTCGGTATTTCTTACAAGACATAGGATAGCCTTTCTTGAAGATGGGGCAGATAGAGCTGATAGTCCAGTCTTTCGTCCTCTCATACTTTGCAGATGATATGGTGCATACGCCCTACTAGAATATGTAAAAACTAGTATCGAAAAGTAAACGATCAATAGTTTTTACACTTGACGAACCAACATAAATCATACCAAGTGAAAACTCAATAGGACTAATGTCAACAAAATATTTCTGAAATATAAGCCTTTGAGAACGATGGACACTTATTACGTAAGCTAATCCTAAGGAAAACTGTTTCCTTGTCCAGTTCACCGATTTTTTCTTGAATGACATTAAGAAGATCGACAAAAACTTTTGAACTCTATATCTATATCGAATTCTAGGTCATTTTTCAAAATTCGTGCTTAATCACGACATGAAGATTAGCTAGATCTGTCCAGATTCAAAATGTCATTCAAATTGGTTAACCCATCTCCGAGAAAAGCGAAATGGAAAATTTGCTATTTGAGTCACTGTCAAGAAAGCTTCGCTCGCTGCGCTTCAATAAATTCTAATTTCGGAATGTGAAAAATGTAGGCATGACGAAATTTATTTAAATTAGGCACTTAAGTGGAAATCACAAAAGTAGCCTTCCAAAGTCATCTTCTTTCAAAATAAATTCTGAATAACACGTTAATCACAAAATTTGCTGCAATATAAAATGTTAAAACAAGTTCAACTTCAAACTCTGATTCAGAGTTGGATTATGACGCAGTGTTGCGGCGTATGACTTCACATAAATTTTGTTCTTTGACAGCTCGAGATTCTGAGTCAGCCACAGATGCATATTCGACTTAGTATTTCTGTCGTATGAAAGATTTAACCACATTCTATTCAAAGCTTTCATTCTACGGAACTTCAAATGAAGCCCAGTTCTTTTTGTTGATGTAAATAAGCCACGTCACTCAGAGTTATTTTCCTGAAAAGATAAGAAAGATCTGTATCCACTATCAGGAGAAGCGATGGTACTTGGAGGGATTCACACTAGGAGCTGCTGGATTCCCTGAAACCACTAGAGACTACAGGGGGTCTGGATGTAGAAGAAATCGACATAATAATCGATGAAGGAAAGATTGCATTCGGTTTCATGTAACGCACCAGAAATGAATAACGTTTGATCAGTGGTGCTGCTTCGACTTAGTCTTATTATAATCTTAGTGCAAATCTTTTATTTCCCCTAGACAACATCGTCAACTACCACAAACTTAATAGAATTGATATCTTTTGCCCTCTCAGCCCTCGAGAATGGTAATGAAGTCGACGTTATAGCTACCAAGGCTTTTCATAAAATCTCCCATCAATTAATACTTTTCAAACTGTCTGCCATCGGCTTCGAACCCATACTGTTGGAATGAATATCTTCTTACATGGAAAATCGTTTTAACAGTGTTCGTTTAAGGTCACCCATTCTGTTCCTTTTTTAGCCACCTCCGGTGTTCCACCATCTAGGTCCCCTTCTTTTCATACTAACTATTAACCATCTCCATAGGATCATCAAACACTTATCCGTCTCCCTTTACGCCGACGATACATAATTTTTGAAAACCATTTTCTCATCCCAAGACTCTATCCTCCTTCAACAAGAACTCGATAGTTTTTCGATCTGGTGCTTCAAAAATTGCCTATCCATCACCTTTTCTCATAAGCAGCACCGATCTCCTCCCCGACTCTACCTTCTGCACAATCAACCTATTTCTTCTGTTCAATCTCTTCGCGACCTCGGCATTTTGTGTGATAGGGAGCTCAATTTCCGTTCACATATGGATGAGATAATCCTTAAGGCCAATTTTGTATTAGGCTTTGTAAAACGGTGGTCCAAAGAATTCATCAACCCATACGTAACCAGGTCTCTCTACATAACCTTTGTTCGCCCCCTCCTAGAGTATGCCAGTCAAGTGTGGTCCCCATACCATCGTGTGCATATCTCGAGTATTGAAAGCATCCAGCGCCGTTTTCTTAGATTTGCTCTCCAAGGTCTGCCCCGGAATGACCCTTTTATTCTCTCTCCCTATCAAAACTGCCTCAACCTCATAAACTTAAACACCCTTGAGGGACGCAGAGATGCAGCCGACATTCTCTTCATTCATCGACTACTTGCAGGTCACATTGAGTGTGCGTCATTTTACAACTCTGTTTTCTTCAACACCGAAGGGGGTAGGGGTTAGAATATACCCGAGGCATGCCTGTTGTAAAAGGTGACTAAAATCCACCCTACGTATACCGAGCGTATAGCGTATACACAATATGTAATGAACAAAACAAACGATATTATTACCCCAGGTGGCAGACCAGGTACACCGGCAAATCCACTCTCTACGAAGGTCGGCTCTTTAGATTCTGGGGAGAGCCATTTTTTGCGTTAATGTCACCCCTTCGGCAAAAGCTCAAGGATATTGAGATCACCTCCACCACGATCTCAAACAACTACGTGGGGAACCAGAAGTCCCACGACACCGGAAGTTTCGGCGCACGAACAACGGACTTCAGCGAAAACAAAAAGCCTGAAGGAGGAAAACAAAGAACTCCTAGCCAGGCTAACTAAGAAGGAAATGCTCTGCGAGGAACTTAAAAAAATGTTAAACGAACTGAAAAATAAAGATAATCGTAAAGGTATAAAGGTTACGTCGAAACCTAGTAGTGAGGCTTCCTCGAGCTCCAACTGTACCGGCAAAGCTATCTACGAAACGCACGAAGAAGAATTAAGTCGCGAAACTGACTGGATTCTACAGAAACGACCAGGCAAGAAACGGAAAGCCGGTGCTTCACCCGAAATCGTAACACGAAAAGAATCCACAATGCAAAGGTCGTCCCCGGTGTCATTACTGAGCATTGCGTCATTGGTATTCATGCGCAACGTCTCTAAGTACATCACAACGACTTTGCAGAAGCTACAGGGATGGGGAAGAAATTAAATTTGCCCGTCACTTCTGCGAATGTTCTGCCCTCGCCAATAAGGACTTGTATCAGTTTCTTCTTCACGGAGCTGGATGACTTACCTATGTAAGAGTGAGTTGAGAGACCTCCTAAGATTCACTTTTGACAGCTCAAAAATGACAGGAACTTTCAAATGGAAACCTAGTATTCTCAAACTGTGATAAATGCTGTGTTGGCCGTGGCTTAGTGGTTAGGCCGTTGGACTACCAAGCGAAAGGACACAGGTTCGAGCCTCACAATCACGAAACCTGCAGGAGGATAATCTGTCATGAAGAAAGCTCCTTAATCCACCATTCAGAGTCCGCAATAAAACTGTAGGTCCCTTCCATTCGTGTGAAAAATATATTCGTATCATGCACAACATGAATGGTCTATAAGTTGTCGCGCCAAATATTTGTATTTGTATTTTGTTCAGATTAATGGTTTAAATTTAAACTTAAGAAAATTAAAAGTATCTCACCATGATAACTGAAAGAATGTCGAGTATCTCAAATCATTAATTACATAATTTACTCAACAACTATTCTTGTTGTAGTCGTCTACGATCAATTAATGTTCAAACTTTGTATGCTGTACCAACACAATTATAAATTAGGTACCTACACATGGATGTGACAACAGAATCAACGATAATTTAGGTTATCAACGCCGAACAGAGATAGATTAAAGGCTAAGCTTTGAAAAAAAAATGCCCCATGCCGCCGATCAACCGGGCTAGCTAACTATATGTATTCGCACTCGTATTTGTTAGATTAAAACACCAATAACGCACAAAGTTGTATCGCGCTTGTATAAACGATGAGTAATTACTTGTGTATGTTTGTGTTCGACGACTTAACAGAAATGTCTTTCTGTTTACATAATATACAGGCAAGTATACTTTCTACTAGCCATTAAGGTGTCACGAGCGCAAAAAGAAGGAACACAAGATCAACTTTATTTTCTCCGTTGATTTTTGCGCGTTCAAGAATTCAACCAGATAGTTGATTGATTGTGGATGGATGGCTGCAACATGTCAGCACCACAAATAGGCATTTGTGTCATTGATACAGAATGTTAGAGAGAGAGAGAGAGAAGGAGACAGAGAGGGAGGGAGACACATGGGCAGTGTGTCAAATGAGTATGCGTACAACTTGTTTGAAGTAGGTTCACTGCTTGTATTGAAGGCCACGTACATAGCTGTCAGGTGAAACTTTCGTACAAAGATGGGGTAGTTGTTATGTTTATTGCAAAAGTTCGCGTTCTCTTTGGTGTTGTTGACAAATATCTGTCAGATTTTCAATTTGGTTATCTGTCAGAAAGGTTTCGTAATAATAGTCAAATTCTGTCACTGTCAGTCATGTCATAAATTTAAGAAAGATCTCCACATAGCTTAGGAGATAAAGTTTGCCGATACGAGAAAGCCTCTTTATTTCTAACCAAATTAAGGAAACATCACAGTTGTGTAACAGCGCTTAGTAAAAATGTAGATGACATAAGGGAATCGTTGGATGATAATAAAGTGACCTTCTTAGTGCTCTTAAACTGTGGATCACTCTAACTTTTATGCAATAAAGTCTCAACTTTGTTTGGCTTCACACAATCTGCGTTTAAGCTAATCTCGGTATCTAAGGTTCAGAAGACAAGCTGTATCAGTAGGTTATAATGCGTCCGACTTTCTAGATAACACTCAAAGGGTCCCCCAGGGCTCGATTCTGGGACCGCTTCTGTTTTCTCTGTACATCAACGAGATTCCTTCTATTATCTCGTCAACTTCATCCATTCATATGTACGCTGACAATGTCCAGTTGTAACAAAACTGCTCCCTTGGTATAATAGAAAACTGCGTTAATGCAATTAATATTGACCGGGAGAGGATATCCACCTGGTCCATGAAGAACGGACTATTTCTTAACCCTCTAAAAACCAAATGCATCGTCATTAGCAAGAAGCCCCTGGATGTTTCCTATTTTCCTGACGTCACGCTTAGTGGAACCAAAATTGAATATGTTGACACTGCCAGAAACTTAGGAATGACTTTTAATAGGACACTGACGTGGAATAATCACATCAACGTGACCGTTGGCAAAGTGAATGGAGTCTTACGTCAGCTATGGATGTCGCATCAATTTAGCTTTCAAAAAACTCGTATGTTGTTTGCAAAAACACTTATTATTCTTATTCTTAGCTATGGTTGCGAAATTTTTTGTAGCTTTGAAGCTATTTGTTAAAGAAAGCTTAATGTCGCTTTATGTTTACAACCTAAAATACTTCGACAGAATCTCCACTTACTCTAAACAACTTTATGACATGACTCTTGATCACCTTCTTCGTTGCAAGTCTCTTATTTTGCTCTCCAATGTGATTCAAACCAATCAGCCTATATCTCAGCCTGTATCTCTAATAAATCCCAACAACTAATACAGCCCCGGTTCTCTTGTCTTACATCTGAGCGACAGTTTTTTGTCAACTCCATCTGCTTGTGGAATTCCTTGCCTTGGCATGTTCGTCCAAAACCCCAATGCTGTCTTCTGCCACTTGAACGAACCCCACGCCCTTAACACTTCTTTTTCCATGTACTTGCGTCGTCGACCCCGAAATTTGTGTCGGTAATAACCTTCGTTGGAACAATCACATATTTGAAGTGACCAAAAATGCTGGGAAATGTTTAGGTTACCTTAGGTTAGGTTAGGTACAGCCTCACTTGGATCTCAAAGGATCCGTATGGTGTACCTGTATGGGTACCTGTAAATTAATAGAACACGGATTATTTATATTTATCAATTGGCCTCCCTGAACCGACCCGAGTTCCGAAGGAATTGCAGAATGGTTCTCGGTGGCTTTTTTGACAATTCGCCCAGATTATTAAAAAAATGTTCCCTGAGGGTTGTCTTTCTGTTTCTCCTAAGGCTTAAGCATTCGCATAGAAGGTGGAATGTGTCCTCCTCCGTATTTACGTGCCACATCTTCTGCATAGGTTCTTTGTACTCAGACGCATTCTCTTTAGGTGGGCCTCTAGCAAGTTGTGACCTGTCATAGTATCTATTAGAAGTGATAGGTGACTTCTGTTGAGTGCGATGATTTCCCTTGGTTTTCTTCTAAACAGTTCAGTCTAGAGCGTTCTAGAAGTGCGGCACATTGTGAGGGAAATCCATCTCTTGTTCGCGAGATTTTGGAATTGCATGGTGATGCTGGACTTTTTAAGTTCTAGTGAGTATAGGATTGACTCATCGGCCATTGTCAGATTCATCTCAGATCCCATTCTTGCAAGCTCATCCGCCTTTTCATTCCCATGGTTGCCCTAGTGTCCCGGATGCCTTGAGCTCATCATGATAGCGTTTATTGGTTCTGCATCTAATTATTGTGGATGTGATTGATGGCTTTGATAATTTCCTTAAACGATGCAAAAAATTGTTTACGCCTTCTGATCTGGTCTTAATCTATAAGGCGTTCATTCGCCTAAAGCTCGAGTAGAACGCTTTCATTTAGCCGCTACAACATTTATTAGACAAGTTCATAGAATACATCAATTGATTCCGTCTCTTTTTAGAAAACTTCGTCACATTATTTCATGTTCTACTTGAAGGTGACTAAATTCTGAGAGTCAAAAGGGCAAAGGGGCCACCTTGTGGTTTGTTTTGACGTACATAAATGAAAAGATTTCTGCTGGCATCGGGCCAATATTTAAGACGTGTAATAAAACGCTAAACAATCGATAGTTGTAGAATGATGACTCATTCAAATTAAATACACTTCATGTTCTAACAGTGAAATGACTATTAACTTTCAAGAGAAGAGTTAGAGTTAGGCGTTCCTTCCATAGCAATGAAGTGTTTTCTAAAACCATTAATCGAAGTTCTACACTGCTAGACTCAGAGCTCTTGTGAAGGTATTGTTCTCCAGAGTATTAGCCCTCGCAGTTTGATCCAACTAATATTTGACAAAATATCCACCAGAGTCATGGTCTTCCTCTGCTAAGTGATCCATCGGGGGTGGATCGGACGATTTTTTGATCCGGAGCCTTGGTGTTCATCAGCTTTACATGACCCAGCTACCTCAGTTGTTGTACCTTTAGTCTGCCACTTAGAAAAATTGTCCTTGAAGCGAGGTTTGTTGCAATTACTTTGCTTTGCTTTGAATGCAATTAATATAGCCTTGCATAGTAAACTTGACTGAGTGGGTGGTAACATGTCGCTCTGTGGTAAACTTAAATACTGCTAAGGAGTGTTGTTTGAATGTGCAAATATTTTGCACTAAAGACCTTAGTGTGCCAATGACTAAGTATTTTGCAACCATTCATCCAATGTAAACCAATGGAAGAGACGTACAGTTTTTATTGTCTGCTCCGAAACGCAAATTACAAATCTTACATTTTTCACATGAACGGAAGGGACGTACAGTTTTTATTGCCAATTCCAGAAGTTTGTCACTGGCATTCACGCAAACACTGTAACCAATGTCCTAGTTTACATAACTGAATAAATCCAAGACCAAACCCAGATGTAACACAAATGTCATCGCTGTAAAATACTTCGAACAAAGGATTATATGGTGTAGGCCAGTTCACACATTTACGTGACTAAAACCATATTTTGGTCCATGTAGAGCCATTGTGATACCCATGCTATGTTTCCTCTGCCGTGGTATTAGTGTCTCGGTTCCAACCATTCGGACGCCCTGGAAAATTTTGAGCAGGTCTGACAGTGATCCAACCGATAGCTTATCGATATAGTCGAAGAAGAATTTGCCCAGGGTTCTATTTCTGAGTTGATAGAGGCTTGGTCTTGTCCTCATGAGCCTCTACATCACCGCATCCCCTGCAGATGTCATCATCTTTCATGTTGTGGCCAGTTACCACTCCTATCAGTATTAACAGCGATTTCCTGTCTTTTTGCAGAAGTTTTCTAGTTCTTGATTTGTCGTATTCTGGCCACATCCCCTTGATACTTCACAGGTAGTTAGTGATTTCCATCTGTTATTTGCTTCCATTAATAACTTTCGTTCAATTTTTGTCTTAAGATTACAGAGCGAAGATTTAACCGTACCAACTGCTTGTCTCGGTCTAGGGCTGAGTCCTTTCTACCCAATCCATCCGCTGCTTTATTGCCTGGTATTCCGCTATGACTAGGGACCTAGCAGAGTTTTATATTATGCTGTGTGCCAAGAACCTTAAGTTCTTCGCGTCAACACTGCACAAGCTTGGATGTTATCTGCGTAGCAGCTATTGCTTTTATGGCCCCCTGGCTGTCAATATAAATTGTAGTATTGGTCCAGTCAATCGTGTAAACTGGGACAGAGATTGCTTAAATTTAATCGACAACAAATGCTCTCATACCACTCTTTGGATTTGCAGCTTTCAACTGTTTTGCCAAGGATAAAACGCTAAGCTGAACCAGCTTCTTTTTATATGAATTCAAAACATAACGAGGTAAAGGGACTAACATTTTTGGCTAGCTGTCAAAGTTGATTCGTCTTACTTCTGATAGACTAGAATATGTTTGTAGGTACCCGAAAGGGCCTATCGATCAGCTCCTCGACTAGATGGTAGATGTAGAAAATCCAATAGTAGCAGAAAGCTTGCCGGGTTCCTTAGTGGTCACTGCAGCCTCATATATCACTTACGTAAACAGGAATCTGAATGGCGACTCTGTTTAGAGAAAGACGAATCAGCAAAACACGGAATACTATGTGAGTGCGTGGCCATCGCAGAATCAGAAAACACTTTCTCTACAAGAAATTCCGAACACCGGAGGACATTCGTAATGCCTCGACTGGAGATATCCTCAACTTCATTAGGAGGATTGAGGATCTTTTAGTCTAACTGGCTCCAGGCACAGTAGGTCTTTTTGATCGCAGTGCCATTGCGTCAGTCGCAGGGCCAATCTTTAATAATAATAATCATATCGAGTGTTAAATGCCTTTTTTATCAACAGAAATGCCCATAAGCAAGAGTTAAAGCGTTTCCATACTAAATCTCATTCTGATACCCCAGTCGTCGAGTGAAAAGCTGAGGCTGGTGGTGTATCATGATATTATGATTCCAACTATTATTTCAATATGCATAAAATCGAATGAATATTCACAATCTTTATGTAAATAACGAAACAAAGAAATGGATTTCCACTTGCACAGCATAATTCAACAAAATTTCACAACCAAAATACGAAATACCAATGACGTTGACGTATCAACATCATATTTGAATCGATTCAAAATGCACAGCCTACTAAAAAAACAATTTAAAAAGCAAAAAATGTTTTCTTGTCAGATTTTTTTAATAACTTAAGTTATATTGCTAAGAGTCGAGTCGAGACAAATAATAAAGAAAAACTTGTTAAATTTATCAGTCAAGTCATTACATGGGGTTTTAACCAATTAGTCTTGATATATTGCCATGTGAACTTAGAACAACAATTTCAAATGCAACGTGTCATATAAGTCAAAACAAGTAAATATGTCATCACGTTTTACATTTTTAGAGACATTGGCGGGCTTGGCAGTACATAAATATTTTTGTTTTCAAATTGAATGAAGCAAGGAGAGGTTTTTTCTTTTAAAATGTTGCAGATTTCTCATTTCTCAAAACTAGGCATCCACGATCACACATGAATGCCATTCGCGCCCTAAGCGCGTATCAGAGTGCGCATTCATTGGGCGAAGGAATTCAATCATTTTTGAAATCATCATCACGCCGAGAATGGCATTCATGAGTGATCGTGGATACCCAGCTTTTCACTAACCTCTGTATAGTATCTAAAGACTTGGAAAAATAATTCGATCGAGTAAAGTAACCTAAGAAGTCTACAACAATACTCCGTGGTACTTGAGTAGTTTCTTCTTTTTAATTCCAGTTTTGCGTACATCAAATCTAATAGCTCCACCTTAACCACCGCCGATGCCGCAGCAAGATTTAGCCCTACAGACGTTCTTTCTGTGATCCTTCGTTTTTTACCACTTGATCTACTTATATATCTAAGAAGTGATGATATGTAGTACAGTCAGCTGGATGGCAAAGCCATTTGGTCATAGTAAAGTCCTGGAGACAATACAAAACAAATTGGTTGCGATCTCGACCAACTTAGGTAGTCTGTCTAAGGCTAAACTTTAGGAAATGCTTAGTGTAATGCTCTTATCCAGGACAGAGTGGAAGAACTGGAAAGTAATCTAGGATTTTGATACGCTTATCTACACGAGCGGCTGTAAAATGGACTGCGGAGTTGAAAATATCGAAATCCTTTGGCCTGTCGGATTTTGCCAGTATCTTCCAAGCAGAAATCTTTGCTATCCGCAAATATTGATAGCCAAGCTGCCATCAAAGCTATTGATTGATTCGCTTACTACTTCCTTAAAACTTGTAGAGCTGGACCAATTAGGTGCTCGATGACAATGAAAGAGCTGACAAGCCCTTAACGGCTCACTATCAGAAAGTTTCAATATTCGGCTAGTAGCCGTTAAGAGCAATTTTCACCATCACATTCTAAAGTTGACTAATCAAGGGTGGAATGAACTGAATAACTGCCTCATTTCAAGAAAGACGTGGCCCGATAACAACAAAATAAAAACAAACGAACAAAAGCAAATCAATTGCAAGAATCGTAGTCCTTAGTGCAAGCCACTGGTCAATAGGAGAACATGCATTCCTCAGAACACCTTCTGCCGTAGATGCAAAGAAATTTCAAATCACTACACAACACTAGCGCTGTGCGAATAGCATCATCTTCATCTATTAACCTATCAACACCCGCAAAGAACCAGGTTACAGGAGTTGTGATTTCAAAACGTTCTACTTTTAATAGAACGACAACCCTCAAGGAAGCCCTATCGTGGCTGAGGTATAATGTTCCATCTCCTCGGGATAAAAACAATTTTAACTGACAGCCAGGCCAGTCGCCTTCAACTCAAAAACAGCCCTAAATTGTCGCTCATCTCTAAACTTCACCTCATATGGATGCCAGGGCACAGAGATATTCCAGGCAACTGCATGGCGGATGAACTCGCTAGAGAGGACATAACTCTACCAATTCTTCCGGAAAAGGGGAATCTAAGCATGCCTCTCGCTACCTGCAAATTGCTATTTAATAGAAACGTGATCACCATCGCCAATCACAGATGGACAGTAGGCAGCACGTGTCTCATCACCAAGCAGATTTGTCCAAAGCTGGATCTCAAACGTTCCCACTGTCTCATCAGATGGAACAAGCACCTTAGTAGGTGTCATAAGGGGACACTGTACCATCGGCAAGCATACCTATAGGCTGGGCGTCCTATACAATGACTTCAGCAGAAGCTGCATGGACGAGGAGGAGGAGGAGATGATTCTTGACCTTCTCTGTACATGTCCGGCCCTCTCAGACGAAAGAGAGCATACTTAGGAACCAGCTTCTTTAACAACCTTAGTGAACTGGCTGAAACCAACATAGGTAGCCTCCAGCGCTTCATAGCAAGCTCCAGCTGGTTCTGCGGGTAGCTTTTTCTGGTGAAATACAGATCCACGACTGCAGCCTGCCAGTCCTACCTAACCTTACCATAACTTAACCATAAAGGCAATTTCCAAAATGAAACATATCAGAAGAACCATTTAAATGACACATATTCCTGATAAAATCATAGAAAGCAGACTCCGATGGTATTGCCGTATGGAGGTCCCGCAGCAGGGCCTATAAAGACCCAAGATGAACTGGCAGAAATCAATAGAAACGACCTAAGAAGGCATCAATTAGACGTCATGATAACACAAAATCGAGAAACATGGGAGCAAAGCAGACCTAGAAGAGCAGACACCAAATCAATTGGGTAATACTGCAAAAAAAAATAAGAAGAAGAAGAATAGCACTCATTCGTCACCACTTTTTGAGAGGCAATGATAGGGTTCTTAAAATTAAAGTATGTTTATTTTTAAGTGAACCCTAAGTCCCAAAAATAGTTGACACCATCAATCCCAGCCTTTATTGACAGAAGCTATTCAATAAATCAAACAACAGAGGGAAAGAGAGACGTAACTATAGAAAATTCAATCCGTCATATTATAAGACCGACGTGTCGATATCGATATCAGTGTCGGTGACGGTGTCAATGTCGGTGTCATCTACTGCCAACCGGCTTATTTATAAACTCTCTTTTGCATACATACGGGTTAAATAACTAAGTAGTCTGCTGTTTTCTCTTTGCATGAATCACGTTAAAAAAAAAGACAGAAATAACAAGTTCATTATCCAATTCAAGAACAGCCGCTTAAGTTTCCAATCAATGTCCACACTTTGCTTGGCATTGACCATCAGATACCAGTTTTTTTTTTTTTTGTGCTTAGAATGACTTACTCTGTACACAGGTGACACACTCTACACAGAAAAATCACCACAAAATTCCGCACTGGAAATAATATTTCATACACCATGCACTTGTGTTGAAATGTACTTCAACTTTTACTCACACTTCGGACTAAAAATGTATCTTTTTGAATAACCGCGAATAAAAACAGACACAGACACGAAGAATTTAAGAAATGGAACAGAAAAAAATCGTATAAGGTTATTTGTTTTTTTTTTTTATTTGTTTATTTCATTTGATTTTTTTTTTTGGCTATTTTTAGCGAATTACGTTCAAAATGGCAAATTCGAAGCGTATACCATGTTCACCGAGATACATTTATGCATGTGGAAGCACAACAGGTCAAAAAGAACTTTCCACAGAAGAAATTAAATTTTTTTTTTTTTAATTTAAATTTAACTACTCGTACTATATGTATTGTGTTGTAAAAAAATGTTGAAAAACGTGCACGTTTCTATTGAATTATGATTTCCACAAACTGTAAGTACACTCAACTTCTGTGTAAAGTTCGTGTACGGATATTACCGCATTCGTAGGTTAGAGAGAACACTTTTTGCACCTGTAATTCACATTTTTTTCTATCTATCTTTCCCACAATCACTGACACTAGAATTACCTCATAGATGAGATTTTTATGATTCGCAAAAACCAGAAACCAAAGGAACACACACGTCCGATTTAACTTTGCTACCAATTATATCTGCCGGATACCAGAGAACATTAATTTGGTATCAGCAACGTGAAAGGTTTCAAAAAAAATAAATTCTCCACAGAGATACGAAAAGTATCTTTATAGATAAAGAAACAAAAAAAATTTACTTTAAGGTGTGTTGTTTGTTTGTTACGTACCGAGACTACTAAGTAGGGACTAGAACGGTGACAAACAAAAATTTTGTAGACGCAAAATAAATTCGTATCTACTACCAGTAGTCCGTCCGCGGTTATTTAATTTGTATTTTTTTAGATTCTTAGATTGTTCAGACCCGAAGTAGTACTAATGTGTGCTTCAGTCTATCTAGTCAGCTGAGGGTATTCTACTGACTGAAGAGCTTTTCTTTTTTTAATCCAACTTGTATGAGTTTGATGGGGGGAATATTGAGCTTTTGTTAAGCCAATACTTAAACCATTTTAGTAAGATTCTGAAAGAAGAAAAAAAAAAAAGATTTTCCCATACCGGGAATCGAACCCGGGCCTCCTGGGTGAGAGCCAGGTATCCTAACCACTAGACAATATGGGACTTAAAATAACTGTACCCAATCTGTATCAAGTACTCTTTGTTGAGATACAAAAGCTATCTAGATATTTTTGGTTCATTTATTCTTAAGATAAATGACATCACTTTGTTGATTATAAATTCGTGTGGCAGCATTAAAGAAGCAGCAGGCAATTTTCAAAGTTACTTTACCCAGACACTCTAGGTGGAAAATTTTAGCAACCTGTGCCATATCCAGACAGATTTGGCCCACCTACTTACAACAAAAACAGAACGAATGACCTGATCAATAGGAACCGCATCGAGACAGCAAGATTTACAGCAATTAGCACGGGCCACTGGCCAATAGGTCAACACGCTGCCAAGCTAGGCATCCCGTTTAACCTCCACTGTCGTAGTTGCGACAATTCACACGAAAAGGAAACGTTATTCCACTTTCTCTGTGACTGCTTGGCACTTGCCAGAGCCAGAGAGCGCACTCTCAGAAAACCTTTTTTCAAGGAACTATCTGAGATTTCTAACATAAATTTCTGCAACATGGTCAATTTTCTTCACTCCACAGGATGAATAAGAAAACTACACTCTAAGCAACGCCCATCAACATCCAGGTCACTTGAGTTGATGGCGTATCCGCGCTGATTGTGTTTCTGGCAGGTTCACCAGTTTCAACCGCTTCTACCTACCAACCTAACCCAGGCACACGAGTTTTGGGCGATACCAAAGCCAGGCTTTGTATGGCGTTCAATCATCTGCTCCACATTTAAGTGCACATGCACACTTTTTATTTTTTCCGTCGGGGTGTTGGAACACCACGCTGGACCACTTAGACACAAAAACTGGTTCATTGTACTACCAGCAGGTACAACCCTTTTACTGTGTTTTCTTCGTCTTTCTAAGGAAGTCAAGTAAGAGCTTCAGTGATGAGAAGCTTAGGTTACCAGATCCAAAACTGCCACCTGATAGGAGCAAAGGCAGGACAATCACAAAGAAAATGTTCCGCAGTGTCGGCGCCCTCTCCACAAGCATCACAGACAGTGGTATCACTTAAACCCAACACGTTGAGATGTTTGGCAAAGGAGAAGTGTCCCGTAATAACGCCAATAAGTTGTCTGCGGTCTTTTCTGCTGAGAGACAGTAAAAATGCCGCGGACCTCTTACGACTTCGGGAAGGATCTGTTAAGTCTGCCTGCATCCTGGAGAGTCATGCCACCTACAGTTGTGCTTGCTAGAAACCCAACTATCGATAGAAGCCCAAACCGAGGATACGGGCAAACCTAACGTGGCTTCAGGACCTGAAAAGTTCTCCTCCGAACCTTGCCTGGTTAGCTCATCAGAAAACTCATTACTGGTAATCCTGCTGTGTCCAGGGACCCAGGCATGTCTTAGCAAATTCAGTCTTCCAATCGAATTCAAACTAGACCTACATTATCGAACTATTTCGGATCTAGTAAGAGGATTGAGCAAGTCCTTAAGCACAGCCGGACTGTCGCTACAGACGCAGATACACATGCTCGCACTGAACCTTAATATTCGGAATATTCCATGATTGCATTCGCCTTGGGCGAAAAGAATAGAATGTCGTGAATAATGTTGAGGAAGTGATAATGCTAACGACACTTTGTTGGGCGGTTTTTTTTTTTTGTTGCACCAACGGATGTGGAACCTTCTAAAGATACTAGTAGCCCGAGCTACTTGCATGCACGACTCCCAAACATGAGTATTCAATTACAGGACTGCGCCTACGTTCTAACCCACACCCTACACTCTAAGTGAGTGGGTAAGGTGATAGGGGAACCAGACTTGGCTGGCATATTCAAAGAGGAGCCTAACAAAAGTGACGTAAAGCAATTTGGTGCTTATAATGTGATTAAGGTAGGGAAGGAAGTTTAGTTCTCTGTCACAGATAATATCCAAATCACGTGCAGAGGAAACTGAGCAGACAGGACAGTTGAGGAATTAATAGGTTCTGTGTGGAAGTGAAAGATTTTTACGAGAAAAAGTAAGGTATTGACATTTACTGACATTAAGCACTAAGAAGTTATTGTTGCACCAAGTGTAGAAGGAGTTCAAGTCGTTTTGTAGTAAGAGTGAATCGGCAGGGGTAGATTTTTTACCATCCGCATAGATCGATAGATCGGAGTATTTTAAGATGTTGCCGACATCACTTATGGTTAGGATAAAGATAAGAGAACCAAGATGACTACCTGAAGCTGAAAATCTGAAGTGGACCCTGTATAGACGCTTTTCTAAATATGATTTTGTCCGTGATATAAAGTAGAATGGGAAACCAAGGGCCTTAAGTTTAAGATAAATAATTGATTGACTGATTCTTTCAAAAGCCTTACTATAGTCGGTGGTGGCAAGACATGGAGTCTATCACCGAAAAGAGTCCTATGGCTCTATGAAGCGATTGTAAAACCTTCCTTAGCATATGCGTCGGTTGTATGGTGGAATAACCTTTCACGCAAAAACGTGACTGCCATTTTCACTTAACTCCAAAGAACGGTTTGTCTCGGCTGCATCGGGGCTTAACCCAGCATGCCTGGCTCTTCTCTAGCTGCAATGCTTAATTTACCATCCCTTGATGTTAACGTCATGGGCGAAACAATCGGAGCCATCTTCCCACTAAAAAGAAGTGGTTTGTGGTATAACACGCACTGGAGGTTTGAGGACCTTGCGCGTGGAATATCGTTTGAATCAAATCTTATGGATATGCCATCTGACGCAATAGTTCCGGAATTAAGAGTACTGTGTAGATTTATGGTCGTTTTTCCCTGTGCCCAGGAGTGGTTTTCACCACATTCTGAGCCGGGTAAGGAATATAGTCGAATATTTACAGATGGCTGCAAGATCCCTGAGTCCCTGGACACAGCGGGATCACCGGAAATGTGGTTTCCGATGAGCTTGCCAGGCAAAGCTCCGGCCCTGAACCTAGGTTAGGTTTGCCCGTATCTTCGGTTAGGGCTTCCGATGGTTGGGTTTCTAGCAAACACAACTGTAGATGGCATGACTCTTCAGGATGCAGGCAGACTAAACAGATCCTTGCCGACGTCTCTAAGAAATCCGCGTCATTCTTGCTGTCCCTCAGCAGAAAATACTGCAGACAACTTATTGGCGTTATTACAGGACATTTCTCCTTTGCCAAACATCTCAACGTGTTGGGTTTAAGTGACACGACTGTCTGTGACGCTTGTGGAGAGGGCGACGACACTGCGGAACATTTCCTATGTGATTGTCCTGCTTTTGCTCGTATCGGGTGGCAGATTTGGGGCTGATGTGATGGGTGCTGGTAACTTAAGCTGCTCATCACTGAAGCTTTTACTCGACTTTCTTAGAAAAACGAAGAAAACACAGTAAAAGGGTTGTACCTGCTGGTAGTACAATGAAACTGTTTTTGTGTCTGAGTGCTCCAGCGTGGTAACGAAATTAACTTCTTTACCTTCTTCTTACGCATACAGAGTTTTAGAAAAAAATTCGGTTAGGTTAGTCGTTGTAAATCTACCCATTGTGGAAACCATGCTGTTGAGGGGAGAAGACGAACTAACAATGAAAATACATTGAGTCATACACAATGCTTTCCAATCGTTTGGGGATAGCCGATAGTTTAGCTTTTGGCCGGTAGAGCTGATATAGGCGCCTGCCTGGCAACTAGCATTTACCTTTAGCAAAGCAAAGAAGTTGCGTGAGCATCTAAAACCCGAGTAGCAAAGGGTTAAATCACCTAAACTTGCGAACCAAACACTGGTTGATTCGCCTCCAATTTGAACTCATTCCAATTTAAATGCACTGCAGAGCTAGTGCATGAAGTAAACGCGTACTATTTAGCGTTGACACTTTTTGGTACTTGCTGTCAAATAAAACTCCAATTTAAGTGTGAAAGTACCTCGAAAATGAATAGAGGTTATTGGTCCTTCTGGGAACTTTGATTGTTAATAATAGTTTCCTTGCCAAATGGCTTTTAAATTTCATATTTAGGTCATTTTTATAAAAAAAAAAAAAATAGCGCACTTCACACACTGGACACCCGCCCCGCGCTAAGTAGCACTAGCTGCTACACTTAAAAGGAAAATTGTTTTAAATTTCTCTTCGAACACAGCCATTTTTAATCTGCTTCTGATTGGTCATTTGCTTTTTTTTTATTACTTGTATCATTTGTATCGTCAGACGACTAAAGAAATTTTGTCATAGAAAAAGTAAAGTCAGCTTTTGTTAAAATTCACAAGATTTGGTAAATATTGTTTCCCTGTACTAGGTAATTATATTTTCAATTGCTTACATGTAAGCTTCAAAAAGAAAAAAGAAAACCGAAATATTTTCCCCAAAGAAGTGCTTGAAAAAATACATTTTTGTTTCGCGTTAAGTAATTTTTTTTTACGATGTTTTGTTTTGTGTTTTTTTTTTTGTAATTTAAATAAGACCTTGTGTACTAAAGAAACTTCCACGTACTTTAATTTCAGAAGAAAGCTGTCTAATTTCTTTGACGTATAACAATTGTTTCCAAAATTGTGGATGAAATGTTAAGAATTCGCATTAAAAGGGGTCCTGCAAGAAGGAAAGAATGGACTTGCTGTTTTGGATTACATGTTCATACTGTAACAATTATAATTGGACTTTGGCACTTGGTAATAACATTTTTTTTTTTTTAATTACTAAACAAAAGAAATGTATAGTATGATAGAGATGTTATAAGACTAGAGATTAGAGCACGTACAATTGTGTGCATATACCTACAGCAATTGAAGAGGTAGGGAAGATTTTTTTGAAGGGTTTAAAAATGTAATTGTACTTTAAACGTAAGGTACTCTAAAATGCAGTATAAAACAGATTTTCCAGGCCTGCATACAAGATCTAAGGAAAGATAGCCATGGATGTCATGTGAGTCAGCCTGACGTCTGTTTTGTTATTTTTTTTTTTTTCTTTAAAAACAGGCTCAGCCTGTTTCCGAAACTTTCCCAAACCAAGTGTCACTTGAATGCTGTAGCTTCAGAGTGTCCTGTTGCCTTTAAAATCTGCTTAAATGGAGATTCAACTAATGGAACAGTCTTGTCACCTTAATGTGTAAGAGTTAGTCTTGTTTTGGGATATTTTGTTCTCTTCCGAGTCAATTTCCAGTCCCCATAGAAGTTCTACATATGTATGTATGTGCCAGTTCTCAGTATCTGCTTTCTTAATTCCTGCTACTGTGACTGCTTCGATGGTTCTTGAAAACCTCTACGAATATAGTCTCGCACTGGTTCTGCAATTGGTCAACGTTTCAGTACTTCCAATACCTACTATACGATCTTTTGAGTCTAAGTTCCTAACAAATTCGTTAAGATATACATACAGTGCATCTACAAACCTTAATTTATTGAGAAAGCCTCCGAATTGCATCTTTGTTCTTCGATCAATAGGCTGGACATGGCTGCTTTAACTTATTGCTTCAGTATGTCTTTAGTTATCCCCAACTCTTACCTAATTGTTATGATTTCTTAAATGTTTTGCACCATATACTCTGGGTCGATCTACTTTGCTGCCATCTTGGGTTAGCGGATTGCATTGCACTGTGTAATAAGCAATAGAGAGCGAAATGTACAGCATTCTTTGGTAAATATGGTCATTAGAGACGGTGCAGTAGTAAAATATTTAGTAGGTACCTATTCTCGTGATAGTAGAGGTCACTTTTCAAATGTTGCACTTGCATGCAACGGCATGGATCCTAGTTAGTTTTAAAGCTAATTGCATTGCATTATGAACGTCAACTTTACTTTGGCGATTTGTCACCTTGTTTGGTTGTACCAAAGGTGAAGACAGGACTCCCAAGATATTGGAAGCTCTTTACAAGCATACGTGGTCATAGTTGTCTAGATGTTTTTGTTTTTTCTCTGACTGGTATCACTTCAAGTGGATGCAGGAGCTCAGCAGTTTATAAGGGTTTCGAGAGCATATTGTTAGGTCCTACCGTCTTATTGCTTTCAAGGACTTTGCCATAATGATTTCATCTCTCCTGGGAGATGCGATGCGTATTCGAGTAATAGTTATCTCAGACAGCTTAACCTGATTTGAGTTCATATCACTGTTATTCTATGGTTATGCGTCACCTTTAACGAATGCTTCGCACGTTAAGAAAAGAAAATGGATGAATTTGGCAGCATCTGTACATTTTTCCATTCCTCTGCTAGGTAACTCCATTCAACGCGATGGCGAGAACCTGCCTGCGTTGTGTTCCATTCTAGGGTCCATTGATCATAGCTGCATAGTTAATGTTCTTCCTCCCGTCTTTATTCATATCTCATTGCCTGATTGAAGAGAGTTTCGAAGAGTACTTGTGAAAATTGGCATGTGGACGACTGCTATTAAATAATATTTTTAACACAACATTATTCTTTCAGTTTCTTAATTTCCTTGCCCTGAGTCTCTTGGCAGTGATATGGCATAATCCACAAATGGTTGAAGAACTTGAGAATAGTTATGATTATTCGGTAGATTTGGATGCACCAGCATTGCCAACACCATTAAGTAAAATTGATTCACCATATGCTTATCGAGATCACTCTTTAAATTATCGTAAGTATACCAAATACATAAATATATCGCTAATGTTTTTCAATATTTTTTTTTATTTTTTTGCAGAAAATTTCGATATGGGTGGCTTAGTTTGCCTATGCATGATAATAATAACACTCATGATGATATATGGAACAATTAAGAGCAAACCGTCTCATATCTTACCGTTCTTTTGCTTACAATTATTTGATTTTGCCATTGCAACGTAAGTATTAATTAAAAATCAAATTGCATAAGTGTATACATACTTCGGTTGGTTCTAATGATGGTACATTAGAAATTAGTGGAAGAATGACCAAAATATAAATGCTCCTCTATTGTCCGAATATAGGAAGATATAAAGCTGGACATACACGATACAACCGTTGTATGTAGCACACACATTCTACAACCTGCGTGCGATTTTTGTACAACCAGTCATTGTATTCAGTCATTTTCTAGAAATGTATGTGGATATACCCCTGAAACAGGAGAATAACCGATATAGGTCTATGAAATCCATCCAAAAATTCGTTTCTTTAATTGAAACCATAATAACCCGCCACCAAAACAGCCGAAACACAACTGAAATTGGCACAACAATTGTATGTGTGAATACACACCATACAACGTGCATACAATCTGTCGCATGCGACAGCGGTTGTACACTCAGGACCATGCGACCGTACAATATCGGTACAACGGTCGGTTGTGTGGAAACAACCGATACAATCGTCGCATTTAATCGCAGATTGTATACAACTGTTGTACGATGGTTGTATCGTGTATTTCCAGCTAAAGACTGTAGGTTTAACGAGATTGAAAGTCGAAAACACCGGCTATCAGATTTAAAACAAGCAAGAGCTCTGTTAAAAAAAAAGTTGGTCTCTTGCTTTGGCTACGGCATTCACTGAATTTTAACGCCATCGACATTATTTTAAGGCAATCGAGCCAATGATCGAGTTTTCGATTCGCAGAACAGCCCAGATCATACAAAGGAAGTTCTACCTATATGTGTGTACATACATATGTATATTGCTTAAACACAATGGTGTACAAAGTCAACTTCAACAGGACATGCTGCCTAAATTCACGTCTAAGGCGTTGCTCTTTCCAACCATTTGGGTTATTTAATAAAAGGAGCCTAAAGTTATTAAGGCCGACTCTGAACGACAGATTGAAAAGCTTTTTCGTGACAAATTATAGGTACTGTCGGAGTTTTGTCATTACCGATCAAGACATTGCTGAACATTTTTTATGCGAATGACCGGCCAAAACTCGAAACAGACAAAAGCACTTCACAGGGCGCTCATTTTCCCAGCCATAGTCAAGCATTCATCCGCAAGCACGATCTTGAGGTTTCTTCTTGCTCGGAATACCAATATATCCCAGCTGTCTGAGAACTTTGCATGCCACAAAAAAAATCTATTCGGTTGCAGTGCTTGTCACTTCTCACTCTGGAGGGATAGAAGACCGCTATAGAGCTGAATTTTGGTATTCGGAAATCAATAATAACCTAACTCACTAGTGTGGCCCCATTGGCTATTCATTTTTGTTTGTACTATGAGCAGAATTTTAACCCCTTTGAACAATTTCACTCATTTCTTCAATCTAATTCTATGTTTACTCTTTCAGACTTAGCGCAGCTGGATATATGTGCTACTTACAATCGGTGCATCGTCTTATTGCTGAAAGTCATCGCCTTCCATGGAGGGAGAAGTTGCTCGAACTCTCGCCAAACGCTTTAATTATATTTGTTGTTCTCGCCGTCATTAGTATTGTCTTCTTGAAGGCCTATGCTATTGGAATTGTATGGCGATGCTACAAATACTTAACATTACGTCAACATAATATGCGTTCACTAATGCCGTGTGTTATACACGATGTAGGATCTAATATGGTACCCGAAGATGGACCCTATTCCACCATCTTGCCAAACTATGAAGAAGCTGTTTCACAATACATGAAACAAGTACCGCCACCATCATACCAAGTTGCCATATCCAATATTAACGATGAAATAACCGCAGAAACTGAAAACAACAATAATATCCCAAATAACAACAATACCGTGCATGTTAATGCTAATTCTGCTTCACAGGGCACTCAAACACAACCGCCACCATATAACGAGGATATTTTAGCGAATGATTCCGATGCTATAGTCCAAGCTGCACCCTCATCGTCGACACAGCAATCGTCTTGAAATAATAATTTCCCTCGGAACACTTACGAGTAAACAGTCCATTCAAATATTTTGATTGAAGACATATTTTACTTACCAGAACATTATTTCATAAAGAAATAACGCTATTCGCGCTTATTAAGTAGGAGTTAAAGGAAAATCTTTTAAATAATATACTACTCTCAGAATATGTGTATCATTGGTTGTTAATTTACATTCATATAATTTTGTTTTAGTATTAGTATGTACAAATAATTATATATTTATCGAAAAAAGGAAACCAACAACATAACCAAGTAGTTCGACAAACTAAACTTATGTATTCTAAATATTTTTTCTTTTTGCAATTATCAATAAATAAAAGGGAAATATTTCAAATAATTCCACTATTTACCTTAGTAGTTTGTATTTGTAATGTTTACAATACGATATTTGAAAAGCGCGGACCTTTAGAGATGAAAAAGCAAACCTTGTACTTAAAGCTTGGCATCCACGATCACTCATGAAAGACATTACCGACGTGAGCGCACTCGTAATTGTCCGTAGATAGGCTGCGTGTCAGAGTGTGCATTCATTGCGCGAAGGAATTCAAAGGTTTTTGAAAACACCATCACGCTGGGAATGATTTTCATAACTGATCGTGGATATTCAGCTTAGTCACAGTCAGTGCAGCAAATTGTACAACGGCGACGAAGACCGAACTCTCCCTGTCAGACAAAACGAAGCATTCGATAGCCAAAACTTCCGTTCATCTGTTCAAAATGAAATGAGGATAACAATATCCAAACTAAAATTCAACAATGCCATTGGGCCTGAAGTCTTACTGAAAACGCCATAGTATAGAGCCTACATCAACTTAGTTATAAGATTTGTTCAGATGAATGTACGCCTGAATGGAATCTCAGCATCGTTTGCCTGATCCACAAGAAGGGGAACCCTATTAAATACGTCAAATTAAGAGCCATTAACCTTCCTATACCCGCGCATTGGTCTGTGAGACCGTCAAAGTTTACTTTTTCGCAAATATTTTAGTAACGGTTCAATTTAGTGCAGTGTACTTTATGGTAGCTTACAATAATATAAACTTGTTTTATTTCGTTAACAATATATCACTCTACTGATTAAAACAATTTTCATAAAAATATTCGAAGTAGAAAAGAAACTACGGGCTCTTGAGTTTCGGTTCCAGAGACCTTGCGCAGGTATACGTGTTATTTTTTTTTGACGCGGGTATAGGAAGGTTAATAGTCTCAGCAACGCGTAGAAGATCTTTTCTCCAATATTGTGTGAATATTTCAAACCTTGATTGGGTCCTAACAGTTAGGTTTTAGGATAGGAGATTCCACAATCGACATAATGTTCACTTTCGGCAGATTTCGGAGAAAATTTAAGAAGTCCACTTCGATACCCATCATAACTTCATCGATTTTAAGCCGGTTTATAACATTATTTGTATAGACGAGCTTTATAAAGCCCAACTTGTCGTCTGTGTAGGATGACGATGGAGACAAAGTGGTGCGCTGGCATGTGGCTTACTTGAACGGACATCAGAAGCATTCAAAAGGGATTTAGCAGAGAACAAGGGCCAAACCAAATATTATAACCTGTCAACAGAAGTTCCATCCCAACATTGGCATATTGGCCGGAATGTCAAAGTAAGCCATAAGAACTTCGAGGCAGGAAGAGACTGTCTACTTTGACCCTGTTATCACTTCCTTAGAATTACTTGCCACTCACTGTTTATTTGGGCTGAGAAGGTTGGCCTTCGTGGAGGACGGCTCTATTTTGAACAACTAAGTCGACTCCATGTGACCCTGATCATCAAAATTCAACTCTATAGAAGAAGAATGAAGATCTTTTTTGTTTAGTTTGCGTTGACGGGCTTTGAAGGAGCAAATTTCTCTCAAATTTCACTCAAACTCAACTATATGAGCGTAGAATTGCGTATAAAACATTTGAGATGCTTACGTCCATTGTTTACCTCAGCTTTCCCCCGTCAAAATTGCACGACCGCCAATAGGAATAGGAGCGGTGGAAATATGCAGACCTGTGGTCCTCCTCTTTGGACTTCAAACTTCTTTGACTTTGTCCCTTTGTAGAGAACGTGACACTAGGCACCTTAATAATAGTTATGAGTTTTTTTGGGAATACAACTCCTGCACAAGGCCAAATACTTAAATGAAATCTTGATTCACGCTGTCGAATGCCTTCTCAAAGCCAATAAAAAGCAGATGGACCGGGGATCTTTCTTCTGGGAAGCATACGATTTTTAATACACTCTTTAACCGGAGTCGTAGCCTGTTTAGAGCTATCATAAGATGACGATTGCGTGGTAAGTAGATGTCGATTTCACGTCTGTTTTGAACGACAGAGAGGCAACTTTAAGAAAAGTCGACTGATCACGGTCAATCTAGCTGGGTATTCGTTGCCTATCAGATCAGAACCATCTGACGTGGCGGCAGGATTAACGTTCAAAAGAATGTGCCACCAATAACTGGGCGGTTGTTATTGCAGAGGTCCATTCGTTATTGTCGTTCGCATCTCCGAGGCTATGAACTCAAGCATTTCTGTTTGAAATAGAATGACATTCATACCCCGTGACAAATCCCAGCAAGCTGCTTCGAACCTTGCTTCACTTGCTACCAGTAGATGTTTTTGGTATGCTGGGCCAATTGTATTTTCCTTTCACTGTCGGTCTTACACTCTTCATTCTAGGTTAATAATGAGCTTCTGTCGTCACCTTGGCTACCAGTTGCAAATATGTGCTTCTTCATCCTTCTCATCCAAGATACTCTTGTCCTTTTAAAACAATTAATAATACATTTTGAATTAAGTTACAAATTCATGGAAAAATTGTATTCAAACAAAGGAACATAACTTAAGAAAACAAACTTAATTCCTAGTAATTACATTTGTCTTTAAATCATTCAAAACAAGACCAACATATATATACGTAAAACCAGTCTCCGATAGTTAATTACAATAAGGACAAAACCCCTCATCACACAGCAATAGAGCCTCATTTTGTCGATCCTGTCAGTTTTTCTTTTCCCGTCCCGATAGTAGTTCCTTAACAGAGAGGAAAAGCATAAGCAAACCCTGCTTCTTGGGTCTTCTCGAGAAATAACTGGAAACCACATCGGGATTGTCTAATAAAGGTAATAGATTTGCATTACATACTCTATAATTATTTTGTTCTCTCTTACCATGCAAAATGTGATCATTGACTGTAGGCAATACATTGTCATTAGCACTTAGTGAAACGAATAAGGAAAATGGTACCAACCACAGGCAGAGGATAAAGTAAGCCAAAACCTACAAAACAAAAATGTAGTCCGGAAAATTTTAAATTGATTTAAATTACACATACCTCGGAGAATGGATAATAGTTGGCGGAAAAATATTGAAAGGCTAAAATGTGATTGATTATCAAGAAGAGAACTGCTCCACAGAATGGCACCGATAGAAAGCTTATCGATGGGAAACCTTTCATTATCGAGCTGTGGAACACTTGGGCAGCAAGCCCGCATAAAACCATCGCCCAAGTAAGATTATCGAAGAATATAAACAAAATGTAAATAATCGTAGTTCCGCCAATCATAACACAAATCACTTTCTTAGCAATCACTGAATATTCCTCTACTAGTTCTGCCAGGTAATACAGACCGGCCGCTGAAAGGATAGAAATTAATTTTTTGGAAAACATTGGATCAGAAGAGAATCTTGAATAATTACCTATAGCCACAGTTACAAAACAAATTTGTATGGCAAAAGATACATAGCTCAGTAGAAGTAGTAGTGCCATAGTTTTTGTGTACTTTTCACATTTAAATAAACATTACAGCGATTAGCTAGGATCATGAAATTAAACGAAAATTGTGTGTCAAACTTCGCTACTGTTTACGAATTTCCATAACTTTTGACATATTCCTAAAACAATTTAACGCCAACAAAGCATATGTATGAGAGACAGAGAGAGAAGGATGTCCTACTGTGGGTTTACATGGGCGGAAATTATTGTCAAGGAAAATTAAGACATTTGGAGCAGATGCCATCGGCATTATAGTATTGTATATGCGGTATAGTCCAAGGTGGACCTTGGCCTCAACCAACAATCGTCTATAGTCATCTCGATCTTTAGCTAGCTGCCTCCAGTTTCGCAAGTTAAGTTGATTGAGTTCCCCTTCTACTAACGTGCGTCACCTGAGTCGCGGTCTTCCTCTGCTACGTTGTCCTTCGGGAGCGATTTTTTTGGATTGGATGTTGCAGCCACCTGTTGCAGCCACTTAGGAAACAATTTCAGGAGCTGTGACAGGGTGTGCTAAAACATATCCGGCGATGGCAGCGTGACCCGGCGGCAACATTCGGCGTCCATGGGGAAGCTAAGACCCGGACAGAGGACTTCCAGGCAGGGAGGGGTAATGGCCAGCGCTGATCTCCAGCAACAGCGCCCCCTCAGTGTGTTGACGTCCGTCTGTTTAGGGGTAAGATGGGCACGATATATGTTTTTGTAATGTGTGAAGTTGTAGTGCGAGGACAAGAAAGCTCCCGTCCGGCGAGCTTAGCCGAGCATCGCAAGCGTGCCATGTTCCTCGCGATCGACACTCGTTTTCTTCCACTTCCGTTTCCATCCTTACATCCAATCCACATCCTCACTTCCTTCCAATTCAAATCCTAACTCCCCGTGTGCACTCCCACTTGCATGTTACATGGCGCATTAGTGTTCATCCGCTCTACATGACCCAGTCACCTCAGTCATGGGACCTTCACTCTTCTGGCTAAGTCGATGTCGCTATACAGCCCGTACAATTCGTCATTGTACCTCCTCCTCCATTCACCGTCTATACAGACAGGATCGAAAATCACCCGAAGAATTTCCCTCTCAAAGCAGTCAAGAACATTCCCATCCATTTTTGATAAGGTCCATGCCTCTGCGCCATAGAGCAGGACGGGGATCGTGTAAAAATAAGCTAGGTACTGAGAGATGTCAACTCGGTGATGCCCAGTATTGTAACAGTTTCTACGCATCAATTTTGTTTATTTGACCTCCAAGTGGTAACCATCGGGTCCTGGTTGATGTCCATCCGGGTTCGACTTGTCAAACTTAGCAGCGGAAGTTTTGACCAGCAGAATAAAATAGCAGCACTATAGACGGGACAGCTGATGAATACCCCAGATGGAATCAATGGTGAAGTAAACCCCCGGAACAAAAAAATAAGACCTTATCCGTGGTACTCCGACATATTTGGAGCTCAGTCCGGCAAGGATTTCCGAGACTAAGTCAGGATCTTGGAAGAGATGGTAGCTGGTGACCCCTTAATGAACCAACGGTAGTGCTCACATACCCAAATGGGGTTAGGGGTTGTTCCGCCGGGGTAACTGCCCGGTCATCGAAAAAATCTCTAGTTACGACTTTTTTCCTGTTTTGACATGTCAGTACCTAACGGTACATATTACAACTTTTTGAAGGACGGCATTCGGTAGAGCAACCTCAAAAATACAGGACTACATACAAATTTTTCAACTCCTGACAACCGTTATCCCCTCAGAGGGGAGACAAACAAATCTGATACTAAAAAATTAGAAGGGATACCTACAAACTTTTCTGGGCGACTAGTACTTCAGAAAAATTTCTGAATGAAAAGTCGTAAACTACGTCATGGGTGAATGGGTTATCTTTTTCAGAGCTCAGTATCTTGGCTTGTGTTGCATGTATTGACTCGAAATAATCCTCAAATGAGAGGGCGAAACGCTTAGTTTATGGAAAAAATAATAAGACTGCAATATGTATAGATATTTTTATTCAACATTATAGAAAGCTCGTACAAGCTTTGATAAGTATGGCAGGTTTATGAGAGATAGCTGGAAAGGTTTTGTAGTGTTTTTGGAGGAGTTGATTTGAAGAATGCAGATCTGGAATTTTGAGCTGAATCGTCAAACAAGCAGATTTTCAAGATTGCTCCTTAGTTTGCCTTACCGAGGTGATCGTATTAAATGTTGTTGTATTGACGATAATGATCAAATGTCAGTCAATTCAACTGAAATAATGTAGAATCAGTCACTGCAGCCTCTCGTTCCACTACACAACATGGATTAAGGGATCCTCTAAAGAGCTGGTTGCCTCTGTTGAACACCAGCCATTTGTCAAAATCGGAATTCTGTCCATCTACAATTCGCAAGACACCACTTTCATCCGCTACAGTCATCACTTGAGTCAGTTGTGACCGATTGCTAGGATGTCGGATGAATAATTTGCGAAGCATGCCAATAAGACACATGTTTTTAGTTAAAAGTTAGTTGTTCGTTTTAATGGATCCGTTTTTACACGATTAAATATAAAAAAATGTGACAAACTCAAATAAATGCTTTAAATGCTAGAATACTAAATTTAGTGTAGATTAATATAGTTTCAGAACATATATCTCGAAGCTTGCTATCTACCTATTGTTGCATTTTTCTATCTATTGTACATAATGCTATGTTAACATGAATTATTATATAATTTTCCTCTTCCTTACTGTACACATTTCTGCCAAAAAGATATACATCGATATATTTATACTTAAATTACAATCGGGTGCTAAAAGTTTATAGCTGATAGTTTTTTTTGCTTTAATTTGAAAAAAAAATTAAAGAAAGAAAGAGAGATTTAAATTCTTAAGAGACGTGTTAAAGCCGTTCAAATAGAATGTAGCTACAATGATATACATTTACATAGAGTCTTGTATGATATTAATTGTTGGAGCTGGTTGACCAGATCGCTAAACTATTGTCGTCCTCTCAACGGAGCTTGTACATGTGTTATTCTCTCCAATTCGCACGATTTGGCATTTCATGCTATCGTTCAGTAACTCTCAGGGGGACATGTTGTAATTGCAAAACATTACATCGTTGCTTGTCATCGGGTGCTGTTGAGGGCTTAGATGATGCAATTGATGGGGTTGCACTTGCAATGATTGCATATGGGCTGGTTGGCGTTGCGCCAATAATGGCATCGAACAGATTGTTAGTGAACCATATGGTGATGCTGGAGGAGTTTGCGCTTCATAGGTTGGCAAATAGGTTCGCCCGGGTATTCGAGTATATATGTTTGATGGGGTTTTGCTTGAGATTTGTGGAGCAGTGTAAATGGGCTTCCGTATTCGTTGTGGCGTATTACAAACGTTGTAAGATGGATTTGTTGTAAGAGAAATTTCTCCGCTCTGAAAAAAGAAAAGTTTATTGAAGACGTTTATTTAATTTGATGATGAGAATAGGGGACTATTCCTGTTGTACCATGTACACATGAGACATTATGGTAAATTTTTCATGTGGGCTGAGGTAATACCGCTTCAACTATGTGCGCGAACAAATGCTTTCTTAACCTTCTTGCAGAGTTGTACGACTCTTTGGAACCTTAATTCTAGACTAGACATCGTGGGTAAACTTTCTAGCAACAAACCGACGTTTGGCTGTCTCACCCCGACAAAGATTGTTTCTTTGTGAGGATGTGAGGACTATCTTTTCCTCTAGAAACTAATGTCCCTATAACTGGCAATATATTCCAGATTCATGAAACTCGAGTTATTCATAGAGAATTAGATGTTTCACTACAAAAGAATACCAGGGTCCCTGCTCTGTATTGCGATTCTAAAGTTCGAGTCATTCGAAAGCGGAAATTTTGTATGGGCAATTTGAAAAACAATTCATAAAATCCATAAAAAGTTTTCGCTTTCGAACGCTTCCGAATCGCAATACAAAGTAGGGGCCTAATCCCTAATGCGGTACGGTCCGGTATGTAGGTCTACTGGAGGAGGAAGGCACGGGAAAGCCTGATATCATTGGCAGATTACGGTGATAGGATATAAACGATTAGGTTCCCATGTTAAGTATGAAAAGTAACCATCATTTAGCATTCTGAAACAACAAAGCCCTTGCATGAGGTTAACAAAGAAAACTAGGTGCCAAACATAGTTCAAAACTAAATGGTGAAAAACCTCAACATTGGCAACTCTGATGACCCGCTCAATACATAATATGAAAACATGGCTTGGGCAACGTCAATAACAACAATCTTTCAGAAGTTCTATCCATAGCAGGTGAGCTGATATAGGAATGGCACGAAGTTTTTTGTTATAAAAGCTTGCATAGAACTCTAACTAAAAACTCAGCTCCAGCCATTTTAAATAGAAAGAAAGATTAAGGAATCCATCATCAACATCAATCATCAACAGTTTAATACCGAGATCTATCTAAGAGCATTGAAATGCTGTAAAAGATGATGTTACCAGCGTAAGGCGATCGAGTCATGAGTTGAGAAAGAAAAGTTCAGTACATATGAAATGAACGCGACTATCACAAAAAACCTGCAAATTGCTTGGGAATCGGTGTCAATGACACATTTTAATGGCGTTCTATCTTCAATGGATCTCTTCTATCAGGTTGCTGGCTACTGCAACCTGAACTTAGGACTTCACAACACTTGGCCGAGCGATAAATATAAGACACAATGCGGAAACGTTGAATAAAAAAAATCACGCCAACTGAGGAAGAGCATAAGAGAACCCAAATGCATTGCCATAAACAACACCAGGACTCAACAAAATAAAAATTACACTTACCTGCTTCGGTGATAGGGATGGCAGTAGTGGTGGTGGTGACGACGATCCAGAATTTCGTCTAGTTGGTTGTGTACATAGGACCCTGTATGATTCTATATTTAAACGATCAAATGCTTCTTCTTCAGCATGATATTCATCCTCGCTATTTGCTAATGGCACAACATCAGGATTTTTATCTTCTAAACTTGAGCGACTACCAAGATTACGACTAAGTAGCTCTACGCTACCTTTGTCGGCAGTTTCCGAAGTATTAGTATTCGAACGATAGATATGTTTTTTACGAAATTTTATAAATATTACAATGCATATAACCACTAGTATAAGGGTGGCTATCAGACCAACCATGGCGCCCAACAATGGTGTTAGCTGCACTAAAACGGCAGTGGAAGACGCTGGTTAAAGAGAAAATGAAAACACAATTACTATGACAATTTCTATTAGAATGAATTAACTTACCAGTTCGTAATAGTGGCACTGACAGAGTCCGTGCTCTCAATCGGTATACAAGCTTGCTGGAACCTTGTAAATTGATTGACGTTATTCGCAGCACGAACACTGAATCACTGGGTAAACTTTTTATTGTAAAGATGGAATGCTTGTAGGTCGCGTTGTAGAGAATTTGTCGATTAAGTTCATCGTAAACTTGTACGTGAAAGTGTTGCTGAATACCACCATCATAGCCAGGAATGCAATGAATTTGAACCGAGCTCGATGTGGCATTGTTGGCAGTGCAATTTTTTACCGGATCGGGATGATCTGAAATTAATTAATTAAATGACAGATGTTATGTTATTAATGTTTAATAAAATATACGGCTTCAAGTTAAATAGTGTTTTCCCATGGTGAAAGAAAATACACACAAAGAAGTGAGATATCTATATCGAACCAGAAGGGAAGAAGGCCTCAGCTCAAGGAAGTTGAAGAGTCTCACGTGCGTAACAACATCCGGAATTTTTACAGGAAAGCCAAGTAACTGGCATCTAGCTTCGACTCCAAAACACAGGCTCTTCGAAACAACGAATGACACTTAGTCACCGACACACAGAAAATTTTAGATGTGTTTAGGCACTGGCAGCATTTCTAGCTTGAGGTTCAAGACGACTAGGTTGAACAGTCTTTCGGTTAAAGGAGCAATGCCAGGAAGCTTGGCCTAAAAAAAAAGGGATGCAACATGCCCGGGATCAAAGAGGATGAAAGGCTGTGGAGTCTCATGCAGAGACTCTTCAAGGGTCATGAATCCGTCGAAGGGCTAAATTTCTTATATGAAGCCTGCTGACTCCGCTAAAAATGTTTGGGTCCGATAAATAAATAAGCTGCACCTGAATTCAGGAGCTAGTCTTGTTCCGATATGTTTGCAGGTTTTTTCAGGCATGTCCTGGAAAAATGACAATGATTTAAACAACATTTCCTTTAGGGGCACGTTGAATTCATTCTCCAAATCGAGTCGAGCAAGTTGAGGTGACCTGCATGGTGATACCTTAACGGTCAATGACCATGTTGACTAAATAGTCATTTGAATGTAGATCTGCATGAGTACCTGCCGTACATATTTCGGTCAGTTGATGTGGCAATGAATTGCACAATGACTAGAAAGATTCGGTTATATCATCCTACATGCATGACTAGGATATAGGAGACATTTCGAGCTCAACCGACTGAAAGATGGCACAGTAAAAGAAAACTCCCCCTTAAGTATCGCTAGAAACAAAACACGTGCTCAACTCAGATACCACAATGATTCTGCATGCAAAATTAGATAAAGACGACTCTGTTGTTCAAATTGAAAAAAAAATTGTTTTGTACATACCTGCTGGTTGTATATGATACCAACACGGTGGGCTCTGTCCCATCTGATTGCTGGCTACACAAGAGACCGCACCAAAACTTTCATATGATTCAATGTTATATTGATACACATTTTGCAAAGGTGGTGTCCTTGATGACCTATAACCACCATTGTGACCATATAGCGATGTTTCTGCCAAGTTTGACACTTTCCTATTATCATGCTCAATTTTTTGTCGCCTTGAATTTTCATTATATATCCGATGCGTTTTGTCTAATTGATTTGTGTACACCATGTTCGAATAAAGCATTTGCGCAAGAGGATAACTATTACTTTCCTCTTGTAGATTGTAATCGTTATGGCTATGATTTACTTTAGAGCCATGTCCTTTGGGTATGGTAGCATAAGACAAGTGTGCACTTTCTTTTGCGTTTGATGAATATAATGGCGATTCTAGAGATGGTGTTATCACTGATGATGACAAGTGAATTCTACCGTGAACATCCATAGGATTTCCTATTGATGACTGCTGATGTTGTTTCTGAAGAATGATTTTTTGTAATAATCTCTTGTGATGGTGTGGATGCTTTTGATGCTCCTGATAGTAGTTAAAATGATTGTGATGGTGACCACTGGTTGATAGCGTGCCTTTCAATGGAAGCGATGATGGTGCTGAGTCTTGCAGAAGTTGGAATTGATTTGTCATTAGTGGCAACTCAATAATGTTATCAAGTGAATTATTAAATTGCCATTTAAAGATTAAATTATTTAAGGGGTTTGAGTCAACAAGACATGTTATGTTTATGATTTGTTTGATAGCTGCTCGTATGACTGTTGACTCTGCTGCACAAATTGGAGGATCTGCAAATAAAAAAAGGAACCATGAGTAAAAAGAAACACTAGAGCAATATTTTTAAAAACAATTCGAAGGATTAAAGGAGTGGTGGGTGCTTTATTATATCTGTGCTCGATCGCGACAACCTGGGCACTTTGTCCGAGTCTAGTGATTTCCTACACGTATCGCACAGTTTAAAGTCAACTAGTGCCTCATCCAGGCATTTATGACTAAGCAGCGTTAGGTACTTTGCCAGCAGTGGATTATTATATTTGTGTTGGATCGCAACAACGCGGGCACTTTCTCCGAGTCTAGTGATTTCTTGCACATATCACACAGTTTCAAGTCAGACATTTATTACTAACCACCATTAGGTGCTTTGCCATCAATGGATTCAACGTCACACGATTGTGTTTCCTAGGTGCTGTTCAATGTGTCTCCGTGGTTGGCGATCGCACGCATACACTCCGCCGTTAGTGTATCTAAAGGCGATTGTAAAATCCATCCATCCATGGGCTCGGTTGCCGCCCCAGCAGATGTACTCGCGCCATCGTTAATGCTTGGTCCCGCGCCGAACTGTTTGTGTTCCCTACACCGCTTAACTCGCTCATATGGGTACAAGGCAACATTGCGTTGATTTTTATTAATTAAAGCGGAAACTTCAAGCTCATACAACTTCACAAAGGCAAAACAAACATTAACGTTTGTTGATATTAAGTACATAAGTAATGTTTGTCGTTGAGGCCTTAGTTCACCACAGACTGTAATGCCATCAAAAGTATGTACGTATTGAGATTGCTAAAAGAAATCACCGTTGGCTTAGGTTTCTTCTAGTCTTGCAACTTTTATGATGATTCTTACGTACATACGTACTAATTCCATAAGCATGATGATGAAGAGCATCTACGAGTGCATTGCTTTTTACCTGAGCCAACAGTCTTAATCCCTACACATAGAGTGTTTCTCGAAGAAGAACACATCTATGCAGTTTTTCTCCTTTAGACGACGTACGAGTATTTTGATATATTACCCTGCTGATGAAGTGTTTACTTGATAGTCAGTGTTATGTACACAATTGTCGTTTGATATTATGACCTTGCAAGAAAATCAGCATGTTACCACAGTTCCGATTAATATTTTAAATGTTGTGTGTAGCGGTCGACCAGATAAAGGTTTCGTCTCGTATCAATTGTTGTTTCAAACATAGGTTCATCAAGTAGTTCAAATAGACATGGTTAAGGAGGCATTCACATTAATAAATAGTTACATTCTATTGCTGACAGTTTGAGTGAATCAAAATACCACCAATTAAGTTGCCAGGCACCGTTAGTTAAACGTTCAAAGAGCTAGGTTAGTAGGTATGTAATTAGACAGGATGTGCCCAATGTATGAATGAGAATAAACAATAAAAATGCTTATTATCTTTGTATACTTACATTTAACGTCTAGGTACACTTCATTGCTCGATACGCTTCCTTGAATATTGGTTGCAAGACAAAAATATTTACCATGTGATACCTTAGAAATGCCTTGCAGAACGAGAGTTTGATTTGATATGAGAATACCACGTGATGAATGCAACTTTTTATCCTGTGGAAAGAAAAGAGTAAATGTATCTAAACAAATGAATGAATAATTATATAAGAATCCGTCAAGCTGTTGTGAAAACTCAACCAGGCCATGAGACAGGTAGATCTCTGGATGGAAAAACATGATCTACGTTTGGCCACAAAAAAGACGGAAATAGTCCATCTGACTAGGAAGTGGATCCCGACTATCGTCGACTTTCAAGTTGGGTCTGAGGTGATAACCAGCACGGAAGCAGTAAAATATCTGGGGCTAGTTATTAATATGAAGCTCACTGTCGGGCAACAGATAAGGTCTGCATGTGAACGAGATGCGAACATCACAATGTCGCTGAGCACATTAATGGCAAACGTAGGTGGTCCCACAGCCAACAAACGAAGGCTTCAAATGACAATTTGTCATGCTACTCTCCTGTATGTGTGTGAGATATGGTCCTAAGCACTGTGACAAGAGCAATACAGGAAGCAAATACAAAAACGCGGAAGCTTACGAGTCGCAAGTTCATACCGAATGGTCTCCGAACCAGCCATTCTCGTAGTCACGGGAGTGAGTGACCCCTATCGACTTACTGGCGGTAGAGAGGAAGTACGGCTACGACAATAGACGAAAATTGAAGTAGAAGCGGGAAAAGAAGAGCTCACTCAACAGCAGTGGCAAGAGAGATGGAGCACAGAAACCAGAAGGCGATGGACTGTTGGTTTTTTCCAGATGGGTTTGCTGTCCAGGTTTAGTTTCAGAAATTTATGGGCATGGTCAAGACTACAAAAAAAAGTCGAACATTTGCTCGGTAAAAATTAAAAAGATAATCTTGTATGGGCATCTCAGGCGCTCTGCGTTAAAGCCAATGACTTTTAAAGGCCATCCTTCAACCTCCCTACATAAAGCAATGCAAATTTAATTAGTGGAACGTATATTCAATCTATTGATTGAAGAAAGGTACACGGATTTAGTGTAACGAATTTATCACCAAAATGGTGGAACAACTGCAACCACAATTCGGCGTTAATCATCCAAACAATCGGATCTATGATGGATCCAACCACCATCGTAGCGCTTGGTCAAACAGAAACATCGCCACCGTTTGCGAAAGTGTGCATGAGATCCCAAATCTTTTCTAGTCTTCGGTATTTGCAAGAACTGGGTCTTCAGCATTCGGAAAAACTCACTGTTTGGTGTCTGTTTTGTTTTGTCTGGTGGCGTGATCGGCTTTTTCTTCTTCGAGCATGACAAAGGAAAGGCGTTAACCATCTCATGAGATTTGCAAGACTCCCATCAAGTGAGGTGGGAGAACACGACACTAGTAGTAATACCAATTCAAAATTCAAATGCCATAAAGAACCAATAAGGCAACAATAGCCTGATCCCAATATAACATGCAGACTACTTACATTATGAAACCATTCAATACGGGTTATTGCTGGATTCGCAATAATGCTGCATTCCAAATAAACATCAGATCCACTCATCAAATTGTTGGCATCAAGTGGTGCTCCCAGATTCAATGTCACAATTGGAGCATCTAAAGTGAGTAATAACTAATAACCACCGAACAGAAATTCCATTCGTTAGATACACTTACGTGTAACATTGAGAATTCGTGAATCCTTTAGAAACAATTCAACTCCCCCAAAAGAATTGTCATGCGAATAGGTTGCAGATGTTGGTCTGAAGCCCATGTCTTGGTGTCGGTGTAAAGTTTTAGCTACTAAGCATGCCACTTCTTTCTCATTATCCTCGGGAGCAGGTATAAGCAGTAGTTCAGATATTGTTGAATTTCCATCGGATGATGTCTGTCAAAAAATTATAAGAATTTAAAATCTACTTGTAGTTTAATGTATAGCTTAACCTACCGATGTTGTAGCTCCTCTCATAGTTATACCACCTTTCTTCCATATAATTTCTGGTGGCGGTCGTGCACCTATTGATGTACATGTTACATGGGTGCTAACGCCAGCAACCAGTGGATGATTGATTCCTTGAAGCAGTATATTCAATGGTGGTACTAAGGACGAATAAAAACAGGAAAAACCAGAATTAAATACAATTTCACTGATATGATGATAATGTCCTGAGGAGGGTTGTTGCAGAGGATTCACTTCTGATAAGCTAACTAAACCAAATTTCTATTGCTCTTGTCTAACTTTGTTGTCACTAATACGAGCCTTTTTACAGTATATTTCTACTGTGACTTACTGAATGAAGAATCCTTCATGACAATATCGCGCCCCATATCGTAAGCAGAAACTGCAGAACTTCTTTTGACCTTGCAGAACTTCCAGCAAAGAACGAAATTCCAAACTATGTTAAGTCGACTGTAGGCAGTTCTTTCCTCTTAACAAAGAACTTTCTATATGTTCGGAATTGATAAGTTTTTGGATCATCATTGATAGTAATGGACAATATGTCATCAATTGACGACAAAACTTTCTTGTGAACGTTATAAATGCAACGCGTGTACTTACATTTCATTTCTAATTTAACTTTCCCAGACAATACTGCAACAACATGGCCGTTAGTAGCCTGGCAAGTGTATACCTGAAAGGAAAAAGAGAAAAACAAAACTTTAAATTAATGATTGCCAATCAAATGTTCGAAGTAAATGACAAGTCACGGGCATGGGGGACCTATATACTCTCAACAGTTCTTACATCTACTTTCACTTATGGGTCGCAAGTCAAACAGCACTGGAAGCATTCGCGAAACAGGCAATGGACTTTTGCTTACACCAAACGCATGAGAAAGCTTGCTATCTATCTTGGAAACCGTTTAGTGCCAGTAGGGGTGCCACCCACAACATATCATCTAACGACATTGTTATATTGGCGGTTGACTTCAAGGCCAAGGTAGGAAACAACTTCATAGCGCTCGAACACGTAACGGGGAAACAAAGGAGAATAATTCATAGACACTGCGATTGAAGAAGTACTCTCCTAGTGTTTTCCTTCTCAACCTTGATAGAGCAGGGCATGTGCAAAAAAGATAAGTAGTCGTTTCTTCTTCCTCCTCGTCTCTGCAGCTTCTACGGAAATCCTTAGAATGTACACCCATTCTGATGGCATACCTGCCCATTAGACAATGCCCCGTAAGGGCTCCTATTCAAGTTCCTATAAGTTTCCTGTTCACAGACAGAAGTCTTCCTGTTCTCTTCAGATCTAGTTAAGGCCAGATCTGTTTCGATAGAAGTCAAGTATTGATATTATTCCACCTGCTGTTAGCTACTCTTCTTAGCTTCACTATCGAGGTGGGACTTTATCGATTCTAGATATCATAGGATAGATATCAATAGGAAGTAAATGGAGCATTGTTTACAGCGCAGCAGTAAGTGTATAAAGCGGAAACTTTGAAGGCTTTTTAAATGGCTGTTCCGTTGAATTCTAAAAATTACACGGCCTGCAACAAAAATACGAATCAAAGGAAAACCGAATGTTTCCCGACGTATAACGCGACCGAAACTATCATATGTGCACCCAAAGAGCTCACGCCAGAGGCATCGACTAAATAACCATAAACTTGTTTTCATCGTCTACCATGTTCTAAAGTATAGCCTAGTACTAAGCAGAAAACTGAAAGATAGCAAATCTAATAATAGCCGCATGTTTTTAAATATTTTCAAGAGCTTCATAATAAAAAGATCTCCAGGAGGATTTATGGGAATCACACTTCCGAGGAAGAAGTATAAATGCAACTTCTATATAGTTGATAGTTATCTCTTTAGAGATTTAACATCATAAGTCTTTTCTGTGGACTTGGCATTCGAGAAATGTATTCAGAAACAGCGCATCACTAAGAAAATAGTTGACAATGACTAATAATGGCTCTATTTGTGTTTCATTTTTATCGTCTCATAAGTGTGTTATGCGGAAGACTCTGTTTCCACTCGGTGCATAAAGTGAAGGTTATATGAAGGTAGCATAAACGTTAAAACGAGTTGAAACTAGTTTAGCCTGGATTCTCCTCCAATTTGTTTGTGTTGGTTTTCTTTATCGATCCTCACTTAATCTGTTTCACTTGGGTGCACGGTAGCTGAATCAAAATGTTTTGTAACAGCTTGCGTAACATGTACCCCAAATTGCTAGTAACTACGCCTTGAAGATATTAGCAAAATCCGATAAGCGAATGATGATTTCGATACAATTAGCTGTTCCAAGAAACTGAGAGCGAAATCATATCGTGATTTATACGCAACTTTGCTTGAATAAATCTTAAGGTGAAGTAACAATGAGCGTTTAACCACTGTGGACCACTAACAGAGTAAGCTAAGCTATGTTCTCAGAAAGTACCAAAGCTAAGGAAACGCTATTTAAGAATCTTAATCTGTCGCTGAAGCATGAACACTGTTGAAGGTGAATGAAGATATCGTTGAGTCGTTTCGAGCGATGTGGGCGCTAAAACAAAGTAAACTTTTCGTAAGGTATTCGGTCCTGATTGCGTTGAAGAGCTTTTCTAGGAGGGGATTCAACGACGATCTGTACAGCGACATCGGTCTTAAAAAAAAAAACATTTGTTTTAGAGGGCTAGAAGATATAGAGCGACGCCTCGGCCCACAGAGTCTTGGAACATAACTCGAAGGAAATTAGATAACCCGCACAAGTAGAACGATACCTCAACTAACGTAGAGTGCGCAAATGGAAGCAGTTTCCTTAGGACTGGAATAACTAGAGAGGTTTGTTGGTTGAGGACCAGGTTCACCTTGCACTGTACCGCCACCTAAGTAAGCATTGAAATGGAATATACTTTCCGTTGCAGGGAGTGGCCAATCCAATGACTTTGAATTAAATAAAAACAAAAACTTACCGACAGTAGATCTGCCCTCGAAATATTATGCAAATGTAAAAGATTTCGTACAGTTCCATCTGGAAGTGTTTGATAAGAATCATCGACCAGAGCATGTTCCCTCCACCAAGAAACTTTAGGCGGCGGTACTCCACCACTTGAAAGACACGTTAAATTGATATTATTGCCCTCGAGGTAAGGTCCGGCAATGTTATTCCTAATAGCAGCACCATATGTATCCAGTATTGTCAGTTTAGTTGGAGGCACTAGAAATACAGCGGGATAGAACAGAGAAATGAAATGTTGTTTTGAAAATTGAGTTAAAGTCTTACAACATACCTAAGACAGTAACATTGATCCGCCAATTTCTGGTTGGTGATTTATGGAAGTCAACTCTACATTTGTATAGACCAGCATCAGTGGTTTGAACATTTTTAATTCGTAACGATGGTGGATTTGTGTCATAGAAGAACTGAGCTTTATTCCTGAGAACTAATTCATCGGCCCATGGTATTGCTTGTTGAAGTTGTCGGCCTCGTGCATCAAATCTAAAGAGATAAAAAAAATGTTTTTTTAAAAACAGATCTATGAAATGCAATCCCTTTTTGAAGGTTACTTACGTGAAGATGGGTTTAATATTGCCCTGCTTATACCATATCACAATCTGCACTTTGTCTGCGATCGTACTACCCGGCGTAAGATCACATGGTAAAGCAACGTCTAGACCGACAGCGGTTTGCACTTCGGAAAGAGGTCCTGGAAGCAAAGGAATGGTTTAAGGATTTAAAATGAGTGTTCATGTTATGATATGTACTAAGGTTCGACTAGAGAAACATGATTAATATAAAGTACTACTTCTGAAGGGTGCCTAGTTTCACCTGACTAAGAATGCATTCCGTTTTGTTTTCATGTGTTCACAAGAGTGTGTACTCCAACCTGAAAGACAGAGGCTTTCGTCTGAATAGATACCCACTCTGGGGGACCCAACTATTAAAGCCCTTTTCGCATAGAAGATGGTATTTTCCAGAAAAAACTAGTCTAGCCGAAGATACATCATTCAGGAATGACACATCAGAACTTACGTTTTAAAATATAGCTTTGAGGGTATGGTATCAAATGTTCCAAGTTCTACGTCTGCAGCAGATTTAAGAATGTCTGCCATCCCCCCCCCCCAATTGTGCTCCCCAAAAACTCATTTCCGTCGAAACAGTGAACCGAGGTAATGCACTATTATTTCGGCTTTGAGTTTGCTCTCGGTCACCAAACAATAGCATTGCAAACAATACGTGGTCTGCCTATGCTTGTATTAATCCTGTGGACCAATTTGGAAAATAACTCCCGATTGCAACTGCATTGAGAGACATTGCGTCCTAGACGTAAATCAATATTTAAAATAGACTATAACGACCAGTACATGAATTTATGACAGTGCCAAGATCCAATGCGATGTACAAATTCCGCGAAACAGCATCACAACAACCAATGAAGACGAGATTGCTGCCACGATAAAGGCACTTAAATAAAAGGAGAATTTTATATACTGATATACTGACTGCTAAACAAGCATTACGTCCTAGATCCGGAGAACTATTTGCTCGTCATTATTGGATATCGATAGCCACTACACCTATCGGCATTCAAGTTTCAACAGTATCAATAGCGAGACTAAGGCTAACTAAGGCCCAACTTTAAGAAGAATTTGAGAACTAGGGTAAGACCAGACAGGGCTCCAATATTTCACTAATATTGCTTTTGTTGTTGTTAAGTGACGTGCTTTTTACCGCTTTGTTGGCCGGTACGACTCTGATGAATGCAGCACAATAAATTGAACCAAAGTTTTAACAATCAGCAGGTCACACTTAATGCTTCTAATAAACGCACTAACAAGTCAAAATCTACTTACCTCAAAATAAAAGAGTTGCGAAGGTGTAGAATACCCATAACTAAAAAGTCTGACAAGGGGAATACTCTACTGCGTTTGTTGTCAGGTATTTAAGCCTTCCATGTGAAAACCGACGCGGTATAGATCGTAAGCATGTTAGGGTAAAGTCAACACAAAACAAGGTGAAACTCAATTAAAGGTTTAGAAAGGATATCTCCCAGCTGTTGAGGGTCCTGGTTCTGACTGAAATATTTTTAAAATTTATATATAGTGTTTTATTCAAACCTTGATGCAATTCAGCTTTCATCCAACTCTCAATACTCTAAACCTCTTCTTCTTTTTTAACTTGGGGACAAACCCCCGAAATGTATTCACCAACAGTCAAGCAGCGCTCAAAGCACAGAGTTCCTATTACTGTAACTCAAAGGTCGTTCTAGACTGCTTCAACACTCTCCAGGACCTAACAAAGCGAAATAAAGTCAAGCGCTGGTGGGTACCAGCACACAGAGACATTGAAGGCAACGAAATTGCAAATCAACTTGCCAGGAAAGGCTCTTCAGAAAGGTACATAGGTGCCGAACCATTCTGCCGCATCCCTATCTTCTCGTTCGGAATTAGTCTAGACAGCTGGGTAAAACAAAACCTCTCATCCTACTGGAACAATACTCAGGGACTCAGACAGGCTAAAAAGGCTATCCGACCTCTAAACAAATCCACAAAAAACTTTCCCAATCATAAAAGGGAAGATATCAAAAGACTTGCCGGCTTCCTCACCAGTCACTGCAGCCTCAGACATTACTTACATAAACTAAACATAGTTCAGGAATCTGAATGCAGATTCTGCTTAGAAGACGAATCAGCGGAACACGTACTATGTGAGTGCATAGCTGTCTGCAGAGTCGGGAAACGCTTTCTCCACAAAGAATTCCTAACACCGGAGGACTTTCGTAATGCTTCGATTGGGGATATCCTCAACTTCATTAGGAAGATAGAGGGCCTCCTTGTCTAATTGGCTCTAGGCATCTTTCAGGTCGTAATGCCATATGCGTTATGTCGCAGAGCCTAACTAATAATAATAAAAGTAATAACCCTCGAAATCATCTTGTGAATGTACATTACAATTCTTACCTATAGCAACCTGCTGCGGTGCCAAGCCTTCAAGGAAAGAGAAATGGGAGAAGAGGGCAAGTTTAGACACATCATCCATAGCCATCTTCATTGACGCATCCGAGATGAACCTATCTGGGGTAGGGTATTTTTTCCTATCAAGTTAAATCAAATGGATCAGCTTTCTAGACCAGAGCAATGTTTTCCCCGCTGAGATCGTAGTACAGACAGAAGTACATACAAATGGAGCCATGTCATTGCCGAGATCTTCATCACATATGATACATTTTCCATGACAAACATTTCGTCCAGGACCTGTCCGGCAAACTCGTATATGATAACTGAAGGTTAAGGAGGCTTTATGATAGTTAGCAACCCACAGGTATAAGGAAGACCTTCACACCATGGGCATTACAATAAGTCCTATCCATTGACCTATGTAAGTAGAATAGATTAATTAATTAATTTATACTGAAACCGAACCGAAACCTGCAAAAACGATTAAGGGAACATTGCAGTAGTTATGCAGTTAGTGCTGAAGATTTGCAAGGCCCATTTCCGTAGACTGTATAATGACGACGACGATTTAAAGGTCGCTGTCAAGCAGAATGGACCATTCCAACATAGATGATGGTAGTCGAAAATTCCGTCCACCCGACCTGGACGAAAGAAATACATATACCTATATATATACTTAAGTCTTAAAGTAGCAGGAGATGACTTGGTAAGGCGCATGCACCAACTAGTCAGTAAAACATGGACGGACGAAAACATGCCTCACGAATGGAAACTCAGAATTGTTTGCCAACTTAGAGTTATAAGTCACCTCAACATTGCTTACAAGATCTTATCCGTTGTATTGTGCGAGAGTCTAGAGCCTTTAATCAATTCTTGAAAGAATTGTGCAAAACTTGACCGCCAACATCAGAGGCACAATCTTTCAAAAGTCCCTGCATTTAAGACTGGCATACGTCAATGATGTGCCCGGGACCGTGAAGGATGGAAAGCAACATTACTTCAGGCTCAGACTCTCCAAGGGTCGCTGGCCTGACAAGTAAGTAAGTAAAACGTCAATTATGTTGATATAATCAGGAGAATGCAGCCTTATGTCGGTAGCGCGTTCGTGGGCATTACGACAGAGGTGCGGAGATGGGTTTAACATTCAAAGAGCATGATACAAAGTACATGCTGTCAACAAAACAGCACACAGATATAACTTTGAAGTAGTAAGGGACTCTGCCTCTCTAGTCTCCGCTATAAACTCACACAACGACATGAATGAATGTTTTCTTGGCTTAAAAAGCCAATTGAACAGCAAAGCCTTCCCTTATCCATTCAGTCGTGCTCAGGCATGGACTTTGTCAAGAATGGATAAATTAACCCTCAATCGCTTTGAGACAAAAATCACGCGGCTGATGTTCAGTCCCGTCTGCAAAAAGAAGAGTGAAGGTCTGAATAGTCCTGATATATAAAGCGGATGCACAACAGCGGTCTTTTAAGCTTTTGTAAATAGACGGTCAGTACCTCTTTGTCGGCAGCTAGATACTGCCGGCTGACTGCTTTGACCAGTTCATATGCCTTGCAATGTCTTTGTGTCCGGTGACAGAGGCCAATGATTTCTCAAGTATACTCTTTTTAAAAGTTGAAGCAAATCTGTAAACCATGGCACGTATGTGTTGTGTTAGTCCTATAATCCGTAAGCGAACACAGGATATAAAAATGTTAAAACAAAACAAATAAAAACAAAAACCGGTCAAGTTGCTATGCATGATGCTATGCCTCTCCTAATTATTGTCCGTGGTGTGCCTTTTTGCGAGTAAAAATTTGCGAAATGTGATGCATATTTTTTGGCACACAATTTATGCAAGTGTTGCCGCATCTATTCGTTATTACTTCTGTTGAATAATGTTTATGTTAGTTAGCAGCAACACATGTTAATTGGATGTATGTAGATTACAGTGAAATTAATTCAACGATAATTGAAAAGCATCGAATATCGAATGAATAGGGTTGGGTAACTATTTCCTTTTGTTTCGTCGGTTTTGTGTAGTATGTGTGTAATTGCATAGGTAATAAGCAGCTAAAGAATGGTATCCTAAATTAATTATCTATTCGACTACCTGACTATCTAATGTGATAGATCGAACAAACAAATTAAATCGAAAAAAAAAGAAAAGTTATAAATTTCCCATATATGTAGGGTACATAATACCGCATCATTTGCATCGTAAATCACTCACTGTCAACTTGTTTTAAATAGGTCGTAATAAATATGTTCCATGTACAGTATACATTATGTATATATGAAAGAAACTTACCATCCTCATCGGCAGGATGCTGTTCAGCGTTAGAACAATTACTTATTATAATCACAAAACAAATTGTAAATTGTATTAACTTGCAGAAAGCATTCCTAAAAGGATAGGCTTTTGAAAATTTCCCCGCAACTAAACAACTCATTTTGCTCGTATACACAATTTGAAAGTTTTTTCTTTACTACAATTAATTGGTGTTACTTTCAATGATCTAATGGTTATTTCGTATCTCTTTTGTTTATGTTATGGCAATTAACATATTTTGCCTTTTTTTCTTGAGATCACTTTACATTTTTTTTTTTATATTTCGAAGCAAAGAAGTCGAGGGGAAAAGTCAATTACTTAAAAATTCACACTTTCATATCAATCCTTCCATTACTAATTGGACGAGCTTAAGTCCCTCCCGTCCCCGAAACGCGACGTTTTCTCAGAAGTAATTAAAATTTTATTTACTCAGTGTAGAGGAGAAGTGTCTTTGGGGGATTGGTGGGTTGGTGTTATAAGGAGTAGGTACATGTAAAAGATATCCGCGCATTCATGGAGATTTTTTCTTTTGTTTTACTTCTTGTTGGTCACTAAACCGATTGCCATTACATACAATCACATAAAGTTAATGCAATAAGCATAAAATGGTTTTTCTTTTTTTTGTATGAGTTTTTCACGTTTTGTCCTATATACACCCAATAAGCATTTGTATCTCTCGGTTGTTTGGCAATAGACCCGAGTAAAGATACATTTCACTGATGGATTGGTTTTTCTTTCTTTTTTTAGTAATAATTGTTCGACCTTTTGTTAATTTCACATTTTCACTGCATCGAGTAGTTTGTTTGAATTGTGTTTTCTTTTTCTTTTTTTCTTTTTTTCTTCTTCCACTTGTACTTCTTTTTTCTCGTATTTCGTTTGTATGCAATCCGAGTTAGAAGTAAAGGATACTAGTTGAGAAGAAATGTCAAATCAGGTTGTTCCTGCGGGTACGGAACGATACAAGTGTATAGAAGCAAATTATCGATATTTCTAATTTCGATATCAAATAACTTTTGACATTTTTGCTCATTGGTTCAAAAGTAGTGTTGTCACCCTTGTTGTACTCACTTATTGTGTGAGCGAGATGTTTTAAGTAGTGAATACCAAAGTTGTATTTGGTATTTGCTTTGAGGCGAAAGAAAGACAGCAGTGTTTGTCGCATGCAGTATGTAGTAGTTGGTCTGTTTGTATATTACATTTGTTTACCATGAATTATTTTTAAGATATTTATTTACACTGTTTACCATTAAGAGGTTTCAATTTAAATTTCTTTGCATTTTCGAGTTGTCAAACATAAAGCTCTGATTCCTTGACAGGTGTTAAAAATGTAAAGTAAATTTGTTGAGGTGATTGTCTCAGCTAAAAATCACGCAGACAAGGGGACGCATTACATGAATTATCATTTAAAGAAATATACGGAACCGGCTTTAGGAAGATATATTTATGTAACACTGCTGTAGTTCATCCCATTCTTACTATTGATCGCTCTTTTGGTGGCTTGCCTTCACAAAAGTAGGCAAAGAATGGCTGGGACCGGAACCACAGGAGCAATTGACGCACTTAACGTACTAAACATCCTGCTCCATTTGTACATGTATGTACGTAATTCGTGTAGTGCAATTGAACTGGTGTTCTGGCATTTGGCCTCGACCACAGCTGACTACACGGTACCTAAACTAAAATTAAATGACAATATCCAAGTCCGCGCCCTTGCCGATCGTTACCGAAGAATCTAAGCGGACGAAAACGCATCCAAATCGTACCGACTCTTCAAGTGAATTCCAAGCGGAAGTACTAGCGAATGGAGAGGCCTGTCAGTTTCACAATCAAAAACGAAATAGGAATCGTTTTTGACAGCCAGGCTGGAATCAAAGCGCACGATTCACACATCATGTCGTCTAAATTAATACAACAGTTTAAGGAAATTATAACGCTGGTAGGCGTTTGGTTTAAATTCCCTCACCTCTGAGTTTCCGGCTGAAGCCACATAGATGGGAATGAGAGAGCCGACGCGCTAGCAGGATGTGGCTTAATCACTTGTGGAGTTAGTCGGTTCCCCGTTGGAACTCATCAACGGAATAATTTTTCAGCACTTTCTTTCAATTGCCAACTCTAGACGAAAGAGCTTAAAAAACGAGGCCATATCCAGACAGATATGACCCACCTTAAATTAAATCGGACGCACGATTTAATCAATAGAATCCGCATCGAGAAGGCAAGAATTGTAGCAACTAATACAGGCCACTGGTCAATTGAGTAACACGCTGCCAAGTAAGGGATCCTTTAATACACAAGACCCTTTTTCACTTTCTCTGTGACTGCTCAGCACTAGCTAGAACCAGGTATCTCACACATGTCTTTTAAGGAATTATCAGAGATCTGCCATACAATTTTGCAACATCATTAACTTTCTTAACTCTACAGGATGAATTTAAAAAAAAAACTATTCCTCCTGGTCGCACCCATCAACAGCCAGGTCACGTGAGTTGTGAAATAAAAAGATGCACTATCGCTACTTGTGTTTCCGGTTTTACCAGACATCCTCTTCTACCTACTTCGCAATATTTCCACTTTGTTCTCCATTTAATTACACGGTGAACGTTCAGCCCTAATACTGTTGAGGGTACTTAATGAAGCTAACTAGAGAAGGAGGATGAATGTTCTGTGCGGTGCTGGACGGAACTCTGGAATTTTCATAAGAACTATGTAAGCTACTGAGAGTTTGTAAGTTTCAACTTGAACGCCCTGTTTTATTCATCACACACACTTTTTCCACATAACAAAATAGTGAAGTTTGTTTTATGCCACACTGTACTGTGAACAATTCTTCGGAACCACTAGATACTTTTGTTATCGCACTGATGTTTTAGATTCGATATTTCTTTCAAATGAAAAGGTATCGGTAATTGAAAGTTATCGTTCTGTATCTATTGTTCCACCCGCGTTCCAATTAGATTTTTCCATGGATGCACAAATGCATGAAGTTATGAGGAAAATGGACTTTAATTTCCAATGACATTTTACCTAGAGTTTTCTGAACAACTTCATGAGTTCCTTTCTTTTCCATTCGATGACAGTGATGTGCTCTTTTATTAGGCGATGTTGAGATGTGTTCATAAATTGGTATGAACTGCATAATCTTATCAGAATAAGAGCAGTTGTAATGCTTATGTAGAAATTTTATAAAAGAATCCCTATTAATCAATCTTATAAGACAGAAGGTCTGAGTGGTCGAGCAGTGATTGGTCCAGTGAGTAGTCCTGTTTCGAGTCCTTCCTGGTTAGCTCATCTGCCATTTCATTACCGTGGATACTTTTGTGTCCCGGGATCCATCAGAGTTTTACGTTATGGTTCGCAATGAGGGTAAATGTCAATGGTTTTTCAAGAGACTAGCTTCATTGATAGTTCTCGGGCTGCCTCGGCGATGGCTAGGACGTCCGCTTGAAACACATTGCCGTGGTCCGGAGGCCTTATTGACCAAATAATGTTCGGTTATAGTGAATAGATCCCAGAGCCCACTCCTTCTTCGGTTTTTGACCCGTCTGTGAAAATTGACATTTTCGTCAGGTTGATAGCTTTAGTTTCCAGGGCTGCAGTTGGAGTGGTTCTGATGGCGCCAGTGGTGCCTATAAATGCTTCTCGTTGCATTTTGGTAAGTGCCTTGAGATTTGTTGTTTTCCCTACTGTCGTCAGATTAAGGATCCATAGGTCAGGATGGGCTTGACAATGACTGTATACATCCAGTAGATGATCGGGGGTCTAGGACCCCACTTTTTCCAAACATTTTGCTGCATGCGTAGAAGATGATTAACACTTTCTTTATTCTTTCTAAGATGTTCTCTTTCCATGTCATTTTACGGTCAAAGATGCAACCCTGGTACCTCACCCTCTCTGAGACTTTGAAGGAGGTCCCCTCAAGTCTTATGGGGTCCAAACATCGGAATCCTTCTTTTGTTCGTGAAGAGAGCTACTTCTGTTGGGGGTTGAAGTTCAGTCCATCTTCTTTAGCCCAGTTGTTTAGGGTGTTCAGGGCCAACTGTAACAGTTCGGTGATGGTGTTCAGGAATTTTTCGGTTTCCAGGATGACGACGACCTGGATCGCTTAGCCGCTTAGCCACAGTTCCATTCAAATGTCATTAGCAACTTGAATCTATAGTAGGCGTGATAGAACCCCTTTTTACGGGGTTTCTCTTAAGGCCAAGGCATGTACATGCCAGTCTCTCAGTTTTGAGCTTATGTGTCTTGTTTTGAGCATGCACTCCATCCAGTCTGAGAGGGTGGGGTAAATATTGAGTTGGTCTAGTGCTTGTCTTGTTGCTTCAGATTTCGCATTGTTCAAGGCTTCTTCTTTGCCCAGAAAGGCCACTAGCGTGAACTCTTTGTGATATAGTGATCTTTCGATTGTTGCTGCTACTTCATACAGGGTTGTCTCACCTGAATAGCCTCTAGTGAAGACGTGTTGAGCTGGGGACAAGTCTCTGGGACCTAGATTGGAGCTAATGTGCATATCAATTAGCCTTTCTATCATTTTCAGGAGGAAAGAGGTTAGACCTTTGGGTCTGAAATCCTTGGGGTTGGTGTGGCTGGGTTTTCCTGCTTTTGGAATGAATATTACCCTGACTTCTCTCTAAGCTTGCGGTACGTATGAAGAATTTAGGATAAAATGATTTGGTGAGAAGTCCAAATCCGGTCGATGAAGAAGCAAAATTACTTCAGCTAAAGATTCAGCTCACGGATTAAAGAAACAGCGGGAACTAGCTAACTGGATTGTTTGCTTAGCATCGATCTTTAATGGCACCTCACAAAAGAAAAGTTCAATGTCGTCAAATCGCAGCTCCATCGCGGCCAAGCAACATGGCCAAAACGACTGATTACACGATTATTGAACTTTATGTGCAATAAATCGTTTGTTGGACGGCTTGTGCGGCACATAGCCCCATCTTGCTAGAACCACAGCTCACCCAAGTCCAGATCCTCAATTCCTGGCCATAAAAAATCAGTTATCATGTCTCGGTAGCGCTCTCTATTAACTGTAACATTTCTTCTATTGTCCCCTTGGAAGAAAAATTGACCAATTATGCCGGCACTCCAAAAACCGCACCAAACAGTCACACGTTCAGCATGCGTTTGCTTCTTTATGACTACGTGTGGATTTTCCGAGCTACAAATAAGGCAATTTTGCTTGTTTATGTTTACGCAGCCGTCGAGATGGAAGATAAAGTCCAAACAGAGAAGCGATAACGAAGCGGGTGGTAATTTTGCTTTAATTCCTGAGTCGATTAGACCTTGTAAGCGAATCATCCGAGATCTTTATGCAAAATTCTCCTTAGGCTAATGCGACAAACGTTCATTTGCTGAGATCTTTAGCGCGTTGAGGTTCTCGGGCAACAGCTGCAATGTTCTCCGTTGAACGCACAGGATGAACACGGAAATATGTTCCGCTATCAATCAGCAAACCAGTCTCACGAACTTTCTTCGCAAACTTGCGTACACCAGCTGTAGTTGGTGTTTCGACAACACGTATATTTTACTAAAATTTTGTAAACCTCTTCTGGAAGAGGTTTATATACATTGCTATCCTCATAGATAGCCAAGCCGCTATCAAAGCTATTGACTCGGTTACTATATCCTCCAAACTGGTACAGGAGTGCCGGAAAGAGCTTGCCCGCTTGGGTGAACGCGGGCACATTGACATAGAAGGAAACGAGCGTGCAGATGAACTGATTAGGCAGGGCTCAGCTATACACGGTTCTCTCGCGGCAAGGGTCCATATCTCGCTAGGAGCGGTTAAAGGACAAATCCATTCATACTTCCTGCAGAAGTCAAACCTCCAATGGAGAGGGTTAACCAGCTGCGCCATATCAAGGATGATGTGGCCTACCTACGATAAGAATAGAACCAAAAACCCAATAAATAGAACCCGCCCGGATATCTCCAGAATTACGGCGACAATCACGGGGCATTGGCCAATTGGAGACCATGCGGCCAAACTAGGTATTCCATACAACCCCCCTGCCGTAATTGCGGGAACGAAAATGAGAAGGAAACTCTCTCCCATTTCCTCTGCAAATGTTCGGCACTAGCAAGACTGTGTGCACTAAATCAACCATTCTTCGACGACCTTAATGACATCTCGGGTAAAGGGATAAGAGATTTAATCCGCTTTCTTAACTCCATAGGCTGGATCTAGGCACCGACTGTCCCACATCCTCAACAACAAACATCACCAACCAGGTCACATGAGTCGTGGTAGGAAAAAGGCACACCTAGTGCTACTTGGGTTCATGCTGAACGGCCACCTCTACTTACCTAAATCGATACCTATTTCGTACCGGGAAAATATAATACTGAGTTACTGTCATTTTTTGAGCGCATAAGAGTTATCAGTGTCAATCATATGATTCAAAAAGAAACCAACAGATGGCTCACCCTTTATGTCTTACTACTGAAACATTATTTTTAACAATTCATTATATAAAACAAATTAATTTTGAAGGAATTTACGAGAAAAACCTCCAAATAAAAACAAAAAGACTTATTATGATAAATAAATAAGTAGATAATTACATAAAAGTGTTAATCAACATATAAACAAATAATAATAAATACCAAATAACAAATAACCCATAATAAATAAAACCCACATTCTGGTGGAGGTATCCCCCTCAGGGTTTTTGACAATAGAAGATACCTAGGACTTGTGCTTGACAAAACAGCGACTTTGCCGCTCGATGGACCTGGGGAATTCCGTGAAAACGATTAAATAAGACCGAATGTTTTTACAGTACGTAGCGTTGTATATTGCTTAATAACCTAACCTGTATATTGCTTAATTTATTCCCGATTGGGATTGATTTATTTGATATTGATATTAGTTAGAAGAATCATGGATTGACTGCATTTGATAACGAGAGTTGTATGTATATTTCGCACGGCAGCTCATAGAGAGTCAAGGCCTAGCTTCTCACAACCATTCATATTGTGCGTGTAATATTCTTCGCACGAATGGAAGGGACCTACAGTTTAATGCCGACTCCAAACGGCAAATTGAGAAACTTTTCATGACAGATTATACTCTTGCAGGCTTGCCATGCTTGCGAAGAGGTGGTGCCGCGAAAAAACTTTTGATGGTTTTTGAGAATCGAACCGGTGTCTCTCGCTTAACAGTCCAACGCACTAACCACTAAGCCACGGCGACTGGCATTAAAACAAAAATTATACATAACAAGATCAACAAATTCCTGTAAGATCTTCCTGTACACGATGATGACCCTTTTTGAGGGGGTTAGGGGGGGGGAATATTTTAGGAAATCACAATTTGTTTGGTAAGACCTACCTACAAACACAAATTTCAAGTTTCTAGTTGTACTGAAAGTCGGAAATCTTTTTTGTGTCACATTTTTCCATAGAATGGCCCCAGTAAAACGTTTTCACGTTAAAAAAATAATAAATAATGAGTAACAACAAAAAATAAAAAATATGAATGAATAAATTAACTAAGTAACAAATAATAAATAAGTAAATTCATAAGTAAAATATGTATTTAAATAAAAATAAATTTTTAATGTGCAACGTTTTTAAGACGGACTAAAAAGTAAAAAATAATTTTTCCCAGCCTCATACAAATTCAGATTCCTAACTCCATACAGATAGTCCTGAAAATTGGTTTTTGTGAATTTTTGTAATAGCTATGAAAATAATTGTAAGATTTATATTCATTAAATATGGTTTCTTAAGTAAATTAAAATTATTTACATGAACTATGAAATGAAATATTTTTTTTTTCGCTATGAAGTTTCCAAATTTTATTCGTTTTAGTCCTTACTTATGTTACAACCTGTTAGATTCAACATCCGTTTTGGATAGACTGAATCAAATGACTAAGCTAGAATATCGTTATTTCTGTCACAATAGCGAGAGTTCCGATACGCAAACATTTTCTTTAAAAGCTTTCAAAGAATTCAAGTTCGCTCAACTGTCTGTACAGACTTTTCTCTCTTTACTCAACGAGAAAAGCTCAATCTTGCAGTGACTGTCTTGGGTGAACTTGAATTACAAGAAGAAAAAAAACTTGTTCTAAGCAAAATGCATTCATCACGTGGTTGTATTACTTATAAGTAATTTGTAAAAAAAAAATTCAATAAAACATTGCAAAAATCACTTTTCCCTTTAAAAAAAAATCTTAAGCTCATGAGTCAGTCTTTAGCTTCCAATCCCGCACACAATAAAAGTTTACCATGAGTTAACCGAGCTTTCTCTCATACTATGATTTGTACTCTTTTTTTTACTTTACAGCATTTGCAGGTTAATAATCTCCCATAAGCTTGGTGTATTCTGTTTTGTTTTCTTATAGTTTTCTGTTCTTTTTTTTTCTTCTTTATATTGCATGGAAAATTTCGTTATCTATGTATTAGTTCTTAAATTGTGCAGAAAATATAGTATTTCCTGTAGTCCTCGCAGTCATTGCAGACATATAAAACTTTCAGTTTTTATAAAAAGGGGACAGTCAATTTCCGAGCTATGTAGTCTGTAGATGCTAAGGAAAGTCGTATGAACTACTCGTATTTATTTAACGTTGCTCGTTTAAAACTTAAGCTTAAATAAATAGTTATAATCGAATCGCATTCGATTGTTGTTTGTTACTCAGTTTAATTCTTATTCAGTTTATAGTTCTTTATTTATAATTATTTTCAAATAACTTTTAAGTTTTGTGGGAATTAAAAAAAAATAAAAAAATATGAATCCATCGGGGTTAGTGTCAGAAATTCAAAAAAATTCCACTTATCAAAATGGTACATCCGGGGAAAATGTCCTAAAACAGCTGTCACCGATACAGCAAACCAATGGACACAAAAATAGTGATCACAACGATAAAGAAGAAGCGACCGAAATTTGTAAATACGAAGGGCAAAATGGTGAGTGTTTGTGATCGAAAAAAAATAAGCCATCAATAAATTAACCTGAATAATGGATATATGTTACATACATCAAGCAGATCAAGTCCCTTCTTAAAGTGCTCTCCGAGCTGTGATCGACAATCTTGTATTCAATTCATAGAATAGAACGTTTTATGCAACTTTGGAATTTTTAATTTTTTTTCTATTATGTATTTGTATCTCAAGTGAAGGGTTGTGTACATTTGGCATAAGAGACTAAAACAGAAAAGAATGTGTATTTGAATTGCAACCAACTTGATCAGACTTATATATAGTATACAATTAATTAATTGCGAAATGTTTAATTGAATCTATTTATTTATTTATTTTTTTTTTACGTGGGTTTTGTATTTTTTTTTGCTTTTTTGCTTTATATTGCTACTTATAACTGTGTTCGTGTTTCTCAGGGTCTTTAGTAAATGAATCCAAGATAATAGATATACTTTCGGAATAATTTGTTCCCTCATTTTAAAATCACAATTTATTATATCAGTCTGTTAAGGTCTTTTTTGTTTTTTCTTTTTTTTTAAATGTTGTGTCTCTTATTAAAAATTAATAGAATCGACTGATGAAAAACAAAGGTTTTAATTGCCTTATGGATTAACGTGGTTTTTGTCACACTTGAAAGATTAAAAACCCTGAGGTTATGTTGTGTATACAGGGTTACCAGCTGTGCTATTTTTTTTTTAATGCAAAGATATGGGGAATTGGAGCTCTTTTGCGGGGTCTAGGTTTAGCACTCTTCTTTTAATACACACCCTTAACTATTTAGGTAAAGCTTCAGTTCCGGGTTGGAAAGCAACCAACAAGACCCGGTCTTTAGTAAACTACTTCCAGTTGGGCACTTAAAGTTGGTTAAGCTCCTCTTCTTCTTATGCGGGCCACCTGAATGTTGTACATCCGGGTTAGATTTGAAGACTCTACGGGCTGGAGCGTTGGTATTTATTCACTCTACATGTCCTAGCCCCATCCCAAACGACCAATGCACAGTTTTTTTTTTTTTCTTTGGCTGACTCGATGTCATTGTAAAATTTGTGCAGTTCGTCGTTGATTCTCCTCCTGCAAAACATGTTAACGCAAATGGGAACGAATATGGTTTTTTTTTCTGTCGGGGTGTTGGAACACCATGCTGGATCACTAAGACACAACAACAGGTTCATTGTACTACTAGCAGGTGCAATCCTTTTTCTGGGTTTTCTTCGTCTTTCTAAGAAAGTCGAGTAAGAGCTTCAGTGATAAGTAGCTTAGGTTACCAGCACTCATCACATAAGCCCCAAAAATCTGCCACCTGATACGAGCAAAGGAAATGTTCGCAGTGACGTCGCCCTCTCCACAAGCGTCACAGGCAGTGGTGTCACTTAAACCTAACTCATTGAGATGTTTGGCAAAGGAGAAATGTCCCGTAACAACGCCAGTAAATTGTCTGCAGTCTTTTCTGCTGAGAGACAGCAAGAATGCCGCGAATTTCTTACAGATGTCGGGAAGGATTTGTTTAGTCTGCCTGCATCCTGGAGAGTCAGGCCATCCACAGTTGTGCTTGCTAGAAACCCAACCATCGATAGAAGCCCAAACCGAAGATACGGGCAAACTTAACGTGGGTTCAGGGCCGAAGAAGTTCACCTCTAAACCTCGCCTGGCAAGCTCATCAGGGACCTCATTTCCGGGTTACGAATATGTTACGAAGCGACCAAAGCTATTCTTCATCTGCCTTCGATAAGGTCAATGTTTCAGTGCCATATAGTTAGCTTGTAAGTTTTGTACAGTTTAAGTATGATGTTAAGTGAGTGTGGGACTCACTCAGAGCCCATTGTGATGCCTATAGAATTCCTTGTGTGATAATTCTACTCGTAGAATCGTAGAATTTTTAAATAAATGAGAGTGAAATGACAGTGACCAAGAAGTCTGCTGTGAGATAGCGCTGGACAGTGGCAGAGGAGGTGAGTTGTGCTTTCCACTTCCTCTTCATCTCTACAGCTTCTGCAAAAGTCATTGAAGAGAGCCCCGATTCTCCTGCCGTGTTGCTCTAGTAGACAGTGGCATGTGAAGACACCAGTAATAGTGCGAATTTGTATTCTTTTGAAGACAATAGTCTCTAGCGGGTACCGGATTTGGCAAGTTCGTCGAATTTGCAATTACCAGCGATATCACTATGTCCAGGCGCCCAACAAAGGGATGCTGTATATCAACTAGGATTTTTTTTTGATTTTTCAGTTCCAAGTCTCTACTTGTGTTTCTTTCTTCAAGGCAAGTTTTGACTATGGTTGAATTGTTTTACATACTCTTAACCGTCATACGACTACCCTTTGGTAGCGATGCCACTTTTCCTTAATTGCTTATGCCCTCCTGACCTGCATAACAGATGCTGTTTGCAATCGCCCACTTTGATTCAGGCGTTACTTCTGTTGCTTGTCGTGTTCATCTGTTCACAACCTATGGACTTGTCTGGTATCATAAAGTTCGGCTCACGTAAGAAACCTCTAAACTTCGCCATTCCACACGAATGTTTGTGTATTTAAATGACGGAAATAGACGTTTTGTCTACCGATCTAGAATTATACCTATGAAATCGTACGTTTTACGGAAACAAGTCCGGCCATCTTTTAGTTACAGTCTTAAGGTATACTTTGCGTACACGATTCAGACGTTTGTGATCATGATGTTGTACCAATTGGTTGTGCTTTCTCGGGTAGTTTAGCCTCGATAATAGTTCATCATGGATTTTTTTTTATAACAACTTTCAGCAGGTGGGAGCTGGTGACCAAAAGCTTTCCAGTTACTTAATCACCGTTGGTTTTAGTCGATGACATTACATAGGTCACTGAAGCTATTCGTTCTGCTTTACGTTTGAAGGAATAGCCGAAGATTTCTTTACAGCTGAAAACTGTTAGCTGTTCCTATTAAAAGATTTTAAGAATAAAATCGGCAGACAGCCTAAGTTTGGTTCTACCAAAATGTGAAAGCTACCTTAACTAGTTCTTCGTGACAAAAATTTGAATAATTACGACAGACTTCGTAGACATAGTCAATGTCGAATTTCCTGCTTCTTTGACCAAGACCTTTCGAAATACCCACTAGGAGTCATAAGTCTATTGTTCTTGTCTTGGCCACAACATCCTATATAAACAAGATTGACCAGATAGTGTCAGAGTGGGCTGAGATAAGAACTGTTTTCTGTCTGACAAATAAGTTGTGGAGAAGTGTGCTTCTTAACGTCCTTCTCATACACACTAAAGATTTAATTGTTGACCACCATATGTTTTATATGCTATAGCGATTTATACCGCTGGAATCGGTTGATGATTTGCTATCCATAGATTCGCTGTGGTTGCGGACTCAATAAATAAAAGTGTGACTCGTGTGACACGTTGTTGTCATTTTGTTAAACTACACATCTTGAAGGCTCTGTTGGGTCTTTGTTAGAGAGTCAATAAGTTTCTTAGCTAAAGCGTTGTTACCAATTTGCTCGATGTATTAGTCTTATCTTAATAGAGCTTATAGAGTTCGCGGTTATAACTTCTTCTCCATTAGCCTTCGTTGCACATTGAACGAAGCATTTTTCGCTCGGATGCTATAACTATTTGTTCTGCTTTCCTGCCTATCGTCACTTATCACGCTGGACAGGATCTTGTAAGCTGTTGGTACATGAATGCATTGTGCTAGTTGTACTAGTCATAAAGAGCATTAGCAGTTGAGGTATAACGTGTATTTTTATGTCAGTAATATGGTAGATGTCAGAGGATCCTGAGCTTGCTGGCAGTTTTTAGGTTAGAAGATTTCTATGGTCTCTCGGCTTAGCAAACTAGCATCCAGCTTCTACAGATTTTACAGTGTTATCCTTACAGCAAAAGTTGAAGTCCCAGGATGTAGTCTTTCATGTTGACAGATAGCAACAATAACCAGTCTACTGAGGGCTTTAGTTTATCTTTAGAGTTTTGTCATCTGTCATAGTTTTTACGAGAAACGACGAAACAATAGCCTAGGTAGGAGTCGCAGGCTGCAGGTGCAACCTCACTTAGACCAGATAATGTCCATTGTGTTAAAACAATGGCCTAACACAGATTCAAGTTCTGAGAAATATTTCTCTGAGCCTTATAGGAGATTTCTTATTTTGAATTTTAGGGGTTCCATTGGAATCTGCGGCCCAAAAAGACTCAATTTTTTTCAATTAGCTTGTTCTAAAGGGATTAAGACTACCCTTAAACTCGAGCACGGGTATTAGGAAAATTAGAGGAGGGACGAAGGAGGTACCGATGCACGTTGGTTTTAAATGCATATGGGTTGTCCACACATGTGGAGTACAGCTAAGGAGAGAATCTCTATATTCGAGAGAACGTCCGAAAGAAGGCTTAAGGGTAAACTGATGTGCATTCGAAGCATGAGGACTATTGCTGGTGAAATGTTGAAGAGGCGAAACGCAGCTGACTATTTCACTGGAGAACTTTTTATAGAAGAACCCATAAAACAGTGAGAGACAGGAAACATTTCTTCGGTGTTCAAGCGTGTCGATTGACTTCGCAATGGTTCTGTCACCTATAAGTTTTATCGCGTGTTTGTGAATATGCAGGACGGTTTTTGGTGCACCAGACTAGATGTGAACGTTGTACTCGAGCTTCGGGCTAATAAACGCCTTGTAGATTGAAGTCAGATCAGAAGGGGTAAAGTATTTTATGCATTGTTTGAGGAAACCTAGACATTTTGCAGCATTTTTGGCGGCATCGAGCAACATTCCAACGGAGATCGTTGTTAACACACAGTTTTCGGCTTCGGCGATACAGGTACTATTAATGGGTAATAGTTCGAAACTGGAGTTTCCCTTAAGAGACAAAAGGACAACATTGAGTTATGGTAGCATTAAATTCAACTCTATTTGTATAACCCCATTTTATTATGCTGTCAAGGTCGGAATTTAATGAGTTTAACATACGTTGCCGTTCCTCTACTACGTCCGAAGACCAGGAACTTGAGTTAGGGATCGAATATGAAAAACTAAGGGTACTGTCATCGGCGAAGGAATGAATTGGATTAGAAGTTGTAGACAAAAGATAATTTATAAAAATGAGAAAGAGAGTCGGAGACAGAACTGAATATTGGGGGACACCAGGATTTATATGGTGGATTGCAGACTTGAAACCGTCAAAAATAACTTGGATTGAACGGCCCGAAAGGGAGTTACTACTCCATTGAAGAAGAGATAGATCGATGCCATATGTACGCATTTTCGACAAAAGAGCTTGATGTCAAACTTTATCAAATGCTTTAAAAATATGAAGCCGAACAATCTTACTTTACTTGGTCGCTGTGGCTTAGCGGTTAGTGCGTTGGACTGCTAAGCGAGAGCCCCAGGTTCGATTCTCAAAAACCACCTGTTCGCAGGCATGACAAAGCTGCAAGAGTATAATCCGTCCATGAAAAGCTTCTCAATTCGCCATTCGGAGTTGGCATTAAAACTGTAGGTCATTTCCATTCGTGCGAAGAATATAACACGTACAACATGAATGGTTGTAAGAAGCTAGGCCTTGGCTTTCTATGAGCTGTCGTGCCAAATATACATACAATCTTACTTTCACGAAGGTGAAGTAGAGATTCATTCGACTTCTCGGTGAGATAAGCCATCAAATCATTATCAATGAGTTTAGCCCAATCAATTCAACAATATTTTGTAGTCTCGAACTCTTTAGAGTCTGCATAAAAGGCTACATATTAACTTGCTGTAGGTAAGGTTAGGTATGTGGGTCAGCGAAGAGGAGTTCCTCTGCGCCACACTCAGGTCTCTAAGACCCATTGTGTTACCCATTGGGGGGAAATCTTACCCTTAAACGCTGTCCGCATAAAAAGTGTACTAGTAACTACTTACTGCGTCAGTGGTACAAAAACCACCCTGTGGATTTAATAAAGCTGTTCAGATCGTTCACAGGTTTACCAGATAGTTCCTCGAGATCCCCGAAGAAATGTCGCCCGAGGAATTTGTGTCTTAGATGGTACAAACCGGGGGAGTGGCAGAGGAAGTAGGTTGTGTCCTCATGGACACCTCTACATGGGTCTGCGAAGACGACTTGTTGTAGCTGTAGACACAAATACTCCATCACTTCCACTTGTTCTTCATAAAATATATAGTTCCATAGCCATTAGAATAGTGTAGGTTTCCACTCCAATAAACAGATGTATGTCTGCCTAATTGTTATCTAGTTTTACTACGCTGTTCAGAGAAACATCTGCACTCGATCCTTGATTGATTTCGAAGCCTTTTATGGAAATTCCTTCCTGACTCAGTCTCTAACTAACAAAGTCGATTCTGAAATGACTTAATTTGAAATACATTCCTATTTGATAAGTTAGTCAGAAGATTCTCCTTGGTTTTTTGTTTTCAGAAACCTCATCCACAAGGATATCCTCGTCCTTACAAAATTGTTTCCTAAAGCACCTCCAGTTTGTCCACAAACACAAATGTTTTACACAAACCAATTCAAACTAGTCACATCGAGTTGAAAATAATTGCCAACAAACTATTTCATCATGTTTTACTTCAATCAACCGGATACGTGTCTTTTGTAGCACATTACAGCTCAAAGCTCAACTAAGAAAATTCCTCGGTTTGCTAACCGAAGAACAAGAATACGCACTGTCATTGCTGGCTTGATGGAGACGGTGTTCGGGGAGGAAATGAAATCGGCACATGTGCTCTAAAATTTATGCGAAATAAATTAATAGAAACATACATAGTTGGTGTCACGAATTCAATTTCATATTCGATTTCGTTAATTACGGAGGGTAGCAGCAACAAATAAAGAATTGCTTTGTCTTTTGATTTGTATTTGTGTGTGGTCGAAAATTAACAAATTAAATCTTTTAGATACGAGGACGTGTCATTGTAGTGATTTTTCAAGTGGGAGTTTTAGAGTTCGATGTCACTGTATAGCTCGGTGTCGATAAATCGATCGCATTTCCTTTTGGAAAATCCCTGACCTTTGCTTTCCTTCTGCCCGCAGAGCGCGTGGGTGTTCCTTTTTTATCAACTTGATTTCTTTGTCTTTGGCTGTATGTGCTTGTCGAGAGGTTCGATTATGGTCGTCTGGTGAAACTCAAGACATCTGGGAAGGAGTTTCTGATACTGTTACCATTGGTTTTGGTTTGACTTTAGGAAATTTGATCGATAAGAATTCTGGCTGGGTCTGGTTATAGACAAAATATATGCTGTCTACGAGCACCAATAACTTTGAGCTAGTTTAGGAACTCGTCTACTTCTACCAATGACTTACTTGCTTATCAGGCCAGCGACCCTTGGAGGGTCTGAGCCTGAACTAATGCTGCTTTCCACCCGTCACGGTCCTAGGCACGCTGCTTCCAGTTTACTAGACCAAGGTTTCTGGCGTCCGCGATTGCCTGATCTTTTAACCGGAAGTTCGGTCTTCCTTTTCTTCGTGAATCAGATGGTTGGGATTCAAATATCCTCTTAGCTGGAGCATTCTCATCCATTCGCTCGATGCGGCCGAGCCATTGCAGTCGACGGATTTTTGCCTTCCAGACTACATCCACACCTTTGTACAGCTCGTAGAGTTAGCTGTTATATCTTCTCCTCCATTCGTCCTCCTCACAGACAGCACAAATTATTCGACGTAGAATTTTTCTTTCGAATGATCCCAAGATCTGCTCCGCTGTCTTATTATCGTCCAGCATACAGCTCCATAAAGCAAGACTGGCATGATCAGGTCTTTGTAGAGCATGATTTTGGACTTTCGAGTTAGGAGTTTGGACCCTAGTTGTTTGGATAAACCGAAGTAACAGCGGTTGCCTAAGATTATCCTTTGCCGAATCTCCACTAGGGTGTCGTTTGTGGAGTTTATATTTGCCCCTTCACTACTCCAAAATTATAGCTGTCAATTGTTGTTTTGACCTAGACGGTGTTCGACGGATTGGTTTTCGGTAGACAGCATGTTCTTTGTTTTATCCTCGTTAATCGTGAGACCAACGACTGCCAATGACAGTGAAAACATTTATCGCATAATAATGCGTAAGGCTCTTTCAAGAAGAACCAAAGAGGCGCTTGTCAAAAGTGGACTTGGAACCTTTGAGGGAAAATTTCTACGTTTGGTTTATGATGGTGTCTGCGTTGATGGTGTATGAAGACACCTTCATTCTCTTCATTCTCGGAAGAGGTCTGCAAGACTCTCCAATACTTAGCATACAGACTGTCGTTTGATGAGTCCAACGTTGTTAGAATTTTCTCGTTGGATAGACCAATACTCTGTGGAAAGTTTCCTCGTTTTCGAAAACTAGTCCTCTTCCACTAGCATCACTTTCAGTCTATATTTCTCTCTGACGATTTACAAACTGGTCCGCATGAACTCCGCAGTGGCAGAGTTGGAAAGCACCCAGCCTGTCTTATATGTTGACCCGTTTAATTGTGGTTTGGTAGCTCTATCAGTAAGCTTGATGGATGTATCGATGATTGCCTCTTGTACAGCGGCTTTTAGCCCAGGATTGAGGGGTTTAACATTCTGGTACTACACTTTTCTGACACTGCCAGCTACGTTGCTATAGAAGGTCTTGCCTGTTCGGTGTTTCCCAGTTCTGGCTCTTTAAGTTAGAGGATTTGGTAGGGTGTTCTCCTTCGATCAAATGCGATTCTTCTTAGCACTCTGGTTGTCTGGAGCACAGACTAGAGTCCCATTTTAAGCCGCTTCTACTCGGACGTAGTTTGACGAATCTATCGGACTGGAAAGACACTTTGTGGTTGGCTTTGTGGTTAGTGCGTTGGACTGCGAAGTGAGAAGACGGCACCACCTCTTCGCAGGAATGAAAAACTTGCAATAGTATTATCTGTCATGAAAAAGCATCTCAATCCGCCGTTCGGAGTGCAAAAAATATAACATGCACAACATGAATGGTTGTGAGAAACTAGACCTTGGTTCTCTATAAGCTATCGCGCAAAATATTTCTATTCGTTGAAAGTAAGGGAAGGAAAGACAGGAAGGCTGGATTGAAATCGAAGGTCGCCTGGTATTCGAAGTTCACCTACTGAAAACTAAGAACCATCTTGACTGCACATCCTTCGGCGTATGCTGTTCCACCTTGGAATTACAGAAGAGTTGGAGATAGGCGGAAACCAGATAATGGGAGGCGTATCAAACAAACGGGTTAATTACTTTTCAACGTTCCTTCTAGGAATTATTCTCGAGAGACATTTACCTGTCCTAAGTCTTCGCACAGCGGCAAGATGAGAAATCACATAAAAGATTTAAGTAATAAGGAAGAACAACCTAGCGTGACATTTGATGTGGAAGAAAGGAATCATCAAGTTTTAAATTTACATTATTCTGTGAACGATGTGACCATCAACTTTTTAACTAACTTTTTTGCACACAGCCTTTTATTTGGAGTACTTCTAACTGGTATTGCTTATTGCCTACCTTCCGGTTTCCGTCAATAAACGGAAGTCGAACCTCTTACCTTGGATAGTATCATGTAGTATCGAATGATATCTGAACAGAACCAAGTTTTTATTTCCTACAAACTAATTACTGAAGTCGGCGGAACATTGACAACTCACATGCAATTGACATTTACGTCGTGATTTTGTTAATTTCGTCATGCGTGATCTTCTCCTGAAAAATCTCAAGTTAAAGGTCGTCAAGGTAGAAAGTTTTTATGTGCAGCTATTCTATTGTTTGTATCTTTGCTTTAGAAATGTGTATCTATGAGAACCATACGTATGCATGAACAGCGACTAAGTAAAATATTATTTAACATTTAATAAAGTGTGTATTTATGAGAAGTTCTCGCTCGTCCGTTGGACATGTGCTTCAAACGAAATGTTCTTTTTGCTGATTTATCATTTTGGAGTCATAGGTTTAGTCGGCGGTTTTCGGTGGACGTCTGAGTTCCAATAAGCGCTGTAGTGCAAAACAGTCCTCACACACTTCTTATGACAATAGGTTGAAGTAGTGTATTCTTGATTTTAGGAATACTTGTTTAGGTGGCGCTACAGTTCGGAGTGAATCTGCACCTCAACCAAGCCTCTTCAGTAAGTTCGGTCATTGTCTAACTACGAATATATCCAATTATGCACTCTAAGTTAGTACGGATCACATTTTTTAGTTGAGCGCGCCACTTAAGTTAAGGTCTGTGTTGTCCCTCCAGAAGTAGGTAGGTGGCGGTTCAACATGAACCCAAGTAGCACTAGAATGTGCCTTTTTGATACTACGACTCGTGTGACCTGGTTGGTGATGAGTGTTGTAGAGGATGTGGGACAGTCGGTGCCTTGATCCAGCCTGTGGAGTTAAGAAAGCAATGGGGGTTATATGGAATACCTAGTTTGGCCGCATGGTCTCCAATTGGCAAATGTCCCGTGACTGTCGCCGTGATTCTGGCGATATCTGGGCGGATTCTGTTTATAAGGTCTTTTGTTCTATTCTTATCGTAGGTAGGCTATATCTTCCTTGATATGGCGCAGCTGGTTAACCCTCTCCATTGGAGGTTTGCCTTCTGGAGAAAGTGTGAATGGATTTATCCTTTAACCGCTCCTAGCGGGATATGGACCCTTACCGCGAGAGAGTCGTGTAGACCTAAGCCCTGCCGGGCCAGTTCATCAGCACGCTCGTTTCCTTCTATGTCACTTTACCCTGGAACCCAGAGCAGTGTGATCCTGAAGCGATCACCCAAGCGGGCAAGCTCGTTCCAGCACTCCTGTACCAGTTTGGAGGATATGGTAGCTGAGTCAATAGCTTTGATAACGGCTTGGCTATCTTTGAGGATAGCAATGTTTTGTTTGTGCATTGTGTCATGCCCGAGTTGCGTGCAAGCTTCACGGATTGCCAGTAGTTCCGCCTGGAAAACGCTGGCAACATCCAGCAGACACTATGATAATGATATTTTTAGTGATTCCGAGTAGACACCGGCCCCCACACCACAGTCCATCTTTGATCCGTCGGTGTAGATGACCGTGTAGAAGTTCTTCACTACTTCGTCTCTGGTAGGAAATCCTACGTGGAAAATTGTTTTGAAGTTTAATTTGGGTGTGATGTAGTCGGTTGGAAACGTGACCATATCTCTAGGCAACGAATCTAGGATGTAGCTGTGGCCGTAGGGCCTTGTAGTCCAGCACACTAATTCTTTGAGTCTAACTGTGCTGCATAGTGTGGTATCTTTTGTGTGTAGATCGAGGGGCAGAAGATGCAAGAGCACAGTAAGGGCATCCGTTGGGCCCCCCAGAGTGGATTAAAAGATTCTATAGACACCGCAGCGTTGGTGTTCATTTGCTCTATTTGTCCTAGCTATTGACTATGCCAATGTCACTGTACAGCAGAGTTTTTCGCTCAACGTACTCAAGAATATCTTCATCCGCCTTCGTCAGAGTCTATGCTTCTGTCTAGCCTTCTGTCTCCGTCAGTCCTAGTATTCGGTTACCGATGGATTTCGTTTTGACGAATTTTAAGAACCGTATAATATGATTTTATTTTCACCTGAAAATGGATCAAGGTTCTCAAGAAGGGTAAACGCAATGTGCGGTGCCTAACTCAAATCAGAGCCCTGGTATGCCCTCATGCCAAGGGAACCAGCAGAGCATAACCTTGTGCTGTGTTCCAAGAACCTATTTCTATAGAAGAAATTGCTTTTATTGCTGCCTCGCTGTCAATGAAAAAGGTAATATCATTGCGCCGTATTGCCTTCATCGCAGTCTGACGGGCGGTTGGTGTCACTGCTAAGACCTCTGCTTGGAAAACATTGCTGTGGTTCGGAAGGGGGATATATTTGCTTATTCCCAGCGGTTCGGAGAAGATTCCTGCACATACGTCAATGTTCAATGTCTATTAGGTGCTTTACCGCTTTTCCATTCTTCCCTGCTTGGAAAGGCGCTTAAAAATGATCTTGCAAAGTCTAGGTATGGCGTTGTATAATCAGGAATTTGCACATAACCTAGATATTTCTGAAGAATCGTTGTATGACCCACTGTATTAGACTTCCAGCCCTTAGATTGGCTTATTCTTAAGGCACTATTGGCCGTTGATAGTTGTATAAAGATATCTAGCGGAAGTAGATTGCGAATAGCATTGAGTCCTGTTGTGGGTGTTGTTCTCATTGCACTGGCAGTACCAATGCACACTAGTCTTTGAACCTTTGTGGTGGCTTTACAACGAGGCTGCCGTTGGTAATCCATAGAATAATTTTGGGATCTGTTCCCTAGGTTTTACCAAATATTCTGCAGCACGAGTAGAAGGCTATCGTAGCTTCTTTTTTATTCTCTCATCAATATTAATTAAGCCGATTAACAGGCTTTGAGAATTGCTGGCAGTTCTTTCTCAGAAAAAACTCTGGACGAGTTCTGTGCCATTTTGACGTTCTACAATAAACGTTTTCTGAGAAAACTCTCAAGCTACAGTCCTCATCTTCAAGGCGTGATTAATTGCGAACTTTTGTTGATTTTAGAGAGGTATCATCACACACTCCGTCTTTCACCTAATGGCACAGTCATTCCGAATCCATTCTAAAATCTGGAGCTATCCAGACATTCATTCTCTTCAATCAAAAAAGTCAAATGTCAGATTTCATGATAAAGTACGATACACTTTCCCGGAATAAGTTTGAAGATGTGGAAAAACCACATCAAAGCCGTTTCAGTTGTTTCTCAAACTTTTGAGGTACACAATCAGTCTGACGCATGTATGTACAAGTCGTATATATTAAAGATAACCTTGAATAAGTATATAACACTTTCGGTGCTTTTAATAGATTGAAGTTCAAATGCATGATGACACATTTCGGTCCTATGACGTAAATCATGTCTTGGAATGTATAAATAAATCGTAGTGGTATTGACCATGTGAAGAATGAAGGAGCAAAACCGGATTAAGGTCAAGTTGTTAATGCCCCCCCGCTCAATCCAAGCGTAAGTGGCAATTTGAAAAGTGTTTTAAAGAAAGCTAAAGTGTGATAGAAGAATGGTTATATGCGAGAGTAATAAATATTGTGCACGAAAAGTTGACCCACAAGTTTGACTTCTTCTATTGGAACGTTGTTCTCCCCAGGAAAGGAAACAATAAGCCATCAGCCATGAAATTAACAAGCTTCCACTTACTTACTAGCATTTATTGCAAAGTTACACCGAAGGGCAATGGTGTGTTTATGATCTTCATGGCTACAAAACATACACAGGTAACATGATAATATTGTTTTTATTGCAATCAAGTGCGTATATTCTCAGTTACCTTGGTTGTTCTTGACCGAAATAGAATAGAATGTGCAATGGATAACCAAGTCCATGAGTAACCCACCTTAATGGCGTTATTATGTTCAAAGTTAACTCAACTACTGTTGATGGAATGTAGGAAGAGATTTGATTACTTGCTTACATTTGGTAAGCTTATGGTGTATGAATGACAGGTGGGACAGCTTTGGAGGGATGAAAATAGAATGCAACTATCATGCAGAGCTTTAAAATTGAATTCTAGAGGATTAGAATAGAGTTCACAGGTTAAATCTATTGCAAAATTCATGCGATGTAGATGTTTGTTTAGGTGGCAGTGTTCGCTGAAAATATCTACCAATTAGGACTCTAAGATTGTTTCTAAGAACTAGATTTCCTTTGTGACAGTATCGGGAATAACAGCTTCGAGCATGCTTGTCCTGGTGGTGTATATAGTCAGTTTTCTCTAGATTCTTGCAGGCAAAGATAAGATTTTTAGGACTAATTTGGATTTGATGACAGGCGAGTTAAGTGCTTTTAGGGCAAAGCTTAACCTAGAAAATAAATAAACCCCACGAGTTTTCCAACAGCAAAAACGAAAAAGAAGGAGAAGCCTTAAATAAACTACAAAGCAAGTCTTAGAAAATTCCTAACCACTGTTATTGGAGAGAGCCTTGAAGATGTTAAATGTTTGGACAAAACAATGTGAACTGGGGGTTAACCCTCAGAAAACCGAACTTATACTGTTCACTAACAAAAGAATGATACCAGCCTTCACACCACCGACCATTGAGAGCACTCCCCTTAAGCTGTCTGATAATGCGAAAAACTTAGATCTCATACTCGACAGAAAGCTGAACATTAAAGAAGGCATCAGTCGCCTTTTACACCTGCAGCAGATTCTTCGGGAAAAACTGGGGATCCAGGCCCCGAATGACACTGTTTATGTACTCTGCGATAGTTAGATTCATATTAAAATACAGAGGATTGGTCTGCAGCAATCTTAAAGATATGACCAAAATACAGAGAATAGCATGCACTGGAACAAACAGCGCAGATGAGAACAACGCCAACAGCGGGACTGGAAGAAATTCTTAACCTTCTGCCTCTAGATCTCCACATGCAGGAAGCCGCAGCAAAGAGCGCTCTCAGAATGAGCAAAGCACTGGAGACCGAAAACATTTGGACACGCCAAGATACTTAGAATCTATTTAAGTGGTTATGTCAACTCCGACCACACTGTCTCATGCTTGGAATACGAAAGACCCTTCTCGTGGGCTTTTCTAAACAGAGAATCGTGGGAGAAAAATGAAGTATCTAAGAACTCCAAGTTTATCCACACCGATGGGTCTCGGAGGAACTTAGACCTAGCAGCTCCATACGACTCCCAGACCATAACAACGTTTTCCAAGTGAAGGTTCTAGTAGTGACAAAAGCTCTCCAGTTGGTGTCAATGCTGATAATATCGTGGGAGAATATCACAATTTTGATTGACAGCCAGGTGGTCATAAAAGCAATAGCTGCTACGCAGATAACATCTAAGCTTGTAAAGTGTTGCCACGAAGAGCTTAAGGTTCTTGGCACGCAGTACAATGTAAAACTCGAACACATCGACGAGCTATTGGTTGTATCACCATTAGACCTGCTTAAATTGTCCAGGGCGACCGGATGGTTGAAACCGAGATATTAATACCATGGAAGGAAATATATCAAGGGTATCACATTGTGATGAGGATGTGACTATCCTCCTCAGCTCGTGAACCTAACCTATCGTATGCAGAATAAGTAAATAAAAAGCCTTCTGAATACGGAAATAAGGGTAAAAGGTCTTGAGAAGAAAAGCAAAAGTAAAATCTTAAACACGAGAAGTACTTCTAAAAGTCGACGATGTATAAGGAGCTATGGCGAGAGTTGAGAGCTGCTAGGCTCTACCTAAACAACTAGAGGTTAAGCTGAACATACTGGAGTAGAATTTAGTGTGACACAAGTCGCATACTCAAGGACGCAGATAGCCTGAGTTAGCCTGCCATCCACCAAATCTGCTATATGGCCCTGCCAGAGAGGACCTTCTAAGAAAGAATATCAACACATGGGAGTGGGAGGCAATGTTCTTGCTGACAGAACTGAGAGCAAACATTACAGGAAAGAGTACACGCTGGAAATTTCATTGATATTCGAGGTGCGTTTGACATTGCAACTTTTAATAGCTTGTGCAACTCAATAGCGTTCTAGATTAAAGCGATGAATAGAATCTTGGTTGTGGATTTATAATAGCGGTTACCCGCAAGGTTACGGATCGTTTTTCTGCTTAACCCCCTGAAGAGCCAGATTTAATTGGATGATATTGATGTGCTCTCTGCCAGATCATATTTAACGATTGTCTGTTCTCAGGTGCATGTAGCCTTGAAAGTGATCTATGAGTAGCGTGTTAAAAATAGGCTTTATGTAACCCTCTCAAAATAGGCATTTGACTGGATTTACTCGAGCAGAACTTTAAGGGACAATTCTGTTCACCAAAGAAGCTGCAAGATTAGGTTATGGTGCTTATAGTCGTCTGTCAGATCATTTAGACGACATAAGGTCTATTTTCCTGAATTTGTCTAAATCCTTGGGAGCCTAAAAATTTGATCAACTACTAAAATGAAAGAGGAGTTTGAGAAGCCCAAAATTTCTTAAGCGCTAATCCAGAACAATCACATGGTATGTGACGAATGGATTCCATTTTTGTATCGTCCCTATAGACTTTGCAGTGATCAGAGTGATCTCTTTCGGAATTTGGCTGGACGGGACGGAACGGGACGTTATTACTTTTCGGACAGGATTTCCCGACGATCTGCTTTGTGCATGACAGAACCAGCTGATGTGTTCGGACAGAAGCTTTGCCAAAACCGATTTCTTTACATGGAGGCTTCCGCTTCATCTCATTTGCTGTCATCTTTTTTTATATTTTTTATACATCGTCCAGCAATGTTATTCTTATGTCAAAGCCAGACACACAACTATCTTATAAAGCAAACCTTTGACTTTAAGTGACATTTTTCGGTCACAAAAGACTGCAGAGTTTTCGTGCAGTTTTAACACACTCACGTTCACTCGATGTGCAATGTTGTGCTCATTCACGATTGCACCGATTACTCCGTCCGTCCAAAAAATATCCGGTATCGGGTTTACGAGTTCGGAAAACGCCAGTGCTAATGCTCTGTTTTCCAAGGCTCTTAAGAAGATCTAGCCGTGCTGTAAAGTTGTCTTTCGAACAGTGCCCAATCAGGATGCTACCAACTGCTGAGTTTTCACTGTTGCTTTCACCAAAATCCAAAGGATGATTTATCTTGGTTATAAGGAAGTTCCGTATAGAACCCTTTATTGTTTTCTGGCCAAAATGTTAGCAAAAAAAGCTAGTCAAGGCTCTGGTGATGCGATCTTCGAAGCGAATTAAATCGTAAGACTTCATTTTTGATTGCGCAAACATACATATGTACATCTGTCTTCAAAAGAAATACTTATGCTCACTCATTGCACTCTTGTGTCTATCCCTAAAAACTTTGGTTAGGTAAGGTTAGAATGGTGGCAGTTTGATGTAAGGCACCGCTTCACTCAGATCTTCATGGGTCTATTGTGTTCCGCGTTGTAGTATCCTACATGCGTGTACTGATTTGGAAGTGAGGTTAGTTGGTTGTCTGTCTTAACCCGCCTGAATCCATATGAATTTTAGAATGGCCTTCGTTGGCATGATTGACAGTTTGCCCGAGTTACTAAAGAAGTAAGTGCCTAGGCTTGTTTTCCTGATTCTGCTGAGATTTAGGCAGTCGCAGAGGAAGAATAACCGCCTTCATTACCTCTGCAAACATCGGTCGTACTTAGTCGCATTCTTTTTAGATGGGTCGCCAATACGTTGTGGCCTCTGAAGATTCTGTGCACTAGTGCTAGGAACAATCAATTCAGTGTAAGTATTTCCTTTATTTACTGTGTTGTGGCCACATCTTTTCTGATATGCGGCACGATGGGAGTGTACTCCATCTCTCCAGTCAGAACCGAGTAATTGACCACTCTTTGGTTCAGTTTTGATCCTATTCCTGCCAGTTCATCGGGGTTTTCATTGGCATCGATGCCTCTATACCCCAATACCCAACAGAGTGAGGCCTTGTACTTTGAGTCTAGGGTTTTAAGCTCATTGTGGCACTTCTTTACTAGTTTTCATTTTAGTACTGTGGGTGAGATGGTTTTGTAGATGGCGGCTTGGCTATCGATGCATATGTCTGTGCTTCTTCTCGGATAGTTCTCTTGGGACTTCGGTTATTTCTAGAATTTCTGCTTGGAACACCGACCGGGCAATGGCAGGTTTCTCTGAGTAGATTCCGAAGCCTAACCCTCCTTCCATTTTTTAACCGTTCGGTGATAATTGTTGGATTAATTATCCTTCCTTCGCAACCAACTTTCTCTTGATGGAATGAGAGTTTGTCAGGCAAGTTCGAGATTAGGGTATGGCGTTCGTTTTGGCCCTTCTTCCAATGCTTGAATGCTTGCAGCCGTACGGCGATCTTTGCTGCCATTTCTTTAGTGTATAGCTTAAGCGGTAAAAGTGAAAGTATTGTTTCGAGGGCTGCGATTCGGTTCGTTCTAAGGACTTGGTCAAAGTAGTTTGACGAATGCAAGACCCTGTCGCAATAAGTCGAAAAGCTGAAACCACTAAGCTTTGTTGGGCTCACGGGCCACACGGAAAACGCGATTCTCGGTGAATTTGCTGGACAAGGTTCAGAGGGAATTATTTTAGGATCTTTCTTTCTTTTTGGTATGAACATGGCGATGATGTTACAGTCCGTGTTTCACCCAGAATGACATAGCCAATTTAATTGTTTCTTCGTAGAGTTAACAACATACTTTGTCAAGCTGAGAGGTAATTATAATAATTAAAATTAGTAAACCACCAATCTGATATCATTTAATGCTGAAAGCAATGAAAATTATTTGTTAATCGGTCACATGTATTTTTTTAATAATCTTGAACGAATTTAATAACCGGTTGCAACCGATGTAAATGTTGTTGGTGTTTCCAAAAAGGCTAACCACACGAATCATGAGTTTGGTTTTTTATTATGCACACATGCAAAAATCTTTCTAGATAGACCGCCAGTATTGTTTATATAACTCCTGGCTTTGATACGAAGTAATCTCCCTTAGCAGGCTCTAGAGTTCGCTATGATCCTGCTTAAGTGATCAAATAGGTTAGATTAGATTGGAGTGGCAGGTTGCCTCATTTGGACCAGATAAGGTTCTTTGTGGTACCACATGGATCTGTACTTCAACCAGAAATACTACTCGCAGAACCGGCCGGAGCTTGCTATGAACCATTGGAAGCTGCATATGTTGGTGTCAATCAATTCGTTTAGGTTGTGAAAGAAACTGACTCCTAAATATGCTCTTCTTCGAGCTGAGAGAGCCGAACATGTACAAAGAAGGTGGAGAATTGTCTCCTCCGCCTCCTTGTCCACGCAGCTTCAGCAAAAGTTGTTATAGAGGAGGCCCAGCCTGTTGGCGTGCTTGCCGATGGTGTAGTATCCCATTATGACCCCTACTAAGGTACTTTTGAGCAGTTTTTTCTGTTTGATGAGACGGTGAGAATGCTTGACCAAATCTGCTTGGTAATGAGGCAGATATTGCCTTCTGTCCATCTGTGATTGGCAATGTCGATCGAGTTTCTTTAGTGTAACACTTTGCAGGTAGCGAGAGGCATTCTTAAATTCCCCTTTTCGGGTAGAATTGGTAGAGTTGTGCTCTAGCGAGTTCGTCAGCCATGCAGTTGCCTGGAATGTCCCAGCGTCCCGGCACCCATATAAGGTGAATTTTAAATTGCTCAGCCATCTCATTAAGAGACAAGCGGCAATTTAGGGCTGTTTCTGAGTTAAAAGCGACAAATTCCAGGGATTTTATCGCGGCCTGACTGTCGGTAAAAATTGTGATGTCCAGGGAAGATATTGTATTATACCTCAACCACGATGGGCTTCCTTAATTGGCATTTAAGACACTGCAATGGTCAGGCAAACAGAAACAAATGCTTACGTTCACATTCTTGGAGAATACACCCATGCCCACTCCCGATTCTGTTTTAGGGCCATCCGTGTAGAAGCAGATGGATCTCTTTCATTGTAGCTCAGAATCATCCTTCCAGCCAAGTCTGGAAGGGATAGTGGTAACGAAGTTTTTATCGAATAGCAGTCGTTGCAGGGTGTAATCAGTGTAATCAGTAGATCGGAATGATTTAGTGCCCAACCCGCAAGTTGGATCAATGGTGAAGTTCTATAATGCGTATGGTTACCCTGGCTGCCACTTGTTAACTGTAAATATCTAGAAGTAACAGATGGATCAGTGTATCTACAGCCGCTGTTAGGTTGGTTCTCAGTGCTCCAATGATACATATACAGGCTGATCTTTGCAGTTTGCTCAGATGGTTACGATTAATTGCTTTATCCAGAGCTTTTCACCAAACAATCACGCCTTATGTCAAAATTGATCTGATGACAGATGCATAAGACCAGTGAATTGTACGTGAGTGATCAAGTATATTTTCTATCTTTTGGATCATAATCGAATTTTTAATCTTTTCCCAAAGGTCCTCTTACCGACTTTGCATTCCATTCTTGAATATTTCTGTATGGAAATTTGCAAGGTTAGTAAGTAAAGGGTGGGCCATCTGTTGGTTTCTTTTTAAATCATCTGTTATTTTGACACTTTCAGCTCTTATGCGCTCAAAAAATTTACATTACGCGGTACGAAATGCATCGATTTACGCTGGGAAATATTGCTGATGATGCTGTGTTGCCGAAACTTCAAATTTGAAAAGAAATTTCGGTTGAAATAATGCACCAACTACAGCTGGTGTACGCAAGTTTCTGAAGAAAGTTCGTGAGACTGGTTTGCTGATTAATAACCGAACATATTTCCGTGTTCGTCCTGTGCGCTCAACGGGGAATATTGCAGCTGTTGTCCGAGAACCTCAACGCGCCAAAGATCTTAGCAAATGAACATCAGTCGCACTAGCCTGAGGAGAATTTTGCACAAAGATCTCGGATTACTCGCTTGCAAGGTCCAATTGACTTATTAATTGAAGCAAAGTGATCACCCGCTTCGTTATAGCTTCTCGGTTTGGACTTCTATCTTCCACACGTAGTCATAGAGAAGCCAATGCAGCCTGAACGTGTGACTGGTTGGTGTGGTTGTTGGAATGGCGGCATTATTGGTCAATTTTTACAATGGATCAAGAGCATTGCTATAACCAGAACTCAAGTTCTCAGAGTCTAATTGCACAACACGAAACGACGTATTTGATGTGCAAGTTCAGGGGCAAGATATTTAGGAAAACGTTAAGTGCTTCGACCGGACTATGTTTTTTATGTTTAGTTTCTTGTTGAGCTTGTGGTCAAAGATGATGCCAAGTCAGTTGCGAATGCCTCCAAATTCCCTCGGTGACAACTCCGGAAATTTGCTGGAAACATAGACTTTCAAAATATATTCCATTTGTCCAACAAAGTGTAGGTAGGTGGCGTTTTAGCATGAACCTAAGTAGCACTAGAGTGTGCCTTTTTGTTACTACGACTCGGTCAAGTTGATGATGTGTGTTGTTGAAGGTGTGAGACAGTCGGGGCCCAGATCCAGCCTGTGGAGTTAAGAAAACGGATTAGATCTCGTATTCCTTTACCCGAGATCATCGAAGAATGGTTGGTTAAGTGCAGGCAGTCTGGCTCTCGCTAGTGCCGGACATTTGCAGAGGAAATGGGAGAGAGTTACCTTCTCATTTTCGTTCCCGCATGTATGGGAACCAACAAAGTGTACTTATAGCAACTCGCCAAATCAATTCAATAGACTGATTCTCTGTCGTGACGTAGGTTAATTGTCGTGCATTAATTAAATTCAAGATAAAATTACAATAACGACACATGCTTCTCTGTGAATCTCTACAAATGTAATAAAAACATTGTTAATTAATTAATTGAATACGAGTGAAGAATCAGTATAATATTGACTTCGTTTAATTGGTTTTCCTTTTCTTTTTGATCCATCGTCGGTTGATGCTATTGGCTTCGTTAACTTAAATCGCTATTCACTCTTTTTCGTTTAAGATATAAACAGGAGATACTGATGAACATAGTCTGCACATGAAACTTTATCCCTTCGAGCTTTCACTGTTTGATAGAAATGGGTGGTAGTTCGAAATTAAAGCAGAAGCTTTCGTTTTACTTTTAACAAACACACATGAAATCCTTTATAGCGACGTTATATTCGGTTGAGTTAACAAAGAGTTCAAAAAATGTTCATTAGTATGCTATGACTTGCTCACATTTATAGATCCCTCTAGAGCAATAGAGATTAAGTGGTCCTCAACGATCTTCAAACCAAATACGTACATACGGCTCCAAATTGCATTACTTGCTTTTGATGGCGATGGAGCTGGGGTGGAGCTGACCCTCAACCAACAAGCATCTCCAACCAGCTCGATTGTTAGCTTCCGGCCTTCAGTTTCACACGTCAAGCTTGTTTAGGTCCCTTTTCACTTGTATGCGTCATCTTAGTTGTGGTTCCCAGCCGTGGTATGTTTACTCAACTAGCATCTCAACGAGCTGGGCATAACACCCATGGATATGTGCTGACTCTGCTTGGTCGGTTGGTTGTGGTGGGTGAGATATTTCTTTAATTAGGCACGGTAGGAGCCCCTAAATTTTCCCGTCGGATGACGGTTTTGTGTAAGGGGTTTGGTGATGAGGAACTATAGAGTGACTATTGCTGCTGTGTAAGGTCGGAAAAATCTTTTTGAGTTTTTGGCAAACTCCAGAATGTCACCGATAACTTTTCTGTCTAGATCTGGTATTCACATAGATCCCAATAGTCGTTGGCGTTGTCTTACAGTGGCTGGACAGTGGAATAGGACATGTTCCAGATTCTCCTCCTCCTTCTCGCAGTTTTTACAGATTTTAGTGTCAGCTAGTCCAATTCTGTGTGCGTGTATTTTGGAATTTATGCGTCCTGTAAGAAGTCCCACCATTGATCTCAGTTGTGCTCTGTTGTAATTCATTGTATTCCTGTGAAGAATATTATTTGATTTGGGGATACATATCATCAGGTTTAGGTTAGGCTAGGTTGTAGGGGTGGCTACACATTGTAGTTCAGCTTCACTCGGCTATCAAAAGATCCAGTGTGCTCCCCCGTGTGGGATACCTAAAATAATGGAAACTAACCTGAGTTTCGAAGGAATTTTAAGATGACTTTCGGTGGATTTTTAGACAACTCGCACAGATCATTGAAGAAGTGTTCTCTGAGAGCTGACTTAATATTTCTGCTCCTCCTCGGCGTCTATGTCGCCACATTCTGTGCATAGATTCATTGTACTCAAATGCGGATGCTGAGTGCGATGATTTCATTTGTTTTCCTTTCATTAAATTCTGTCCAGAGGGTTCTTGAAGTGCGCCATGTCCTGAGTTCACTCTATCTCTCATTCAAGTTTTTGGAATGAAATTAATCGTCAGGTTTGGCCAGTGAAAGTACGGGCCACGGGGGGATCCTTTACAGCAACTTAACCAAAATGAGCCTTCGATCTGGCCTAAGTGGGTCCCTGCTTAGTGCCGCCCAATCTTACCTAACCTAACCTTTCCCAGTATTTGTGAAAATCTCGGTTGATCCTGTTATCGGTTGCTGTCCTGATTACTGTCGATGCGGCTCCTATATTGTCGTTGTTGGTACACTACACACCATTGTTCTTGTTTGTCTTTCACCAGTTTGTCCGTTTTCTTGCTTGCCGTTACGTTACTGTGTGTCCCAGTATCCATGAGATGTGTACATTGTTTCGAATAGGGATTTTAATACAGGGTCTTTTTAATTGTCGCTTTGCTGTCAGAGTAGATGTCAATGCATTTTCTTTGAGTGTGATGTACCATGAGGACCTTCACCCCAGTCTGGAACCCGAAATATTCTGCCTGAAAGACTCTGACTGACTCTGCTTAGAAGATCTAGACACTGCAATGTGGTTTATGCCAATATCCCGCCATAGCTCGAAAGACGTAAAATCAATTCGGTAGGGCATTCATCTCTTCAAAAATAGTAAACACCTCATCCGCAAGCAGGATCCTGAGGTTCCTCTAAAGTGGCATCTCTTCCCTGTGTTTCTGTAATTAAAACTGCTTTCACGGTGTGGAATCTCTTAGTCCGATAGATCCAAATCAATGAAAAATAAGAGCACACGATTCTTTGCAGAAAGCTGTTATTGAATAAAAACAATTAAACCGACCAATTGATGTAAATACGTCCATACATATGAATTTATCATTAAAACTTAAAATTCAACGAATTGTCTGTAAACTTAAACGTTTACATCACCCCAACTGTGATTGTTTAACTCATTCACGCGTATGAGTAATATTCATCATGGAAAATTGTATCTTTGCGATTGACAAAGTGGTTCACACTTGATTTTTCTCAGAAGATATTCGTTCAGAAGTGATGTACGAATCTGGGACTGCTTCCGGGGGAATTCCCTTTAAGTGGATTTTTCTCGGTGGTATTTTCTCGAACACGTTTAGTGATAAACTTTAAAGAACCAATGTGCGTTATGCGAGTAGAATTAATAAGTGAGTGATTAATTTATGAATTTTAAGAAACATTTTTCTGATTTAATTGTGTAAATTAGTGTGACTTAAATGTTAAGCAGTTTGGCTTAGGTTCTTTTTAGGACCTTAAATTATAAGAAAAGTCAGAAGAGTCTTCTGCTATTTACTACTTCTTCGTCTCTCCTTGTATGCAAGCGCTAAGATTTCCTATCCTTTATTGTGTGATTACCGAAGTTTCTCTGTTGCATGTCCTTTTCGATTGGTTTACTCCATGTTTTTGATAGACGGCCTCGATATCTGTTGATGGTTGGCTTTTGTAATGTTCTCTTACTTTCATCTTAAACGGTTTAGCCTTAATACGGATTGTTACGAGGCGTTCGGTATCATGCCGAAAACTCAAGACTTCTTGCCTAAGTCTGCCTTTAATAACAAATCCGCATCCAAATAAGCACTGCTTTCGCCGTCGATAACAATCGCCGTAGTAAATGTCGCAGTTTTTCATCCACTTTTTATCCGGCCCATCCCATAGCATTTCTTAGATGGCGGTAATATCTACTTTTCAGCAGTCCAGGGCCTCCGCTAGTTGTTAGGCTTTTTTTTATGGTTAGGCAGTTACCTCGGCGGCACACCCCCAACCTGGGCGACCAGTTCCATTATAAGAAACTCCAGGACGAGGGGTCTGTTAGACAGAAGCCAATAACTCGTTCGGGGTTGTGAGCGCTGCCGTTGGTCCATTAAGGGCTTTAAATGTTCATTTCAGCTGCATATAGCCTTTGCTACATGGGATAGGTTGGGTGGCTGTCCCCGCTAAGCAGGTACACACTTATGTCAGAACGAAGGCCCATTGTAATACCACAAACCGGATAACCAACATCAGAAACCTCACATATGAACTTTCCTTAAAGGAAGAAGAAATAGAAGCTCTACGTAAAGAACCAGTTAGATCCTTCACATATGAAACTCTTAACTTTTCAGATGTCGAATTTTGCTAGCTCGTTGAGGTCATCGAAGAAGTCCTCTCCTAGAGTTTTCCTTCTCATCCTTGAAAGGGCAGGGCAGGTGCAAAGAAGATTCATAACCGATTCTTCCTCCTCTTCCTCTCTACAGCTTCTACAGAAATCGTTAGAAGGGACACCCATTCTAGTGGTATGCCTGTCTATAAGACAATGTCCTGTTAGGGCTCCTGCTATATTTCTAATATATTTCTTATTCACGAACAGAAGTCTTTCCGTTCTTCTCAAATCCAGAATAGACCAGATCTATTTAAACAGAAGATAAGTGCTGATGTTATTCCACCAGCTATTAGCTATTCTTCCAGCTTCAGTATCAAGGTGAGATTTTATCGGTTCTTGAGAGGTAGGCGATTTCCCCCCATTTTCAGAAAGTATCTGACCTGCGCCTTCTTTTGCTAGCTCGTCCGCTCTTCAGTTACCCAGAACGTCCTTGTGTCCTGGAACCTAGCACAGGGAGACGTTCTATCATCTGTCAGAGACTTGCGACATTGCTTTATCAACTTGGATCGTACTGTCGGTGATTCCAAGGTTTTTATCGCTGACTATCTATGTATAGTACAATAGCGCTTTGCTTCTTATGAGTTGACCAACACTCCGAGGAGTTCATGAATGCTAGTTTGAGTACAGAAGTAATATGGGTTGAATCCATTGTTAAGTTGAACTTTACAAACTTAGTTTTTGGATCTACTTATTCGCACACCATTTGATTCAAGCGCCTCTATCCAGAGATTTAGTTTTTCTTGCAGATTCTTCAGAAGGGCTACATTTGTGGCACACAGAAGTGTCCAAGGGATGGCGTTGCGGGTAAAAGAAAACAAGTTAAAAATCGACAATCTCAAAGCGGAACCTTAAAGAACCCCAACTTTTACCTCAAACCTGTTCGTTATGCCACAAATACTTTCAACCTGTTGAATATAACATCATGGTAGGTATCTTCCCTGGAACGTTGTTGAAATTGAGGGCATGCCATTTTAGTTGCCGGGGCATGCGATCGGAAGCTGGAAACGTAATAAAGGCGTTCGTTATTGTGCCACTGTTTCTCGGTTAAGGTTCGAAGCGTATGAATCGAGTCAATCGCTTACTTGCCGCTAACGAAACCGAACTGGTTTTCGCTTACATTCGTAACTCTGTAGTTAACTTATTCCCTCTGTAGTTCTTGCAGCATGTCGTGACATTCCTTATTTTTTAGAAAACGTCACGAAAAAGCTATTCCACTCCACGCTTTGGAGATACCATCGACTAGACTTATGCTAAAGAGTTTCGTGAACCATTCAACACCATCGTCCCCTCATTCTTTGAAAACCTCACATGGGATGTTATTTAGGCCCACAGTCTTTTGGTTCTTCGCCACTTTGTCACTATTAATGTAAATTGGTGGCTCATCCATTTTCCAATTTACTACGTCAATGCAGAACGAGCGATCTCGGATAAAGACGTCCTGGCTCACTGAGACGAGCAAATGGACGTCCGAATAAAATGTTTCCCAAAACGTGTTCAATAATCTCCAATAAATGTTTGGGGAACTGAAAATTGGAGTCATTTACCCACAGACAGCACATTCCTTCACTTTTTTAAGAAGAAACTTGTTATATTCCAAAATAATTTGTGTATAAATGTGATTAAACTTGTTTAACGATATGTGAAATAAAGGGAACCAGATGGTAAGCTCAAATTTGACAAAGTTAAGCACGTAATTCCTCTGCGTTCTTTGACCTTTGTGCCAATAAAAATCATACGTTGTCGATTGGATCTGTCCAGCAGAGAAGTTTCAAACAAACTGGTAGAAGCTGAGTGTCTACTGATGATTTTAGTGTACACCAGGAGGTTCTTTGAAATTCTGATAGAACAAGGAGACTAGAGAAATGTATAAGCCAAACGAGTAAAAAGGAACTAGCCCACTACACCAACGACAGCAAAAATCGTGGTTGACAAAGCAATCAATAGCCGGTTCAGAGTCTAAAAGTTTGAACCCCAATATTTGAATTGTTGCGGCTGTGATTTTTCAATCGCTTTTTGTGAAAATCGGAAGTGCCCGCCTAAGCGGTACAGTGTTCTAGAACTTCATAGAACTATTTAGTTGAACGTACATTGATTTAATTCTCTGAGTCTAAGGATCCCTTTCCTCGCAGTACTTCTTTCTAGCAACCTCGTCCGCCCTCTAGTTGCCTTCAATGTCCTTATGACCAGAAACCCAGATGATTGTGATTTTGTTGTAAGCAGCTAACTAATACTTAAGGGTGTTCAGAGTCAGATTGTTACAGACAAGTTTGCGCCAAGACACTAACACCACGGAAGGAAACACATCATGGGTATCACAACGGGTTCACAGCGGCCTCAGTGTGATGAGGAAACTATTTTCATCAGCCCCTAACCTACAGACAAGTTTACCTCCAAAATTAAACGAGTAGAGATTTATTCTTGGCTTTATGAAGGTTGCAACTTATGCATTTCGTGGCACGTAATTCTATGAAATCCGTCAATCGCATCACTGCTGCAGAGAGAAAGAGGTCCTAAGGAGGAAGACGTTCGATAAATTGGACAGGCGACCATTTAACCACAGGCGCTCGTGCGAACAGCTCCATTGTTTTTTTTTGTATATTCATGCCGCGTGGCCAAATGGCAGCCCGTCCAAAGGATCACATGTGACACCGGCTTAAAAGTTTTTAACGAAACAATTTTTGTGTTGACAAACTTCAATTTTAATTCCAAAAATGTAATAAGTATGTTGTCGGAGACTGAGACTGAGTTAACTTCTTCACCTAGTCGTTGAACCAGCGGCAGCTTTTAATCAAGCTTTTTAGGGTTTTGGCCTCTTGTTGTGCTAGGTCGCAAAGATTGCCAAAAAACAACGCTCTGAGATGGTTTCGTCTCTTAAGAGAGAGGACACATACAGAGGGGATGAAGAATTGTTACTATCTCTTCTTTGTTTCTTGCAGCTTCTGCAGGGAAGCCCAGTCAAGTGTCCTGTGGTGACAACTATAATGATTCTAGGATGTTTTAAATATATCAAAATCAATCTCTTAAAGCGCGTTTGGTCTATTAAAGGCCAAATCAAACGGCAACAGTGCTCCCCGGATAGCTGCCTTGAGAGTTTTTCTGATTTATTTGGGCACTTAGAGGGGAAGTTAACTATCCGTATCCATTTACATTGCTGAACATTTTTGAAGCCTAACATATTTGGTTAGCAATGCGGGTAATGCAGCTAAGGTGGGGGGTACTTATCCGGGTATTACTGTAGTTCGACAGGCTGTATCATTTTGATCACCTTTGATTGGTTTTGCTGATTGCATCCTTCTTTATTATGAGGAGTGGTACTCCGAGATGCTATTAATCAGGATGAATTGCTACTAGAGTACCGAGAATCGTCAGTTTTGCAGTTCCCTGGAGTCCCGGTACCCAGCAGACTCTGCTGAGCGATTTAACAAACTACTCTGAGAAAGTGGTCGCCGTGGCTTAGTGGTTAGTGCGTTGGACTGCTAAAAGAGAGACACAGGTTCGATTCTTAAAAACCATCAAAAGTTCTTTCACGGCACCACCTCCTCGCAGGCATGCCAAACCTGCAATAGTATAATCTGTCATGAAAAGCTTCTCAATTCGCCATTCAGAGTCGGCTTTAAAACTGTAGGTCCCTTCCATTCGTGCGAAGAATATAACATGCACAACATGAATATTTGTGAGAAGCTAGACCTTAGCTTTTTATGAGCTGTCCTGCCAAATATCCATACTCTGAGAGCTGAGTTTGTTAAATTGCTCTGCAATCTCCACGAGCGACGTGGGGCAATCAACAACTGTTTTTGACGTTGCAGAGACTGATTCCAGCTACTTTTTAGTGGCCTGACTATCTGTGAAAATGCTTATATCCCGAGTAAATATTACATTCCGCCCCAGCCAAGACAGGGCTTTTTTTTAATCGACATAATCTCCGCTTCGAAGCCGCTACAATGTTCTGGAAAGCGAAAAGAGAGATTGAGGTTTAAATCATCGACGAAAAAACCTCCTCCTACACCGTCTTTGGTTATGAAATAGTCTGTATAAAACACACTTCAGCTAGACATTAAAGCATCTAAATGCATTTGAAATCACTTACAGAGTAAAAATCCTCACATCGTTAATAGACAATGAAATCATACTTTAACAAGACGTCAGTGATTCTTTAAAGTCACATTAAATTGACTTGCAAAGCAAGTTAATTACACTAAAGTCTCCAACAACTAATTGGAAATTGATGTATTACAGTCTTAGGTATTTACTTTCAGTACTCGATATAAGCTGATGCATTCAAATAGTCTCTGTTAGTGTAACTAAGACCCAACCATACATAAGTACTGTATAAATTATTTTATTTTACATTTTTCAAATGTTGCAGTTACAAAGTATTTTGGGTAAACAAAATCAAATTGTAAAACTAATTCAAATACAATCTATGCCTGTGTGATTGATAGAGAAAATTGTGACAAAATTAGTTCAACTTTACCCTAATTAGGGCGTTAGTCTCTATATTTTTTAATTCAATCCTCTACCATTTAAAAATTCCAACAAATTCAAAATCAAAGCTAACAACTATTTTTTTACTATAAATTCTAAACGGCATGCTCAAGAAAGCTTTTGCATATGTACTCGTATCTCACTGCAAAATGCCATCTACACAGATTCAAATTAATCTTTCAATGTTATACATACGAGAATGTTAAAATCACTTCAACTGAGAGAAAAATGAAAGAAAAATATTTGCAAAGATTTTGAAATTTAACTTTGAAAGAAAAAAAATAAATTAAAAGTCCTACTGCAAGCTCCATTCGAAGGTCTCTCTAACACGTTTTACCACCTCCACTTCAAAAAAGTGTGGAAACGAAAAAAAAAATAAATAAAAACAAAAACTTTCAATTCTCTTTCGAAAGCTACCCATCAAGATACACATACGAGTATTCAACAGTATAATTCAATCTGATTCCGAGATTTGCCAGTCACCAAACTAGATTCGTGACGTTAAAGTCGTTTGTCTTGCCCAGTAAATTTAGTAGCTGTTTTGTATCTCAAAGAATTTTTTTTTAACAAAAAAAAAAAGAAAGAGTATTAAAAAAATAACAATCCGCTCTAGTGTCAAGTAGTATTACACCTTTCAATCTCATTTCAAATTATTTAACATTATTTGATTGTTTTCAAATTTTAAAACGAAAAAAAAAATGAATCGTCAACTCTCTGAATTAAGTGCAAGTGAGCTAAACGAAGCGATTGACGATACAAACTTTCCACAAGCGCATAGTATATCCCGCGGCCGTAATAATAGCGTTTGTTCGACAGGTAGCTCATCAGGATTAAATAGTATCGATAATACTCGCAGAATGTCACATGGTAATGTTGTGTCCGAAGATAAGGAAGAAGAGAAAGAAATTCCCGAGGAAATACCCCGTACGACCACACCTGGTGCATTAAAACGTGATCGTCCAAAATTAATGCTCAAAATGAATGGAATATCTAGGCCAACTAGCGAAAGTGAATCCACCCTTATGACACCGAAAACTCCCAAAACCCCACGGACATCAACTACTCCAGGTATTGACAAGAATAAAATCGCTGTACAGTGTGTTGCCAATTTGTATATTTTATCTTATAAGCTTCAAACTTAAAAAAAAAATCCCGACTGTTCCTTAGATTGACCAACTTGTAAAGAACCTACAATAACCTGTTGTGCTTGTTTTTTTTTTTTTTTTTTTTGCTGTGTATACTATAAAATTGTATTTTTCTTCACGTGTATGTACATAACGAAGTGGATGCAGATACTTGTATATAAATTTGACAAAAAAAATCATAAGAGCAACAGAATCACTATAAAAATCAATACCGTGATGGTTACATAGCTCCCGAATGATAACCTTTCACTCCTGAGCTACAAAAGTGTTGGACTCTATTTCCGTATACTCATAATCGTTCTTGTGGGCAACTGATTCATTTTTAATATATTTTTAATGAAACAATCAGCTATTAACAATTAAATTAAGTTAAACGCCGAGCACGAGATATTGTTTTGACTTTTGGTCTTATCAATAGACCAACCTAAGAGATTTTTTTTTTTATTCGTTGAATATAATTATATCGCTTCAAGTTGAGATGCGTATTTTTTCTGATTTTGATTCTTAATTAGAAGACCATGGCATCGCAACTGAAAATAAGAAAAGAGCTGGTTGTTTGTGACGTACGAGGTTTAAACGGATTAGTCACATTTGTGTTGAAAATTCAATTTTGTTTTGAGAATTTATTCGATTTACTCGTATTTATATTCTTTCTTTTGAAACATCCATTTGGAAGCTTGATTTACATATATTGATTAAGGCAGACTGAGCAAATTTTCGGGTTATTGATTACCAGTAATACTGCGTCAATCTGTCAGTACGTGCGTCAGAAAATCTTGAGAGATATTTTTGCAAAATTATTATTACCTTTCATAAAATACGTTGAACACGTTCCCACCCAATTAATTACAATGAAAGGGGGGTTAAAAGCTGTGTGACATGGGTCAGCATCCATTGTGCCCAAAGCGACCATAAAGTTTGAACCCTGCAAACAAGTTTTTTCGTTTATTTTTAACAAATATTGAAGGTCCTTATGACATACTGTTTATCAATTTCAATCCGTCATCAGTACCGGACTGCCGATCGAAGAAGTTGATCGTTTTGCAATCTTTTCCTGTGAGTATAGAGTATGAGGCATAGAATGACATTGTCATGATGCAAAACAACGTATTTCCCGTACGAACGTAGAGAATTCGCAACATTTTGATGAGGCCAAGACAGCATGACTTTTGTTCAGTACAATAATCACTTTAGATGGTCAACTTTTCGTACTCAAAAGCCGACTTTGACAATCTTCAACGAGGCCCCGTTGGAAGTGGCAGTCGATAGTCTATCAATACAAAGTGTAACGAACATCTTCTTACTTACTTAAGATGATGCTATAGTCCGGGGTGAACCTGGGACTCAACCAACAAGCATCTCCAGCCAGCTTGATCTTTAACTAGTTGCCTCTTGTTTCGCATGCTAAGTTGGTTGAGAACCAAACTTCAACGAGGCACCGCTGGAAGCGGTAGTCGACAGTCTATCAATGCAAACTGTAACAAACATCTACTTGCCTACTTAAGATGGCATTACAGTCCGGGGTGGACCTGGGCCTCAACCAACAAGCATCTCCAGCCAGCTTGATCTTTACTAGTTGCCTCTTGTTTCGCATGCTAAGTTGGTTGAGAGCCACTTCAACTTGCGTGTGTCACCAAAGACGCGGTTCTCCTCTACTGCGCTGTCCCTTGGAACGGATTTGAAGATTTGTCAGACTGAAACATTGGTGTTTATTCGCTCTACATGATCCAGCCATTTCAGTCGTTCGACCTTCACTCCTCTGGCTAAGTCGATGTCGCTGTACGGGCTGTACAGTTCGTCGTTATATCTCTTCCCCCACTCCTCCAATCACCCAAAGAATTTTCCTCTCAAAGATGCCAAGAGCAACCCCATCCATTTTTGATAAACTCCATGCAGGACTGAGATTATTAAGGTCCTATATAGGGTCACTTTTGCTGTTCGAGTGAGGGTTTTGCTAGTCAGTCTAGTCAATTGCCTTCTTAGCTCAATGAAGGAGAAAAACGGATGCTCCGTCACCCCCAGCGACCTCGGCTTGATGATGAGATTCGAAGATATTTTTACTAGCAGGACACCGTCATTAATTTACTGGATGTGCTTGAGTTGTGTGGTGGTTGGATCTTTGGTTTTTGGACTACATACACTTCCTGATACATACGCTCCTATCGCAAACAGGACCGACATCTTCGAATACTCGACACGATCAAAGAGTCTGGCATGACCATAGCTCTGTAGAGCATTCGTTTTTCAAAATAGGAGTTCTCAAACCAGTTATTGCCCCAAACCGCTTCTTCGCTGATTTTCTAGTGTAAGTCTTTCACATATCTTCACATGCCAATTGTGAAGCTTATGTTTATTCCGAGATAGGCGAACTCTTGAAAAGTTTTAACATTGTCAACAACATGTAATTGATTTTGTTCATGTTAGCTTAAAGATCAAATTACATACTTACTACCTTATGCTAGCGCAATATTTTAGACAATATTTTTGGAGAGCAAACCATATGAGACGTCTTGAAACAAAGCTTTAATTTATTTTAAAATTACAACCAAAGTATTTTTGATCTTGCCCATAGGTCAAAGTAATATGTTTGCTGTTCCTATGGGTCTAACGTCATTTAAGTTCCCTTTGCAGAATTTTACTTAATGCTGATCAAGGTCAACGTCCACCTCTTGAATGATGCCAAATGAATACCAAATAATCTCTGCTGCAAGATTACCTAACTAGGTTGGTGCAAAATATTTCTGACGCTCTTGTTTTTCAAGGCAGTGTCTACAGCTTGAATCTGTTACAAAATGCATGCAATGTAGATGCTTGTTCTCGTATGGAGGCATGCTGAAGATCGTGTCTTGCTGCAGTGTTTCAAATAGAATTTGTTTTTGCCCACCAGACTTCGCTTGCATAAGAAATCATCGGTCTGACGATCAATTTATATCGCCAAAGTATAATCTTGGTTGTAATCCCCAGTTTTTCCCGCAGATTCGACGAAAGGTCCATGATATGGTAGCTCTGCTGATTATTCTTTCAGTCTGTGCCTGTTTCAGGACATTTTGCTGTCCAAGATGATTTCCAGATATTTGGCTTCTGGAGCAAATAGAAGATTGAGCTTTCTTCTTCTTGAAAAAGGAACAATTCCTTAGCTAACTAGAACAGCTTCTTTTGCTTGGAAACTCCTTCGAACTTGGTGTTGACTTCCTTTTTTAAATGAACTTTTTTTAAGTACTAATCTAAAGTGTAACTCAACCTTTATTTGAATTTTATTTCTTTTTTCAGGCCATGAAAAGTGTACTTTCCATCATGACCTGGAGTTCGATCACAAACCACCAACCCGTGAAGCTTTACTACCTGATATGGCACGATCATATCGGCTTTTACTCGGTGGCCTTGGTGAAGATCCTGACCGTCAGGGATTAATTAAAACTCCAGAACGTGCAGCCAAAGCCATGCTCTTTTTCACAAAGGGTTACGATCAATCACTGGAGGGTAAGATCAATTTGCTTGATCATTTAAGACATGCATATAAATTAACTATCTGTTGTATGTTTATAGATATTTTAAATGGCGCCATTTTTGATGAAGATCATGATGAAATGGTTGTGGTAAAAGATATTGAAATGTTTTCAATGTGTGAGCATCATTTAGTGCCATTCTATGGCAAGGTTTCGATTGGTTACTTGCCATGCAATAAAATTCTTGGTTTAAGCAAGCTTGCAAGGTAAATGCAATAAATTATGATTTATATTTAAGATATTAATTAAAGTTGGTACTCTTGTTTTATTAACAGAATTGTGGAAATATTTTCAAGACGTTTACAAGTTCAAGAGAGATTAACAAAGCAGATTGCAGTTGCTGTGACTCAAGCAGTACAGCCAGCTGGTGTTGCTGTCGTTGTTGAGGGAGTGTAAGTAACATGAACTTACTTTTTCTTGGTTAAATTGATTTTGGAGGCCATAATTTTACTTGAATATCTGAATATCTTTTTCAATTAAGAAATTGAATTGCCTTATCTCCGACTTACATATCTAAGCATCTTTATTTTTCTGAATTCGACGTCAAGAGTTATAACGCAGATTCTTTTCTACTCTTTAGAGTTTTTATCAGAAATCAGGTAGTCAAATTGTATCTGAAGAGATGGCGCTGGAATTCGAGGTAAACCAAGGCCTCAAATCTAAAATATCTCCATACAGTGCATATCTTAGTTGCATATGGCAAGTTTTTTAAAGTAAGTCTATACTTGTGCACGTCATCAAAGATAAGATCGTTCACTTCTGCGTGCTACCTCAAAGATGGTCGTAAAGATCTTTCAAGCTGGAGCATCGAGGTCCATCCGCTCTTCATAAACTAGCCACCTTGATCGTTTGACCAGGTATATGTTTCTACATAGTCTGTATAGTCCTTTTTTCCATTTACTGCTATCCCAGATATGTAGGTCCATAAATTGAACGAAGAACATTTCTTTAGATTCTTAGTTCACTTTCATCAAGTTTCTGCACTAAACATCAGAACGGGATGAAGAAGGCCTTGTACAGTCTCTCCTTAGTTCCTTGTGTTAGGATTTTAGTACTTGTCGCATCGCAACGTTTCCGCCAAGAATTTGGTGCAATATAGTGCTTGATGTATTGACCTGAGAAATTTACAAACAAAAACTGCATACCAGTCCGTTGCCTTATCCAAAACCTCAAGTATTGCTGAAGCTCTCGGCGGTGTCCCTTTTGACTTGAAGCAATCAGCGTTCTTCATCGAAATTATACAGATTTACGTAAAGGAATGAGTTTGCAGGCATTCCAAAACTTATCCCATTTCAGACAATAATAGTGAACCTTGATATTTGACAAATAGATGGCGGGTATCGTTCTGGAATTCATAGATTTTCTTCAGGATCAAGCTTAAACTGAGTTTTTGGTGGATTACCGATTATTCATGCCTAAAATCGCACTTATAGTTCCCATTGTTAAGATAGGTTCTTGTAGACGATTCTAAGTAGACTTTTGCCTCTGAAGTTGGCTCTAATGACGCGTAAATAGTATTAAGTTTCCAATCAATAGGCATACTTTTTAAAAGCATTGGGTGGTCGCCGTGGCTTAGTGGTTATGTCGCTGGACTTTATGCTGAGTGCCATTGAAGCTTTGAGTTTCCACAGTTCTATAAAAAGAACTTCATGTTGATAAAGCAAAGTCCCAAATGGATATTCTTTAATTTATTTTGTAATAGGATATCAAATTGGAGTTGATAGCACTCCCTATGCAAAGTGGTTTATAATCGTTGGGACCACCTTTCTAAAGACTTCAATGCTCTGACGTTCTTTGACATTTTTAGGGCACGCCGATTTTGTTTAGTACTTTTTAACCAGCTTCAGTATTGTCTTGTTGACAGATAATTTTCTAGGTAAAGCAAAGATGCACGAATAAACTTCTGGTTACGACTTTGATCATTCAGAGCAGTTTCAATTGATGAGTCGCAATTGGTCGACACTTTACTGGTACCTATGTTAGGTAAGGTTAGAGGATTGGCGGCTTTATGTGAGGCGTCGCTTTACTCGGAACTTTATGAATCTATTGTGTTCCCCGTTGTGGGATCATACATGTGGGTACCTATTTGGAAAGGGTTTAGTTGTTATCTATTGGTCGCCTCCGTAAACCACCCTGAATCCATATGGATTTTAGAATTGCGTTCGGTGGCATGGTTTACAATTCGCCCGGGTCGTTAAAGAAGTAAGTGTCTACTGCTGTTTTCATGGTTTTGCTAAAGCTTGGGCAGTTGGCACAGGCTTTGCAGAGGTCGCTCGTGCTAAATACGATTTGTTACGCGTATGTATTTCTTTTGTTTTCCCTTTACTTTGTTGTGGCCACATCTTCCTTGATGTGCAGCATGATGGAAGTGTGCTCCATCTCTCCATCATCCAACCATATGCATTGTTTTAGACATTCTATAATGATCAGAACCGAGTGATCGACCATCGTTTAGTTCAGTTTTGATCCTATTCTTGTCAATTCATCAGAGTTTTCATTGCCATCGATGCCTTTATGTCGCGGGACCCAACAGAGTGAGAATTTGTAGTTTGAGCTTAGGATTTTAAGCTCATTGTGACACCTCTTTACAAATTTTTAGTTCAGTATTGTGGATGAGATTTTTTCGTAGATGACGGCACCTAGTCAAGTTTGTCCAGTTTTCTAAAAGAAAAAAAACAGACCGACTGCTCTATGCATGTGTACTTGTATATGTCATTATAGATTTTGTGGTTTTAAGAGTAAGCATCTCTGGCTTTTACGTTTAAAAGCAAAATTTATTATTTAAATAATTTTTAACGATTTGTGGTTTTGAAATAATCAGCATTTTTAATTAAAATTTCTATTTCTAGACATATGTGCATGGTTATGCGGGGTGTACAAAAAATCAACAGCAAGACAGTAACCTCAACAATGTTGGGAGTGTTTCGTGATGATCCAAAGACTCGTGAGGAGTTCCTTAATTTAGTTAACAGCAAATAAATTGCGCGCACACACACAAATGGGACAATAAGCTGCATACTTTGAAATTTTAATGGGACCGGGTTAAAAAACTAAAAAAAAAAAAAAATTAAAAAATTGGAACCAAAATGTAACAGATACACCGAGAGAGTACTTATATATATATATTTTTGAAAGACATATATGTTTTATTAAGCCAATATATAAGAAATAATAACTATGTTTGCATGATTAGTCATAAGAATATTATATATATTAGTATAATTGTTGTTAAAATATATATATATATATATTAATAGTATTTTATAAAATTGTAAAGCTATACACAGGACCTTGTTTTATATAATTTTAATATATAACATGTAATATTACAATGCAACATTGGTTATGGGTAATTTTTTTAAGAATTTAGTTCAGTTCAAAAGTTTTCTTTTGACAAAAACTAAAAAAATAAACGAAAACTAACAAGGATTTATTAAAAATAAAAAAATAACTAAAAACGTTTAGGGAATTTACAAATAAGACGTATTGTTTACAAAATGTTTTTTGTTGAAATCAGATATCCATGTATACAGTTGAATAAAATGTTATTATTATCTAATGTAATATATATTAAAGAATTTATCGAATATTAAAGATACTTTTTTGTGCATTTGGAATGATTTTGTACATAAATGGATAGTCATGACCAAGGTTTAGGAAGACTAATGATTGTTTTCATTGTTTTTTACAAGGACAAGCAGATACGTTTAGAATCAATTTCTTTAATCTCGTGCTGGAACAGATAGTCCGAAAAGCCAGAAAGCACTATATTTCACAAATCCATCCAGCTGCTGAGATACGCAGACGATATCGATATCATCGTCAAGGATAACCTTAGGCAACCGCTGCTACTTCAGTTTGTCCAAACAACTAGGGTCCAAACTCCTAACACAAAGGTCAAAAAATCATGCTCTACAAAGCTCTGATCCTGCCAATCTTGCTTTGTTGAGCTGAATGTTGGACGATAAGTAAGACAGCTGAACAGATCTTGGGAACCTTCGAAAGAAAAATTCTACGTCGAATATTTGGTCCTGTCTGCGACGGGGGCGATTGAAGAAGAAGATATAAGTGCGAAATCTACGAGCTGATTTAAGATGTGGATGTAGTCCGGTGGGCACCTAGTTCACGAAGAAAAGAAAGACCGATCCTCCGGTTTAAAGATCAGGCAATAGCGGAATCTAGAAACTTTGGTCTAGTTAACTAGAAGCAGCGTGTCCGAGACGGTGAAGGATGTTAAGCGGCATTAGTTCAAGCTCAGACCTACCTATAAAGTAAGTTAGTAGCTAAATCAATAGCTTTGATGAAGGTTTACGAAGACTAATGATTGTTTTCATGGCTTTTTACAAGGACAAGCAGAGACCTTTAGAATCAATTAGTCCTTTTACACTGTTGGGTGTTGAAGATTATTAAGGTTCCGCACATATTTTTGATTTCTTCATCATGGAATTATCCCTGAATAATTCCTGAAATACCCTTAGTTTTTGTCGTGCAATCATATATCCTGACCCTCGCTATAATAATGAACCACAGATTCTCAATCGGATTAAGGTCAAGCGAGTTGAGAGGCCATTCCAGTAGGTACACTATTGTTCTTTACGAAGAATTTTGTTCATGTGTGACATGAAGCAAGATTTTGTTAGAAAATCGCATTTTCGTTTGGAAGTCTTCTTCGAATGTTATGCGGAAGCACATTTGGTGCATCATGCCTTCGATCGGCTTCAAACTTCCAGAACCCTCAGAGGAAGAAGACCTTCAACAACATAACTTTGGATGGGTGCTTAGAGACTTGAACAATATGACTAGATCGGCGCTTTTTATTGCCACTTCTTATCACGACCCATTATCCCTGGACCTTGAAGTGGCTCTTGTCTGAACTTTTCTCTAATATCCGTAAGTCCAATATTTATGTTTCTCCGCCGATGTAATATTTTTTCCTAGCATATATCCTTGCCTTGCAATGCAACCCACATTAAGACGATACCATCGAACAGTAAGCGGATCTATTTGTACACCAGTCGACGCTAAGTCCTCTTCGCCACTTGTCTTCTTCGGATTTATTACCCTGCGCGCCGCTTTGAAAGCATAACTCATATAACCTGGTTCATCAGTTCAGGTGAGAATGATTTTGAAGAAAGCATCTAATTGGTTCAGTTCTTTTTGACATTACTCTATCACTTTTGAGAATGTAGTGGCTAAATCTTGTAAGAACTACTTAGGCATATCCCTGCTTAATGTAACCTACAATATCCTATACAGCGCATTGTGTGAACGACTAAAGCCATTATGCACCACATTCATAAGCACCTACCAGTGTGGCTTCCGGCCCGGCAAATCGACCATAGACCAAATCTTCACACTGCGGCAAATCCTGGAAGAGACCAATGGATTCCAAGTTGATACTCACCATCTTTTCATCGACTTCAAAGCCGCATGCGATAGCATTCATCGCACCGAACTATATAAAGCGATGGCGGAATTTGGGATCAAAAAAAAAAAACTGATCCGTATGAGTGGTGTCACGCTCGATAATTCGCAATGCACCGTGCAGCTTGGAAACAGAACCTCCGAATTATTCCAAACATAAACATGTCGTCTGATTTCTTTAATCTTGTGCTGGAACAGATAGTGAGAAGGGCCAGAAGGCACCATATTTAACAAATCCATCCGCAGACGATATCGACATCATCAACCGTTCTGAGCGTGCCATTATCGAGGCTGCTACGGCAATAGAAGAACAAGCCAGACGAGTTGGTCTCATAATGAACGAGGATAAAACAAAGTACCTACAAGCTGTCGACCAAAAACCGGTCCGTCGAACACTGTCTAGAACAGAACTTAACAATTGACAGAAATAATTTGCCAGTTTTGCTTTATGGAGCTGAATGCTGGACGATAAGTAAGACATTGAAGCAGATCTTGGGATCCTTCAAAAGAAAACTTCTGCGTCGAATATTTGGTCCTGTCTGCGAGGAAGGTGAATGGAGGAGTAGATATATAACCGCGAACTCTACGAGCTGTATAAAGATGTAGATGAAGTCCCGAAGGCACCTGGTTCACAAAGAAAAAGAAGACCGAACCTCCGGTTTAAAAAGCACGCAATCACGGAATCTAGAAACATTGGTCTAGTTAATTGGAAGTAGCGTGCCTGGGACCGTGAAGAATGGTAAGCGGCATTAGTTCAGGCTCAGACCCACCTATAAAGTAAGTAAGTAAGGGGCTAAATCAATAGCCTTGATGGCGACTTTGCTATCAATAAAGATGTTGTAAAAGAGTGTTGAATGATTTTTCAGTACAGACATAGCAAAGAGCTCTGTTTGGAAGACACCGGCAGTCGGAAGGATTCCGATATTTTCATCTAGCCTGAGAAGATGTCTGCGCTAACTCCGCGACCTTTTAATGAAACGACAGTTACATTTCCGCATGAGGTGGTTAAAAACAAAAAGTTCTCTGGAAACCTAATGGATTTTGAATAAGTGGCGCGCGGAGGATATTTGTATCTGCTCCCACATCTTTTTTGGAACCATCAGTATAAATGAAGAGTTAATTTTCCCAGTGAAAAATGGTTCTCATTATGCCGGTTGGTCCAATAAACACCTGAGTCTATACCATAATTGTACATAAATAAATCAAATGAATCGTCAAGAAATTCTCTTCCTCTTTTCTTTGCCTTCTTGAACAGCGCCGCCCCAGAAAAGGATGGAATGGGACCCGAATATTTTTATTATTCTAATGATAGCGCTTTTAATAAATACTGTGGTGCGATTCAAGAATGTGAACACATTTTAACTTCAATCATTGTGCTTCAACCTTTAACTGTGTAGTACCATCTCTTACTAACTACTGGGTTTTTTCTATACTGCATCCTGCTCTATTGCCCATATACATAAAACAAGTTTTATGGAATGCACCCTCTGCGCAATTCCAAGAGCATTGGAAAGTCTCCCATTTTTTCAGTAGTCGCGTTCATTTTGAGATCAAAGTAGAAGTTTTTTTTTTTATATTCGTATGTACATACATATATGGATATAATCTCCTTTGCTTGCGATTTGAGTTTTAGGAACAGTAAGCGATTTTTTCTTTGGTTAAAACTTCTAATTTGTTTAAAAACAATTTAGTGCTACATAAAGTATTAAGTGAACTTTGTGTTCGACAAAGGTGTTGTTTTTCCAAAAATAAAAAATAAAAGGAATCCAAGAGAAATCTCGGAAGAAAACAATTGCGCGTGTATGTTGTTTTCCGGCCAACTAAGGCTTGCATTAAATCCAAACGGGGAAAAATTCGTATATTCAATATTCGTATCGAAAATAAAAACTACCGACAATGGATATTGCAAAATTGGAAAAAATGAAAGTGGCGGAACTCCGCAATGAATTACAGGCGCGTGGTTTAGATATCAAAGGTGTAAAAGCGGTCCTTATCGAACGGTTGAAAGCCGCCATTGATTCTAAAATGCCAGTTGGTGAGTGCAAATACATATTTATTTCTCTTTAATTTCTTGTGACTAAATATTTTTCTTTTGATTTTCATACAATTGTTTGGTGAAATCGCTAGTGATTTTTCGTGGAAAAAACAAAGGAGTTTCGATAAATTTACTAAATAAATGTGATAGTGACGTCATATTTATAAACTTTTCCACAATTAACTTCATTTGTGCCAATCAACACTACTTGAGAAATGCTTTCTTTGTATGTATAGGTGATATAGTTTTGTAATAAGTATTCTGCGAATAGAGCATTTATTTTTGGCGGGCTATGTGGCTGATATTTCCTGCATCATTTTTGTTGAACGCATTTTATTTAGATTTTCCTAATCGCATGCCGGATCGATTTGCAAACATATAATTGCCGTCTAATCCATTTCCCATGATTCACGAACACATCCTATTGCAAAATGCATAAAAATGTCACTTCCAATGGCAGTGGAGTTCTGAAAATTATCTGAAACATTTTCCTGTAAGTGGAAGTTTTTGTAAAACCTAGTTTTAACACGTTTTCGGTGCAATAGGGTGTCATCCCTGTTTAAATCTTGTGGAAGAAAATGCACGTGGGACAAGGCGTCTACCATGCTAGCATTGTATCTATATTGCCGAGGCTTCGTGCTAGCTGCTATTCATATTTTGAGGGCGGTCCTACCTTCTTTCTCTTCCTGTTTGCATTGAACGAACTTATGCATAACGAGCTTTCAATTTTTTTCTGTCATACAGCTGCTCCGCTTATGGGGTTGGGTATTTTCGCAGGCCTCAGGAATCGACTGTGAATTCATGCACCCTTACGGCTAACCAAGTTTCCTCAGTGTGTCGGGCTCTTACCGACTACATCCTCCATCTTAAGACGAACTAACCCTGGAACTGGGTTGTGCATTACTTCAAGATGGTTGGCACTTTTCCTGAAGATAATCGGCTCTTATCTTCTTTTCTTTTTACCATCAGCACTTCCTCGATGTAGGAAGACACTCGGTTCCGATTCTTCTCACCTGTGCATCCGTCTCCCGTATGGAATTGTGTGAGATAGAAATTCACCGCCCCGTTTAATCCGCGATGTTTCCGATCAGTCTTTCTGTCCATCTACCCGTGGTTGTCAGCTTTGGGTAGTCTCTTTGGCTTCAGCTGTTGGCGTTTCCTTCCCAGTCTCATCTCATCGTTCATGTTCTTCACCATTCGTCAAGCTTGGGCAGCGATTGGTTCATGAACGAGAAACACAGCAGCTGCACCCTTTTTCGCCAGGTTGTTCGCCGTTTCATTTCTTTCAATACCTGTGTGTCATATGGGTTCTTGCTTGGACCTAGCCCTCACACAATGGTATACTAAGGCTCTACCATCTGTCATGGATCAATCTGTGAAGATGGTTTATTCTATTAAACCTCCATCCAGAAGGGTCCCTACTATCCATATAAAGGTTCATAATCTTGTTTTTCACAAGATCCAAAATCTTCAATGTCCATACATTGTTCCTCGACAGAGTTGCAGTTGCTGTTGGCTTAGTAAATAAACGGTGGGATTCCCCGAATCATTTCTATCGCAGCTGTTGATGTTGGTGTCGTGCATATAGCATCTGTAATTCCAATACATGCTAGTCGTTGCACCTTATCTAAGGGTTTGTTGGTTCATTGTGAATAACCAATAAAAAAAATGGTGGTGATAGTATACAGCCTTATCGGACACCGCTTCGAATCTCAAAATTTTTCTGATATCCTATCCATATGTAGTACGTGATATTTATCACCTTGCTTTTTTAATAGCTACTTATATATACAGAATGTCTCTGCTGGATAAGGCGCCCTATATGAACTCTGTTTACACTATCGCAAGCCATTTCAAAGTCTATGAATAGCAGGTAGGTATGTACTCGTACATATGTATGTCAAAGATCTATTGAGGTGGTGGTCGACGCCATAGAACGTTCGGGTGATATCTTTGCTATTATCTTAGCAATTGGGGGAAGTACACATAAGTATGTATGTATGTATATCCCTCAAGTTTTCATACCATGTTGTGGTCTCCTTTTTTTTTTTTTTTTTTCAAGCTTGACGATTATTCCATTTTGCCTAGATAGATAGATAGATTAAAAAATTGAGGTGGTCCAAAGTCCCTTATCACTGCGGCCACAGATGTGCCTATTGTGATGTCCTCTTAATTAAAGCTCCTCCATGATGCCGGACTGTGTGATGAATCCGGCGATGTCTTTGGGTGAGCTGGTGGTTATGTCTTTCACCTCGAGGTAGTGTTTACCTAGGAAACGAAGACGTGTTCTTATGAGGCAGTTACAGTGACAAAGTATATGTTCTGCTGATTCTTTGTCCTCGTTGCACATTCTATATATGTATGTTGTCTTGTGCTATTCCCATAGTCATGAGGTGTTTTTTAACCCGACAGTGGCCGGTGAGAAATCCTGTGACGATTCGAATCTGACTTCTTGTTAGTTGTAGAAGTTGTTTCGTTCTTTTTTAGGAGGGGATTGGTATAAAAGCTTAAGCTTGTCTGTTACCTTCCATTGTTGTCCAGTAATGTTGTGCTTTGTCTTTTAGCCAATTGTTTATACAGCCTTTTGCTGTGCTTGTTGGGAGGCCGCAGAATGGTCTTGGCATCATAAAAGTTGATGCAGAACCTTTTCTGGCTAGTTCATCTGCCTTTTCATTACCTTCATATCCGCTATGGCCCGGTACCCAAATGAGATGGACTCTGTTTGTGCTAGCCAATGCTATGAGTAATTGGAGACAGTCCCAAACAAGTTTAGAGTTGATTTCGCAGGCGTTGATTGCTTGAAGTGCAGCTTTGCTGTCAGAAAGAATGTAAATGTTCTTATTTGATAGAGCTCTGTTTATATTTTCTCTGATGCATAGTTCTATAGCGTGGATCTGCGCCTGGAATACTGAGTTGTTCGTCTCCATTTTGCCTAAGTACATATACCGAGTGCAGAAGATCTGCCAATGTAATTGGCGAAACTTTGTGACATTCGACATGAATGCGACAAACCCTGCTGTTTTGTGTTGTCTGAGTACCTTGATTGCAACAACAATTTCATTCTTCCTGTGGATCAAAAAGATGGCAAAATGTTCCCTCCATCTGTTCAGCTGATTCTCATCCTATACCAACAGTCAACTGTCACAACTCTTCACTTGATGTAAACTGTAACCATCTATGTATCATCACTTTGGCAATCTCGGATCCCTCAGCATATCGATTTTACACATAAATCCTCGAAGTATTGTGCTCCGGTTGTTTGTAGTATAATCTCTCAACCCGATGTCGGTCTCTTTGAACCTTTGACTGATCGTTATATAATCAATTTTGTTGGACCTTTGCTGCCAGAAAGTGAAAACCACACAAGTTTGGACCACATGGTTGCCATGTTAAGTTGCCGGCGATCACAACGAGAAGGTAATCCAATTACTTAGACTATGAACCTGTTGCAAAACTGTTATATTCCATGTTTTATCAGAAGTTACCCGACTTAATCGTGTATCAAGTCCTCTTTAGTAAGACTTCCTTGTCTTTCGTCCAAAGAGACATTTATTACCTCATTACTTAGATGACGCTACAGCTTAAGAGTCGATCAATAACAAAGTCTTCTTGTCTCTTTATGCAGCGTCTCCTGTTTTGTTGTATGTGCTTTCTGACATTGTTTACCAAACCGTGGGTTTCATTCTTGTCGCCTGGTGAAATCGAGCACATCAGATGCGACATCTTTTATGGTTTATTAGCAATGGTGCCACACTGTGGACTCCTTAAAAAATTAAAACGCTCTGGCGGTGTTTTGCCATTACATTCATTTGGCATATTCGCCAAAGACAAGATTGCCTTATAGACCTAAGTTCCTGATAAGAGCTCATACGAGGTACCTGTCAAAACCATTAATTCTATCTTGAGTATTCTTACGCTATCATCAGATCAATGTCACGTTCGATTTGTTACATGCAACTGTGCTTGCGCCCGGCTGGGCGCTTAGTTCTCGGCAGACGGTGATCGTTAAGTCACTATGAAATAGCTTTCCAATGGGCACCACCTGGAGATAAAATACCATTTTGACCACTCATGCGATTATATTTTCCTTTCGAAATCCTTGTGGAATCTATGCTTAGTCTTACATTTATCATCTATAAACGGCATTGAATAACATTCGATTTAATTTCCTCTTTCAATAGGTGACGAAATTTCTGAATCTGGCGATGTTTCAACACCAAGCAGACGTAGTAGACGAACTCGTTCAATGACCCGTTCCCCATCATCGTCACCAGTTAAAAAAGCTGAACCAACACTTGAGCCTCTAGTAGAGGAAGAGAAATCAGTATGTGAACCATCCGAACAAGTCGATGACAAGAAATCAGATCTAGAATCGGAGAAAAATGAAGAAAATGAAGAACAATTTGCAAGTGAAGAAGACGACGATGCACAAACAGATAATCAAACTGAAGTATCAGAAGGACAACGAAGTGGAGAACCAGAAGTACTAGAAGAAAATGGTGCTACTTTGGAAAAATCTGATGAGAAAATGGAAGTCGATCCGATACCAGAAGAATCCAAAAAAGATGCTTCTAAACAAGAACAAGATAAAGTTGTTGAGAAAAAGGACAAACGTCTCAGTCGTAAGCGTTCTCATTCCAAGTCACGATCGCGATCTAGATCAAGATCTCGGACAAGAGATCGTAGTCGCAGTCGATCGCGCTCGAAAAATTCGCGTTCACGATCTCCCAAAGGGAAGAGAGGCACAAGTCCGGGAAAGAATACCGAAGATTTTACAAACGAAGAGGACGAACCAACAATTGAGGACAAACAGTTTGGTTTAAGTTGGCGTAAGTATTCCCTTATTGACAAACGTGGAACCTTACTTAACTTTATAATTCCTTTTTGCAGTTGATTCTGATTTGCATTTATCAATCGACCCAGTGACGTTTACTTCAGCCAAATCTTTGTCAAACGATATATTTTCGTTGGTTTGGTCCGGTGCTCGTACTAACTACGGAGTTCGCGAAGGAAAAGTCTGCTATGAGGTGCGATTGGCCGAGGAAACAAGTCGCAACCAGTTCCGAGATGAACCCCATATTAGAGGACTGCGTTGTGGATTTTCTACATGCAAAACCAGTTTGTTGTTGGGCGAAGAAGACAACTCGTTTGCTTACTGTGAGACTGGCAAAAAGGCCCTCAATGGAGAATTTCTTGATTACGGCAAAGCATTCAAATTGGACGATGTGATTGGATGTTATTTGGATTTAGACAGTACTCCATGTACAATTCAGTTCACTTTAAATGGCGAGGAACTTGGCACCGCCTTTGAGTTTGACAAATCAATTCTTGGAGAAGAAGACGCCCTCTTTCCGCATGTTCTTACAAAGGGCTATGAATTCATCGTAAACTTTGCCGACAGTGAGAATCTACTGGGTAATGCAGAACGTCCAAAACGCATGCGAAGAAAGGAGATTCCCCGTAAAGACAGTTTAAAATCAGACGAAAAAAGAAGCAAGAAAAACAGTACTTCTGAGGATAAATGGGAGGTTGTCGACGAAGCTAAAATGGATGACAATGAGAATGACGACGAAAAAGAAGAACCTGAAGAACAAAAGGACGTTAAAGTTAACGCAGATGAAGAGGAGGAAGAAAAACCAGCTGAAGAAAAAGAAGAAGGTGGTGACGAAGAAGAAAGCAAAGAAATGGAAACCGATGAAACTGTAAAAACTGAGCAAATAAAAATCGATCAAACAGATGAAACTAAAGAAGAAGAAGAAGAGGAAAAAGAAGATGACGACGAGAAAAAAGACAAGGAAGAAACAGCCGAAGAAAATGGACAAAAATCATCAACAGGCGATAAAAAGCATTCGTCTCCAATCAAAAAGAACAAGGAATCACGCAGAGATTCCTATGAAGACTATGTAATGGAAGAAGTTGAACCAGAAGAAAGAGAACCAGTTGTTCTCTTAGACAATTATGAATTGATTGCCCTAACACCGGAGGACAAGTTCATAAGTGGTCCACAACGACCAGAAAGCCGCAAGGAGTGTGAAGTTTATCTTTTGGTCGGTCTTCCTGGATCGGGAAAAACCCATTGGACCCTCAATCACATCAAGGAGAATCCTGACAAGCGCTATCACACCATTGGAGCGGATGATCTCATCGCCAAAATGACGGTAATAAAGCAAATTTTTTGGTTCCCTCTTGTTTTTTGTTTTTTTTTTAGGTACGAATACACAAATGGAAAGCATTAACCTTGTTCTGTACAATATCCGATCAATTAAGTCCAAATGGAGCATGTATGTACATACCTTTGAAATGAAAAGTTCATCATTAAAAAGAGGCGAACCTGACCGCAAGCAATGTTTCAAATTGAATAATTTTGTGTGTGTACCACAACACACAAAGTCAGCCTCTTTACGTTATTTGTTTTTTTGTCTTCTTATTTCAGATTTGCATTGTGTACATGATGCATTTTTACCAATGTCTCGTACTTTTCTTTTTAGATTGATGGGAAACCACGAAAGCCGCTACACAAAGGCAATTGGGATAGAGTGTACGAGTTATGCTTGCAAAGCTTGCCTTCCCTGGAGGAAATCGCCACTAAAAGGCGTCGAAACTATATTCTTGACCAGGTAAGAGAAATGAAGCCAACAAAAGGTACCTTATATAGTTTAACATCTAAGTAGAATGTGAAATGTAAATTTTCGAGAAATTAGACGACATGTTTTTCACATAACAAAAGAAATGATGACAAAACTTCAAATTCACAAAAGAAGGAACGAGAATTCAATCAGTTTACGAGTAGATCCACACGAACTAAATGAAAGAATTAGCCCCGCACTTGTAATGCACGCGAATTTTGAAGAAAACTCAACTGCGATTATTTAGCAGTTGATATCGTCGACGGTTCTTTACTCTCAAGCAAATAAAGTCCATAAGGCGCTGCCGTCAGTTGTACCTATAATTTGTACGCTGAGTAAACACGAGCACATTGAATCTGCAGGTCTAGAAAACCACCTCATTCAGGAAATGTTACTGCTCGCTTGGATAAGTTTTCATAGTATGTATACCAGTATATCAGCGCACGTAAATAGAGAAAATCAGGGATTAGTTTAGTGCTAGAAGGAATCTTTTCCATTCCAACTAAGGACATTATTTTGGGACTGAATTGATGGCAATATTTATCTAATGCAGGTCTTCGAAGAAGAACATCCAAGGATGGTTTGGCGTCGTCTACTTAAACTATTGTGCTGTTGTTACTCTTTGCGCTTCGTGTACACATGCCTAACAGGTTGTTTCCCATCATTACTTTCCACATCGATGATAGTTTGAAAGCTTTTGTTTTGCTTCGCGCGTCGACATTGAAAATTATTGCAAATACAGCGTAAGTACATAGCTTGAATCTGTACGTTATTTGGCGACCGTTACAACTTACAATCGATGTGCCCCCATACTGATAAAGATGGTTGTAGGTGATAGTCCAATCATATATGAATGTTGCCTATTTTGGTGCACTTCTTCCACAATTTTTTGGAGGAATTTCTTGACAAATCGAATCGATCTAATGCAGAGACTGTGACACTTGAAAATCTTTGAGTTTCTTCAGGACAACTGGCACTCTATTGAAGAACACATGAAAGGTCGTATCAGCAATACAACATCACCACAGGATAACGGTTAATTACCTACAGAGTGAAACCAATTACATTTTAAAAGTTCAAGTTTCGAAAGCAGTTATTGGTTTATCAACAGAGCGACTTGCTATAGGGAAATCTGCAAGAGTCAAGCCGCAGCTGGAATTAGATGATATTAGCAGATGAAGGTGTTTCTTTTTGATAATGATGCAAGTTTTAACGTATTGGTCATAGTTCCATCATCTCAGATGATACTATAGCCTGAATTTTAAGATTAGTGCCACTTCTAGGCGTTTCGAACAAATTTACCGCTGTTTTATATGAATCTACAATGCTAAAATGCAATGTAAAATCAAATTGACGCTTATGCATTTCGGCCCAAAGCGCTTGCTGCACAGAATGACTTCTGCGTTCTACGTTCCGTTCAAGTGAAAGCAACATAAACAATTAATTGGGTGTTTTATATGGTTACTTACATTTTGAGCTAGAGAAGAACTCTACAAGTAGCAAGGTGGCAATCGATCGACAAATTTCAATATGAATATGAAATTGAGACAATATGACGGCATTTTATACGAGTATGACATCAGACATACATTTTATAAAGGCAATGAACACAGAAAATAAAGAGATGACAGAGGTTTATCACTGCTTGATGCTAACACGGAAAAAATTGCAACCTCATCGCAAAAAAAAGTCATTCAATTGGCGTGTATCCATAGCAAAAATCGGACTGCTTACTAAACAGTGCAATTGTGATGGGAAAGATCGATGCTCTGATTGCCGGACGAAAGGCAAATTCTGTACAATAAGCGCTTAAATGACTATAGTTGTTTAAATTAGATAGATATGGCGGATTTTATTTCATTCATTCATTTATAGTTAATTCAAAATCGAAAGGCTACGTCAGGGAAAAAGTATTCTGAGCACCTTGTTCCACAGCGATCGCCGAGATTCTCCAACGTGACATAGAAGGAACATAACTAGCACGGTACAGTGGCTAGTTTTCGATTAAGTGATTCAGATAGAAATGAAATATTCATGATAACGATGATGACCTCATAAAGCCGCGACTTTATAATTGAGCTGGCATTTATGTCATACAATTAAGGGGGCTGACAAACATTGTCGACTTATTCCTCTAAAGTTTTTACTGCAGTGGGACCATAATTAACTAGGAACTATACAATACAACGAAATATCAGACCACAACGCCATTACGTTGCGAAGCAGGGCCACTATGCTCTCGTATTTGTCGGGGGTTTTTAGATCATAGGAATAATGCAATCCGTCAAGTCAATCTAACTTCAACTTCTCAAAGCAAGTAGAAAATGTTTCTGTTGTGGTATGTACGTCAACAGGAAAGAAAAACATAAAATTTGGTCTGGGAAGCGAGTTTCTACTATGGAATTATTGATTTGTTTTTGAAAGTATGTTTGTAACAATGTGTTTTTTTTTTTTGTATAACGTTCTGATGTTGAGGTACTAAGTATTTTTTAACGTAAATCACTTGAAGCCGCACAACCGTGTTATATTTATCAAAGACGGATCATCAAGTGTGAATACTTAAATCATCATATTCTTCCAAAGTCAACAATATGGATGGTAATTAAGACTCAACCGGAGCCTGGTAGAGAGGCTACAGCACGAGTGAAAGTAATAATCTGTGATGGAAGAGAACGAATTGATGAAAATATTGTGACCTCCCTGACGTCGATGGTAATAAGTAGATCTAGCACCATGCGGATAAATACAAGTTGAATGCAGTGCAGACGTTTTTATGAGGACTTGTTCCAGAGCTTGAGGGTAATAACTGCAAAAAGAAAACTACGCCGAGCATATCCGAGGACGTTATGGAAAATGTTATTTAAGGTGCACATTAGACTTTTTTTTTTATCGGGACTTGTTCAAGAGCTTGAGGGTAATAACTGCAAAAAGAAAACTACACCGAGTTTATGCGAGGACGTTATAAAATAAGTTATTTAAAGTGCACACACTACCACATTTCATGTTTCAAATAACAGAAACGACATCATAACGTTATATAGAAAAAGTATACTTCCATGATCAGAGAAAAAGGTCAAGGTTTTAGGTAGGCATCACGCTAGTTAATGACCAATTATGGTGTCAAGCGCTTATCGTTTAATCCTCGAGCAGTAACATTTTCTGAAGGAACATCGTTTTTTTTTTTTTTTTTTTTTTCTAGATATATGGATTAAGAATTCTTGTGTAAATTCTCAAGGTATTCCTACTCAGATTGACTAATTATAGCACAAGTCAAATTGATTGTCCACGAATAATGTCTTAACAATGCTAATTAAGAAATAAAAAGTTATAAATCCCGCGTGATTAATTCCACGTATGGTAATAGCAAAACAACTGACTAATTATGTGAGTCTGAGACAAAAATCGTTTCAATAAACTGAACATTCTTGCGCCTGGTTTGTGAATTTGAAGGTTTTGTCATATATACTTGCTTGCATATTACATACTTGTGAATACATTAGATATTTCTAGCAATAAAAAAAAATGCATATGTCTTATCAAGGTATAGCAGGTTCTTACAAAGTCAGTGAAGCTTAGCTCTTGCCAGCAAAACACTAACTTATTGAAAAGTTCGAAATTGCCGATTGAAATGTCCAGAAACGAGTCTATAAAGTCAAATTCTTTTAAAGGTTTTCATGTTTCAGTTCGTATGGTTTTTTTTTTTTCGTTTTTGACGACCACGCGAAGGTTTGTAGCCAGTTTAATAGGTGTTTTGTTTAGGGGGTATGCATGCACTGGGATTTTTAAAGATCTATTGCGTTGAATTAATGGAATTCTTGAGCTAATAGCACTTCCATCCTTCATCCAATCGGATCTATAATAGTCGTTCAATTCCTAAAAAATGGGCTGAGATCTCCACGGCATTGATCTAAGATCTAAAACTAAATCTTTCATTCTTCTTCGCTCTCAATTTCAAGAAATGTTCTTTGAGTCTGCAATGACTCGTTAGAAGCCTAAGCGCGCCTTGCATCTCTCTCGGTTGTCATTCCCTAGACGTTCTTTCCCCTGCTTTATGCCCTCCGATTTGCAAGCACTCATTAATCAGTTTAGACCTCGTTAAATAGGAGCTCAATGAATGAGTTGTAATTATGTTTCGATCGAGTTAAAAAAAATACTCGGGAAAGTTCTCAGGTGTTTTGACTGCCTAATTCTGGACCAGTTAGCCCCTGGTTTGTTAATATACATATGTTCACCATTCGATGATGTTAGTCTTGTATTATCACAATGGACCTATCACTGGTCTAAGTGTGCTGACAACAGCTGGCAGCCACTTCATCCTATTCTTGTACTGGCACATGTCTAATTTTGTTACTAAGCAGTGTCTCTTGACAATATCGTCACTGGGAATGTGCAAAAGTGGGATTGATTTGGAAAGGATTTCTGATTCCTTTCAATATTTTTATCATGACCCCAGGATCACCTCTGTTAACGTTGGTCTTTGTACCTTTTCCAGGAATTACTGTGATCAGTCCGATTCTTCTGACCAAGGCCACTGCACAGAGTCTCCTCGAATTTTATTCTTGCATCATCAATCATCACATTAGTGATTTAACTTTTGTTCATTGTCCCATAACAGTCGCAGCTATCCTTGTTCTAAACATTTTGCACAACAAATTTGATGTGGTGCTTATACTCATTTCATTTCAATGATTGCTTGTTGAGAGGTATGTGTGAAAGCTGCTTCGATGCCTAAGAAAACACAGATGAATTTATCCGTGGTCGTCCTTAGCTGTAAATGAGTTTCAGTCTCAAGTCGATTTCGATGTATCTTCCAACAGGTCCTACTATCAGGTTGTGCGAACTGTGGATGGGGTTAAAACAGTACTTCCAAGCTTAGAACAAAGCCTTGTCGAAGCAAGCACGTTCTTAAGTGCTCCCAAAATTAGTTACGAGTTATTTTTTATTGCTGAAATTTTTTTATTTTTATTTTACAAGTGTGTGAATATGTAAGCATAACTATTGTGTATGTAATTATTAAAAAAAAAAATTATTTGAATATATAGGGACACGGTTGCTATATCTCAGTTTGTATCATAAGCATTTGAGTATGGTGATCAATTTTTCAATTGAAAAATGGTTCTCATTCTTAGTGAAAAAGTAAAAAAAAAGAAAAAAAAGTTTGGGATCAATGAAAAGTGTTTTTTTTTTTTTTTTTTTTGATTGTTGTGTATCATTTAAAGGCACATCAATGTAAAGATCTTCAAAAGAAATATAAAGAGCAATCTTTTACTTATCACTACGCACTATCGAAATATTAAAATTTCTTTTGATGATCTTTTATTTGCTATGCCCATGCCAAACAAAGGTAACAAACAAATATCTCTCTTTCTTTGCATGAATAATGAGTTATTAGGATTCATTTATTTACTTTGTTCTTCTTCTCTACGTATGACACGAAACTTTAGGTCTTTACAAATTGTTATGTATAAAGATTACTTCAATGCTTATAAAAGAAACAATGTATAACATAGCCTGTAAGTTAAGTTTATTTGTATCGATCAGCCGTGGTTTGAGAAAACATACGTATACATAATATCTGAATGATTGCAATAAATATGGATGTGAGACTTCGATTATAATTGCCAAGTCATCTCTGTGTGCATATAACAATTAAATAAAAATTATATAAACGATTGTGGATCGCCCTTTAAAAAAAAAAAACACATCAACCAAAAAAAAAACAAAATACAAAAAAAAACTACAACAAAGAAAAATCAACAATACTACTATTTTGCCTCTCCCATCCCAAATCTTATAGACAAATGCATTCGCATCTGCACAACGACGTAAAATGAAAGGTTTTGGCGACTTCAAACGCAATGCTGTTGTTTGTATACCGAGTGAGGAAGAATTGAAACGGCGCAACCAATTGAAAACAGAGGCAGGAAATGAAAATACAATTAGAGAATCAACACTTAATAATTTAAAAGGTAATTATTGCTGAAGTATCAAATCACAAAAAAAAAAAAAAAAAAAAAAAACCGAAAATAAGGGGTAGACAACAATATTATTTTTACTATTTCATTGAAATTCCTTATCTTATTTCACATAAATAATGTGTGATTATTGTTATTGTATAAAAAAAAAAACCAAAAAGAACGTAAATTGACAAATAATTTTATTTCATTTCTTACAGGTAATGAATGATACTAATAGCTAATTTTATATATTTATTATTTGTCTTGTTGTTTTAGGGTATATGATTCAATTGAAACTATATTTATTTATTTATTTCTTTTTTTTTGTTTTTTTTTTTTAATTGTAATGTTTCACAGTTCATGGTATAGTTCAATGTTTTCATGAACTCTTGTCGTTCTTACATACATTTATTATTATTTTCTTTTTTTAATTTTATTTAAGGCCTTTCCGACAATGTTCGGTTTACTTTAACTCTATCATTTGTGTGAGGTCTTTGATCATAAATAACATTTTAAAACATCTTTTTTCCATACTCATCTCTTTGTCTTTTTTTTTTAAAACTTAATTCATACAATTGCATGGTTAGGTTAGGTTGGATATGGTTTTCATTTATACTAAATGAATTTCATTTACACTGGGGTATTATACCTTCTTCCTGCAAGCTGATGGTAAATTTAATGTTTAAATTAAAGTCGCTCTCAAACAGAGAAATAGTCTAAGAAATGACTCAATACGCATGGTCACAGGGTGGTCGTTGTCTGTTGACAGGGAGCGAGCTTCAACGACGTGTAAGATCTGGCCCCCTTATTAATCAGACCGCTCTTCGCCCGTTGATTAGTGTCATGACTTTTACGTTCATGTCCATCATATTTTACACAGACAGTCTGACAGATTGGCTCACTTTTCACCCCAAGGTCCATCAGCGTGTCAGCAGACAGACCTGGCCCCCTTATCAATCAGACCGCTCTTCGACCGTTGATTAATGTCATAGCTTTGACGTTCATGTCCATCATATTTTACACAGACAGTCGGACAGATTGGCTCACTTTTCACCCCAAGGTCCAATAGCGTTTCAACAGACACATTCACTTCCATGCTCTCGAACTCAAACACTCTTTCCAAAACACTTGTAACAATAAATCTTTACGGCAATCTTAGGAGACTGATTCTCCGTGTTTCATTTACACTGTTGTATTATACCTTCATTATTCATATTGAAGAAGTTACTAGCCCAAGAGGTTTGTAAACGTTTATGCCCTCTTCCTAGTTACTTACTGTTTCCCACTGTAGGTTCTAGTCCATTGTTCTATTTCGTTCGGTTGCTAATCATTTCTGTACTTCACTTCAATCTGATGTGGGTTTACATTTCCATTTCCGGCGAAAGACTTCTTAAAGCTAATCCTTATCCGAGAGAAGTATAAACTATTCACCGGATTTTGTTTTAAACTATGGCCTTCTGTAGCTACAGGGACAGCTCATGAAGAACCAAGGTCTAGCTTCTCACAACCATTCATGTTGTGCGTGTTATATCCTTCGCACGAATGGAAAGGAACTACAGTTTCAATGCCGACTCCGAACGGCGATTTGAGAAGCTTTTACATGACAAATTATACTCTTGCAGGTTTGTCATGCCTGCGAAGAGGTGGTGCCGTGAAAAAACGTTTGAAAATCGAACTTGTATCTCTCACTTAACAGTCCAACGCACTAGCTAAATGGTTGATAAAATTTTTCTTATCCCAGTCAACTCTACGCAGCACCTCTCTGATCTTCATATGATATTGGGACCCTAGATCGATCTTTTCTTCGTTTATGTTCAAAATTGCGATGTACTTTTAAGAAACCCGTGTTGTACTGATTCTGAAAAATCTACCCCTCAACTAGATTTAAATTTAGCACTCGTCAACACTTTGGAAACAACGAGTATTGTTCACGGTGAACTATTTCCACGTATAATCTCCAGCATACGAGCAAATCACCACAGCATTTCTGTAGTTGGATGGAATAACAGATCTTCGACACGGTATTCATAACCAATCCAGAATCACCATCTAGGCCAATTTGGAAGCTCATTGATCATTATTCGCCAGTTGGATAGAATAACACATCTTCGACACGGCCTCCATAACCAATCTAGAACCACGATCTAAGCCAATTTGGAAGCTTATTGACGATTATTTGCCTGTCAAAACTCTATCGACTAGCATATTTATGTCCAAGGTTCCTGTGCAATAGGAGTAAAAATCACCCAACACGTTTCTACATACTTTTGAACTAGGTGAAGTGGAGAATAGTAACAAACTTCTAAAGTTATATTCGTTCCTGGAGCAAGAGGAGTTCTGAGCTTGGACGGCCGGCTATTACAATACAACATTACGGTGGAAACAAAACTCACTATCTTGAATTACAACCCATGAAGGACTGCAAAATACGTTTGGAAGTTGATTTTAGGTCATCAATGTACGGTGAAGGCTATAGAAAATGTCCAGATTTTAAAATGTAGCAACAGCAGATACAATTTCGAATAAAAGTGCATGTAGCGCAGTAAATTTTTCAGAACCAGTACAACTAGGTTTCTCTAAAAAGGATAAGTTTCGATGAAATATTCTTTGCAAATTTATTCTCAAGTTCTTTTCCAAAGTATGTCTCCCACACAGCTCTTCTTGACGAAGCCAAATATGTATATGTGATCAACCCCTGCGAACTACATATTTGCTTTAAGGTGTACACCGTACAGCCATCTAAGTTAGGGCACTCGCGAAGGGGGAGATAAGCCGCATACCCTATCGATTTCCTCTGGTTTATTGAACCACCTAAGGACATCTTATTTTGAATAGATTTCCTTGCTAAGCATCTTGCATAACCAGTCAGCTATATCCAGTTCTACATCTAGACTTTCCAGGTCGTGTTTGAAAGTGTTGAAAGGTTGTTGAAAGTTCCGCCTATCAGTCGACGTTTGATTTCACATGTCCTGTTTTTTTTACAGGACGGTGGTTCTTTTTGCTTGTGAAATAAGTGGATGCTTTCCAATTTTTACCTTACCCTTTCTCTTTTTTCATGTTAGAATGGAATCATGGTTGCTAAACATGTCCCCATTGCTATCTTGATTCAGTTATTCCTGTCCTTTTCTACTTGAGTTTCTGGTTCCTATCGTCTGGAGTGCTCCCGTGAGTGGTATTTATGTCTCTCCTTATGATTTTGTTGTGTTTCATCCACATACGGTCGTTTTCCTAAGACTATCGCTATGTTTCGTCTTGAGATAGGAGAATTATATTTGTTATTAGACTGGCAAAGGTGATGTCTTTTGTTGATCGCCAATATTATCAGTACTTATTTGTACTGTGTTTGACTAGGCCCAAGGTGGACCTAGACCTCAACTAATAAGGCTCCCCAAACAACTTGATCGTTTGCTTGTTTCGTCTAGTTAAGGACTCTTTGCACTTGTGCGCGACACCTAAGGCAAGGTCTTCTTTTCCTTTTACTTTTTCTTCCACTGCGGGATGGATTCGAAGGCTGTCCGCAAAGGAGCATTGGTGTTCTTCCGCTCTACATGTCCCCGTCATCTTTGTCGTTGTATTTGAGCTGTGAACAATTGGTGTTTGCTGACTGCAAGTTGATGGTATTTAAAGTTAAAATTAAAGTTGGGGTTTCCCTAGCTCAAACAGAAGTAGTCTAAGAAATTGACAATGAAGGGTGGTCATTGTCTGCTCACAGTGTGAGCGAGCTACAACGACATGTTCGACCCGTTAATCCCCTTAACAATCAAAACCACTCTTCGCCCGTTGATTTGATTCATGGCTTTGACGTCCATATCCATCATATTGTACACAGACAATCGGACAGATAGCATTTCAGGGCTCACTTTTCACTCCAAAGTCTATCAGCGTGTCAGCAGACACATTTACTTCCATGCTCGCAAGTTCAAGCACTCTTTCCAAAACACTTGTAACAATAAATCTTTTCAGCAATCTTAGGAGACTTATTCTCTGTGTTTCATTGTTTATTGTTTTTTTTTTTTTTTAATTTAAAATACATAATCATAACTGCACCATAAAATACTAGCCGTATGCCAGCTCCTTTCTAAATCTACAAGACAATTTATTCATATTGTATAATTGTTGTTAAAAAAAAAAAATTGTTTACAAACTTGTTTTCATGAAATATTTACAGCAAACTTTACGTTACCATCACTTGAGTTTGGTTGGTTTGACAACATCATTTATACCGATCTGAAAGACGACGAAGCCAAGGATGAGGTGAAGCGTTACAACGAAAAAGGCAATAAGGATGCAGACGCAACACGAGATAAACGACAACGTCGTGATTATCGTCATCATGATGAGCGTCGACGATACGATGATCGTCGCCGTGATGATTTCAGAGGTTCCCGCTGGAAGGGCAATCAAAATGATCGCCGCGGTGGTTCAGGAAATCGTTGGGGTCCGCCATCACGTGGTGGATCATCGGCTGGTGGATGGCGTGATGATCGAGGCTATGGCGGTGGTCGTAGTTACGACAATCGCAATAATCGATACAGCAGCGGTGGAAATGGATCGTCACAAAATTGGGTCAACAACAATCGGAATAGATATGATGATAGATTTGGTGGTCGTTCTGGTGGAGGTAGCGGCGGTGGACGTTATGATTCATATGGCGCTGGTTCAAGAGATTACAGAGATCGTGGCCGCGATCGTAATGGTGACGGAGGAGACGGTGGCAACAACCGACGCGATAGTAGTTATCGCTCAGGAAATCAACGGGATTTTCGGTCTGGCCACCGCGACAATCGTACAGAAGATAGTCGCGGTGGCTTTGAGCGCTCGAAGTATACTTCGAACAATGATGGTTATGAGTATAATAAGTCCCGCGGAAATATGGTAAGTTTTTTGAAATTCTAAGCTTTGAGCAGAGAGAGTTAATTGGGATTTTGTTTTTCTTTAGCACAATAACAGCTCTTCCCAGGGTAAATGGGTTCAAATGCAAGGAGGCGGTAATTGGGGTGGTCAGCAACAACAACAACAACAGCAGCATCAGCAACAACAAGTCCAACAACAACAACAGGACTATTGGGGCTACGATCAATCGCAAGGTAAATTTAATGGTTTATAAATTGTTTGCTTGAAAATAATACACGTAACATTTTGTGGCTAGCTGGCTATGCAAATCAACAACAGTCATGGCCGATAAATAACGCTGATCCCAGACAACAACAGTGGATGAATTGGTATCAGGTGAGTTGAGTTGCATTTTTCTGATTTTCACTTCACACTTTTGGTTTCAAACAATGGCGCAATCTCGAGAGCTTCTATGTAAGACTATTACTTAAGTTCTGTCACCATTCATCGTGTTCAGATGTCTACAATGCCCCTTACTTATCGCTAGTGATTTTTTTTCAACTGTGAACCACTCATTTGTCAGATAGGCTTAATCTCAGCCTCTTATTTCGTCTTCCAATTCATTGCAGCGTGTCCCAGGCGGAAATATTGGCGATTAAAGAAGTCTTATCTTGGCTAAAGACGTGGTATCTTCCACAGATATACGTATTTTTTCGGACAGTCAAGCAGCGATCAGGTCCATGGAATCATTCTGTTCAAATTCGTTAGTAGCTATAGATTGTCGATCATCTTTTATATAAATGTTCAGTAGTTCAATATTCACCTTTGTTGTTGTGACCATCAAACAGCGACCAGGTCCCTAGAATCATTCTCTTCAAATTCGTTAGTAGCTATAGATTGCCGGCAGAGTAGTTCAATATTCACCTTTGTTGTGTGCCGGGGCATAGAGAGAACAAAAAAAAAATGAAAAAACAAAACCCTAGAGAGGCAGACGAACTCGTCAGATATGGAAGAACTATACCTATGCTTCCAGAAAAAGGCACGCTGAGTTTACCGATCGCTACATGGAAACTCAAACTCAAGCTGGGTGCTATCGAAAGAACAAATTCTAGGTGGAAAAGTAGTATAACGTGTCTCGCGACAAAGCAGATTTGGCCACGGCCAAAGAATTTAATTTCCCTCAACAGATCGCAATTAGATCCGTAATAGGTGTCATCACGGGACACTGTCTAACAGGCAACCATGTTGTAAGGCTTTGCGTACATGCAAACGATTTTTTTTAGAAACTGCATGGACGAAGAGGAGGAAGAAACTATTCCCCACGTTCTTTGTAGCTACCCAACTCGTTCCCCCAAAAGATGTCTTCATTTAGGAGAATTCTACTTTAACGACTTAAGCGATCTGATAAACACAAATGTCAGAAACCTCCTTCGTTTCATAAGAAGCTCCAATTGGTTCAACGAGTAGGTAAGGAGATCTCTCCAGATTCATGTGGTATCACAATGGGCAGTCACTTCAAACTAACCTAACCTTGAAGCGACGCCTAAGGATGTTTTCAATATTCTACGTAGCTTGAGCAGTCGTGGGCTGTCAGTTTGTTGTATCCTATGAGGATGCTGATCACATGTGCTTAGTATCATGGGAGTGCGCTCCATTCCTCATCTTGCAGGAGTCTGGGGTGAGAACTGATTAAGCTACCACTGTTTGCTTCAACTTTGACCCTATTATTGTCGGTTCATCTACGCCTCTGTATCCGAGTACCCAACAATGTTTCCAAAGACTTAGGACTGCCTTTCACTGTTCATCTTTCAATTTTTCTCTATAATATTCTTAATTTTGATTCCTTTATACGTATTTCAGCAAAGTAACTCCCAGTCGCAACCACAACAACAGCAACCAAACAGCATGATGCAGACTAATAACAGTCAACAACAATATTGGTCGCAGTACTCATATCCAAACCAAGGCGGTACCACCGTAATGAGTTCTCACTCCACCGCGGATGGGTCTTCAAAGAAATAAAATAAACTATAAGAAAACAAAAACACATGCACATTGTTGTCATCCAAACTCTAACATGAATGCATTTTGGGTGTAATTTTTCAACAATAAAACCATACCTACACATACGAGGAAATAAAAACATTTCTAATTATTTTTTTTTTCATTTATAAATTTAACTGATCCAAATACAAGTTTTGCGATTCCTTCCACATTATTTAACTGCTGAAAGGAAATCATTAAAATGGATGTATATTTGTTGATATATGCCGTGTATTACTTTCTTTTATTTTTTTTGGTTTATTAAGTTTTATCATTTTGTATTACATTTCACAATTCACACACATAAGAATGCAAGCAAATAGATGAAATTGATATAAAGTACAAGTGTTTCTATCAAAACGGAAATACAATTAATGTTAATGTATTAGTATATACAAATAAAATATCTTAAAATTGGTAAACCTACATGTATGTATTTACTCGTACATTAGATGATTTTCTTTTTCTCTTAGGAATTATAACTCATGTCATATTTTTTCTTTTTCTTTGTATTGTGGATCGTGTGGAAGTTTAGAATTGGAATTTCATTTTGGAAGTTACACGCTGTGTTTCAAGAATTTCATTATTTTATCACAATAGGATAAGTTGAAGAGAATAATATATAGTAGATGCAAGACAGCATTTTCTTTTTCTTTTTTTTTTTTTTTTTGTTAGAAATTTACAAAATGTAAAGCAGAAAGAGAAGAAGAGACACAACCACATTGAGTTTGTAAGTGCATATGTTTCTTAATTTTTAAATCGTAGTATATTATTCCTTTGTCCATTACAATAAAATAAAGTATAGTGAACCTACAGGTTATACTGTTTCTTTTTTCTGGATTTGGCGTCTTTAGAAATAGGTGCTTGCAGTTTATTCTTATCGAAACGAAGTCAGTTTCCGACATGGGACAGGGTGAATTAGCAGAAATGAACAAGTATTTGCGTTTATGAACATATCTTAACGGACAAGCTGAATCTTTTATACCAACCCCTCCCCAAAAAAAGAACGATACACATTCTACAGGTAACAAGAAGTCAGATTCGAATCGTCAAAGGCTTTCTAACCGGACACTGCTGGGTTAAAAAACATCTCATGACTATGGGAATAACACAAGACAACACATGTAGGATGTGCAACGTAGACGAAGAATAAGCAGAGCACATACTATGTCACTGTAACTGCCTCATAAGAATACGTGTAAATTCAGTAACGCATCATTGGCATCATGATGCTCATGATGCTTTGCAAAATGTTCATTTATGCAAACTATTGGCATCACTTTCAACGTCAAGTGTCCATTTTTGCAAATTTGATCAAACTGATGCGCAAACATAACGAAAAAAAGCATCACAGAAATAACCTGATGCGCAGCTGATTCGCCGGCCAAAAAAGAAGAAAAATGTCGGAAGAGAAAGAAAATTAAGTACATATGTACATGTGCTTTTGAAAGAAAAATTTATAAATTTTTGTTGAATTCTTACTTTTTTCATAAAACATTTAATTTTCTTGACATTTAAATGTTTGATGTAAACAATGCGTTCTAAAACGCAATCGTCATATTCAATCAGCAACGCATCAGCATAAACTGTGCATCGCATCAGCATCGCAAATAAGCAGTGATGCCGCATCACTGCGCAAATGTTTGACGTTTCTGAATTTACACTGCGTCACCGTTTTCTAGGTAAATCCTACCTCGTGGCGGAAGATGTAACCACCAGCTCATCCAAAGACATCGCCGGTTTCATCGCGTACTCCAGCATCATGGAGGAGCTCTAATGAAGAGGATATCACAATAGGCCCACTTGCGGCCGCAGTGATAAGGGACTAAGGACCAAATCCTAATCTAATCTAATCTCATCTCATGTACATATCTTAGTTAAGCAAATGGTAGCAGTAATACGGATGGACGAACTCTGAAGAAAACCACAGGGTTATGTTGGATTGATATTTTAGCATTATGGATTTTAAGTTCGAGGAGCGCATAATGTTCTTTAAGTGTTTTTTGGTCGCCCTTATTATATACCGCCCTTCGAGTTACAGTCCAAGTGATGCTGTTTTTTAGGGTGTGGCCTATCCACTTCATTTTTCTTCTTTTAATGAGACGATCTTCGTCTATCAATTTCCAAAGATCTGTGTGATGTTTGCTTCCAACAAAATGCCTCTCCCATATAGAAGAGTTAACTTTAATATTCTTATTTTGGTTGCAAACTGGCTGCAAACGCCCAAATGCACCTCTTGCCTTGTTATTTCTGATGTTTTATTCCAGCCCTACCGCTACTAAGTGATTAACCATGGCCTGCAACAAGTTTAAGCTTGTAAATAGTTGTAACAGAAGTCCATGGACAAAATTCCAAAAGCCCATCAACCTCTGGAACCAACCACATTTAAAAATGAAGATATTAAAGCTAAAGAAGTAAACAGAACCCGTCTAGATATCCCCCAAATCAAAGGGAACAGGGTATTGGGCAATTGGAGACCATGCAGCCAAACTAGGCATCCCATACAATGCCCACTGCCGTAGTCGCGGGAACGAAAATTAGAAGAGAATTTTCTGCCATTTCCTCTGCAAATATCCGGCACTAGCAAAAGCAAGACTGCGTGCACTACACCAATTATTCTGCGACGACCTTAACGACATCTCGGGTAAAGGAATACGAGATCGAATCGGTTTTCTTAACTCCACAGGCTGGATCTAGGCACCGACTGTATCACAAGTCGTGGTAACAAAAATGCACACTCTAGTGCTACTTGGGTTCATGTTGAACCGCCACCTCTACCTACCAAGCCGGACCTTCTGCAATGATAAATAAAAATGCATACTCATAAATTTTAAAAAGACTGTCGTATTATTTTTCCATAAATTAAGCGCTCCGCCCCCCTCATTTGACATTTATTTTAGGTCCACACGTAGGTACTTTAGAAGTCAAAATACCGAAAACTGAAAAAGTCCACCCGCAGAATTTGTGAGTTTCCATAGAATCATTTTTCTGAAGTACTAGTCGCCCAGAAATTTTAGTAAGTATCCCTCCTAATTTGTTTATTTTTTCTCTGACAGGGTGGTAAGGGTTGTTGGGAGAGGAAAAATATGTATACAGTCGTGTGTTCTTAAGGTTGCTCTACAAAATGGCGTCCTGAAAAATGTTGTATCATGTACCGTTTTGTGTTGACATGTCAAAACATGAAAAACATCAGGACAAATGACAAAAACAAACAAGATTGTATTAAATTACATTTGTTTTTATTTATTTATTTTAATGGAAAACACCACAACTTATTCATCGGTGCTTGCTTTTTTGGCCTGTTTTTGCTTTTCCATGTGCTCTAACTGCTCCAGCGTTAGCAACGATATACCTAATTGATCTTCTCTTGTGAACGGTTGCGCCATTTGCCTCAACCATCTCCTGGCCAAATGCATCGCTTCTTCCGTACTCAAATTACAGTAACTGTCGATTAAATATTCCTGAATCCATTTGGGCAAACGACTGCGTTTCTCTTGACGAGAAAAACGCTTATCCGCAAATATCATAATACCATAGTCGGTTTTTCCACGCAGTACACGTCCAACACACTGAGCTGCATGCCGCATGGCATCGAACGTGAGAAAATCATTTTCATTGATTTGAAATTGATCTCTGAGATATTTCAAACGGGCTTTCAAGATCTTGGACTGTGTATACACATATGGAATACCAAACATTAATACCGCTCGACCGTATTGATGATCGAAATCCACACCCTCAGAGACTTTACCTCGAGTGACTGCAAGAAGCACAGCTCCGCGGCCACAATCGCATGCCTGGCACAAGAGAAAACAAACATGATTCAATGGAAAATGATTAAATATTGATGTGATGTGATCACCTTAACATAGTTCATTAGGGCATAGCTCGTCTCAGCGTTGTCCTGTGTTTCAATGAAAAGTAACTTATACCGCAGAAGAGTATCAACGATACCTTGGTCATACCAAGATGCAACTACAGATTCCAAGTATAGGTATGAAGTAAAAAAGCATACAACACCATCAGGAACGATTTTCGCTGTTTCCACCAGAAGTTGACCATAATTCCGTATGACGGCAGTGTCTTCACGTGTTTCAAACTTCGATGATATCGCCACTTGGTCATTACCTTTGGAGACAATCTGAAATGATGTAATTTGTTCATTAAATGACCTACGAAGGTCTGTGAAGTAATACTAACCATTGGTAACAAGCACGGTCTAGCCAGTGTCATTGTGAATGAACTCAAAACAACTGGATCGAAATCCAAGATCTTTGGATACATCTCCATTGGAGACAGAGTACCTGATGTGATGACAACGCTTTGAAAACGTGCGAACACGGGTGCCATTGCTATAGATGAATCTAAACAGCTGAAATGTAGGATAGGGTTTGCAACTGTAGGCGTTTTATCATCAAACGGCTCGATGATGATTGTGAAACCTTTGGTGTATGTTGAAACCAGAGTCGCAAAGTGAGTTATCTAAAAACAAAAAAGGCAAATTGTGAAAGATTCTCAAAATACTTATGTATATTTTGAATTACCACAACTAATGCTCCAAACTCAGTCATATCTGTAATTTCTAGTGTTCGCATAAGACTTCCCAACCGCTCGGCACAGAATCTCAATGGTTTGCGATCAGCACAGATCTTAGCTGCAACATCTTTAAGGAAACATGCTGGCGATTCTTGTACTACGTTATGGACACGAAGACGAGTTTTGATATACTCGACGAAACGCCGAAGGAAACTGATAAAGTGATCCGCATTGCGAATATTTCCAGGGACGACTTCTAAACAAGAAAATAACAATCACATTAATCCACAAACAAGGCCAGATGCTGTTTGCGATAAATCACTTGTAAAGACAAAAAAAAAAAAAAACAAGCAAGGGCAGACATAGCTTAGTAAATAAGCCCAATAGAATAAATGGCTTGAATATAAAGACATGTAGGGTTCGAAACAAACGAAAAGGGAGTTGCCCTATCAAAGAAGACCAGGTTATTGCTAGAACAGATTTGATTAATTTAAAGTTTATTTACCATGCAATACATCAGCGGGCAGAAGTGGATTCGCGAGCACCATATCAGTTTCACGCCTTTCACTTTCATCCTTTAAACCTTGCACCATTCGCTGGTACTCAAAATTTAGGCGATTTGTGTCCTCCTCTCGAATGCTGAAACGAAACGAGAAATTTGTAGTCGATCACCATAGATATATTACTATACTTCGTCGTGGAATTGAACGAGAGATTATATTGACCTGATACGTGTAGTGAAAGAAAAAATAATCGAAAGGAATCAATGTCCACCTGGGTCATATGGTATGTGCCAGTCTGCTCCAAAAACACGCTAAAATCTTACAATAAACAAGCAGTTGGTATGATATTGCTTTATTTTCGTTATTTTATGATTCTGTAGATTGTGTAACTCTGGGAAAAGATAATACACATATAACTGCGACCACAATTGATCACAACTATTTTCCGTTTAAAGAGAAGTGGCCTTTAACACCACACGCGCTGTAGTTTTGAAACGGCGCGCTAGAAATATCCTATGAGTTCAAAAAATACCATCTGAAGCATTCCGGAACCAATTAAGACTTTGGAAGTTCGTATAAAGTGCTTGCTTTACCTCACCGTGGTGGTCCGGAAGACCGGTAGATGCAAGGCATACATCTAACATCTTGAACGTTCAGAGCGGCGAATATCAGCTCGGCAGCCGCTCGACTCAAAGCCTGGCCACGAAAGGGAGAAAGATCCTACTCCCTCTGAAGAAAAAGATCAGCCAAACCAACTTTAGACCAAATTTCACATGTAAGCAGTTCCTAGAAAAGAGCAACGAAATTCAAGTTGAAACACACTTTAAGGCATTCTTCGTCTTGAGCTCTACAATCGATGAACGGACTTGGGATCCCGCGAAAACTTATCCAGATATGCTGTGTAACTTTTTAAATCGTGCGGTACACTGTTCCAAAAATGAATCAGATTTAGGCATGATAAGGTGTTGTTGTGCGACTTCTTCAAACTCGTTCTGAAGTAGATAGAGAGTATGCGGTTTTAGCAACATTTACGGTGCTTGAAGGAGACGCAGGATGTGTTGGTTTTAAAGATAAGATTAAATAAATGCTTTCAAGAAAAGTCACCGTCGACAGCTTTGAGAAAGTTTACTTATGCACCGCGACACTCTAGTGAAGATCCAATGAAGTAGATCACTTAGAAACCGCCGCTACTTTCGGTTTGACAAAACAACAAGATTCAAAACTTCTAGAGTTACCAGCAAACTGTGTGAATTGTTTATGACATGACTCTTTAAAATGAGGGTAGACCAAGCGAATACTTACCGGTGTTTGTAAGTTTTCGGCATTATTTCCGTCTTTTTGGCACTATATTGGTTAACTACGCTCTTATTAAGCACTTTGGTGTCGGCTCACCTATTTTCCTATCTATAACTTGAAACTCAAGTTGAAGTTTGTGCTATCGAGCATTATAAGTAGCCCAAGGAAGTCCAAAATTTGATTCAGATAAAAAAAAAATGCCCCATGAAGAAAACCAAGTTTGAGTCCACGATGAAGTAAGAAACTGCAAGTTATTAGTACACTCGCAAAACACTTACTCTTGTACAAGTTTCTGCAAAGTATTGATGGCATATGTGCTCCTTTCGACTATCCTACGATTTATCTTCACACTCATTGAATCTATACACACATTATCGATGTTGTGAGCTTCATCGAAAACAATTACGGATTCCTTAGTCAATTCTTTGGACACAACTTCAGCAATTTTTGGATCGAGTAAATAATGATAACTATAAACAACAATCGTTGCATAGGAAATCTAAAAAAAAACAAAACAATAACCAATCATTATTTTATCTTGTTAATGTTTAAATGTTTACCTACAGCATATCTGGCAGTAAAGTAAGGACACCAATTTCTGGCCCTTCCGTATTCTTTCAAATCGTCAAGACTGTAAACTCCATCTGGGAGTGTCGACTCTTTTCCTTCGATACTAAATCCTTCAAAGTACTGACCTACAATTGCGATAAATTTTAATCAAAAAGATCAAGCTTTTCTTATTTACTTACAGGTTGGGGTGTTCGGATCTATTTCAGCCTTCTCCCGAACATAACTCGCAGTCAATCCATAACACATGCCATCAACTGATTTGCCTTCGTGTTGTTTGCTTACTTCTGGATGGATACACATGTTCTTTCTTGAACTTAGAACAAGACCGGTTATTCTTGGTGGCGAAGGGAGATGCTTAGTGTAATAGTTTAACAAACTCTTCAACTCAGCGATGACTTTTTCTATCTCCGGAACTGTTCGAGAGCAATAGATAAGTTTACGTACACTTTCGGGATGTGCATTCATATAGGCGACAATCAACGAAAGTAAGGTAGCAGTTTTGCCTGTCCCTGAAGGCATTTCAAGGAGACAATGACCTTTCGCGTCAAGTGTCCGCTTAAGTTCGACCATGTACGCATATTGTTCAGGATAAATGTATTCGTAGGGGAAATATACCTCGAGACCGTCAACGATTAGTCTTAATGGAGAATAAGGAACTGTTTTGTTAGACATTTTAAACATTTGTTTATGTATTTACTTCATGATGCACTAAGAACTTCCAAAATCCCATTTAATGCAAAACAACTACAATAAAACTCAACTAGAAGATAGTTTAAATCACAACTTGTGTTTCAAGAACCGGCTTATTGCAACTTGTTTTGTAATTTTACTTGCCAATGGATTACAGACAGAGATATCAAACTTTCCAATCGGCATCAAGGGCCATTTTCCAATGAATTTTATTCGATCAGTGTTCCCACTTAAGAAATATAAAACTTGTTTTATAAATTAGTATATAGTTAGAACAACAGTACCGAGCCAGTACCGTCATGATGATGATCACTGAGCCTGAGTGTTGACTATGCCATGACGATAGATTATTAGTTTTTAGACGAGAGAGGTGAGGAAAGAAAAAAAGGCAACAGTCACTAAATAAAATACAAAAATTGAGGTGACAAGTCACGTTCCACACCCGAAATGTGTCCTTCCATCATATTTTCTCATTATCAACCAAGCAGGACACATTCATGTATTTGCCGCTCCTTTTATACCACAGACTCTAATTGTATGTGACTTGCTCCAGCAATCATGAGCAAGCGTGTGACGTTTACATTTTGACTTGTTCAGCAACAACAAGCTGGAACTAACGTCGCATTTGATCATCTTTCTTGGTCCCGGGTACGCTGATCCTTGAACCAGAGGTTCGGTCTTGCTTTTCTTCGTGAATTAGGTAGCTGAAATTCAAAGACCCTCTGAAGCGTTCTCGTCCATTCGCTCAATATGGCCGAAATAGGGTAGTCGACGAATTTTTGCTTTCCGGACCGTGACTTAGTGGATATTGCGTTGGACAGCGAAAGAACAGCGAAAAAGTGTTTGGCAGCACCACCACTAAGCAGGCAATGACAAACCTCCAAGAAAAAGCTACTCAATCCACTGTTCGGAGCCAGCAGCGTATTTATTCATCGTATGGAGTCGGTATACCTTCCACCCGTGCGAAAAATATAGCACACACGACTGGTTGGTTGCGAGAAGCTAGGCTTTTTATGAGCCAAATATATATAGACATATATATATATAGACATAGAGTTCGTGGTTGTATCTTCTCCAAGAGTTTTTCTTTCCCAAGATTTGTTTGGCGGTCTTACTCACCCTGCAGCATTCAGCTCAGCATGGTTTTTGGACCTTCGAGTTAGGAGTATGGACCGTAACGGTTTGAACAAACCAAAGTAGCAACGGTTGTTTATGTTTATCGTTCGCCTAATCACCACCAGGTTGTTATTGGTGAAGTTTATATTCATCACCTCAAAATAAGAGCCGTCGTTTGTCAAGTTCTGTCCTAGTCGGTGTTCGATGGATCGATTTTTGATTGACAGCACCTATTTTGTCTTCTCCTCTTTCATCGTAAGATCAACTCGTTTAGCTTATCCTTCAACAGCTTTAAAACCTTCAATTATGGCACTCTGAGCAATGATGTCGATATTGTCTGCGCAACTGGATGGATTCGTTACGTATAGTGCCTTCTGTTTCCATGCCAACCTGCCGTACTATCCGCTCTAGTACAATATTGAAGAAACCACTCGACACCACTTCTACATGCCGAAATCCGATGCATGTTTGGAATAATTTGGAGATTCTGTTTCCAAGAAGGCCCAAAGCCCAGGTCCACCCCGGACTGTAGCGCCACCTTAAGTAAGTAAGTTTCCAAGAATTGCGAATTATCGAGGGTGGCGCCACACAACCGGATCAGTTTCCTTGAGATCCGAATTCGGCCATCGCGTTATGAAGCTTGGTCCGATGAAACCTGTAGTATGCGGCTTTGAAATCGATAAATAAATAGTGAGTATCGACTTGGAACTCGTTTGTCTTTCCAAGATTTGCTGCAGTGCAAAGATTTAGTCTATCGTCGATAGAAGCTAGGCTTTGGCTTTTATAATTTGAAGCTCAACATTAAAAAAAAAAAAAAAAACAGACTCCACATACTACAATGCAAATGTATGTCATTCGCTACAATATTGTTTGTTACGTTCTAGAATAACGACATCAAAGGGAAAACAATGTCCACATCGATGCATGTCGGCATCAATTAGTAGTTCAACAACTTTAGTATGTCATTGTTGATTGTGAGCAATTGTTGAACGTTCTTTAAGTCTTCTCTTCAAAGTAAATTTTAACTCGAGGCTGGTATAATTTATAATCCTTTATTAGAAAATGTAAGCTTGAAACTAAACCTAGTGCTAGATATGCTCATGTGAACACATTTTATCGAAATCTTATTTTATAGAGAAGTGAAGAAAATCCACCCTAATTTTTTTTTTTTTTTATTCTATTGACCAACTTCTACTGCAGGACACAACAAAACAAAGAAATAAAAGGAATCCAAGTGTTAATAACAGTTGGGTAGTTCTTTTCTGACGCATGCGTTCTTATTTCTCACATAAAAATCGACATAAGAATACAAAAAACTTCCCTTGTTGATGTCATATTATACATATATGAATAATTTTTCAATCGGTGGCTTTAAGTTCTATTCTCTCTAGTTTCAGTAAATTTTTTAAGGCAATTTGTGTTTCAAGTAAGAAATTGTGTATTTTAATATAAGAAAAATTAAAAAATAACACAGAAAAGTATATAAGTTTTAAAAAGAGAAGGTTTTTAATAATTTTTAACATTGGAAGAACAATTATTTTAAGTTTATTTACACAAAGTCGTACCTAACAATTGAATTTTCCTTGTATAATATGTGAAGAGTATGGGCTTGGTGGTGGAATTTATATCGTTAGATTAAGAGCAAAACAAAAGATTCTTTTTCCACAATTATTTTTTTCTTTGATGAATAAGTGGATTTTAGTTGAAAAGAAATATATACTTGTAACAATTGTAACTTTTTATTTAGTCGTCTTAATCCTTTTTCGATGGTGAAATAGTTAGGATATGTATATATATCACATATATCCCTACGAGAACGAGTAGATATATAGTATATATATGACTTATCACACGGGTTAAACTTAAGGTATTTTAAAATCAATGCACAGTTGATACGTATAAGGGAAGGGATTATATTTTTATTCGTGAATAACATTGAATTTGTTCAGTAAATTTGTGAAGTGAACGTTTTTTTTTTTTTAATTTCAAGTATTAATTTACTCATATAAAGTTTATAAAAATATTTTTTCTTATTTACTTTTTTACTTTAATTTAATTTACATGATTGAGGGATTTTTATATGAGGGTAGAAAATGGTTGGTGAACATGCACGAAGTTACAAAATCAATTTTTCCTTTAATTAAAGCTAAGAATTCTCATGGAATAACCACTTAGAGGTTACAAAGGTCCTTAACACTAATTTGAAATAGATGACTAAAGTTTTTCTTCTGTTTCATTTATGTGTGCATGTACATATATGAATAAGAAATTCAAAATGAAACAAAAAAGAAGTATTTTTTAGAAGTTCTAGAAAATATTACTTTTTTTGTATTATTATGAATGTACATACAATTCAACACGTGTAATAGAACATAAATTATTTATTTATTTAATGATTAAGTAGTCGTAGTGGTTTGGAGATTGATTTCTTTGATTATGCTTTTTCTTTGAGTTTCTTAGCTTAATCCTTTTTTTTTTTTTGTTATTAATGTAATCGGAACTACATGTATCAACATTAATACCGCTGTGTTTTCTATTAAACGGTTGACAACAATTGTTCTACCAATCAAAAATCATTTATCGGATTTTTCACATTTAATAAGTTTTAAAGAATTGCTACCTTTTTGGACTAAGCCAGAAGGCACCTTTTATGGGATACCAAGATGAGGCTTTCAGGAACGTCTTACCAACCACTGTACATGTTCGGTTTCTATTTTGGGAGAAATGAATTCGCTGTCAAAGTGTTTTTGCTTGCTCCGCCGTTTATTGGTCGTTCAAGCAGAGTAAGCACACATCCTTGGATATTATGCTCAACTTGTTGAGATGATAGTTAAGTGAGCAATATCACGGAAGCTAAATACAAGAATTTGCAATTCTGCGAGTTCGTAGTTCAACCTCTCGACAGGTAATGAATATATATATATAGAATATAATGTTAGAAAAAAGTTTCTCGATTCAAAATTATGAGCCGGCAGTGAAGGTCCTTGCTTACTTACTTAATAAGGCGCTACAGTCCGGGATAAACCTGGGTCTCAATCAACAAGCGTCTCCAGCCAGCTCGATCCAAGGTCCTTTCTATTTGTGCGAAAAATATAATATGCACAACATGAATGTTTTTAAAAAGCTAAGCCTTGGTCCTCTTCGAGGTATTGCGCTAAATATTTGTATTTGTACTTTGTAATAGAATTTCTACTTTTTTTATCAGATTTCAAGCCGTGGGATATCTACCCATAAATTAGGTTCATCACACTTCAGCCTGTGTAGACCCACTGGGATGTCCAAAGTGTTCTATTGTTTCTAAATAACTTATTGGTTCATTTGCAAGGTTAACAGCTTAAGGAATGTGTTTGATATTGAGATATAGAATAAATTGCTCTTGAATGCCTTGGAAGAAGTAGGTTATTCTTTGTTACTGGTACTAACTAGGATAGTAACTAAGAAAGTGGGGTGCTTTGACATCACCGCAGCTTCCTCAAAATTCTTCATTGCTGAGATTAAATTTCATTGTATAATTCTTGAGTAAGTTAAGGTAGGTTAGTACGCCTAACAGCATCGATAGTGATCTCCTATCCCTGTTGGCTCTGGCTTATGCCAAAATATACCACTTACATATATTTGCCCTTGATTTTCGCATTGGAAAGATACCTTTAAGCTTAAATCCCAGTACAGAATGCTTAAGACAGGGGTTCATATTGCCCATTTATCAGAGTTAAGATACAAATTTTGGTTACTTTGCCTTTTTAACTGTTTTTATCTATCAGTTGGAATTTTGAAAGCTACATGTGCCTTGAAAGCAGTGTCACATCAATTCCGGACGAATCCAGCATCGTTTTTGACTTGGAACCTACAGGGGCTCACAAGCTGGCAAAATACTTACATTAAAGACACTAACAATGATGCAAGTTTATCATAGCGTACCATCCCAATGTGTTTTGCCATTTGGCAAGTGTTGAGCTACGCAGGGTGCTCGATAAGTTGGGTGTTCTACACTTTCAACATGCCTTCGGTATGTTCATAATAGCAATCGCTATTGTGTACTTCACACTGTTTAAGATATTTTAAGTCGAAGGCAGCCTGTAATTATAACGATTGTATCGGGTTTAGGGAACAAAATATTTTACTAAATGCAGACAGCACAAACATTTAAGTTTTATTACAAGTTAATGATTTTTCTGATTGGATGATGTATGGTATTTTCCAAGCAGAAATAATAGCGATGAAGGAAGCTTTTTCATGGCTGAAGTGGAACATTGTATCTAGTAAGGATATCTGTATCTTCAGCGACAGCCAAGATAAAGACAGTAGGAAGCTTGATCATGTCAAAGCACCTATGTTGTTTGTTAAACACCTGATTTACACTGATGTTCTGTTGGAAGCAAATCATAGATGGGAACATCTTCACTATTCCAGCAATGCTAGGTTAATTTAGCCTGCTCACGGTCCTAAGAGATCGAAAGCATTAACTTGACATTAATTTGAAAAGAAACCTCATCTTGAAACTAACTTACGTCCTAACAGGGCATTACATCCTAGGCAGATATGCTTGTGTATTGTATGCAACGATGTTTGCAAGAGTAACCAGGAACACTTCCTCTGCACACCGGGAAAACCACCTTAAGCGAATATCTCTTGAACGAACTCCGCCAGCTTGGCGATTTAAACTGCTACGTTAGGAAGTCAAAATTGTTTTAGGAGTAGACTGGGGTCCAACCCTATCATTGGACCTAGTCATGATTTAAGTGTACCTCTTCTCGGAGGACCTCTTCTAATTAACTAACTATGATCTAGGGCGAATTCAGTCGAACTGTTATATCATATATGTCAAAAATGAGAGGACGATCGTACACACAACGTTGGACAGACAAATTGCATTGACTATAGGCCTTTCATGCACAGTCAGTAGCACCAAGACATGTGTTAGCTGTTTACCACCCAGTAGATATCTATTGAGCTCGTCTAAACTTTTGTTTCAGATTTATTTTTTCTTTTTATAACGGTATTTGTTTTTTTTTTTAGAAAATTGTTTTCAAGCTATGAAAATCCAAATTTGTGAATGAGCAAGCAAAAAATGGATCGTAACTTAGATATTTATGGCGAAACAATAACTAAACTTCAACCACACATAAAGGGAACGAAGTCAGACCTTGGCAGTAATCGAAAGGATTACGCCAAAATTGATATTGGATCAATGGGAGTTAATTTGAAGGAGCATTTCATGTATGTCCTTGACAATACCTTGCTTTGAAATTTAAACAGTAAAGTTATATATTTAACAGGTCATCAGAGAAGCAATATCTTTTTAATTATTCAACATCTTTGCAATTGAAAAATCCATCAAATCATTCGATTGAAGGGAATAATTGCACTAAAAGTGAGGCATTCGATAATGCCACAATGAAATACATTTCTGGATACGAAAACTCTGACTTGCTATACGCATTGAAAAACCAAAAATTCGAGAATCTCAATTTAAGAAATATTAGCGATGTTTTAACCGGAAAAGAGCTTATGAATGACAATGAAAAGGAAATTAATTGTGCAAGTCTAGAAGGAATCGAGGAAAAGGACAAAAATAAAGACTTACCCAATGGATGGGAGAAACATGAAGGTAATCTATAATTTTATTCCTCGATTGATTGTCGCTTATTTAATGGATGTTCTTAGATAATGATGGACCATATTACTGGCACATCAAGTCAGGAACCATTCAAAGAGAACCTCCGATTTTACCCAAGTATAAGCACTTTAACGATGAGAAGGAGTGTAATACGCCTATGTATGAGTACGGTACTAACCCAACGATTGATGGAACTGATAATCATTTACCCGGAAGTCCTGCTTACGGTCCACATTGTGAATTGAGAGTAAAATTTCAAAATATACAATTGGTTATTATTTATTTAACCAGAAGTATCTTTTAAGGAATTTGAAACATATTCGATGACTAGAAGCAGGACAATACCAGCACTTCATCAGGAACAGGGAAAACAAACTCGAGATTATATGTGAGTTATGGTTTTCTTTTTTTTTTGTGAATTTGTTTAATTATCCTTAATTCATAGGCGTAGAAGTTATCCGCTCAAGCCCGAGTCTTGTAAGCTAGTCAGATTTACTGTAAGATCATTGGGATGGGTTAAAATAGCTGAAGAGGATCTTGTTCCAGAGAGGTCGTCAAAAGCAGTGAATAAATGCATAATCGATTTATCATTAGGGCGTAATGATCTATTAGACGTTGTTGGACGATGGGGTGATGTAAGTTTTTTAGTTTATCATCATATACATATGTCAATATTTTAGGTGTTATAAGCAAACGCATCCTTATATATTTGAAGTCTTGAAAGAATAGATTAAAGGTTAATCCTAGACCATGATCGTTCATTATTTACTAACAGAAGTACGTAGCTAAGTTTTTTTGGTTTTTTTTTTTTTTTGCTTAGAAGTGGAAAAAATCTGCTTGAAACAGGGTTATGTTGACGTCGGCATAGATCATCCAGGCAAAGTTTTTCACTTAAATAAGGTTACAGAGATTGACGTCTTTTATAAAAATAAATTAAATACTGAAAAATAATTTTATGAAGCCAATGCTTATATTTAGCTTTGCCTCTCTCTCTAGGGAAAAAACATGTATATGGACTTGGAAGATGGATCACTAAAACTTATTGAGACGGAAACTTTGACAGTACTTAACTCCCAACCGATACACACGATACGCGTTTGGGGTGTCGGACGAGACAATGGCAGGTGTGTACTTATATCTTATTTAATTTTTTAATTGTTATTTCTTCTAATAAATTTTAATCTTATTTTTAACGCTTTCTTATTATGGCTGTTTATTCACGAATAGAGAAAGGTGAGTAAAACCGACTTAACATGTCCGGTTTTCAAATAACTTTGATAGCCAATTGAAATTTCACTACATAATCATTTAATAACACGAATTGGATTATGATTTAAAGCTATTTATTGATAAAACCTATATACTGAGTAGGTTATACTTAGATTGATCGCCGTGACTGTTTAGTGCGTTAGATTACTTAGGGCACAGTTTTGAGCCTCAAAACCACCAATCGTTTTTTGGCAGCATCACCTTTTCGTAGACATGACAAGCCTACAAGAGTATAATCTGTCATGAAAAAGGTTAACAGTCCATCGTTCGGAGTCGGCAATAAAACCATCGATCCCTTCCATTTATGCAAAAAATATAACACGCAGCCAAGTTTTTTAATTGCGACCATGTTTTATGCGCTGCTTAAGCTAAGACTGTTGAAGTTCATGCTTTTCTTCAGTCTTTCGTTGCACTTCATAAGTAACATTCCTTGGCGATATTGTGGTTAAGCTTTCACCTGATTTTGACGTCTACAAACTAACATTGACATATCATAAGCTATAGTTCCTTGTTCGACATTTTCTGCCCATGGATCTTTAAGATTTGAGCCGGCTACGTATAGCTGAAACTTATTTTGCGTGTAGTAGTGACTTATCAAATTTTATAGGCATATAGTCTCAGCTCGATCAGTAAATTCCATACTGATCGGAAGATTGCTGTGGTTAGAGAGTTTAACTGCTGACCAAGCTGACGCAGCTTCAAATCTAACCAAAGATATCAAACGCTTTCTAGCAGCAACATCTTTGGAAAGGTGAAAACAAATCTCAAAGAGCATAATTTATGGTGAGAAGTCGTTCGTATAAGATGAATGATTGCGAAAAGCTAGGTCTTGGTCGAATACAAATAATTGACGCGACAACTCATACAGAGCTTCTCATTCATTCCATTCATGTTGCGCGTGTCCACCCATGTTGAGATGAGGTCCTCTTTTAATTGAGCGTGCACTTTTAACCGAGGTCTCCCTCTACCGTGCTGTGCCTCCGGGTAAGATTCGACCATTCACTCTTCATGTCCTAGAAATCTCAAATGACCAAAGCGCAGTTTTCGACAGGTCGATGTCGAGTGTCCCTTTTTGTCGACAGCAAATACATAGTTTTGCCCTCGTTAATTACTTAACCTATTCCTGTCGCTTCTGCTCAAAACTCGCGAATGCAACGGTGACAGCTCGCAACAGCAGTTATAAGAAACCCTTATCTCACTGTATGGTCTATTATTTGCAAGTAGCCGTAATACTGGTGAGATCTACGAGAATCTCATAATTTCCTATACTGTAACGGTTGGGCCACATCTGTTTAGAAATGGCACAGTTAGCCTACACTACCCGGAATAAGCCATAACCAGTAAATAATGAAAATATTCTACCAATGAACCATGAAGTATAGAAAATTGGCCAATTCATCAGCCCGGTAACCTTAGTCTAGTAAACATTTTAATTACAAAATTTTAAAACTTGTTTTCTTATGTAGTTGAAATTTAAAATTTTTTAACATGTAGGTTTCATTCCAGGGATTTCGCTTATGTGTCTCGTGATAGATTAACCAGAATTCATATGTGTCACGTATTTCGTTGTGATACAGCAGCAAGAACTATTGCAAATACTTTACGGTAAGTAAATAAGATTAATCAACTTTTTTGTAAAATTGATCCTTAAAATTGACCATCTTAATAAGCATAAGTCTCCTGGTATTCATCGCTAATAACTTGCTCAGTAATTATCCACCTCATGTGTTAATTCTCAGATGAAAATGTATATAGGTTTCTAGCTTTCTCTAATGATAAAACCACGTGGAACCCCTATAAGCAAATGCCGAATTTTTGAAGATGCATTTCACGGCACATTCGATCAAAGTGTCCGGTCACATGTTTGTAGGTTCTCAGCGTGCTGCACCAAATCAGCTTCGTGATACAGCTTATAAAATGGTAGTATAGTCTCTACCATTTCCTCTCCGCAATAATCCGTGGTCGTGTTTGGTCTAAAATAACAAGTTTCTTCTACCGGATGTTTCTAATAACCTAACTGTCTAAATCGCTGAATGCGTCAATGTTCTGGTAAAGCTATGTCCATGTACCGTCAACGCTAGAAGAACCGTAGTTTTGTTGTTGCAGATTCCATGGATAATTTCATCAGAATTTTTTTAAATTTCATACTTCTGCAGGATTTTATTGAACACCTTGCCAGTCCATGCTCCTTTCCAGGTCATCTCCTACCGCGATTTTGATTGAACTCAGCCTTGCTATGATTGCTTTGATCTCGTTAAGAACAGATGATTCGAAATTATGTTCATCGTTAAGATTGTATCGATCTGATTGCTTGTCGGCGAAATGACGTATTCCCCCTTAAACAGTCCGCAAAAATTATCCATCTACATTTTCAGCACCGACGGTGTATCTACTATGATTTTCTCCACATTGTCATTAAGAGCTCATGTTTGGGTAGTGACACAATGGGTTGCCATCTTTACCCTTCGATAGAATTTGATGCTGGTTTGTTTTCTGTTCGCAGAACAGCCAAGCACCTCTTGTCCTTTTCTGCAGGGCTTCTTTGCAGTTTTCCATTTTTTAACATTTACCTGGGCACATGCAGCCTTGAACAAGGGATTTCGTACAGTTGCCGCAAACATTTAATGGGTTTCGGGAATTGCTGACACTGGTCTTCCAAGCGAGCTGTGTCTGCTACTGAACACCTAGAGAGCTCATGAGCAAATAGTCTGACAGTGCTTTACAGTTTCGATTTTATTTAGTTAAACTGTCTCTCGGTGATACTGTTGCCTTCTAGTCACTAGAAACTTCGAATATCTAATTGTACCTTTAGCTACAGTGGTTTGCGTCAAAATCGATCCTTCAGAGTGTTCCTACACCAAACATTCTGGTGGAATGTGTTCTAACAATTGCAAAATGATCAATTTGGTTGGTTGGTTGGTGGTCAATTGATCAATTGACTGCCACATTGCTTTATACATGTTGAGATGTAAAAACCCTGGACTGCACACACACAATTCTGTTTCATCTCGCTGCAAAATTTATCAGCATGACTCCATTTTGAAGGTAGTCTTATGAAGGCAGAGCTTTCCGATCGTTGTCGTGAACTTTTCAAAATCTGGTGTTGAAGCTGTCAATGATCATTTTAAATTCCTGTATCATTACAAGCTTCCTATCTCGAGAAGGTTATACCTATAGAAATAGTCTTGGATCTCAGTTTTTGTTTTTGGTGTTCCGAAATGAGGCTTTGATTGTGGAATGTGTTCTTGATGTGAACAGTCATTATTGCTTTCTAAAGCTTTCTCTAACGACAGAATCACATCCGGAATACAAAGTTCCGGAATTGCTCACGTAGCACTTCTCTTTTCCGGATGCCCTGTCGTCCTTCTTGGATGGGGTAGTATTGCTGCTGTTACACTATTTTTTTCAGAAAATTAACATATAATTTCATTTGTTTCCCTGAACAGTGATATTTGCAAACAAATTATGATTGAACGTTCGCTTCAGTTGGACACAAACAGTGGAACCAATAATTTCAAAAATAACCAAGAAACAAGCCGCCCCACAAATCTACAAACTGAAAATCGTTGTTTTAGACATTGTAAGTAAAGATACATGTTTTTTTTTTGTTAAGAACAGCAACATAAAATGCTTCTTGGTTTTTATTCCTTTAGCACAGTCATTTCCAACTCCAATGGAGGAGCCTAAGAAAATATTGAAAGCCCTGTACATGGGATGGAAAGAAGTTTCAAGACCAACAGGAATGGAAATTATCAATGAGGCAATTAACAGTGTTATAGCACAAACCCGAGCCGAAGATTGGGAAAATGTTAATGTGGCTATTGCTCCAAGTATGATAAGTGTTCGTAGTTCAAGGGTAAGTCAATCTTCATCATCACCTCTCAGCAGAGTACTTTTGTCGTGTCTGAAATTATAATTTGTCATGAAAAACTTTCTCAATCCGCCGTTTATATACGATCTTTTCTGATAAGTCAATTCCTGGTCAATTCTTAAATATTTTTTTATTTACAGGACTATGGAAGGCTCATAACTGAATGCAGAGTTAGATATTTGAGTTTTCTTGGTATTGGAAAAAATTTTAAGAAATGTGCTTTTATTGTGCATACAGCACGAAATAAATTTGTCGCTCATGTATTTCATTGCGAACCATCAAGTGGTGCACTGTGTAAGACAGTTGAAGCTGCTTGCAAGGTAAATCCACAAGGATATCAAACCAAATACATATTTTCATTACTATCTTAATTCCTAACTTCTATTTATAGCTACGATATCAGAAGTGTTTAGATGCACATCCCGAAAGCGTTTTTTGCTTCGATGCTGGGGCGACAAGTAAAGGAATTGGAGCAACAATAAAAGATATAATACATTCACTATCACTCAAAAAGGACAAAAGTGGATCCTGAAGAGTATGCTACCTTAAGTAAGTAGACCATTTTCAAATGTAGGCTGTTTCAAATGTTAAATAACTAACCACTTTTTTTTGTTTTTTAACAGATGGACATTTTTTTCAGTTTTAAAATAGAAGAATCACAATGGGTAATACAGAAGGCATTATTATATCCGCGTAACTGTTTACTTTCAATATACATATGTGCTTATTAGATAATTGTTAAGCTTATAAAAAGTATTAAAAATACAAAAAAAAAAGAAATAATAGGCAATCAAATGAAAATTGATTAGTCTTTTGTATACATACGTATGTGTGATTTATTTTGATGTAAAAATTTTAATTTGAAAATTAAATATTAAAATGGCTTTGTTAAAATTCAGTCAATACTAGTTTAAGGAAAGAAATGCCTTAAACAAAACCATAGTTCAATTTATACTCTAATGAATAACAGATGGCAACCATCGTTTCTGGAGAGGCTTCGAAACAATCCGGAGAAACGAAAACCTTAAGGCTCAACCCGTATCATCAGAAGGGTGCTCCCTTGCTTATAACTTTTTTTTCCAAACAAATATTCGTTCCTTTTTAATGTTCAAATACAACACTATTGCCATTGCACAGATGAAAATGTAGGACGTCTTTGGAAACATATGTAATGTAAATACTTATTCATCAGTGAACGAACCGTCAACCAGATTGATCGCTTTCTCCAACATTTCTTAAGAATTTTAGTTTTTGATGTCCGAACTTTTCGCACAGGATAAGTAGACTCTGACAACTACCTCGTGTATAAATGCGGATATCCAACGTAACAAAACCAAAGAAACTCGGTGAAAAAGTTTAAATTCAAAAGTCTGCAAATGTAAGAGAACATACCCGAACCTTTGCCGATCGTTTATCCATTATCCTCTAAAGAAATATTGCCTTAAGTGCAGCAGATCAGGGCCCCTACTCTGTATTGCGACTCTAAAGTTCGGATCTCGAAAGCGGAAATTTCGTATGGCCAATTTGAAACGCATTCATAAAATCCATACAAAATGTCCGCTTTCGAACGATCCTAACTTTAGAATCGCAATACAGCGTAGGGGCCTAGTACTTACACACTTAAGAAACTATCAGGAACATCGCTTTTAATGTGCGACTTTTGTTACGAAACCTCACGAAAAGTCCTGCCATAAGTGCAGGAGACCAGTAGTTACACTAGTAATTAACCACCAGGAATACCACCTATGATATGCAACTATTAACACGAAATCTCCAGTTTGTAAATTAATGCAGATAAGCACTCCCAGCAAAACAAAGCCTATTTAAAGGGAAGCTACATAGAAAGACGAGAGCTGCTCGGATGCTCAGAAGCAAACATCTTGGGAGTATCATCTCGACCGGAGGCGGCACCGAACAATACAGCCAATCGCATAAATAAGGCTAAAGCTGCGTTTGGTTTTGTTGTCTAAAATATGGAGAAGCAATGCTATTAGTTTGAAGGCCAAGCTGGGGCTGTTTTGACCCAGTAATGAATACGTTCTACTATATGAGTGCAGCCACTTTCACAAGAAAACTGCTCACGCTCCTGAATCGATGTCCATGAAATATTTTGCGGATTTTCTGGTCTAAGCGCGTAAGGTAAGGACCCATAGACATCACAATTTAAGAACGGAGGTGGGAGTGGATCGGACTTTTTTTTCGAAACGGCGACACCTCCATTGCTTGCTAAGCGATACTATGGAATCCACGAGCGGGACGAACGACCGGCTCGATCGAGGGATACGTGACGAAGGACAGTCGAAGAGGACTCACGACAACTAGGACGTGGGTGGACTAGGCTACGACATCTTTCAGGACAAAAGTTTAGTCACGTAGGTTGAAGGGGTTACTGCATCTCGTATGACTACTTGGTACGGTAATGAGAGTGCGCTCCATCTTTTGCCAGCTTGTCTTTGATATTCTAGTGCTATGTTGTATTTACCGAGTATTAGGGCGGGCAGTACTGAGTGATCGATGAATGATAAGTCCTGTTATGATTCCTTCCTAGCTAACACTGTCCCGATTCGTAGTGAGGGCTTTGGGCTCGTCACGACAAGGTTTAACAAGTTTTAACTTTAGCACTATGGATTAAATGACTTTAATAGTCCTAGAGACAATTTTCGTTGATAACTCTCGGGTCACCTCGACGATAGCCAAAATGTCCGCTTGGAACAGATAAGGTTTCGGAAGTCTTACTAAATGAGTCATGTTGGGGTCTAGCGTGTAGATTCCGGAGTCCATTAATTCTTCAAAATTCTATTCGAGTTTATGACTTCTCCGCTAGCCAAGTCATCTTTTGAGGGGATGATTTCTTGTATGTCTAGAGATAATTTGGGATAGTATCTTAATTTGCCCAACTTTCAAAGCCATCCTCAAACAGATATGACCTACTTGCCAACGATTCTTCTTTTTTTTCCCTTGCTTGTGAACATCGACCTCGTTTGTATTCGTTTAGAGATATATTCGTTTGTACTCGTTCGGTTTTTCGTTTGACTGACGATTAATCAAACTCACGAGTAGGTTGTATTCATGAGTTGAGTTGTGCCTTGTAGGTACATACTCTGTTCGTTACATTTCGTTTTAAGTGAGTATTTACTCGGTGTTCATGCGAACTATTCGTCTCGTTTGAATCTCTGGAATACACCTTTTCTAAGACTTGGAATGGAGTTCCATCAAGTCTCACGAGCAATATTTTGTTGCTTACCATCTGCCACTTTGCATAGACAGAAAGACAGATAGAATGCTATGCAATTTAGGCTGGGCATTTCATAGCTTACTTTTTCAATCGTGGAAATGTCGCGGTGGAAAGCACATCAATGTATACTTCCATTAGCGGCATTAAAAGAATTGAGGAAAATAAAATTTAAAAAAAAAACACAAATGTCAAACAAAAATGACAGCTCAAAGAATACTATCCATAGTAAGCTATGAGCTGCGGAGCCCACGGGGCATTGTCTAATTGGTAGACATGCCATCAGAATGGATGTACCTTCTAACGATTTCTTTAGAAGCTGCAGAGACGAGGAGGAAGAAGAAACGATTACTTACCTCTTTTGCACATGCCCTGCTCTATCAAGGTTAAGAGGAAAACATTGGGAATGTACTTCTTCAATGACCTTAGCGACTTAGCCAGACTTAACATCTTTAGGATTAAGAGTTTTGTATGTGGGTCTAATTGGTTCTGCACTTAGTGCGGCACAGTATAGGGTTTACACCGATACGGTTACCCAGAGTTTTTACTCGCTTTATTCTATAGGGAATTCTCGCATGTGAGGCTACTGAGGCTGGTCTCCGGTTTCTACACCCGGTATCACAATGGGTCTTTATTCTGGCCTAAGTGGGTCCCTGCTTATTGGGGACTGCCGCCCAACCTAACCTAACCCAACCTAAGCTATGAGCTGAGCGATATATTATACATGCCAAGATATTTTTAATAGAATACAATTTGTATTCTTCACGGCCAATTTTCATAGAATGCTATTAAGTGACATATGATAAGCTATGAAATATTGCTCGTGGAGACTCAGGGTTTGGGACGCTGATATCGTTATTTTATTGATGAAAAGAACTAAATGTAAATGAAGTTTCAAAAGAAGATTTTAGTGAAAAATAATATTGAATTTGACAGAAAAAATTCTTGTTTCTCTTTTAGGCTTAAAACCTTTCAAATGCCCCCTCCCTATATCCACCGATATCTATACATTTCTTTTGATAAACCATTAAAAACAAAATCGATTTAAAATAGTTCAACTCAATTGCTACGTATAAGTAATGACAACATTTTCTTTCTACCAGCGCTAAATGCGAATTTATCAATTCTCTGCCAATTAATGAACTGAACACGTTCATTTAAAGTACAAAGGTTGAGATTAGAAGATCCCAAGGCCAATAAAAAAAAATTTGGAGAAATTTGACAGTATTCACTCTTTGTATATATCTTGTTATGGGGATTGTCAAGCTAGTCACATTAGTGAAAACATGTTTTCATTTTTCATCTTATTTTTTGTGTTAATTAGCATTTTAATATTATTGTCTGCAATCAACAAATCAATCGGCACAAGAAAAGTCTACGTACAACTATTATTAAAAATATTTGAGGTAATTAATTTCTTTAATATTCAACAGTTTTCTAAACAAAGTTAAGGGAAATGTGTACCGACGTAGTACAATTAGAGAGCAATAAAAAATAAAAAAAAAAAAAAAAGTTAAAAGCAATCTCGATTTCTTAATGATCGAATTTTAAATGCAAAAAAAAATTGTATAAGTGGTTCAATGTGAAAGTTCATTTAGACTCTGGAAATTATATAATTTGTTTCGTTATCAGAGAAAACAGTTAAAATTGCACTTTTTTTTTTATTTGATAATTCATTGATAACTGTTTCAAAGTGTTGGTGGGGAGAGAAGAGCTCCATTATACAGGATAACGATTAGGACTTGGTCAGTGTACTTTGTGCCAAAGACCACCTAAATAATGATTAAATTGGGGGAAATCTTTCAAATCAAGAAGGTTCACATCCATATGGATGTCTTTTGCATTGAAAATTACTTTAAATTGTTTAATTAAATGACGATGTGCAGTGTTAGCATGGACCGCCGTCAAGGCTATCTACAAATCTATTCATTTGTGACAATGAAGGTGTTGAATTAGGGAAATAACAACTAAACTAACGTTTTTATTAAATAAGGAAGTAAATTTAATGAAAAGTTTATACTCCATCAGTTGGTAAACTATGTACCCACTCGTATAATTTTTACAATGTGCGTATATAATTTTTACGATCTCCGTATCCATTGGCAATTGTTGTCGAACATATGCAATGCTTATCAAGCTTAATCTTAAATTACCCTCTTAAGACATATCACGTGTGTGTGTGTATAATATTCGTTCGGAAACCTTTGTCCAGACACAATAGATCCTATCAGACGTTTAGTTTTTCATCTTACCGCCAATGGAATGGTGTATGGGAGATTATGTCGAAAAAGAATTCAGTGAACTATGTATTTAATAGCTACCAAATTCAGAGCCATCATATTTTTTTGCAACAATTTGTTGAAAGTCAAAGTTCGTTGATTGTTTTTTTCACGCTCAACTGACTCATTTGTCGATAAGATATCCAAAAAAGCCATTAGATAAATGACAACAAGATAACTTTTTTATTCAGCGTCGTAAATATTTGACGATCAAACCTTTAAAACTAAGTTCGAAATACAATTGGCTATTTTTTCTTTTCCGTGGCGATAAGTACCTAAGCGATAACACTTGACTTTATGCAGTGGCGTTTGAAAAAGCAATAGGATGCGCTCGTAATTTTAAAAGGTTACCTTTTTAGTATCTTAAAATGTTTGACAAGTAATTACTATGGAAAATATAGGATCCAAACAGAGGGAAAGACGAAAAATGTGTAAACTATGAAATAACTTCGACTTGTTGACTACTTTATAAAGATGAAGACGTCATTAAATACTTAAAAGTACAAAGTTTACGCTATACAGGGCACATTGCCTGAATGGACTATGACCGACAATAAAAATCATGTTAACTGCAACTGAAATAAACTGCGACCCTATCTAAAAACAATTCTCAATGTCGAGCACCTAAGCACGTCGAGAATAATCAAGGAATGTAGAGAGTGTTTTTGCGAGAAGATCTCCATTATACCATCATGTCAGCAAAAAGAGCCAACGGCCAGTGGATCCAGTGAAGGACTATCAAGAACTCGCTGCATAAAAGCGAGTGTATGAGAGGAGATCCTCAGTAGTACAGTAGGTAGGCCCCAGATGAGGCTACAGCCGAAAATCTTGCACTGGATGAAATTGTGGTCCAGAGATCGATGGCTGTTTTTAAAAAAGAAACCAGCATAAAAGTTCTCAAGAAAACTCAGTGGCTTGCCTCAGCATCCCGGATGCGCTGAGAACTATTCCAACAGCCGCGCTTTAAACCACATTACATTTGCTGCCAATGGAAATTTTTGATATGCAGCAAGGCTGCGTACAGATTTCTTGTAGTCAGCATGAGGAAATCTAGGTCGATGAAGAACTGTCACGTGTCGTGTAAACTGCCGGCACGGCCAATCCAAACTTTTGTGTTTGAAAATGTTAATTGTATCAGTATCACTGTAAGCTTACTTTTGGTCTAAGTGTACCTCTTTTTCTAGATGAGTGCACGCAATGGCAAAAGGTATCAAAATCAGCATATCGACAAATTCTGCAGCGTAAAACAAGTACTGCAAAGGAAAAGAGGATCTACGTGTTCTTTAAGCTCAATGATCTCACAGATCTTAGATCACTTTCGATGAAAACAACCAATGGCATGTTGTCGATAGACAAAAAAGGTCAATTTTCCAATGGAGAACCGACAAAAACAAATCTTGGTTGACTATTGTCGAGTGCGGGACATAAAGTAGGCAAGCTAAGCAAATATTAAAAGGGAATAGAGAGCACACAACTGTAAAATCTATAAGCAATACCAAGATGTCTTCGGTTTCAAAGGATCAGCTTGTCACTTCTCATGCAGGCCTCCTTTGTCCACATTGTCTTACCTGTTTTGTACCCGATTTTAGTCGAAAATCACCGTCTAAATTAGGTCTGTTATTATTGTCGACCATAGTAATCTGTTGCAAGCTTGCTTTTGTTGGACAAAGACAATAAAAGTGTTGCAGATCCCCACTCCTTCTTTTCTGCGTAGTTTGTGCAGGTCGTTATAATCGTTAGGCTAATCCTTGTTCAGATTAGTGGGCTCTAGCAGACTTAAATGTGTTTTAAGATGGCGCAGAGTTTTTTTTAAAGATATGCAGTTAAGAACCAGGGTCTGTCCTTAAACCGAAAGCAAACAGCCAGAAGTCTCTTCAGATTCTAGTCTTAAGATACGAGACCAGTAATGGAAACAGTGGATGCCTTTCTTTTTGCATATTCTGAACAAACATAAGCAACACGTGCTAATGACTTTATCAAAGTGAATCGCAGTGTGACTTATTGATGTGCTAGAGTTCATGTGGATCAGGGTCTCAAGTGTCTTTTAAGAACGTATGCATCCCCACGGTATACTTGTTAGACCTCTAGACAGCTTCTTAGGTTTCCTTTAACCAATAACATAAATTAAAATAATAACTGTTTTGTGTTTTGTTTCAGTTTGGTCGTGCAAATATAGAATACACAGAAAGAAATCGTAATAATGAAACAAACAAGAAGACAAAACCACAAGGCGCCAGTGAACAGACAACTGTGACTGCAATTGAAGAAATCGGTGATATTACACACAATGGAAACCTTGTTATCAGTCGAGACAATGTCTTGCAACCGGTTGCAGAAAGTGCGTCTCCAAATTTCCAAGTACAACCTAAGAATGTAAGCATGTTAACATTCAATTTATATGTATGACATTATTTTGACTGTTTTCTGTTTCTTTAAAAGGTACAAGTTTCATTCCATTTAGAAAAATGTTTAAGTTATGTAAAGGCAGGTGTTGAGGCTATTATTGAAGATGAAGTGACATCACGTTTCGAAGCGGAAGAACTGAAAAATTGGAATTTACTCACACGAACAAATCGTCGGTACGAGTTTATCTCGTGGAAGCTATCAATAATCTGGATGATTGGCTTTGTTGTGCGTTATGTTCTCTTAATGCCACTCAGAGTTATTATTTGCTTCATAGGGGTAAGCATTATTTTTTATCATGCACTTTTGTTGAAACATATTTCTTTTTTCTTATATTATCTATACAAGGTTGTTGTAGCTATTGTATCAAATTGTTTTGCCGCGTTAATACCGTTTCATTTTATTCGACAACCATGTGCGAGTCTTTTTTATAAAATAACTTTCCGACTTATTGCGCGCTCTTTATCGGCTCTGATTACGGTCCATAATGAAGAATATAAACCAAAAACGACGGGCTTTTGTGTTGCGAATCACACATCGCCAATTGACATCGCAATTTTATCCACGGATTGTACGTTTTCTTTGGTGAGAAAAGTGAAACCGTTATACATCTACTTAAAAATTCGGAGTGATATGTTTGGTTTTTTGATGGTTATTATGCTTCTGCTTAGTGATTGTTGCAATTTTAATTTGTTTTGTAATTTGTAGCAACATACGAAAAAAAAAAAAAAACAAAAAAACTTTTATATCTATTATCTTGCTTCATTACTGAACAATAAATATGTTAGGTAATTTGGCTCACAGTGTGTACATCAGTTGTTGGATGTTTACCTGAAGGAGACAAAAAGCGGGCAATTGTTAACGATGTGCTTGGACATTGCTTTTCATTATTATCGAGCGCAATATCGGCCGTTGTTTATTACCACAATATTGAAAATCGGCCACTTAGTGGTATTTGCGTTGCCAATCATACAAGCCCCATCGATGTTCTTGTCCTCATGTGTGATACAACATATTCCTTGGTATGTATTTCATCTAAGCTTTAAAATTCAATGCATTTAGTTAGTTTTTTTTTTTAACTAACAAACACATATTTATAGTTTTTCCTCTTATATTTTGAAAATTGTTTGGTCCTATCTGCATGCGTGTCCAGATTCACTTGATACAAAATGTAGTTCAATTCTAAATTCAATACTAACTCTTACATTCTTTTTAATGGTTGTGGTAGGGATAGGTGGAAACTTAGTTAAGTGCTGTCTCCCCTTGTGGAGCATAGCGCATAGGTCATCAGCAATCTTTCTTTCAAGCATTTCAAACTTGGATAGCTTTGCGCTATGTTTGCTTAGAGCAATCCCTTTTCTGACAAATTGTGCATCCTGGGTAAACCCCGGCTATAATTGACAAGCGTCTCTAGCCAGGTCGATCGTTAGCTATCTGCCTCCAGTTTCGCACGCTAAGTTGATTGAGGTCCCATTCTTCTCTTGCGCTCCACTCCTGGGTGTGTTTGTGTGCATCCGCTCTTCATGTCCCAGCTATCTAAGTCTTCTGATAAATTCGATGTTGCTGAACAGTCTACAAAATTTTTATTTGTATTTCCTCCTCCACTCGCCTTCTATGCAGACGGGTCTAAAGATTACATAAAGAATTTTTTCTCTCAAAATAACAGAGGGCGTCCTAGTCTATTCTTTACAAAGTCCATGCTTCTTACCACTAGAACTGGGATAGTCAGAGTCTTGTATAGTCACTTTAGTTGAACTTAGCTCCTTACTTGCTCTCTAAGCCCTAAGAAATGGCAAGAGTTAGTCTTTGTTTGCACAATAAATCTTTAAAGTCGTAGTACCTCCAAATTGGGCGTAGTCACTACTTAAAAAAAAAGAAAGTGTTATGGTTGATCTTAGCGCTGGTGTCGTTGTTTGAGTTAATAGATGAGCCTAGGTAGACAAAGTCGCAGACTACCTCAAGGCTATGAATGTGTTGATGACCACATGAACTTTGTTTTGCTCTCGTTGAACGTTGAACTGAAATCATGCTGTTTTCTCCCGATTTAGTCAACATTGTTAGCGTATGCGAGTGTATGCGGACTTTTGAAACATTTTGTCTCCATTGTTCTATTAAAAAGTAAGCAATCATGTCACTGTCTATGGTATTTCTTCCAACTAGTGTTACAGGAAAACCATCGCTATTCACTACCAGGAATAACCAGTGATAGCATGCAGTCTTGATGTACTTTGCCCCTTCATAAGTTGCCTTAACAATATAAATCACTTTTCCAGGTATAGTTTTCCTACGTAAGGCTGTTAAAATAAAGTCCTTATTCCAAGCCTTCTCTATACTTGAATTGGCAGATAAGGTGGAGATCTATACAAAATAATCCACTAGATGTTTAAAAGACTTTTTTCTATGCTGTCAACTTAAATGAGCGCATTGGATGCCGTCAAGCTCGAAGACAAGCCTAGTCTTTTGTAAACATCTTTGTATATTGTTCATGGTAGTTTATCACTGCGGTGAAATGTTCCTTCCAATGTTCCAAAGAAAGATTTGTATTGCTTGAATGAAGCAAACTCAAAATGCTTGCATCTTAAACTTAAAGCTCAATATATTAATATGCTTGCAATGCAAAGTATGTACGAGTATGTTCCGACTAATTAATTAGCTAACGATACAATTTGCTTCAAAAACGTAGGAAATAAGTTAAAAATTAAAGGCAAAGCTGATTGGTACTATTCACGAAACACGAAACTAGGTAAGTTTGGCAATAAAGCTACTAACTGGACCATCGAGAATGTCATATTACTTGATGACATCAAAGTTGATGACCTTACCTAAATATCACAGCAAATATTCGCTTGAACATTGTCAATTGTATTGCCAATCGTTTTGTGTGCAAATAGCGTATGATTGCACGATTTTTGATTTTCGATAAATGTGCAACGATAAAATAATCAACTAATCTGCGTCGCTTAGAACCTTTCCTGTAATAGTGCTGTAAACAATTGAATACCAATTCAGCTTTATGACTGTGTTCAGTAAGAAATCTAACAATTCGGTACCGCATGCTTCTCTTAGGATCTGAACATATGTAGATCTTTCCTTTAACATTTTGTACTAGCGTCTTTCAGATCTCAAGAGTTTTTCAGTGCACCTGATGATCCTAAACATGGTTCCGCTTATCTGATCTGACATTAGAGCTGACCGACTTGTATGACAAGTATGAGAAAATATTATCCATAAATCTGGGAACGCCCAACGAACGTGGTAGACTCATGCATCTTAAATGGAAAGTGAATTTAGAGTAATTAACCTTCCCAACTGCTTAACTGCTCTACATACATTTTATAAGAAAAGTTGCATGCAATCAAAGTATCCGCTAAAGAGTGCGTCAGAGGCAACCTCCGAAGAGTGGCAACATTTTTTCCATATAGCCAACCAGGACTAAAAGATGTACAACAAACTTAGAAATTTATTAATTTTTCGAAGGAATACGCCATGAATTTCTTTCACTAAGCAAGACTTACCAGAATCTCAAAAGATAGTTAAATGCTTCTTAGGCTAGAAGCGCACTTGTGATTTTTACCAGCGGAAACAAAATTCTACTGCGCACTCACTTGTGATTCTTTGTTGCGCTATTATTTTGTCGAAAAAATTGGAACACATTGGAACGACAATTTAGTTCTAAAAAAGATGAAGCAAACCCTATTTCTGTTGCGACTAGCGTGCTTGCCGATGGTACAGTGTCCCGTTATGAACATGCCTGGAATGTCCCTATATCCCAGCACCCATACAAGGTTTTTTTTTGATTTGTTTAGCCATCTCGTTAAGAGATAAGCGGCAATTGAGGGCTGTTTCTGAGTTAAAGACGACAGATTTCAGGGATTTTATCGAGGGATTTTTACTGTCAGTAAAAATTGTGATATCCAGGGAAGATAGTGTATTATACCTCAGCCACGATAGAGCTTTCTTAATTTTCATTATCTCGGCTTGCTTACGTTAACATTCTTGGAGAATGCATCCCTGCCCACTCCCGATTCTTTTTTAGAGCCATCCGTGTTGAAGCAGATGGATCCCTTTTGTTATAGCTCAAAATTATTCTTTGGAAGGGATAGTAGTAACAAATTTTTTACGATCGAAAGGGAGTCGTTGAAAAGTGAAATCGGTGCTTTGCGGAAGGAATTCTGAACATTTAGAGTAGTTGAGTGTCCAATCCGCAAGTTGGATTAATGGTGAAGTTCTTTAATGCGTATGGTTACGCTAGCTGCCACTTGCTTACTGTAGATATCTAAGAGTAACAGATGGAACAGTGTATCTAGAGCCGCCCTTGGTGTGGTTCTGATACATATACAGGCCGATCAATACACTTTACCCAGATGGTTACGATGGATGGCTTTATCCAGAGCTTTCCATCAGACAATCACGCCGTATGTCAAGATTGGTCTGATGACTGATACATAAAGCCAGTAAGTTATACGTAGTTGTAGGCCCCACTTGCTTCCTATTGCTTTTATGCAGCAGTATAGAGCTGTTGTAGCTTTCTTCACTCGCTCGAAGATGTTTGGCTTTCAACTGAGCTTTTTATCGAGAGTGAAACACAGATATTTGGCTTTGTCTGAAAGTACAAGGCTCGTACCGCACAGTTTAGTAGAGTCGAAAGCCGGAATTTTGTATTTCCTAGTGAAGATGATGAATTCAGTTTTATCGGGGTTGACTCCGAGGCTACACACTTTGAGAGAGCATTCTGTAAGACGTCTCTTAGCATGTTGAGGTGTTTACTTGACACAGCTCTTGCGACAAAATTGTCACCAGAATTAAAAAATCGCAAGTGTGCGTATAGCGCTCCTGATGTATATGAACCATTTTGCATTGCGACAGTCGTGTGTCTCAAGAAAAATGGAACAAATTCCAATCTTTGAATAAAAGCGATTAAATAGTGTCATTTGCGTGTATTTTCATTAAAATGTGCGTATTCTATTTATACCTGGACACGATCTTACTGAATCACTTAGTAAAACTTTGCTGATGTCTGTGATGACTTCCTTCAAGCAGCACGTGAGAGTTCAGCAAGCATCAGTAACCATTGCATGTAGAAACCCGCCACAAACATTCTTTTTCTGTTCAATGCAATCATCTCGGCTTTGGTTTAGTGTAGACTTTAACATTGAACAAAATTCGACATTTAAAAAATGTAACGTATTTGAAAAGGAGGGAACAATTGACTAGAAAGAGGTAACATTCTTAGTGTCCAATCCTGGGTCTCATAAAAAGCTATTACGTTACAAATTTATATGCTATGCTATATATGTATACCTGGGTTATAGGTGTATGGATGGGATATAATGGATGTGTAAACATTACTTAATATTTACGTTCTAATTAGTTTGTCCCTGTTTTGTAATCACAATTCATTTGTTTTGTATAATTTATTTATTTTATAATTATAACTCCACTAACACATCATCCTTGTTTTCCGTTTGTGCTTAGATGAAGCTATTTTCTTTTCCATTTATTAATCTATGAAACATATTTAAAGATCGGTCAAAGACATGGCGGCTTTTTGGGACTTTTACAAAGAGCATTGGCCAGAGCATCACCACACATATGGTTTGAACGCGCTGAAGCAAAGGACAGACATCTCGTAGCAGAACGTCTACGTCAACATGTTTCTGATCCAAAGAATCCTCCAATATTAATCTTCCCCGAGGGAACTTGTATTAATAATACATCCGTGATGCAATTTAAAAAAGGCAGCTTTGAAGTTGGGGGAATCATATATCCTGTGGCAATTAAGTAAGTTCATTATGAAATGTCTTGTAGTTTGTTCCGTTTAATTAAGCTAGAAGCTTGAATAAAGATAAAAGTGTACTTTATCAAGCCACCGCCAACGTAATTGACTAGAAAGCTGAAAAAACTGTTCTGAAACAGTCCGGGTCGCCAAAAATATGGAACATATTCTCATCTGAGTTTTTTTTTTCACTTCTTGTGGTAGGAGACATTCTGCACGTTGCTACCCGTAATCAAAAATATATCTTCTATAGCTCGACTACAGTTTTGCTGATAGCTTCCATGGCTTACAAAAATGAGAATCGTACGCAAGCTCCTAAAAAACTATTTCTGTGACGAAAACTTCCACGCGCTGTTCTCCTAAACAACATCTGATGTTCGTTCAAGTCCAAGCGATTTTGAAATTGTATTATTGAGCACAAAGACACCAACACCAGTTTCTCAGTGTCGTCCATCTACAGCGCATTAGTTAGTTAGTTAGTTAAAAGTGGTCCTTCGAGAAGAGGTATACTTAGACCGAAAGTAGGTCCATTGTGATGCAATTGATCACTAGGGTTGGACTCCTGAAACTATTCAGACGTAGCAGTTTAAATTGGCCGTGCTGGCGGAATTCAGATCATTTAAATCGTTAAAGAAATATTCGCTAAAGGTGGTTTTCCTAATGCAAGCAAGGGCGGAACATGTGCAGGAAAAGTTTACAATGGATTCTTCCTTTTCCTCGTCCCTTCAGCTCCTGAGAGACCTGTATTTCAATGCAGAGAGCAGTAATGATGCTTGGGTCGTGATAAATAGGCCATAACGTATGCTGCAGCAGCTTTGCGTATGGAGCTTGTGCCTCCAAAGCACACCAAACACCATCGTTACCGTCCTCTGGAACTTGGTGATTTTAGTCTTTCCATGATTTTGAAGAATAAAAACCCCTTTTTGCCATTACTACAACAACAGGACCACATCACTTTTGTCGCTTTGACTTATTGTACAATAGTTGTGGCAATAGTATGCGACCTTGTGGAACTTCACTTCTTTTTAAGAGAACGAGCACCTGAATGTTCTGCAGCCAATAGACTAGCTAGTTGTATTGCATATCTAACACAAAACCATTTGTTCCCTTTTTTTCCATTCTCAGATATGACCCTCGATTCGGAGACGCTTTCTGGAATAGTTCAAAATATTCCATGATGCAGTACCTTTACATGATGATGACATCGTGGGCAATTGTTTGTGACGTATGGTATCTGCCACCGATGTATCGACAAGAAGGTGAATCAGCTATAGATTTTGCTAACCGAGTAAAAAGTGTCATTGCAAAACAAGGAGGACTTGTTGATTTAGTTTGGGATGGCCAACTAAAACGATTGAAACCAAAAAAAGAATGGAAGGAAATGCAGCAAATCGAGTTTGCTAATAGCCTCAAAAATGACTGATATGCAAGAAAATAAATAAAATTAAGACCCTTGTTGTATAATTCTATAGTTATGATCATATTTTTTTTTTCCTTAAACTGTAACATTACAATATGAAAACAATAAATTTGTATAGGTCACAATTTTCGACACCTTTAATAAATAAAAAAAAGAATAAAAAAAAAAAAATTAATTCCATTTTTAAATAATTTTTTTATTTTATTTATAATAACGAAAAGAGTAAAACCGATCGAATGATCTCCAATCGTATTTCACTAGCAACGAAGTGCACATGTGCAACATGACTGATCGATACAAGCGCAATCCGAGAACCCCAATTGTGCATATGTCACATTGACCCACTGTGCCGAGCACTCAAGTAACCGCAATAAACGGACTGAAAGGTCACAAGGTGCGCTGTAAGAATACGGCGGCGTATGGAGCGGGTTACCTTGCTGACCTTTAGCGCGCATTTAGAGAATGGTGAAGCGAAGACAGGAAGCATTAGGAACGACGAGATGGACAGTCCAGATGGTCTTTATGACTGACAAGCAAATTTCTTTTTTTCTCCTTAAATCCGTTGGTAGGACCCAACACTTTGACAGGCAATCGAAAACACGATTGAAAGAAATAAAGACCAATTAGATGTTTAAGAAGTTGATAATGTTGCGGCAAAGAACCTTCATAATAAAGACAACCAGAGGCTACCCACAAGTAAGTGGTATCCCAAGACTGTCATAATTTTTTACTGTCCGGGGTGGACCTGGGTCTCACCCAACAAGCGTCTCAAAGCCAGCTTGATCGTATGCCAAGTTGTTTGAGGTTCCTTTTCATTTGCGTCCTCCATTTTAGCAGCAATATTCCTCCCTGGACCAGGGCCAGTACTTTGTATGTATGTAATTTGGCACGACAGCTCATGGAGAGCCAAGGCCTAGCTTCTCACAACCATTCATGTTGTGCGTGTTATATTCTTCGCACGAATGGAAGGGACCTGCAGTTTAATGCCGACTCCGAACGGCGAATTGAGAAGCTTTTCGTGACAGATTGTACTCTTGCAGGTTTGTCATGCCTGCGAAGAGGTGGTGCCGCGAAAAAACTTTTGTAGGTTTTTTTGAGAATCGAACCTGTGTCTCTCGCTTAGCAGTCCAACGCACTAACCACTAAGCCACGGCGACCACTTTGTATAGCGATTCAAAGATTACGAGTTATCCGAAGGCGATGTCTATTAGCGGAATCCAGCTCTAACAAGCACATTAGCCGTGCTGAGATGAATGTTCATCATACTAATTAGATTCGTCTTAGCCTGGATAGCCCAGCACAACAGGGGCGTTGAGAATCTGTCTCACAGTGGAAACGGAAGAAACTCTTAAGTTTAAACTACAGGGTACAAAGTTCTACTCGATGCAATCGCGAAATTGTTTAATTCAGCGTCTGGACGTTGCAGCAAATCCACCCGGAGTGACGGAAGTAAAAACACACTCTTACAGCACCTCGTGCACTATTCGCCATGCTGTAATGAGGCAACCACACATTTAGGCAAGGTGAAGGTAGACTTACGAATAACGACTCAACGTTGGTCAATAGAATAAAATAAAATTATTATCTTCGCATACTAAGTTGTAAGGCACTTCTGCGGTGATGTCGGAGATCAAAGCATTGCGATCTAAAAGGCCTTTTTTGCCAAGCTAAGTTTTCGCAAAATATTTTCAGCAATCCGTTGGTCCTCCATACAAATTTTATGTTCAAGGGACTCTTCCATCGAGGAAGTCCTTGAGAAGCGCGATGCTTGCTTAGAGTGTGAATTACTATTCTGTCCTCTTCTGTTGTTAAGTTCCATTTTGAGAGCTTGTCTTGGAGGTGAGCTCCAATTTTAAGGGGCTTGCTTTATCAAAGAAGTGCCAGCACAGTCATGACTTAGAAATTATCACAAGGACATAATAAACCGAACTCGGTAACAGCATAACTTGCAAACTACCAGGGCAAAGTTTTGGTATGTTGTAAAGGGACAAGGCTAAATGATACAACACCACCAGTGATTCGGACAAAGTTTTGGTATGTTGCAAAAGGACTAGTCTCAACCCCAACACTGATTCTTAGGACGCATAAGAATGCCAAAACGAGCTCAGAAAAAATGCCTTCAGATGGTAATTGGCGACTATGTATGGAAATCTGCAGCAACTTAAGCTGAGCTCGTTAATTGACAATGTTCTGAGGATCTTCGTCCTAGAGGACCGTGGCAGATTGTGATGAAATTCCATTCATACATGCTCATAAACAACGTCCTCCCAGTTGTAAGTAGTTTTTTTTAAACAATCTTTCACATTACTTCTTTTACTTTATTCGTCCTTAAAAAATCATTTAAAATTTAATAACCGTACCGCAGGTCCTAATTGTTCCTTCAAGTACTTTTGAAATTCTTGGCATTCAGTCCTGCAAGGAGAAAAACAAAAACTTTATTTGAAATAAAATTCTAAACTCAATAAATTACCTTGATTGTAGATCGTATGAACTGCCCCAAAGAATAGCACCATTTGCTCCTAACTGCTTTGCTTCGTTAAGTACATTATACGTCTGTACGCCATCTATATACTTTATGGTATCCGTGTACATATATCGATGATACGCAAAAACTTGTGGTTTGTTCTTTCCATTTATCAAGTTGGCCAATCGCAGAGCTTCAATGACTCTTCCTTTCACCATCGGAATACGGATTTCCTGTGACACACGCTCTTGCAAGTAAACGGACGGGTAAATCGCATCAGACGCCTGAAACATCCATTGGATCCTTAATTTTTTTTATGTTAACATACATGGAATCTTTGTCATGTACACTCACATATTATTTTCCTGTTCAACTCCCTGTGCACATTTGTCTGGCTCGGTATTACGTCCATTAAAGCAATAAGGAAACGCATAAAAACCCCAAAGAGCTTTTGGACGCAATTTCTTAACCGTTCGCAGGGTTTCAAGCATGAAAGTCTTAGCGCCAATTTCGAAATTCCGTTTGGCCTCTTTCTCAATTTGTTTCTTGGACCACCTTGGATGAGCTTTCTGTTCTATTTGCATAGATAACGTTTTGTACGGCTTGAGAGTGCCAAAGTTTTGCCTGAATATTGGTCGCCATGATTCGAAATCTACAACTGCAATTCCTGAGAAATCAACGTCAGGGATAAGTTCCATCACATGCTTCGTGAGAACTTCTAAATGTTCTGAGAGGTTTCCTTTTTGTGGGACACCATGGTTCCGGTAGACAAACTCTTTAGATGACGAGTTCTGTAATATCGCAGGGAAAACACCTGGATCGTAGAGGATTGATATCTGATCTCCTCGGAAGGAATCGTTTTGATTTTGAATAATTCCATATTGTTCGGTTAAATTGTCGAAATAAATTTTATACTTTTTACACATAAAAGTTGGAATGTTCCAATAAACCTTGAATTCATTACTAGAAAAAAATAAATATGAGTGATACAGAGGAATATAAATAATTGATAGTTTACCTTTTGCCAATAGAAGACCAGACATAGCAGAGAATTATTAATGTGCAAAGAAGTGTCTTACAATCCATGTTGTACTGAAATACAAATTAAAATTTAAAGACTAGGATTGAAAGTTCTTGAGGTAAGAACAAAACGATACGAAAGGGAAACATAGACGAAAAATAAGAGAACAGTATTATCCACGAACATAGAGGGGAATGAGAGAGCTGACGCGCTAGCCAGAAGTGGTTCAACCCTTGATGTCTCTCTTGCGGAGTCAGTCTGCTCCCCGATGGGACTCATCAAGGGTACATCAAGGGGCCAACTCTAGGTGGCAAAGTCTAGTAACCTATGGCATATCCAGACAGATAGGGCCCACCTACAATAAAAACAGGACGAATGACTTAATCAACAGAACCCGCACCAAAACAAGAAGAATCATAGCAATAAGCATGGGCCACTGGCCAATTGGTCCATACGTCTGTAAGTTAGGCATTCCGTTCAACCCCCACTACCGTGGTTGCGACAATTCACATGAAAAGAAAACCCTATTCCACTTTCTCTGTGACTGCCCGGCACTAGCCAGAGTCAGGCATCGGACACTTGGCAAATCCTTTTTTAAGGAATTATCAGATATTTCTCACATAAAATTCAGCAACATTATTAATTTTTTGAACTCCACAGGATGGATCTGAAAAATCACACTCTTACCACCCCATCAACATCCAGGTCACGTGAGTTGTGGTATCAAAACGGTGCACCCGCACTACTTGTACATAATAATCATAACAAAGGAAATTCCTCTTTACAAGGACCCTCTCTAATCTCGGCTATTTTGATTGCTTGATCTTTAATTCAAAGATTCGATCTTTCTTATCGTCTAGAAACGCAGGACTTAGACTCTTTTGGTTAGACTCGAGGTACTTTTCCTCCGCAGGGGCAGAGTATCTGTAGTGCACTTGGCACTAAATAAAAGGCCTAGCAGGCTGCTTTGTAAAGCGTTACCTCTGTCTTTCGAGTTCGATACCAAGTTCTTTCACATTTTTTTCAATACCAGTGAGCGACGGGTCGTTAGAAGTGCAAAATGATGTCGAAGTCATCTAACCGAGAAGCTGAAAGAAGTTGCTGGAAATGTGTGTATATATGTATGGTACAGGCATGTGTAGGTGCATATGTACATGTCCAGGAAAATATTAAAACTCCCCTTGCATCTCCCTCGCCACCTTGGTACAACGAAAAACTTATTCGTTATTTCTGAAACCCGTACTTATGTCAGTTTGCTTACAAGATCAATGCCCTAACCACTGAGTCACGGTGACTACTAGTTTTAAGCTAGTGCCTTCTGCATTGATACCAGTCCTGCGTACTATCGTAATAGCTCATCTAATCGTAAGCGTTGTGCGGCGTAACAGGACCTGTGTTGAGCTACAAGGGATGAATAAAGCTTTGAAGAGAAAGAGATGTTGAGTATCGACTTGGAACTCGTTGGTCTTTTCCAGAATTTGTCGCAGTGTAAAGTGTGAAGTATGTGTAAAAAGGAAAATATATGACCAATGTGTTCTATGACATATGGTGCCGAGACATTGACCCTCACAAGACGCTCAATAAACAAACTTCAAGTGACGCAAAGAGCACTGGAGAGGTCGATGCTGGGAATTACAAGAAGAGACAGAATACCAAACGCAACAATTAGAGAAAGATCAAGAATATCCGACATAACAAAATATATAACAACAGCCAAATGTAGATGGGCTGGACACGTTGCCCGTATAACGGATAACAGGTGGACCAAACGTTTATTAGAATGGAGACCAAGAGAAGACAGAGGTACGCCTCGGTAGTTCTTCATGAAATAGGATCGCTATTCTTGAAGAGGGAGCAGATAAAACCGATATTTCAGTTATCGGTCATGTTCCGTCCTCCTCCATCGTCAGCCGGCTGGAAAAGTTCTAATGGTAATTCGTTCGAGCCCTCAGCCGTTTAATAGCTGTACCGAATTCCTCTAGGTTGAGTGGAATAACTACTTCATCGACGAAAGTTCGGCTTTCTTTATACCCTACCATGTTGTCCTGGTGATACCCATCAAGCAGCTGCTGAAAATGCAGTCATAATACCCTGCGGAAAGGTGCCAAATTAATCTCACTGCTTCGAATTGCCTGGATTCCAGGTCTGAAGCCTGCGACCAGGCTTTTAGCTTCCGGGTAAAACCTTCACACTTTGTGTTTCCTCCTAAGCTCTTCGATATCTTTGAGCTGGGAGACTGCGAAGGCTCTTTTCTTGTACACTATTATAGTGAACAGCTATTGAGGGAAGGACTTGCATAAACTGACACCGTTTTAGTTTCACTTGACCTTTCTTAATTAGAGGTAAGCTTGTTTTTTCACTAGCTTTACGCCACGCATAATGCGAGTTATAAACGAATAATTTCGAGTGGAGATCTATGACATATATGCTCAGAAGTTCCTTGATCTTCAAGACTAAATCGCGTATGTCGCGGACTTCCACCCATATTTTTGAGGAGGTTGTTGAGAGAGTCTTGAAGTTTTTTACCACCCTAGATTAGGTTAGGTTAGGTTGGGCGGCTATTCCCACTAAACAGGGACCCAATTAGGCCAGAACGAAGGCAACCTGTGAAACCGCGTGTAGAAACTGGAAATCAGTCTCAGAAACCGCACATGTGGAATTTCTTATAGGAAAAAAGGAGTATAAGTTCTGGGTAACCGTATCGGCTCCTACTATAATTTTTATAAGTTTCCTGTTCACGGATAGAAGTATTTTTTTTCTCTTCAAATCCAGGTTAGGCCAGATCTGTTTCGACAGAAGATAAGTGTTGATATTATTGCACCTGCTGTTAGCTATTCTTCTAGCTTCACTTACGAGGTGGGACTTTATCGATTCTAAAGAGACAAGCGTTTCCCCTCCATTTTCAGAGAGGATCCGACCCGCGCCTTCCGTAGCTAGTTCGTCCGCTCTGCAGTTGCCTGTCAACGATCTCGTTCAGAGACCTGCGGCATTGTTTTACCAACTTGGATCGTACTGTCGGTGATTCCAAGGCTTTAATCGCTGCTTGACTATCTACAGCGCTACCATCTACCGCGTTAATCGAAAGCCAAGCCGCAGCTTCTCGGACTGCCGTAATTTCCGCCCAAAATACACTACAGTGATCCGGCAGTCGATTGGCAATACTTAAGTCAGGTGCATTGAAGAAGACTCCTGCCCCCGTGCCACACGCTGTTTTAGATCCATCTGTGTATATCCCTATATCGCAGATTCATCTAAGACCCCACCAGATTCCCAAGCACTTTTGCTAGGAATTATTGTCTAGAATTTGACGTTGACGTCTATATAAGGGACAATATAGTCCTTACTGCTAGGGTTGGTTTACCGCCCTAAAGTTAATCCAAAATCGAAGAGGATACACGTATGTATTTTAAATTATGCTTATGACAAAAACAAACCATAGTATGTCAACAAAATTTTAAAGTATGAGTTAGAACATTTTCCTAAAAGTTATTAACACATATTTTATGTAACGATTGTTTGATAAAACTATGCCTTACGTCTGGAAGTAATACTTTGCTTTTACTGCCAACTGTATCAGAACACCGACTACCAATCAAACTGGAATTATTTAAAAGCCTTGCTATTTATAATATGTAATGCAAAGTCTAATAAAACTTTGGAAACTAAACAGACGAAAAATGTGTTAATTTTTATGACAAGTATACCGTTGTGGTGTTCAGAACGTGTAGACATGTACACAAAACATATACAAATTACAACTTTTTATTACAATATATTGATTGCGAGCAGCAGTTGTTTATACAAGCAAAGTTTGTTTGCAAAAAGTAAATATTATACTTTTTAACCATATTGTCAACGTCTTTATTTGCATTTTTCGTTTTATTTTATGACATAGTCCAAGCAGATGTAGATAATATACAAATACACATGTTTTCTAAACCGTGTCCGTAATGCCATTACTACAGATTGTGTTTCCAAGTTTTAAGAAGAGTACCAAGACATTCCCCAAGTGATTGTGGTTTCCCTCTGATTTTTCTATCAACAAACTGCTCACCAAACATCCAACGCTCAGCCAGGCAAGTTCGACAACCAAAGGTTTTTAGCAACACCACTTCTCGGCGGTTAATGGCAAACCTGCGAGAGTACAAATCGTTATGAAAAAGCTTCTCAATCCGCCGTTCGGAGTTGGCAATAAAAACTGGGACTTACAGTCCATTTGTGCAAAAAATATAACATGCGCAACAATGTCCTGGTAAAAGACTTGTCCATAACAAAGACCGCCCATACATTTCCCTCTACGTCCCCGTTATCCTGTTGTTCATCCAACATTTTAGGAGAGCTGCCCGATGAGGTCATGACTGCCCTCAACTCGCCGGGCATCTTGACTGAGCCACCGAAAACAGGTTGAAGAGAGACGGATTGTCTCTCAAAGCAAACAGACGGATTGTCTGCGAAGAGATGGATGGTCTCTTAATGCAACTAGACAGACGGACTGAGAAGAGATGGGCGGGCTCTTTAGACGAGAGAAAAAGCCAAGTCCTGAAAGAGACGGAACATTTTGAACCTAACCTGACGGACGGTCTCTCGACAAACTAAGACAAACGGTCCCAAAAATACCAGCGGTGGCGGAGAGAAGATTGAGAAGATGGTCTCTCAACGACGCAAGACGGATGTTTCGAAAATGTGTGCGTTGGGAGAGAAGAGACGGGCGCAACAATGAACAAACAAACAAACACGCGAATGTGGCACAGCACAACAACATCATGAATGGCTGAGAGCGCAACTTTTAATCCATCCCAGAGGGACTGCAACAAAGAAGCAGGCCTAACCGAAGGTACGCATAAGTTAAGGCTGACCGCAAGCAGTTAGAATCACGCAATTGAAGTTAACTTTTAAGTGAACCAATATCTATCGAAAGATACTACTTCTATGTGGCCCTGTACTAAGTCACCTCGGCTGTCAGTCATAAGTTACAGACTTTCGGAAACAGGTGTCTACATAAACACAATGAAGATTTTCTCAGTATCTCAGATGCCAGGCACCAGTAGGCACCACCATATGATGAAAGAAGAAACAATTGATCGGTCACACCATCCAATGAAATCCACTCACACAGTAAAGTAGAAAAGCGGGTCCTAGTCACCTGACACGACGTATTTTGTTTACTAGGTCGATGTATAGTTCGTCCTTAAATCTTCTCCTTTAAAGCTAGCCAACGCAAACAGGACTGAATATCTTACAAAATAATGTTCACTCAAAGCGACCAAGGATATCTTCATCCATCTTTGATAGAGTCCATGTTTCAGCGCCGCAGATGATTGGATTAAAATATTGTATAGAGTCTACTCAGTTCATTCGGAAAGGAGCCGTACTACTACAAATGCCTTCTCAGCCCAAAGAAACAGAGATTGACAAGAGTTAGTCCTAGCTAGAGTCCTAGTCCTAGCAAATCTAAGGTGGATACATTCCCTTATTTCCTCGAATTTATAGCTGTCGACTGTGACATTCTGTCCGATTCGTCGATGTTGTATCTTCTTGTTGACAGCAAATACTTTGTTTTGCCTTCGTTAACCGCTTAGCCCATTTAACCGGCTCTTGCTGGAGAAGTAGGGTAGACATTAATTGGCATTAACTTGGCGATGCCCAGTTTTGTAACCGTTATAACACATGAATTGTATTTATTATCGCCATCAGGTACAAGTCGATGTCCACCCGGACATAAGCGCGAGTGCTGACCAGCAGATAAAAACGGGACAGGTGAAGCAAAAATCCCAAAATAGGGACAGCATATTATCTGGGCTACTCCGAAATATTCGAAGATCAGGTCGATAAGGATTTTTAGAGTCTTGAAAAGAAATGGAAGTGGATGAGCCCTGATTGGATCAACGGCAGTCCTCACATGCCCGAAGTGGGCTACTGGCATCGGTGTAGCCGACCTCACGTCCTAGGGGCTTTCAAAATTATACTGGTTCTGTAGGTTGAAGGTTGTAACGTCGGAGTAATTGCCTGGCCACTTAAAAAAAATCTATGTCGACCACAAGCCTAAAATAAGACTTGATTTAGCTATTTAAAATCTACACCACATCAGCAAGCGAGTGCAGAGGAAATATTAAGGGGGGCAGTGCTTGGACGACACGTTCTTTCAAAAGTTCTCAGCGAGCAGTTTAAAAAGCGTTTATGGCACTTAATGTCAAACAAAATTGATCATGAATTAAATGAAGACAAACAAACTACCACTTAATGGAAATCTGACGAAGATTAACCGCGGGAATCCGATGGTACTTCGAATTAAAAACTCGTAACCAAAGGACGAAATTAATGATTTTCAAATCGTTCGTTTCCATGGCGCAGTTTACTGGACAAGAAGCAGAAAACACAAACTGCATTTTACTATATAAACCTACACTTACACTTAAAAAATGAAGAAGGTCCGTTCTTAGATGAAAACACTGTTATAAGGACTAGTTAGGCACACATTTGTTTGTTCCGGTTACTAAATCAATTGAAGGAGTTTATTTTAATGGACACAGATACGTTATTACTCTTTCAACGTTGTAACTGTTCTAAGCCAGTGTAGTTATTTATGCACTTAGTTTATTGAGGCAAAAATGTATGTAACAAATGCGGGCGGAGTTGGTGTAGTTATTTATCATGTTTAGGTAGAAGGTTATAGGTGCATGTCCCAACATTGGCATTGAATAATTTTGATTTCCTACAACAAAATTGTTTTCAATCATAACGTCATTAACACCCCTATGACAAATGCACAGTGGTCTGGAGACTTGGATTTTTAACTTAAAACTCAAATTCGGATACAGCACTTCAGTATATTTAAAGCTCCTTAAAAATTTTCAACTTTAAAGCTGTTAACTTACTTAGTCCTAGTGAAATGTAGGAAGTGATTCACTTTGAACTCCACTTGTAACTTTAAAACAATTTCGCAAACAATAATTAAAATACATTCTTGACTGTTAAATTTAAATAAATTGCACGCAATTTTAGCTTTAAATCAAAGCAAACTTGATTCAAATTCGTTTGAATCTACAATATGTCATCCAAAATGCTTATTTCAGGCAGTCGATGGATTTTCGCTTCCCGGACTACATCCACTTCTTTAAACAGCTCGTTGAGTTCGCAGTTGTACCTTCTCATACTTCGCCCTCCTTCTATCGAAGGATTCCAAGATCTGTTCAGCTATCTTACTTATCGTCAGCTCGATAAAGCAAAACTGACCTGCGAGTAAAGAGTTTCTAGTTGTTTGGACAAACCGAAGTAACAACGGTTGTCTCAGGTTATCCTTTGTCGAATCACCACCAGGGTGTTATTTGTGGAGTTTATATTTGCCCCCAGGTGGAAGAATTTTTTCACTTCAACACAATTATAGATGTCAATTGCCATATTCTATTTATCTTCTCCTCATTCATCAAACTACCGAATTCATTAATAAGTCAAATTTATTGACAGCAGCTTGTAAGATGTTGACAAGTGTCTGTGGACACTTAGGTTAGGTTATAGGGCTGGTTGCACTTAATTGGATCTCAAGGGATCCATTGTGTTCCCCGGTGTGTTGTGGGGCAATTGGCCTCCCTGAACAATCCCGAGTTCCGAAGGAATTGTAGGATGGCTCTCGGTTGCTTTTCCGACAATTCACCCAGATCATTAAAAAAATGTTCTTCGAGGGTTGTCTTCCTCTTTCTGCTAAGATTTCGGCATTCTTATAGGTGGTGGAATGTGTCCTCCTCCGCATCTATGTCGCTAGATCCTCTGCATAGATGTGTTGTGATCAAACGCATTATTTTTAGGTGGGCCGCTAACAGGTTATGACCTGTCATAATACCTGTGAGAAGTGATAGGTAACTTCTGTTGAGTGCGACGATTCCTTTTGTTTTTCTCCTATTAAGCGCTGTCCAGAGCATTCTTGAGGTGCGGCATGTTGTAAGTGAAGTCCATCTCTCATTCGCGAGTTTTTGAAATTTCGCTGTAATGCTAGTAATTCTAGTGGGGATAGGATTGAGTCATCCGCCATTATCAGATCCATATCAGAACCCATTCTTGCTAGTTCGTCCGCCTTTTCAATTCCATGTCTGTGGACACTTGCTTTATTTGTCTGCGTAAGAACCATAGTAAGGTTAGATTAGGTTTAACCAGGATTCAAAGTATAGCCTGCATCAGCACCATTGGAGCATTGAGAACTACCCCCATAGCAGGACTTGAAACAATACTTAACCTACTCCCACTTGATTTACTTGTGCAAGAATCAACATCAAAAAGAGCCCTTCGCATAAGCCAAACTGGAAACTGAGAACCCAGTCTGACAGGGCATGCACAGATCTTACGCAAATTTGTGGGCAGTACTGTATGCACCGACTACATGACGCCTTACTTAGACTTTGATAGACTATTCTCAACCTGCTTTTCCAGCAGGGATGAATGGTAGGCTTATCATTTATTAAATAACAGCACAACAACTTCCGTCTATACAGATGGATTCAAAATGGACACAGGCGTGGGTGCTGGATTCTTTTCCGAAACTCTCGGACTGTCCAGATCGATCAGACTCTCAGATTATAATAGTGTCTTCAAAGTAGAGGTGCTGACAGTGACAACAGCTGCCCAACAGGTCGTAATAAAGGCACTACCACAAGATGATATTACATTTTTCATCGACATTCAGGCAGCAATACGAGCGATTTCTGCCATAGAAGTAAAATCGACGCTTGTAAGTCGCTGTTGCGAAGAGCTGCGGATTCGTGGCAGGCAGTACAATGAAAGACTCTGCTAAGTCCCGGCCCATAAAGGGGTGCCTGGAAACGAGACAGCTGATGAGCTAGCAAGGAAAGGATCTTCAAATGATAGATGGAATGCGCTCAACTCCTGTACTATAACTAGGAAACTATGGCCATTCTACAACAAACAGAAAATTGATAGAATCCTGCAAATAATATGCTTAACTACTTGCAAGAAGACTAGGATTGAACACGGATGACTTATGCAGGGAATTGGTAACGAAGAAGTAGATGAAGACTCTCCACACTTTCTCAGCCACTGTCCAGCACTCTGCCATGCATACTAGACCGCAAACTGAACTGAAAAAAAAGCTAATAAAAAGAACAAAAAAATTGCTTTCTACGCATGCAACAGATTCTTCGGCAAAAATTGGTAGCCCAAACCTGCCACTATCCACTGGATGTACATAACCATAATAAGGCCCATACTCACGTATGCATGCCTAGTCTGGTGGCCAGCCGCAGTAAAAACTACAAATCTGAACATCCTTACGAAGATCTGGCTTGCGTAACAAATACTTCTTTCAGGATATAAAAGAACTGTCCGATAAGTCTGTGGTCGACATACACAGATTTATCAGAACCTCGGGCTGGCTTGATAGAGCATAGGCTTATGGTCCCTAGTAAGTAGGCTCGACTCCTAGACTCATTTTATATGGACCCAAGTGTGACGGGGGCCCTGTCATCCCGCCAACCTAACCCAAAGACCTTTGTTACTTAGTAGCCTTCTGTTTTGAAATATTAAACGTCCAGTGAAAGAAAGAAAGCAGGGTTATGTCTTTTATGAAAGATAAGATTAGATTGGGAAAGAAATTAAACCAGGAAATGTTATCATCAAGTCACAACACAGAACGAAGGAATGTTTCTTACGTTTCCGGTTTGAATATCGTTTATACCTCCAAACTAGACGCCAACCACAGTTTAAAATCAAAAGCAGGAAATCTTACTTTTTATACAGTCTCCCTTAGCATATTCTTAAGAAGATCTTCCATTCAAAACAATACCACGTGCACACTATTTTTTGCAATAACAATTTAAATTAATTTCATTTCTGATTGAACTTCAAGATAACTTGCGATTTGGCAGTTTTAAATTTATTAATTCTCAAGAATTCACTCACAAAACAGCTCAGTCCGGTTTATTTTTTATGCGATATTACAAGAAGCAAATATTTCACACGATACTATAAGTTATAAGCTTTAGGAACTTGTACCGAATTAGGTTGAATATTATTTTATCAGCTTGGAAACAATATCAACTGATGGTCTCAAAACTTCAAATGTTGTTAATGATGTAAACATGAGCTCAGTTGCCCGTCGCGTCAGTCGTCGTCGTTTCGCACATTCATGGAACTTGTATGTGTGTGTATGTCTGCAGATAAATATTGTGAGATTTATTTTAAGCTTAAGCAATCACAGCTTTCATATACCTTCAGAGTCTGCAATATGGCCAGCCTTGATTTATAGACTGTAGAGCGGTGTGAAAGACATTATTGGATAGTGTGCTTTTGTTTTACAAAACTTTACATTTTAAAGAGTGTCTACTGAACGAAACTACTTATGTTAAGTTTTCAAGTTTCGGACAATTTCAGTGATAAACGATGGTGCGATCGACGGTCAAGAGAAACCTCTTCACCCTTTAACCTAAAAGATATTTTGTATTACGCTTTGAGCATTACAGCAGTGAGGCTTGGCCATTGCACTTTCGGCTGAGTTGACCTTTGCGATTCCTCGTAAAGCAAATAACTTGTTTGTGCATTTAGTTTTGTTTTGTTATTTTGTTATAAAAGAATTTTATGATCATTTTATCCATTTATTTTGGAGAATTTAAATCTTTATTATAATGTTCAAGTTAAGATTAAAGTGTAACATTTAATTAAAATCGGATTAAATTTTACCCAGTTTCTTGAACTGAATACACGACTACTACACTCAAATTCAATAACAAGATTCAAGTTCACTTTCCCGAAAGGTCGGAAAGGAACAATAATCTACCCCAATCAAACTACCATGTATCGATCTTCATCGACGGCTCCAAGATAGAGTGTGGCGTTGGAGCAGGTGTCTTTTTAGCTGAACTGAACGTATCCAAATCGTACCGCCTTCCAGACTCTTTGAGTGTCTTTCAGGCGGATGTACTAGCGATTAGAGAAGACTGCAAGATACTTTGCCTCGGCCCTATCACCTCAAACAGCATAGGAATCTTTATTGATAACCAGGCTGCCACCAAAGAGCTCCACTCACTTACTTCGTCCTCTAAACTAGTTGAACAGTGTAAGGAAATCTTAATGCAGGCAAACGCTCGGTTCAATAACACTCTCCTCTGGGTTACCGACCACAGCAACATAGAGCGGAACGAGAAAGCCGGCGCGTTACCCAGATTTGGTTTAACCCTAGATGTCTCCCTTGCGAAGTCAGTCTGCTCCCCGATGGGACTCATCAAGGTCAAAATTTCAAAGCACGTACTCTCCATTGCCAACTCTAGGTGGAAAAGTCTAGTAACTTGCCTCATATCCAGACAGATATGGCCCGCTTACAATCAAAACAGGGGCCAAATTGTCTCTTCCGTGATCGTTTAACTCGTCACGTAAAAATGAGCATTATAACGCATTAACGATCATTCCGACGTAATAATGCTCGTTTTTACGTGACGAGTTATACGATCACGGAAGAGACGATTTGGCCCCAGGACGATTGACTTAATCCATAAAACCTGAACCGAGACAACAATAAGCATGGGCCACTGGCCAATTGGTCCACATGCTGCCAAGTTAGGCATTCCGTTCAACCCCCACTGCCGTAGTTGCGACAACTCACATAAAAAGGAAACCCTATTCCACTTTGTCTGTGACTGCCCAGAACTAGCCAGAGTCAGGCATCGCACACTTGGCAAACCCTTTTTTAAGGAATTATCAGATATTTCTCACATAAAATTCAGCAACATTATTAATGTTTTGAACCCTACAGAATGGATTTGAAAAACTAAGCCTAATCATACCCATTGATACCCAAGTCACGTGAGTTGTGTGGTATCAAAACGGCGCACCCTTCCCACTTCTACCTACCTTATTGCAATTAATTCATATAAAATAACAAATCAACAAAATATACGGGTTATATTGAAAGACAATAAATATGAAAATGCGATTTACTTTCTCTGCCATATCTGTGGAATACGTATTTTCAAGAAAAAAAAATAAAAATAAAAAGTTTGATGTGATAATTTACTTTCATTCTGTTTCACGATTAAATATCAAAAACTTGAGGAAAGTTGTACGCAGAATGTGTAAATAAAAATCAGCAAGTGATAACAACGAGTGCAAATCCAATGTAGAATGGATTGCCTTTATTGACTTTTTTTTTTAAATTTTTGCAAAGAGGTCGCGGTGTAGGGAAGATACAACTGCGACATACATATGTATGATAACTTAACATATCAAGATTGTTGTTAGTTCAAAGAGCTAAAAGCAATCGACAACAGTGGCCATAGAGAGTCTGTAAATTGTAGATTTTAAAGAATAAACGACAGTGGATGCCAGCAAGCCTAGCAAGTCTAGCGAATCGGAAGCAACATACCCGATAAGAGAGCGGGCAGTGACTCAAGTAGAGATTAGGAAAGGTACGTCGGCCGGCGGAGAGGAGTTTCTCTGGTCTTAGGTCTCTAAGACCCGTTGTGATACCCATAGGAGGTAAATCTTACCCTTAAACGCTAGCCTATGTAAAAACCATCCCATGGATTTGATAAAGTTGTATGAGTCGTTCACCGGTTTGCCAGATAGTTCCTCGAGATCCCGGAAGAAGTTTCGTCCGAGGAATTTGTGGTAGCAGTTTTCCATGTGAGAAGCACTCATTTTGTTAGCCTACACCGGCCACTTTAAGGGGTTTATCCTTGGGCCTTATTGATGGTGATGGCAAAGCAAATTTTGGGTAGTAACTGCAATCGGAATGGGTAATTGGACGGGATCATCGGTATAAATACAATATTAACTGCAGGACAACCAGTGACGACAGTGGCTTCGATCACCACTCGCATCCGCATGCCGTTGTATAAAGTCGATTCAAGTTCTTTATGAGCACGATGAGCGCGCCGAGTTTTAGTGTTAACTTATAGCACGGCATCCCAGATAGTTTCAAGGAGTTTAGGAACTTCACAGGGTTCACGTCGACCACAGAATCACCGCTTACTTGCTACAGAATTACTCGACAACTTGCACCTCTCCCTAAGACAATTTGCAAATTTGAGTAAACTTTTTTGATTCACTGTCCGAGAGTGGAAACCTCGTATTCGAGTTTGATTTTTCCATCCAGGGACGGATAATTATCTAGAAAACGATGACGTGTTCTTACGAGATAGTTACAGTGACACGGTGTGTGTTCTGCTTCTAGTCCTTGTTGCACATGTATTATACTGTGCTATTTCTAGTCATAAGATGTTTTTGAATCGCCCAGTGCCCGGTTGGAAAGCCTCTAGTTAAATCCCTCGAATCTGTCGCATTCAACTCAAAAACAGCTCTAAATTGTCGCTTGTCCCTTAACAAGATGGCTGAGCAATTCAAAATTCACCTTATTAGACATTCCAGGCAACTGCATAGCTGATGAACTCGCCAGAGAGCTGTCTCCTATTTCGTACACCAAAATGGTTCAGGTTGCTTTTAAACTCTGCGTTTCACTTGAGGTGGTTTGTTGTTCTACTGTGTTGAGCCACTGAGGTAAACTCAAAGACCAGAGCGATTATTTTGAAATCCCAACTTAGGTGTTGGATTCACACATTTTGATCGGACTAATGTCATTACATATGCAGCTCAGCCCCGATGATATTTTTACCGATCTTATTGGAAGCATGACTCCATAAAGCTCCTCACTCTAAACGTTCGCCTAGTGAAACACATCAAAAGCGATATTTCTAGTGATTTGTTGGCAATGTTGCGAAGAAACCGCCGATGTTAAGTTTCTTCACATTGAAGTGGGGCATGCCAGATATTCGTACTTTAACTAAACTAAGAACCGATCCTAATCGATTTTGGCTGTTCCGAATATTCCGAAGCGTGTCTGATGATTGGCATCAACCTGTTTCCGAGAGTGCTCTCTGACTGTACGACCAACAACATCCTGGTATTTAGCTTTAATGTCTTTTTTCAAACTGAAGGTCGAGGATCCTTCCTTAAGTCTTTCCTTGACAACATTCCGCATCCGAATAAGGGCCATTTTCCTGTTTGCTGCATACGCCGTCGCATATGTTTAATTCTTTCTAAAATGTCCGTCCTATCGTACCTTTTGAATGGTACATATGTGTTCTACGTAGCTGTGCAGGGTCTCCACGAGTTGGTAACTAGCCCAGTTTATCAGAACTGTTTGGAAATTAATTTCCATCGAGTTTGAAGCTCCATTGTACCCATTCGCCAAAGAATTTTAAAGGAAAGATGAGAAAAAAAATACATGCCATCCGAGCAGGTCCGGGGTCGGTGGACAGAAACAATTCTTACGTTCTCTTGAATTAAATGTCGGAGTCACTTAGCTTGCCCTTCTTTATAACGACTTATTCTTCTCAGCGTTTAAAACTACTATTGTACCTACATACATTATTGGCTGTCCAATTGTTGGTACTGCTACTGTCGAGTCTCACTATTTCAATGTGTTTCATGCTTAAGCTTCCAATTGTCAGTCTCTGGGAAAATAAAAATGAAGTAATAAAGTTCCCCTTGGTCTAATTTCCAATCTGAAAATGTCCACCACGACGTCACTTGATTGTCAAAAAATTTCTTGGCACACCCTATATAAACTGTTTATCATCAGAACAAACACTTGCTGATAAGTGGCAATTCCGTTGACATGAATACGAACGGATTTGCAAATTATTTGGACGGGAGAGTGTAGCACCAACGCAGTATTGATATTTAAGCAATTATGTTTTAGTATTAGCACGGAAGGAATAAGTTCCCGGAATGTCCATGAATTTGCCGCCAGATGTGTGTCCTTTGGAAACCCAAGTCGCTGGTCATACATTTGATGGCCAGTTCAGTAAATTTGGAATGCTGAGAGACACACTGGGTGTTTCTGTATACAAACCGCTAGGAAAGCCCACATGTGCCGAACGTGAAATATCATTCTACAACAAAATAAAAGATGCACAAACCGATTCCACTAGTCAACTCAAGGAATTTATACCTCAATATGAAGGTCAGATTGAAATGTTTGTTTTTGGCAAAAAGGTATGTACGATGTTAATAAATCAAATATCAGGTATACGTAAAAAAAAAAAAAATGACTCATGCTTTTGTTTGTAAAAAAAATTTAGCAACTATTTATCCGAATGGAGAATCTAACACATTCAATGAGTATGCCCTGTGTAATGGATATTAAAATTGGCAGGAGAACTTGGGATCCACTGGCTAACGCCGATAAGATCTCAGTAGAGACACAAAAGTATGCCGCTTGTAAAGATAGTATTGGTCTCTGCATTCCTGGATTTCAAATCTACGACACAAGTGGTGAACTTGTAAAATTTGGCAAGGACTATGGGAAAAGTTTATGCCAGACAACATTTCGTGATACATTGGTGATGTTCCTAAGCGCACAAAACAAGTGTTATAAACCGTTGATTAAATCGATTCTAAATCAGTTATATCAACTGCAGAAGTGGTTTACAGCTCAAACTTCAGTTAACTTTTTCTCCAGCTCGATTTTGATTGCGTACGACTATGGAGTACTGTTGGAGAAATTGAAAGAAATTGAAAAAGGTAAATATTAGCAAATGAATTAAGTTTTTTTTTGGGTCTGTCCTCTCATGTGGGTGTTCATTAGGATTACGGTTTGGAGAGCAGACCACTAAGACAACAGAGCAAGCTTTCTTATGGCCAATTTCCTAGGTTAAGCCACATAACCAGCACCGATTCCATGTTTGACTGGAACAATCATATCTTGGTGATCTAGCTGATTTCATTGCTCTTCCGGATCATGGGCAGAACATTGAACTCAGACTTTACAGAACAAATTTAACGTAACTGGTTAATATGTGGTCTCCATTTGCGCTGTAAATGTCTGATTCTGTCACGCCGAAGCAGAATGTGCTCTAGTAGGTCTATTGTTGTGATTTTTAGAGGTGAAAAACCGATATCTGTGGCCACAAGGAAAAACAGCATAAGTCACACACAACACAATACGATTTATGTTGATTTTCCTTGTGACCACAGATATGTTTCTTTTTTTGAAGACGACTCGCAAAGCCAGGTCTTCAATTCGCTTATTGACACAGAAGTTGTGTAATTCAATCCTTTTACATACATACCTGGTACTACGATCACAACTTTATCGGTATAGAACATCAAAGCCATTTCGGTCTAATCTTTTAAGTCCTATCAACTAGAAGAAGCCAGAAAAGTGCCTAAAAAGCGTTGCCAGCTCATTTGTCTTCTTGTCCAGTTGACGGCCATACTGATAACACATCCACCTATTGTTAAATTCTATGTTCTTTTTACAATTGCTTTGCTATTGTTTCAGTCTCCATTCAGTAATAGAGAGCCTCTTTCGTTTTCCAATTTATGAACCTACTATCGATGATGAAATGGTTTAGCTTATTCCCTGAAAGAAGAGAGGCGCTTAGAAGGTATTCTTGACGAAACGCAGAATTTCAAGAAAAAGATAAGACACAAAGTTTAGTTCGATTTCTCATCCATCTGCGACATCCCTTCCTTGGCAACACATAAGACACTTACGAGAGTATAATTTGTCATAAGAAGCTTCTCATTCAATGGTCTTACTATTATTCTTGCTCATTTTACAAAAGATTCATAGTTCTAATCAACAATATTATGTTCTAGGTGATTTGGGTCCTTCTAAAGGAGATAATGGAAGAAATAAGGTAAGACAATGCAAAACAACATGTTACACATCGAGTTGTAATTTATAAAATATTTTCAGAACAAACCCAACATAGACTGCATTCCATGGGTAAAAGTTAAAATGATCGACTTTGCACATGTCTTTGACACCGATATGAAAACTTATGATGAAAATTACTTATTTGGGCTGCAGAATCTTATTTATATTTTACAACGTATATTAATAGAAAACTGGTAAAAGGCATTTAAAATATATTACGCAGGTGTGTGGAGAGTGTGTGTTAAATTATTACTTAATAGGCTTGCATTAATAAATAGCCTGTGAGATTCATAACTCTTTCTTTTGGCTTTGCCGCAGTCGGGTAAAAATGATAGCAACTGCTTCTCATGAGTTATTGCTTAATGATCGAAAGAGCAAGAGAAGAACAAACCAAACGAGTTGGTCTCATGATGAATGATGATACATGCTGTCGACCACAAACCGATCCGTGGAACACCGTCTAGGGCAGAACTTAACAATCGACAGCTATAAATTTGTGGTAGTGAAGGAGTTTATCTACTACCTCAGGGAAAATATACAAACGACACCCTTAGCGGAAATTCGACAAAGGACAACCTTAAGCAACCGCTACTACTTCGATTTGTCCAAATAACTAGGGTCCAAATCCTAACTCGAAGGTCCAAAATCATGTTCTACAAAACCCTGATCTTGCCAGTCTTGCTTTATGGAGCTGAATGCTGGACGATAAGTAAAATAGCGGAGCAGGCCTTGGGATTCTTCGCAAGAAAAATTCGAATATTTGGTCCTGTCTTCGCCGGGGGGGATTGAAGAAGAAGATATAACTGCGAACTCTACGAGCTGTATTAAGATGTGGAAAAAGTCCGGAAGCCAAAAATCCGTCAATTGCACTGAATCGGCCACATCGAGCGAATGGACGAGAATGCTCCAGCTAAGAGGGTCTTTGAATCCCAGCCACGAAGAAAAGGAAGACTGAACCTCCGGTTTAGAGATCAGTTAATCGCAGACGCCAGAAATCTTGGTCTAGTAAACTAGAAGCAACGTGCCCAGGACCGTGAAGGATGGAAGTAAGTAAGGTCGAAAGAGCAGTCATTTTGGTATAAAATATTGATTTCAATGAAATGAAACAATCTCAAATGTTAAGAAGACTCCAGAAACACTTTATTTTTTATTAAAACACGCTATAAAGGAGTTATGACAGCCCTTACACTGTCACAGAACGTGGTTGGTGGGCAAATCGAAGGAGAGATAAAGATACTAACGCACGTACAGATCTTTCCACTTTCGCTCTATACGGCTTGAGAAGAAAACTTATATTTGACAGTACATCCGAGAGTAAGCTTTAACACGTAGATTTTCAGATGGTAATGCTATGACTATCCTATGTTTCTGTCGTCTGATGCAAAGACGCTGGCATATTCATGCGATAAGTAAGCTCCACAAGGTTTAGAATATAAATTTCTTAGGTCCTAAGCACACATATAGCAACTTTACCAGCGTCCTCGGTAAGAGCTTCTATTGACGATTGGACCTGTAGTATCAAAGCTGGCATGACTCGCTCCAGGGTGCAGATATACCAAACGAGTGTTTCGACGCTTAAAGCAAAAAAGATTGATGACAACCTATTGGCAATCTAATAGAACAATACACTTCCGCCAAGCACAACAGTTTGTTTGGAACTCAGCAACAATGTTAGAAAGTTAATTAGAGTTTCTACCGTTAACTAGCGCCCTGTTGCCCGTTTAAAATGATTGAAGCTCGGGAAAATTACCAACACTTCTGCTCCTAATCATTGTTTTGTCTACTGTGACCTCGGTATGCGAACACTCTTCTGCCAACTCCTCATTGTAGTGGCTCTATTGTCCTAAATTTCTGCTTGACTCATGCTTCCACCAACTTAATAAAACATCGATAAATTGGAATGGCTTCGTCTGATTGAATGTTCTACAATGACTGGCCAACGAATAGAATTCGTGGTTAGTATTTGCGTTTATAGGTCAAAAGCAGTATCTCATCTTTCATTTACTATTGACGTAGTACTACGTACTATTGACGTAGATCCGCGATGAAGAAATGCGTCAACTAAATTTTTCACGAAAGTACCAAGTTCGAAAGATCTTGCAAGCCAAACTAAACAAACAGCTGAGCCTCTCTAACCACCGCACAAATTACTTCCACGTCACTTTCAACACAAATAATCCAAAATTAGGTATCAAAAAGTAATACATTCTCCAGAGACCACACTTTTATTTAACGAAATCAACACTCAACGCGTATCTATTCCAGCGGAACTTCAATGGCTCCAGCATTAATGTCGTCAATGATATCGTGTGGTGGTCTGCCGTCAACTGTGCAACCAACACTTTGCGCTGTGCCCAGAATCTCCTTGCAAACTCCACCCATATTTCTTGCCATTGAACGGGCACGCATAGCAGTAGCAATTGCTAGGATATCATCAAAACTGATATTTCCACTGTGCTTAACTAGAAATCAACTTGTTTAGTTCAGTTTCACAAATAAAAGAAATACAATCCATTCTTACTGTTCTTTTGCTTCTTCCTGTCCCTTGGTGGTTCTTTCAACGCCTTGATGATCAATGACGCTGCTGATGGTACCACAGTGATAGCAGCTTGACGATTTTGAATTGTCAGGCAAACAGTGATCTTCAGACCTTTCCAATCGGATGTCGCCTTGGCAATATCATCACCAACTTTTTTTGGAGACTACGATAAAAAAGTTTAAAATTGTAAACAAACTGGAAGAACACAAAACCAAGTTATTCAACTCACCAAACCAAGTGGACCAATTTTTGGCGCAAGGGAAGACGTAGCTCCTACTTCACCACCAACGCATCGCAAATAAACTAGAAAAACAAACTCGGTTAGTGAAATTCCAATTTTATAAGTTTCTCGGTACATACCTAGCTTAATTTCTGTGGGATCGAATTTTGGTGGCATTTTGCTATTTTTTGATTGAGATGATTGCTCAAAATTAAAATAGGATTATTAGATTTTACTGGATTTTCACCGGTAAATAAAAAACCCAAACCGAACCAGGGTAAATTAGGTAAAAGGAAAGGAAAGAAAGAATCGTGTTTGACAGTGACTTAAGAGACGTCAAAACTCATTTCCGCTTTGAAGGGAGGTACCATCGGCAGTTTATGGATGCATTCAGCAGACAAATCAAGAAAATAAGTGTTGAATGTAACGCAACCTTAATTGAAGATATAATTTCCATTTAATTTTCAAATAATATATAAAATATATATATATAAATACATATTAAAATAAATTACAAGCTTATTTAATGCGTGTTTATCAATAAAAGTTTCTATAACAGGGTATTTCTTTTTATGCTTGTTGTTTGCCGACAGATCCGTCACTGCAGCTGATAATTTGGCGTTTATTGGACAAACGGCAAAGGGACAAAGCGAGACTGAGGAGTCGATTGAGACTGTAGTGAAAATATGTTCTAGCTGGAGATACCGTTTACTTGATATACGAGTACAATTGAATCTGTTAAGTGATCTAAAAAAATACATTTTTTAGCTGGCATTTGAAGCAATGAAAACTGATTGATCATCTGATGGAGTCCATTGTGCCTGAGAAAGGTAAAAATCGCCGATGATAAGGATATCGTCAGTGGAATCAAGTAAGTCAATTATATGTTCGATAGTTAGTTGGTTGGATTCAATAGGTTGAGCTGAAAGAATGTAACAACACATAACAGAAAGTGACCTGATGGGGAGTGTTATCTTTATTGCAACAAAGTCAACTTTGTAGGAAGAACAAAAGGTAATGGGAGAGGAGTCAAGGCTGTCGTGGATAGCCTTTAGGACGCCTCGACAAGGGGAAGTAGATTGCCCTCAGTCAGGGTGTAGATATCAAAGGGGAAAGCATTGGATTGGCGTAGAATAGCGTATAAGAGCGAAGACCTCTTACGTTCTGGTAGGAGGTGTGGCGGAGTAAATTGAGTGTTGGCACGGAAGGCAAGTTATGGACAAAAAAATTAATCACGGTCGGCTCGTCTTCGCTGGAGATGAGGGACTCGCTCCGAATTGCTTGAGGGGTTTGTGTGGGGCAGCGGTGGGTGAAATACTAGGTGGTAAAGGCAGCACGATTTCGATTTCTATTGCTAGGGCGGCAGGGGGAGTGGTTGACAGTGATGGCATGTGAGACTCCAAGTCTACAACTCTTCATAGAGCATGAGTAAAGAAGTCAAAATCACGGACTGTGATTACATTTGATTTGTTCAAGCAGTCATCAAACTGCACGACCTTTAGAGATCGAATGCTTTAATTCGCCTTACATGGGCACATATTGGCCATTGTCCGTACCTATTTCCCCAGAAGCTACAGAGATGAAGAAAAGGAAAAGAGTATTGTGCCTACACTTCCTTAGTTAATATCAGAAAACAACTTAAGGCGAATGTTTCTTCAACGATATAAACGATTTGAGCAAGGCTCATCTAAACTGCTACGTTAGGAAATCTAAATCTTTTCACGAGTAGACTGGGGTCGAACTTAAGCACTCAATGGTATCACAGCGGATCTACTTGTGGTCTAAGTGTCCCTATTCTTGGAGGATCTGAACAATGGAGACAAAAACGACTTGACATCTCACTAAATGGATTAAATTAGATTAGATTATATATTGAGGTGGACCTATTGTGATGTCCTCTTTTTAAAGTCGGAGTGAGCGATAAATCCGGCGATGTCTTTGGGTAAGCTGATGGTTATATCTTCCGCCATGAGGTAGTAGTTACCCAGGAAACGATGACGTGTTCTTATGAGACAGTTACAGTGACACAGCATGTGTTTTGTTGATTCTTCGTCTTCGTCTTCGTTGCACATCGTACATGTATTGCCAGACAGTGTTCGGCGGTCTATAACCAAAGCGCAATTTTTGGGTTAAGGACCGAGTTTTGTCCTTGGGCTTCCCATGTGAGTTTTAAATCCAGAGTTACCTCTATCTAGAGTAATCACAAAATGGAACGATCAACTATTTTTTCTTTTACAAATTTGAGGAATACATTCGAACAAAATATGAAACACAAATTGCATTTGTCTGTTGTCTTATGTTCTTGTTCATGTTGATAAATAAAAACAAAATAAGTTCCTTCCTTCTAGTTTTATTAAATAACTCTTTTTAATAATAAACATAATACCTAAAATTTAAGGTAACTTCGTTTTAACAATAACTTTTTGGACATCCTTATAAGCGCACCTCAACTTGTACTTTGCAGAAATAATTAAGATGGTTTTTATTTTATCTATTTTTTTTGTAATCAAATGCAGTTGGAACAGCATGCTTATTATTATTTAATTAAATACTTATTCGCTAAAGAAGAAAGATTTAATCAATTATACTTTGGAACTGCAGAAGAGTTCGATACTTTAAAATTTGTCGTAACTACAAATAGTGTTGCTTGCAACTATGGCATCATACTCAAATGATCGCCTTAGTATCGAACTTTTGTGGATTCCCAAAATAAACAAAAATTACTGTAATCCCATTAAACAATTTAAATAAGTAATTTGAAAGGAATATTCAACTAATGGGATTGTGGAATTCCACTTAAGGATTAAGAAGATTAAGATTGGAAACGTTTTTTTGCTCTACAATGCTACTAACTAGAATTTTTGTCACTGGAGTTTTAATTGAACGGAATTTATGCTTTAAAAACAATTAAAACACACTCTTGTTGTGTGTCAAAATTATATATAAAATTTCGAATTTATTTTGCCACTTTTTCCCGGCAAACTCTAACTTATTTTCTAACTAAAAAATGTTCTCATGCTGCTTCAATGTCTTTCGGTACGCTTGAAATGTTTGTTTTCAACAGTCGTTTCTAAAAAAATAATTCTTATGTATATGTATCTTGATGAACTTAATAATTAGTAAACGTTTTTTTTGTTTTTAGAGGCGATATCATCACGGTAATTCTTCGATCGCATTTTAAAATAATAAAAAAAATATTACATACTCTTTGTAGTAAAAGCTAACTCTATACAAATTTAAATAATAAAACAAAAAGATTTTTTTAGGCCATCGTTAAGGCTCCAGCTCCTAAGCCGAAACCTACGCCTTTTGGACCAAAATTTCGACCATAGCAACTTCGGCAATAGATATCTCCATCAGGACCATCGTTAAGATTCGTTGAATCGAGTGATTTTCGGCAATCGGCGCAGTGGAAGCATCTCTTGTGCCATATCCTACTTTTGCTAATCATTCGTTCGGCGGCAAATACTGCAAATCCACAGCGAGGACAACCACCAGAGGATTTTGTTCCATGTAATAGTCCTCCTTCAGGGCTAAGAAAAATAAAATTATATAAAATATTGTGTGTGTGCCTCTAAGGATACAAAGTTATTGATACTTACAAACAAATTGTCGATTCACCACCAGTAGATACCAATGTTGGAGCATGACCGTATCCAAAACCTTTTGGTCCATACAATTTTCCGTAGCATGCTTTGCAATGGATTTCATGATCGGGACCATCGCAAGCTATCATCGAATCTAATGGCCTGTGGCATTCTGCACAATTGAAGCATTTTTGATGCCACATTTTTCCCTTTGACAATTGTTGTTCAGCAGCAAAGACCATGCCACCGCAGCGTGGACATCCCTCTCCTTCGGGTGCTTTAATTGAGGTTGTGTCAGGATTATAGAAAGGTCTTTGAGATGAAATTTGATCCTCACTATAAAAAATAAACAAAGTGTCTACTGTAGATAAGATTGAAAGTATTGTGGCACACGGTAACATATGAAATCTTTTGTCACATCACCCTGTGATGCTTACTCTTTAGCGTACGCTTTCTTGTGTAAAGAAGAAAGAGGAACTCCCTAAGAATATGCAGTGAGATCTCATTACTCTCCCGACATAGTCTACAGATTGAGTCTGCCTGGAATACCTCCTTGACGTAACCTTGGAACTTTTTTTTACGGAAAGGGAAGGCACCAGTAAAGGATTTAGCAGCACCACTCTGCAAGTGACTCAGTCGTTTTATTAGGCATCCGTTGTTTTTTTGGCTAGAATCGAATGCAGATCTGAGTTTGAAATATTCTTCGGAACAATTCATGCAAGATTATCGGTAAGCCTTGGCAATTGCTCTTCCATATTTTAGACATCAATTTTTGCCATTAACTTGATGGAAAAATAAGCCTTGCATGGCTCTACACTGTGCAAAATTATCTGAATAGTCAAAGAACTTGACTTTACAAATGTGAAAGGTATTCGAAAGCACTTGGATAAATGTCAATTGATTTCGAGATTTTATGGTTGGACCAAAGATCTTAAGACCCCAATACCAACTAGGATAGGTAGGTAGGTAGAAGTGGCGGTTCAAACTCAACCCAATTAGTACTGGGATACGCCGTTTTGAAACTATAACTTATGTAGGTTGTTTTCTGGTGTTGAAAAGTTGATAGATGGAGTTAATTAAAGCTAACCTATGGAGTTGCAACCCCAGTAAAAGTGTTCTTCCTTACTCTTTTCAACACATTCACATCGAGATATATATTAAGTCAAAGGATTAAAGTTACTAATACGTACGATAAACCATCTGTCTGCAAGAAACCAGATCCGCAAGCAAATCCATAACCATGTGGTCCCCATTTCTTTCCGTAGCATGTTTTGCAATAAACTTCCTTATCAGGGCCATCACATGCAATAATTGAATCCAATGTTTTCGTACAATCATTGCATTTGAAGCACTTCCTGTGCCATTCACGTCCCTTTGATAAGACTAATTCAGCAGCAAAAACTACTCCTCCACAACGTGGACATCCTTCACCTGGTTTTGCTCTTATTTTGCTTACATCACATGCAGCAGTTTTTGGTGCCATGTCACTAAAATAGGAAAAAAAAATTAACAGGATGTGAGATATATTTTAGCTTTCAAGGAATAAAGTTGGGTTAAATTAATTTTAAAACAAACAAACGATTGTTAGAGACAGCATTTTAAAAACAATAAGTTGAGGAATCAGCAGACCTGACTGCTGACTAAACACTGGTGTACCACGTACCACACATCAACATCTAAAAAGAACAAGTATATACAAAATTTAAGTTGAAACTGTAGGGAAATGTGTGGATTTCTTGAGCTTCTCCTTCTCTCCTAAGACCTCCTAGTTCAAGAGTTGCATCTTGCGTCTCCGAAAAGGATTTTGACTTTGAAGCAAACACAATTTTGCTAAGCCAGTTTTTGGGCCATCATACGCAGAAAGTGGTTTGTGTCTGAAATATTAGCACAAAATTCAAAAAAAAACTTTTTCATTTAAGAAAGTGCATCCATAATATCTTGACAGTGGATTAAATACGAGAGAGCTTTTAGAATCCTTTTGCGCTTATCCTTGCTGAGTCTACAGCAATTTGTTGTTTACTCCATAGGCTTTCAGTGAATCAAGTATGTTCTTTGGCTGGAAGGCAACTGATTTTACCTAAAGACAACTTCCCCCAGTAAGGCCAAGGGGGATAGCAACGGTTGGGAGAGCTGGCCACGCTGACACCACTATCATCTGGCGTGTCTTGGAGCGACACGAAGATGTAGTGGGGAGCGACGACGGAAGGGAAGGAAATAGGTAGAGATAGTATAGGATAGTTTTAAGTAGAACAGGCCTAGGCTAGGGTTTTAGTTTAAGGTTTTAGGTTACCTTGGGATAAACTTAGAATAGTAAGTGTTCCGTAATGGGTGCACTTATTTGCCAAACATTCACTATTCACACTATATATTGAGTTTTTTCTAAACAATTTCTTTTTAATGTTATTTTCTTTAATTACTTGTTGTACTCTCATTAATATTTTCCGCTATATTTTGTCACTCAAATTAACGTACGCAAAATTATGTAATTTGTAAAAATTTCTCGCCCTCTTCTATTTTGATCATCGAACTGTGAACATCATTCTGATCGTATGTATATGGTAATAAATTTGTTAAATTGTTTTTTGGGATAATTTCTTTCGTTTCTTCGCTGGTAAATCGATACATGATCGTTTATTAGATTTTCTATTTCGTCGTCGTATCCTAATTTAACAATTGAAAAGTGCATTACACATTCGCTTCTTATCGTCATATGTGTGGAATACGCATTGTATAAATCGTCTTTACAAACTTATCATTCGTCGTTTTCCTAATTCATTCGTCGTTCTTTTCATCTCGTCCTAATCAAAAACAGTAAGGTTAGTCTAAGTTTCCCCTTTCCATCCTCTCTCCTCTGTATTGCCCATACCATTGAGTTGGAGATTTTCTTTTCCAATCTTCTCTTTCCTGTCTTCAATAATGTCCGTTCGAAGTCTGAGTAGGGTATTAGGGATCTTCTTTCTTCTTCTATTAGCTACTCTAGGCACGAATTAAAAATGTTTCATCAGGTCGTGTATTTTGGAGGGGGACAAGAACTACCCCGCCCATCGAGCCTAGCTGTGCAACCGCGAGCGTGCCACCCTTCCCCTTGCATACACCGAGATGCCTCCGTGGCCCTGTCCTGGATCATAACAAGAAGGCTGGACAATCTGATCTCTCAAGAATGAGTGTTTTTTTCAGAATGCGGAGGCCATTGATCACCCTATTTAATTTTCTGAGATGTTGCTTATCGAGATTTGCAAGAAAATTGATTTTCCTTTATGATGGTGTAGGAAATAGCAGCTTGAAACATACTTGTGTTTGCCGAGACTGACTTAAAAGTTCGAACGAGGTAATTTTTCAAAATTCTGGCTCCAGTTCCAACCTCCATTTTACAATCGACAGTATATCAAGCGAAGTCTGATAATAAAGATTGGGATTTCTGTTACTTCAAATCCTCGCTGTTGTTTAACCGGATTTGGGTTGTATATTTTCCAGGATCCTGCTGATGTAGTGCAGACTAAAAAAAAATATTTTCGAGGCTCCTGAACACAATTTTGCGGAAAAAGCCGTATAATCAAAACTGTCTTGCAGGAAACCTGTAATAATATAGAATTCTGTCCAGAATATGCTCATAACTGCCGGTAGTCAGACTGTAGATATAGCCCGTGACTGTTACTAGATAGCAGGGGATGGATGAAAGAACATATGTATTCTAGCTGAATCCACAAAAGCAAAATCGCTTACAGCATCGTGTCAGAATTTCAAGAAAAAAAATTTAAAAGTTGGTTGAATAATAATTATAGATATGCAACTAGGCAACCAATTAGAGTGGACTCTAGTCAAAAGATGAAGTAAATTTGAAGACAATCTAGAGCAAATTGGATTGCATTGTATAGAGTAGAGCTATAAGAGAATGCAATCATTTTGGCATTTAATTCATTTGAAGTCATTGAAGTCTTTGAAGTCATTGAAGCATTGATTGGCCTAGTTCTTTTGAGAGAGAAATCCTTCGGGTGATCCAGGTTCCGATCTGTTTGGGTTGCTCAGCGATCCCCCGAAGAGTTTTTCCCTCAAAAGAACCAAAGGCAACCAAAGACTTCAATGACTTCAGACGACTTCATTGACTTCAAAGACTTCAATGACTTCAGATGACTTCAACTAATGCTACTGACTTCAAAGTAACTTCAATGAATGCAAAACGATCTAAATGAATGCATTCATTCTGACTTCAAGATTATGATTCGAGAAAATGATCCTGACTTATGATTTTGAAGTTGATGTCATTATTGAAGTCATTGAATTGAAAAAAATCCACATGATTCACAAATCCACAATGATTGCATTGTATTACAGCCTTGGTATAGAGACTTCAAGTCAGAAGTGTTCGCAGAGGAAATCCAAATCCGAAATTTGTCAGAATATTGTAGTCAGTTCTTAAACCATATGTTCCTTTATACATGCATGTAAAAACTAATTTTATAGCAGATACGCAACATTAGCTAAAAAGAAGACGAAGCTGTATGGTCTGGAGTCTGGAGCGCCCTTTAAATTCTTGACAAAATGAACATAAATACATTAATGTGTGCAACCATTTCTTCACATTTTTCTTTGGATGACAAATGATTTGTGTCTTCATCTATTGGTTAAGGTGTACAAAATAGTTGAGTGTTTATTTGGAAATACGTTTTCAAACTGACAACATTTTCCGAAAAATATTTAAAAAGAAATAAAGTTAAGTGTTTTAAAATAGACTGTCTTGTATCTTAAACCGCCATCGGTATCTTGTAGCTCCGTAACTTGTGTCTATTAGAAGTGTTGTGCTTATTCTATGTAAACAAATCTATGTATGTTTCTTCACTGATCAAACGAAAGTGTCGTTTAGCTTAAGTCATTTTCTTTTGTGTATTGTGACAATAAATTTTAACTACATGTTTACAACAATAATTTTTTAAAAATTGGCTGGTAGCCAAATTAAAGTAAAAATTTCCTATAAACACTTAAGAATTTGGGAAATGTATTACTCGCGTGATTTTTATTTCGTTAATAAAAAACAAACAGGCTCCGACAAAAAATATTTAACATACACATGTTTCTATAAAATTGGGAAACATAAAAAAAAAAAACATCACAGAAAGGAATGCTTTTGTTCTTTTCTTCTTTTATTCTTAAGTACCTCTGCCACTCTTTATCTCTTATATCAGAAGTTAGTCCCATCGATGATATTCCAAGATGGCCATAACCACGGGCCCCAAACTTTTGTGCATAACAACCTGTTAATATATGTATGCATTTTTTTTATTTTAAAGTGACCTATAAAAGTGGTCCTAAAATGACTGACACAAGACACATGCTGCTCTATGACATCCATCTATATTTTTTTTTAAAGTGTCAGAACTTTTAGCTTTTGCTGTCGATTAACGCGGGGTCTGACTTTTATATTCAGTATACTTCGGCAAATTAGCATGGAAAGTTTTAAGCTTAATCAACGCAATCAAATCGTGGACATTTTTTTTTTTAATCAGAGTTTTGTTCGCTAAACTTATGGAGCATAATTTAAAGTTGTGACACTCTTGAAAAAACACCCTTTAGATGAATTTTCTTTTCTGGACCGAATTGAGTTTTCTTTAAATGAAAATTACTAGAGATAGATGCAATTAGAAAAAGAGAAACCAGGGCAGCATGTGTCTACATGAAATTGTAAAAAATTTGGACGACCATTACTTTAATACACCTAACACCAACACTGTTTATTTGTGGCATGTATTATACCTCAGAATCTTTAATTTAGTTATTTAAATGTGCTGGAACCTTAATGAAATAGAGTTATATTTGAAAATCGTGACACCTGTCAGATAAATTAATTTTCCATATGTGTCACGGACATGACATAACTGTTTAAAAAAAAAACCTTTTCATACATGTGACAGTGAAATGAAGATATAATTTTCATATTGGAACTTAACTTAGAACTGTCATCGTGGTCACCATGGCTTAAGTGCGTTTGCTGCTTAGCAAAAGGACACAGGTTCCAGCCTCAAGACGCGGTACCACCTCTTCGCAGGCATGACAAACCTGCAAGAGTATAATCCGTCATGAATAAGCTTCTCAATCCGCCAATAAAACTGTCTTCCATTCGTTTGAAAAATGTAACTCGCACAACATAAATGGTTGCGAAAAGCTAGGGCTTGCTTCTCTATATCCTGTCGTGTCAAATACAGTGGAAGCTAGTTAAGTGGAACCAGTTTAAGTGGAATACCTCTATTAGTGGGCCAAATTGCGATGCACCGCGGTGTTTTTTTTTTTTTTTTTCAGAAAAATACTCTATAAGTGAAGCTTTCCACCCCTATAACTTATGACATCGGGATGTTCGTAAGAAATACTGTGAATTGTAGGCAATGGCAACAGTACCAATAATTCTCCCCAGTCATACTGGACACCGCCCTCGGAGCAAAGATTGAAACTTAATACCACCTGAGTTTCAAAGTCCCTACACAAACACTACCGCTGTGTGAATAGCATCATAAGGGTATTCATAGCCTCTTTAGCTCTAGTGAATTATATATTAAAAAAAATTAGTGAAACTTATATTTTATAAATTTACCTCTGTAATTAGAATTATTTATTTGAACCTCTGTAAGTGAAGCAGACTTGTAAGAAAAATTAATGATTTTTAGTTTCAAATAAATAATTCCACTACACTATTTGCCCCACTAATGAGAGGTATATCGGCTTAACCAAGTTCGACTGTATATTCACCGGATTGAATTTTCTGAGGTATAGTACATACTTACATGGGGTACATAACGTACGTACATTTATAAAACAATGAACATAAGATTACACAAGAATATACGTCGATTAACAATTCAATTTACAAAGAACATGTATTCGAACAAATGATTAATCACAAAACTTGTTAAAATCAGAACTTTACCTTTTTATCTGCTTAAGCTGCTGAGGGGGAAGTAAGAATCTTCTCGGAATGGAAAACTTATTGACTAAAAAGTGAAATAACAGCTTATGTATATAAATTTCAATACAGCCACCCGAACGAATCAAAAGTGTTTACAGACACACTCTACGAACAAAAAAATTGCATCCAGATCATAGAAAATTATGTTTTTTTTTTTCAAAATTAGTAATCGAAAATACATGCCAAGGACACAAACCCCGAACTGAAGCCTATAGAGACTACCAACCAAGGGAGCATAGTAGTAGTGGCATTGCAATCGATGTTGAGGATATGAAAAGAGCATTTCTATAGACTGTATAAAGGCGATGATTACCCAAATACCACTGTAGGCAGAATGAACCCTTCAACCTGAACGATGTAGACCAACAATTCCGTCCTCCCGACCTGGAGGAAGTGAAGATAGTCATATCTAAGCTGAAGTCCAACAAAGCTGGTGGAACGAACGGCCTGTCTGACGAACTCTTCAAAGCGGTAGGCGATGACTTCGTAAGGAGCATACACCAACTTGTCTGTAAAATATGGTCGGACGAAAGTATGCCCTAAGGATGGAACCTCAGCATTGTTTGTTCGATCCTCTGAACTGCGGCAACTTCAGAGGCATCAGTCTTCTTAACATCGCCTACAAGATCCTATCTGCCGTTTTGTGTGAATGCCTGGAGCCGTTGGTCAACGATCTGATCGGTCAATATCAGTGTGGCTTTAGGGCAGGAAAGTCCACCATCTACCAAATATTCACACTACGGTAGATCTTAGAAAAAACTCATAAGCTCCAAATCGATACACACCCCCTATTCATTGATTTAAAGGCCGTGTATGACAGCATCTATAGAAGTGAGCTACACAAAGCTATTGGTCGATGAGAACAAGACCAAGTATATGCTGTCAACAAAAAAGGACACTCAACACCGACTTTCCGGACAAAACGTCTCGCTCGACAGATATTACTTTGAGGTAGTTAAGGACTTTGCCTACCAAGGTTCCGTTAGCAATTCAGATAACGACACCAGCACTGAAATCAAACGAAGAATAAGTCTTGCCAATAGCTGGTTCTTTGGGCTAAGAAGGCAATTGACTAGCAAAGCCCTCCCTCGAACAACAAAAGTGACAATATAAGACGTTAATAATCCCAGTCCAACTCTGCGGCGTAGAGGTATGGACCTTATCAAAAATGGATGAGTGTGTTCTTGGCTGCTTTGAGAGAAAAATTCTTCGGGTGATTTTCGATCTCGTCTGCGGTGAGTGGAGGAGGGGATACACCAACGAACTGTACGGGCTGAACAGCGACATTGACTTAGCCAATAGAGTGAAGGTCCAACGACTGAGGTGATTGGGTCAGATAGAGGGAATGGACACCAATGCGCCGACCCAGAAAATCCGAGAAACAGCGCAGTAGAAGAAGACCGCGACTCAGGTGGCGCACGTAATTGATTAAGGAACCAACTAAGCGTGCGAAACTGAAGACAGCTTGCAGAAGATGAGTCTTATGAGTCTTAATGGCGAGCGAATTTGGACTCAATCCAGAAGATGCAAGACAGTTTTTAGTGCACCAAACCACAACTAAGGGTTATACTAGAGCCTATGAACGCCTTGCAGATTAAGGCCAGATCAGAAGAGTTAAAGTATTTTTTGCATCGTTATGTGATGTTACCTAGGTTTACGAGAAAAAAAAATCGGCAGTGGATGTTGTTATGAAAATTATTGTAAGCGTTAATCTAGATCTTGATGATGTCGATATCGGCTCCTCTTCTAATATCAACATTTTTGAAATACTCGTATAACTGCAGGAATTTTCGTTTCCAATATTAGAATCCTTCTCCAAGCTTTTACTATGGTCAGCTGTACGTAAGTACTTGTCAGATTAGATCAATATGCCTATTCATTTGTATCTTAATAAAAGGTACTTAACCGATCTGCAAATTCTTAACAAATATTGTAACTAAGGCCAGGGCCAGGTCGATCTGACGACTTATAGCTATGTTTTCGTCCCTCAGGCTTTATTGTTGATACCAAAATAAGTGCAGTCATCACCAGCTTTTCGCAATATTTTAGAGTATAGCAGTTATATTTTACTTCTTCTTGCACATAACTTGCTAATAAATGTGCTTCACTTTATATTTTTTCATAAAAATTAGTAAGCTAATACCGCATTAAGTTGTGCTCTTTATTTTAAGCGTAAAGCAAGGTTTTTTTTTTGCAAGCATGTATAGGTTCTTTATTTTTGTTAAAACGTACCCATTAGCGTAACATTCACTTTGCAGTGCACCTCCTCCTTGTCCGTAACCATATCCTTTTGGTCCAAACTTTTTGGAATAACATGCTATAGAAAAATAAATTTTTTTATCCTTTTTTTTTAATTCCATTTATATATAACTACTAATATAAACCTGTTTTCAAAATATGTACTACCTACCTAATATTCTAAAGCAATAAAGAGGCCAACAGAAGAAGTTTTCTTTGCTCGATCAGAAGGTTAAATGGAGGGCAATTCCCTTTAGCTGTCCGAGACTTAGCCCTCATATTCGACAGAAAGCTTAACTGAAAGCTGAACATTAAAGAAAGAATAAAAAAAGGCTTCAGTTGCCTTCTATACCTGCAGCAGATTCTTCGGAAAAAACTGGGGATCCAGGCCCCGAATAACACTGTGGATGTACTCTGCGATAGTAAGACCCCTACTAACATACGGAGGATTAGTCGGCCACCAAAACTAGCAATCTTAAAGATGTGAACAAAATACAGAGAACAACATACACTGGAACAACCAGCGCGATAAGAGCAACACTAACAGCGGAATTGTAAGCAATTCTTAACCTTCTGCCTCTAGATCTCAACATGTATGCATGAATCAGCTCATCAAAGCACTGGATACCGAATACGTGTGGAAAAGCCAAGATACTTAGCAAGTATCTTTGCGTTAATCTCAACTCAGACTACACTGTCCAAAACTTGGATTTCGAAAGACCCTTCCCGTGGGCTGTTCCAATCAGAGAACAGTGGGAGAAAAATGAAGGACATAAGGACTCCAAGTCCATCTCCACCGATGGGTCAAAGATGGAAATTGATATAGAAGCGGATCTTTTCTCGGAGGAGCTAAGACTTAGCAGCTCCATACGACTCCCAGACTACAGCAGGAGGTTCTAGCAGTGATAAAGGCTGCCCAATTGGCGTCAATACTGACAATATCAAGGGAGGTTATCAAATTTTAGATTGACAGTCAGGTGGTCACAAAAGCAAAAGCTGCTATGCAGTTAACATCTAAGCATGTAAAGTATTGCCGCGAAGAGCTTAAGGTTCTTGACACGCAGCAGAGTGAGAATAGCTTTAGCAGTTCTCAATAAGAAAATAACCCTTTCTCTAGTTAAACTCAATCGAAGAGATGCACGAGTCATTTTACAACGACTTTTTTAGTAGCCACGAGGAGGAGGGACGAAGACAAGTAAGAATTTGTTTGGCATTTGCTTTGTGGATGTTCAGCCCTGTCTAAAAGAATTTTTTATTTTTTTTTTCTGTCGTGGTGTTGGAACACCATCCTGGAGCACTCACACACAAAACAGGTCCATTGTACAATCAGCAGGTACAAACCTTTTACTGTGTTGTCTTCGTCTTTCTAAGAAAGTCGTGTAAGAGCTTCAGTGATAAGGAGTTTAAGTTACCAGCACTCATCACACCAGCCCCAAAAATCTGCCACCTGGTACGAGCAAAGGCAGAACAATCGCATAGTAAATATTCCGCAGTATCGTCGCCCTCTCCACAAGCTTTACAGACAGTGGTGTCACTTAAACCTAACACGTTTGGATGTTTGGGAAAGGAGAAGTGTCTCAATAAGTTGTCTGCAGTCTTTTCTGCTGAGAGACAGCAAGAATGCAGCGGATTTCTTACAGACGTCGGGAAGGATCTGTTTAGTCTGCCTGTATCCTAGAAAGTCAAGCCATATACAGTTGTGCTTGCTAGAAACCCAACCATCGAAAGAAGCCATAGCCGAAGATATGGGCAAACCTAACGTGGATTCATGGTCAGAGAAGTTCTCCTCTGAACCTTACCTGGCATGCTCATCGGAGACGGGCTAAAAGAATAATAAGGACTCTAAGCAGTTACTTCTTCGACGAGCTAGAGAACTAACGTTCAATATGACGGAAGAGACCACCTGAGATTTCTATCTCTATTCGGGTGATTCTCTTTATGGGTGCTCAAGATAGCAATTAAAAGGCACAATTAGCCAAGACTTCTGCCTACCTGCAGGTAAAGCAATTGATCAACAATTCGTACAAAAAAAAAAAACCTCCAATGCAAGACACTTATTTTTCCAAAGAATATGACCGTTATCCATACGACTTTTCAATCGTAATGAAAGTCGATCATTACAAAGACACGATAGCTGCTCTGTCTAGTAAAAATGGGCTTAATAAAATCCTGCAGAACGACAGGTCACAACTCATCATATATACATGATGAGAAGCTGTTTCTCTACCGCTTAAGTGAACCTACACACAAGAATCAAGTTGAAAGGCGTCGGTCCTGTACATTGCACTTGCGGTGAATCGACATTTGAAGTAGATTGTCATAAATCTAAGACTAGCGAGCATTTTCAAGTTGATGATGACTATGACCATGACCATGACCATGACCATGACAATGACCAACATCAACATGACTCTCGTGACTGAGAAAATCTGAAGCTCCCCTTAAGATTAGATGACTACAAAGTGTTTGCACTAGCAAAATTTCGATGCCTACAAATCGATCTGAAATAAAACATAAATGAACATACCTCTGCAATATATATTTTTGTCCGGTCCTTCACAACAGCTGACAGAGTCCAATCCTTTACTACACAATCCGCATTTGAAGCACTCTTTATGCCATTGCTAAAAAAAACATTAAAAATATGACAATTGTTTAGAAATTACCTGGTTAATGTATATAGTTTCCGCAACGAAACTTCTTTTGAATTTATGACTTAGAAAACAAATGAATCATTGTAAACATAACAAAAGGACAGAATAGACAATAGGACATTGGTAAATTACAACAGACACATTGAAAATGACAATTTTAAAGGACACTACGACAGAATGACAGATAGACATTTTTGTCACATCCATTGATACCTCTACAGTAAATATCCTTATCTGGACCATCACAATGCATGGTAGAATCCAATGTTCTGTTGCAGAGAAGGCATTTAAAACATCTTCTATGGTAACCCTGTTTTTTTTTTTTTTAAATAGTTAAACATAGACATTATTATTTTTGTTGTTCTTAGTAAAAGAGAAAGGGAAATCCAGAAGGAAACAGATAGAATTTTTCTAAACAAAAGCACATATGGATGCTTTGGCCCAAAAAAAATCATCAAATCCACGCCCGAGGGACAGCGCAGTGGAGGAAGATCGCGACTCAGGTGGCGCACGCAAGCAACTGGAGCTAGTTAAAAATCGAGCTGGCTAAAGACGCTTGTTTGTTAAGGCTCAGGACCAACCCCGGACTGTAGTGCCACCTTTATTATCATTATTATTATTGTTTCGGGAGAGCTGATTACCCCTTGGCACTGCGGTTTCTATCGAATCCTATTGGACCTTCCCTAGTGTTCCTAGATGAATTGTTTCACTCCAGAAGATATCAGGAAGTTAATGAACTTCTCTGGGTGGATGGCAGCAAGCTGTTCTGTAGAAATGAATTCGCCGCCTAGTATTCTTTTTCTGAGTTGAAAGAGACCTTGGCATTCTGTTAGGATGTGAAGAGAAGTCTCCTCACTCTCAAGGCATAGTCTACAGCTTGAATCTGTTATAAGGTTCATGCGATACGATGATGAAGTCCAATTAGTGCTCTAAGGTTGCTCCTATCGAGGTTCACATTTAGAGACGTTGTCCCTTTATGCTTTTCGACCTTTTAGGGTCATATGGTGGTGGATACAACTCCACCAACGGCATGGAAGTACACATACAGGGAAACGTTCTGAATGCGCTCAACCAGGTGAGATGCCATGTTCGATCCCTGTCACTGTACAGTTCAAGTTTACATACAGCCAAGAGGACACGTTCTTCTTTCGCGATCGGATTTTGCAGTTGTCCGTGGGGTTAAAGGCCCAACTACATAAAATACCCTATGTTACGAAAAAACCTCGGAAAAAATCGAACCCGAAGTAAGTAAGGGTAATTTGACAGGTCAAATGAACCAAGCTATGCTGCAGTATTCAAAATGTGCCCATTTACGACCGTAAATCGGTGTAAGTGAGGTATTTCGCAAATTCGCTGGTTCAAGAGAGGTCGTCTGCTACAAGGTTCCCGTACATAACACATAGTTTTCTCATTCCGACTCATGACCGGGACAGTTTTTCATTGTCCTCGAATTGATTGTTTTTGATACGAGGCACTCTGATTACAACCTAGCTATCGATATAAATCACAATATCTGGACTTGAAACTAGTTTGTCGTCAGCAGCCTGACGTATAGTCGTAACAGCAAAAAGAAAGGCTAAAATGATTTGGAAGACCGATGGAGTGGTGTAAGTCGAGGTTTTTTAAAAACAAGCCGATATCGACATCCTCAGTTATTTTAGAGCCTTCCATTAGGGAAAAGTTCTCGCAGACTGGGTGGATAGTATGCTCAAAATAAGACGCATTAGCATAAAATTGGTTGGGCACAAAACAAAGTCCTGGTTTGGTTTACAGAGGCACACTTTAAAGCTGTGTCTTATCACCACTTCAACGAGTCTTCGTGATAAATGATATTTTAACGAAACTTGAGCGTAGTGGAAAGTGGTTGCCTACGTCGACGACCAAGTCGTGCTAATTATAGGAAAATTTCACTGAATAACTATCGCGTTCTATTCATGTAACAGAATCTTTGGAAAAAGGGTGGTCAAGATCCACCATAACCCACTGGATGTATACTGCCATTAAATCGATTCTAACTTATTGGTGTCTGATCTAGTGGCCGCGAAAAATAGTCTCCTCCTGAAACGATTAAGGTTAACGCCACTTAACTATTAATACCGCCGACACACTACGATTAGTTGTAGATCTACTGTGACACCTCAGGATCTAGGTGGAACTCCTTCACCTATTCATTGAACCAATGAGAACTTTAAGATTTTTGACATCTTGTTGTGCTAGGTCGCCAGGATTATCAAAAAAGAAGGCATCAAGATTGTTCTGGTTTTTAAGAGACAACGCTGGACAGATGAAGTATTGTTTCTTTCGCTTCTTCATCCCTGTAGCTTCTGCCTAATTCATTCAATCATTTGCGTGGAGGCCCAGTCATGTGGCAAGTCTGCCTATAGGGCAATGTACTTTGAAGATACCTTTAGTGTTTCTAAGAAGTCTTCTATATAGCGAGATCAAACTCTTTGGGTCTATTAAATGTCAAATTAGTCAGCAAGTTATACCATTTGACCACCTTTAATTGGTTTTGCAGATTGCATCCAACTTTAACTTAAATGTGAATGTAGCTAGTGTTACTTCGAAATTTTCTTAATCAGAAAGAATCTGCATTGTAGTATGAAGCTTGGCGAGTTCATCGGTGTCTGGAATGTCTCTATGTCCCAGTATCCAGCACAAAAGTAGCTTGAATTGCTCTGCCATCTTCATGAGAGACGAATGACAATCAAGAACTGTTTTTGATTTTACAGAGACTGATTCCACTTTATAGCCACAATATCCACCTGGAAGACACTACAATGCGAAAAGAGGGATTGAGTTTTAAAGCATCGCAGAAAAAAACCTGCTCCTACACTGTCTTTGGTTTTGCAACCGTCTATATAAATCTTCAAGGATACTTTTGTAAGCGGTGTTAACTTTTTCCAGGGATCTCGACTTTATAGTTACTCTTAGAAGAATACTTTGTATTTTCGGAAAGTTAAGAATTGAGTCATGGCCAGTGTGTCTACTGATCAATTGTGAGGTGTCTCTAAGTCTAATAGCTGCAGTAGGTGCCACTTGGAGGGATTAAATACAAGTAGCAGGTTCAAGGCGTCAGACATAAGGAGTATATACTTTCTGGTAAAAACGCCTAGTTAAGTTTTGAAAGAAACTACTATAAGGCCACACCTATCAGCCCACTTGAAGAGCTTAGAGAGTGCGTTCTAAAACAGCTCGCTCAGAATATTTTCCAGTGACAACATTAGCAATGCCGTCCGCTAACGTAGTCCTTAAAAAATCTACAAAAAAGGGGACATCGATGTATGAAATACAAAACGTAAGTGCATAAGATTCGATAGGGATCCTTAAAGAAAATGGATAAATCCACTTCCAGCAATGACAGCTGATTTTAAAAAGTGAAAACCTAGAAATCGACCAACACATTTCGCAAGTAGCAATGGGGATTTACGATCTATAACAGTGTTTCAATACCTACAAAGGTTATAACCCAAAAACTTCAGTAAATCGGATAATGGTAAGCTAAAACTATTTAAAAAATAGAAATGACTTACCCTTCCGCGTGCCAACATCTGTTCTGCAGCGTAAACGTAACCACCGCATCGTGGGCATCCTTGTCCTTCCGGTGCCTTGGCAATGACACGTGGTTCCAATCTGGCTCCATTTCGGACCTCGTCACTAAAAACAAGAATAAATGAAAAGGAAAATTAAATATAGGCAAGTACATATGTTTGTATGTATGTGATGTGAAAATGAAAGACTATAGTGAAACCTAAACTACCATCAACATAAGGTTATGAAAAATTGAAGAAAATGTGAGTTTGATACAACCAAAACCTAGTGGAAAGACTCAACATTTTTCAGGAATATTGGACACTATCTACACGATCTTGACTATTCAACAGCTATTGAGTTTCATAATGGAATGAAATTGAGGGACAAATACGAAGCCTATTACCCTACTATTCGTGGGGTCATTGCGAATTACACAGAATCCAGCAATCCAGCAAATCTCAAAAATCTTCAGTCTCAAGTCAAATCTCAAGTCTTCTCAAAAATTGAATAAGTAAAACTTAGGCCTTTTTTCAAATTTATTTTATTGACTTGAAAGCATGTAACTAGAATTTTATGAAGAAATCTTGATGATTAGTCGTTCAAAGTCACGGAAATGATGTTGATGATTATGTTGACTTGATTGCATATAAGATCCCCAAAGATGCGACAGCAATTACTTTCTAAAGTTGATGAAATCAAAGGAGTTTCTAGAAACCCTGTAGCAACGACCTTATTGCCTCTGCTCTGAAATAGTAAAATTCTCAAGGAAAACTGAAAACCAGAACCAACAAATCGACAGCTGCCCTCTCCTCAAGCACTTGAGTCATCTGAAATATTTTTTTCAAAATTCTAAAGTGATCATTCATCATATATCCATGGAGGTCATCTATTTTTGTTGAATTCAAGGGCCGACAATAGAATTTAGCGTTTTCCCTTTCCGGAAACAACAGCTGGATCCAATTTGTATGACGATTGATTTTTTTCGTGAACTTCTATCAGTACAGCTTGTCAGATACTTATCCCTTTTCCAGGCAGGATTCAGATATTTCAGCGACCTCACAGTCAAGAATCAAAACGTATCCTGAAACCTCTACAAACTCTCTTAATTTGGACAAAGCTACTCAATTCATTTTTCTTTGTTCATTAATTTCTTTTGATTATGATCCTGAACTTTTAGCTCAAGTCCACTTACGTTTGGTAAATCTTATAAGAAAACTATGCCCCTGTCGATTTTTAGGTAGAAAACTTAATATATCTCTACATTGAATAAAATGAAACCTTATTAAGCAGGAGAAATCTGAGAATTCTTATCGGAAAATGTCAGCGTATATCGCCGACGCACTAAGATCAGTAGTAGGTCCACTCTGATTCCTCAGGAGCTAGAAGAAACTTTTTGGGTGCCGGGGCATAGAGATATTCCAGGGAACTGCAAGGCTGATGAACTCGCCAGATATGGAACAACCGTACCCGTGCTCACACAAAGAGACACCCTAGGTATACCGATCGCTGCATGTAAACAGTTTAAGTTTAAGCTGGATGCTGTTGAGAAAACAAATTCTACACGGCTGGATCTGAAACGCTCTAAGAATTTGATTTCTCAACAGATCGCATATCAGTTCCATAATAGGTGTCATCACGGGACACTGTCCAATAGGCAAGCCTGCAACAAGGCTTGGCGTCCATTCAAACGATTTCTGTAGAAACTGGAGGAAACTATTCCCCACCTTCTTTGTTACTGTCCAGCTCCCTTGCGTAAAAGAATATTCCACTTAAGGGAATTCGTCTTTAACGACTCAGGCGATCTGATAAACACGGATATCATATATCAGTAGCTGGCAGCCTCTTCAACCTAATCTAACCTAGGAGAAACTTCTCCACCTATTGGTTAAATCAGTGGGACCTTTGATTAGGCGAACTATATGATGTTATGTGTGTTTGGGAGTGTTGCCGCCAAGAATTATTTTTCTGCTTCAAAAAAGGGCTAGACATTCCGTAAGGAGATCGATGTTTGCAATCTTATTGGTCTGGGTCGCCAAGAATGCTAAAAAAGAAGGTACTGAGATGGTTCTATCTTTAAAAAAGAGCGCTGGACAGGTGCACAGAAGATGGAGCATTGCTTCTGATGTAGAAATCATTTTCTGGGAAAGCCCAGTCGAGTGGCATATCTGTCTATAGGGCACTGTCCTGTGATTCTAAGAAGTCTTCTATTAACAAGATCAATCCCTTGGAGGGCTTTTGGTCACTTTTGGCCAAATTAGTGTACTGGTTTGACAGGTTGATCGCATTCTGCTTTAACTTAAATTGACATGCAGCTAGTGGTACTTCAAAATTCTCTTTTTAAGGAAGAATCTAAATCAGTCAATATTTGTATTCGTAAATCTTACTGACGCCCATTTCAAAAGTTCTAGTTTTTTGACATCTTTAAGGCTGAAAAAGTACTCAGGACTCTACTAAGAAATAATGAAATATTTTCTTATATACGCGTCTAATCTGATCTAACCTATCGGGTATTAAAAAAGTTTAATCGTCAAGGAGTTTGGGGCTTAGCATTTGGTTTGCTTTTAATGAGGATCTAGTTGCTATTTAGTTTCCGGAAGTGTCGATGTTAGGTAGTATAATACAAAATTGGTCATCATAGCTCAACGGTTATGGCGTTGAAACGCTAAGCCAACTGACACGGGTTTGAATCTTAGCAAAACCATTAAACGTTTTTTCGCCGCACAACGTGACACATCCCAAGAAGCAGTGATATACATGCTAAGGTATTGTTTGTCATAAAAAAAAACGTACCGATATTGATCCTCCGTTCGAAGTTGACAATAAAATCTTCAATCTGTGCTAAAAAGTTTTACAAGGGCAACATGAATGGTTACGAGAAGCTAGCCCAAGTTCCTCTACAAGTTGTCGCGAATAAAAAGGATTTTCTTCTTAACACTGTAACACTAATATTATCTGGGACTTTGGAGTCTATCTGGAAAAGGCCTTAAGAATGAACTCTACTTCTTGAATCACTGCGAAAACTTATCTTCACGACACGGTGGATGCATAAATTTGAAAAACTCATTAAAAATGATCAAACTTAATCGTTTTGATAGTAGAAGCTCGTCGAATAATATATTCCATAAAGTCTGTTGGAGAACTTAAAGACCATTTCAATTGTCTGCTGAAGAGAGCCATCAACGAGTGGCAAAAATATAAAAAGGTTGGTGTATGACTTGTAAACAAAAAGGAACTGGTAGCTTCCCCTTTTATAAAACACGTTTTTTTTATGATTTTGCAATAGCTGACAAAAGTGTCAACGCAAATATGTCATCTTGTTGTCTAAACTGTCTAAAGTAATCGGTGCTGTAGCAAAGTCATTACTTATTTTAAAATGTAAATTGTTAATTTGAAGAACAAGTCTAAAAATATATATATACTGGGATTCAAAAATCGCGAAACTCAAAGTTTAAAGTCAAAAAACAAGAAAGAGATTGAGAAGTTGGAAACTTTTTGGTCATTTAACTCCTTCTTGCTAAGAAGTGGGCGTATTTTTTAGATGAAAAATTTATATACGCGTGATTCAATCGTCTAAATATCAGAGTCAATAGAATTTGGCTTGAACGAGCAGCCAGATATTTTTTACTTAAACAAAAATATAAGATTTATCTCTTATTCAAAAAATAAACGAAAATGAAAAAGAAAAAATTGATGAATAATAGAGTATGTGTGTACTAAATTTCATGCAAATGTGTTACAAAGAGCACGACAGACATTGTTATATCAACTTGAAAATTTAGAACGATTACTCATTGTTTTTTGGACGCTACAACAATTTAATTGCTATATGATTCATAAATAATCTAACACGAATGCCTTTTTTCTTCAAGAGACGTGCCACAACAAATAAACGCCATTAGTTTTACATAGATATTGAGACTTGGAGCATTGGACCTGTTAAATTATAAACCTTGACCTTGCTTTTCTCTTTTCCTATATCATTTTCTCCTGTTCTCTATATATAAATAGAAGTTTCAAATTCATACCTAAATGTTGAAGGCGTTAGAAATTGAAAAATTGTTTTACTGTGTAAAATAAAAATGTAGTGTATATATTATGTATGTATATATTTGACCACGTCTACCCAAGGAACTGTCAATTAAATTAGATTTGTTTCAATTTTTAATGCACTTATCAGATGATTATATATTTCATTTATTAGTTTTATTAGCTATATGTTTTTTTTTTTTTACTTTGCCACATATTTGTTTTGTTTGTTTGTTTTTTTTTTGTTTGTTTTTTTTTTTAGCAAGCGTTAGACATTAACAATTATATATCTTGATTGCTTATAACAAAATCAACACATATATGTACAAATATATATCCCATATAAAAGTCTATCATCGAATTGTTGTCAACTAAATGAATGAGAAGTTTATAAAAAAAAAATAACCGGCTAAGTAAAATAAAAAAAATTGAATAAAAATTTGCATGAATGCATTTTTTGCACTGACATTTATATTTATTTTTGGATTTGTTATAAAATATTTTTTTTTAAATTTTTTTTTTATGTTTTTATTTAAAGAACTAATTGTCACGTAGATATTTTGGAAGAACTAGCTTATCCTCAACTCCACCGGGACTATCTTAAGGTGTTGAACTAGTTGCTGCGATGGAATAAAAAAATAATATGATTTATTCCAAGAAACAATATATATATTGTCAATTTTTTTTTCTTTATCTTAATATATATTTGTTAATATATAGTTAGTTTTATCTATAAGCAATTTTTTTTTGGATTTAGACTTTTTTTATGCGATTATATATATTACAAGTTGCTTTTGATTACTATTATTACTTTTTTTTTTTTTTTAATTAAACTTTGTTAGATTAAAGCGTGTTTGGAATCTATTTTGTTTATTTCCGTAGCCTACATGTCTAATAAGAACTCCCCTCTAACAAAACAATTTTAAGTACTTGCAGGTCGATTATAAAAAAAAACGAATTAGAAATTAGAATTTCATTATAAGAAAATGAAATTTAATATTTTACAAGTAACACTGAACACATGGCGCTACCACACAAAAAAAAAGAACACTCACAAACACAGATGCTCTTTATATATATACATATACATTTTTTATGCAGTTGTATTAAATTGAGTTTTATGTGTGGGTGTGTGTAAGTATTTATGTGTTTAAATATTAAATGCCATTTTTTCTTTTTAAGAATCGCTTATCAATTTCTCTGTTTTTTTATCTTTTTTATCCAATTTGTGTAACTTATTGCAAATTTTATAGCCTAGTATTGATTTATATATATTTTTTTATATGTTTTAGACAAAAATAAAAACCAAAAAGTTTAATGCTTGCTGTGCCAATAAAATGAATTTGTTTTTGATAACTTACTCTCGGTTCAAATGCGCTCCGGAGTCCATTGATAAACAACCAGCACCGCCACCGAAACCATAACCTTTAGGACCGTATTTGCGGCCATGGCAATTTTTGCAGAATAATTCCTTATCGTGTTCGGTGCAATTCGTTGAGTCCAATGCTTTGTTGCACATTCCTATTTATGACATGGGAATTATTTTATTAAATTTTGTTTTATTCAAAAATTAAATATATAAAATATATATGTATGCTTTAAATTTACCGCATTTGAAGCAAGTTTTGTGGAATTTGTAGCCTCCTGCAACACGTTCTTCAGCTGCATATACGGATTTGCCGCATTTGGGGCATTTTGGATTTTCGACTGGTGTGAAAGGCATGTTTATTTATATTCCTAATTAAAAAAGAAAAACAGAAACTTTATAATCAACTGCATTTAAAAATAAAGTAAAAGAAATTAAATTTGAAAAAAAAAACAATTATGTTTTGCTTATGGTTAATTGTCAAAACTTTTACGTAATTCATGTAAAGAAATATATTTTTTTTACAGACTTTCGATTTTTTAAAACAATAAACAATGAAAACCGTTAAAAACAATCATTATTCATTTTTAAAAAGCAATAACTGTCATTATAAACTTTAATAGCAATAGCAGGGAACTTTATTATTTAAACAAAATTAATCCTTATGCAAAACATGTCATGTATATAAAAACATTATACACAATTCTGATGTAATTTTTTTTTTTTTCAATAATTTTTTTCACAAAATAAAACGTTACCAAAAAGCAAATATTCCAACAAAATAATTTAATTTTTAGCACTTCTTCCCAATTAGCACCGATATCGAATGAACTGGAGGGTGGCTGCTCGCAGGTAGTCTATATTCCTGAGTGCACACGGCACACACGTTATACGTACAAATCCCGAAAAGTATAGTTATAATTGATGCATATATGCCAGTTTTATACACATAAAACCAAAATGGGCATGTTACCAGTAAATTATTGCAATATTTTAATTATAAAAAGCGAATAACACATCAAAGACTTGTAATCAATTTTTTTTATATATAAATATAACAATTTAATATAAAATATATATATATATATATTTGTATATTATATAGTTTTAATTAAAAGCCTTATAGAAATATATTTTTTTAGTTATATATCGTCTCACTATTTTATGATGACCAAGCAAACCAAAAATACCACACTCATTCACAATACTCGTATATGCAACTCCATTTCACTAGCAAAAAAAAGATCGTGTGTAAACGTAAAATTTTTATTTTTATTTTGCCCTACAGTCACAAAGTGTATGATGATCGAGCAAACCAAAAATAAACTTCATTCACCATATATACATACGAGTATGTATAGCTATCTATCTAAAACTTCATTTCACTCAAGCTAAGAAATAGAACATATATTGTATATAATGTAATGAAAGTCATAACCAATATTATGTACAGAGAAAAATAAAAAGAAAAATTAAATAGGAAATGAAAATAACCAAATGGATACAGATGAGTAGATATAGATACAAAAATGTATATTTGAATGCAAGAACTTATAAACATTCCATAGGATTTGCTTGTGTGTATATAAATAGATATACGTAGACATTATGGTACGTATAAGAAAAAAAAAAAAAACATATATATGAGTAGATGACGATTATATTACAAATAGCAAATTCATAATAGGCAACTTGCACCCGAAACAACACGCCTTGCAACGAAGCTAAAAATGGGATTTAAAAAGGGAAAAACAAATATTTTAAGAATTTTTTTTCTTCTTTATATCCAGCTGGTAAACATGTTTGAACGCTAAATAAAATTTCGAATACTATAGAAAAAATATTTTTAAGAATGTAGTAATAATAAAAATAATAATAGTATCAATCTTTATAAGAAAAATATTTTGAAGAAAAGAGGGCGTTGACTGCACAGAGCTCAGAAGACGTATCGAATTGAGCATCTTGCGCTTATAGTTAGAAAAGAAGAAGACAAACGTCCATCAACGTTCTGCAGGCGTCTGCCAAGAAGATGATATAAATGTCAAATACCTTAATTTCTTATTTTACGAGCTTAAGACACGTGAAAAAATGAGACACATCTTCTTCGATCGCGAGCACGTTGTTCCCATTTCACATTGAGGCATCAACGATTATCTGGTCTTAAAAATGTCAGGTTTGGTCTTCTCTGTAATCTAAAACGTGACAGCTGAGACTCTAAGAGTCTCTAACTGAAATTTTGCTGTTCATAGATTAAGTAGACGGATTCTCTGTAACAGTTGTCACTGCTCATGTAGACCAATAGTTGGGTTCATTGAGCAAGAAGACCGCTGCGTTAGAATCTTTCGTATAGAAATATGAATCTCAGAATATTCCTCAACTCAGTATAATGTAGGTCTCTTAAAGTCAAAACTTCTAAAACTTTGTCGTGACGAGCACAAAACTCTCACCGCGAATCACAACCTAACACTCTGATGAGGTGAGAGCTAATTAGCTAGCTAGGTCGATCACTCAAGATTTTCGGCCCAAGAACTCGTTGAATCCAACATAGCACTAGACTTTCGAAGAGATAGAACGCACTCTCATCGTTTCTCCAGAGAACTCTGGACAACGTTCTTGCGCCAAACAGATCAAACTTAACGCTCTTTATATGAATGATCACAGTCTAGAACTTAATGCATTTAGGTACAGATGATTTATGCAAAGACTGCACTTTCCAATGCGAATGCGTAGGCCTGTGCAGAACTACTACTTCAACAACCTGGGCGACGTATCTAAGAAACCACAAGCATTCATCCTTAAATTTATTACGAATTCGAAATGGTTCAGGGAGGTCGACCGATCACCAACAAAGAAACATTAACCTTTCTTCTATATCCTTCCTTTTAGATTGGTCATTCCCGTGGAGATCCGAGTGAAGGCTACATCATATGAGATGCAGACATCCCTTCAACCTACTTACCTATATAGACCTTCTGACTTCTATTAGCTAGGACACGACAATCGCAAAGTAGATGTCGAACAAACTCTTGTTCTTCATCGTACCTACAGCTATTGCAGAAGTCGTTATGAATTATTTCGAGATGCTTAGCATGAGTGCCAATGGCATAATGTACAGTAATAATGCCAGAGACGATACGTGAGTCTTTCGACTGAGTTTTATAAAGAAAGAGACCAAGAACTGGCCAGAGAATTCTCACAACCATTAATGGCATCCATACTATGAGTATATTTTTGGCAGGAATGAAAGGTACCTACAGTTTTTGTTTGTGACTCTGAACGGCAGATTGAGGATTAAGATACCTTTGGAGGTTTGCCATTGCTGCCGAGAAGTTTGTTGGTTTTTGCTGAATAAAAACTGTGTCAGGTTACTTAGCAGTTCAACGCGCTAATCACATAGCTACAACGTAAACTGTGACTTTGCTATTACGCACTTGATCAAATTGGTTCAGAGGGTATAAGCTATTTTCATGGCGTTACTCAAAGCGTCCTATCCACAAGTCTCAGCCTTATCCTAATTGTTCGTTGCATCTGATCTTTTTTGACTAGGCCGATGCCACTGAACATTCCATACAGTTCGTCGTTGTTTCTCCTTCCCCACTCACCGTCTATGGAGGCGGAATTAAAGATCACTGGAAGATTTCTCTTTCAAAACGACCGAGAGTAACCTCATCCATGGAGTAATGGCTATAGCACTGAACCCGAATTTATTTGATCTTTAATTTGCCCTTGTTGGATATTAAGCTCATCTTTGGCCGTTCCCATGCCAATACTCAAGAACACACTACTGTCACCACGAGCGTCCAATTAAGTATGTCAGTCTCATAGACTTTTGAAAGATGATATCTCTGTTGTTAACATGTGAGCTCTAGACAATTCTTTCAGGAACGATGACACCTTTAACCAATATTTGTTGGCTAAAATTACAAATGTGTAGTATGTACTTACTTACTTCTGCTTTCGTTGACGCTACCGTCCAAAGGACCTTGTACGGTTGTTGGTGATTTTAACGAAGCATCTTGTATTCTCCATCGTCACTTTGCACATTTACATTATCCAACGCGCGATAGCACCTGACACTTAACCTGATACGTTAACGGAACTCATACAAGAAATAAGGAAATTAAAACTCAAGAAAGCTCCTGGTTACGCCTTATTAACTGAAGAAGTTCTAAAAATGTTGGCTAGAAAAGACTTAATCAAGCTTCTTTACATTATTTATGCTGCGCTTAGATTAGAATATGTATGATACTTAAACCAGGAAAACCGCCAAGTGACAAAAAGTCTAAAAGACCCATTTCGCTGCTCCCAATTATATCTTAAATCTACGAGAGAATATTGCTCAAGCAATTACAGCCGATCATTGATGAAGAAAATCTTATCCCGGATCACCAGTATGAGTTCAGAACCAAGCACTCAACCAGGTGCATAAAATCACTGACGTAATAGAAAAGGCTATTGAAGAAAAAAAAATCTGCTCAAGCGTATTTTCTGATGTCTCGCAAGCCTTTGATAAGGTGTGGCATGAAGGTTTGAAGTTCAAACTACGTCAGGTCCTGTCTGCACGCTTATATAGCATACTGACAACATATCTCGGGAATAGACGTTTAGAAACGAATACTCGCAATTCAATGAAATTTCAGCCGACGTACCCCAAGGAAACGTCCTTGGCCCGCTTCTGTATATCCTGTATACCCGTAGTATACCGCAAGAAGAAGACACTGTCCTAGCTAAATGACACTGCTATATGAGCAATATGCAAAACGACCAAAGAAACAACAGCCAAACTACAAAACGCTCTGAATAGTGCAAAAGAATAAACAAAAACACGGAGGATCGCCCTTACCGACACCAAAGCTGTGCATGTAAACTTCACTTATCAGAAAACGAACAGTTGTCTATCCTTATAAACTCGGTTCGTATTGTCTTCCTAAATGGGGCTAAACCCCTCGGACAGACGGGTGATTGTGACTTTGATGCTAAAACTAACCACGGCTCCATACAATTCGACTACTGTCATACGATACTGTCGTAAGCAACTAGTATTCTCTGCCGATACTCTGTTGCTTAAGACTTGAACGTCCAAGTTGACTTCTTTATTATGGAGGAACGACATTCGAATTACACCGAGATTTTGCTGGAAATAACAACTTGACTCAATTTAAAGGCAAAGCGACCCAGATTCTCGAAGTTGACAGTCACGGACTGTACACACTACCACTGGTTTTAACCTCTCCTTTTGATAAAACCCTTCGGCTGCAGTTTCTACTACCCTAGATGTGCCAGATGTCTGGTGTCAACTAGGTAAGGTTAGGTAGCTGCTCCCACAGAGCAGGAACACACTTAAACCAGAGTCCTTACTTCCTGACCTTATGAAAAGTATCGGATTATCGGCATCGGGAATCTAGCATGATGTATTTCCTTGTTCCAAGGAAGAAGCTATGGGTAGCTGCACGGTGCAGACCCCTTCCTGTACCGCACTATGTGCAGAATCATTTAAACCCACAGACAAAGCTCTTTATTCTGTGAATATAGAGCTTAGCTAGATTGCTTAGGTCTTCGTAGAAAAACTCTCCTAGAGTCTGCCTTCTTAACCTTGAAAGGGCAGGGCAGGTACAAAGAAATAAGTGACCGTTTCTTCCCCCTCCTCGTCACTAAAGCTTCTACAGAAATCATTGGAGGGGTCACCCACTCTAGCGACGTATCTGCTTATCAAACAATGTTCTGTAAGGGCTCTTATTATAATACATATAGATTTCCTATTTAAGGACAAAAGTCTTCTATTCCCTTCAGATCCAGGTTAGGCCAGATCTGTTTTGAGGAGAGACAGTTGTTGATATTATTCCACCTCCTATTAGCCATTCTTCTGGCTTCGTTTTCAAGGCGAGATTTCATCAGTTCCAGAGAGGCAAGCGGTTCTCCCGTATATTTAGAGAGGTTCTTATTCAACTCGACCTATGTTCACCGGAAGAAAGAAGAGGCTTTTACGTTGTGGCACCAAAAATTATTCGATGAAAACAGAATTCGCAACAGACAAGCTAAAAATTACTGTAAACTAACATCAAGGCATGCAAAATACTTGCGAGACCAACAAAATGCTCCAGGCAGCTCTTACATTCTACCTGTGCTGTATACGTAAACGTTATAAATGCAGGTGGTCTATTTCGATATTCATATTACACATCTGTCTAAGTATATGTATATCTGAAAAGCTTTTGCACGTTAGTCTAGGCCTTCGCTAGAACCAGCAAATCGCAGGCGCTGCTAAAGGTGTTGCTCATTGCTTTGGTTACCTCAAAATATGCAAACCCACATTCTTAGGTGAAAGCTTCCGCAACATGCTTGAGTCTTCTCAAACGTGTTCCGCATCAAGCATATAAACTGATTGGTGATCAATCTATTTGCAACCAAACAGCATGGTACTTCTGGTTTTCTCTGTTGCTTGTGTAAGATGATCCCTAAAGTGTTGTGCCACTGTATGATCCCTTATTGGATTGATGTTATACCTGGCTACCCAGACAGTTGTATCCCCTCTACTATGCACTGCTGCAGTACGAAGATAAATATAAGTTACCAGGTGGTGGATGCGTTCTATTTCGGCGCATCTCCTGTTTTGGATATCCGAGAAAGAAAAGAGATTGATGTTGCAGAGATCAACTAATCTTTCTACGTTGTCGTAACGATCTGGTGTGGGAGTTTCTTTTCATTAGACGTTCGGGCTCTGAATCATATGTTTCGTGCTCTGTGTTTATAGGTTTTGTCGAAATGTAGGGCCAAAGTGTCTCATGTCACTTAATATTTGTTCTTCGTACCTTTTTAGTGGTACAAGAGTCCCTTTAGTTATTCAAATTATTAAAAGATTGGTGACCAAATGTGATTTTTCTGAAGCTAGAGAGGTCAAGAGAAATGTGCGTTTCTTAGTTACAGGGTATGACCAGCTATTAAACAAGTGTGTCTTGATTACAATGTTCTGTTGTGACGTTTGTTACTTCTGAGGTGGAATACGCCAATAGAACATTTGGGGTCTAGTTCTGACCTGGCGGTGTAGGAATAGTTCAGATCCTTTAGTTTTTGTTTATTCCTTAGAGTTTTAGCCAAATTGAAACCTACGTTGGGTATGAATTCAATGCAATTATGTAGAGACATTCTGATGTCCTTCCGCCCCACTCTCAACATTTTCGAGCATCTTTTGGTGTCAAAAGGATATATATTGAGTGCTGTAGCCTTTATTGGAGATTACGCAGCGAAATCTGTGAATACAGTGCTCCCCGGATAGCTGCCTTGCGAGTTTTTCTGATTTATTTAGGCTCTCAAGAGGGGAAGTTACCTATCCCTACTCGCGTACATTCCTGACAAGTTTTGAAGCCTCAAATTGTTGGTTAGCAATGCGGGTAACGCAGCTAAGCTAGGGAGTACGTATCCTTTTATGACTGTATGTAGAACTTTACACATATATGTAGAAGCATAACAAAATTGTCTCAGCATTTAATTTTCATCCGATTTAAGCCAAGAAACCCTTCTAAGACTTTTGCTGCATGTTTGGTCGTACTGTGACCACCTTTCAGCTTTTTGTGAATTGGACAACGGGCCTATTGTCAAACATACTTACCATTTCTTTTGTTTCTGTAACCAGCACGTTCCTTCTTACTTCTGCGCTTGTCCCAGCTTTTTTCATTCTTTATGTACATTTAGTAAGTCCATTGCTGGGTCACTTGCGTCCTATTAACAAATGGTTGTGAGGCACCCGTGCTTTCTAGTAAATTATAGTAAAGGACTCCAACTTCTGAAGCTAGTATTACGTTTTATACCTCGAAATTCACAGAAAATTCCAATTCTTCGGATAGGATTCCGAAAGCGATGGTACATAATTTTGCGATTACCTTTAGAAAGAAAGACGTCAATCCTCGAAATATGTAGATCTACGGGGCTTCGTATCGATATTTTGCCTTGCACTATGGCTATTTTTTAATCTGAATTTGTCCTGTAATCCGTACTTGCTGGGGTGCACGATTCGGGATATGGTTCTCTGATGCCACGCGCCTAAGTACTAAACCACAACTCTGCGCTGTTCTACCACCCTACCCGCGAAACTGACGTTAGATATTACTTCGCATGCCTGGTAAACAACTTATGCTATGTCATCTGCGTCAGCCGCTTTGGCTCTTCTAAATCTTTACACTTTTCTCAATTTCTTCTGTACGCTCATTATGAAGGAACAGATCTTCAAATAGTCGTCCTTTGACCTTATCTTAGTGGTTGGTGCGTTGGACTGCTAAGCGAGAGGACATAGGTTCGATCCACAAAACCACCAAACGTTTTTTAACGGCACCACCTCTTTGCAGGCATGATGACAAACCCGCAAGGGTATAATCTGCCATGAAAAATCCTTCGGAGTCGGCGAAAATATTGAAGGTTCCTTGCATTTGTGAGAAAAATAAAACACGCACAACATGAATGGTTGTGAGAACCTAGTGCTCGCCTCTCTGAAGCCTGTCACGCCACATATGGCTTTTTAGAAACTGCGGGCTTGGCAGGTTCGCTCTTTCCTCTGCGAAGCACCTACACTTGAACAGTGCATATTCCGCGTCTTTTTTTTCATTCTGGGCAGATGGGCAAGCGATCGTGCCTAAATCTGTGGAGATATTTTCTATCTATAGTAAGGTGGCAGTTGCCATCCCCGCGACCTGTTTGTCCAGACCTCGATAGTGGGGAACAGTTTGTGGGTTCATCTACCGTGTGAATGATTTTGTGTTATCCCACCACAGTGCCATTGCTCCCGCTTTTAACTTCCTGGTAATGATAGCCTCTTGCCAGTTCGGGATTTGCCTTAGGTAAACCCTTTACATTTCGTTGGTGAGAATGTCGATGGAGAGTATTCCGACTATAACACAGACTGCGGCGTCTGCATTTCGAGATTGGTAGCTCTCTTGTGTTGAAAAAGTGTATTTGTCGATGTAAGAAAAGCAAGTCAATCCTGTAAGGAGTGATTTGTTTTTTCGTTTTTTTAAGAGTTCAATACAGTTTTAGTGGATTTTAGCGAGTCTTGTGAATGTTTTCCTTCAATTTTTTTTAAAGCAATGTTATAAGCTCTGATCAGGACTACCTCCAGCCTAAAAATCAGTATCTGATCGCTGCTGCAGTCACAGAAGCATTTTAAAATTTCGAACGGGTAAGGACCACTTTTAAGCTAGCAACGCAGTATAACTCATACTCTCCCCTATCTACCCACGTATTTCCACGTAGTCTCAAGATGATCCGCTTATTTCGCAGAACTCTGCTTCTCTAAGAATGTTCCTATTCAATTAAAAATTGTTGATGCATAGAAAAAAGAAAAAAACAAATTATCCATTACATTACAAAATTTATTTATTAATTTTCACTTTGGATTGAATTACATTCTTCATAATTTCCATGTTCACACTGAAGGATATGATGATGTGATTGCTGTCGTCGATCTCGTTCAACGAACTGTCGTACTTTTTTTTGATAGTCCTGTTGGAGCTTAACAAAAGAACTTAAACGATTCAAAAGAAACTGTTTATCATGCCCCTCTAGAACAAGTTGATTCCTTAAAACTTCCACCATGTGTTTGTTGGCATTGGACACAGCATGGTAATAATACAAAAACAATACCAAAATTATAAAACATGGAATCGCAAAGCCAGCTGTGCCAAGAAAAAATATGAAATTCTGAACCACTGAAGGCATTTGAGTAAATGCAGTCGTAGCGGCGTCCCAAACCGAATGCAGCCCTCTAAAAGGTCCGCACGATCTCGATGGAATAATCTCCGCTATAGCATAGACAACGGGTATCAATGCAACAACATACGACACGAGCAGTATAAGCATAAAAAGTGAATTCGATCCGGACGCTCGGTATAATATTGCCGATGGTTTCGAATTGACTAAGCATTGGAATTTCTTAATGTAAAACATGAAAAACGTCAAGATAGTCGCAATAGCTGGAAGAAATGGTGAATAGAAACTGCCCAACCAACAGATTGTTTGAGAATAAACAATATCCAGTACATGCTTGGGAAGTTCGAATTCCTGTTCGCCAATGAACCGAACAAACCTCGTCTTCACATGACGGGCCATTATCGCACGAGGGAAATTCACAAAAAACGTCACACCAATGTGAGTGACAAAGTCTGTTATAAGAAGCTTATAGAACTGTTGTCCAATGTATGTCTCCCAGCATTGTGGTGTATTGAATTTTTCATCAAAGCACTGTTGTCTAGTTTTTGGAATGATCAAGTGATAAAAACGGCTTAAAAGCACCGCCAATGAAGCTAAACGCAAGAAAACCGTTCGAAAGAGATTAATCTTTACGACAAACATCGGCGAATAATGTTCGAATTCGCAGAGATAATTGAATAGATTCGGAACGAGTAAATTGAGGCACACTATTGCAATGTATGGCAAAAACTCGAAAAACAATATTGGCAATTGTTTCTTAGGGTTACTACTTGGCTTCATGCGAGCTTCGTCCTTGTAATTCAACGAAGTGGAAGAGAAAAATTGCTCCTCGGCGGAGAAAGAATACGTGGTCTGTTCGAATAGCGTGATAGGATGACTTGTTTTGAAACTTGGCTCTAGATACTTAAGACTGACATTAAAAAGAAAATAAATAAACAATGCTGAAATAAGTAAAATAATAGCGACCGCAAAGTTAACGAGAAATCTAATTAGAACTAATTTGTACATGTGATCTCGCGACCGGTTACTTCGTTCATAATCTATTCGCTTCGAGTATAGCAAGCCTTTGATTTCATTGTATAGGGCCTTATGCTTAATATCAGCCGACTTTCCGTTATGTATACAAAAATCCCAACCTCCGAATACCAAATTGCAATACTGATAAAATTGACCTTCTCCATCAACCAATCGATCCTTAAACTCACGCGAAGCACCTTTCACAATTGCCGCCAGTGAAATGAGAAAATATAGCGCTGTTATGCTTATATAAGCTAGAGGTAAATCGTAGTTAGGCTCCACGCCATCATCGGGATCGGGATCGGGATCGTAATTACTTAAAGTAGATAAATTACTGTTTGGTTTACTTGTCTGTGTCTCGTCAATCAGTTGATTTTGGTTGTGAGGGCCAAATATTTTATTTGTATAGATTCCATAGAATAGTAATGTGTTCTCCATGAACCCAGTGCCTTGGATTATATCCAAAATATAAAACTCACTCGATGTGTTATTCAAGTATAGCTCACGACAGCACTGAGTTGAATCGTTTGCAGTCGACTGATCACAAGATTCTTCAATTGGTTGAACTAGCAATGTATGCGGTATGATAATGAAACATAATATCAAAAGAAATATAACTAAATTTAGAAACATAAGCCATCTTAGAAGCAGAAAATATGCCACAACACCGGTTCCAAAACTTCCTTCGATTTTTTTAAGTGAATTACGCCACAACTCCATTTTTGTTAGGATTTCTGTCCATTTGCATTGGAGTTGTTGCCATGCTTTGCGACGTTGCCACTTAAATTGATCAAATCCTTGAAGACGAAGTTTGGTAGCGTTCTAGAAAATAGAATTTTTTTTTTTTTCATTCAAAACAATATTTGCCTAGTTTTGCATGAATATACTTGAAGTTTAGCCTTTAAATCTTTCTTTTGTGTCATCGACACTGGCATGGATTTTATCTCTTGAATTTCTTCCCATATCCGCTCTTCGTCGGTTAGATCTTGTGATAAATCGGGCAACATGGCACCTTGAACATCTTGATATTGGAATTCGCGACGAGCAATTGAATTTGGTCGCGTGTTGACTTGTGGATGACGTCTTTTGACTTGTGTATCATGCTGGTTGTGTCGAATGCGTCTGGAAGTTGCTGCAAAGAAAAGTTGTTTGTAAGTCAAATTAATATGTTACGGACACATGTAGTGAAATACCAAAATATAAATATCAGGACGAACAAACTAATACCACCAAAGTCTGAAAAGAAAAATTCCACCTCCTGTCTTTTGACGATTAGGAAAAACTCTTCCTATAAAATCCGCGGGCAGTCCAATTAAGAAGCTTAAACACTACAAGCTTCGTATACATCTTTGAAATCTTCTTTTAGAGCGTACCTCTGAGAAGGATGAATGATTGCCGAGGAGAAAATCATGACCAAGCTGAAACGTCACAAGTTCCTCCGTGTTCTCAACAATTGGGAGTTACAGTTCTCAAACATTTGTAAGATAAAACACGAAGACAAGGAGAATTTAGTGACGGCAGCGAGACGTGCGTTCCGCAAAGAGCGACATCGTCAGCAGTGATAACAGTGGTGGCAACTAATGCGCCAAGCAATCAGATGGTATCTAATGAAGTTTTGAAGTAAATAGTTTCACGTCTTGATCCTGATACTTAAGAACATTTGAGATATAATGAATGACCCGAATCAACTCTTGGTATGTCTAGGGATTTAACTAGCTAAGACAACGATAGGCACCAACAGTGAAGAAGCAGAGGAGAGCCCAAAATCCTGCACAGAAGAAAAAGATATGACCGCCAACTCTTAATAAATCTTATTCATATGACCACAAGGAGCAAATGAAGAACAGAACTCTAAATGAGAATCATCGTATAAAAGACGATAATGAAGACTGAAACTACGTACTGTGTTAAGCTCAAGTAATTGCGAATGCCAGGATGATTGGTTTGACGAGCCGGCAAAAACCTTTTCAGGTGCAGAGAAGTTAAGAGGCTGTGGTACCTAAGGTAGAGACTCTTTATAGAACCGGAGTCCTTTAAAATAAGTAGAGCTTACCCATTGCTTTTATGTCTTCTAATGAAAACGAACAAATGACACTGCAAGATCTCGCCAAGTTTGTTTTGCTTAAACAGAATAGACTGTTGTAAGGACACGAGTAGACTTAACGGATTTTCCCGAATAAAGTCTGCCTTCACTGTTCCAAAAGTTATAAGAAACACAATGCGTGCGGCGAAAATCGTTTATTCTGCTGCGGCAATTAAAATAAAACTAAGCACACTTCTAAACCTGGACATCTTCTCTCTTTTTCCAAAATTGAAATCTGATCTGTTGTAAAGAAAATTACGATAAATACGTGAAGCTTTGTTTATATTGCATAGAAATATTGTTTAAACAAAGTAAAATGTATATTCCAATGAAAAGCAAATAAAGAAACCCAACAAAGTGATATGTTTTGATATCTTTCTAAGCCGTTTTTCCACCAAGAAGTCGTTTATAGAGTTCATGACTGTCGATAGTGGGGTTTCAAGTCTTTTTAAACTTGATGGGTGGTGCACGCTGAACAAAGACTAGTACTACTTAACCAAACTTAAAAGGGTTTAAACAAAAGCAAGTATAGGGGCATTTACAGTGCTTCTGCAAATTTTGCCTCTCGCCCTACACATTAAATACCTCATACTGGTGCAACGCAACCCGTTTAGGCCAGAATGAGGGCCCATTGTGATACCGCGTGTAGAAAACCGGAAACCAGCCTCCGAAACCTCACATGCGGGAATTCCCTATAGAGTAAAAGGAGTATAAGCTCTGGGTAACCGTATCGGTGTAAACCCTATACTGTACCGCACTAAGTGCAGAACCAATTAGACCCACATACAAAACTCTTAATCTTAAAGATGTCGAGTCTGGCTAGGTCATTAAGGTCATTGTAGAAATACTCTCCTAGTGTTTTCCTCCTCAACCTAGATAGAGCAGGACTCGTGCAAAGAAAGTGTGCAGTCGTTTCTTCATCCTCCTTGTCTCTGCAGCTTCTACAGCTACAATATAGTACCAATAACTTTAAAGACGTGAAAAACTTCGACACTGTAAGCTACACCGACAGCTCATCTTTGAGCTGCAGTTTCGGTGTAAGTTTCTATTCGGAGTCACTGAAAATATCATCAATCCTACCAACTGCCGGGCTTTAAAAGTGTCTTCTAGGCAGAGCTAGTGGCAATAAGACCGGGAAATTACAAGCGCATTTTACTAATTGTGTTCTTGTGAACCACTTTAAAACAAACTTGAATACCAACATCATCTGCGTAACTTAGTAGCTTTATGAATTTGTTAATGATTAAGTCTTCCACTAGCCCTACGCACTATCTAAACCCTGCAAGAGATTAATGAAGTCTTATGTCAGCGCAACTACTTTTCGAAATCCATTTATTAATTTTGTGGGGATCCCGCCATTACTGGCAAAGCTTGGCGAAAAACACATTCTTATCTCACGAATCACAATTACGTATACAAAGTCTGAACGTAAGTATTGAGGGCTGCAGAGTGATACGATTTTATCTTTGAAAGTGTATATCTTTTTGATGCCACGATATTACTTCACTGCCCACAAATTTATGTTTGTTTCTTGCATAATTTCAGTTTGCTATTTGGTACACCAATGTATATCGTCCAAGGACTTGTCAAAGTTCACTCTAGTTGAAAGCGCCACTTGATTCGTTCTTTAAAAACCACGCAATAGCAGACCACACCTTTGACAGGTCTGGGAAAAAATAGTTTATTGGTTGTGCTTTTCTAGACCACTCAAGATAATTTAGAATAAAGTCCACTAACACAAAATTCTCTTCATAGGGAAGAGACCTAGTAGCTTAATGCCAATTAATAAACACAATAAACCAAAACCAAGACCACCGATGACAGAAATAGCTATACACTGTGCACCAAAGTTTAGGTAACAAAATAAATGGTTTAGGAAACATATTCAAGAATTTATGAGTCCTTCTCTAGTCATCCATTCAAATTGTTAATATGCTTATACTAATGTTCTCTCATATAAATAACAAATCAGCAAAAGAAAAAGTTTACAGAACCAGATAATAATGATAAATAAACTTACCGACTCGATTTTGCTTTGAGGGCAAAAGTGTGGCAATCGCTGCTGGATCTCGTTGAAATCCTTCCCATTCGGCTGGATAACTTTCTTGATAAAATTCTCCGCCAGCCTCTTCCCAGCCTTGTAGGTTGCTTTTTCGGTTTTTTGCATTAGACATAATGCTTTTGTAAAAATTATTATTTTCCAAACCACTTATACGGATATAATCGGCAACCAAATAACATTATATTTGCCTTCTAACAATCATGCGCCACAGAGATAAAATATTACAAAGAAAAATATGTCAATCCCCGTGGTTGACTTTTTTTTTCATCCCATGTAATCAAACGAGACACACAACAAGATGCAGAAGGGATGAGTAAAATTGGAGGTGTTCAGCCGGATGCAGCGATGGAAAACTTTGACATTTAGGTATTGTGCTGGAAATTAATGTGCGATTATTTTTGGTTTAACCAATTTATTGGCACATGTTGAAAATTTAGTGTGCTAAAAGTTTGACGCCACGGACGTTCGAGCGTTTGGCGTCGAATTAAAGTAATTTGCCGTAGTGCGTCTAATCAAAAGTTAGAAGGCAAATAAACTTAAGTAAATGCAAAGAACGACAGGTAGGTATAGGCTCTACAAAAGCTCTGTTGGTACGTCTGATGCACAATTTAACCGTGCTCTTGTCGGGCACCCAAATACGATTCAACGTCCAGAACAAAACATGGTTATTTTCATAGATAATCAAACCTATGTGAAATTCACAAATCATTATCCAAATGGCCGACCGCCGAGACTTGGTGTTCAATTCGAGCTGGCACAGGTTTAAGTATCAGCAATAACAAGCCTCAGAAGGTATAATTTGTCATAAGAAACTTATCAGTATATCAGTCAATTTAATAATTCAATTCAATAAAAATTGTAGGTCCCTTGGTGGGAAAAGGCGATCGCATTAACAAACTCGCCCGCTTAGGTTCAAAACCACACTGATGGAAACGAGTGGTCTTATGAGTTGGCTAATCAGAAATCTACCCTTAACAGACTTTTCACGGAGATAGATCAGGCTCAGATGGAGCAGAGTAACTATCGCCATATGTCGCTAGAGTAACCCGTGAAGTATGAAGAAGGCTGTAGCCAGAATACGACATAACAAAAACCAGAAAACTCCTGCAAAAAGATAAGAAATGGCTGTCAATGCTGATAGTAATGCTATCAATGCTGATAGTAATGCTAACTGCCCAGAACATGTTAAGATATAACATGAACGATTATGACATCTGCAGGAGACGCGGTGATGAAGAGGCTCATAAGAACACTGATCAAACCTTTGCCAACTGAGAAATAGAACCCTGGGTAAATGCTTCTTCGATCACATCAATGACCTATCGGTTGATCACCGTCAGACCTGCTCAAATTTGCCAGGGCGTCCGAAAGGTTGAAACCAAGACAGTAATACCACGGGAGGATATATGTCATGGGTATCACAATGGGTCTAAGTGTGATGAAGATGTGACCATTCTCATCAGCCCGCAAACTTTACCTATGTCGCCAAAGTTGTAACAACCATTTCAGTCTCTCTTATCAACGAACCTAAACATTTTAAAGGCACCAACACTGTTACGGGCATATCTATGGTTGATTTAATGAACTCTTATTGAGATAGATTATGACTACATTTTGTATGACGTCTGTTGGAGAACTGTATTTTTTTCTATTTACAGGTTCTTATTGCGAAATACGAGCCACGAGTTGATATCGGGCCCCTCTACTTGTGCGCGACTCCTAATCCTAGGCATTCCTTTACTTCGTTGCCCCCTCCCAGTAACATGTCCTAATTATCTCAAACATCCAATAAGCAGTTTTTCGACTGGGTCACTGTTTACCTCTTATAGTTCGTCGTTGAATCACCTCCACTAAAGCCCAGCAATGCAAACAGGCCCGAAAAGCTTCCCCCGCGTTAAATAGAGTCTATAATGGAATTTCTATCTTCTCGGGCTGAACTATCAGAAATACCAATACGTATTAGGCTCATAGGGATTACATATATAACTGGCGGTGATTAGAAAACCACGGCGATCTAAAAGATCTTTTGTGCCAAACAAATACCGAAGTCATGGCGAAACCTAAGGATCGTGTGGATGAATGAATAAAAATGAAATTTTTAGGGATATGAATCCCCTGCTGAGCTGTTTTTGCCTGCTTCAGTTGCTTGAACTTTCAAGCAGAGTTGGCGCTGTCCATTGGAATCATGCCTAGCTTTTAAAGAAGTCCATTAGGAGCGTAACATCACACTTGTATAGTGCAAGAATTTCTTGACTTCTCTTATAATTTAACGGTTTAATGAATTTTCTAGATTGGCAAAGTTTTCAGTTACGTTCTACTATAAAAGCTCCTTAGCCTGTGCTCCCATATGTTGTACTCTAACTAAATGTGTCTGATGGATAATCCACTAAAGGCAAGCGGGCCTATAAACGCAGAAACGATAGGGTCCAAGCTTTAGTGTCATAGAGTAGGACTGGTATGATTAAGATTTTAAATAAAATTTCCTTAGTTGTTCGGGATAGAGTTTTACTACTCAATAATTGTCAAAAAAAGTCAAAAGAAATAGCGAAGTGATGAAAGAGAGATCTAGTCCCTTATTACTTCAAACTCAGGGTGATCAAGTACTTCAAACAATGGCACTTTGTTACGGAACTGAAATGAAATCTTAAATGTGGATTCCGCAACTAAAGCAAGAAGTTTATCGCAACAAACTACATTTAAAATTCAATTTAACCGTTTTGAGAAGACAAATAGCAGGTGACATTTATTTTGACAAGTTAACAACAATAGTGACATATGTATATTCTAGAGTTACCACCTCCTTCAACTAGTTTCATTATGTTTACCGAACAAACCCCTTGGAAATTCACGAATAACGAATATGTGTGTGTAGAAATACTCTAGTATGAGCAAATAGCTGCATTTTCTGAACCACCAAACAATACAATCAGACTGGAATCATTTTGGTGTAGTTTTCCAAACTAAACTAGAAAATACCTCTCGTGTGTCAATTCTCTTTTATTATTATTCTTTGTTAGTTCTTAGTTTGTGTGCCGGTTTACATTTTGTTTCTATTGCAAACTGTCAACGAAAAATATTAAATAGTTAATTTTGTGCAAAAATATTCGCGTAAAATATTTTAAATGTTGAGAAAGTAGAAATATTAGAATATTATTTGAACAATGGGAACACATGAACTAGACCCAATCGAAATGAATACGTTCCGGAGCTATGTTACTATGCTAGGCGATTCGTCTGCAAAAGATGAAATCAAATTGAAAGCTGCTCAAGAATTAAGTGAACATTTTGAAGTGATTGTGCAAACTGCAGCGTTTCCTTCGTTCTTGGAGCATTCATTGAAAATCTTTGTTAAGATTTTACAGGATGGTGAACCACAGTTTATATCAGAAAATACAGTTCAACATGTAAGTATTCTAATATGCTTCTGATCAATTGGATATCTAGTCCATGTGTGGGGGGATTTGGAACAATATTTTTTTAAATGTCTTGATACACATATTTTGTTGAATTCAAAACAGTTTAAGAAAATGGAAACAACGACAACTTTTGTGTCGTTCGATCGGTTTACCTTAAGTATTTCACCATAGTTCTGCCAATTTGTATACATTTTTTGCAATACGGATAGATAAGAACAAAAAGTTCTAAATACGATCTTCATCCTGTAATTGTGGACCTTACGTTGTGAAACAGAAGTTTAACCATATGCTAATGGAGCTTCTAAACAGAGGAATATTCAAATTCAGTTTTTGTCCTCCAGTAGTGTATTTAAAAACGAGCTGGTCCAAGGAATTTTAGATTTCTTATCCTCGTTCACTAGTTAACCCACTTTTGTCGTTTCAATTTCAATACCTCATAAAATAAATACATTTTGTAACTGATTTGTCTTTTTCTTTTTAGATACGAAAGCTCATATTGGAAATGATGCATCGACTACCTATAAGTGAAATCCTGCGACCACATGTCAAGCTCATAATTTCTCTAATGCTTAAGCTGCTACGAGTTGACAATGAAGAGAATGTTTTAGTTTGCTTAAGAGTTATCATTGAGTTGCATAAAAATTTTAGGCCATCTTTTAATTCAGAGGTAAGTCCCTATAAATTTTATAAATTTATATACATAGGTATGTAGATTCCCCTTTAGCGTATGCTTCTGTAAGAACATTGTCTTCATATTCAAAGAGCTCCTCAACCAAGCCATTGGATCCGATAGTTTTCTTGTTGTTTTTCGGACATTCAAGGGAATTGTGCTGGAACTAGACAAACAAGTATCTCTAGGTACAGATAGTAGAAATTATTTCGCTTGTTAAACACCTGATTCACACCGAGCGATGCTATGTCGAAAGCAAATCATAGATGGCAACATCTTGACTATTTCAACAATGGTAGCCTTATTTGACTTATTCTCGATCCTAAGAGATCGAAAGCCATAATTTGACCAAAAGTCATGAAATAACAATTTCTGCAGGAGTTCCTAGGATAAGGAAGAGGAAGAATCTATCGTAGACTTCGTAGAATAAGTCGAAGGAACTCATATAAGGCATCTGACGACATCATCGATTCCATCAGAGATTCCTCCTTCTGGGGGACTCTAACTGTGACTTGAATCGGGCCAATAAGAATTCCTTTTCCTCTTCGTTAACTATTCGTTGAAATTCATTCAGCTGTGCTTACGCAGCAGTGAATGTTTTGTGGGTCAGAATCAAATTCGTCTTATTCGAAGGCACATTTCTTATTTCGTAACATGAGTTTACGCATTCCTAGACTAATCTTGTGCCCGTAGTCTTTACAACTTTAGTCTTGTGACTACCACGATTAGTTAGAACGCCGAGTTATGAAATTCGCTGTTTCGTCAATGTCTCAAGCCATTAGTAGAACCCATTAAGATCTATAATAATATTTACTCTGTTTGATTTCTTTACAGATTCAGCAGTTCCTGTCATTTGTGAAAGAAGTTTACACCGAACTTCCTAATCATGTGACAAAAATATTTGAATCCACACCTCAAATACGAGTAAAGGATCTCAAAGAGCTTGATTTTGAAAAGCTTCTATCAGAAACCTATGCCGCAAAAACTATCTACGTTGAAAAATTGACGGAGGCTGGTACAGTTGCACAGGCTGTAAGCAATCTTAACCAAGAAAAATATTAAGAACTTATTTCAATTAACATTTCATTTTCAGTATAGTTTCTTGCCGAAAGGCTTCATGTCACTAAGGGTACTGCAGGAGCTACCGATTATAGTCGTTTTAATTTATCAAATTTATAAAAATGCAGTGCATCAAGAAGTTGCAGATTTTGTACCTTTAATCATGACAACCATAACATTGCAACCATCACTAGTGCAGAGGTATGTGTGTTTTTTGTTTCTTACAAACTTTACAATGTTATTTAGCTTGTATCCTTTTGCAGAACATCACCATTTTTCAATAAAGAGATTTTCGTAGACTTTATGGGTGCTCAAATCAAAACTCTTTCGTTTCTAGCCTATATCGTTCGGATATTTCAAGTAAGTTGAAACATTTTACTCATCAGATATTAGTTAACAAAAAAAAAAATTAATTTTAGGATGCTGTGGTGGCTCATTCACCATCAGTTGTAAAAGGCATGCTTGGACTGATGGAGCTGTGTCCAAAAGAAGCTGCAAATCTAAGAAAAGAGCTTTTAATTGCTGCGAGGCATATATTCGCAACCGATTTGCGATCAAGTATGTTTTAATCTTCCTTTTTTTTCATCGAATACGAATGCAATAATATTTATTTAATTTCCTTTTAAAGAATTTATTCCATACATTGATCGAATGTTCGATGAAGATCTGTTGATTGGTAAAGGTGTTACTTTGGATTCCATTCGTCCGTTGGCATATTCAACTTTAGCTGACTTGGCTCATCATGTTCGGGAAAATCTTAGTCTCAAAGCATTGGCGAAAGCGGCAAATCTATTTTCAAAGAACGTCCACGATGACTCGTTAGCAACAGGCATTCAAACTATGTCGTGTAAACTTCTTTTGAATCTTGTTGATTGCATACGACAACACAGCGAATCTGATCCGGTAAAAGCACGAGAATTACTAATCACATTGCTTAAAGTTTTCACATCAAAATTCCAAAGTATTGCGAAAATTCATTTGCCACTAATTATGCAGAAATGGTAAGGTTAAAATGTCTACAAGGGGTGTCTCAACAGGAGGTTTCATTCGAAGCAAAACAGAGCTGGTAAAGAGGGAACAAAATTCCAAATTCAGAGCTTCCAAACTCAATTTTTTAGGGGTTGGACGCACTAAGAAGCTTTCGAAACAAAATGGAGAATAATCTATCCATGGGCCCCTACTCTGTATTGCGATTCTAAAGTTCGGATCGTTCGAAAGCGGACATTTTGTATGGATTTTATAAATTGCGTTTCAAATTGCCCATACAAAATCTCCGCTTTCAAAAGATTCGAACTTGAGAATCGCAATACAGAGTAGGGACCCTGGATGTACATACATCATGATTGTTATTCCTAAGTCTAGACTGTTACTGTCTGGTTACCCGTCCTGGATAAATCAGAATACACAATTTCAAGAGTGTACGGCACTCGATACGCTACTGCATCTGTCGGGTATTGACAGAATATATGCACTCGTCTTTACCTTTCCCAAACATAGTTTGTAGGTATCATATTGCAGAGGGGCGCATCTTCCAATGCTACCCATAACCTGTTCCGAAACCGCCGCTACTATCCATTGGAGTGTTCCTCGCTCCACGCTTAGACTTACTCTTTTGGTAGAGCCTAGATATTTTTATTGCTATAGGCACGGCGACACGGTGACAATTCTCCAAATGTGACCACATTTTCTGGTGTTCAGTCACATTCAAGTGCGTCCATTTAATTTTTTAATTTTTCTCCCAAGTGCAGTAGATATTTAAGGCGAAAAAAATCCGAGGCCAACCCCTGCTTTGCTGGTGGCACGCATTCGCATTTACTTCGATTACTGCGTGTCATTTTAGATTGTATGTGTTGACGTCCGTCTGCCAGTAGACTTGGTATTACCACAAATGATTTCCTTCCTCGGTCTATGTCCATTTATAATCATTTTGACCTTCAATGTGAACTTTGAGAATGACACCTCTTTATGAGACAGCCCATATATTTAAGAATATGATTGTAACTTTTTTTTAATAAATAGGAAAACAATAAAAGATCAACAAACTCCTGCAATTCAAGCAAGTGGGACATCTAGTGGTGGTGGTGGTGGTGGTAGTAGCGGTGGTGAAACAACATCATCTGCCAACAGCGAAACAAAGGAAGGAGGAGTCACTTTAGTAATATTATTAACTTTTCACGTTATTTTCAATCATTCAAACTTGTGGCCTTTTAGGAAGTTCCTCCATTCGAACTAGCTTCAACAGCAAATACCTATCGGATTTCTGCTCAAAATAGCCTAAATGTTGCCGAATATAGAAGTCTAGTAAAAACATTAGTCGGTGGAGTTAAGACAATCACATGGGGATGTGTCAGCTGCAAGGTAGATTTCAATATTTTATTTAAAATAAAACTTACCTTTTATATTTGTTTACTTTCCAGCCAATCTTGATAGAAAATAAATTATTCCTGCCACATGAACTAAGCATTTACATAGACCTAATATATTGGGCTTTGGAAACGCTTGACATATACACTGTTGTACCGAATGCAGCGATGAATTCCAATCAAATTCCAAAACCATCTGGTCACATCCCTCGAACAAAAGAGGAGAAAGAAGTTCTTGAACATTTTAGTGGAATCGTAAGTACATTTGTATTTTTATATGCAGTAGTAACAAGCAAGGGGACACTTAGGGACTTTCCATTGATATTGAAGGTGATTTTCACAATACAATCCGGCTGGATCGCACGGCGTAGATCAATCATTAGAATAGACTTATTATCAATGCAAACTGTGAACGATTATTGATAGCAGAGTTAAGTAAAGGTGGCATTCTGCCTCCACTGCTACAGAGCTTGTATATTGACTTTGCTGAACATTTGCAATAGTCTCTCTCTCTATGAATCTGATGCCAATTAAGCTTAATTACTTATTTAATGTGACGCTACAGTACAGGGTAGACCTGGGCCTCAACCAACAAGCGTCTCCAGTCAGCTCGATCTTCAGCTAGATGCTTCCAGTTTCGCACGCTAAATTGATTAAGGTCCCCTCCTTCTTGTGTGGGCCACTTGATTCGCAGCCTTTCTCTACTGCGAACATTTTTCGAACCGAGGCATTAGTGTCCATCTGCTCTACATGACCCAACCACCAACGACTAAGATCATTCTTCTGGCTAAGTCGATGTCGCTGTACAGCCGGTACAGTTCGTCGTTTCATCTCCTCCTTCACTCACCACCGAAAATGCTTTGACATTCTTGAGCTAAGAGTCACCTGCCACGGGCACTATTTCGGTCGCGGTTATAAGTCCAAAGTGGTTTTAGCCTCCTCCTTGATAATGGTGCCATACTGGCACTGGAGAGTTTCTCACTCAGGTGCTCTCTGCAGACTCGGTACTTCAAGCGTGTTGAGACATTCAACGTTGATTTTCTTTCTCTGGGCGATTTGCAATTCTTCGCTAAATTGTCAAACTACGAATTGAACTGCAACAAGAAAAGGTCTATTCGGTTGGTAGTTCCAACCATAAGGCGTCAAAAAGTACAGTCTTAGTTACGCAGACTCTGTGTTAAGCGTTACACAAACCCCATCCAGATTTTTACTAGAAAGCGGACAATCGCCAGAAAAGTTTTTCTCTTAGAGACAATCGTTAACGTCATGTTTACATGTTTTCGAACGAAACTTCAGAGCTAGAGCTGCTAGAGTACTTACGTTTTCTAATCTTATCTAATGAAATGTATTTTAATGTTTATTTTCAGTTTCTCATGATGCATTGCCAAAACTTTCAAGAAGTATTCGCCTCTACAATCGAGTACATGGTCGAGAGAATTTATAAAAACTCATCAATACAAGTTGTGGCGAATTCTTTCCTCGCAAATCCATCAACATCACCCTTGTTCGCAACAGTACTTGTGGAATATCTTCTCGAGCGAATGGAAGAGATGGGCTCTAATGTGGAACGTTCGAATTTATATCTTCGTCTGTTTAAGCTTGTCTTTGGCAGTGTTAGTCTGTTTCCAATTGAAAACGAACAAATGCTACGACCACATTTACACAATATTGTCAATCGTTCGATGGAACTAGCGATGACAGCTAAGGAACCTTATAATTATTTCTTGCTACTTCGTGCATTGTTCCGATCAATTGGTGGTGGAAGTCATGATTTACTTTATCAAGAATTTCTTCCTCTTCTGCCGAATCTGTTGGAAGGACTAAATCGATTACAAAGCGGTTTCCACAAACAACACATGAAGGATCTGTTCGTCGAGTTGTGTTTGACTGTTCCGGTGAGACTTTCATCACTTCTGCCATATTTGCCAATGTTAATGGATCCTCTTGTGTCGGCATTGAATGGATCACAGACTCTTATTAGTCAGGTTTGTAACTCTAGCGATATTTTCTGTAATAAATGTAAGGGGAACCAAATTTTTATTTTTGCAACAGGGCCTTCGAACGTTGGAATTGTGTGTTGATAACTTGCAGCCAGATTTTCTCTACGATCACATTCAGCCAGTTCGAGCAGATCTTATGCAAGCATTATGGCGCACACTTCGCAATCAAGATAGTGCTGCGTTAGTTGCTTTCCGTGTGTTAGGAAAGTTTGGAGGAGGCAACAGGAAAATGATGATCGAAGCGCAAAAATTGGAGTACAACGATAAAGATACACCAACGTCAGCTATTGTTGCTTACTTCCAAGATCATCGTAAGCCAATCGACTTCCCTGTGGACAAAGTGATTGAGATAGCATTTAGTGCATTGAATCTCAATGCAACAGACTCATTTTACCGTCGACAAAGTTGGGTAGTAATACGCTGTTTCCTTGGTAAACAATCTTTCATACACTTGGTGAAATGATTTTAATTTGTGTTTTCTTTCAGCTGCCTCAATATGTCTTGACGATGACAAGCATACGCTTCAAAAGCTGTTTATGCATCCAAGTTTCATCGAAAGCAACATCAATGTGTTGCCATCTTATTACAAATCAGATGAAGTTCAAGCCCGCCAAACACATCAGACAGCCTTGACAGGAATGCTTGTAGCAGCAGCTACAAAAGAACTCCGAGAATCTGTTTTACCATTTATGGTATCGGTGGTTCGTCATTACACAATGGTAGCGATAGCCCAACAATCGGGACCGTTTCCATTTAAACATCATTTCAACAATACCGGTCTAGATCCATTGGTCTTAATTGACGCATTGGCCGTGTGCATGGGTCACGAGGAAAAGGAACTCTGCAAACCAGGACAGCTGTGTATAAGTTTGATACTGAAAACGACAACAAATATACTGGGCAACAAGGAAAGAGCTTGTCGTCTGCCATTGATGCAATACTTGGCTGAGCGTATGGTTGCTTTGTGCTATGAGCGACCATGGTATGCTAAAATGGGTGGATGTATGGCAATAGAATGCCTCTATCAGAACATGTCCCTCTGCTGGTTATATCAAAATCTCTTTGCTTTCCTAAGAGCATTTATATTTGTTATTATGGACTTGGGTGGAGAGGTATCAAGTGGAACAATTGACATGGCCAAAACATATTTAGAAAATATGCTACGAATCAGTATGGTTCCACTTGATAAAGACTTGAAAAATAAGGAGCTTCTGTCACAGCAAACGAAAACCATGTACGAAGTTATACATGAACTAGTTCGACAGGTGACAAGTCCAAATACGCTTGTTCGTGAGCAAGCGATGTCTTCTTTAAGACTTATCGCAGAGTTACAAAAGAAGACTGTCACTGAAGTTATGGATCCTCACAGGGAGGTTCTGGTGGATATTATACCACCGCAGAAGCATTTCTTACGCCATCAGCCTGCAAGTGCTCAAATAGGGCTTATGGACGGAAATACTTTTTGTACTACACTTGAACCGAGACTGTTTACTATAAGTAAGTTCTTCAAATTGTTTGTTATTGCATACAAATATTGAGATCGAAAGACTGATTGATTGTGACTAGGTTAATAGGCATGGAGCGTGAAATTTCCTATCAATTATCAATTTTTAAGGGCGCATAGAACCAGAATAATCCACGGCTTTAGCTTCTGACGACTTCATGCAAAGTCAAATGCACATTCTTTGTTTAGAAAAGCGCAGATAGCTGTTTCATTGACTATAAGTGCGCTTTGTAGTTCTATTATTAGCTTTTCTAAGATTTATGTGTACTGCTTCTTATAAATTTGTTTGCTTTATCTTCTTCAGATCTATCAAACAGTTATCATAAACTGTTTTTCGACGAACTTTTAACCCTTTGCGAAGCACAGGATTCAATTTTAACAAAGCTTGACTGCTACAAGAATGTAACGAACTTGATTCCACTGAGAAAGAGTGCGTTACGCGCACTAGCCGCGTGCCATTACATAAACGAGAGTACCTACAGGGAAAAAATAATAAATATTCTATTCAAAGTTATGGAGAACAACAACACAGAACTTCAAGAGGTCGCCTTCGAGTGTATGCAAAAGTTCTTGCTAGTTTTCCAAATAGAAAAGGAAAAGGTTTGTATTTACTCGAATGTATCAGAGAAATGTCTAAAAATGCTTCTATTTTTTTTTTTAGGTTCGTGCAGGAATGCGACCATTGCTACTTACACTCGGTGACCATCGCAACTTAAATCTTACGGCAACAAAACGATTGTCGTATTTCACACAACTTTTCCCATCGATGTTCAATGAAAAGCTAAGCGAACAGATCCTGCAACATTGTCAGGAAATGATTGAAATATCCGTGACAGCAAACAAATCGACGAAACAAGGTGGCAATTTCCTCACAGCTGCCAAAGCTGAAGAGTACGAACAAAAGATTGCAATTTTGATTGGAATGTTCCATCAGATTTCGGCGGCGACGCCAAAGTACATTGAAAGCCTGTGTCAGCTAGTTTTGAAGACTGAAAACAATTTGATGATGGAATCGTGTCCATATAGGAAACCTTTGTTGAAATTCCTGCTAAGATATCCCAATGACTCGGTCAATCTGTTTCTAACTGATCTCAACGTATCGAATCATCAATGGAATCGATTCTTGATTTACATGCTCAAGCACAAAGATGGTCTTCCATTCCGTAATGCGATACAGAATAATAAATCGGTCCGGCTTATGCAGTTGATCAATTGTAATTGTCCATCGTTTGCTCATCTCAATGAACAACAGAAATACGAGGTATGTCATCAGGGTGTTTTGATTGTATACACTTTGATGGAACAGGATGACCAGTGGTTACTCACGCAGACAGACATTGTGGCTGTGCTGAAAAATCTTTGGCAAACTAGTTTGTACAAAACTTGTGAGACAAATGTTGCCTGTGACCTTTGGCATCTGGTTGGAAAGATTCTCCTGTTTTACTTCTCTCACAATACCAACGACATCGATCTGCTGTTTCAACTTCTACGTGCATTATGTTTGCACTTCATTCCAGACTTCCACTTTCTACGCGATTTCCTACAGAATACGGTAGCCCAAAGCTATACTGTTTCCTGGAAGAGAAATGCCTTTTTCCATTTCGTTGAAAACTTCAATAGTCCACTCTTGTCGGAAGATCTCAAAGCGAAAATCTTGACTGCTATTCTCATACCATGCTTCGCTGTGAGCTTTGAAAAGGGAGAAGGCAATAAATTGATTGGTGCACCACCTACACCATACCAAGAGGATGACAACAACATTGTGTCGGTTTTCATCAGCAAAGTATTTGATCCAGAAAAACCCTTTGCCAATGATGATGCAGTGCGAATCGCTTTACTGCAATTTGCCTGTCTGCTCGTTGAAAAGGCTTCGCCACATATACACGATGGCGATGCGAACAACAAACGCCAAGGCAATAAGCTCCGACGGTTGATGACATTTGCGTGGCCTTGTTTGCTAAGTAAGAATTGTGTAGATCCTACAGCACGTTATCATGGACATCTTCTGTTGGCTCACATAATAGCTCGGCTTGCTATTCACAAAAAAATCGTTCTTCAGGTTTTCCATTCACTCTTGAAAGGTCATGCACTTGAAGCTCGGCCTGTTGTGCGTCAGGCCTTAGAAGTGCTAACGCCAGCTATGCCTTTGCGTATGGAAGACGGCAACACTATGCTAACTCATTGGACAAAGAAAATAATCGTGGAAGAGGGTCACTCCATGCAGCAACTTTTCCACATTTTACAGCTGATAGTACGGCATTACAAGGTTTACTACCCAGTTAGGCATCATCTTGTCCAACACATGATTAACTACATGCAACGATTAGGATTTCCACCGAATGCGTCGTTGGAAAATCGAAAACTTTCCCTGGAATTGGCTGAGACCATCATCAAGTGGGAATTGCAACGAATTAAGGAAGGTTCCAGTAGTGAAACTGATACGAATATGGATGAAGAACAGGCGGCAAATTCTGGCCTTAAGAGGGCCTCTACAGATGATCCCAACGATGTCCGAAAGAAATTTGCATCGGGTGATAATGTCCCAGTACAACAATCACTTCCATGTGAGTAAATGTTTGTGTTTGCCTAGCGCTCTCATAAAGAATTTGATAAACTCCCTATTCTGTATACTAAAATACCCTCATATTGTTTAAATCTCATTTTAGCAACATCTACAGCATCTCAACAACAAAAGGTCGATGAAATCGAACGTCCAATTGACAAAGTGCAGTGTGACAATGTACTTAACTTCCTGATTCGCTTAGCATGTCAAGTTAATGACTTACAACCAACTCCAGGAGTAGTTTCACCCGGAGAAACCCTTTCCCGCCGGTGAGTAGAAACATATTTACATAAATATTTCTATAGCATTAATGACTGCGGTCCCCTTAGCCCTGGTGTTGTCAAATATTCGAGAACAACACTACAAACAGGATTCGATCATTGTAACGAAATTCACAGTTGAAATTGGTAGAGTCTGCCTACGTTTCGGTTTGGCGCTTTAGATTTTTCGGACTGAAGTGTACGCTCTATGTGACCTTTATCAGATCACTCCACTGTTACACGCCAAGCTGATTAATATCCTTTTCCACTTGTGCGCACCACCTGAGTCGCGGTAGTCCTCAACTGCACCGTCCATCCAAGATGGATTCGAATATTTTCTGGACCAGAGCGCAGGTGTCCGCTCTACATTTCAATGAACAACCTATACAGCTCTTCCACTCACCATGTATAAAGACGGGACCGTAGATCATTCCAAGCATTTTTCGCTCAATACACCACAGGGCGACCTCTTTTATTCTTGACAAGCTATAAAAGAGGACTGGATTGCTTAATGTCTTGTTTGAATAGAGCCACTAAAACTGTTACTGAGTGAGCTTTACTTGTTAACTGAATCGTAGAAATATGTTAGTGTATGCTCTCTGCCAAGTCAACCCCAACTGCTTTGAATAGCTCGGCCGGTAAGCCGTCAGATCCAGCAACTTTATTGGATTTTTGCTTGAATATTGCAATCCTGACATCGGTCTGAGCTGGTGGACGGGTTATTTAGCTTTCAGCGTCTAGTCTAGGTTAATTGGTTCGTTCTGCCTGACAGAGGAATGTTAGTCTTTGTCGCCGTTATACAGTCTGCATGAGTCGTTTTCTTTTTTATATTCTCAATATCGACCGTGAGTACTATACGGTCTCTTTCTTCATCACTGCAGATTTTTTGTAGAGGGTTCCCTTGACATTTCCTTTTTACCATCTGTTCTCATTTCACCGGATGTTGCCAAGGGTTTCGTGGAAGCGGTCGAGTGAAACCTTTTAGGGCTTGAATCCCGCACGACCAAGTTTTGCCTCGGCTATTTCCGAAAGTACCATGGCAATTTTGTCAACTCGCCCTGATTTCATAGAAACTGAGTCAAGTACCTTAAGAACAACCTGTGTAATGACAAATAATTTTCTCAAAATTTCAGATGTGTGATGCTGCTCAAGACGGCTATACGTCCAGAAGTATGGCTCCAACCATTCGATCTAAAACTTACCTGGCTGGACAAAGTCTTTGCATCCGTGGAAACACCACAAGCTAACTTGGGAAACATCTCCACAGGATTAGAACTCTTAACATTTTTCATGACAGTATTGAGAAAAGAATACATCTTGGCGATCATGAGACCAATCCAACGTGGTTTATCAGCGTGTGTTACCAGTCAAAACACTCGGATAATTCGACTAATGCACGCACTACTGTCTCGTCTGATGTCCCTATTCCCAGCGGATTCCCACCATAAACACGAAGATCTTGAAATACTTTACGCCACCGTTAGCAAAATGATCATAGACTCCTTCACCAACTACGAAAAGAGTCCACAACCAACGTCTTCATCACTTTTTGGAGCCCTCATGATACTGAAAGCATGTTGCAACAACAATCCTAGCTATATTGATCGCATCATGTTGCAATTTATGAGAGTTCTCAATAGACTGACAAAAGATCACATGACGATACCTAACTCAGGTTCCAATGTACCACCGCCAGTTGAAACTGGATCGCTGTCAGTTGAGTTGTTGATTTTGTCATTGGACTTGATCAAAAATCGAACTGTAGTAATGGGAATTGAAATAAGAAAACTCTTCATTGGAGGCATCTTAGTTGGTTTGATTGAGAAGAGTAACGATGCGAAAATATTGAAGTGCATCATCAAGATGATTGAGGATTGGATGAAGACCAAAAGTCAAACTCTTCCAATGACTCAAACGCCATCGATTCGAGAAAAGTCTATTCTACTCGTCAAACTGATGCAATATGTCGAGAAGAGATTCGCTGATGACTTGGAATTGAATGCGCAATTCTTGGAACTGATCAACTATATGTACCGTGATGACTATCTCAAACAAACAGAGTTGACGAGTAAGCTAGAAGTAGCTTTTCTGTCTGGACTACGGTGTACACAGCCGAGTATACGAGCCAAGTTTTTCGAAATTTTCGACGGTTCCATGCGACGGCGTTTGCACGACCGTCTGTTGTACATAATTTGCTCGCAAGCATGGGACTCAATTGGACCGCATTACTGGATAAAACAATGTATAGAACTTTTGATTCTTACAGCTAACACCCAAACGCAGATACAGAACTCGAACGAGAACCACTTGATTCCGAGTATTTCATCAGTGATTAACTTTGCAGACTCCGAGGAGAAGAAGCATTTTGTCATATACACACCTTTGCAGATAGAACCAGTGGAAAAGGCCTCAACGTTTGACGAGAAAGATGACTTTTTCGACATCGATTTGAATGCAGAGTCGAATATATTCCGAATTGAAGATTCCGACCGCTCAGTACCGAACAGGCAAGCTGCGTTAGTAGAGCTTATTAGCAAGCAGTCGGAGTTTCTTGATGTTAATCGGAAAGTTCGAACCGAACACCTGTTAGCAGCCACCTCACAGATGTGCCATATGGATACACAATTAGCCGAAAAGATGTGGTTAGCAGTGTTTCCAAGACTGTGGTCTATGCTAGACGAGGATCAGCAACAAGCTATCATGAGAGAACTCATTCCGTTCTTATCGTCGGGCTCTCACGTCATACAGAAAGACTGCCACCCGAGTGCATTGAATACATTTGTCGAGGCAGTGATTCAATGCAAGCCTCCCATATACATTCCTCCTAGTCTGCTGGCTTATCTAGGTAAAGCGCACAACCTATGGCATCGTATGTCTTTGATTCTCGAAGATATGGCCACCGATTGGCAGCTCAAGAAGGACAAGTATCAAGAAAACTCTGATATAGACCTGAGTGAGTATGATCTTACAGAAAACAGTCAGTCAAACATATGCGATTCGTTGTCGCAAATGTACTCCGCACTCCACGAAGAGGATTTATGGGCCGGATTATGGCTTAAATATGCTAAATACCCAGAGACAAACACTGCAATTGCCTATGAACAGATGGGCTTCTTCGAGGAAGCTCAAGGTGCGTACGACTTGGCTATGTCTAAGTTCAAACAAGAAGCTCCCAACGGACCAACTCTTCTCGAAATGAATAGCGAATTGGTACTTTGGGAGAACCATTGGATACGATGTGCCAAAGAACTAAACCAGTGGGACATACTGCTGGACTACGCTCAGTCCAATAAGGACAAAAAGCCCCTCTTAATAATGGAAAGCGCCTGGCGAGTACCCAACTGGACGCTGATGAAACAGGCCCTCATAAAGGTCGAGCAAATCAATCCGAAGCAATATGGCTATAAAGTGAATTTATACAAGGGCTTCTTGGCGATTTTGAATCAAGAGGAACAGCAATTGTCAAATGTCGAGCGTTATGTTGAGATTGCATCTGGCATGTGCATGAGAGAATGGCGTCGTCTTCCACAGATAGTGTCCCACATTCACTTGCAGTACCTCCAGACTGCTCAGCAAATAATGGAACTACAAGAAGCTTGTCAAATTCATCAAGGTCTAATACAGGGTCGGAACTCTTCATTGCACGATATGAAAGCAATCGTGAAGACATGGCGAAATCGCTTGCCAGTGATTGCCGATGATCTGTCCCATTGGAGTGACATTTTCACCTGGCGTCAGCACCATTATCAAATAATCACTCAACACTTGGAACAACAAACCGATCAGGGCAACACAATGTTAGGTGTGCATGCTTCCGCGCAGGCAATCATTTACTTTGGGAAAATCGCTCGAAAGCACAATCTTACAGGTGTATGCCAGGAGTCACTCTCGAGGATTTACACCATTCCGTCCGTGCCGATTGTAGACTGCTTCCAGGTAACGCACACCAGTGATTAAATTTGAAACGACATTTTTCTATCCCACTTTTCATTACAGAAAATCCGTCAACAAGTGAAATGCTATTTACAGATGTCTTCCGTTAATGGTCGTGCAGAGTTGAACGAGGCACTGGAAGTTATCGAATCAACCAATCTCAAGTATTTCACCGGCGAAATGAATGCTGAATTTTATGCCCTCAAAGGTTTACTGCTCGCACAAATTGGTCGCTCTGAAGAGGCCAATAAGGCTTTCAGTGCAGCAGCTAAGCTACATGATGGTCTAACAAAGGCATGGGCTCTGTGGGGTGATTATTTGGAGCAGATTTTCACAGGGAAGCCAAGACAAATGGTGATTGGTGTCAGTGCGATTACATGTTTCTTGCATGCATGTCGTCATCAAAATGAAAATAAGACAAGGAAGTACTTGGCTAAAGTTCTCTGGCTGTTGTCATATGACGATGCTAAGGCCTCTTTGATGGAAGCCCTGGAGAAGTATGTTGTGGGTGTTCCTCCGCTTCATTGGTTGCCTTGGATTCCACAGCTATTGTGTTGTTTGGTCCAATATGAGGGCAATGTTATTCTGAATCTCTTGAGTCATGTGAGTTAAAGGGTTGTTTTTCTGGAGTAGACCTTATATATATTTTTCTTTTTCTTTTCTTTAAGGTTGGCCGCATGTATCCACAAGCAGTGTACTTCCCCATAAGGACACTCTTCCTAACACTGAAGATTGAGCAGAGAGAAAAACACAAAGCAACCGAACAAGCGAATTTAGCAAACAAAATGCAAAATTATGTAAATTGTTTTATAGTTGTTATTTGAAGTAACATTTGCTATACCGTTTGTATTTTTCTCGTTTCAGCAACAACAATCAGATGATCAATCTAGTGAGAAATCAAATACTTCTCAGAATGCATCTCAAAATCTCCAGCAGGCTATTAAAGCCACTCCTTCGATGTGGCGGTGTTCGAAGGTCATGCACGTCCAAAGAGAAATCCACCCAACAATCCTCAGTTCACTTGAAGGTATTGTCGATCAAATGGTATGGTTCCGAGAAAGTTGGACTGAAGAAGTACTGCGACAGTTACGTCAAGGCCTAATAAAATGTTATGCCATTGCATTTGAGAACAGAAGTACCGTGAATAAAGCCACCATCACACCACATACACTTCATTTTGTGAAAAAATTGGTATCCACCTTTGGTATTGGCATTGAAAACATATCAGGATCAGTTGCATCATCTTCAACAAACTCAGCAGCATCGGAATCATTTGCACGAAGAACACAAATCACATTCCAAGATCCGGTATTCCAAATAATGAAAGGACAATTTACCAACGATTTTGATTTCTCTCAGCCTGGTGCAATGAAACTACACTATCTCATAACAAGGCTCAGGAAGTGGATAAAGATTTTGGAAACAAAAGTTAAGAAACTACCCACGTCCTTCCTGATCGAAGACAAATGTAGGTTCCTTTCGAATTTTAGTCAAAAAACAGCAGAAGTGGAACTGCCAGGAGAACTGCTTTTACCTGGTCCATCTCACTATCACATACGAATAGCAAGATTCATGCCTCGGGTGGATATTGTACAGAAAAATAATACCGCAGCTAGGCGTTTGTATATTCGAGGTACGAATGGAAAAATATATCCCTACTTGGTGGTTATAGATTCGGGATTGGGTGACGCTCGCCGAGAGGAACGTGTATTACAATTGTTACGAATGCTTAATCAGTATTTGGATAAGCAAAAGGAAACATCGAGACGGTTTCTTCATATTACTGTGCCACGAGTTGTACCCATCTCACCGCAAATGCGATTGGCTCAAGACAATCCGGCCAGTATATCGTTGCGAGAGATCTACAAAACGGGTTGTAGTAAATTAGGAATAGAACACGAGACTCCCATTGTCCGGTATTATGATAGACTTGCTGAGGTACAAGCCAGAGGTACTCAGACAACACATACGGTTTTAAGAGACATCCTACGTGAAGTACAAACGACTATGGTCCCAAAAACCATGCTAACCAACTGGGCCGTGCGCAATTTCCAATCAGCAACGCATTACTGGCAGTTCAGGAAAATGGTAAGTAAAAGATCAAGTCTAGTTCAAAATAGTTACAACGACTGAATATTTACATGACGCAGTAGGCATGACGAAAAGGAAGGCCAAAGATGTGGTCTGTTTTAATATGTCTGTAAACACATAATGTACTTTAAATATGAATACGGAAGTTATACTTTCTCATAATCCTTATACGTACAGTCAGTGCAGTTTACAAGACTCCACCTAAAGCACATGACGAAAACTTACCTTCACTCTTCTTCTTCTTAAGGTTCCTCTCCGCTTGAAAAGTTGGAAATCATCGTTTTCAGTGTCTGCTTGTTTGTAACGCCTCTTAAAATCGTTGGTATCGGATCAGATTTGCTAGTCATTTTAGTCTCTGCCCCCCTGCCACTGCTCTTCTTTCTATCTTTCCTTGTATTGTAACTTGCAGCAGTTGATATTTATTGTTCCTGAGCACATGTCCTAGGTACTCTAATTTTCGTCTTTTTATTGTGAAAATTAGCTCCCTTTTGCATGCTACTCTTTTTTAGTTCTTCCTCGTTTGTGATCCTGTCGACCCAGGAGATACGCAGCATTCTCCTATAAACCCACATTTCAAATGCTTCTAACTTCTTCATCGTGTTTTTATGTAGTGTTCATGTTTCCACTTCATATAATAGGACCGACCAGATATAACACTTAACCATTCTAAGTAATATCTCTACTGCATACAACTTGTTTCATTTTGCAGAAAGTTGCCCTCGCTTGTTCAATTCTGCTTGGTATTTCTTTGACGGGAGTTGCATTGCTGGTGACAGTTGTTCCTAGATACTTTTTGTTGTTTAACTTTTCCACTACTGTGTCATCTATTCTAAACTCATTTTTCTGTGGTTGTTGGTTATTTGTAAATACCATAAACTTCGTCTTCGCAGCGTTTATCCGTAGCCGATATTTATGGCTAACCCAGTTAAGCTTATTCATCATGTTACTAAGTTCTTTTAAGCTATTTGCCATAATGACTGCATCATCAGCGTACCTTATATTATTTATTTTAACTTCGTTTATCTTGATTCTGCCGTCATAATCCGATGTCGCTTCCTTAAAAATCTCCTCTGAATACATGTTAAATAGAATGCAACCTTGTCTCATCTTTCTGCGTATCTCAACCCCCTCTGACTCTTCTCCTTCCATGACTATTTTTGCCAGTACAAGTTCTCAATTATTCTGCAGTTGTTTTTGTCTATGTTTTTGCTTCTGAGTATCTTCACCAGTTTTGTGTGTTGAACTTTATCAAAAGCCTTCTCGTAATCCACAAAGTGAAAACCTATTGTTCTGTACTCTGCACATTCTTGGGTAAAGTTACAAAGGTAGTTGTAAGCCATTCATTGGGGATCCTGCCATATATGTATATTGCGTTGAAGAGTCTGAAAAGTATTTGCATGTTATCTTCATCTATAAGCTTTAGGAGTTCATTCGGCACTTCTTCTGGGCCTATTGCCTTTCACTTTTTGGCTTCGTTTAAAACTTTTATGACTTCATCTTTTAATATAACTGGTCCAGTTGTCCCGACGCTAGTTTCGAGTTGTTCTCTCTCATCCCAAATGGGTTTTTGCCGATTTGACTACATTTCTGAACCGTCTGTTTACGATTATGTAATCGATTTGATTCCCCACAAGCAGCCTCTATTTAGTATCTGTTTAAGCTTAAGATTTTGTCGTACCCTGTATTAGTCCTCCTTATACCATGAATTCTTGTTTCATACTAGCATTAAGAGTGAGTGTGTGCAGTGAGTAGAATTTGAAGCACCAAAAAAATGGTCTATTCTTAAAAAGAATGATCTTTCGACGAGTGAAATGTTGTCGATGCAATAAACCATTCTCCTTCGTTGGGATATCTCTAACCTGCATCATCCACAAGTAGGTACGGAAATCTTTACCGCCATCACAGTCAATGTTGTCAAATTTTCAGGAGCATTCGATAAGAGTCTGTTACGAAGAGTCGAATCCACTTACTAGTGGACAAGCACTAGTGTGCTTGTCATACCACGCAAACAACACATACAAACCAACAAAGACACAACCGTTTTCTTGTTTTCTCTTGATATAATTTCAAAACTAACAAAATTTTACGTTTAATTTGTTTTGCAGTTCACCTTGCAGCTTTCACTCGCCTTCTTATGTGAGTATGCCTTCCATCTCACACGTTTAAATGCCGATATGATGTACCTGCATCAAGACTCTGGTCTGATGAACATTTCATACTACAAATTCGATGTGGACGATGAAACTGGCGATTTGGATGCAAATCGGCCCGTACCCTTCCGACTCACACCAAATATCACCGAGTTCTTAACCAAAATTGGAATCTCTGGACCACTCTCAGCATCGATAGTAGCGACATCACGCTGTTTCGTTCAACCGAATTTCAAACTAACATCAATTCTACAAGCTATTTTACGCGATGAAATAATTGCTGTACAAAAGAAGCGCATCAAAGACGAACGTACGATATACGATCCAAGTGGAGAGATTTCACTAGATTCCGTGCAAAAGATCGATATGGAGAATATAACTAGAGTTGTCAACAAAGCAGTGACTGCAGTCATGTTGCGGTTGAACAATGTTGCGTACTTTGAAAAGGTTGACTCTAGCAAAATTAATTCCCTTGTACAGTCGGCTTCTAATCCCGATAACCTGTGTCGAATGGATCCAGCATGGCACCCTTGGTTGTAAATTTAAATAAGGCAAGAGTAATATTTTATATTGGTTATATGTATGTATGTATATGTAAGATATGATTTGTTCCATAAAATAACAATTAAAATAAGACGTTCAGTTATTTTTTTTTTGTTAACAACAAGAAGTGTATGTGTGCCTAAAGCAGGTCGCAGGGCAACAGAACATATGACTATGCAGTATTAAAGCTTTCTTTTTTCAACGCACAACCAAACGTGAGAATTTTCAAATGTACCGTTCGTTAAGATACAATCATTAGTGTGGGTAAATCAAACAAGAGCGTGCCGCGACCCCATTTATCGTTTTATTCGGGTCTAAGTCCAAGATATCGAACTCTGAAAAAGTACACCCATGTTTATTGGCGACTTTATGATTTTGGCATATAAAAATGTTTTTAAAATACTAGTCGCCCAGAATTTGTAGTAGGTATAAGTCCCAGCTTTTTTGGCGCCATATTTTCTTGTAGCTTCTCTAAACAGGGAAAGGGTTCCTACGAGGAAAAAAACTTAGATACAGCCTTGTACTCTTTGGGTTTTTCTACAAGATGACATCCTCCTAAGTTCGGTAACATATATCGTTAAGCGGTGACATGTCAAAACATGAAGCAATTTAAGTCAGACTCCTCCCAGAATTTTGGCCTCCAGATTTGTTTGTACTTCTCTAAAAATGGTATGGGTTACCGACGGTGAAAATTGTTAATGCAGCTTAGGGTTGCTCATTATACATCGATACATCGAAAATATCGATGTTTACTATTCGATGTATCGAATCAATCCGATGCATCGGATACTTTCGATGTTTAACGATGTATCGATGTATTTTCATATGATGCATCGAATGAAAGCAAGTTCTGTACACAGTTTCCACATTAATTCAACTCCAATACGAATAAGAAGGATAAACGCATGTAGTGGTAGGTTTGAGTTAAGAAACCGATTCAGACCTTTTAAGGGATCAGGTTCGTTAAAAACCAGTGAAGAAAGGGTGATTGCAGTTCGATACCACAAAGGCACAATTGCAGCTATTTTTTTTTTTTTTTGTTGTTTTACAAATTTTATATAGTTTCATGTGCATTTTTTCTGTCTCGCCTCGATCCTTGCATACCTACATGAAAAAAAAATCATCCTCGACTGATGGGAAAACATCCTAGAGCAAAAATTCCAATTGAGTTTTAAAGAAGGACCGATCGGGGAAAAAATGGCATAGTTTTGAAAATTGAGGTCCAAAAACGGTAAAAAAAAATCGGGGAAAAACGTGTGCAGCGTTGTGAAAAATTCGAATTTCCGCAAAAGCATGTGTCATTCGATAGCTAATAACGTACAGAATAAAACAAACAAAAAATTGGTCAAAAACTCCGGTGTCGGCTATTCCCACCAGTTCAAAAAAGACCGTTTGGAGAAAAACGCGTTTAAAGTTTCAGGAACGGTTTTCTCATAACAGATATCAAATAAATGACTCGAACCTCGTGATTTTCTATTCTTTCATGCTTTAGCAAAGTCAGGAAAAAAAAAATTGAAAATCTATCGATCAGAATTCGATTGGTGCGCAATATGAGCTAGAAAACCGAGCTTCGCTCAAAACCAAGTCCTCGTGATGCAGCAGATTTTTCATAAAAATCAACTCTGGCACGGCTCGGAGCGCGCTCGTAAAAGCCGTGTAACTTCGGTTTTATGGGACCGATCATGATGAAATTTGAGTTACAGACTCTCAAGGCCCTACAGAATCCAAATTTGGAGGAAATTGTGCTAGGCCATTGTCGAAAACTTTGTAGTAGAAGTATTGGGATATCTAATTTCAAAACAACAAGCTTTCTAAAACCCATGATAAATTAGTTTTAATGAAATTTTAATAAATCTTATTTTAACTAAGAACCTTGGATAGTACCTCATTTCCTTTATGCCTAATCTATATTTTTAACAACTACATCGATGTTTTTATTCGATACATCGAAAACATCGATGTTTTTCAACGATGCATCGTTATCTATCGATGGGACGTTTCGATGCATTACATCGAATAAAACACCGATTTATTTTTTGTATGAACATCTCTAATGCAGCTGTAAGCTCTCAATGTTGCTTTACATGATGACGTCCTCCGAAATTCCGTAACATGTACCTTTAGGCGCTGGCAAGCTAAAACATGAAAAAAAAATAACGACGAACGTCTCCCATATTTTGGATGCCATCTGTTTTGTACCCTCTCTAATGGGTGTAAGGGTTGGTGGAAAAAAAGTTGGATACAGCAAAAAGATCCCAAGATTGTTCTATAAAATAGCAACCCTCAGAATTTTTTTTTTTTAATGTACCGTTATGCGCAGACGATTTTTTACATGAAAATAAACCTTAAAAACAAAAGACATTGCTTTACAATTTTCGGAAATACTTTATCTAGTAATTTTACAAAAAGGTTTTTCGTAAATTTAGTATTCCAAGGGCAAGGAGAGTTAAGAAGCGTGTAGGGGACTTTAAGCGTCAGTAAGTGGTTCGCTGAGGTGCAGCTCGAAGTTTATGGATGTCTAATTTACTTGGAGTCGATGAGTATGAGTTGCTTCTAAGCTTTTTAAGTTTTCTGTAAATTATTGTATAAATGTTGTGTGGTCATTTTATGCAGGCAGTTTGTCCAACTACAGAACTGCTACAATACATTGTTGTGCTAAAAAGAGAACAGTATTCTTAAAGAAATGTATCAAGAAAGTATAGAAAGCTTACAACTTATCAAATCGAAGCCCTTGTAACTTACAAGTTGCTTGAACCTTATCACCATATTTTTTTACTTTCAATGTTGTAGTCTCACAAATAAGCTGAAAATCCAACGCTATCGGTAATAAAATCTCGACGTAATAAAAAAAAATGAAAAAGAATCCTACTCTGTAACTCGGGGTATAAATCTTTGTCTAAAATGGATGGAGTTGCCTTCAGTTGTTTTAAGAGAAAAATCTAATGATCCCGTCTGCATACATACAAAGATTGTGAATGAGATACTTCGATGAATTATATGGGCTATTCTGCGACGTCAAGATAGAGGAATCCAGATACAACGACTAAGATGGTTGGGACATGTATAACGGATGCACACCAGTGATCCTGCCCAGACAGTAATTTGAATTCTCGAAAACACAGCGCAGCAGATGAATTAACTTGGGGTGCAAAACTGATGGCAGCTGGCTACAGGTGCTAATTGGTCGAGGCCTATGTTTGAATTGAAGCACAATTTGAATTGGGAGTCTCTTCGTCATGTTTCTATAAGATTGCAGCGATGAGGAGGGAAAAGTTCTTGGTTTTCTTTTTGCAGAAATCCTTAAACGCACAACTCTAATTTTTGATGGCCAGTTGTTAAGCCACAATTTTGTTTCGCTCGATGTTCCCATACTCTGACCGAGTTGCAAACAGCAAGATGCTCTAGAGAACCTAATCAAAACAAACCAAATAACAACTCTTTAACATAAATTAGTATTAAAATGAAAAATATCCATAAGCTAAACAGTTTTATTCCTTTTCACCAACTTGATTTACATGAAACCATCTGAATCATTCCCATCGTCATAGTTAGAAGTCATTTTGTCGGTTGTCATATAGCTTGTATAGTTTCTAAGCTCCGCCTCTTCAAGCTTTTTCTTTTCTTCTTCTTTTAATTTTTCCTTTTGTTTTCTCAACAGACGTTTTTTATCTTCCCTTTCTTCAGCATCACGTGCTTCTTTCAAAGCTCGAAAATCAGGATTCTCTTCGGTCTTTGTCTTATTCAAACGATTGACAATTTCATTTATTCGCTTCTCTACACGAATTTTTCTGACCAAATTTTCCTTGTGATAGGCTACTTGCCCCACTTCCATACCTTGAGTTTTTTTCAAATTCTCCCACATAGTATATACAACATCAATATTATTAATTTTATTTCCTTGAATACTGTTGGCTTTAACAAGCTGTGCAGCATCTTCTAATACAGCTGACGGTATGTCATCTATTGTTTGACCCTTAAAAAAAGTTAATCTT